>WACJ01000502.1:1499016-2998032 GCA_008973525.1 Stenopsyche tienmushanensis
TAATAATTATTATAAATATATTTTTTGTAATAAAATATGTGTTAATGTTTTATACTGAATCGTTAATTTATAGTAGTCGTATATAGTCTTGCTTAGATTATTTTTTCATTTAATTTAATCTAAGCATCGTCTATAGCTCTTCAGAGTCAATACGATGCAGGGGTTTGTATGCGGAGCGCCATTATGAAGCCGTAATATAAATGATATATTTATTCAAATTTAATTTTTTGTTGTCTTCCCAGAAACTATCTATTAATATTCATTACTACGGCTGCATGAATATGGCAAGTTTATAAATTACGTGACAAGTCGTAGTTGACGTCCTATCCACGAACACTAACTACGAGTTATCTCGTGATGGCCAATCGACGTGTTAAATATTTTATTTCATATTAATATGTCAGGTTATATTCGACATTTTTCACTAAATGCAATTACTTTATTTAAAAAAAACATGATTAATCATTTCGATGCATCATAAACGCATAATTAGAATTTTTTTGTAATGATGTAAGTTACGAGGCATATCCCGAAAGTAAGTGTACTGTAACAATAACGGGCTGGGTTTTTTTGTTTTTTAAGGGTTGGGTTGGAGCCAAAAGGACAAACGTTATAATGGTATCACACCAATTCCCTATCTGCCGAAAAAATTAAAAGCATAATTTTGGGCAACAATATCATAGCTTCAATGTTTTTGGATCGAAAAGGCATCATTTTAGTCGACTTTCTGCCTCAAGGAAAGACCACTAATGCACAACGATATTATGAGATCCTTAAAATACTCAAAAGAAGCATTCAAGACAAAAGGAAGGGTATGCTGACGAAAGAAATTTGCTTGTTGCACGACAATGCACGACAAGCCTTGGCCACCAAGGTGCTCTTGGCCTTATTTGGTTGGGATGTTTTGAACCACCCCCCGTATTCCCCTGAAATGAGTGAAATTAAATTTTCAACTGACAAACTGAAGCGGGAGAAGGAACTGGCGTTGAAAAAATATTTATCAATAATTTAGTACACTTACTTTCCGGATATGTTTCGTACATAGATTTGTGATGGCTACTTATTGTTAATTTTTACAGCGATTTTTTGTTATTTAGAAATAAAAAAGAGATTATTTTTTTTTAAATCTGCTTATTTAGGGCATTTTTTATACAGCAAACTCCCGTTTTTGTCATAAAATTATGGCCAAAATTCGTTACATCTATTTTCTTTATTAAATATGGGTTTTATAATTCAAAAAGTTATAACACAGAATTAGAATGAGTAGTTTTAGAAGTGCATGCACAGTCTAAAATTTACGAAACGCGCTTCCTATGCATGTGCTTGCGAAGCCGCAGAGCGGAAGGTATGCAAATGCAGCATAGTCAGACTACTGCGTGTTATTATTAATCATACTAAGAAACTGTTAAATCTGGAGGCAACGTCTTTAAATTTGTTACCGGCTTTATGAAATCCGACTTTAATATCGTCCGTGAATTCTCACTCTATAATATTGCAATCTAGTTTTACAGCCGCCACTTTTATTCATCCAGGTGTATTCTACGACTCCCAATATTTGAACGAATCCAGCTTGCCCTGCTTTTATATTGTCTAGGGCGTCTTCAAAGTCTCCTAAAGATTTTTGCTCCGGAATTTAGCACTCGGCGGAATCGGAGAATTAAAATGAGGACAATAAAAAGTGGGCTATTGCAAACGGGACGTGTTTTAGTGTATGTATCGTTACAGGGCCCACATTTGCCTGTGGCAGTTGCGCCCGGGCAGGGGGCGAAAAACTATCACGGAGCGAATATTTTATGCAAATCTCGCGTAATGCTCCATCCAAAAAGAGGATTCTCGCAATCCGATTTTGCCGTTCAAATAAAATTCCTCCCATGTATTATGCAATGCTTCATTCTTCCCCGTGCATATTTTGTACCTGGCGAAATTTCATTATTATCTGACATACATATGTCTCTGATACGCCCGGACAGGATATAAATGGCACTAGTATTGCTCTGGAATTAGCATAATGATACTTTATGTTTTGTGTCGTCCATTTTTTTGCTTTCCGAGCTGGAAATTTACGCTCGAGATCAGACGCAATTCCTCTTGAATTGTTGCTATTACTTTCAACTTTTATTTAGCTTAAACTTTTTCTATCCTGAGGTAAAATACCTAGAATTAATAAAATTATAGCAATTCGCTATCGTACAGTACATTACAAAAAACTTCTGGAAATTTATTGTTTTTAATATTAAACTGAAATTTAGTGCATTCAATATTATACTCATTTATTCTCCTATTAATTTCCCACCCAACACCATAATTTTGGGGAAGATTTCTGTCTAACTAAAATTTAATCCAGAATATCAATAATTTATTCACTATGAAATTTTAAATGATTAAAGAATCTTAATTTCGACTGACATAAGGAATCCTACAGAAGATGTGGCTGGAGAAACCATATAGAAATGGTTAGCAATATAAGGGATTGCTAAAAGCCACCTCAAGTCAAGTAAATGAGTATGGATTCTTAATTTTGACAAAATTGAATGATAAATTTCTAGGAAGAATTTTATAATATGCAAAATATTTCATAGCATGCTATTTCATTTTTATGAAATTTTTCACAACCACTTTAGTAATACGACCACAGCAAATTTGCTATAATAAGTTGCCTCACTTTTTGAAGTATTAAATTTTCTAGAGCAAAATAGTGTTGTTAAAGTTTTTGTGCTTTTGTATTTTATATTAAAATGATGCAATATTCAAACCAATCAAATATTAGTTAACTCTCTGTAAAATTTTTCAGTCTAAAAACACTCGTATTATAAACAAAATAATCATAAATCACGGTTATAACGAGCGCATTGATCAATCTTTCTATATAGAATATATGTTAATTAATTAAATTCGTACGTTGTTATAAACAAAATCTATACATCTCATATGTATACATTTTTTGTTTAAAATATATATATGAGATGTATGCAAATTAAGAAAAAATATTTTATTCAGGCAATTTAAATCAGGACTCTTTTTAAGTTTGGTTTTCGTTCCAAGGCAATTCCAATCATATATTTTACCAGTTATCGGCTAAGTTCCTGTTCAAAGTCCTGATTTAAATAAGTCGAAATTAAAATGTAAAAATGTCGTTTAAAAAAGTTTAAACTTACATATACAGCAGACCCGCGGTAATCCGACAAGCATTTTGTAAGCCGGTGTCGGATTATCCAATTTGTCGGACTATAGAGTACTGCCCCCGACCCCTTGGAAATTGGAACTTTTTAGAAAGGAGCGCCTTTAATCCGAAAAATTATGAGATATACATAAATAATACAAGGTTTCATATTATTAGATTAACAACATAAACACAATGACTATAGCAGTTATTAAAAATCTATTACCTTCATGATGATTTTTTAAGCATTTTAACTATTGCTTGCTAGTTACAAATTCTTCTTTTTTTGTTATTTTCTTGTAAAACAACTTTGATTCCACGGGGAGTCGCATATAAAAAAATATTTGAACTAAATAGAAAATTGAGGAATAGGTTCCATTATTTTTAAAAACCGCATAACTTCAAATCATTGTGATAGAATGTTCCAAAAATCGCATAAAAAAGTTTATAAAAAATCATATAAATAAAACACTACATATTTATCTTAGAATTACTTTTTTAATTTTTATTTTACTCGATAATCGTACAAGTTATTGTTATCAGTCAGCATACACTCTGTGTGTTGAAATCGTCTTTTTTAAAATAAAATCGTTGATTAACCCCTTAAAGAGGTAAGACACAGAGTTGTGTCCGAATTCCAATGATTCAGAAAGAGAATTCTTACACGTTGAGCTCGGAGACAGACATAGACGGAGAGTGTCTTGCGCATTAAATTTGGAGAGAAACAGAGACGGAGAGAGTATCTTGCGTACATCGTATGATTGTATAGATCGTTAACCCAAATTTATCGATTAATAATGATATGTGAATGATATCATCAATCGATTTCAAGTGTATTTCATGTGTATTGGTTATGCTTACGCTAAGAAATGCCCGAATATTGTGTGCTATTGATAGTGTTTATTTAATTAAATACAAAATTTATACACATTGCGACGGTCCTGATAGGTAAGTAGATTTATATGGATACACAAAGGGTTAAACTTTGCAACGATTTAACCATTTATTTTTTTACGCAGATCGTGACTCTTTTATGCGTATTCCCATAAAAATTCTCTATAGAAAAATGAGGGATAGGTAGAAAAATAAATTCATAGTTTGAAAACGACATTATAAAAAATGTTGATGTTTACTAAAGCTTTTAATATCTTGTAAGGCTTTTAATGTGTTCGTTAAAAAAATGATCTGTTGTTCGCTATAGCCGTGATTTAATTTATAAAACTGCAATTAATGTTTATAACCGGAAATCAATTGCTTATTTAAAAATGCAACATATTAGAAAAATCATAGACTTGACGATCAGATAAAAATTTAAATAAAAAAAACCATAAGAAATATATTTTAATTTCTATCTATATTGAACCAACAAGCAAAATTGTTGAATATGTCGGATGGAAGCTGAACCAAAATGATACCAATTTGGGAGTTCGTCTCTCTTACAATAGACTTGTAATTGACGTGAAATTGAGTTGTAAAACGCTATATGTTAACTTAAGAAGAAAGTTCATTCCTTGTTACAATATCCTTACAGTTTGCTAGAAATATACACGCTATAAGTAGTTTGTTAAACAAAACTTTAATATCATTATGCTTTCATCATTTCAGATCATTTTTTGCAAGCTATATTTAATGATAATTTGTCATTTAATATGAAATTCATTTATGATAAGCCATCAGACAATGACAGTAAATATGTGTAAGTATTAAATTTTATGCGCTTTCGCGCAATAAAAGTCATTGTGATAGATTTTGTGAGTTACTTTAACATCATTTGCAGAACATTACAATATGCCAAACGCTGCGTTCACTAATTAAATAATTAATTCCGACAGAGCATTAAATTAAAACGACTCGATTATAATCCATTTTTGATAGCGTTGGCCTTTTTCCAGCCGGCTAACTGCGAGCAATTCTGCTTTGTGCCATTACAAATTTACCGAACAACTACTAGAGGCAATAAATAAAAGATGATTCCTTTATCCAGTGCGAACATCCATAAGTTAGGGTCTTTCATAAATATAATTTATATTGGAGGAAGCGTTCGGCGTGGAAGTATCAATATATATTTTATGGGGCGTGTGCATTTCACCCTTATCGAACAATGTGGACGTAATATGTAGCAAATACTCGGCAGACAGGGAAGATACTCCTCTTCCTGGTGGATTACTTACCCCCCCGTTTGGAAACATGTGGTGAAAATAAAATCTACAGGTTTATTCCCTTTTCGTTGAGCACCTTACATGTGCGCTCGAAATTGCCCTAAATAAACCGTGTTCGCCCAATATACGGATTACTACTTTCTACAAGATGACCATCGTTTCAATTAGCCCTTGTCTCGTATAATGACCCAAACCCATTTGCGAGGATCCAATATTTAATATCGCGTGGAAAATTATCAGCTTTTCAAAAGCATTGGCGAAATTTAAATTGCTATCAATCTTTTTATAAAAATAAATTAAATTAAAATTATAAATGAGGTATATAAATATAAGTATCCTTGGATGCGGAAAGATGTCCTTCCCGGAGATTCAGAATGCTCGGCATCACCACGATCCGATAGCAGAACAAACCCACGTGCATCTGCGGCCATCTCACATAATATACGGAAGCGGGGAGTAACCCAAATGAGATATTTGAGAGCGCCCCCATTTCACATTACAATATCAAATAATTGTTTTATATATCCAATTCGTTTAATATCAAGTGTATGACGTGGTACATACATTAATTATATGGCAAAGCTTTTTGCCATTTATACATTATTTTGATACTGATCCTCGTGTGAATCTTATAATTCACAGGATGTCTTTAAGCATATTGTATCATTGGAAAAAAAATCACGGCATAAGATTACGCTCATCTTTACTAGAGACGTGCACATTACAATAAATTTCAATATTGTATTAATATTTGCTTTCGCACTCAGAATACATAAAGTGATTTTTATATTTGTCAAAGAGAATTTAAAATCATTATAAAACATAAAGCTCCCCGTCAAAGCATGAAATATATACCGAGAGATGAAGGTTATCTAACGTATGTGGATCATTTAATAGTCATGTCCATCTTTTCACAAGATATTGTGTCTTTTCAAGTTTTTACAACTTTATCTCCGTCATAACTTAACATAACTCCGGCATGAGAGAGAGGGATTTGGCTGCGGTAAGGACGTCCTTCCGCAGCCAAGGCCAACCGCCGACTCTCCGACTCCCGCCTCCTGCTTAATAAACATAAACTATTTACTATACATAATTTTCTGACTGGCTTCAGTAAATTTGAACCAGTCTGGTACTATCTTAACAAGCAATAAATAGTCTGGCAATACATATAAATTATTGTTTATTATAATAATTTATAGAAAATTTAAAAAAATACTTTGACACTATGAATTAATTATGTTGAATTTTCACTAGATTTCAACCCCTTCTATTCCCAAACCCAACGGCACTCAGTCATGAGACTATCATAATGATAGTCCAGAAATACGCCAGAACACAACTATTAAATGATCTACATATGTAAGATGATCCTCAATTTATGCTGACAGTTCTCGGACTAATAATTTCATAATGATAAAAATAAGATTAAGTTCATATTTTACAAAATTAATTTGATTTATATTTCAGTGGAAATAATATTTTGCTTTTTGCTTCTGAGAATCATCAACATTGTTTCGCTGAAATATGACAAATATTTTAATATTCATGTATGTGCATACCATTACCATATGATCAAGCTTTAGCTTTCCCGATAATAATTTTGCATTTCATCTTTTGAAGTATTTTATAAATATTTCTCGTGTTAAATGAGCTCCTGGTATATTGTTAAATTTATTTTGAATTTTAAAAAATTGAGTCATGAGTTTCAAACAATTGTCAATTTATCGCTTTAAATAGTTTGCCAAGTCACTGAATGGAAGCTATGAGTTCACCTGAAGCGACCAGCTCGAAGTTTGTGCTGAATATCGAATATTTACTAACCGATATGACCAACTTTAAGCTCTTCCAGTGCATTTCATCAAGTTGCTGAAATTAGATCCTAATTCGGAAGTATTACAGCCGAAGTTTGATTTCCCACAACAAACATCGAGATAAATTGAGTTCCGCCCGTGCGAAATACGTAAGTTGTAAGCCAATCATGTTTGATCATGATAAAATCATATTTCAGAGGAAACGACGTAGGGGCGAGAAGCATCCAATGCTAAGTGCAGTTCAGTGTAAAAACAAAGAAGACAAATTAATGTGTTCCGGAAAACAGGAGTGCTGCTGTAAGCTCTTTCGGCGAACGTAAAATGTATAACCTGTGGCTCATCGGTTTTTTATAGGCCGTAAAGGTTTTTCCATTTCCCACCTTGTAATGATTTTCTCGAACCGGAGAAGCTCGGAATACGAAAAGCCTTTTTCCGAAAAGTTTTCACTGTTGAACTCGATTCCACTAATAGTGCGGTCGAGACAAGGAAAACGGGCCCAAAATAGAAAAAACCACGTACGCTGTGTATTTTACACTACAAAAAGATGTATATGAGGCTCATGAATAATTCCTAGTATGTTTGCAAAAGAAAGCTTAAAAATTTTCTTTTAAACGCTGCATGAATTTTAAAATTCCGTCTGTGTATGACGCCGAAAAAAGCGCATTCGGTTCAGCATGTAAGAACCCTTTATGCCATGTTAATTTACATATTGAAATACACAACATAATTTGCATTGCTTAGATAGCAGTGAAAACTTAATTCGTTCGGGTGTAATGGACTGGAAAGCATTTCAATTGTTGAATTTTAAATTGGATTATAAAACAGTCGTACGATATTTGTTATTACGATTTCGCATTTATATGGCTGTTGTAAAAAATCTTTCTATATAACATGCCATGTTATGGAATTTACAGGCGTTGTTATATAAACACCGATCCCAATGCAACCTGAAAACCCGAATCAAACAGTAGCATTCAGCAGACGAAATAAAACCCCAAAATGTGAAAGGTAGATGACTTGAGTTCAACTAGAATAAATTAATGATATTCAGACTATTTTTGCGTGCAAAAAATATTTCAAAGGTATTACGAACTTCTCTATTAAATTAATTGAAGTTGATTTAGGTTTCGTAATATTAAATCTTGAAAATTTCTTAGAAGAAGAATAAATACATTTATTTCATCGATTATGAAGCTTCTTGATTCCATTACTTTTCACACACATAATATACATAAAATTCCGGGTCATATTTGAATCCCCCTCGTAAAACTTGACCATTGTTTCAAGATAATGTATTTAGTACTTTAACTTTCGAGGAGTTTAATCTCTTCTTCCATTCTATAAAAATATATATCAAAATATACGGCTATTGTACGCAAAGTATTAACACGCGCCATGGCAGCCACCGGTGTCCGCCAACTTAAATAAGGTATAATATATTCGTATTATTTAAAAAAAATTACTATAATTTTTCATCCCTACATACAAATAAACAATTGGTCGTTTTTAAAAAAATGCTTGGCAAGAAGACGTGTTAATTATTACATTTTTTACCAAAAAATGTATACAGTTTCGGGAACTTTCTTTAAAGATATGCATGGTATTTTAAAAATATGTATTATTTCTATATTTATTTGCTTAAAAACTTCCCTTGTGAGGTAAAAAAGGAACGGTTGTCTTTTTTTATGCGATAGAACGTTCCACGGGGAATCGCATAAAAAAACTACATAGAAAACAGAGGGATAAGTTCCATTTTTAAAAACCGCATAACTTCAAATTATTGTGATAGAATGTACCAAAAATCGCATAAAAAAGTTTTAAAAAATAAATGTAAATAAAAACACTATAAATTTATCTTAGAATTGCTTTATTAAAATCTATTTTACTCGATAATCGTACTAATTATCGTTATCAGTCAGCATACATTTATTTGTCATCCTTCTGTGTTGAAATCGCCTTTTTTTAAAATTTAATCGCTGATTGACCCCTTAAAGAGGTAAGACACAAAGTTGTGTCCGAATTCCGATGATTCAAAAAGAGATTTCTTAAACGTTGAGCTCGGAGTAACAGAGAAAGAGAGTGCCTTGCACATTGAGTTTGGAGAGAAACAGAGACGGAGAGAGTATCTTGCGTACATCATACGATTATATATATCGTTAACCCAAATTTATCATGATTTTAAATTAGTCCACTACTCAAAGGGTTAAACTTGCGACGATTTAACCGTTATACGCAGATCGTGATATGAAGACATGCAATTCTTAAGCTTTTGAAAAGAGATGCCAGATTTAAAAACAATTCCGTTCGCCCATCGCCCAGATTTTTTTAAAGCACATTCGCATAAAAAAAACTTTGTCCTCTGTAGAAAAATAAGGGATAGGTTCCATTCTTTTTGAAAACCACATATCTTTAAAATCGCATAAAAAAGATCCTCATAGATACAGACCCAGGTGTATATAAAATACGTTTTGGTTGTAGATCGCAATCTGATTATGATGATCATACACACAGATAAAATCAAACTAATTTTATGATATAAATAAATAAAGTTTTAATGAGAATGAGGTTTAGTATTTTGTATTTGCGTTTAAACAATTTTATACCTGCATGTATTCTGTATTGAACATCAAGCTATGAATCAAATATTTGCGTACGGTTGACTACTTTTCAATTTCAAATTAAATGTTTTTGTCTAGTATAATGTAGGTTGGATTTTAATTAAAAGGTCAACGCTTTGCCTGCGTTTCGCTAAAACATCATTCATAAGCGATTAAACGCGTTGCCATAAATAAAATATGGCGTTTTCGAAATAAACATCCCTCCAAACAAAGGAGCTTTTGACATTTTCCGGCAGCCTTGGAGATTTCCACGAAAGCCTTTGAAAATAAGTAATGTAATAGAATAAAATTATAAGTAGAACGCTTCATTTGGTTACCAATGGAGATGTGAAACTTCACGAATTAATTAGCAGTACGAAAACATAAGTATTCCACGACTTATTAGCATATTTTACCACTTTCTCACAAAGTCGGCCTTACAAGCCTTTCAAAACGGAATGAATGCAATATAAGCCCACGCTTAACAGTATACAATATTGCCGAAACTCAGATTCATATTTCATCTTGCCTCCATTGGAAAAATAGACGTTTTGATCGTATTAATTTTAAACGTACGTGTGGATGATTGAAAACAATGTTCGTATCAACCACGAAGTGAAAATATTTATTTCTAATATCAATAATTTTAAGACCAGAACACCATTTGTACTTAATATTATATGTGGCTTTACAATTTATTACTCTTAAGTAATTGCTTGATTCCTTATTCTGACCAAAAGTCATTAATTATAGAAGCAAAATATCTAATTTTATTGAATAAACGTGTATGTATTCCTTAGAAACAGTGAAACTAATCATTTTAAACGATCTTATAACACAATACATAATTATAACACATTACTCAATAAGTTTGTAGGATTTTTTCACTTAAAACTATGGTATTTTTTTATTTGGGGTCGTTTTTTGCATTGTCTTCCAAAAAAAGTCCTAAGAAAAATATAGTTTTCTGTGGAGTGATATTTTCCCTCAAATTGTGTTCGAATCAGTCGTAAAATTTTCTTGATAATTTTTGCCCCAAAACTATTATTTATTTACGCGAAAACCTTAAAAATTTAGCTTAGTTGACTAGTTAATATTATAGTGAAAAACATCCCAAAATTTCAGTTAGATCGATCAACAACTTTTTAAGCTACAACTGGCGAACATTTTGAAAATGCAGTTTCGAGATAATCTCGTTTAAAGTTTCAATGCAATAAAAATATGAATTTTAGTGACTTACCGATCAACCAATGATTCCAGGTGCATATAATAGATCTTCAGCTTTCTCAAAAAGTTGATTAACTTCGATCAACTGTTGTTTTCGGGCTATACGAGCTACTTTTGTATCAGAAAGACTCTTACGGTGCTGCCTCGCTACCCGCGCTTCATCGGTATTTTCAGCAAAGACTTTACAGTAGGTGCCAATAATTATATTTAATGTATTCATCATCTTCAAAATGAAGCAGTAGTCGTTATTAAATATCTCAGTAGCAATGCATATTAATATTTCAATGATTTTTACACCAGAATGCAGGTGCTTTGGAGCCAGTCGCCAAACCGTCGAGTTAAAACATTCATTAGCATTTTGGGTATGGCCACCCAAGCATCTTGAATTAATTTGTTCCTGGAAAAATCTTTATAAATTGGTAAGAGATGCTGTTTTATCTCTTTGCCAAGAAATGAAGTCAGATCTTCAAGCTTTGGATATTTTTTAAAGCAATGATTTTCTGTCATTTGCACCAGATTTTGTCTCCAGTCGGGTTCCCATGATAATGTATTTTTTGTAACTCCTCGAACTTCTCTACCTTTCGTTCCTTTATTAAGATATTTTGACATTTTTGCTCCGAATATTCAACCACACACGACAAACTATCGAGCTAAACTTGACTTCGAGCAACTTCGAGCTGACTTCGAGCAACTTTAATTTCGCATACCTACAGTTAGAGATATATGAGTGCAATATAACGATAATTTCGCTTAAAATATTTTTAGGAACATTTCCTTTAATAAAACTAAAGATACAAACGATTTAAACAAATATATTATGAAAGAAAGGTTGCTCAACTCCAAGCGATCCTACCTGATCTGACTCCCTAGTTCACAGTGGTTCAGACTTGCTACTGATTACGCCCTATAACTTCGTAAATATTTCATATTCTGATATTTCTCTTTTATAATATACTCTCAATACGTTATACTTTCGAAATACGTAATAAAAAAACGATTTTTTTGAACGTTGTAAAGGGTTTGCTCCCCTTAAGAGGTTAAGATGTCTATTAAGAAAAGATGTGTGTGTAGTTTGAACGCAATTTCAATAAGAATTCGTACAGAATACAACACGTTCATCACCCTATTCAACGCCATTATCTGGTCCAAAAGACAAATGTATTCAACAATAAGGTCACTTTTATAAATTATTTATATATCTAACTATTTTCAATTAAAATAATAATATTGCTTATCATATTATATATGCATGAGTACGTTCCAAGCTATCTGGATTTAATAAAAACTTTAATCATGGCTGTGGGGTTGGTGCAGACAGGCGCGGTGGACCGCTCGTAAATACGGATTACCTTTCAACACTTTAAGGAATTGCTGGGGGGTAGTTTCGATCACAGAGCCAATAGGGCGTCTCAACTTCAAAAGGGAATTTGTCCATCGATTGTTTTCGAATTAATCGGTCCGTCGGATCTCGGAATTAATTATGAATCTGGAGCAGAACGCCGGTTCTGAAACAACAAGTCTGCTGTTCAATTTATACAATGGCCGTACGGAATGTTTTGGATCGAATTTACACTCGACAAATTGAAATATAAATTTCGACTCGTATTTACAATGCGATATTCGGAATTAATTATAACCATCTGTATAAGCCAAAAACACAGTCCTTCTGTGTAAATTTTGAAGGTGCCTTCATTCTTATTCACCCTGTTTTTATGGTGTTCATAGAATCTTATTATGAGCAAGTGGTTCCGATCGAAACTTGAGCGCGTATGCTGAAAGTTCTTTTCAATTACGAATATTTTTCCCCTCCTTTTATACCATTGTTGTATGTTTAAACGTTCGTTGTGCTATTTTTTCTGAAAAACTTAACTTGAATTTAAAGATATATAAACTATTTTTTTAGCGGCCCTATTATGTGGTTTGCACGGTCTCCAGACCTGACACTAATGTATTTTTTTGCATGGGGACGTCCCCTTTTTCGTAGTTCACACGGTCTCCAGATCTGACACCACTGGATATCTTTATCTAGAGACGTGCCCTATTTCGTTACTCGCACGGTCTCCAGACCATTAAATCTATTTCGGCAACCCTGACACTTAGGACATAACGTCTATGTATGAAACATAGCAAAATACCCCCCATATTAAAAAAAATTGTCGATCCAAGTGCAAAAAACCTTGTATACATTGATTCAAAATTTATTAATATTATCAAAAACTCATTACGCTGAAAATAAATGTATTTTTTTTTTTCAATAAACTGGTATTTTAGATATTACTTTGCTTTTATTTCTTTTGAAAATTATTTTACACGGATTATTCAAAAATCGCATAAATATAATATTAATATATTAACAAAATTTTAAAATTTATATAAAAATATTTTTATAATATTATTAAATTTTGTAAAACCTTTACTGGGTCAAATATTGTTAGAAATTTCATATTATTATAAGAAAAATAAGACTCATCTCTCATTATTGTAATAGAAGACTTTAACGATATTTTTTTATAAGACTAACAATTATTTTATTAATACATAATTGATGACTTGAAAATTCCTCCTTTAATACTTTTAGTGTTGTTTGAACCTTATAAATTCCATATTATAATTATATTTGAAATAAAATATTAAATTGATATTCAAAAACCTCTCAAAATGAAAGTTGCGAAAGAAAGACATTCAAGGGTTGTCATGAAAGTATTTTATCTTCAATAGACGATTGTTCATTGTTTTTAATAGAGGAAAATACGAGTAACGAGAATGTTCAGGATGTCGAAGTAATAATGAAAGAGCACGTCTTTGAAGAAGAAGAGTGGGATTAAAATTCTGGATAATTTCATTTAGATGAAGAGGATTTCATGGAAACAACTCCGTCACTTATATTGAATACAACCCATTACGATTTAGATTTGGATATAAATTTACCAATTACCATTTGATTCAAATTAACCATGCCTAAATTTTCATTTGAACTATTATAGTTTTAGCTACTTAAAAAACATATCAATATTTGCGTTAATGATGAATTTTGTCGGCGTTTTATATGAAGATCGAATGTATCAGATATTGTTTCAGTCTAACGTTGATTCAGCTTTTTAAAAAAATATAAAATCAACACATATTGTGCGGGAAGAATAGAGCAATTGTAGGCTCCTATTGGAATACACAACACAATCGTAGTGAACTGATAAATTCCTCGCCGACCGAATGCACAATGGTATTCCGTTTTCGCAAATTCCTCGTTGCCGCCAACTAATGGTCGATTCCCTGAACTTTCTCAATGGCCGATGAGCCAGCTTTTCTCTCGCCATCTGAGCACAACAAAAGACCAAAGTTCTTGGGGCTTAATTCCCCGCGAACTTCTGAAGAAATAATAATGACCCGCCGTGAGGCAGAAGATTCCCCGCTAATTCGTTTCCCGCCGTCGGTGGATGGGAATGGCTGGAATTTGCGACCGCTCCCCCCTAATTAATTCCACTGGGAAAGGTTTCTTTTGTTGTGCCCACATTTTACAATGGTAATACAAACCAAACAGTGCGATTTATTTTGAGACAGGGGATGCTCGACTAATTTGAATATTTCCCTCGATCTCTGGAATCCGGCTAGTATGTGGTCGGCGCGGCGAAGATCACTCTTTGGGAATTGAATTTGGGAGCATCGGGAAAATCAGAATAAAAAATTCCGAGCCTTTCATTAGATTTTCAAATAAATCATTTGAAAAATATACATATTAAATTGATGGCAAATGGCATTTCAAAAATATGTTTTTGTTCAACTCAATTACCTTTTTTTCTTGGAAACGAAATATTTGATTCTCTCAATTTTAATACTATTTTTTGCATTCTAATTACTCAAAATCTAATAAAAACATGTATACAATCTTTCTCGTATCGCAACTTTTATAGATCATGAAGTGTTTATATACAAAACCTAGAAAATGCAAACTGACGTAAAGAATTTTATTATGTAGAAATGAAAAGGATTATACTTTTTTATGAGAAGGTTTTATTATTTTAAAATCCCTAGTATTTTGCATGGTGTATCATACTTTTTGCCAGCATAATTTTAGGACCAGTAATAAAACATCGTAATCATTTTTTTAAAATAAAACTTATATGAACTCACATTCGAATAAGAAAAAATATGTGATCAATTATCTGGTAAATAATCTTAATATCAGATGATTGGGTACAATTTTAATGCTATTGTACCCGGTGAAAAAATAATGCATATATATATTACATTATTTTATTGTGAATATTATTGGGTTGTATAATAAATCCTCGCGTTTTTCTGTATTTAATATTTTCCCGCAATTTTGTTAGGTAACGTAAATATATGCATTTGCAAGTATTTTTCTTGCCTTACAAATCTGTTTGCTTCAATTCTTCGAATTAATTAATTTTCACGCTTTTGAAATGGTAGTTCCAGGAGGCAAAAAATGATTTTCTTATGTACTCCAACTTTGACGAAAACGTTTCTGAAGGAAGATGGTCATCAAACAACACGAAACATGGTCGAAAAATGGGTTATATTCGATGATCTTTTTATCTGATGCAATCTAAGTAAATCTACCAAATTTTCTCAATATCCTCAGAAAATCTACATTGGCGGTCTACTATTTTTTTTATAAAATCAAAAGTCCAGGAACTCTACCTACACATGGTCTGATAAAATATTCATAGTATATATGTTTTTGAGGTCCAATTAAATTAATTATATAAAAATATTTTTCGGGCGAGGTTTGAGAGCTACAGGGACTGATTAAAGGATGTGGTCGTGCCAGGGAGAGATGTACGCCCGCGAACCCAAAAATGTGGTGGCAAATTGGAGAAACCTCCATACTGTACAGTCGACCAGCGCTTGTGTACTTCAAAAGTGTACTTGAATCAATTAGAGTACCAGCATTTGGAGCCCAGTCATGATTTTTCCACTCTTGCTTCGCATTTTTTTAATTTTGCATCCCGAAATGACCGACAATAATGTTTCGCGAAATGAGCGAAAGCAATTACTCGACTCAATCTAGACGCGGCAAAAAACGTGATGGCATAAAAATACTGCACACCCAAACAATTTTTTTCCCTATCGAAAATGGATATTTTGGAAAATTCGACCTCGAAAATAAATTTGGTTTTTTCCCCGGCGAAATTTCTCTCATGAAAGGATATTTTTTATTTCGCTCCCGAAAAACAGGATCATCTGCATTTCCTACACGTTTCCTCTGTTCAGCTCGCAGAACGATTACTTCACTTTGTTGGTGAACTTTTTATTGAATTTCAGTCCATCACTTGACGTCTCATTTTTTCGAATTACCTGGAAATGAATACATCCTTCAGCGAGGCTTTCCACCTCCCCCCTGCCTTCTTTTACAATGTATTTTCACAAAGGCCCCGCTTCTTTGTATTTAATGTCAGACTTTTATATAAATTTTCCTAGCATTAGGCAACAGTATGTTCGATAATAATAGCATTTATTGCTTTGTAGTTCATCGATTTTTTTCTCTGGAAAAATCATATTCCGGGATGAAAAGTTCTCACAGCGCAGAAGGGAGGTATTTCGATTTGTTTGGATGTAGCCACATATCCGGAATGGAATTTTGTATTAACGTTCTCGTGATTTGTGAGTCATAAAGAATTTCCACGAATTTTAATTATAAACTTTTACACAATTTAACCTCGTTTTGAAATACACTTTGATATGTTAATGTATGAAATTCTCAAATTATATATATTCTTTCTTATTCATATATTTCTTACAAATATCCCCAACACATCGTTAAACATAATTTGATTCAGTAGCAAGCGTTCAGATTATAATCTTAATTTTAAAAAACAATTTGACATTATACTTATTAATTTAGCTCCATGTCTAAATGATACTAAATCACTAAAAATAGCGAATCAAATAGAATGAATAATTATTATATTTTATATTCACTATAAAATATTTAGATCAATAAGAGTATTGAGCACTTGAACCAATATGTATGTTTTTTTCTAGCACTTGAGAGTATCAATATGACAATCTAAAGTTGTTTTTCATTTTCTCCTAAGAAAAGATTTATTCAAATAACACCAAATCCAATCGAATAACTCGAGAATATTCGATGTCTTTTGATGGATCTGTTACTATTCAAGTCCAAATCTAGAATAACTTGAGATTCTCTATTTGACTAAATTCATGCTAAATACCTGCAACGTGAAGGTAGTGTATTCCAAAAAACCATCAGAACATAGCTTCCCAATTTGATCTCATCGTCTCTAGACCCAAGATGATTTAAAAAAGAAATTAAATATATCTTCATAATAGAACATAAATGAAGAAAATGAAATGAAAATGAATGTCCAGCTGAAATCTATAAGTTTCATTATAAAATTCACCTAAAAACACCTCTATTTTGGAGTTTCACGTTTAAAAAATCGTACTTACTTCTTAAAATTAGAAAGCATCTGTCGTTGAACTTATGCTTCGTATTTTATCGTATCGTTCAAATAGAAAATTCTACTAAAATACAAGGCATATCCTGAAAGTAAGTGTACTGTGATAATAAAGGGCTGTGCTTTTTTGTTATTTAAAGGTTTCGTCATACTGGGTGGTAGAGGATGACCTCCTGATAAAGTGAGCATAACAGGAATACGGTAGTACGTAAATTCACGTTGTAGTGTCCAATTAGGTGAAAGATGCCTGTAAGAAATCTCGCCAAGTGAAGCTCTATTGTGACTGGAAATAAAAAAAGTGGGTGGCTCATTACACGTCTGAGTCAAAAAGACTGTCGTCACAGTGGTGTCACACCCCTATCTACCATAAAAATCAAAACGATTTCGAGCCAAAAAATGATGACCGTAGTGTTTTGGGACAGAAAAGATATCATTTTGGTAAAATTTCTGCCTCAGGGAGAGACTATCAATGCACAACAATATTGTGAGACCATAAAAAAACTCAAAAGAAGCATTTAAAACAAATGGAGGGGTATGCTAATGAGAGGAGTATGCTTGTTGCACGACAGTGCCCGTCCTCACACAGCCTTAGCCACCAAGGCGCTCTTGGACTTATTTGGTTGGGATGTTTTGAAATCCCTCCTTCCCGTATTCCCTTGACTTGGCGCCTTCAGATGATCATTTTTCCTCTCCCTGAAAGAACACATGGGTGAATTTAAATGTTCAACAGAGGAGGGGGTGCAGAAAGAGGTTCTTATGTGGGGGGAAGGAGCTGGCGGGAGAGTTCTTCAAAGAGGACATAAAGAAGCTTGTGCCACGGCTCGTCAGATATATTTAACAGGATTTAAAATTGGTGCACTTTTTCTAAACAAAATATATAAAAACTTAGTACACTTACTTTCGGGATAATCCTCGTATCATGGCAAAGCCAAAAATACTTCATGACATACGTTCCGACATCCAATAAAATAGCGTATTCAGTCAAATTTTGTATTTTCTGACAAAATAATAGCGTCTCAACTACTCTAGTATGGCTTTAACAACATCAAAAATGATCTAAAAAGTCTTGCATATAGAGTAATGAAAGTAAATCAGTGCATATCGCCTTCACCAATAAAAGAAATACCTGTTTTGTTAACTAGAAAATGGCAAACTGCCACAAGCCAACGATGTCAAATATCTCGGTATGCATTCGGGCGGATATTTAACAAGGAAGACTTCTTTACAAAGGCATCACAAAGACAACTTGGATGCACGGGATACAACTATGGCGTACCGCATCGACCTCCAATATTGGCATTCTCCAGCGCTTTCAGTCTAAAATGCTGCGTATGATAGCTGACGCTCTATGCTTTGTGACAAACAATAATATTCACAAAGAGTAAAATATTGTCATAGTCAGACAGGAAATTGAAATATATTACAACGGTTACAAGGAGAGTTTGTGCACCCGACTATCTTGTCAAAGGACTGATTGAACAAATCTTCAATATACGCAGACTAAAAGTGGGTATTTTGAAAATATTCAAATGTTCCTCAAAGGGCAAATCAAAGAGATATACAAATAAATATTTATCATGCTAAGCCAATTTATGACATGTGCACGGTGCCGATGAACTATAGCGAAATTTGAATTATGCTTAAATGTTGCAACGTTTTTATGAATATTTTTTGCACATTTTGTGATCATTACTATGGTTGCATAGATAATTGTGTCAGTTATAATTTTTGGATCAATGTGTTCGTGGAGTTTTAAATCCTACTGATTATTGGCCAATAAAAAATGTATATTTGAAAATCCCACAGTGGACTGGCAATTGGAGGATATATATGTAGCGTGGGTGATTTACCATCCCCATGCAATAGCGCTGTTAATCTGAGCAGATTAAATTCACCAGATTATTGTCAACATCTTCTGTCTCTCTTTAGGAGCAATGTGTTATTTTAACAGCGCCATCTTCTGTGATGCTGCGGGAACATTGTGTCTGAAATAGCGACCGATCGCTTCTTGCGCGTGCACCTTTGTAGGTTGGGTGGTGACACGTAGAAGGCGGGAGTCGAGGAGTCATCGGTTAGCCTTGGCTGCGGAAGGACGTCCCTCCCGCTGCCAAATCTCTCTCTCTCGTATCGAATAAAGAGTTATCTAGAGAAGAGATTTTTTTTTCATAGACGTTGAACTACAGTTAGAAATTATGTACTTGACGCAATAGTTTATTTTGCGTTGTGTCAGCAATATTTTTCTTGTGTCATAATTTCATATATGATGTAATAAAAAATAATTTAATAAAAAAAAAATATATATATATATACGATAGTATTTCTATTGATACCAGGCTCGACATCGCCACGGCCCGAATGCAGAACGAACCCGCGTGCGAGCACGACCATCTTGGAGAATACGTGAGAGTGGGAAGTGGCCCGGAATCTTCGTTCCAAGAGAACCCCCACTCCACGTTACAATATAATTCATCTTTATTTTATATTCTATTACATAATTTTAATATTGTTTTCCTTAATTTACATACCCATTGCAATTCTCTAGTTATTGAAAAATATTGAAAAAAATGAATTAAAAAAAATCTTCTAAAAGACAAAATATATAACGTTTTATCATCAAAATTTAGGGTCTTTATTCAGCCATATAATAAATACAACTTCTTGGGAAAAATTAAAAAATAAGCAAAATGAAAAGTCTCCACGACAGCCACATTTCGGTGTCAAGCAAACTTCGTTCAGTGTTTACAAATAAACAAATCTAGAAGCAGAACGTGCTTCAGCAAGGAGGTCCTCAATTTGCCACCAAAACGTCTGTGTGCACCTTTGCGTCAAATCTAATTTCCTGCCGCCAGCTCCACTCTGCGGAATGTTTACTAGACAAATGAGCGAATACGCCTCGCAGACTCCTTTCACCGACTCACCTCACTCTCTTATTTGCAAGCAAATATGAAACAAACAAACGCTTGTCATTCGCGGAAAGCAGCGTCCTTTCGACGTCGACAAGCCTAGGAATTTAATTACAGGACACCGAGAGACCGGATTCCGGTTGCTTTGCTGCGCGAAGAGCAGCATTAAGCGTTTACCCGAACTCCTTCCCCACACTTTAACCTCCAGAACGAAACAATTTAATTCAGCTTTTATGAAAAATCATCAAAATATCCAACTAAAAATCATCGAAAAAAGTACATAGCTCTGCGAATAAAAAAGTTAGAGTCTCCAAATTGTAGGCAGACATGACTTTATGGCCCGATAAAACTTCATCTCTTTGAGATTACTTTATGCGTAATCTTCATAAAATCAAACATTCAAAAAGATGCGGTACGTAAAACTTTTGACGATTTTTAAAATGCTCTTTTTTTAGTACGGAGCGCCGTAAAAATGCCAAAGCGAATTTGCAGTGGCACTCGCAAAAAATACGCCGAAATTACAATTTCATTCCCTCTTCAGATTCAATCAACCAATTACTAAATAAGGTTTCGCCCCGATCCTATCAAAGCCGGGCTTTATTCATTGGAAAGTTTTAATTTAAATCAAATATCGCAATGGGATGTAAAACAATAAATTGCTTTTTAACCATGAAAGCAATATCAAAGCGAGGCTGTGTGCTGTTGTTTCATTTGACAAACAATAATTGAGCAATAAATTTTTGCTATTGAAAAAAAATATTTCACAGGTAAAATACTGACACAGGAAACTCATTGTTAAAGAATGAATTTCTTCTATAAGACCAATTCAAAGATACGTCACATATTTCCTAAATTGTATAATTTAACATCAATGGTTATGGAATGAAAGAATGAAGCCTTTGTAAATTTTTATCCAGTTATATAAGTTTTAAAGCAGTCCAATATTGCTCATATTTTAAATTTAATTATAATATAAATTATATTAATAAAATGTTGATCATAAATGGATTGATAAGGTTGAAGAAATGTATTTTTGTTCCATTTCTTTCAGTCAATTATGTCTATCCAGAAAATATATATGGACATAATAGAATACGTCTATAATAAGGAACTAAAGCAATATCCGAACTGGTATCCGATCATTCTAAAATTTTGTCTTCTATGTATAAGCTTAATGCGCATGATTTTCATTTTAAATTTTTACGCGAAATCCTTGGCATTTTTACGCAAAAGAGTAATTAAACATTACATTCCTTATAAGTTCTTAAATTGAAATTGTTTACCATCCCTTTGCAATAGCGCTGTTAATCTGAGCAGATTTAATTCTCCAAATTAACAGCGACATCTTCTGTCTCTCTTTAGACGTAATGTGTTATTATAACAGCGCCATTTTCTGTGGCGTTGTTAAAATAACACACGGACACATTGTATCTGCAATACCGACTGATCGCTTCTTGCGCGTGCACCGTTGCCGATTGGGTAGTGACACGCAGGAGGCGGGAGTCGAGGACTCGTCGGTTAACCTTGGCTGCGGGAGGACGTCCTTCCTGCTGCCAAATCTCTCTTTCTCTCTCGTGTTGAATAAAGAGTTATCTGAAATAAATCTTTCTGTACGATGCACGTCCATCCCCATCTATCTGTTCGGCTACAGCATGGACCCAAAAGAAGAACAGACCCGTACGCAATCGCGACCGTTTCGATGAGCACGTAGGAGTGGGGAGCCGTATGGGGACTCCCCCGCTCCTGCGTTACAGAATATATTTTTTATATATTTTTCCTTTCGTTCTGATTCGCCTTTTATTCTTAAATCTTTATTTAATTTTCCAATAGTATTTTTTAATGCACAAAAATATATAATATGTAAAAAAAATAATAATACACTTTTATGTTTTTATTTTTAATTATTATACGAGCCGAACGAACAGACGGACATACAGAATTGGCTTAGAGTAATAGTGGGGGAACGGGCGTTCAACAGATGAGTTCATCGATAGCTTTCTCTGAAATTCCAGGATAATTTGACATTCAACCGGGATGCTGGACAGCAATTTCAATTCCAGGACAATCGAACAGCTATTCCGGATCCAGTTAACAATCCTATTTCATCTATTTTTTACAATAGTTCTAAAGCTCAATATACGCGATTTTTATTCCATACGTGTCGCTTAATAAATATATATAAAATATTTTATTTTTAAAATCCTACATTAATAATATTTTTATTAAGTGTGTATTTATCTAACTTATGTCGTATATTTTATTTTGAAGATTTTATTATAGGTTTTTTAATGATTTTTTACCCATTTCATATAAGCTAAACGCCTCTATTTACGCGATTAAATATTTCGAAGACTGTACCATGACTTCATGTAAAAATTGTCTCTTTTTACGCGTTTTTTATTAGTCTACATATACTAAAAATACTTCTTTTCGTTAATATTTTAATTTGAATTTCATGTTAGCTTGTGCCCTTCAGGCGTATATTTTAATTGTTTTTTAAGGACGATTTATGGATTAAACTCGATTTTAGAGCTTCACAAATCATCTGAAGGCTTACACACGTAGGCAGTACATGTGCACACGTGGGGGGACAATTCGCAACGAGCGTATCGATAAATTAGAAATGATTAATGAAAACTGTTTAAATCCACAGCGATATACCGGAGCTGCATTTTGAATTACGATAATTATTCGGAAAACTTCGAAATTTACGGCTCCTGCGCTCGTGAATAATTCATTGTTAGCAGCTGTATCATTTAATCGACCTAATTTGATATTAAAATATTCCAGAATAGAAGAGGCACGTCTCTGAATTTTTGCACTGGGATGTGCGATCATGCCATCGTCAAAAATTTAAATTTTCTCCCAAAGAATCATCGTCTTGAAAAATAAGATAAATCGATTTGGACGCTTTTTCGAGTGCGGAAAATCCCTCGACATTCGATTTTGTAGCCTTTCTGAAAACATTCCCGACCAATTGAAGGTGTTTTCGCAGCGTAAATAGTTGCACACGTAGAATAGAGATACATCCACCATTTCCCATACACCTGCCGTCGACCTCAGACTTCGCCTCCCCGTACTAAATTACCTTCCCTCAGGAAATGTATTTCCCTGCCAGCGATGAAATATCACCCCAATTAAAGTCTTTAGAGTGGTAATTTTAAAAATAAGGGCGAGGTAGATGGAAATTTAATGACTTCTTCGAGTGTGCGTCGCACCCTCAAGTGCCTTTAATTCTAATAACAGCTTCCAAATCCAGAACGTGATGACACGTATACGACGTGAATTTATGGTACGAATTCGTTCAATTAGTGAAATTAAATTCGGGGGACGGCATTAAAATTTTAAAAAAATGCGTCGGAATGAAAAGAGACCTTCTCAGGATATGTAACGCGATCTCTCAATTAACGGGAAATAGTGGGAAACCCTTGATAAGCATGATTGGTGTAGATATGTTCATTAAAATGAAAGGATTAAATTTTCATACCACAGGATAAACACAATATCGTTAGAAAATCTATTCCAAAATAAAAATCTAGTTGAATCCAGTTGTATAATATATTGCTAATTTTACGCGGTTTCAAAATTTGAGTACTTAAATGCTAGTTCGAGTTGATGATCGCGCCCTTATTTTCGTATAGCACCATCAATGTGACTGATAATATTCTTTTCTGCTGAGACACGGACTAAAAATCGCAAAATTCCCGATTTCCCGACAAATTATTTATTTCCGTCGCTGCAGATGAATATTTATATACTATAATGCTTTGATGTAATTCGTAATTATATTACAGAGGAATACAAAAATTCTAAACCCCGTATCTATTATATTTCATATCGATATTCCCATTATTAGAGTCGAGGTGTAGTAAATACATCACCGGTAGGGAAAGGTTACTATAACAATTTGAAAAACATACGTGTACGCTATATATTTATACATAGATTAGATAGTCACTGCTCCTATGCGTCGCCTAAGTTCGCCAATTAGTAATTACGCCAATGTTTCCAAGCGTCCAAATTTCGTCGGGAATGTCTCGATTTAGTAGCCTTCATCGTGTTGGTGAGGTGTACAATTTCTGTTAGATAAAAATTTCGATCCCGGGATTTTCGGGATTACGTTTTCTAGTCCCGGGATTCTTAAGTACCTAAAACTATCCGGGATCCCGGGATCCGGGACAGTTTTAGGAACTTAAGAATGGATTGGATTGGATTCCCTACTTGTGACTCAATTATCTCGAGTTGGATGGATATACAGTATAAGATAGTACATAACATGTAACAAAAAAGTAAGATAACAACTATAAAAAATATTCATGAACACATTTTAATAAAATATATCATTTAAAATTAGCTGGAGTCATCAATGTATTGCCTTATATAGATATCAGTTATCATTATTTAGTTACAGTGTATAAAGAAACAGTAATATATTTAACAGTTGTAGAGCATTTATATTGGATTGAAATAAAATTATAGTATTTTTATTTATTTTTAGAACAATCTTTTAGTTTTTTTGTTAGAAGAAATAGGTTCGATTTAGAACGGTGTTGAAATCATTTATATTTACATGAGCGTAGAGCGCCGGCGATGGCGAGAAAATTTGCTCAATGAATCGTTGCACAGACGTCTCGTTCCTCCTGTGGGAGCCATAAGTCATGTTATCCTGTCAGGACTCTCCGCTGCTCGACCGAGAACATTAGTGCTGCCATCTGCTTTGGTCTGGCGGCCCGTAAGAGCTCCTGCGAGTGCATTTAATATGGATTAGCTTCATTACTCACCACCCGCCTACTGCTAAAGTATTGTGAATAAAATCGCGAAGGAGGCCCTTCTCACTTCAAGGGGCACCCTCATACGTGTCTGCGGTAATAAATATTAAATTTAATATTAAATATTAAAATTTATTGCTTCATACTAAAGCGCCCGCGAAGTAGCAACATAAATAAGACATCAGTATTTTCAATTTACAAGTTCCTATTATCATTTTTGATAATATTTTTTTTGTAAATGATTTATTGACATTGTGTTGTACCATAGGCGATTGAATATCCCCATGCAATAGCGCTGTTAATCTGAGCAGATTTAACTATTCAGATTAGCAGCGACATCTTCCGTCTCTCTTTAGGTGCAAAGTTCTATTTTGACAGCGCTATCTTCTGTGGAGCTGCGTGGACATTGCATCTGCAATTTCTGATCGACCGCTTCTTGCGCGTGCATCGTTGCCGGTTTGGTGATGACGCGCAGGAAGCGGGAGTCGAAGAAGAGTCGGCAGTTGGCCTTGGCTGCGGGAAGACGTCCTTTCCGCAGCCAGATCCCTCTCTCTCGTGCCGAAAAGTAACACAGAGAAGAGTCGCGAGCATGCGGTTTTTTTTAAAACATTTTTTTTTATTTCATAAAGAGTATGTATTGAGATATTTTTGGATAAAATAGGAAATAAATCATCAACACCAACCGAAATTTGGAAAAAAAATTATCTAGGACTGTGTAAATCATATAGGATCTGCTATCGCTGAATTACGACCACGCCCTTTATTATGGTTTAAATTTTTGCAAAAATTAAATTCGTTTTTTTATGCGTTTTTCCAATGTTTCGACTTTTAAAAATACATTCTCCAAAGGAATTTTCAAAATTCCAACTACTTACGAGTTCTTTTCTATATAACCCTCTATTATTCCTAGCAGATTTATGTCAAAATTTATTTTTTAACTATTTAAAAAAAATTACAATTGTGACCAAAAAATGACTAAACACACTTGTTTTAAACAGTCGCCATTTTGTGATTTTTTTCAGTTAGAAACTATAGGGATTTTACTAATTATGTATATGTAATGTTTTCCGGTTTTTTTACTAATTTTTTTTATGCGATTTTGGATATATTTTATATAGCCGTTTCAAAGTTATGCGATTTTTTAAAATCCATGCAGCGCATCTTCTCTTTTTCTTTATAAGTCATAGCGTTTTTTGTGCGATTTCTTTTTGTGCGATTTTTTGCGGAACGTATCACCGCAAAAAAAAAGATTTAAATGTATTATATGTTGAACTATTATTTTTATTTTATAAATTTCTTGCGTAAAATCTTTAACTTTAGATACGTTTATAATTCCACCATATATTTGGGAAAAGAGACAAACATGTCGCCTCTAACCACATATTTTTTGAAACAACTTCATCAACCTGTCTACGGAATAAACAAAAATATAACCATGGACAACTGGTTCACATCTATGTCGCTTGCTTTAGAATTATTACAACCTTTTAATAAACTAACCATTGTCCAAAGAGCCGTGTCTGCATAATGTATTCAATACTGTGATTTTGAGAAGAGATATCAATGCAAATATCACGAACAAATAAACTGTCGGAAGTACAAGATGACGAAATTTTTATGTCACTTCTGCAGCAAGGCTATTTGTGTAGAATACTCAATTTCAGACTGTAATGCGAGCAAACTTCGTCTAATTCGTTTTAAATAATGTATATTATTAGTAACGATATGGCAAAAATTTATTCGCAAATCATTTATCTGCATACATTCATAATTTATTTTTATTTCACAAGCGTTACCATGAAATAACATACAACAAACAACAAGCAACAGACGTACATTGATTTTTATTAATATTTAAACCCCCAATAACTTTTGCATCCATGAGCAACTGTTTTGGATAAGAATGAACTGGATAGACATCTAGAAGCTGTTTTCGTGTTTGAATTTTATTGATTTATAATATTCGTTTTCGGTTATATATTATATGTACATCTATTCGCTGCAAAATTTTGCTCTTGATTTAGTGCTGACGTTTGAATCTGAAACCGAAGTCACTCGCATCCCATACGTTTGTCAACTAATGATCTACTTTAACTTTTGACTTCTGACGAAGTTGATCCCTAAAACCCCAACTTTAACACACTCCCCAGCAAGAAACTTTTGTCTCCAGCGGTGTTGATGTCTCCATCCGCTCCCTCAAGCCTAACCGGTGGTGTGGAACGAGGGTGCTCGAACTAACATCCAATACCGACTGCAAATTGATATAGATATAGCATCATCCCGAGATATATCGCTTCATTTATTAAGAATTTCAGACTTTATTTCTATTTTACGATCGAATATTAAAATTATGTAATATCATCCATAAAACCGGGGTGGATTCGCAACGTACTAAATTGCCGTTGAAACATTTTTTCAGGATGTAATTATTCATTTTTATTAGGGAAACGTCATTTTTCGCTAATTTATCTCTCACTTTATTTCTCATTAATTTTCATCCCTTGCCCGGAGAATTAAGATCTTTGATATATTAAAAAGTTTTTGGTGGCCTCGGTGGATGTCGACTCGCTTGTGTATTGGTCGCATGACAGAATTTAACATGTCAATCGGAGAATTAATTTAACACCGCCTCGTTCACCTCGCAACCCCCCCGATGGTGGTTGGTGATTTGATTAGACCATGAATTCGAGACGAGGTGCATATCCGCAACCTCTGCTATTTCGTATTGCATTTGATATACAGTGTTTGCATGCAAATTATTACAGCGCGTGGTTAATTCAAGATTGCAATATTGCGATGTGCACACCATGAATGTTACACGTCGTCGACGTCGAAGAAAGCTTGTTTCGCTTTATATAGAGTGGAATATTAAGGAAAATATTTCTTTTTGTAAAAAGAGAAATGCAAGAGCTCCGAAGTTCTTTGTATCCATAAAATTCTTGCCTCGCCACTAGTACAAAAGAAAGTCTCAAACAAAGAATGTTCAGTATTGAGTTTGACGGAACTATTGAATAGTTTCCCTCTTAGAAAGGAACACCGGATGTTCGCAAAGAAATACAAGTGGACTCGTATTTTTTCATCAAGTTATTTTATACTTTAAAACACTTTATTGATGGCTTTCTTCCTGAGACGTTTGAAAAATTGTATTTATAATTTTTCATAAAGAAATTAAATTTCAAACCCATTTTACTGTTTCGCTATATCCAAACCCACATCTATTCACACAAAATTGATAGTAAATATATCAATTTTAATTTGTACCTCGTACATCATAGGAAAAACAATATTTTGATGTATTAATAATAGAATAAATGCAATTTACATGTATATTATGCATGGTTGTTAACCCGTATGGTGTCTCTTTATTTTCGATCAATTTCCGTTTGAAGTTTCAATTATCGTGACGTTCAAGCCAATTTATCCTATCATGCCTTTAGAAATTTCGCATTATTTTTTTAATTGGTACACATTATAATACAAAATACTACAACATCGTGCCTGTATTACTATATACAAAGTATTGTTTTCAGTTAAATGGCTCAAATTCTCAAACGTACCCTCGGGTCCAAAAAGGTTAGGTTTTCTTTTCTTCATTCAGATCTTATCATCACAGTTAACACGGCATTAAACATTTTTTGCTAAAATTATGCCTCCTTTATAGGACTTCAGAGACGAAAGCGCCATACTGAAAATAAAGCGCCAGTCGCTGTGGAACAGCCATTTCCATACGAACGAGTCCTTTGCAGGGAGCTTTACACGCAAAAGCGAGATGCTGTCGCTAACATATTTATTTAATTTGCATTCAGGATAACGCACAAAACACGTCTAAGGGAGCAGGATTACATTTCCATGAAAGCATCATAATTTTTTCCTCATGTAGTGTTTCAATTTCGCCGACCACGAAAAATTTCTGCTCTCGGCAAGAATTCTTATTAAATTATTTCGTTCCAGGAAACTAGATCTCGTCTTTCTACGAATTCCTCCCGCAGAGTGACCCTCTGAATTATGCGCCTGCTTCAGCAAATATATGACAGGACTAATACAGATGTACCTTTAATATTTGGCCGGCTGTTTTTGCCATCCACTTTTATTACTCACGCTGAACGCACTGGTTTTTCGCAGGAGGGAATCTGAAATATTTACGCTCGGATGAAAATATTTTTTTTCTTCGTCCTTATAACGTCCCTATTATGTCGAGTGTTATTTTTTATCGTGTTTCATTGGATATTTAGCCGTAGTTGAATTAAATTTCAAAGCGTTTGCTTTTCTTAAGAGCGGCTTGGAGGAATTTGTGTGCGACCAACAATAATTCGCGTTTACTGTGGATACTCGAAGTAATCAAACATTCCAAATAGTAGCATAAAGTTTTGTATTCAAAGCTTCCTGAACTTACGTACATAATTTTGAATATATTGAAATATCTCCATACCGATACTTTGGAAACAAGAAACTAAATCTCTACTAATCGCTAAAAACATTTTGACTTGTATGCTCAACTTTTGTTTTTTACTACGTATTTCGAAAGTATAACATATTGAGAGTATACTATAAAAGATAAAAATCGGAATATGAAATATAGCACGCCGAAATTGGTGTGAAATAGGGAGTCAGATCAGATAGGAACGCTTGGAATTGAGCAACCTTTCTTTCATAATACATTTGTTTAAGTCCTTAGTATTTTTAGTTGTATTATAGGAGATGCGAAATTAAACTTGCTCGAAGTCACCTCGAAGTTGCTCGAAGTCAGCTCGAAGTTGCTCGAAGTCAAATTTAGCTCGATAGTTTGTCGTGTGTGGTTGAATTTTCGAAGCAAAAATGTCAAAATATCTTAATAAAGGAACAAAATGTAGAGAAGTCCGAGGAATTTAAAAAAAGACATTATCATTGGAGCCCGACTGGAGTCAAAATCTGGTGCAAATGGCAGAAAACCATTACTTTAAAAAATATCCAAAGCTTGAAGATCTAACTTCATTTATTGGCAAAGAGATAAAACAGCATCTCTTACCAATTTATAAAGATTTGTCCAGGGATAAATTACTTCCAAGATGATTGGGTGGCCATATTCAAAATGCTAATGAATGTTTTACCTCGACGGTTTGACGATTGGCTCCTAAGCACCTTCATTCTGGTGTAAAAATCATTGAAATATTAACATACATTGCTGCTGGGATATTTAAGAACGACTGCAGCTTCATTTTAAAGATGATGAATACATTTTTAACCGAGATTATCTCGAAACTGCATTTTCAAAATGTTCACCAGTTGTAGCTTAAAAAGTTGTTAATGGATCTGACTGAAATTTTGGGATGTGTCTCACTATAATATTAATTAGTCAACTAAGCAAAATTTTTAAGGTTTTCGCGTAAATAAATAATACTTTTGGGGTAAAAATTATCAAGAAAATGGTAAAAAATATGAAATTTAAACTAAAAAGTCTACTAAATTTTTAATTTATATATTTTTTTAAATTATTATAGCTTAGTTGACTGCCTACACATATTAAAAATCAAAAAATATTTCCATTTTCGATTTCAGTTCAACAGGAAACCTTTGACTAGTGGCGAGCCGTTTGATATCGCGAGAAAAGGCGTCTGATGGAATACCTTATAAATCTACCATTTCCTTTTTTATTTTTAAAAAATTAAATAAATGAGCACTTTAAGGTTGAAGTAAAATAATGTCAAAATTTTAAAATGATACGATTATTTTATCACCATTAAAAAAATCATGAAAAATGTCTCATTTTCGAGCATCTAAAGGGATTGGTCCCCTTAAGATTATCCCATTTAATATTTTGATCGAATTTGCTTCAATATTTCCCTACAAAAATCTTTAAATAGAATTTGAATCTATAGAAAGATTTTTAAACGCTTTTTCATACAAAATATACCAGATTTACATTCAAATACATGTTTTTCAATATTGGACCGTGTATGGATATAACATGTTTATTCTTGGTCTCTTGTTGGAACGATTCGTGGAAAATATATTTACCATCGATTATCACGAATCAAATTTACGCCGATTTCCTGTTGCTAAAAGAGGAAATTCTGAGAAAATATCTAATAAGCAAACAACCCTCATTCAAAGAAATATCTGTTGATGCTTCACAATAAAAAAATAGCATATCAAATAATGGATCTTAATGAATAAATTTAATTTATGTTTGCATTTTGGAAAATGAGCTTATTAGGTTGAGTCATAAATAGTTGCCGGCGAAAATATCATTCGGTTTTAGCCTTGATAAGTCATCCATATTGGTGAATATAGGGTATCATTAGCTTTGTTTTGTAAATAACAAAGCATCTTAATCCAGCAAAATAACAAAGCATCTTGCTTTGTTATTTTGTTAAATCTAAATCGGCAAGTATTTAAGACTCAACCTTTATAATGTGAACATGTTTTTTCATAGCGAATATGTGTAAAAATGTGTTCGCCAATCACACCTTTTGTAGGTTTGAACCCAGGATGATTGAGTTACAAGTTTACCATCAAAGGCACCAATAACACCATAAAATATTTTTCCTTTCTACAACGTTATCCTACGAACATATTTAATGATGTGTTATTTAGAGGCCAATGATAAATTGTTCTACAAAAAAATATCAAAATGTAATAAATGCGTTGAAATGATTATATCACTCTTGAAGAAGACTTTGTAGACGAAGAAAGTTGAATTTTGTCTAAAAGTTATCTTTAAAATACTACTTTTGCAATCATCAATTATATTATCAGGATTTGAACCGTCTATTAATTTTGTCTCGTTATGTCATCTTCGTTAAAATTTTCCGATTTCTGTTAATATACACGCTCATATTCACCCTGCATCTTCATAATACATTCTCTTTAACAAGTATCGTCGACACCGAGTTGATAGACGCCACCGATTGAAGAATTAATACCCCTCAATAGACATTGTTCTCCCGTCATAAATACGAGAGGCAGGGATATCAACTTCTTAGTTAATAATACCGAGTGACATCGGCTTCACATAATATGACAGGGTAGAATATGAACCCTGTTTAATAAGCCAGACTCTGTACCATATTAAAGCACTTACCCAACAGGCATGTTAATACTTGCCAACAAAATGAGCAGCCTCTAAGAACTTGGAAATTCCTTTTAATTATATTCGAGCTGCAAAAATGGCTCCGACTGAAAACAACCGGAATATAAATTGACATTTAAGATTCCTCATCCGATTTATAATACTATTGTACGTGTCCGAGGACGATAAAAATTAATCTCTTCCGTACAAAATATTTCAGGATCTCTGCGAAATGACTTTCGTAAAGTTATTAAAGCAGCCTTCCGTAATCATCCGGCAAATTCAACTTTAATCTCTTAAAATATCAAACTCTACTTAATTATTCGAAATTAAGTAAAGTCTCCAACAGCTATCCGTGGAAGAGAATTGAAATAATTTTACATTTAATTATGAACCTTCTGATTCTTGAACATCAACGAAGATAAATGATATAAGAGATTAAGTCGCGTTCGGCATCGACTCCATAATGCGAAAATCCGCCGCTTCGACTGCCTAATCCTTGCAAATAACACGGAAATGTTTTTTTTTTTAAAGGGAAGAATAAGCCGAGTCTTAACCTTTTATACGTATGGAAAGTTGGAGATCCTTTAGGAAGTTTTAGATAAACGTGGATAGCAACGATGCCCGCGTCTACAAATTCCGATACGGATCTAAAGACTACTTGTCTTTCTACAGTTTCAAAAAGTTTCTTTTTAAACTTTTGCAACTCGATGCTATCAAAGAAAAGTTGCGCTTGTTGATACAAAACAGTTTTTTTTTACTTCGATACTTCAAAGGCTATCGATACGACTTGTTCTTAAATATTAAATAAAAAGTTTTATGCATATTTTCACAAATACATTTTAAATGTTAATTATCGTTCTAAGATGCTTAAAGTCACTAATTGTTTCTTGAATTGCCAGCAAGTGTCATTTGCACTCTTTGACACGCTGTTGCATTCATGAATGACATAATTATAGGATTTTCTTCAAGATTACACAACAACATCATCATCTACATAATGTAATATCCTATTTTAAAGATTTTTGCATCAATTTATGTTTGAAACAATGTTATCAACTATTATGATAAACAATTTAAGTAAACTAAACAAACAAAAAAATCGGATTTATTCTTTGATAACATTCAGTCTGAATTGATACTATGATATTATGTTTTATGAGCAAAGATACTACTTGTTTTTTTTAAGCTAAGGTTTGAAGAAAAATGTTGAAATGTTAAAAAAAAATCATAAGCAGCTTTTCAATTTTTATAAATATCAGGTACAACATTTTTAGAAGGACAATCTATCCATCAATATTATCAAGGGCATTAAAATTTTTGTTTGATTTTTATAGTATTAACATTTGATTAGAATGTCAAGTATGTGAATACCATATTTTATCATGTTAACACTTTGCACTCGAGAGGTGACTCTCACTCACCACCAGGTTTGAAGAGGAAACTCAATACGTGGCAACAACTGTTTATGTTTAGTTCCTTTGAAGCGGATCCTTACACTCTTCTGTATAATCTTATGAAGTGTCACACGACACCCCTTCAAACAGATAGAAGATATTCTTATCTGAAATAAGTCCATAATCACGAACCGTACTGCATGTTCGACTTCAATCTCTGATTCCGTAAATATTCGCTTGAATGGAATGCTGTATAATATTGTAACAGGAGTTAGGAAATTAATATCAGCTATTAGACCTCTATTTGCAATAGCAATGGTCAACCATTTCCTTACCGTGCTATTGAAATTCAAATATCTAAGATCCATCCTCACAGATAAGTACATAATGTAAATCGAAATAACCTCCAGGATTCGATACGGTAATCTGTGCTACCATGGCATGAAAAATATTAGAGGTCGAAAAAAAATAAAGAAATAAAATTGGGTTTCTCTTCGACCAGATCTCAGGTTTCGAAGCCATGAAGTCCAAACGAGAGGTCATGGACATATACGGCAAAGCCACAATAACCAACTTCGATCGAACTGGTGTAGATGCCGGCTCATAAAGTGCCCCAAGCCATATTAGATTTAAAATCGAGTGACAGCAGACGCGTCGAAATACTTCCACTATCCTGGATTAATCAGAATTATTCCGCATGTCTGGGCCTGGATAATTGATGAGAGAAGACTCAGCGCAAACAAAATTGACAATAAGATCAATAAACATTCCATCCGATGAAAAAAATTCTAATGAAGAGAACTATGTTGAAAAAATAAATAATAAATTTGTACAGAAAAATTCCGGGTTATATTTGAATCACCCTCGTATTATCTGAAAATAAAAAAAATCGATTTTCAATCATGTGGTATTTAAAAAAATCATTTAATTTTTAAGCACATTTGCCAATAAAAACGACAAAGACGAATTTTCCTAATCATAACTTTGATTTTTGGCGAATGTTCTCCGAGGGTCGTCAGAACTTTACTTGGCCTTAATGAGTTCCTACGTCTTATCTGTTGAGTCCATCTTAAATGTAAAGATGAAGGTTCTATCTCGTTAGAGCTAACCCCAAATGCAAGACAATACCACCATAGAATTCTGATTTTCATTGACGAGCCCAGCTGTTAATGGTTTTGCTTTAGTGGCCAACGCTTGAATGGCCGACAGACACATCCATACGAGCGCGATCAACGTAACTTTATATAAACCGCCTGACAATCCCAACGTTCGATAGCACTGAATGGCATATCTAATGTTCATGGGCGACTGTCTCGTAATAAATGGATGGCAGATACGACCATGCGGCGTATGTCCCTGTAATTGTTGCGGAGGATCATAACCCATTTTTGTCTGCAAAAAAACGTCAATGCCCCCATTGGACGCCGAGTCTGGCTTACAAACCAGATTTATTGGTTTCATAACACGGACCGTTTGTCCATCCGGTCAGTATGATTAATGTTTTTGCCGGCGCCGTATTCGTTCCGGTAGCAATCCCTGATAAAATGCGATTTTCAATCACTCAATCGTTATATGCGAATATATCACGAAGCCGCGTCCTGTAATTAGCTCATCCCTATCACAAAATCATATATATGCACCGACACAATGGAAATGTTGTCTGGCGCTGATCATGTATCGCATGTGCAAATAAAACACTGAAGATGTCTTTTATATTGGAAAATAATTCATATCATCTGCACGATCAATTTCCATTTCTTGGTGATGCGTCTATAGTATTATATTACTCATTGAGCAATGTCGTCGATGCATCATCTTCGAAATAGATTCCTTCAGTCTGTTGAGCAGTAAGGACATGTTTTGAAGTTTCTCGTGTGAGTTTCAAACTATTCATCGGCCTAAGACAAAATCGACCCTTTTAATCCTCTAACGATAATGAGAGTGATATGTCCATTGGAACAACTTCTATTAACAAATTTTACGAAGAAAATCTGCGAGATTTATGGTTACATATTGAATGTCGGGAAATGCTTAAAATGGTTTTAATTTTTTTTTTTTTTTTGAAAGATCAGAATTCCAGTTCTATACAAGGGTTGAAAATCGACCTTTCACACTATTTTCGGTGGATTTAGATTTATGAAATACGGAAATACTCAAAATTAACCCTTCTGTCAATTTTTTCCCCCCAAAAAGGATTTCTTACGACCCTGAGATCCCGATTTTTTTCAGCAGTTTAATAAGATCTATACAAATCTACTACTAGATTTTTAATTAATTTAAATAAATACCACATTGCAATCAGAGAATGACATCAAAGATAGTTGGTGTTGATATTTTCTGATTTCTAAATCAGAATAGATTTTTTCCAGATTGACATAGATGACATCTAAAATTTTCTACTGAACAAGATGTTCGAATTACGTAACATTCAATGGTTTCACAATTGAAAACAATTATATTACATTCGAGTAAGGTGCTTCTATTTTTAGTTATTATATAAAACTCTCGTTTTTTTTTCGATTGATACCATACAAATTAAAGCTCCCTGTTACAAAACAATTAACAAGGGGTTGGAATTTTAAGGGGTTGGTTATGAACAAAATGAAATGTATATAATTTTTTCACCTTTCGAATTACGAGCTGCATTTTGTTCGCCACTTTCATAACCGATATTTGACATTTAGAGGCATAACAAAGCTAATCAAACGGCCAATTTATCGGATTTCATAATCGAAAGGAATAAACTTAAATTTACATAATGAAAGCCGTTGCATTTTATACATAAAACACACGCAGTCACCTTATAAATGAAATTTGGATCAAGACAATTGATAATCAACATTTTAATCATCGATTCTAGAACTTAACCACAATATAAATAATTGGTATTTTTTAAACAACTATAAAGCTTACTGATTTTGAAGTCTCTTCGCCAATCTAAATCTGTTTCTTTTTTATTGCTAATGCATGCAGTAAATTCAGCTTAATTATTGTACATCGGTGTGTAGATTTTATTCCCCCATTTAACCCCAATTCGTCGCTAAATTGAGCTGATGAAAATCATGATTGGACAGTGAATGAACCTCAAAGGTTGATAAATTAAATACAACTCTAATGAACGATCACGAGTTTCATTTTGTCGATTTTAAACTTCATATGGTTTCTATAGAAAATGAACCAATCAAGATTGAATATCTTCGATCAATACATTTTGGTATTATTAGGTTGGGAAATAAGTTCGTAGCGTTTTTATCAAAAACTTTTATTAAAAAAAATTAGTAATTTTAACAATTTAACAATTAATTATGTATTCGCCATTGATGTTTACTACCTCCTCCCACCTCTTGACAATTTGCTGATGTCGTTCTGCCAAAAATCACCCAGTCTGTTATGGAAGAATTTGTTGAGCCTGTTTTTAAGATCGTCTTCATTGTTGAAGGTAACGCCTCTCATATGGTTCGACAGGGAGCAGAAAAGTTGGTAATCCTTCTCTCTAATAAGCTCAAAAGGCACCCAGGCTTTCAATTTTTCGGCAAATCCCATTGAATGAAAATTATTGAGAATCATTTTATGATCGCAAATCATTTATTCGGCCAATTTACGACTTGTTTGGCGACCGTCCTCCTTCAAAAGTGCTTAAGACGCTCTTCTTCGAATTCAGAAGGTCTTCCACTACGAAGGGTATCGTCAACATCAAAATCGCCATTTTTGAACTTTGCAAACCATTTTCGTGTTGTCGACTCACCTATGACACCTTCTCCGTATACGTTTTTGACCTCGATGAAAAGCGAAGAAGAGTAGATTGTCAAAAATTTTGCTTTTTACCTTCTAGATATTCTATATTTAAGACTCAAAGGCAATAAAAATTAAAACTTATTCAAAAAAATTAGCTAAACAGATTTGTAAAATAGAAAAAGCTCTATCGAATGATTATCATACACTTTCCTAAAAAGCAAAAAAATGTTGTAAAAAAATAATATAAAAACGCTACGGACTTATTCCCCAACCTGATATTATATTAATTCAACTATCTATTATTGTTGTTATGGTTCTTATGTTACTAAACTTATTCTGTACCTTTCTAATAATCCCCAATAAATCTTAGAGAGATTGTAGGACCTACTTTTAAAAACCTCATAGACAAATAACTAGATCTGTAATTATTTAATAATTTAATTGAAAATTAATTAAAGCTTATTTTTGCTTTAACATGAAATAAAGTTTAAAATAGTTGAAGTTGAAAAATCTGAAATGAAAGAGGTCTCATCGCAGAATGGTACACCTGCTGAGCACAAGCGGATCTGCAGTTATTAATGAGTAGAGATCCGTAGAGCGTGCAGCTTAGGGCTGCGGCCCTGCAGCACCGCGCCCCCATAAATCAAGAACTACCATCTTCCGGAGTCGGACGCGCAAAACCTCGAGAAAACCGACCTCCATTATATTTTATCAGCTGGAGCGAACCGGCTTTTGTTTGCTTTGCTAACTCGCATTTTGCTGAGTACACTCCGCACTCGAATCCACTCCTTGCTGCTAATACGAAATGATTTGAGGCTTATGCAACCGTTGTGCATATTTGCATTCTCAATGGCTTGCCTCATTTGAAATGTTTATATCCTGCCTGATATAGGATTTGCCTTTATATCACGCTTTGCACTCCTGCAATCGATATTCCATTACCAAGGAATCGGGCTCGATTTGCAGGAAAATGCGATTCAAATATCTTAAAAGCAGATATAACGGCTTCAAATTTTTCATATCCTTCGTATGCACAGCAATGGCTTCAAATATTGCTTTGGAAGATTGATACTTTGCTACTTGATTCAATAAAGCATATTTCTGAAACCTGAATAATTTTATATACCAGCACTAAATTAAAATCTGCAAAGCTGTATTTTTATTTACAAGTAGTCTTCATTAATAATTATTAAATAAACGAAATTTACTTTTGATACAATATGGTTAGGGTTTCGAGAGACGTGGTTAAAGTTATAACATAGAAACTTGATTGAAGCATTGCAATATTAAGTACATATAAAAAAAATTTAAAAGCAGCTACAACATAGTTTCAGACTTGCTATATCAAATATCAAAATAACAAAATAAGAAAAAATCAGCTTTGTAGGAATAATTACACAAACAATATCGCTGTCATCTATAAGATATACGATTGAGGCGATTCATAAAATCATACAGGGCTATCTATGACTAATAGATTTTCAACAGTCTCAAACAAAAAATCCCATGAATCCAATTTAAAGCACTTGAATTTTGTTATAGCTTAAAAAGCGACTTTCGAGCTTTCAGATAGCATCTAATGGGATAAAGTTGCCATATAAAATATTCCAGTTGAGATTATAATCAATAAAATTTATTCGCATGCATTATTTAGCGTGCAAGTATATATTTATGAGGTCATATGAAGTTTTGATATGGGGATGGGTGTTAATTTGATTCTTTATGCGATCCCCGGATATATCACAGAACGCATGAAAATGTAACTTACTTATCTCGGAGCTCCGGTCCTTTTTCCAAAACGGCAGTGACAGGATTGCTGCGCTCCGGTTCCGGGTCCGTCCCTAAGGACCCATAAAGGGGGGTGTATTGGGTCTGCAAAAGCCCGGATGAGGGATGCTGGACTTTCGCGATCTTATCGTCAACGAAAGTGTTCTGGTGTTAAGAGCCTCTTGAAAATCCCCCAAGGTGGCATATGCAAACTTTTTACCGGACATGGCTTATCCTCGTCGGGATAGTTTCCATGAAACCTTCACCCCCTATCATATAACTCCATTTTATATCGTTCAAAATGCTTTTATGATGGCCATTGACAACTTGAAGCTTTAGTGCAATGAATAAAGCTCATTTTAACGGCTCGAAATAAAATCATTGACCGAGCTTTCTCTCGGCAGTCATAAAGTTCTGTTTAATTTTGAATGGGACTTCATAGGAGCCTGATCACATCGTGTGAACGTTTCTGATATATTTATGTATATTCTATTCAAGGAAAAGTATTGTTGAACCCGTTTTTCATTATAAATATAAAGATAACGTAAATAGAGAGGAAATGAGCTGAAAATAAACATCGCCATTTCCCATGTTCGAGTCTTTAAAGTCCGTTTAATGGGGAATTCTCCTGAAAAACGTTTATTTCAGTAGAGCGCTTCGAAAAATAAATAAAGATTTATTTTCCAGGAAGGAGCAAAGAAAGAAAGAAAGCATCCTTTCTCCATTTTTTTCTTGTTTTCTCCTTTTGAGACTCAGATAGTTTAAACTGAAGGAAATATACTTTCCACTGACAGAGAAATATTTCTTTAAGGAATGCTTCGAGCAGTGCATTTCAGTACATTCGTTCTATTAATGAAGTTTAAATATTGCCAACTGCAAATACTCAAGATTTTTTTGTAATCTAATTCTCTCTTAAGCGTTTATAACGAGAGAAGTAATTAAAAATACCTGTAAAAATTCTTCAGACCAAGAATATTCAAGTGACGATTCTAAATATGCTGATATTATTTTGCTTGTAACACTCATTAAAGGGTTATATTGATTTTAATTTAATAATTCAACAATACAATCATCTATACGATAATTGATCTATTTAAAATTTTCACTATATTTGAAAATCGAGCTTAAATATAGTGGAAGCTCTATAATGTAATAGACATGCGCGCTATTTTAGCTTTCAGTCAAAGCTTTTGCATCAAGCTCGCTATGAATTTAATATCATTAATTAGTTTTCTCCTTGGAACTTTTCCATTAAGTCAAAACTTCGGAGAAACCTTCATGGAAAATTTCATTTAAAAAAATTCAGGTGAAATACTTCATAGTTAAAGAAGAAATTTATACAATTCTAATGCTTGAATCAACAACAAAAGGTCAAATTTATCCGCCGACTGATTTTTATCAGCTTCCTTTAAAATATCTTGTAAAATATCGTTCTGTAAAATCATTGAAAACCGGTGTTGGGTCGTGTTTTTAGGGGCCTCGAGGTGCAAACACAGTTAAGGGCCCCCAAAAGACGAACGATATACGGTGTGTGCGCATAAATCTAACCCTGTGGTCACAGTGCTGTTTTAGATTTACGCTTGGGTTAAATCTTCATAAGAGTTTGAAGCACTTAAACGGAATATTTTAATGAATTTTGCATGCAAATGCGAAATTATTTACGAATTGTCAAACGTAAATTTAAAAAAGCTTAAAAACTTTTTAGCTTTATAAATTCATCATTTTTCATCATCAATTCAATATTTTCATCAAATAATTTTTATATTTCTTCTCACATTAACCCTACAAATACCGCGCGCACAAATCTGTGCATTTTATCATTTCAGCTTTTTGCACAAAATAAATCATTTTTTGAGTAAAGATTGCAGTTTAAAATTTACGCATATATTATATATTACTTTATACAGATATTTTTCGTGCATTTTATGCACACAAATGTCAGCCTGCCTGAAATGGTTATTTTTTTAGAGGGTCACTTTTTTATGCCCCGTTATTCTAACCTTTTGCCGTCAATCGACTTTCGCATGCACATTCATCATTCTTCAGGGTGTTATAAAATTTTATCATAAAAATTGGACATTTTAGAACAATTTACAAGCAAAAAGATGTAAGCATTCACAATGAGTGTCTCCATTAATTTAATATTAATGCATTTGTTGTTGTAAATGTAACTTTTGCTATCGAAAATTAAGTCAAAGTATAAGTTTTTAGAACATGAAACCTTACAATTACAGAAAACCATTTATTTTTATCATTTGTATTGTTTTTAACATGTTTCAGTTTTATTTTATTGATACGCGAACCATAGTTTGATCTTTATTAATTTTATCATTATATAATTTGGAAACAAATTATACAAAATTATCTTCCAAATGTTTTTTTAAAGATATTGGCTTGTTAAAAAGAGTCGAAAATGAGTCGTTTTTCATGATTTTTTTTAAATAGTGATATTAATTATTAATAATCGTATGATTTAAATTTTTTGACATTATTTTATTACAACCTTAAAGTGTTAATTTTTTTTTTAACAAAATGACAGAATTATAAGGTATTCCATTAGAGGCCTTTTCTGGTGATATCAAACGGCTCGCCACTAGTCGAGGATTTCCTGTTGAACTAAAATCAAAAATGGAAATACTTTTTGGCTTTTATTATATGTAGGCAGTCAACTAAGCTATACAATTTTAAAAAGGTATAAAACTAAAAATATAGTAGGCTTTTAAGTTTAAATTTCATATTTTTTACCATTTTTTTGATAATTTTTACCCCGAAAGTATTATTTATTTACGCGAAATCTTAAAAATTTAGCTTAGTCGACTAGTTAATATTATAGTGAGTCACATCCCAAAATTTCAGTCAAATCCATTAACAACTTTTTAAGCTACAACTGGTGATCATTTTGAAAATGCAGTTTCGAGATAATTTCGATTAAAGTTTCAATGCGCAAAAACTATCAATTTTAGTGACTTGCCGATCAATCAATGATTCCAAGGTGCATATAATAGATCTTCAGCTTTCTCAAAAAGTTGATTATCTTCGACTAACTGTTGTTTTCGGGCTATACAAGCTGCTTTTGTCTCAGAAAGACTCTTACGGTTCTACCTTGCTACCTGCGCTTCATCGGTATTTTCGGCAAAGACTTTACAGTAGGTGCCAATAATTATATTTAATGTATACATCAACTTCAAAATGAAGCTGAAGTCGTTATTAAATATCCTAGCAGCAATGTATGTTAATATTTCAATGATTTTTACACCAGAATCCAAGTGCAAACAAACTGCGTAGACTAACAATATTTTTACTATGCCTATATTATTCCCGCAAATGTAAACAATAAGTTGACAAAGTTTTATTACAATCGGATGAACGGTATGGCAGAGCATTACATACGAACAAACAGAGATTAATTTTTATATATTAAGAAGATTGTTCAGTCGGCAAATATGTAAGCCTCATGTTTCATGGGGTATAAAGTTCATGAAGTTTTTTAAGTTAATATTACATAGATTATGTGTTAATATAGGGTCGATAATTAATATTTGGGAAGCCAAATATAAATCAATTAATTGGTAATCTTATGAAGATGACTTATATCTGTTAATAATATTATTTATGAGATAAAATGCCATTGGAGAAATAAAGTCTACACCCTTGCACTGAGGAATGTCATAAAACAGCACTTGAAAATGCCGAATGAAAGTCACAATTATAGACAAGTAATCTTGTAAGCGCTCTGCAATTAAAACAATATTGACATTGCATTAGCGCTGAAAACGGAACGAAAATACAAACTCTTGAAAATTAAATAGAAGGGCGCCCGCCCTCAACGAAAGCCAAGCACAACACCCCCAAAATATGTATTTATAGTCTTCACGCACAAAAGCTGTAGTTGATTATTTTGTCTTCGAAATTTAACATCAATTTTATTTTCCCATTTTTAGTTGTAAGCGCTTCGGCTTAATCTCGCGTGTTCAAAAATAAATACTAGACTCAGTTGTATCGCACGCCGAGCTCGAAATGAGTTAGCATAGACATCTACAATATGTTTATTTTGGAGCCTTTATTAAATTACGGTATCATGAGCTTATGTGAGTTGAATAGTTTGTCATGGGGTCCCGAAAGTACCTAATATAGGCTCCTCATCCTCTTCTTCAGCGCCGGCGACGACATCAGCCATGGACGCGCTTGAGGTCGGAACGTCAAATATTCATATAACGACATCTTGACTCGCCGCGAAACTTCTTGATAAGATTAACCTGAGCGAGGGGCTGAGAATTCACCCTTGATACATCCATGGACAGCGATTCGCAACCCTTTCAAATCTCATCGAAAGTTATCCCGAAAACACTCCAAATCATATAATCTTGACTTAAATTGAGTGGTTTTTAGCAATCCCCTTTATGGGACTATTGCCAACCTTTTTTATATTGTTTTTCATAGAGAATATGTGTTTTAAAAACAATATAAAAAGGTTGACCTACAGATATAATATCATCAAATATTGAAAAGTCACTATTTAAAAAAAAATCAAAATTAGGGAAAATCATCAAATTCTGTTTTCTGGGTGTGTTTTAAATTTTTAATATATATATGAAGGTTTTCAAGCGTATTCAATCTATGTATAAAAATGTAATTTTTTATAGTCTATCTTGTATCCGTAGGAACGCTTAAATACACATATTAATCCCAAACTAAATACATCGCTGGACTAATTAAAGTCTCAAGTATAGTAAATATTTCCATGATAGATAAAGATAATCATTATTATAAGTTCATATTAAAAACGATAATAATCAAGAATATCTAAAGGATAAATTATAATTTTAATTAATTTAAAAGTATTTTGACTGTACAAGTACTAAATTTAATTTGTATATAAATATCCTAAGCTTAAGAGCAGCAGATTTCTTTAAAACTATTGGCTGAGATAAAGCTGTGTTTGTGTAATATATAATAATATAGGCAAGCTACTGGTCTAGTGGTAGCTTTATGCTACGTATAGACACACAAACACATAGGAGAGGCGGGCGCATGCGCATAGCGTATCTATGATTTATATGAAGCTATTATCTTTCTATTTTCATGACGACCAACCCAATTTGCCGTACTGCGCCTACAGAAGTTTCACTTACACAAAAAGCTTTCTAAGAAAAAAACTCCAATTCCTACGACCACTTTGGAAGTTTCTTTTGTGTATTTGGTTAAATATGACTAGAGCTATTTATTATGAACTTCAACAGAGTGGAAACAATAACTGCGAAGGCTTATTGTCAATAATTAGATACGTAAAATAATAATATATTTGTTACAGAGCACCGAACCGTTATTTTTCATATCGGTTTTGGTTTCGGTTACGTTCCCAACATTTATATCGGTTTTTAGTTTCGTTTCGGTTCGAAGCTTTGGTTTATAATGAAGTTTCGAAACCATTATATGTTATATTGATTTTCATAATAAATTTTCAGATTAAATTCTATAATAACCTAAACCTAAAAAAAAGGCTGGAATTTCTTTCAGATATGACAGGATTAGTTTGTTTTGCAATCAATTTTTGTATTTTAACATCGTTTTCTTTTATAAACATCCATAGTTTATATTATTCCTGACTGAATACATAGCATATGTTTATTACGACATGAAAATGATGTGCTGCGGTATCTCATAGCATCAAAGCTTTTTGTGCTTATGAGCACTCGCGCTAAGCCTTCGATAGAAAGCAGACTTGATGAAAACGGTTTAACACCCATACAAACGATTTAATCCGATCAGTCGGTAGCTTCGTTTCTACTTTTAGCTAATATTCGGTGACAAAGAGTGATGATGCCCGCGTGCTCGGTAGATTATACAGGTCCTACTCTGCCGTAGGCATAACCAATTTAGCCGGGTCCCGTTTTATTAGCGCCACACTTTGTAACCGTGGGATCCCGTTTCGTTAGCCTGGAGGTCTTATTTTATTAATATTCGTCAAAGTTAATTCAACTGTCGTTATCCTTTCCCCGGGTACGTAATTAGGTTCCCGTGACATATCCTACCGAGCACTAATCCCACACCCCCTCGGTAGCATTGCTCTAGCCATTAGTGGCTCAAGCATGTGAGAGATGCGACAACTTATCCAATCAGCCGGATAACCTGCCGGTTTATGGAGCAATATGAGCCCATTGTCATAAGAAAATCTCAACTTTGCAGCTCCGAATATGGATCGCTTCTAATAAGGCTAAATTCGATCATTTTGGAGCGGGGTTGGCTAAGATACAAGCCACTCCTGGGCGGTAATTGATCCGATGAACGCGAGCGGACTTCCAAGAGCTTTGTGACCTTAGACATTTTAATCAATTTATTTTAAGTACTTGCTATTAATATTACTATAATATTTACGTATTGAAATATTAATCCTGTTTTACTGTATACTGTACCCGACTAAATTAATTATTTAACTCGATGGATGTGAAAATCTCGTTTGAATTCCTACAATAATATTGATATTTCATCTAATAGTTTGCTAAGCTTTGAATGCTTCAAACATAATATTTGATATACGTAATTGATAATATAATTTTACATCAATTAAAATTTAATTTGACGTTTATCGTGTGCCCATGGGAACGCCATAATAATAAAATGAATACAAATTTGGATATTTTTCGGGAATATTGCATTTCCTATAATTACATTTGATTTATCAATGATCAAATTCACAAGAAGCAGATTGATTTGATGAATAAAATAAATGTCGAATTAAATTCGACATAGGACCGCAAAGGGATAAAGTGAGGTTACAGGGTCTCCTAAGGCCAGGAGAATATTTTCATTTCCAAGTTATCGCGTCTGGTGTGTAGGAGAGATCCTAAAGTTTAATTTGTTTGGTTCCACTTATTTGTCGACCATTTTGTTCAGTCACAGTAAATTCTTCTGATGCAAAGGTCGTCGCGCGCTAAGCTTTTCTGGACTCTATCTTGACGGGTTATGAGACGTGGGTGTAACAGTACACCCCAAAATCTTAAAAAAGCTGGCGGCAAAGGTCTATGACACTGGCATACAAAACGCTGGTGCCTCGACTACATAAATGTATCGATCTTGACAGCGATTATATTGAAAAATAGTTTAATATATTTGTGAAGTATCCTATGAATTTCAATGAAATATAAGCATTTTTGACCCTAAATGTTATAACCTTAATTTCTGGATGACCCTCGTATTAATACTTATTTTAATACAATTTTTAAGGGAATATTCATGATCTTTTTTCTCGTTAAAATCAAAAACCTCAAGAAGAGAACATCTTTTAATAGTAGCTGTGGCCCAAATTATGACCTGAACAAATTCACATGGTCACTCACTGGGTGAAATTATTGGTGGCCAGTATGTCAATCAAATGTAATTAATTTCTTGCTTTCGTTGATAAAGTTGAGAAGTTGATTTCTTTCTGATCTATTTTGAGGAATTTTCATTTAATACTAATCCATTTAGTTAAGTGATTGAAATTGCAGCTTACTTGTTATTGGATATATATGTTGCTAAAATATTTGATACAAATATGATCGTCCAAAGATTAAAGGAAATAAAAAGGGCAGGTAATAATAATAAATGTTGCAGTAATGCTATGGAGGGAATTTCCCATACGCTAAGATATTAATCTACATTTTCCTGAAAGAACCTGCATGTGCTTTCATCTCGGCTGCATACGATTTCATATTTTATTGGGTAACTGGAGCATCGAATCGGATTTTTCAATTCTTCGCGACTCGTAAAGAGACTCGAGGAATATTTATGAAAACCGACGGAGTGTACGATACGGGGGGAGGACTTTCTTTTCTTGAATGAGACTAAAAAGACGTCACCGAGGAAATCATATACGTATATAAAAATCGGGAGGTTCGGTTAAAAATGAATGACCCATATCGCAAACCTTGCTTTTGATAAAATACAGAAAGGGGGGGACATAAAAAACCTTTTAGCGAATTGAATCTAAAGATACGTCCTTGCTGGACGACGATATCTACTTCTTTTTCGCTCCTCACTTTTCATCCTATAAAACGCGTATTTTTTCTCAGGAGACTTTGCCGTGATTCTCAGACGTGATACGTCAAAAGGACTAATGTCGTTCGCATCATTTTCTTTCAAGCCGACGAACGATGCAGAAGTCTTATATTAAATACACAAATATTCTTCATATAAAAACGAGAAGCACAATTGCAGTTTGTTAACTAAAAGCTGCAAAACTCCGCCGAGATAAGCTACAATATATCTAAAATGTTGATCGGTGAAGGAGGTGACTTAGAACCATAATTTCACTCGGTCCTCCACCCGAGGCACTATTATTAGTTTAATAACTCTAGTTCATGAGAAGACACGAAGAACCCTTTGGAAATTTAATTACACCAAAGGTGGGTTAAAATACGCGTTAAAAATGTTATTTCGTTATGACCCCTTGATGTCTTCAATTTAAAAGCGTATTAATAACAGAGCAACCTGATCTGAAAATTAATACAATATTAATATATTATGCTAGTTTCTATGTTCTTATTATAAAGTTTGAATTCAAACCCAGATTGATATATGGGAAGCATTGATATGTACATGAAAATGTACATTTTGAGAAATTTAATAAAGTCAAATAGTATAGACAGTTTGTTGGAAAGAGAGAGGGAATCGTTTGCACTATTGCCATTTTCATCGCATATCCCGCCATCTCTGTTGTCTCTATACGTAGCATAAAGCAATCCTATTTTATTATATATTACACAAACACAACACATATTTTGTACATATGATTAAATATTGTTATAAATCCATTATTAATCCCTTTTTAAATATCAATAATAAATTGACACTTTTGATAAATCTGTACATAATTTTGATGAGCTTTTATCGTCGGCTTATACAATGAGTGGCGTATCGCTAGTATGGACGCATTTTGCAATCCTCTGTCAATCAGAATAAAACAGAAATAAAATATCGAATGGGTTGAAGAGCCTTCATTAATTTCATGACCGGACATAACTAAGCCAGGATCATACAGACCGGACAAATACAGATGTTGTGCAAGTAATGCTTGGCCGCCACAATCCCATGTCTGCCGGAGGAAGACCTCGATTGATTGGAGCTTAGGGCTTACCGTGGCTCAAAGGTACACCTGGAGTCCAACAAACAAATGGACAATCTGAATAATCTACTTGATTGGTATAAGCAGACTCTTGTATGTGTGGCTATACAATGAGTACTATTATCGAAACAACACTGCTAAGCTAAAATCTTTAATTGAAGGCTTACACGAAATGGCTTTCATCAATTCATGTCTTCTACATTCAGTATCCAATTATATATATGTCAAATGATATTCATAAATTCCTAAAATGTAACAAATATTATGAACACAAAATGTGGCTATTATATAATGAGACTGTGCTATGAAGAACAAATAACATCATGAAGACCGAATATGAATGGAAAAAATGAACTTGGCAAGCATTTGCAAACTTTGTAAGCTTTAATTGCATATTATTCAAACGAGATTATTCATAAAAAAAAATATGTCACCAATGGTGACATAATTTTGAAAAATATTGAGCAATAATGAATTAATACATAAATATAAAAAAGTCTGCTATCAAAATAAATCTATCTCAAATCTTCTTGAATATCTAATGGTTTCACCAGTGGGACAGAATGCAACAGGACCACAATACAACAGAGTTTAAATGCATGAAAACAATTTAAATGGAGAGTTGAAATACATTCATAATCCTTTTTGTCCGGATGTTTTTGCACAGATTTAAAATAACACTATCAAGATGATTTTAAGCAATATAATCTATGTATAATTTTTACAGCGAAATCTTTTCTTTTTTTGCATGGTAATCTTTGAAACGTTCTTCCGTCGTGCAAAAATGTTCTTATACTATTATATTTTGTCATCAGTCTCGCTAATTAATATCTATATTTCAGACACGAAATAGAACAATAAGATATTTTTGTACTATTAATTAAAGTAAAGATAAATGTGTATCTGAATATTTTACGGAATTTTTAAAAATAATGTTAATGTATTTTTCACAGTGTCCGATCGCGAGGCGCTCCTTCAATGTGTCAGTGGTCCGAAATTCGGACCGGTTAGACACGGAAAGTGGCCTCTAATTTTAGGGCATTTAGGGCTTTGTATAAAAGTTTTTTTAGGGCTGCGAGTGAGACTCTTCCCTACCCTATACAATTTCTTGAGAGTCTTTAGCTAGCCCCCCCCCCCCCCAACGACAAAATTTGGTTAGTTGATCATCATTCATACATCTCATTAATATTGATATTTAATACGATATAACCATCTTTATGTAATTTATTAGGTCGTCCCAAAAGAAATCCATTATTTTTGCACGCTTTCATTTGAGTTTATATGCAAAGAAACATCTCTTTCATTTTTTTTTATTGTATGGTTTTCAGTTTTATTTTTTGTGTCATAAATCGTGTTCCATTATTAAGGGTAAACATGGCGAGACCCAAAACTATCGAAAACCGAATAGGTATTTGGATGCCGCACGAACTATTCACAGATAACCAAGCAGAGCTACAGAATACATGTACATTATTGTTGTCAAGATAAAGAACGCAGCTTTTTCTTTGGAAAATGGATCGTATTCAATAATGCAAAAAAATCAAAGGCTTTCTAAAAATCTAATCCCGTTCCAACTTCCAAACTGGGATTGATGCTTTGTTCTTTAATATGTTTGAAGGAATATGTCGTAAGTTATTTGTTAACCCTTTGCACGAGACCCTTTTACTCGCGGCGAACCAGCAACTCGAGATGTTTCGCAGCACTTTTGACAAATCTCTTACTCCTAACTTAAAATCAGTACTATATGTACTAATCAGTAAAGTATTACAATAATATGTGGTTTGATGTTTTTTGCCAGATTTGTTTCTTTGAGAACACACTTTGCAATCCTTCCTAACTGTTCAATGCTTATAGGAATCAAAAACTTAGTCTTTCTGCCATGACTGTCAAGTTCGAACTTGTGCCAAACATGCAATCCAGTTCGTGGTTTCGGATTAATTTCAAATAAGAAAGTCTTATATCTATTTAGAAGGGGTGTCATGTTACACTTCATAAGATTATACAGAAGAGCGCAGGGCCCCGCTTCAAAGAAATTAAATAAAAACAGCTTCTGCATTAAACCGAGTGGTGAGTGAGAGTCACCTCTCGAGTGCAAGGGGCTAACTTTTTAAATTAGGCGAAATGATAAATGCTAAAATTTATTGTCGACAATTATTAAAATTAAAAAAATATTTTCTTTCGGGATAACCTAATATTATGCTTTGCAACAGTCAATAGATTTGACTATAGACTTAACTAGGTGGGAGTTTTTAGGATATAAAATCCACTAAACAATTCAGCACCATCATTATTAATTCACAAAGCACTTATATTTTTAAAATGACACCATATATCATGGTCTCCGAGGATGAAATAATTGTGGCTGGCGCATACGCCAAAAGACGGGCGGATGCTCCAGGCTGAAATATAGTGTCGTTTACAACCATTTTCAGATTCAGGCCGAACATTCCACTTTCTGCGGAGGTGTAAGCACAGGCAAAACAAAACAGAGTTTTGTGAGGTATTATTTGAATTTCGTATTGTTGATTTGCATATCGGACTTTAGTTAATTAAGTTTAAAATGAGAGCGCACCGCATGCGGCTTATTTATTAGCAAGCTCCATCTATTGTTAATACATATATAGGCACTGTCAACGCTTTCTACAAAATGCAAATTCAATTTCGCTAAACCGTTTTATTTATTCAGAAATCTTGGCGCTAGGACGTGATCTATTTCTGCCTGGAACAATATGCGGTAAAGCCTTTTAACTTCTGGGTTTCGTGGCCCAATCTTATACTTTTGCAAAAGTAGAACTTTTATAATTACACCACATAAAATACTAGTACGTGTGACGCTCGCTTTACCGCCAACTTTACCTCTGACATTATGATGTTATTAAAACCTGAGCTTTTAAAAATATCTAATATTTAAAAGGCATTTTTGTGTAATGTTCATAATTTAATTTGTTGATATATTATTACCAAAAAAGTTTGCTCGTTCAGCAACTACGACATGTTATTTGATAATATTTCGCTATCACAATGATTTTTTTCAATTACTCTATGTTGTTTTTAATTAAGCCATATTTCATACCACGTGAATGCTCATAATATCCAAAACATAAAATTCATCCCCTTTATTCTATACTTTCAATATAATACGTAGTATTCAAGTGATTCTGTATAAAATATAGATTCAAATAATCAATAGCAGATTTGGGCTTACAATAAATATAATGAATTAACTTCTGCAATTATAATGGTTCGGATTTAAATTCATGATAAAAAAATCTCCATAGGGAAACTTCTTTCCCTAAAAAAAGTCTTTTTAGAATCATATATTGACTAAAATCGTTTTTTGTAGAGGAATCAGTCATTGATTTGATTTACGCAAAATTCTTAATTATCGCGTAGTTAGGTTTGTCTAGCATTTAAAGGGGTATTTTAGTCTAGAATTTTGATAAATTTAATCATATTTTCAAAGTTTTAATCTTTAATAATATATCCTACAAAAAAAATTACAAAATTCCAATTATTTACGAAGTTATAGTTATTTTAATGACGAAGCAACTATGGCGGTCCTAGTTTGCTCAAATCTTTAAACGCATTTTTCAACACGGTTGACATGACATTTCAAGTTGTAATCAATAAATCTACTTCAAATTTAGTAAAAATCTTTTTTTATATAACCATCTATCGCTCCTACCAGATTTATGTCAAAAAATGTTTTTGAACTATTTATAAAAAATCTAAAAGTTTGTAAAAATAAGGGCAAAATTATTTTAACAAAAAATTAAACAGTCGCCATTTTGCAAAAAAATGAACTATAAACACCCTTTTTTACCCCTTACCCTTTACCAACCTATTTTTTTTCTTTTTTTTATATATTTTGAAATGGTCAACAAAACCAGGTAAGAAAATTTACAATAAAAATATTTGTTTTTTATCGAACTTGAAAAAACGCCCAATATTTGTAGCTCTATACTAGTGTTACGTAGGGATGGTCGCGCTAACGCATGGGTCCGTTCTTCTATTGGATCACGTACAGCCGGGTGGATGAATGGGGGTGGACGAGCGTCAAACGAAAATACTCTATGTAATTTTTTTACTTGGCAAGAGAGAGAGGAATTTGGCTGCGGAAAGGACGTCCTCCCGCAGTCAAGGCCAACCGCCGATTCCCCGACTCCCACCTCCTGCGCATCACCACTCAACCGGCAATGGGTACGCGCAAAAAGCGATCGGTTGGTGATTGCATTACCAACATTGCATTACCATTGTATTGCATATTAAATCGCCCAAGCTACACTAAAATACGCATTTGTAAAGTCACTCTATTCGCGTTTTTTCTCAATTATTGTGGCTATTTTGTAATCAACTAATGCTGAAGAACTAAAATAATATATCGATATTTTCTGTAAATCGAAATTTTGTTTGTATCGAGACACGGTTCAGGAGACGCGGAATTTTATCATAATTTTTTTCATGTTTTACAATTATTAATAAACACTTTTCAAAGCCTCTAATATATATATATTTGTATCGTTGAATGCTGTTTGGCCAGTAAATGAAAGCAAATGAGACAATGAAAACAACAAATACGTAGAAACATATAAAACTTATTAATTTTTTATCATAAGATATTTAGCCAAGGAATATTCCTAGAAATAAGGTTCCTTGTAAATTGAACAACGGAATAATAACGACATAAATGGAAACCGATCCTCGTCAATCAATCGAGAAATTGTCAACTTGGTCCTCGATGATCAATAATTCAAGAGTGCCTTCATCATGTGTTAAGTGGATGTATTAAGTGAATATTGAATTTAGGTTTCCTATGAATTGTCGCTAATCGCACTACAGCAGCAGAGCAACAAATTAACCTATCTCTTGTTTGATTTGTTATTATCTTAAAATAATCAATATATGATACGATAACTTGAAACTCCTCAGAGTAACTAATTTTAAATTATTTGATTACAACATAATTACAACTTGGCCATATAATTACAACATAAGTATACTGTCGGACTTAAAGGAGAAAAAAGTAATACCAATAACGAAAGAAATAATAATAGAGCTTGATTCAGAATTTCCACTAATATTAATTTTGTTACCTTTTCATCAAATACGCCTTATATATTTTTTAAATTATATGGTGTAAATAATTCTTTATGTATGAATTTCTCTCATATCCATATGCTCTAATTGTGTGTATACTTATTTAAAAACATTTAATTACATCGTTAGATTTTTTTACTGGAAGGGTTCCGATTTTTAATAATTTTGGCGGTATAATTTGTATAGTAAGAACTCTCTTTGTTTTCTCTACATTGACAAAGCTTGCGTATAACAAAGCCAGCTCGGTATTCTTTGTCATATAATATTTTTGACCCAAAATAATTATTTCCAGACTTAATCACATTATACATTCATAAAATAAAGAAATTCAAAGATATTATTCGCATTTTAAAGACCTTATGTCTTGATAATGGAACCAATTTCTCATACCTGTCGGCTTTTTATTCCAAACAAGAGCATTGCCGTGTAAAATTTTCACATAAAACATTTGGATAATGTGACATTTTTTAAGATTAAGATTAAATCAATGACGGAAATGTGATTGCGTCGGTAAATCGGTTGTCTCAAAATCGTTATGTTTTTCACACACCATTTGGTTCTGTGTCGAAAAATTATTTAAATTCTGGATCAACCGGTTCAATTTCTATTTTCATACCCCATTGGGTACATGGTAATGCTCCTGAATAATAATTCAAACTCAGAACGGGTCCCAAATGTACTGTAAATACAAAGAATAATATTGATATGGAGCTTTCATTGAATGCTTAAATCTTGGTCGGCGAATTTTTTTCATATTTTGACCCGAAAATAGGCTTTATAAGTCGCGAAATTTCTGAACGCAAAATAAACAGCCAACAAAAATATTTTTGTGGCGTTGAATAAGCGATCCCGGTTTGTTCCCGGTTTGATATTCTTCGTACCGTCTTAAAACTTAAATTGGATTTTATCAGTCAAAATGGCATCCCTTCTCGCAGAATGGATTTAAAATTCCTTGTCAATTTGCACACCGATTCCCAGGTGTCTTTATTGACATTTGGCCCATCTTACACCCGAATAGACATGACACAATCCGTCCGGATACTTATTCTGCTATCTTGACGGTCAGTACAATAAAGAAAGTTGGGAATTCTTTTCCCCGGGGATGAAAATTTTGCTCTAACGAGCTCACCCTGGAAAACCCTCCAACATCGCACCGTACTCGGTGGAAAGGGTAAGTGGAAGAATCGTGACAAAAGGACGTGAATGAAGAACAGTAACTGCAAAGTGATACCTTTGAGACAACCATTGAGAAACATTGCAAGGGATGCTGCCTGTCGTATCTGCCATCTTTCAACTTTACAAAGTCACGATTCATTCGAGAAAAGTCGATCTCAAAATTGCTAACGCTGCTTGAAAAACTTTTTAATTTGGATTGATCGGTTTGTACGCCAGATTGTATACAGGAAGGAACACGATTTTAGCACAAATTCAATTAAAATTTCACCCCTAATAGTAATCAAACTTTTTTTATTTCAGAATCGAATTTATCATACAAATATTATATTTGGAATTATATCTACGCATAATGTTATTGATTGCATTTCCCCCTCACATTACAATTATGCAGGACATAATAATTGTTATATTTTCTCGTGTTGGCAACAACCCCTATCCACCGATGTCCTCTTCCCGTTCCAGAGTCCTGTAGCAGGGGATGTGTTAGCAAAATAATTGCGTCGTTACAGCTGCGAGTGCGACGGCCCGGCGCATTATACGGCCACCGTAACGACCGCTATTGCGATCGCATCCAACACCAACCATTGGCCAAACAACTATTATTTCACAAATCTTTAAACAAAACCAATTTCTTATCATAGTTTTGAAAATATACAACGCATATTCATTCGATTAATGGTCCAAAATATAAGCGGGAAAAAAACCAGGCGAATAAATGTGGTTTTAATTATGATCTGAGCGGATTCGACCTATTTTTTAACCAGTCGCTGCTTCAAATTATTGCTGTAAATCATACATATTTATTATAATATCAAAGCATCAAAATAGAAAGAATCAGCATCAACAGGAATAATTACACCAATAATGATATTGCTTCTCGTACTATCAAGCATTATTATGACAGTAACTAATGACAACGATGAAGGCTGTAATGAATTACAAGTTTAACGCATTCGCAGACATGGACTAGCAACACGATTCATGAATACATTAATTAGGTTAAACCATCATTAAACACACTATTATTATATCTTGTTTCGGTGTTGCAGAAAATATGAACAAGACGACAGACATCAGACAGCGACTGACTGGATTGGGGGTCAGCAAAAAAATGTTGTTCAAAAAGGGTTCCGCCAAATAAAAATGTTGTTCCAGAGGGGGTCCACAGACTACATTAGTTTAAGAACCCCTATACTAGAGTAATCCTCAGATTCAACATCTGAATAAGGAACATATTCATCATCAGAAAAATATATATGTTTTTAAAAAATATATTTACAGTTACATTATAGCCAAAATGTAAATCTAATATGTAATCGGTATAATAAGGCCTTGACTTGGACACATCTGGCCGTGTGTAGGAACGTTATTGGTGCAAGTTAATATACGGACACATACAAACGCGCGCTTTTATTCGCCGACGTATCCGGCTCAATAAATCTGTTGGACACGTCTACAATTGCAGACGTGTCCGCGAATGCGTTAAGTTTCCAAAATTAGCTGTTACTGTAAGAAAAATTGGCAATATTTCTTAGTATAAATATATCGTAGAAACTATCCCACATATGAATACATCAATAATATATTATTTATATACATTTTTATTGACCTACCGTGCAAATTATATATTGATATAAATATTGATTTGATCAGATGCTTTGCATGATCTGAAATTTGTGGCAATTTTATAGAAGTTGATTTAAACAACCTATTAAGTTTGTAAAAATTACAGCTTAGTTATTTTAACCCAATAAATACCGTACTGCACAGATCTGTGCGTTTTTTCGCCTCATCTTTATTCTATTAATTTTGTTGAAATTCTTTCAATCTTTAGCGATATTAATTGGGTGTTGAAAATATTTTTGTACTTAAAATAATTGATGAATCTTTTCATTGTGAATCAATTTGATATGCTTGGATTCTGGATTTTGATTTTTTTGAAATAATTTAAATTTAAAATCAAAGGTTGGCAGCTTCTGTTTTACCGGACAAAGACAAAAACACAATGACAAGAGAAAATGGAATCATAAAGAGTGTGAGGAAGATATACGAATATTTTTTCGTATTCCCATATAAAATTATACAGTATAGCAAAATTGGTATAAAATTTTATAGTTGATGTTACTCGGGCGTATTTCAAGCCAAAATTAAAGCTAAATTAAATTTAGAGAATTTCCCGTGATTTATTTTAATACTCGAGTATTAAGTGTTAGCATTTGAATCCACCCTAATATAATTAAATATATCATCCTAGCATAAACAAGAATAATTAATACAAGAATTCATTCGTGTCTTAAATCACGATTCAAAAATCTCAGTTGTCTAGACGTAATTCTAGCGAATATCCAAGGAATTCAAATGGCGTAAATTAAAATTCTGCTTTTTTATGTAAAAAAAATGCAATTATTTTTAATTAGTGTGTTTAGCTTTTTAAATAAATGTGAAAATTTTCCAACTGAAAAATAATGAAAAACAAGCAGGTTGTGGCTCCATTTTGAATCTGATAAGCCGTGTTAAGCTTTCGGGACTAGGGAGAGATTTGTCATCGCGGAAAATCAGGCGAATTCCGCAAAAGCTCAATTTTCCGATCAAATTCTTATTAGGGAATTTTCGTCGTCGCGTAAGCCGGGTTTTCCAAAGATTGAAGACGCCTTCCAAAATGAGCTTTTGAATTTTTCCAACAGACTACTACTGGACGTCTTGCTAGCATTCGCCCGAATCTCCCGTGTAAGATTGAAGAGTCTCCCAGGATTTGAGTGCCTGGCTGGCGCACTGTAAGTCCTTCAATGTTCGAGGATAAAGGACGTATCTAATCGAATGGAACACACGATTGAAAATTTATAGAGACTTTCGGTGCTGTTGAATGGACCGACATGACATGTTTCAATGAGTTTTGATGATTAAATAATTACTTTCAGAGATCTTCGAAGGGTAATTAATAGGTATGCTTAGACAAAATCTCTCACTGAGAGTGCCTCAATTTTATTTTATTTCAAAAATTCAATTAACGTGATCGTTACCTTTATTAAAAAGGAGAAATGCGTTTCCGTTGTCGAAATTGAATTACCCAAAAGTTATCATTGAATTCGGCAATTCTTCGTTGAGCCCCTTTCAACTTGGATCGGACTAAGCGGCTCTGTCTAGTTTAATTACGTCTGTATTTTTGTTTAGCCTCCCCATGATGTTCTCCTATCTTTCCTATCACTTAATGTTCCTTATCGAAAGGGGTCCCTCAGGATCAAAACGGTTTTTTTTAGTTTAATTAAGAAAAGTCGGAGGACGCTTAATGCAAACGAATTTCTGCTTTGGTTAGTATTTTTTTCATTATATATTTAAGATATTTTAACAACTAATTCTCAAACAATTTATTTAATTGATCTGTTCTTATTTTTATCAGGATTTTCATTTAATTTAATCGACCGATGATAATCTTATACAAGATAATTAGTTCAGACGGATTAGCTCTTTGTGGTCGACTTAAAGCTCTTGAGCTTTAGTTGGGCTTCCTTGGATGGCATTATATATTTTCTACAACAATTTAACAAGAAGGAAAATCACAACTCCGTGAAAAAAACAAGATTTTTTGATAATAATGATTTTTAAAGCAAAGTTTCGAACGATTGAGTTTTTCATTCAGTTCGGTTCCAAATATTTATATCGGTTTGATTACGATTTTCGTTCCGTTTTAGATTTAGATTCAGCTCCAAGTGACTCATATTTGAATATTTAAAAATAATTTTTTTGTATTACTAACTAATAACATTCCCTAGCATAATTTAAAGCATTTTATTCCATCTTCTTCATTCTATAAAAATAATTTACTCTCTTTAATTCTTGATGATTCGTTAGTTACCGTTTTTTTTTCAATTTCTACTTCTAGAGGAATAGAAATTAAAAATAATATAAATAATTGATTAAAGTTATAATAATTAGGACTATACAATATTAATGATGATATTAATGTTAATAATGATGCTTATGAGTGAAAATTTTGGAATCCCAGATTGGAGTACATAACACCAGGAAACAAATGAGAGTCCCAGTCTGGGTACATATCAAAATATATGAATAGATAACCTAAATAAATACATAATAAAGACTTTAGATTGCAAACTGGATTTGGCATTTCAACAATGAACAAACTAGAACAAGCCAAATCAGCAACAAACAAGCAAGTCAGCACCTCCAGCTTTGTATAAACAGAACTAGCTTCGTTTTAAGCCAGTTTTTAGCTTATAAACGAAGCTAGATTTTATAGTTGTAACCAGCTTTTTAGCTCTTACTTCGAAAACAAGCTTCGTGTGCACCGGATATAATAAACACTTAAAGCAGTATATTTTAGATCTAAAATCAGAAGCTAATTCCCATTTTTCAACTAATGTTAATTTTTTCGGGTGCAATCCATAAGATGCGCTTGGCTGTGGGAAGATGCATTGTTCCCGCCGACTCTGCATTTTTTACATTTTTTGTGCTTATTTTTTCAAATTTTACGCGATCCGACAGCAAAAAGACTCGCGTGGGTCATCTACCTTGAAGCATTTACATAGGGCGTAATCTGAAGGCTCCGCTCTACTTAACAAATTTATTTATATCTTAGTGTTGAAAAATAACGGAACTCCAATATTTCAAATGAGCAGAAGAACTACAAAGCATCAAATCTTACAAATATGGAAGATGTGATTTTATATTCTCCGCCTCTTCGATTGAAAACTCCAATTTTTTTCTTGCATTTTTGTTTGACTCACTCAATTTTAGACAAAAAACTTCTATAGCTCCCATTTCGTTCAGTTTAAGAAGTTATAATGTAATAAATACAATCAAATTCATACAAATAAAAGAACCTTTCGAAGTATCAATTCTGGCTTGAGCATTGGAACTGGGGTTTGTTTTTTAAAAGCGCGCGACGACCTATTCACTGGAAGAATTTACTGTGACTAAAAAAAAATGGCCAACAAACAAACTGACCGTTAAGATTCCTCTACACGCCAAATACGCCAACTTTGAATTTAAAATAAATCCCTCGGCTTCAAGAGCCCTTGTTTCTAGATGACCCTCCTATGATCCATCTCTCATCGATAATGGATAATGGACAGTTCGTGTGGCACTTTACCAATGCGTTTTATCAAAATCAATCTGACAATATTATCTGAAGTATTTGTTTAAAGTTTCCTTACAGGTAATGTATTTCGTACAATTTTATATTACTTACAATTATAGTCAATAAAAACAATAGTGGTGTATCAAATACATATCATCGGTGGGCGCGAGTATTTTTACTACAGTAAAGGAAAAGTTGGCAGGAGAATTATCAGGATGAACACAGAGTAAAGATACAAATTACGTATAAGAATTCCACATATCACATATTATATCGACACAAAAATCAACCAAAATTTCTTTCACATAAGACGTATACCGAACCGAAAAAACCGATATTTTCGTATTATGCCCGTTTCCAGTTTTCATTCCAGTAAAAATAACAGTTTTATCAGTTATCTGATTTCGGCATAATATCGGTTCGATGCCCTGTTTTAAAGCATTTAAATCATCAATGCAGATATATCTACAGCCATATCTTTGTCCTTAACACTGCCATAAATTCTATCCATAATGACATAAAACCATAAATTTACATAAGTGATACTAATATAAAGCACTCACTTATCGTAGCATTAATTATACATATTGGACTACAAATGGTATTCAATCTAGAATAGCCATTTTAATGCGAATTTTCATACAAATAATAAGATATAAGATTTGATTTTATGAGACAACCTTCTATATCGAACATTCGATTGAAAATCCTTCACCTTGGTCAATTTTATAGATTTCTTAAGCTGAATACAGTGTAAAAATTTCATATTCTTCCTTTTTGGAAGATTTAGCTATTAACGAACTAAATGTAAAGAGTTATTGCCGTGCATCAAACTGAGTGGTGAGTGAGAGTCACCTCTCGAGTGCAAAAGGTCAATAAGAGATCTTATAATAATAATTTTCCATCTATAATACTCTTAAATAAAATATAATATTACTGCATTATTATTTGGAAGCGGCAAATCTGATCAAAATTATCAATCAAAAAAGTTGCAAGATCCCCAATTTTGTTGAAAAATCGAAATATTTCGATGATGAAATCCTGTATTTAGTAACGTCATAGTCTATTAATCTTTGAGTAAAAAGTTAAACTACTCTTTTAGCATGTTATCAAGTGTTCAACATTCTTTCTCCCTATCTATCATCACTAAACATTTTTCAAATTATCAAGAGATTTATTTTATTATTTTAATATAATTTTACAATGTTTCTAAGTGCTTTTTTAGCGTTCGAAAGTTACAATTCACAGTTGATTTAAAGACCGATCCGAACAATAGATATATGTTGTTCTCTGAGTGTATTTTGGCATAAAGTCACGTATCTTCTTACGGGACCAATAAAACTTTCGTGTACGACACGTCGCTGAATCCCTGCGAGCCACAGTTAGGTTAAAAGTTTACAATGTACATGCGGATATATACGACGGTAATTTCGAAAGTAATGTGCTGAATAAATTTCTTCAGCCAAAATAATATATACTGAACAAAGTTACGCCTTCCATACGATATCCGTTTAAGATTTTCGAGCGGTCCCGAAGATAAGTACGCGCTTTTAATATTGAATTTTAAAATTGCCGCTCGTAAATTTGAACTATTCGAAACGGGGTTAGTTTGCACATATGCGCATAAAGAATAATCGCGGTCGTATGGGACGATTCTGGATCTGGGAAAGGTTAACATGTGATAATAACACATCATGTGCTTTACCAACATAATAACATCCGGGGTGGAAGGCTCACCACAGCCCAGGGTTGAAGTACGAATTCCACCAAATAATTCAGGCCGAAAGCCTTAAAGCACGTAACGTTGAAGTCGTTAAATATTAATCTTGGTATAAAAACGCGTCATGATTCACGGCGTGCTTTTATTCAGTACTAAGCGAGCCGTACGTTCCCCAAATATGTTCCACTACGTGTATGAATATATAAATATTTTTTGACACTTTTTGCTCGCAAATCATCCTCAATTGAATTCTAAAAATACCTCCGCTTGAATTTTTGTTTAAATATGAAATCTGACACAATAAACTCCCCGAAGGAAAACGCAATATGTCGATATCATTTTATTTTAATAGACTAAGCATTGAGAACCAACAAATCAACAAAAATACATTTTTATCCTGTTGATGAGTAAGCGCGCATATGTGCGTTCGGACTCGAGTGATACAAAAATTACACACACCTTATTTTGCCAATTAAATATTAGAATTATATTTTAGTTATAATGCAACTGTAAATATATTTTTAAAAACAGATGTTTTGTTCTGATGTTGACTCTGAAGATTACTTTAGTGCAGGGGCTCTTAAACTAATGTATGGAATATCATTTTTATTTGGCGAACCCCTTCTTGAAGAACATTTTTTTGTTGACCTCATCCCTTGTCTAGGTTTTTTACGTCTTCAAATTTTAACCTTCTTAAAGTATAAAAATATAATATTCCATTAATTAGACATGACAGTGTTTAATTCATTGATTTTATACCGCATTAAAATAGAAAAAGTGATAAATTTTATGCAATTTAGAGACGTTTTAATAAAATCCTTATTAGGAGCTGTCCATACAGCAAATCGTCCAACAATTGTAAATTCAAGCAATAGTACTATTTCACCTGAATTGGAAAATCATTTTTTAGGAAAAAGCCCTGTCCCGATAAATTATAGAAGAAATAATCATTTTTTACGTAGTAAATAAATCAATTTATAAATAAAAATATATATTCACTTAAACCTTTTTTTATGCGGTAGATGCGTTCCGCGGGAAATCGCACAAAAAAGTTATGACTTACATAGAATAAGTGGAGATGCGTTTCTTGGATTTTAAAAACCGCATAACTTTGAAACAGCTATATAAAATATATCCAAAATCGCATAAAAAAAGTTAATAAAAAACAGGAATATAATAAGGCAATTCAAAAATAACATTTTTTTGAGTAACAATAACATTAACAGGAAGTCTAACATCTGGCATCTCAAATGCCAGACTTCTACTAGAGGATACTAATTACTAACTATCATTGCTGTATGATCATTTTCGTTGTGATTTTCGATATGACTCAAAGTGGCTCTCTTCTTCGGAAGAAATACTATACCCAGTGTCAATGCGCTTTTAAAAACCGCATAACTTCAAAATCGCACAAAAAAAGGTTTGAGTGTAATGTAAAGAAATATAGTTTATTAATAATGGCGCCAACTGTATGTCATCCTACACACTTATTGAGTGATGTGCTACCTATTTTACAATGAATGAACATATCATTATGCAAGGAACACTTATTTCATTGACAATATGTATTTTTTTTTGACTTTGTTTCTTTCCTTCGTATGCAATATACTCTTGTAAATTTTATATATCTCCTTAATATACTTCAGCGTGCTTTAGAGGTACCGTCTCTATAAGAATATATTTTTCAATTCTTATATCATACTTTACCATTTTTTCCATAAAATAATAGGGCATTTAATTTTTTTTATTGTATGTTTGTCTATTTTATATACACTCCTACGTATTATAAATAGTCTATGCGAATTATTTTTGCATATTTGCTTTATATAACTCGACAAATAATAATAAACATCCATGATTCAATTGTTAAATTTATTAGCAAATCCTTATACACCTTCCTTATAATAAATAAACTGAAGGAAAGCATAACAATAATTTAAATCAGCGAATGATTAATTGGGTCCAAGTACCTACTAAGGTCGTAATCGTCTCAAATCGTTCTTTGATTGTATTTAAGCATGAAATGTATTGTACAATTTATATGCAATCTCTGATTAGACACCATCACACAATGTCCAAATAATTAAATTGATAGCACTTGGTCTAAATTTTTAATATTTTTTTACGTATATTATCTAAATAATATATTCTTGCTTTTATCAAAGAGACGTGCATCTATTTGAGTTAATATTTGAAAAATGCCTGTATAAAAGATAGTACTGTCTAGGAAGAGATATCTTCAAGAATCTAATAGTTTATTTTCAGGACCGGGGCGTAGGAAAGAGTCAACGTCAAGTCGGCAATAAATCAAATTTTATTCATACTCTTTGCCGAACAGTCGAGCTATTTGGCGAAGCTTTTATTCAAATTATACACGGCACTAAATAAATTTTGCGTCAAATTATAGCGATATTCGAAAATTTGCTCAGATCTATTTGCATAGCAAAATTAGCGAAAATCACATGTTACCCAAATAATGGCGCAATTTTGAATTTCCAACTCTAAAATTGTGTAATATTGAATGTGCCATAATTTTATTATTACATGTGAAATATACTATATTGAAATTGGAGGTGTTTTAGAAGTATTATATTGTTTAATTTAGACCGCCTTTTTTCATAAGTTGGATGAAAACGGGGAACAAGCACAGTTCTACCGGAAGAGTCTGCAAACAGACCGATGCTTCCGGCGATACGCAATGTGCTTCATATTAAACTTCTGAAAAAGCTGTGTAGTCCATAGTTGAAATATGTATTTTAATTTTGGATAAAGGCTATTTAATATTATAACGAAATTTGATTTATTGCCAAAAAAATATTTTTAATATCCCAAACGCGTAAATTATTTTAAAATATCTATGAAGCTGAAAATATCTTCAGTTATAATAAAATATATCATTGGATATAATAAAACGAATTAATATTTTTTTATCATTTGCATAAGAATTTTCGAAAATAATACATACAATCAAATATTTTCTTATCGTTTTCTATCATATTTTTTCAGCAAAGGGTATTCTTAGGACCTAAACAAATAGTAATCAGAGGGTGCAATATCCGCTGAATAAAGTGCACGGAGGAAAGTTCTACACCGAGGTACAAGCTTTTTTAAGATTGATTTTACAGAGTTGACAGTATACCATAGCTATGATTGCTTAACCAAGTCAAAGCAATTAAAAATTAATTACCCCAGTGATACCCCACGATACACAAAGAAGGGCCATTTTCATTGTTAATTATGGTTTAAGGGTAGGAAAGAGTACTTGCCCCGAAGAGAACAATCGTATGCACGCGATTTCGTACCTGAACAAGAGATATAAACATTTCGTTTTTTAGTATTCCAGTGCAATTAGTGACCATTTCTTACTTTTAATAGCACGGGGGGCAGCATCCGAAATTTTGCACTCATTTCTACAATGCTAATTTTTATTTCAGTCAATGTTTATACAAAATAAATCAGGAAAGCTACAATCTAGCAAGGTTTCAATATTATGGATATTAAACTGTGTGATAGTACGGTCGCGTATTTGCGAGCAAATTTGCCAGTGATTCAGAAAAAGCAATCTTGCACGTTGAGCTCGAAGACAAACAAAGACGGAGAGTGTTTTTGATTTTGTTAAAATATAAACAACATGCAATCATATTAATGTTTTTCATCATATTGGTATTGTATTATGGGCAAAATATCATCCCCATGCATTGACGCTATTACTTATCACACTGACACCTATTACTTCTTGCGCGTACACCATTGTCGGTTTGGTGGAGAGGCACAGGAGTGGGAAGTCGTGAGAAGTCATCAAATAGCCTTGGCTGCGGGAAGATGTGCTTCCTGCGGCCAGATCTTTCTCTCATGATTAATAAAAAAGTTATCTAAGATGAGAGTCTTTTTATACGTCGCCCGTCCATCTCCATCACGGCCCGAGTTCACGACAAAATTCAGTGTCTAATATTAATTTAAAAACGTATATCTTTAATCATGTCTCGCCACAATCAACTCGTTTTTTATTATTTTTAATACATTTTACTATCATTAATTTTCAATATCATTAAATATTATGTTCATATTAGAAGCTGATACTAAAAATTTGATTACATTATGCATCATAAGGTTAAATATTCTTATATTCGTTATCTATTACAAATATTAGCCATTATAACATACTACATCTTTATATAATTAATTTTAATAAAATTTATTTCGTAATGATATTAAAGAATCTTTATTATTGTCAGAGATATTGTATTTCGTTTATGGAAAAGATTTTTGAGGCCATCGCCCGTGTAATAATATATTTTCCATCGCGACAGATGATACCCATCTTGGTCACTAATTTTTGATGATATAGGTCAAACTGTGATTATTGCTCGAAGTACAAAATTCCATTCCCTCTTTTCCTTCGGCATACTTTTGGTCCGGGTTTTCCTCATCTAAGCCTCCTCATTCTACTCCCCCTCAGCAATGTCCCGTTCCGTTTCTTCCACCCCAGCGGGCTTCGACATCCGCTACGTACCGTTTTCAAGAATATCCATCCCTCTCTCCCACCACCCACAATGCTATCCGTCTCCCTTTCACACGGAGCTGGATCTGACCTGAAGATAACTTCATCATAACGTTGCGATACGAACTTCTATCACCGGATTTCGTCTTCACCAGCGAGATGTAGCCCCAACGGATCCTATAGAAAATCCGGATGCTTCTCAAACAGCTCGCAATCGAATCTTTCCATTTTTGCGACACGTAGAGCAAACGAATCGTCGGGGATGAATTCGTATCGCTCTAATAGGGTCGTGGAACAATGCCTCTACAATGACAAATGAATTACAAATGTTTTAACAATAAACGAAATGTTTGCCCGTTCTTCAATGAGAACTTCGCCACCGAAGGAACCTTGAACCCTTGTAAAACAATACAGTCGACATGACCATTGAGCCAAACGGGAACAAATTTGTAAATTCTCCAAGCAAACGTTAAATTGGACTTGTCCTACAATCGTTTAATATATTGCCTTATTACTTGGATTACATTTATTCCTCTTAAGCCTCTCTAGCGAACCATTATTTTTTTCGTTTTTATTAAGACCACTTAAAGCAGGGATTCACAAAAGAGCACCATCGCGAGCTTTGTTAAAACATGCCAGAAGTTCCGCGATTTAAAATATCACTTCCTCTTGGTTGAAATACATTTTAAATGAATGAAATTGGAGCCCTTGAACTAAAGATCATAATGGCATACTATCTCGCTATTTAAGTTAAGACAACTTTCGCCCACCTTCCAGTGAAATTAAGCATCAAAATGATAATTTTATCTACTAAAAAAATAAAATGCTGGATGCAAATAAAAGTTTTTTAGCAAAAATACTAACATTTTCAAGAATATTTTCCTAACACATCTTATTGATCCACATTGTCTCAGCCACCTCAACCCTTTGATGAGTATGCCCGCACATGTGCGACAGTGCTCCATTACACTTTATTTATAACGTGCTTATATTTCTAGTACAATATTATTTATTCTGTGGCATAGGTAATTCACAATTCTCACGCAATAGTGCTGTTAATCAGAGCAGATTTAATTCACCAGATTAGCAATGATTTAATCCGTCTCTCTTTAGGCGCAATGTGTTAATGTAACAGCGCCATCTTTTAATGGAGTTGGGGACACATTATATCCGCAATATCGAGATGCGAGTTGGGAGGAGTGGTAGGTTAGCCTTGGCTACGGAAGAACGTCCTTCCCGCAGCCATGTGTTGAGTAAAGAATTATCTAGAGAAATGAGTATTTCTATTTAACGCCCGTCCTTCCTCATCCATCCGTCCAGCTACATTGTGGCTTGAAAGAAGAACGGACGGTATCTGTACATATTTTTTAATAATATATATTTTTATCCCTATGTATACATTTGATATAAAATTATACTGCAAGCATAGGATGCAAACATGTCATAAATTGATTTTACCTGGATAAATCCACAATTCATTCATGGTGGGGTGGATGAAAATTATTATGAAGAAGTCGTACGCATTAAGAACGTTAGATAAATTACAGTTTGGGTATCTCAGGACAGAAAATACACATCGTGATATTAACGGTCCATATAAATTGTTCTTTATTACTGTTAGCGGATGAGCCGAAGGGATTTGTCGGGTTAGGGGGAAATATAGAGTCAAAAGAAAAGTTACACCGGGTTCCGTTTAAAAATTAACTTTTGCGAGAATCCTTAACGGCCCAGACGATCGTAAAAAAATATTTAGCAAGTATAAATAATGCGATATTAAGCGGCCTGTTTGTGCGGATCTTTTATTCAATCTGGTGGAACTAGAAAATTCACGCACGGATGGGCTTCGATGTAATTTCAAAGGTAAGCACTATTCATCCTTTATTAGATTTTGAGGTAAATCTGTCGAAGGAATCAGGTTATTGTCATGGAAACCAGATCTCGGGAATTAATCGACATCAAAACTCAAAAGAGGATGGATCCAATATTGCGATCCTTGTGAGATTTGAACCCAATAACTCATTTGATGCTTGAGATGTACGCCTCAGTAATTCGTCGAGTGATTTGTTTAGACAGGGATCATTGTATAATATAAGATCGGCGTCAAGGTAGAACCATATCTTTTTCGTTTTATCTGTTCTCTATTTGTTTTTTTTTTCCAGGTAGTAATTAAACTTAACATTTATTTTATAGGAGTGAGCCAAATTCGCAGAATAATTAGCACGAAAAAGAACGAAGGCATAAGTAAACGACGGGCAGAGACGTTTCGTGACGCTCATTAACGTTTTTAGCATCTTGGCGTGCACCTTGCTGATAACGTTCTTCGCTTCTTTTGTTAAACAAAATCGTTTTCTTTATACTATATTGCAAGCTACTACTCTGTAAGGAAGACTGTAAAATGAAAGATAGACTTCGCCTACTTTGGTATCGAGCAAAAGATAATTGCCGGCAAAGTACCTATTTTACTACTTGTACCACAAAATCCTTCATGTAAATGTATTCGTGTATTTAATAATATTCATGCAAATACCAAATAAGAACATTGTTTTTTGAATCATAATAATCAATTATTAAAGACTGTCTAATAGATGTTTTATGCTCTGACATGAATATTCACAAATACTCTTTACTTTTTTTGGCGGTTTATTAGCTTTCTTTCGTTCTTTAAAATCCCGAGGATATTAATAGCTAAAAGATGAAGCTGTGTTTGTATAATATATAAAAAAAATGCTACTGTAGCGTGGGCGATTTACCATTCCACTTCTGACACCATTGTAACGTTGAGGGAGGGCGATCTCGAGAGCAGAGTGCCCGGGTGGCTCCCCGCCCCCACGTGCTCGTCGAGATTACCGCGCTAGCGCACGGGTACGTTCTTTTAAAAGGCCGTGATGTTGCTGGACAAATGGATGGGAATAGACGGACGTCAAATAGAAAGACTCTCTTCTCTAAAAATCTAGAGAGAAAGAGAGATCTGGCTGCAGGAAGGACGACCTCCCGCAGCCAAGGCTAACCGACGACTCTCCCGACTCCCGACACCCGCCTTCTGCGCGTCACTACCTAACCGGCAACGGTGCACGCGCAAGAAACTATGGTTCGGTATACAGGTGCAATGTCTCCGCAGGGCCACAAGAAATAGCCCTGTTAAAATAACACATTGCACCTAAAGAGAGATGGAAGATGTCACTGTTAACAACTACGTGGGGATGGTAAATCGCCCACGTTACACTACGTATACTCGCTATAGATGCAACGCATGCGCGTAACCTGTTTATTTTCGTGTGTGCGCCCATAACAGAGAGAGTAGAAGTGATTCTCCCTCTCTTTCTAACCAACTGCCGCTTGAAGTTTCACTTTTCGTCTAGTTTAGACAAATTTACCCAACCACGCCTATAAAAGTTTCATTTCAAAAATATTTAGCACTATATTGCATCATGCGTGGTGTGTGACAACCCGAAAATGCTGATGCTGTAAAGTCAGATAAACTCTGGAGCATATCCTTTTTGTAAAAAAAATAATAAAGAAGCCATTTTTATCCCATTTAGCAAAGTTTTCTAAATTTTTCTTAGAAGTAAAAAATAATAGAAGAATCCTTTATTCTAAAAAAAACAAATTTCTTCAATCTTTACTGTATGTTGATATGCGTTCAAATTTAAATTGAATAATATGTTTGCTTGGGATTTAAATTTAGTCAAAATTTTAAAATAGCTACCTTTTATTACCTATCAAAGCCCTTTTTATCACTCAATAAAATAATATAATAAAATATTATATATTGGATTTGACCAACATAGCCTTGTTTCCTATCATCTTTCTCAATACAGGGAAGTTCTTTTAGTTTAGGATGATTATTGTGCAGGGTTCAAGAATAGATTAGTAATGGAAAACACATAGGATTGAGATCTACAAATAGTATCCGAATTAATTGACAGAATATGGTAGCCAATGAATTAAGTAATCATAAAAACATGTTTTCGTATTGTGCTCCTATGTCATTTTGAAGGCATCAAACAAGAAAGCTTAATTTTTGAAAGAAAGAACCTTCTTATCTTTAAATTTCCAATGGTTATATGCATGATAATACACTATTATGAACTTAAAAGCGATTTTTAGACTTATTTCTTTTAAAATAAATATGAACTGAACTCCAAAATCGACCTGTTAGAATCGAGCAGTTTTTATTGCTTTTTAAGTAAAATTGTCCATTCTTTTTATAAGTTCACTTAAGTTATCTTTCGTTCAATATATAGCGTATAAGGAAGTAAATCTTTGATGGAGATATTGAGAAGTCATCCCTTACTATTGATAGAAATGAAAAATTGATAAATGATGGTGATGTTATCATAATAATCGTATTCTAAAAATAATAAAATATTATTCAATTAAGAAAAATTCAGGGCAAATCGCAGCAAATCATTTTACTAGTTGATTTTATAATTTATATTAAACAAGGGTACAAAAAATTGTATTTGTAATAACCAAACAAATCTGTAATCTGCATTACATATATATATTATATTTTAACGAACATGTTGATAATGTGTTTTCAACAATTTGAATAAGAGCATCTCAGCCAGTAACGATAAATTAGATTCTAGCACGTAGCAAATAAGAAGCCTTTCAAAGAGCATCGTGTTCGACATAGAATTTTCCCGGTTAAAGATTTTCCCCGATACAACCTGAATTGTCAGGTGCACAAAAGAAAATGAATGGGACTTTTGTTGTTGGGTCTCGTGCAAAAAAGTGTTCTTAACGATCCCCCAGGAAAAAAGGGAAATGAGAAATTGAAGAGCGCCAAACGTTCGCCATGCCCATCCTGAAAACATTTTTATTTTTTATTTAAATTTTGCACGAGCGCGCTAAATACATTGTTCGGCTCGTTTCTTTAGTTTTGAAGAGTCACTGAAGAATCTATCAAATAAATAGGGAGCTTTCAAGTGAAATCATCGTGATGGTTTCGCGCGTTTTACGATTCCATTTGTGTTATACGACACTTTGAAGTATGTGAAGCAGGTTCGAATCCGACGATCGTGTCTTCCTTTTGTGAGGGCAGAACCACCGTCGAAGAGTCGAAATGGCAGAATAACAATATGGAGGAGTCGCTCTGGATCATAAAGTCACAAATAAAAACCACCTTCCGCGAAGACCTGTCGTCTCTGTAATAACAAACCGGTAGCGTGTGTATGAAAAATTGAGAGACCAGTGGTCCCCAAACTCGGAGGCTATTTAACATGTTAATGTAAGCTTAAGTATACCATTTGTTGTCCATTGGGTATCCTTGGAAATGCTTAAAAAATGAGAACTATCATATCTTAGCTACTAATTAAATGAACTACTATACCAATAGTAATATCGAACAGCACTCACAATTCTTATTTTCAATTATACTCGATATAGAGGGCGATATTTTCCAAATGGAATGCTTTCCAAAGACTAATGATATATAGGCAAATGATGGAAATATTAAGCTCATAATATTTTTATAAGTTACATAAGATACCTTACTTAGGGATCTAATCGCGTTCAGTAATTATTAAGGAGATTAATTATAAACCCAAATTATGCCTCTTTCCGATATTTCGAGCCTCTTGTTGGGCTCATGGACGCGGAATAACTTCAAATAACAATCTTAAAAACTCTCACATAAAACTTTTTCCAGTTAGTTGCGAGATTGGAATAAAAAACATGACTCAAGAAAAAATATTTTAATATCAAATAATTCAATGATAGAAAATCTTAATTATATTGAGGTTTTCTTAAAGCCATTTTCAAATTGATTATAATTATATGGCATGTTAAATAGCAGAACACATTTTTCAAACATAACCAATTGCTAATTTTGCTCATTTCCACCCCTAAAATTTAAGCGCATTTTATTTGCCCACACACATGGCTGGTTTTAATTTTAAATTCTCGTCTCAAAAACTAAAGTTTTTTTCCGCCCCAATAAAAATTCAATTCCATTAAGGAAACTTTATGACCGTAAAAAAATGAATAGCCCCGCGTGCTTGTCCGCCACAAACGATGAATCAGAATAGTTTTTGCGGCAACGGTTTAAATTCAAGGGGAGCAAATGAAATATCTCCGAATTGCTCCTCTTCTTATTTCACTTCTTTTTTGTCTGCTGTCGAAATGGCTCGTGTAAGCGGAGAATGACAAATGGTTTAGTGGAAAAGGCAGACTGATGACAGAGATGTTAGTACTTAAATGGGTGTAGTTGTTTGACGTTGATAGAAGATATATAGTCGCAGGATCGAGCCAGACGAATTTGTGTCGAGTAATGCTCCAATGGAATTTTCACCGAACCCTGTAGGAGTGGCAGTAGATATATTGTTATCTAGGGGTAGCTGGAATTGCTGAATTTCGAGAATTACAGATATTCCCGATATATCCCTTTTTTGGATGCGAACAGGTGATTTTATGACTTCGACGCCAGTTTATTTTAATGTTCGCATTTTGGGTGAAATATGAATAGCGATAAAATGAGGAGTTTCTGCATTGCTTCTACAATGGGTTATGCGATTCAAATTTTTCCACAAGTTATTCTACACACAACTTTTTACAAAATAATTTTGGAAAGAATTCGATAATAAAGGTGCTTAAATATTTTACTTAATATTATCCCAAAACATAATTTAATATACAAGAATTTTGTTCTTAAGTTGCTCTTAAGATCCCTTATCATACATAGGCAATCTTTATGAGATTTTTCTAGGAACATTATTTAATTAATAATTTTCTATTGCATTCCACATATGTATAAATGGGAAAAAAATATTAATTATTACTTTTTACTTTAACTTTTTATCATTATTTTTAAATGATATTTTTTATCAGCCAAGAATGAAAGAAATGCAAAAAAAGGAAATTATTATAAGATTAATGGTAATATGCTATTTAAAAATGGTTTTTTTTGCATTTGGAAGCTGAAGATGAATTGAAAAAGGTTTGGAATTGACTTTTCTATAAAAATCTCCCATCAAATATTTGCTTAAAATTAAATAGCACAAAAAAGGTTTATACCAATTCAAAGAAATTATATTAGGTGTTAATACAATATTAATATTAGATGTAAATGGATGATTTTAATAAATAGTAAAAAAACTGATTTTGCAGTTTATTCTGTTAAATTAGATGATATGTCGATTTTACATTACATAAGTATTCCATACCAAACGACTAAACAAAAATGTCAAGTTTCAAAATTTACAAATTTTATAGAACACTTCTATTGCATAAAAATTTGCTGGATTAAGTTTAGTTATAAATATTTCATCCCTCAAAAAATTCAGTAGATATATTTGTTAAAATAAAGACCACGATTCCAGATTTTTCCATTATTAGTGTCTTAAAAACAATATTCCAGGGCCATTATTAATACTTATTATATAAAACTAATTAAATCTGATATAACACTAAAAGTAGAAACTATTTTAAATCAGATTTCTTATTTTATACGAGTGTAACACTTCACTCAATAAGTTCGTAGGATTTTTTTTTCACTTTTTCTTCTCTAATTGGGATTGTTTATTTGCAATTCTTTAAAACCCTACGAACTTATTGAGTATTATATGTTCAGTCTTAATAACAAAATTAGTAAAAATCTGATAAATCAATTTACACTATCCTCATAGTGAAAGGTTAAGGCCAAAATTATGATATTCAAATCAAACATTGTCTTTCAAAATTAAGTTCATTTTTGTAGAGAACACATTGAAAATCTATCAGTTCTGCTTTTAAGAAAATATCGTCATTATGAAAATTTTCCGCGATACATCCAGATAATCTCCGGGAAAATATTTAAAATGTGATAGTTAAGAAAAACCATTGCCTTCTAAGAATTTCTTATCATAGATATATAGATGGTTGTTCATTCCAATTCTGTATTCCAGAATGATAGCTTTATTAATAAGATTTAATGATAAATTATTCCCTTCATCACAAGTACAATAATTATTAAAACCAATCATCAATATTAAACTGTGTGATTGTTTTTATTATCAGAGTGTTCCCACATAAATATATACAACATACAGATGAATACCATTCCACAATTGCTATAAATAAATGTTACTTAATCTTAAATAAATATTAATATTTTTGAACATCTGTCTATATTGAGGACTAAGTCTATAGATACGAATCTCATTTCAGAGACAAAAGGTCTTCCGTATTTTTTCATCAATTCTATTGCTCTATTTTTTCGCCTGCTGAAAATCATATTTTTATATATACGTTAACACGGCCACGTGTGGCTCCGACATAAATAATATCTTTATTTGTTCCGTTCCGAGGAAAAAATATGTGATATGGTTTGATGAATAACGATAGAAATTGAATAGACACCAATCTTCGTTTTCCTCTCTGCGCGCAAACAAAAAACCGATAAGTGAACAGATATCCTTTATTTTCTGTTTGCAAAACCCAACAATTTGTTCCCATTGTTTCTAACAATTTCGAGCTCCCCGCCTTACATTTACTTTCTACGTGGAAATATTAGCACGTCCGCTCTGCTTGGGGTGTTTCTTTTATACCCCCCATATTAATGTGAATCGTCGCCCTTAGAATTGGCGACATCCACGTTAATTTCAATGCGCTATATTTTTATTTTGCCAGAAGATACTTTAAAGTGAACCCCTGCAGATATATATGCATTCGCTGAGAATTAAATTAGGTGAAGTAAAAAGGTTTCCGGTAAATTTGCAAGGCGGGGAGCAGTGATAATGAAATTGTCGGGAAGGCGGGTCTCAGCAATTAATTTTCCTTTACCAGGTGGAAAAGTGAGAAAAAATTCTCTAATCACTTTCGACTCAGTAATTTTATGTTTGAAAAGAAGCAGTTACTTTTTTTAGTGTCCCTGTTCAACCCTCTAAAATATATAAATGATACCTTTTTATCGCACAAAATTACATTAAATTTTCCCTACATTCGTTCGTAATTAATAATTTTATATAATCGGAGCAATCTTTATACAAAATATGTATACATATTCAATTTACATTTTAAAAAAAGACTCATCTAAGTAATGGCTGTGTTTCATTGTATAGACATAATGCATTATTAATAGGGGCTATTTCAAATTATATATATTTGTGGCAGTATGATTTGATCGCATCATGATATCGATTATATTAATGGTTTTTTAATGACATTTATAGAATCAGAGTTTCCATAATATTTGGGCCTCAAATTGTTAAAAATGTATATTTGTAAATTTTATACGAACTTAGAGTTATTACATAATTTATAACTATTATATTCATTCTGAGTCTTAATTATTGGTAGAAATCAGTACACATACTTCCAATTAAGTATAAATATCTATAAATAATAGGAAAACCCAAAAGTATTGGTAAATTTAATAAAAAAAGATCAAATTCATTATGGTTTTGGGGTTATTTTCAAGTCAACCATTGATTGTTTCATCGTATATTATAATAAATGAGCTATTTATCATCATCAGTTACAAGTCTATTAAAGAGTACTATTTTTGTGTTTTGTTGTGTTATGTCAAAACGTGCGGTATCTATCCTACCCCATAACACCCATCCTATTCGATTTGCCGATGAATTTTAATTATGTTTGCCATTTTTATTGGCAATGATTTTAATTTCATTTCGATGCAATAAATGTCACACAATAAAAAAAATACATTTTGTATAAATTTTTATTTAAGATGTTTTAACCCTAACGGACCGTAAATCATGAGACAGAGACGGGTGTCTTGCGTCTCATCATACACTCGTGCATCGATGGCAAAGTCATGCCGTAAAGATACGCCTACACGTCTTAACATTCTCTATATGTTTTTAATTTTTTTTATAGAAACTCGTCAATGTGCATACTAACTATTCAACAAAAATTGTATTCTAAAGAATCTTTTAAGCGTCATAAAATTTAGGTGATTTGGTGATCATCGTTAAGTCATTATCACAAAAGTCACGAAATGAATTCGTGTTGTCTTAAGAACAAGCGTTTGTTTTGATAATAAAGATACTCGCATCATTCTTATCGTTGACCAATTTTGTTATTCCCTTTGACTATTTTGGAGTGTTGTTATTAGCCAAATATCAGTTAGTTAGCCACTCTTTTGCAAAATCTATTCCTTTGGAAGTAATATAAATATTCTAAAGAAATGAACGAATATTGTGCGCTATCAACAGTGTTAAGGTTCATTTATTGAGCCTGGTTCATTATCAAGCTTGTTACACGCTGCGGTAGAGTTGACAGAAAAGTGGATTTACATTAGAGCATAGCATGTCTGCTCTCCGGTTAGAAAGGGTTAAATACCATAAAAAATATTAAAATTGGAACAATTTTAATGTAAAATTTCAACGAGAATAGACGCGTTAAGTGACATGTTCATCGCCAGATTCAATGCATCATTCAGGTCAAAGATGGATATAGCAATAAAATAAGATGTTATTCATAAAATAAATTAATATTTATTTTTGTATCATGAAGCAATGCACTCCACTTCATCTCCAGTTTCATTTTAAAATTTATTGAGCGTTCTTACGGAAGCACAAATAATAAATGGAAAGTCACAATCGATAGATATTTTATGCTTGATATTAAATGTGGTGTGATGTTTATTAAAAAAATTGATGACATCTGGTTTCATCCACATTTTCGCAACAAATTTATTTCCTCGGTGTGTTCGGCAAATCATTATATCTAGGATCATAAACGACAGAAAGCCCTCATCTGAAATGCGAAACTATATTTGACAATTTGACAGGCGTCGCTGCAACGAGCGTTGACATATAGACGCGGTTTCGGATTTGCAAATTAATTTTGCCAATAAATCCAACCCCATGTATACATTATTTACGATTTCAACGTCAAAAATACTCCGTCTCTCGTAATTAAGTTGTGAAATCAGTATTCAAAACTATTCACGTTAATAATTCGCCAGACTAACTCGTATAAAATAAATTCAAAACCCTCCGTAACATTAATCTTTCCCCAGTATAAATGTTTTTGTGCTCATTTTTTAAAATTCTATTTTGTTACGGTAGTTAATCTACTCTTTAAAAATAAAAATAAAGCTCATCTGACTATAGTTTAAACGTTTATTCCAAAACCTAATTTATTTTCTACGTACATATTCAATATGTATAAAGACTAACGAATTTATTTCAATGTAAAATATTGGTAAATTTACATAAATATGTCGTATTTAAATTATTTAGCCTCGATGGCATAAATTCTTCTATTATTTTATCATTATACTGGCTTTTAGTTATGCATAAGTATATCTCCCGTGCCTTATCGAAACTTGTTGCTTGAAAAAATATGCTTATAAATCCAACCCCTTCTGCATATCAAATAGAGGGAGTCTATCGTGGATAGAAGCATTGCATACATAAAGTCTCCTCTATTTAAAGAGCACTTTAGCCATAATTTCAGCTCTCCTGGCTCCTAACATAGTCTGGCTCCTGAGTAAATGTCTAATATTACCCCGGTAGTGCAAAATTACAAAGCGGTGTCGAAGCAGGCAGACTACTGTTGTAAAGTGTAACCCATTAAGTCATAATTTGCACGTTTACTTCAATCGACACGAATCCATACGATCCAAGAGGGTAAGAAACTTGATCTTCAGCTAGCAGATTTGGAAGACCAACCTTTGTGCATAATTAATATCGCAATTATGTGCGAGCCGTCTTCATCGCAGGCAGTGGGCGGTGTTTAAGGGCTTCTATTCAACCACTTTCCCGGTACACGTGAGTGGATTTCTATTCATTAGTGTCTGACAATATTAAATTTCGGTGATACATTGAATTGACAAATAATTTAATTCAGCCTAAAATTTGCTACAATAATTTTTCCCAGTAGTTTAATACTAAATTTCGTTCCTTTTGAATGCAACAAGGAAAATATGTCCATGACACGAACATTTTTCCGTATGCTATGTATTTATTATCCATTGCTCTTTGCAATTTTTCTTTCTATATTGCATAAAGAAATATGCTTTCTATGATTCTTTAAATTTATATTTCTTTATGCATAAGAAACGTTCTGTACACAAAGTCATTACATAAATCAAAGTCGTCAACCCTATAAAAACTTGTTCAATTTTATTTGGACTCAAGCTTGTTAATTTTACATTTTATGTACAGATCTTGCCAATTTCATATTTTGTGAATACAGTCCCTTTTTTCATTACCCATTATTCTTGCTTCTTGTAAATTTATCTAATTAATATGGACATTTGATTAATCTAAGCCCATTTTTCTATTAGCACGTGAGCCGCAGTTTAATTTTCAGTAATTTTATCATTGTAAAACTTAAAAACAAACCATACTAAATACTACATTTAAAATTTGGTTTCAATACGCTAAGTTGTTAAAACTGTATAATATTTTTAGCAAATTTAAGTATTATGTCCAAATTCTTAGTGTTCGAGGGCTATCTATAAAGTTAAACTTAGGGGATTTTTTTCGTTTCGAAGTTGATACATCTAGCAAATAAAGAGAATCCTAACGATTAGTTTGTATGATCCTACTTGTTTGTCGGCCATTTTGTTCAATCATGGTAAACTCTTCCGATGGAGAGGACGTCGCGTGCTCCCACCTTTTCCCATCTGCACAAAATCCACGCGATCGTCCATTTTTTTTGAACTCGCAGAACAATAAAGCCACGAATATCAATCGGAGCCTCGTAGAAGTTTATGGTAATGATGTGATCGACAAGTCGACAGCATTCCACAAAGTTAATTAATAAATTCAGTGACGGCCATACTACAAGGTATATCCTGAAAGTAAGTGTACTATGACAACAGGCTGTGTTTTTTTGTTTTTTAAGGTTTTACCATACTGAATGGTAAAGAAAGGCGTCATTTTGGTTGAATTTCTACCTCAGGGAGAGACCATCAATGCACAACGATATTGTGAAACCCTAAAAAAACTCAAAAGAAGCATTCAAAACAGAGGAGGAGTATGCTGACGAGAGGAGTGTGCTTGTTGTACGACAACGCCCGTCCTCACACAGCCACCATTTGGTTGGAATTTTTTAAGCCACCCCCCGTATTCCCCTGACTTGGCGCCTTCATATTATCATATTTTCCCCTTCCTGAATGAACATATGGGTGGAATTAAATTTTCAACCGACGAGCAAGTGCAGAAAGAGGTTCTATAGTGGAGAAAGGAGCTGGCTGGAGGATTCTTCGAGGATGGCGATTATGTTGTAAAGTAGTTAACAAGTTTATCTACAATATTCTGGTTTTTTTTCAAATACACTTTTTCTAAAAAAATACAAAAATTAGTACACTTACTTTCGGGATATTACTCGTAATAATCACGATAAGGAACCCATCAGTAATTTCTGACGAACAACAACAAAAAAGTGCGAAATGACAACCGCGTGACGATCTTCAAGAACCGGATATTTCCTGAGAAGTATTTTTGGTTATATTGTTTCGGAAAAACTTGGTCACAAGAATTTCTAAGCACCGCAATTACATGACCGCAGTTCTTGTATTTTTTGAACGTTTTGCACGGAAGGGAAAATCTTTTCTGGAGTCTATTATGACAGGGGATGAGACATGGATGTGTCACTACACCCCAAAATTCAAAAGCCTGATGCCCCGACTACAAAAATGTCTCAATCTCGATGGCGATTACGTTGAAAAATAATTTAATATATTTATGAAGTATTCTGTGAATTACAATTAAATACAAGCATGTTTCGATCCTTTAATTAAAATTCTTATTCAATACTTGCAATTCAGATTTGTTAATCTTTGATCGTTCCTACAGAATAACGAACTTTAGAAGACGGACTTGTTATGGCAATGTTTAATCATTATGTTGATCATATTTGATGGTTTTTCAGAAATAAAAATGAAAAAAAATATCTAAAAGATATCAACCCCTGATATTATGTAAAGTCTTCCCATGGGAGTTACAATCTTTTGATGCCAAACTTACAGCAAGTAGGCTACAACTTGTATAAACATCGATGAAAGTTTTGTGAGACAACTGCTATCAGTCTAGAAACTTTAGTTTGGGATCTATGTCATACCTAATACTACATACAATGATTGAAAGATCATAAAATATAATTTTCATTGATTAGGTTGTCGCATAATTATTAATGCTTACTTTTTTTAATGTTGTACTAAGTTGCTTCAATTTTTGGTGCTTTTATGAGATATATTTGATATTTTAAAGTGATTTTTCACTGCAAAAATGTCTATTTATCCATCCGATTAGTCTGAAAATTAATACATGCATTTTGGTAAATTTAGATAATTCCAAAAATTATGTTTTCTGTTAATTATAATATATATCGCCCCATTAAAACTTTGCTAATTATATCGTTGTCTTATATGTTTTCATATTTGCGTCGACGTTTCCCACCCACTCATTCATACGGCTTATCGGCTTATCCAATCCAAAACTTCCCCATTTAAGTGAGGATGAACGAGGATTTACTGCCGTATTAATAAAAATTATTCAATGAGGATAAATAAAATGTTAGCTCGACTCTCATAATGGCTCAAATGTGAGTTCCTTTGGCGATGTGTCCGAAGTGCTTTGTTAATACACCCTAGTCGCCCTTGCTAAATGTCTTTGAAAGAATCGCTAAAAGATCCTTATTAGTTGTATGGCGCTATCATTTGCTCCCTATTATCCGCGTTAACCGTTCTTTTATTAAAACGGATCTGTCGGCTATGATCATGTCTCAGAATGGTCGCTTTGCCGCAAAGCGTTTCTACCCCAGTCGCCCGGGACAGCTGTTGTCTACTCTAAACGAAATGGGACACGTATTGTCTTCCAGTAGTAAATAAGAGTAGGTAGAACGCCAAATAAAAGGGTAGATCAGAGGCACACAGCTTTCGCTGAGTGCTTATTTTTTAGGGATAGAAACTCTTTTCTGCACAACTTTTAAAAGGCTACTAACGGACCGGCAACTGAATGATAATGCCAAGTCTGAGCAGAGCCAACAGAGATTGCCAACGCTGATGAGCTACTAACGAACCAAACGTATCTGACCGTTTTATAGCGTAAATGTACTGTACACGATGAATGAACACAATAAAGACACTAAAAACACAACAAATCGAAAAAATAAGATTATATTTAACAAAATGCTGGATGATTATATAAGCAGCATGTGGGAATATTGCCAACCACGTCGATATAATTTCACATGATATTTTTACGTGGTTGTTAACCACAGCTCCTGTAGATTTAAGTCCAAGATGATTGAGCTGTGAAACCAACTGCTAAATCATAGCATTAATTCTTAAAACAGTTTCCATCTTGAATTTGATAACTTCGTCTCCCAAAAATATATTTAACCAGATAGTTTTTCAGCAGTGTTCAAGATTTCAACAAAAAACAGTCCCTTACAAAACTATGGCCCTTTACAAAATCCATTTACAAGAAGGGGTTACAGCCATTCTTTCTGTATGATACGTTCACCTCCTCATTCGCTCAATATTGACGGTAGCATGTAGATGTAAGAGTGAGTCCGAGATTCACTTAAGTGTCACTTGTTCATGCTTTTCCAGTCATCAAAGCTATTCAAACTTATTAGCTCAGACATACATATACACAATACTGTCAATCCTCTTTTTACAATTTTTTTGCATAGTTTTGAAATAAAGTGGTCGAGAAATTGTACAGATTTCTTTTATCTTAATATGATTAAAAAAAAATTAAAACTACTAATAAAATGTAAGAATATATCCCAAACGTCCACCTCCGCATGCACTCGATATTGAAGGCAGCATGATATTTGATTTGAAAGCGTTCATTAAGTGATTCATTGGGACTGGATTTGCAAAGACGATTCCGGGATCTTATGAAAGTCTACATTAAGTTTTAGCTCCAAACTAATAACATTCCTAAAATCGACAATTTTTCAAGAGTTCCAATTTTATTTTCACTAAAACGTCGAACATACGATTTTAAAAAAATATTTTAATATCAAACGAACATTTCATTCATATAAACAAATAACGTATCACTTCATCATTTATATTTCCCTTTTTGGTAATGGAATCATCTTATTCTAAGCAGATTTATAGATCTACGCCTAATCAAGCCTTCAAAACTAAACGTTTATCAATATTGATATTTTGATTATAGGGAACTTAAACAGTTTCTTAGCGTTTCGAATCACAATATTTGATTTTGGGCACCAAGTTAATAGTCCAAATTACCAAATAACACGCCATTATTGCTGCTGAAGATTTGTACAGGGTCTTCTAGCAATACCAGAAAGCTTAAGTAAATAGTCTTAATTTTGACATCACCTGTAATTAAGATCAACAACCGGTACTTGGCTCCCAGCCATGCCCGTGTCTTTTAAGGGATAAAGTAGTGCTTAAGTAATTTCAACGGTATATTTCAAAGTCGAAACAGCGGTACTAGGACCACGAATAGCGGTTTTGGCTTATGACTAAAACAAAGTTTCCACTACCGCCGTAATAATACTTCAAGTGGAAGTCGCCACAATGGCCTAGTCTCATATTAAACTGTATAATTTCCACCATAAAATATTTCCCCATTCTCCCATTATCTGATTTAAGCCATCGTCTGACTTTGCTCTGTACATAAGTTTCGGCGAAAGTGGCTTTTGTAAATTTTCAATAAGGATCGCCTTTAAGCCGCTAACGACATCCTCGCGGATGGAGATTCCGAATTAAAATTAAAATTATTAACGAAGAGTCATAAATGTACGACTTGAACAAGGCTTAAGAGTCGTAAAGTGATGTTCATTTCGAAATAAAAATTCCATCTCAAAATATGAATCTTGATGTTTCATTTAAAATAATCATGTTCTACTTAGTAAGTCTGGACTGAAATCAGAAGCAATTTTCTACTCGGGTAATATGCAATCTTGTCATTTTCCTAGAAATACTCAAGTTGAGATCTCAATCTCAAACTTAACGACTCCTTGCTAAAATTCGTGGAAAATGAATAAAAATTAATATCACTTTATATAATAGTTTTCTCGATGTACTAATATTACATTAACTTTTAACATTAACTTCAAAGCGATATGGATGATGCTTGTGTGTTAACTACCAAAGCTAACCCCTGTTTTTTTGTATTAATTACCTTGGTTTTCAAAACAACCGGACAATGGAGTTTAAGAAAGTTTATTACACAAGTGCAAGATTGTGAAAAAGGATCTGGGGTGATAAAAGGCTGGAAACAAGCATCAGGAACTCATAAAATGAAACTTTTGGTTATTAGGAAGGCAAATAAACCTCAATCATTTAAGGAAATTCCATTAAAAAACTTTTCATGCAGTATGAATGGGAAGAGGGATTTTTAAAGATTGATTAAAATAATATAGGTTTTAGAAGTATAAGAAAGTACAGAAAGCAATATCATTATTAGATAATGCTCCTTCTCATCCGAACGAAAGCATATTGAAAACAAGTGATACATTTATGGTTGCAAAATTTTTGCCCCCTAATGTGACGTATTTGATCCATCTCATGGACCAAGGAGTTATAGCATCAATGAAACTTCTTTACCGTCACAGTCTTATGAAAACTCTTGCTGAGAAAGATGAAAACTTGATCATTTTTTTGGGATACATAGAATAGCACGATCTTGATCAAAAGTAAAGCCAAAAACACTTGTTCGATCATGAAAAAAGATTCTTGCTGGCATGGAAATAGATCAATGGATTCTGAAGAGAATGAAATAAATGATAAAACTGAAATATGTGGACTATTAGAAAATATGAAATGTTTTGAAAACATGGATAAGTAAAACATCGATGACTGGCTCCATCATGATATAAAAGATCCAGGTTTTGAATACATGGATGATACAGATGTCGGTTCTTTTCTTTCTCAAGAGGAAGTGAAGAAACATTGCTAGATTACGCTGAACAAATAGGATTGAAATATAAAGATCTTTAACCTTTTAAATGCCAACGACCCACCGGCGAGTCGCATTTTTACGCGCTCATGACGCTCTGGCAGTTAAAAGGTTAAGAAAAAAACGAAATTTGTTTAAAAAATCTCAGAAACAAACATAAATGACATTTTTTTTTCAAATATATTCGTATACACTTAAACCTTTTTTGTGCGGTATGAGCGTTCTGCGGAAAATCGCACAAAAAGAAATCGCACAAAAAAAGTCGCACAAAAAGAGGTTTGGGTGTATATATATTTATATATTGGTAACGTTTAGTACTAACTACTAAAGGCCACTCATCTGCTTATCTATGAGCATTTTCCTTAATAAATAATATGTATTAAAATTATGAAACAAAAATGTGCATTGTAAATATGATATTATATTCGAAATCTAATATAAAAATATGTAGAAATTTGATTATTTTAATTATCCGTATTTTCCAGTTATCCGTGTTCTTCCTCCTCAGCATTCGCCCGGATAATCGAAAGTCTACTGTACATATTTGATACATAACGGAATGAGTTGAAACATTAGAAGCTTTCGTTAATTTGAAACAACCCTAATTATTACAGCCCAAGCGCAGCACAAAACCACACGTCAAGTAACAGCTGCAGTTCCCCAGTTTTATACTGACTGAAAATTTAAATCATAAATTCAGTCCGTTTTTTTTGCTTTTAACGAGAGTATTAAATCTTCCGCGGCTGCACAAGATGGCCGTTTCATTGTGGCCTTTCCGCCATCTGTCTTCTTGCAATCTTTTCCATTGTGTATCCAAGTACAGAATGAACCTGCAACTGTAGAGCTTTCTGCGAGGACGCACAGGACTCCACAAATCTCCTGAAGCGACTTACAAAACCGGAACTTTCGACTACATCCATCCAGGTTCTCAATTTTGCGCTCGGATGACATAAAATAAAGCTAAATAGGCCCATCCATCCTGCGCCGCCGTTCCGATAAGGGATCTGCTAAAAACGCGGAATGGAAAGAAGCGAAATTTCAAAATTGGCAAGATTCCATCACATTAAATATATATGCAGCGCACTCCGCAAAATTTCCCAGGAATTGCATTTTATGTTCGAAGATATCGATGTGTAGCGTGTCTGGGAATTCCAGAAGATATTTGTTCAATAAAGTGAAATATTATTGACTCCGTGTAGCGTATTGGACGTATTGGCTATAAAGTTTGCCATCTGTTTGACTTTCCTCGGGGAAGCTGCGAATATTAAAAAAGACGAAAGACAGAAGATAGTCGACACGCCGAACTTTTTTATTTTTATCGATTTTTATACAGAAACTTGAGAATCGCTCCGAGAAGTAATTTCTTTGCAACCGTCTTTTACAACAGGTACTGGCGTTTTAATGGAGAATACGTGGAGTATCTATCGAAAGTACGAGTACATAAGAATGCAAGAAGATCATATTTCCATAATAGATGTTAAAAAATGTTATTCTTTCCTAGAGTTTTATTTATTTTTTTCTTCTAAAAGTGCCATATCCGCTACTAGATTTATGCGATTTCCATACGGAACATATCTATGGAAAATATGTTTTATGCAGTGGTTTCCCGTTTGCCTTCCACATGTAGTAAAACTTAAACATAATTAATTGAAAAGGAATTTTAGAAAGGAGAATATCTAAGAGTGAAGTGAATCATCATTATTTAAAAATGACATTTTTAATAATTATTACAAATTCAGTAACTCATAGGCAAATACAGCCACTATTTATTGCCATAATATTTATACAATTCAGATCCAGGAAATTTTAATAATCCTGAATTGAGCCGATCTCCCAAATTTGTTTAGGTGATCAACAAGTAGGAACGAGTACAAGTACAAATTTTGATAGACCATTAAAAAAATAGATTTGAAGAAGAATATTCTCTTATTAACCCTTTGAATAGTGAGCTAATTTAAAATCTTCATAGTATTAGATGATATATTTGCTTGTCCGCCACTTATCATCCGTACAAATCTACTTATCTGCCAGACCGCAGCAGCGCATATGAAGCTTATATTTAACACTCTCGTCACCCAACCTGAATCGGTGTTGCTTCTCACGGGCCCAAATTCAAAAGCCGGAGCGTAAATAGAAGAAATAGCGATACGATATTATAACGCAAGGAATAAACATGCGCATCTTCTCTTATGTGTTGTTTTATCTTAGATCGATAAGCTTGACTCTGTGATTGAAACAAAGTGAAGATAAGCAAGTGCAAACCGAAAAGAGTAGGAATGCAAGTTTCGAGATCGACCTCGACAATTGTCATCTGGAAGACGTTATAGAAAGACGTTCGTAAACTTAACATTTGCAAGTCGTTATAGAAATACGTAACAATGAGCCGCTGGATTCGCTTTTCGGAGACTCGAATTTTGGAGACGCGCATACCTGATGGACGCAGCGAAGAAGGAGTTAAATAAATAAACACGATCTATGCAATCTAAAATCTGAGTTTAGCGTATAAGAGAGCTCTTTCTGAATCACTGGAATTCGCCCGCAAATACGCGATCATCCTACTATACAGGTTATTAACTTGTTATCTTATCAAAATAAAACGCTTCTTATAATATCTATATGAAAATAGTCACTTAAAAGCATAAAAAAATTCTATAAAATATCATTATGTTATTAAAATGAATGTACGAAAACTTTTATTAACACGTTGTACCACCTTGTGTAATATTATAAGGAACGGAATATAATTAAAAAAATGAGACCTACAGTTTTACAGTCATTTTGTATCGAGACATGGCTAAGAAAAAAATACATTTTTGTTAGCAAATCACCATTTTTCTTTCTATTCTATTATATATCCAAGATACTTTTTTCCTATGGGTTCCCGAAAACCAAATCTTAACGGCTCGATTTTTAATAGAATTTTCTTGAAATATTGCTGTTTTTATTTGCTTCAAAGTTTTTTTAAAATATTTATTTTATTGTATTGTTGCTTTTGTCCCATCGCTGTTTCCAGAGGACCGCAATCTTCGTCGCGCAGCCCATTGCCTCTCATTTTAGACTAAATGGCCTCGATGATAAGGATGGGGGCGTCTACCCTCAATAGCGATGGGGCTCCGCAGCCCCGAGACGGACTCGCAGCATACGCGACGGAAATCCGTATTTTATCTCCGAGAGGGAGTGATTCTTTATCTCTGACCGCTCGTTTGACCACATCGAAAAGGAGGAATCCTCAAAATGAGAGGGAAACTATTTAAACATTATGAACTTTCAATACTTAAATTCATTTACCATTTGTGATACGACGATGATCACGAGGCAGAGACTTCCAGATGATGTGAATATAACGGGAAATTAACACATGGCGGAAAAAGAAGTTTGCACGCCAACAATTAGCACGACCAGTCCAAAAGGCTCCCCAGAAATAATAGACAGTCTGTTCGTGCTGCAACCCTTAGTATCGGGTGAAAAGTCTGAACAGCATAAAAATCGCGTTAATGACCAAAAATCGATAATTAACTACAGAAATTATTTATTTAAATTTACAATAGGTGATTTTGTATAATATATTAAGAATTTATAATACGTAATTAGTTTCAGCCTAGATGTGAATCCATCTATTTAATGTTTTAGAACACAAGCCAAGGTTCCTTTTTAGTGTGGAAGTTGTCCATCCTAAATAATTGAATTTGCCATTTTGACCTTTATTCAGTTATCTCTTTAAAACGAAAAAATGTTAATTTGAAAAAATATTTCGCAACAAAATCTTCTTTGCACATTACAAAAAAAAACTTAATATAATCCAATTTGTTTCGGACGAAAAAATTACAAGGTTAAAATGAGGTTTTATTATATTAATACACAAGCATGATCCCAATTCATTAACAACGCGGCTACGTTCTCGCCATTTTTTGTATCATCCCCTAAAAAAAAAAACGGCGGTTTTCCCTCGTCAGATTTTTTTCCAGAAAATAATCTTTTAATCACAACAACCCCACCGTGTGATTATAAACGTTGAATTAAAAAAGGATCGTAGATTATGTCATGTCCGAAATGGATATCCTCTAAGCCGTCCTTTTATTATGACGATTCACAACTGTGTTTCGTTCAGTAAATCAAACTCTCGCCATCAAAAGGACGCTTTCACGCCCAAATTTTTCTGGAGGGGTTGATCCCAAAAAAGCACGAATGTGTTCAGAGTTGGGGGAATGACGCAATCCACTCTTTTGATTTAATCTTATTGGGCTGTTGAGGCTGAAAGTCCTTCGAGCATGCTATGTACTGATAGATCGATGAGCTCCTTTTAATATATGTCTCCGTTAATTACTTCACTTTGATTACTGGTATAACGAAGCACCTACGAAATGATTAATTATAGTCATTACCTTACAAATTTTCAAAAACAAAGCCTCCGGGTCTCGTTTCAGCCATTCATATTAGGCTCATGATGAATATAAATCTATCATGTTCAGGATTAGTGCGTATGAGTGATATTTCTTGTTCAACCCTCGTGTGGCCGTCGATTTAATAAATCATTACTTCCCCAAACATATAGAAGTTTCATACAAAATGTTTCCATTTTTTTCATTTCCATAAATTAATTCGAATGTATTCAAAGCAGAACGAACTCGCAACACAGGAGCGATTATCGATAATGATCGTTTTTCCATCGACGCTATTCGTCATTTCAATACAAATTAGCCACGGAAATAAATCGTAGATTAACCATTGCAATTAGATGCTTCTATTACAATAGTTATAGGAGAATTCATCAACATTTGAATGAATTTACATTAAAATAAATTGCAATAAAGTTGCGGAAATTGAATTTAAAAAATACATCAAAGCTTAAGCTGTGCAAATATTATTAAATACTTTTTAAAAATAACCAGCAAAATTAAAATGTTATATATTCAAGCAAGATTATTTAATTATTCCTTTATATACAAAATCATAGGTTCCCAACCTATGGATCGCGACCCCCTTGGGGGGAAGGTTGGGAATAGGTTGGGGTTTTCTATGAGGTCGCCAACTTATACAGGCAACTAACAAAAAAACGTAAATATTCAGAAGAATATCTGAAATTTGACTTGGAAATTGCCAAGCAAAAAAAACCCACATCATTGGAGAAAAGCTAATCAATCCCTGCATGTTGAAGATGATGGAATTAATTCTTGGGGATTCCAGAAAAGTAAAGATGCAACGAATATCTCAGTTTAATAATACTATTCAGCGGCGTATATCACAACTGTTCCTTAACTCCCCAAGCAAGGAAAATCAATTGCATGATTCACCAGTATGCCCTTGCCAGTAAGATTTCTAACTCTTGCAAGAAATATTTGATTTGCTAATAAAAACCGTAAATTTCATCAAATCTGGAGCTGTTTTTGTGTCTTTGAATTGAATGATGAAATCAAGTTGCTCCTGGAAATGCAAGAGAAACATGATCTTTTGATATACTTTAATGACAAAGCTTGGTTGAAAACCAGTTATATAACAGATATATTAGAACAGCAAAATAGAGTTAACCTGAAACTCGGGGTATCTTTTTTCAAGCTGCAAAAATGGTGAAACAAAATAATCTTGGAAACATTGCCATTTTTGAAAAACTCTGCATTGTGGTAGATATCTCGAATCCCTTGAAAACAAATTTCTGCATTACTTCTCTGAGCCGAAAGAAAAAGAAACTAAATTGACATGAAACATTTTTTCTACTTCCCTTGATTTAGTCATAATTTCTGATGAATTACAAGATAAATTCTTAGATTTGCGGAATGATTCTTCAGCACGTTTAATGGAAAATTGTCCACACACTTCTGGTTTGATATGCATTATTCATAGCCAAATATGACGATTGCTTGCCTTTAGAGTTTTAGTTCCATTTGTATGTACATATCTCTACAAGAATGGATTTTGACTTGTCCAAGGTCTAAAATATATTATTTATATACTCTTATATTTTATAAAGTCCTGAACTAAGAAACAAAATCAAAGTAATCCTCATGGTCTAAGTCACGATCTGAGAAGGTCTATAATTTTTCATGGTCATTAGCTGCTTCAAAATATTAATAGAAGTTGTACACGTTTATTCTTAAATATATATTTCTAATGTTATTCATTTAACTAGTCAAACTTAATATTCACTGGTGTTTCTGTGGGAACGCCCTACGTACACAGAAATATGATCATCGTAACGACTGAATTATAACAAAATTTTATTACTTTTTCAAATTTGTCCTAAATATCAAATGGCTTTTAAAGTCAATTTAAAATAATATTGACTTTAGATTTTTTATTTTTACTAATAAAATTCATGAGAAATAATCCGATGAAAAAATAATAAATTCGTCTCAGTTGAGAAACAGCTCCTCATCAGCGTTTTCCTTTGACGAATTTATTGCACTACTTCAAACACTTCTTCATAATGGAGACATAGACGATCGTTTGCAAAGATCACCTCATGATATACAAAGAGGCAGAACCTACTGCAAACTCGATGAAAATTGACTTGATTGCGCTACTAAAGTAGAAAAATTACAGTGATCTTTGGAAATTAGAATTGAATACTTTTTTCAATGTAAAGACTTTAAACATTTTTTTAAATCAATCCCTTAATAAAGACTCGTTGATAACCTAAATGAGTTCTATTAACCCTTTTAATGCCAACAGAAAAAACTATATCTAATCGAGCCCATTTAACACAATTTAATGGTTTTAGAAATAAATAACTTTAAAAAAAACGTAAGAATGACTTTTACAAAATTCAAAAAGGAAATTTTTACGAAATAAATTAATGCCAAATGTATTTCAATATTTGTTGAAATCTGATCTTTTTAAGCCACATTTGCAAATAAGACCATTGATCATTTGGTCATGGCTTGATATAGAACATGTAATATAAATAATTTCCGAGAATTTTGTAACAAAATGAAAAGTTATTCATGTAGTTAGTGTAAGATCAATATACGCTTGGGTCTGTTTTTATTCGATTTTGAAGTTATGCGGTTTTCAAAAATAATAAAACCTATCCCTAATTTTTCTATAGAGGACGAAACTTTTTTCATGCGAAAGCACTTTGATTTTGACTCACCGTCGCAATTGTGTATTCAATTACTCCTACAAAATATATTTATGTATTAAGCAACAGTTTTATATAAAGTGTGTTTGAGGCAGAATTCTTCAGACGCTATGATACACCGTACCACGTTCTAATCTTCTGAGTTATATTTGGGGGAGTATTAGCTTTAAAACGTACCCTTTTAAAGTCACTTTCGAGCTACCTGAGAGTCAGGGCATGCGTTCCCGTGAACCTATTTTTGAGGTTATGTAACACAGTGCAATGGATCATTCTATGGATTGCTATCAAATTTTGCGTTGTTAAACATGGTAAATCCGCCATCGAAACGTTTCTATTAATTCAGCAGGCCTTTGAGAGTGTTTGCTTGTCCATATCACAAGTTCTCCGATGGCACAAGTTGTTTAAGTAGGACCGACGAATCTTGCAGTGGACATCCATCAACATCCTGAATAGATCAAAATATGACGTGTGTGCATGATCATTTGAACTCTGACCGACGGTTGAACCTTTAATGGGCAGCAGAAACTCTAAACATAACAAAAATAACCGTATATCAGGCCAGGATCCGTACTTCATTGATTCCCCAGTCTTTCTACAGCTTCCTGTTTTCTCGTTTAAAAGAAGTCCTGAAGGAAAACATTGAGAGACGATTAAAACCATCCAATCTAATGTAATATCGACTCTAAAGGACATCTCGGAGAAAGCCTTCCAGGATGCCTTCCAGCCGTGACAACACTTCTTCCAAAAGTATATCAACACAACAGGGTGCTATTTTAAAGATTTTTTTCTAATTTTACAAATATGTTCAATGCATGATTTTTTTATGAATTTAGACGCATTACTTTTTGAACGCACCCTGTATGTTGCATATGGTGTTTAAATGAAATTCATTTTGGTCTCATTTTCGACACGGGAAGGTAAAAGTAATGAAATTTCACTTGTATGGTCCATTGGCGTGACTCTGAGGATAGGAAGCAAAAAGGCGACTGTCAATGGTAGTTTATGTGGTCGCGTTCATCCGGAAGTTTTCATTAATACGTCGGTGTCCCCGTGCACGACCATCTGCATCCATGAATACATTAAATAAATTTCAGTTTTATTAGTCATTTGTTGTTGAAGTCGTGCGGACAGACTAGGGCCCCGCTTCTTTTTATAATCTCATTTACATGAATGTCTCCAGGCCGGCGAGCGCGGCCCTGTCGAATACAATTTCGCTTCAAAGGATTTTATAGGTAATAAAAAACGGGCTGCTCCACCCCTGGCCGCCCTCACTCAACTTCTACATTCGGGCCCGTGCGCGTATTGATTTCGCATACTCGCGGTTCGCAGAAATGATGCACACATACAAAAATATGCCCGTCTTCACACCCCCGATGCGTCCCTGTGTGCGCCCTAATTCATTCACCTACCTACATATCGACAATCCACGAACATAGCGCTGCTTACAGACGGAAACACTAATTAAATACGAGCCGTTCCAAAAGCACCGAGACTAGTGCGGCGCCAGCTGAAATGTCGATGGGCGCGAATCAACCACCCCCAACTATCCCCAAACATCCGTCGACATCCACTATTACATTACGATAGATCAGTCCTTCTCGACTATTTTATCTAAGATATCCCATAGAACAGGGGTGGGCAACAATCAACCTGCAACGATGTTGAATTCGGCCTGTTCAATAAATGCATAAGAATAAAAAAAACAGCTGACGAGTTACGTGAAAGGAAACCCTGAGAAAATTGCAAGCCTGTCAGTTTCAGATATTATATTTTCAAGATTAAAGATTTTATATGTCGATCAGACCTCGACAGCTCCCGATAGGGGGGATCTTCGGCAAGATGATCAACTTCCAGTTTAAGAAGATGCTCCGACAAAGCGTCTACTTAATTAAGCCATAAACATTTTCCGTCGTTCATCGCAGCCAGCTCGCGGGGCAGAACCATTGTTACAGATTGCGAACGAACAATGCGACCAACCTCTTTACGTTAAATGAGCTGTCGAACGCTACAATATTTTATTGTTAAAATGTTAAGACGACCTTATGACTTATTGGATACAATTGATAAATTCTTAAATGTTAAAAATGAGCTTAAAGATTTTTTTTAATTAAAAATAATAAATGCGCAAAACTCTCGTGGTAGATATAAAACTTCCAAGCTCCCAGAAAAAAATGATTTTGTGCATATTTTGTTAATATAAATTGTTAGCTATAAGACTAAGTTGTTTTTGTGTAAAATATAATAAAATGGGCTTGCTACTGATGTGGTGGTTGTTTATGCTACGTATAGAGATAGTTAAGACGCGTGAGAGATGCGACAGCAGGGCCATAACAAGGGTGTGGCAAAGCACAACTTCGATTCATAATGAGAGTTTGTAATCGTTTTGTAGACATGTTCAGGTATGGAATCCGATCGCGAAGCGGTCCGAAAAGTGGACCGATTAGACATACACATTTTGTGGCCACTCCATGCTCTTTTGCGCCAATTTCTATGATCTGTACGAACACAGAAGCAACGTAGCGTCTAGACATTTTCCATCACAGTATTTTTTTAAAACAGTAACGGCCATCTATATGTTAGGTCGTGTACTTTTAGGACTATATTTGTATATTATTTTAAAATACACATTATAATAGTATTTAATATATTGCATTTATAAAAGTCTTAGTTTTATTTATATAGATAGAGAGCGAATGATTCTCTCTCTCATTTGGACCAAATGCTGGTTAAAGTTTCGCTTTTCGTGACATTCAGCCCAATTTGTCCTACCGCATACCTACCGTAAAAATTAATTAAAATCATGCTAACAAAAGAAAGGACTATTTAATTTTAATATTCATGCAAATGTAAAATCGTTCACAAGAAAACTTTAGTTAATTTAACCAAGAAAAAATCATCGAACTAATAAATTTAGGAGAATTAATAGAAGTATTCATATTTATGTATGTCGCAATCTTAACGATTTACACTCGTTTCACGGTTATAGCGAACAATTTTGTATGAAATTATTTCAACATAAATATTGCATATTTATAAAGATCATACTTAATGACCGTAATCTGAGATATAATGAACAAAAAGTTGGAATAAATTAATACATTGAACAAATTTACAGCTGTTTGTAATTTTGGAACCTTCTTATAAAAGCTCAAGCAAGAATTAATGGACTACCTGCTTAAGTTTAAATTAAAATATCATCATACTATGTGCGGTACAAATTGAGATTGATGAATAAAACCTATGTCGAAAAAGTGGAAAAAGTAACCACCCGGACTGTGAGAGGTTGTTGGTGTAGGACTCAAACCAAAAAAATATATATTTGGTCCTCATCAAAATTTACTCTATACGTTATTTTAAATTTCATATATATCAGCATGTATCAGTCGTGTCATTGGTATCATATTTTTAAAGTACACATGACTAATAAAATGCTGTGTAAGTTAAAATAACTCATAGGGAAAACTATTTTTATTTGCTGTTCATGCGATTATTATAAAATTTACACACATCCATTATCATCCTTTTTAGTCAAAATTGCGAGCCCAACAGACAAACGCTGAAAAGCACCGCAATTTTCCATTTTACCACTCATCATTTATGGCGCATCGTAAAAATCGCTTTCCCACCCCTGGGACCCGTAACGGGAGATCGAACCCCACAAAACATGTGTAAAAAATATTCAACCGCAGAATTACGAGAAACCGAATGGTTTTTATCCCGAAGAACAAAGAAAATACAAGAACAATCCCATTTTTGGCGAACCGAAATTGATTACAGCATCTTGCTGATTCGTTTTTTTTTCTATTTTTTTGAGATATGATAAATCTCTCAAGCGGTTCGTCTAGATTTAAATCTATGTAAAAGTTTTCCAGATTGAAACTCACAGCGAGGGAGATTTCCATTGCGCTCCATGGAAAGAAGTGCAAATGTACCGTGACCGTTATATGCAGTTTGTCGCCTTGGTGGCTATAAAATCCCAGGAGCTTGTATTCGCAATCCTTAAGTTATAACGTATGACATGAACACTGCTATGAAGTGGTTGCCAACATTTTTTGGAATCTGCCATGCAAGCGTTTAAGCGGACATAATATTAAAATCCACAAAATAAAACCTCGGAATAGTCAATAAACCATACATAAACCATACTATCCTTTATTTTTAAGATTATTGAATTAAATCCTGATGTTCCTTCTTATTATATTTAACAATCAATTTTGTTAAAATAATATCGCTCTTAGATTTTTAATCTAAAAGCTTGAGCTCCAATCAAGACTCTAAATTATCAATAAATTGAAGAAACAACATATTTTTTTTAATGAATTATCTCAAACCCCGTGTTGTCATATAATTTTATTTATTTAGTATTATTAGTACAATTTATTAATTATCATTTTGTAACGTTTCGGTGGCACCGACCACATTCTCGGAGTCTCTGTCATTACTTTCGCCGCTGCGACAGTCCCCGATCGTCCCCTTATCCGTCCACGTAGATCACACTAGGAGTTCATTAGATGCGCGGGGCTTCTTACAGTTACAATCGATGATGATCCCTGTGCCGATAAACGACGGATGCACCGCTTATCTTTCGATATTTGCGACGATCATGAAACACATGACATACATGCAAGGTGAAGATCAGTTTATAGACCAAATATACAAACAACTTGGCTAGTTAAAAACGACCAAACTGTAAACGGCTACATATTTTGGACAACGCAAAAATATACTTCTGTTATATGAATAAATACAAATATGCCTATCAATGCTTTATATGAGCGTTGCCCAGGGATGCACAGGCGACAAATGTAGACTTTTATGTACTTAATGAACAGTATGTCTTTTCAATCAACTTTTTTTTTAAACATTTTATAAAAATCTTATTCTTTATAGTTTATTGTATTTTTTTAATATCAATTTTCTTGAATTAAATCAAATGATTTAATTCAAAATTGAGAGATGCACACCAGAAATAAACTAATATTAGAAAATCTCATTGGGAATATTTAAAAAAAATAAAGTAATCTTCAAATTTAGTCCTTTAAAAAAATCCATTTTTTTTATAATAATTCCATAATAATTATTAAATGGATATATTCAATTTTTTGCTTTTGGAAAAGTAAAGACGACGATTTAAGTCGGGCAGGGCTAACTTAAAAATCAGGGAGGAAAATCTATAAACAGTGTCATTATTTTATAGATTTTTTTCGAGTATGTATATAAATTGCTTTTCTAATATTTTTACCATAAAACCCCCATATGAAACCTCTTAAACACAATATCATCTATGATGATCAATCTTTTCTGATAGCGAACGTGGCACTTTAAGAAGAAAATAAATGCATCTTCAATGTCTGTTCAATATATCAAATTATCATTTTTAAAAGGCAATTTCTGATTGCTTTCTTAAGAACGCCTTGAAAACTTATAATTTACAATCATACAGACAAAATGCTATAAACGGAAAGTTTGAAAAATAATGGTAGTTAAATTAATTAATTGCTTCCCCTATATATTAAGGGACGTTTCTACCTTGTTGGGCCTAAAAGTGATCGTTTTTTTAACAGTTTTTTAATGTAAAAAGTATTAAATATAGAATGTTGATATTTAGTGTGTTTATTGAATATAAAAATATTTTTAAAAGTTTGAAAAAGTATTTAAAAGTGGGAATGGGGGGAGCCACGTATGTCGGTGTGTGAGCGATGATATTCTTCACTATGGAAGTCTTAAGTTCTCAACAAGTGATATGCAGCAAAAAAATTAAACATATTTTTATTTTGTATAATATTTTATATAGCTTAGACTATAATTAAAAAGAAATATTTATAAATAAAAAAATAGTGAGCAATTGAAGAAAAATATGTATTTTTAACAACTTTTTTTATAGTTTTTTGTTTGTTAAATAAAAACTGTTAAATATTTTTAGATAATTGTAGTCCATACGATAAAGACGTTTTTTATACGCGTTTATGCTAAATTTTATAAATAATTTTTATCTAGGGTATATGGGAGCACTTCCATAAGATTGGAAAAAGTAGTTTCAAGAAAAATGCATGCGCAGCTTTTCCTTGTCGACCTATAACTTTACGAGTTTCATTTATATCGACTTGAAATTTACTGAATGTATTCATAAACATTGGTTCTTTCCGAAACATGAAGAAAAAAAATATTTTTTTGAACCAACAAGGTAGAAACATCCCTTAATCATTTTATTCAAATATGATCTATAGCAATATTATTTTGAATTCAGGAATTGTGCGTATTAATATTTAATGGATAAAGGTTCGTTAATATCCATTTTCTTCCTGATAAATAATTATTTTGGTGAAATATGGACGACATAATTTTCATTCTTAGAATATAAATTGGGATGTGAATTTTTCCAGATGAAATGATTGTTTCCATATGGCAGCAATTATTAATTTTCGTTGTCGATTCAACATCTGGCCGACGACCGCAATGGAAAAATCGGTACATCGTTCATTGAGGGTGTTTTTCTGGTACAAAAAACAAACATCGCAAATCATTTGCACCTGTCGCCAGGATTTTTCTGGTAGTAAGCCACGAAGGCAATGTAGGTTTTTTTGTGGAAATCGAAACACCCACAAAATTGGATAAACATCGATTGGCGGAATCAATCGAAATAGTAAAAGCCTATCCCGAGTTCATAAATTGGCATAACGTCGCATCTCCAGAAGTTGACATTTCTGCAGTGCCGTAAAAGGGTTGTGCCCATAAATCCCAAATACAACGCGGGAGATGTATCCCCAAGGCGATATCTATGATTCCATGTCGCGAATAATTCTTCCTGCCGTGATTCTTCAGCTTTATCTTTTATTACGGAACCCTATTCAAAATGTATTCCTACATTTAAAATATTTAGAATCACTGACAGTATGAAACAGGTAATAAAACTATTCATTGTCGGAGCAATGCTGCTGCAGAAGCTCATTATAAATTTTAATTAAAGGCATTAAATAGCGAATTAAAAGTTAACATTATGTGAAGCTTTACTACTTTTTCGCTTGAGCTTTTGCATCATAAAATATTGGCACAAGTAGCAGAAAAATTTAATATTCCCTCTGCTCGAAGGGGTAGTTATGAGTATTGCAGACTTTAAATTATGGCCTGATTTAATCACACGGAAATATATATTTATTTTATTCGAGCTAAAAACTCTAAAATGCCTGGACACAACTTCAAAGATATTCCGCTCGTCTATTTATTAGGAGGTTGGGAGTGGTTTGAATAATAAATACATCAGGAGCCGATCCATTTTCATGCTTTGAAAATACACAAATCTGGATCAATTTTAAACTTGTAAACTGTCCAACGATCATTTAATTCGAGGATTTTAAAATAACTAATATAATTATAATCATCGTTTTGTAATGGACGTTATAAAGACCTCAACCAATGATAATCGGAGGGTGCGATATCTGGTGAATGGGATGAAAGTTTTAAACGAAGCTCCATTATTTTTTCTCTCATTAAGTTCTGCAGATTCGTGCCTTGTTGAAGTTCCTTTTTGAATGCCTGACAGTCCGATAATTATAGTGTGGTTATCTGATCAATTTTAAACGAATTAATTGGATAATACCCCATCATACACAGAACATGACGACTTTCAATATTATTGATGGTTTAAGGGTAGAAAAAAATATTAAATCCGAATTAAATTATATTTTGCCACAAAAAAGCTTAATCTCATGCTTAAACAGATAAACAGACTATTTTAATTTATCTATACAGTGAAGGTTAGCTTTAATTATTAACTCTTTAGGTAGTGAGCCAATTTAAAATCATCATAAATTTAAATGCTATATTTGTATATTCGCTATTTATCATCCGTAAAAATCCAATTATCTGTCAGGATCGTCGCAGCGTGTATGAAACTTGTACTTAAATAAATAAAGACTATCAATAGCACACAATATTCGATCATTTCTTGGCGTAAATATAAACAATACACTTGAAATCGATTCATAGATCATTCACATATTATTAGTTGATAAATTTGGATCAATATTCTATACAATCGTACGATGTACGCAATAAGAATGCTCTTTCTGAATCACTGTAATTCGGACACAACTCTGTGTCTTACCTCTTTAAGGAGTTAAGGATATAACTTCAATAAGGACATCAAACCTTGATGTAAATACGAGATGTATATAATTTAAAATACACACAAAATTGATGATAAGGCTGCTTGAATGAAAATGAATAATTATGCGTTGCGCAACACAAGATTCGGTGTTTTTTCGGTGAACAATTTTCTTCGATGACAGCATCAAAAAGCTTCTTTTCCGATAGAATAAATGTATTTCTTATGAAGGGAACTATGTATTATATAAAAATAAGATACTACATTTATATTTTTATACATTAATAATAAATTTGTACAGAAAATTCCGGGTTATATTTGAATCGCATTCGTAAATTCTTAATATATTGTAATACTATGATTAGTTCAGTTCCAAAAATTTATATCGGTTCGGTTCACGTTCCGGCAAAAATAACGGTTTTACCAGTTATCGGTTCAATACCGGTTCGAAGCCCTGAATAAAATATCAAAATGCTGCTAAAATAATTGATTTGAAATGCTCGATTTACTAAACATTATCAATACTCGCATTTTACAGTGTTACTAATACTTATAAACATTTTTACGCGATAATTGAATACTTCGCGCAAAAAAAATTCATGATCTTTTAACATAATCTCTTAAAAATCTTATGCCTTAAAATTATCAAAATAAAACAAATATGGCATGAAATTCAGATGAATAATATCTTAATATTTGCTCGCCTACTACGCTATATGGCTAAATTTTGTATTTATTTACAATATTGTAAATTTGAACTGTATAGCTTGTTAATATGACAAAATATTTGTTTACATAAATGCATGTACTATATAAACAGTGTTAGATCACATACTGACGAATTTTTATGGTACATCCCATGCATATTCAGCCGATTTTGATTATGGGACACGAAAGTTTATTTTCAGCTTTTCGATATTCTCAAAACGCAATATATTTCTGCGAGTGGAAGGGGATTAGTCTTGAATAAAGAAGATATTCCCTTTCAAAAACGTTATAATACAAAGCGATCTTTACTGTCGTCAAACAGGCTGTTATTGTTAAAAAGATTTCGCTCTGAGGAATGTTATTGTGTTGTATCAAATTCCGCAAGACCTTTTGTGCTCAGAAATCGAAACTCGAATTGCCGAAAATAGATATGAAAGCCCTTTCTTGAATATTTTTTTCTTGCAAGCGCCTATCGACAGTATTAGTTTGCGCCGTCGTTTAATATTGCAATGAATTTTGGAAAGCGTTTTAAAAGCATCGCTGCATGAAGATCCTCTCCCGGATGTAATTCTGAGCTTCTTTCCTCGGATGAAAAGGCTTCATCGTAGTAAGTCTGATTCCCCATTGCTCCGGTGGGAGAGCCGGGAGGTTCCGGCAACTGCACTTCTTTCACTTGAAAGTCAGCTCATTAAAAACAGTGGACATATCTTTAATTCTGAATGTAGTGGAACGAAAAGCGATGCACTTTAGAGCAGAGAGCATATCTTTGAAAGCGGAGTTTTTTGCCATTACTCATAACGGACTGAAATGTATACTGAGTGCTGCGATATTCTAGCGTCCCGAACAAAGGACTCCAAGAGCTATCCCGACTTTCATTATATTGTGTGACGTCATGCATGCTGAATTATCGTATTAATTTTTAATAAATAAAAAGCTTCGGGTTTTGTGGACAAGACCAAAGCGTTACACGATGTAGGCATGCACAACTCCTAAAATTGGGTCGCATCATACATCAACCCCACGAAAAATAGTCATTGTGAGTGGAAAAGCATGTACGTGTACATGCATCGGAAAATATTAATTAATTAGATCATTTTAATAATGGACGTAAACATGAATCTCCATCCCTTAGGCAATATATTCAAAATATATGCTATATATCACATCCATTTATCTAAGTGACTATATTAGACTTACTTCAAATGACGATAATATTGAGTTATAATACATTGATGATTAAATACAGGCAACCCTCCTATAGCAACCACTTACTTTGCGGCATATTTTATGTAAGCAACGGGTAAAATATAATACATAAAATCAAAACCCCCTCATGGGTTAGTCACTTATACTTGTCAACGAACTCAATATGTATACATTTTTTATGGGTGTCCAAATATCTGTAGTATTTTGCTTCTATAGCGCTCCTCTTTTGACGCTATAGAAGGGTTGAGTATAGCAAGATTACACAAGATTAATTATAATAAATTATATTTTTTTGGAATATTAAGAATACATGACTTTACGGAACCAAAATGAATTTACATTATATTTTCTCTTTTTTAAAAAGAACCACAAGAGTTGATGACCGCGTGAGCCCCCATTTTCGTATAACACCATCAATGTGACTGATAAAATTCCTTTCTGCCAAGACACGGACTAAAACTCGCAAAATTCCCGATTTCCCGACGAATTATTTATTTCCGTCGCTGCAGATGAATACTTACATACTATAATACTTTGATGTGACTCGTAATTATATTACGGAGGAATACAAAAATTCTGAACCCCGTATCTATTATATTTCATATCGATATTCCCATTATTAGAGTCGAGGTGTAGTAAATACATTACCGGTAGGGAAAGGTTAATATAACAATTTGAAAAACGTATATGTACTGCATATATGTATACATAGATTAGACAATTACTGCCCTTTCCGATCAATTGCTGGTTGGAGGTTTCACTTTACGTGACGTTCAAGCATACCTTTGAAAATTAAATTCAAAAATTATTTAAGCTACTATTTGCAATATCTAGCAATCAATATAAATTTTTAAAAATGATGCGGATAATCTGCTTTATAATTAACTTTTGTTTTTTTTTGTTGTTGCTACTTTGGCGTTCTTGTGGATATAAAAACGATAAACAATTAAGTTAAATTTCACTTAAAAGTTTATATTTTGTTATGATTGCATAGATATATTGCGTATTTAAATACGATGTATACTTGTAGATATAAGTTATGTATACTTGGGTGACTTCAGTTTTATCGTCCATCAATTGAGTCTATCCGAAAGATAATATTGTTTGTTCGGAGTTGTCTTCCGCGTTTTGTGTTACGACTAAGCCATGACACAATGACATATAAGGCTCCCAATTGAGAGGAGTTGAACCGGAATAATCTCAGGTTGTACTCGCAGTGTATTTCGGTGTGTTAGATTAAACATGCCCAGTCGGGTGAGCACAGAGCCTCAGGAAATGCCTCCTCATCCTGGGGAAACCACCGAAGATGATTATCTTAAGTCAACTTGCCCACAGATAGATACACGCTATCAAAAGCGGATTGAGATAACTGTCGACAACCCTTAATTAGATACGCCACCACTACGGCCGCAGTCGCGCTGTCCGTGTGCTCGGCGTGCTTTTATTTGTGAATCGCCAAAATAATTAAAATGAAATAATCCCATTAAAAATGGAGGAAATCTTGATTGAAATGGCTGGGCGTTCTCGTTAAAAAAGCGTGGACAGCTTTTGATTCAGCATGTTGTAAAAGCTGATGTTAATCGTGTAGCCGCATCACTTATTCACACGGAACACAGCGCCGTTAGGGTTGACCGGTTAATTCTCGTCAGCTTTATTACACCCTCGATTATATCGTTTCTCATCATGTCGTTGCTTCCTGAGCTGGTCACGAATGTTTCTAGTGGAAACCACTAAACTTGATGAGCAACACAAAGACACCATCCAATTATTCATTATAATAAATTTCCGCCGCGGCCGACTATATTTATATGGCCGGAAAACCAATAAAATGTTGATGTGTCCAGGACAATGATACCTGATATGCACGACATCATTATTATCAGGTGGTTGGCGACCTGATGAATTTCATCGGTCAGTGATTCGCATTAGGGCGATCAGAGCACTATATATATATATATATCGGGATAATATGTCCATATTGAATCAAATAAATTGTTATTTGATTGAACGCAACTAATAAAGCTGCATATTTTGTGCCAAATCAAATCAATTAAATTAATATAAGTAGTAAAAATTATATTCAATTATAAAGATGAAAATTGAATTACTTCAGCCAAAATTTTACATGTGGCAATTTACGCAAAATGAATCGGACTGCTGAAGCTGAACGGGAGAATATAGATAAAAAATGCACTCATCTTAACCAAGATCTTTATTTATCTCGAAGACGAACTTGCAATAGATAACATGCGAGTCGGCGGGAAGAACACATCTTCCTGCGGCCAAGACTATTGGTCGACTTTCTGTTCTTCTTTTCTACGCGTCCGCATTCCAAGCTCAGGCACGCATATGCTGACAAGAATAGACCAATATTAATATCATGAATTGCATCTGCGATGATTAACAAGAATTCCATTATTGACGCGGAAATTATTGATTATTTTCGTGATGGAAGTGGATCATTACATGATGATCATTGAAATGTGTATTTAAGTCGAAACAATGCAGCGCGCGCTCTTAACAGCGAGTCTAAAGAGGGCAATGATACAAATACTCCGATCGATGTGTAGCATGAGCGATTTACCATCCCCACATAATAGCGCTATTTATCTGGGTAGATTTAATTCGCCAAATTAACAGCGCCATCTCTTGTGGCCCTACGTGACATTGCACCTGCATACCGACCGATTGCTTCTTGCGCGTGCACCGTTACCGGTTGGGTAGTGATGCACAAGAGGCGGGAACGGGGAGAATCGTCGGTTAGCCTTGGCTACGGGAAGTCGTCCCTCCTGCAGCCAGATCTCTTTCTTTCTTTCTCGTGTGGAATAAAAAGATATTTTTAGAAGAAAGTCTTTCTAGTCGAGGCCCGTCTATTCCCATCCATTTGTCCAGAAACATCACAGCTCGATAAAGGATCGACCCGCGTATTAAAGCGGCCATCTCCACGAGTACGTGGGGGCGGGGAGCCGTCCGGGGACTCTGCCCCCGCTTTAATGTAACAGATGCATTAAAAAGGTTTATGATTTTTTAAACTTTTTTGGCCGAGTCATTTATAAATATTTGACAGATCAAAGTATCCGAAATATCAGAATAATTCGTTGATTATGCTAATTGTTCATTAAATTGATAGTATATATTATATATTAACACATTCCCGTCGGGCTACGCATAATATAATGCATAGCGCACATGATAATTTGACTAAATTATTTAGATTTGGCTCTTATTTAAAAGCGCACAGGTGCTTCTACCGATAGTACCCCAAAGGCGTACATATGCATAACCCGACGGGAATGTGTTAAATGATCTGTATTGATGATTTGCTGTACAAAATTTTTGTATATAAGTTATTTATATACCAAAAAAAAACATTTTTTACAAGTCTTTCAGGTATTTTCCATTATGGAACAAAATATGTTAAGTTAAATTCTTGACTAAAATTCCAAATACTCCATAGCATTTTTTTGTCCTTATAAGCCCCAGACCCAGTGCTTGTACCAAAAGATATTTAGACATTAAGCTCTTCAACATTTTTGGAAAGCTTTAACCCGTTGCATCCGGCCAGATCGCTCAATAATAAAATGTAAACATTGCTCCCGAATATCTGATGGACAAGGCTCAAACGAAACGGATAGAGGCAAATAAAGGTTACCTCACAATTTCACCCTTTGAGGCGGTGCCTTTATTTATTTACGAGCTTTTTATGCAAAAAAATTCAAGCGAATCTCTCCTGTGGAAAATCGACATTTGAAATTAAAATTACATGAACGTAAACCGGTTCAGACTTTATTAAATACCTATAAACGTCTTTTTGCCTTTGTTGATCGTCGAATCATCGAGGCTTGAGTTTTTGCTCAGATTTGAATACTCAAATGCGAATACAATGCATACCTTCTTTCGGTAATACAATATCCTTTGTTAAATATATTGAAATCCTATCCTTTAAATTATATTTCATCCTCAATATCTCGTGAGAATCTATTTCGTCTACCAAATGGTGCCGCTAAACTCAGCCGAGCGTTCGAAATTCGAACAAATGGATACTCTTATGGTGGAATCTGAAGAAAGCTTTATGTGTCTGAGGATCTGACATATCAAACTATTTCATCCGCTATCAGAGACGTAAAAATAAAATTAAAATTGACTCATTCTATATTCCATTTATTGCCCTAAGTTTCGGCTCCCATATATTTTACGCTTGTCCAAATAAGCTGTTGAGCCCTCGCAAAGCTTTTGTATTCACTTCACATTTAACATAAAGGCTGAAAGAAACGCTGAAAGGTCAAACAAAACTACTGAAAACGAAATTCAGTATAAGCCTAACAATACATATTTGCTGCAGCATACACAATATATCAAGCATTTAAAATACGCCCATTCCAAAATTAAATTAATTTGTTTGCCGGAAATATTAATGATGCTATGATAAAAAGCAGTATGCGTTTAATATTTCATTAAACCCTTAATTTGTATAATCAAATATACGTGAACGTTGATCAAATAAAATCTATATTTTATAATAATAAACAGTGACGGTTCGTAGCAGTTTTATAATTACATTCTATTTGTGCTTTAAAATATTTACAATGGTTATTAAATTTATTGGCAATTCATGTTTAGCATTTAAGCTGATATAATACTATTTTTCGCTTAATTTATAGCATAAAAGCTCTGCTCAATGAAGAATATGAAGCTGTCGTACTGCCATAAGCGCCAGACAGAATATCCATTGCTTATACATTTGTAAAATATTTATTTACGATGTGTTGTTGTCAGATCAAGAACGTTAGTTTGGAATTATTAGTATATCAAGTACAATATACAACGGACTTGCGGTAATCCGGCGCCAGTCTAATACGGCACCCCCTGTAGTCCGACATCCCAGTACAAGTATAATACATTATATTATCTATATTTATCTCATAATTTTCATAATATTTCGGATTACAAGTACTCTTTTCCAAAAAGTTCCAGACTACAAGGGGTCGAGGGCAATACTCTATGATCCCAAAAATCGGATAATCCGACACTGCCCTGCAAAACGTTCACTGAAACAAAAAAAACTTTTAATAAAATAAAAATGTATTACTATGATTCTATAGATTAAAATTATATATTTACCGAGTAAATCAAAACTAAAATATACCTAGCATTATTTCATCTTTTTATTACTATTGCGCTCTCGGGGGCAGTCCCCGGGAGGCTGCTTACCCCCACGTACTCGTATAGAGAACGGGTCCGTTCTTCTATCGGGCCGTGATATTGCTTGACGAATGGATGAGAATAGACGGGCGTCGAAAGATTCTCTTCTCTAAATAACTATTTATTCCACACTAGAGAGAGTGAAAGAGATCTGGCTGCAGGAGAGACGACCTCCCGCAGCCAAGGCTAACCGACGACTCTCTCGACTCCAGGCTCCTGGGCATCACTCCCTAACCGGCAACAGTGCACGCGCGAGAAGCGATCGGTCGGTATGCAGATGCAATGTCTCCGTAGGGCCACAAGAGATGGCGCTGTTAAAATAACACATTGCACCTGAAGAATTTAATCTGCTCAGATTAACAGTGCTATTGCATGGGGGTGTTAAATCGCCCACGATACAATTCTTCATGGCAAACCTTTTTCCAGAATCAAGATTTGAACCCGAACCATTATAATAAAAATCCAAAATACAACCCGCAGTACCAATCTTTGATCTAACAGTATATAGGAATGAATAAAAATAATATAAAATCGCTAAATTTATAATATTCTTAGAGTAAAATTATAATAGACGCGGTGGGGCAAATTGAGCTGAAAGAGATGAAAAGGGGAAACTCCAAGCATCAGTTGGTCGGAAAGAGAGAGAGAATCGTTTCTAATCTCTCTGTTGCACACGCTAATAAACATGCTACGCGCATGCGTGCATCGCCTCTACTGTCTCTATACGTAGCATAAACTGGTAACACTTTTTTATATATTACACAAACACAACTTAATCGTTTAACTAACAATTTCTATTGTGTGATATATAAAATGGAGAAAAAGACAAATACAAACAGAATGAGTATCGAGCCAAGTAAAAGGGCAAGTAATATAATAAAAATTGTAAGCAAATCAGTCTTAATTCAAAATAATATCTTTATGAAAATATTATCTTATTTTGATGCAGTTATTTTCTATATTTGGGAATGTGATAATAATGATCTTCAAAAACCCGTTCATATATTATTACGTATACATTACATATAGTTTTACGCGGTAAATAAATATTGCGCGCAAAATGAGTATGTCATATATTATTGTAACAATAGTATTATGTGCATTTATAATCAATTTTGAAATATTTGAATCCTTTACTTTAAATTTCAAGTCATATTTATTTTACATTTGGATGAATTTTCTAAAAATCTTTATTTTTTTGAAAATATTGAAATTTTAATAAAAGGAAAATTATTCACTCTAAAAATGTATATTAAAAGCAAACTTATTGCTGTATAATGTATTGATACCGAGTTGCCCCTGCCCCCATGATGAATTTTGCAGATAGTATCTACTATATGATACCGTTCTGTACCTCATAACATATATTCCAGTGTCCTCTGGGTACTGGGAAATGCATCAATCAATTTAATGGTTTCTGCATCCATATTCCCAGAGGATAGTAGTATGTCATATACGTAAGGAATTTAATGTTTCACATGATTGCATTTTGCAATCATCATACGGAGCCTGCAGTGAAAAAATACGTTGGCATGTGATGTTTATGAATTATTTAGCAAAAAAAATACATACCGACTCAATGTTGCACTTCAAAACCGGTTTGCCAGAAGCAGAGCGAGCTTTAAAACGCATCATGCATTTATTCATTTCGATGCATTTTCAGGAAGCCGTCCGAGCAAAATCAGGCGCATCTGATTATGCATTCGCCTTAGATCTGGCAATCAGAGCGAACACACGCTGAATTTTATTCGCAGCCGCTGAAAATGGCCTGAATAAATTTAAATAATGCAATCCTCAATCTGGCCGGATGCATGGATGCAATAAATATGTGCGCCAGTCGAACGGAAGTGATAAAAGCTACGTGATCAAATATCGGTCTTCCGGTTTTGGCCGGTGGCGAAGGGTGTTCGGGAAGTTTTCATCGCCTAGTAAGTTATTAGCGGAAACGGCCCTGGAAATACCCGGAACTTCTCTGGAAATTGTCAAACTTAGCCTTTCACGGGACTTCTTCCATTCTTGCCGACGTGTTGTCTACATTCTATCCGGACTGTATGGTGAAAAGTTCCAAAATAATAGACCACTTATCGTTCATTAACATCACACAATACAACCTCTCCTTTCAAAGCCGCCGTTTAATGGAAATTTTCTCTGCTCATTAATATTAATTAATTCATTTTATCATTCGTATATATAATTAACTTTATTATAATTTCCGGAGAGAATTTCTCCTGTGAAAACTTATTGTATTAATATATAATTAACGCCTTCTCGTCAGTATTAATTATCACAGCTTAATTTGCCGAGCACATGAACTCTACCTTAAAACAATTAATCTTCAGGCATGAATATAAATAATATTTGAATCATTCTCTTCCGGGAAATAAAATGATTAAAACATCAATAGACGATCTATCAATCATAATTTACTGCGGCTTCCTAATGGGGCTCAGCGTGTTGATCAATACGTCAGGCTTACATCGAGGAGCTATAGACAATACGTAAACTTTTAATCAAACAATGCTTCTCTTAATTAAAATCACGGTACCCAAATTACTAAGTTTACAAAAATACATAGATTAATTTATTTCAATCATTTTATTATCTTTTATGTACATCCCTAGAAAAATAAATCCAGTGGTGTCAGAACTGGAAACCGTACAAGTCACGGAATAGGGTTCGTCTCCGAAAAAGAAATCCAGAGTTGTCAGATCTGGAGACCATGCAAGTCACGGAATAGGGCACGTCCCCAGACAAAGAAATCCAGTGGTGTCAGGTCTGGAGGCTGCGAGCAAGTTTTTTGTTTACAGAATTTACAAGTTGACATACCTCATTCATTTGCACATTTTATGTGACTAGCAGTTCAGGACTAATTTTCTTTAAATCAATTGCAAAAATAATATTTATTTTAGATCAAAAATATATTTCAAAATACAAAAACAGTTATTTCGTCTCTTACGACCACAGATTAAAAAGTTATGACAATTTAAAGGTGAAATGTTGGGTACTATTTCAACAACCCTGACACTTATGTGTGAAACATAGCAAAAGACCCCCCCCCCCCCCCCGCCCCCAATCTATAATTTTATTTTTTTTGTCCATATGCAAAACACTATCTATAGATAACAGACAACAGACAGCGACTATCTGGATTGGGGGATCATTAATCATTTACTCATCAAACGCAGCTGCGGTAGTTCAGCTAACATGAGTTGGGTGCGCAGGTTACCCTCTGATGCGCACCCTTCCCCTATTTGCCTAAGCTGTTGAGTATAATGGTGAGCCTTTGACACAGTCTCCACCAACCACTGTAATCGGCTGTTCCACACACCCATTTATGGGTGCGCATCAAAGGGTAACCTGCACACCCAACTCATGTTAGCTGAGCTACCCCAGCTCCGATTGATGTGTAAACCGACAAGGCTACTTTCACGCACCTCTACTCCACATCATTACCCCAGGGGTTCGACCGTTGCCCACGAGCGTAGGGTTGGCTCCCCCCCCCCCCCTCCTGGAATTTTTTCGCACATTCGATATTATATGCTGCTTTTTTTATTTGGGTTGGAATGCCACAAAATCTAATAAATTAACTTAAATATATGGTAGCACCCTACAGATGCCAATATTGATTCCCGAAAATTAAATCGGCCAATAAAAGCTTTAAGCACGAAATGAGAATGGAAGGATTGTCGAGTTTTGATAACGATGCACTAAAATCCCTAATCGAATCAGATCTACAGCTAACAATCGAAGAGTTATTTAAAACTCATCAGCAAACGAATAGGATGGGTGTTGTTGGGTAGGATGGGTATCGCGCGCCTCGACCGAACACAAAAAAAACGAACGACGAACACTTTGTATGCCTTCTTGTCAACACAAAAATAGTCTCTTTTTAAATAGCATTATAATTGATGAAAAAATGCCGCATTTACCAGGAGATAACTGCACAAGTGTATTGATGACAATTATAAATTTTACATCAAAAATTAATGCGCATCCTTATAAAACAAAAATGACACTTGATAAAATACGGAAATTAGTCTGGGAAGTATTACCGCATCCATCTTATTCATCGGATTTCCATCTTTTCAGATACATGAAGCACAACCTGAGAGAAAAATTATTAAAAAATGCAGCAGAAGTTATCAACTCATTCGGTCATGTTTGATAAGGGGTTCGTCGGCGCAAAGTCTCGCAGCTGGACTATATATTTTCTCAGAGAGAATAAAAAATCTCTCTACATCTAGACTTAATTCCCTCTTATGCAATAGTACTATAATATAATTACATTTACTGCAAATTTGAAAATAATAAATATTTTAAAATTGAAAATCGTCTGCTCAAATACACAACATACCCAGATATATTTATAATAGTGCAATACAATAGGACGGCTCTACAAAGCTATTTACAAAGACTTTGAAGCGAGTAACATCCTAACAAGCCTATTATAAAGCAACTAGAATATAACAAATAAGGTAGACGTATTCCTTCATGTAAATAAACTTGAAAAATATTTTTTGAACTCTTTTCAGCATAAAAGAATAATATGCTTGCCTGGGCTCCAAATAACGGAGGACGATTCAAGTATACTTTCCGCTAAGGTTTCCGACAATAAACGTAGTGAACTTTTAAATTGTCGTACTAAATTATTCAACTTTGTACGACACTATGCTTACTAAATAATAGTCAATAATAATGAACGACATTTTGTTACGCTTAAGATCATAATTAGATACAAAATCTGATTCGTAATCATCCAATCAACTGGGATCGTCCGATTTATTAAAAAAATTGATGAACAAATCAAATAATAATATGATTACGATACGAAATCTGACATTTTTGTATTTGATTTTAATGACACACAGAGGATCATATTCTGTTTTAAGCTTTCATGTTTTATTAATTAATTTGTAATAACAAAAAGCTTATAAAAACAGTGCTAATTATCGAAATTAATACTTTGAAGAGCTTAAAACATGTTATAATTTAAGCTTAAAACTGATATATTAGATTTGCTACACTGTGTACTGTGTAAAAGATTAAATACTATTACAAGAATATCATAATACTTACAACACATCACTCAATAAGTTCGTAGGATTTTATCACTTTACGCCTTTTCCCTTTTTTTGATAATTCTTCCTTTTTTTAAAGTAATTGATGAATATATCACTAAAATACGGAAGCCAAAATCTTACTAGCTGACGTTGCGTTTAACATTTTCGAAAAGAGCTTTCTCATGGAAAAACATGCGCTAAATGGCAGATAATAACCTTGCGTTTTAATTGAGATAAATAATTTTGTTACCGCTCCTCTTCAAACCAGTCTCGGTTTGGCTTAAGAAAATGGTCCGTCATTGAAGTCTCGCAGTCGGGCCCGCAGTTATCCTATTAAGCATTGCACCGAGTAGACTTTCAATGCAGTAATGCAGTGCTCAAAGTTTTAATTTTATGATTAAATTTATAAAATATTCATTAAATATTATTTTTAAAGAACTTCAAGCAAATCTTAAACTAAGCTCAGTATTTTGACCCATATATCAGTATAAAGTCATTTAATCTAACAATAAGATGATGTTTTTTAAATTTAATTAAATATTATTATGGTATTTATTTATTCAGGATGAAAGTTTTTGCAGCTTTCCAAACTAATTATAATCCCTTTAAATACAAATTAATTGACAATTAAAGTTCGCCGGCTTCGCGATATAAAAAAGGGGATGCCACAGCGATGAAGCAGATTAATTATTTAGATTTGAGGGCTTTTAACCGATCTGTTAAGACCCTTTAATGAATTAAAAATATTTTCATTGTTAACAGACGTTTTGTGCGGCATTGATTAAAATTTTAATAGGACGCCTCTCGCACGGCATTAGTTTCAAAGCGGCGCCTAAAAGGGTGTATTGTGTCTGTTTGTTTGATGGCAATATTAAAATTGTCGCATGAGTTCCATAAATAGTACGATGAAGAGGAGTCGGTGTATTACGCAAATTAAATTTTCATTTTAATAAAGCGTCTATTATTTTTTGTGGGAGTTGTTCGTCTCGTTTATGGTGATGTAAGTAAATGCAATAAAATGAGAAGTGAGGAGCGCCCCAAACAAGCGTCTGAAATTAACAAGACGGGCGAATAAAATGAACGTTTGTTTTCACTTTAAATTGTCTTTTCTCAGGAGCAAAGTAGACGGTGACAGATACAAAAAATGCGACTCCTCCCGTAGACATTGAAGGATACGCTGGATACTCGGGCATAATTGAAAAAAAGCGAGATGACTTTTGACTGAGGTAACTTTTCTCAGGAATAAATGCCGGCCCTTCCCCCCCGACTTGAAAAGGGCTATTTCTCCGCTGGTGAAAAATAAAGTGTATTTACAAATGGGGTTTCTGCACTGGAGTCAAATGTCAAATCTACACACATATATCAAATGGAAAAATTATGCAAATATCATATTTTAAGCTTTTTCTTGGACATTAATAATAATGGTTACCAAATTAATTGTCTATTTCTAATAATAATAGATTTATTTATTACACGAAAATTATGCATATGCATGTACGAAGGTGATTCAAATATAACCCGGAATTTTGTTTTTCAAATTTATTAGTCTAATATATAAAAATGAATTGGGTTTTGTTCGTATGTAATGCGCTACCATACCGTTCATCAGGTTGCAATAAAACTTCTTCCACTTATTGCTAAAGATTGCGTAAGTAACATAAACATAGTTTAATATATAAAAATCAATGTTTGTCTGTCCATATTTAATACGCTGCCATACCGTTCATTCGATTGCAATAAAACTTTGCCAACTTATTGTTTGCACTTTTTTAAATAATATAAATATAGTACAATTAACTTACAGTAGATCTTATATATAAAAAATCAATGTTTGTATGTCAAAAAACGCGCCGGATACCAGCTAGTAATAAATAAAAAGCAAATGGAGTATTTTATTTTTCTACATAGTTCCCTTCATTAGAAATACTTTTATTCGATTGGATAGGAAGCTTCTTGGTCCCGTCACTGAAAAAATGGCGAGAAGTAGCATCTTCTGTTGCGCAACGCGTAATTATTCCTGCATATTTTTTCTTCAGTGACAAGATCAAGAAGTTTTCAATCAAATGGAATATTAATACAGAACATATCAGAAAATTGTTAAGCGGCCAAATCCAAGAAAATAGATGTAAATTCTTAATCAATTATTTCGAGACAGATGTGCCGGCCACATAATTGGAGCGGATTAAAGTTGAAGTTTTTAAAATGAATTCGCGTCCTTTTGATTCACGAACTGATTTCTCCTCCATATATAGTATGCATCGTATATCGGCACCGAGATCATAATCGAAGTTAATGGTACGAAGTGCCTCGTTTTCCGAGTGATCCCACCTGGTGCGATATCTGCAGCTGAACAACGCGGTAATCGGCAACTGCCTCAGCGACGAAAGTAACACCGGAGTCAAAAAGTCCCCAATATGATTCAAAATTCAAATTAACTGTACGTGAGCAATTTATAATCAATATCAAAAATTGGAATTAATTTAATAATGGCTTATTTGAACAATTTTAAATAAGAAAATACTGAATTAAAAATATTTTAAGTGAAATAAAAACACGTTGATTGTCATCAACACGGCTGTTTACAATGTCTTCATTAAGGCTCTTTCTAAATGCAGTTGTTGAAAACAATACCCTCTCTAATGAAATCCAAATTCAATACAAATAGCCGCCCGGTGGCGCCTTTTGTTAGAAGAAGGGGAAAAACTTTTTCTAATTATTTTTTCTTCGAATCGGAATGGAAATATGAAATGAGTTTTATTTGGGTTGCGCGGAATCCATTGAAACTTTAATGCGAATTTTCTCTCTAAATTCTAAAAGGGATAATTGAGGTGTTCCCGTATTCAGACAAATCCGACATAAGGCCTCTTTGCGCGCCCTCAAATTATGAAAATTGGAACGCGGCAATCATTTTAATGCGCACATTTTTAATGTGCGAATCTATTCGCATTATCGATCTCCGGCAGATGCCGTTCCACCCTGTCGGTTTGATGGCTCTATATGGGCACTTTGGGAAACACCCTGTGATCCGATCGGACTACAAAGGTCCCTTTTCGGGGTTCTTACGGACAACCGTGGAACATTTCGGCCGCGAAATAGATATGACACACAGATCACGTTTGACTTAATGCTTTTTAGATGGAAGCAGTTTTCCCGGCAATATAAGGCTGCAGGTGTCGCAAACATTTTGATTCTGTCACGAGCCACTGCATTTTTATGTCGCACATTTATTCTCTGCTGTCATAATACCGTGGAGTGTATAATAAAAGAGCGCCTGAATAAAATAGAGCCCAACGTGAGGCAGATGATGCTATGCTTTGAAATTTTATGCTACATATCGCCACAAATTCAATCATCATCATCATTAACTGGATCGAATACAAAACAAAGACCTCCCTTCTGAATTAATATAATTATAGATCAATACAAGTCTCTCAAATTCCATTTAATATATACAACATAATTAATTTTAAAATGGTGCAGAAATCAGCCGGTAAAATATTTTCAATTTTTAATCAAAAAAATATTCCACACGAGAGAAAGATCTGGCTGCGGGAAGGACGACCTCCCGCAGCCAAGACTAACTGACGACTCTCCTCACTCCCGCCTTCTGCGCGTCATTACTTAACCGGCAACGGTGCACGCGCAGGAAGCGATTCGTCAGTATGCAGGTGCAATGTCTCCGTAGGGCCACAAGAGATGGCGCTGTTAAAATAACACATTGCACCTGAAGAAAGACGCAAGATGTCGCTGTTAATCTGGAGAATTTAATCTGCTCAGACTAACAGCGATATTGCATGGGGGTGGTAAATTGCCCGCGCTACAGTGTCATTTCAACTTATTGATTGATATAATATTAGGGTATACCACATGAATATTCGTAATTTCAGTAAGCTATAGATCCAGAGAATTTTTGTGCATTTGGCGTGGGCGGGCTATTAAAAAGGCTATTAAATCTAATGTGGATTATTTTAATTGCTTTTCAACTGTATTTCGTAAAGATTATGGAATTTTAATTCTCACCTAAGATTGCCGAACTTTCATGTGAAACATCCTAATACTTTTCTCCAGACAATGATCTTCAATTAGATAATTCTATGAAATTTAACACTTTTTTACGTGACAAAAGTAAAAGCTTAATGTTAATTTTAACGATCACTGTGACCTAAATCATGACCAGAATAGATTCTCGTTCTCTCATAGCAACACGCCGTTTCTAATTATTATTTAAATTTTCTTTCAACTCAAAGCGGTAAATTAAATTAAATAAAATACCGTTCCAAGGTTTTAATTAAGTACTTCAGTGCTTTTTCTTTCACAGACAATAAATTTTGATAGTAAAGCCTGTAAATTCGTATTTATTTCATTCGCAAAAGCAATCCAAATGTCTACAACAGATCACGTTGATTGATATTTATGTCATAAATTGGATTGCTGTTTGACTTCAAAAGAACTCCATAAAGAGTACCATTATAGTTGTGAGATTTGCATGCAGAACTGTGTGAATTACCATCGATTTAATACTGAATTTGATTTCCTGAAGTAGAAAAATATCAATGTTTGACAAACTTAAAAGCAATTTAAGGCATGATCTTTTTAAAGAATATTTGATTTATTGTCAAATTCATCGTAACATTTAGAATAAATATGTTTATTTTATCATTACATGACTGAATAAGTTCGTAGGATGATATATAGTTGGCGCTACTATTGACAAATTCATATGATTTTTAAAAAATAGCAACTTTCAAATAATACGTGTCATAATTTCATAATAATCTGGACTTCGTGTGTTGATCAAATTCGTTACTTGTTCCAGAAAACATAAGAAAGTGCATAAAATAGTTTTGTTCGATCATAAATTGAAATTGCATGAGATAGCTAACACATTAAAGATATCAGAAGGCAGTGTATTCATCATTTTACATCAGCATTTGTCCATGAGAAAGCTTTGTTCGAAGTGAGTACCGCGTTTGCTCACAGTCGATCAAAAACAACAACAACACTATAGTTATTTAAACTCTATGATTCAATATTATATGTTTTATAGAGATCGTATTATTTTGGTTGCCAATGGTTTACGACGACGCCAAATCGTGTAGTATCTGCGGGCTAAGCTAAGGCCGTACATTGGTTACATACGTCTTCGATTCCTCTGCTTTGTTGTCCAATAGGTTTACAATACTTCCACGTCTCTTGACAGATATATTGAACTGGGGTGAAATCCATACAAGAATTTCATTGTTTGCTAACACCGTGTACTTGGATCTCGGCTGACCCCTGATTTATGAAATCCCTTTATTCACGGGTCATACATATTTAATACCGGCGTATTCCATTTTTCTTCCGGCCGGCCGTGATTGATATATGCACGAAATCACCGTGTCTCTTTCCACATGATAAAAGTGTTTCGGATGTGTCTTCGGGTGTAAAAATATGTAGAAGCAATCGACAGAGACGAATCGGCTGATATTTTATTTAGAATAAATGATTCGCGTCGGGCGCATTCTTTTATTCAGCGCAACCTTCAAGGAGCAATTTCTTTATTTCATTCGCGGAGGGAGCGTGACAACCTTCCCACGCCCTGCATACTAAAATGCCACCCCCCGGAGAATAAGAAAGCCATTACGGAAAGAGGACCTCACAAGTCACATTCAAATATTTTAGGTCAATCTGATATGGAAATGCGCGAAGGGGTACGTGATCATGGCCTCAATACGTTTCTCTCCGTTTCACATCCATCAGAGGATATCTATGCTCTCCGAGCTACTCGACTTGAATGTCAATATTGCATCATTGATAATAGTGCTAATAAGATATCTTTATACGGTGATTGTATTTCAATATTTGAGATCTTTCTGAAAAATTCATGCAAAATTTTAACGTGCAAATTTTAGATGCAGAAATTTTCTGTCTTATATTTGAAGTAGCTTTTAGCAATCTTTATGAGACTATTGAGAATATACGTTTAAAAAATGTGGTCGCCAACCACACCTTCTGTAGATTTGAACCCATGACGATTAAGTAACTAATCCGATCGCTTAATCGCGGGACTACCTATGGTGTTTTAGGGTTTTATAACATATGTCAGTTTAAAGAAAAGTACTTACAATATGCAAACGAATAAGAAATGTCAACTTACAAATTCTTTAAACGACAAACAAACAATTATTCTGAACTTAGTTTTAAGTTTTCTAAATTATACCCTTTCTAACGATATGTTACATGTCAGACAAATCATTCAATAAGTCGTTAAACTTGAAGAAGTACCAGTTTGGTAGGGTCAGGGTTGAGATAATAGTTTTTATGTTTAAGATGTTGTTATTAAATAAATTTATAAAATTTGTTCAAATTGGCCACCTCAGCTTCGTATGAACACCCTTTCCTCATTTTGTGGGCACCTCTGTCGTGTAAATTAATTATTTTGGTGGCCTTATTCCGTAGCTCGCATGGTTTCCAGACCTGACACCACTATATTTTTGTCTGAGAACGTGGCCTATTACATGACTGGCACGATCACCAGACCTGACACTATTAGATTTTATTGTCTGGGGACATGCCCTGTTATGTGGCTCGCACGATCTACAGACCTGACACCAATGGATTTCTTTGTCAAGAGACGTACCCTATTCCCTAGCTCGCACGGTTTCCCGACCTGACACCACTGGGTTTCTTTGCCTGGGAACGTGCCTTATTTTGTGGTTTGCATGATTTTTAGACATAACACCACTGGATTTCTTTATGCAAAACATTTCCATGTGCAAAACACTATATCTAAAGGTGGTAGAAGGTGATATAATTCATATTCTAAATCATGCATCAAAAAAATCACTAAGCAAAGATATTGTAATTAAATTTTTGAAATGACACTTGTATAGGCGCGGTAGGGCAAATTGGACTAAACGAGACGAAAAGTGAAACTCCGAGGGACAGTTGGTCGAAAAGCGAGATAGAATCGTTTCTACTATCTCTGTCGCACACACACGTATATAGGCACGCTACCCGCATGCGCCTCGCCATATTGTCTCTAGGTGTCGCATAAAATAAATAGTAGCACTTTTTATATATTACACAAACACAGCTTAATATTTCAGCTAAGAAATTAGCCTTTAGAGTACGGAAGAAAATGAATAAACCACCAAGGAAAGTACCAAAAAGTATATTATATGTAAAAAGAAGATGAGAGTATCAAGCCAGGTAAATGGCAAAATATAATGAAAATCGTTAATAAATAGAAAAAAACGCGTGTGATTTCTCACACGACTTTTTTTTAGGTAAAAGAAGATCGATGATCATTGCGTTCTTCCGCATATGCGTGACTAGATTTATTAATATCCTCATAGTTTATTTTATAATCGGGATGAATTGGGATAGCGACGATAGATCGAAAATATCAAGACTTCCAATCAACGTGTTGAAATGTATTTATTGAATTACTGTAAATAAGATTCATAACATGTTTCACGAAAATAATTCATGGTCACCCTACAGATTTACCAAATTGAAAATGAACTCAAGGGTTTATAAATATGCACGTTATTAGGGTGTAACATTCACGTGGTACATTTAAATATTAAAATGAATTTATTTGTCATTTTAATGAAATCCTTTTTAATTGCTATTTTAATGTGTAGGTCCTTAATATTTGAAAATGTTGGTTTTCACCGTTTTTCATTTAAGCAGTCCTTTAAACCCATCATCGCAACACGAAAGCTTCAACCACCTCATTGAAATATTACGCTTCTCTGGTAGACATAACGCAACCATTTTAATTTAAAACTTCAACCAACGTTAAAATCATTTTTATTTATTTTTTACTTTAAAATAATGATAGTTATGAAAGAAGGTTTTTGGTTATTTACGCAAAAAAAAAATAATTTCGTAGATTTGCATAGAAATGAGATCAATAAATGAGATTGTCGACTCTCTTGATTATCTTCATAATTTATTTTAAATTAATGCATATTGGAATAATTAACGTTGATACGCAAAATAAGCTCATTTTCCATAAATTGCCTTTACATTTTAAATTTACTCTCGTATAACGCAGTTTCCAACGGAAACATTTCATGCAGATACACGGCTGTATTTATTATTTACATGTAAAAAGGAATATTCTATGTATTTCAGAAATTTGAAGGAAGAGCAAACCTTACCTGAAAACTTAATCGATGCAAAGCAAACAGGATAGCACCCATAAAAGTAAATCCAAATAAATATTTATCCTGTCATAATTCCGATATTGCCTCAAATATGAATATAACTGGAGGATGAGCACGCGGAGCAATCGCCCAAGTAATTAAATAATTCATCTTAATTTAGACGAAGTTTATGGAAACTCTCAAAATCCTGTTGGGTAAAGTTTAATCTCTTTATCGAGCCTCGGTTATCCCCGAGCGCCCCGGGCGTTGTCAATAATATGTTCGGCCCTGCAGCGCAACTCTTCAACTCCGAAGCAGCCACGGGCTGTGCAAGGACAAAAACTGACGAAGTACCTCCTGCCTGAATCGAATATCCTGGACGGGTCGTGGGAGCATTAGAGACGTAATCCCGCTTTGAGATGGATTGCTCGGAACTAATCCATAATAATAGTTATTAAATGCTTCTTTACATTCATCATAGATGTGTTCAACTTGGCAACAAAATGGCGAACTTTAGCAAAATATTTTTTAAAGCAGTTGAAATTTAAATCAGCCTGCAATAAATCGCCGTAAAATTAGACAAGGGCCCCAAGTGCGGTTTGAAAATAGCAATCGTTCCACATATACATCTTGAGATATTCGATTCCTGTCAGTAGTAACTAGCACGTATCCTGAATTTAATGGTAATATACTACCACCTAATAGCGGGGCTATCATAAATAATTGAAAGGGTTTGTTGAAAATAATTACCCGTAAAACACTAGAGTGGTGATCGTAAATCATCCCTATTTATACTACTGTTTTAACCCTCCGGCGAATTATTTTGTGCGCTACCGTTTCTTCAGTGCTTATAGCTTTTGAGGGACAATAAAAATAATTACATGTAATGGATGCAAACAATTTAATTACAAACAATCTAGCATATGTACTGAAATAGTTAAAGAAATAATATCGAAAATATATATTTGTAAAAGATTATTTAAAACACTTTACAGTCCGTGCCCCCGTTAATGCGTGATTATTATGACGTAAATTCAACTCTCATGCGATTTTGAAGTTATGCGGTTTTCAAAAATAATGGAACCTATCCATCTTTTTTCTATAGAGGCCAAAGCTTTTTTATGCGAATGCGCATAAAAAAAATCTAAAATGAACTTAGCTTTATTTGAGCACTAGATCAGGGAAACATTTCAACTTTTAAAAAGTATTATATTAAGAATACCTATTAACATATACTGGATAAACGTGAGAATGAGTTGTTAACTGTACCTGAAGTTAGAAAAAAAAATCGGACTGTATAAATAATGTTTTATGTGCGGTTTCTAAGATAACTCCACACACTTTAAATTCTTGTCGGAAAGTAGTTTGACCCGAATATGTTACAGATGAAGAAATAATAAACACTTCGATATTGTCAGCTGAAATCATTACTTTGGCAAATCAACTAGGTGGAAATTATATTATTGGTTTGATGTTATATATCGGCGAAAAACAGAAAACGATATTGAAATGCAAGAAACTCCTGCCCCCCTTACTGTAAAGATTATAGAAGAAGCTAGTCAACTTTGCAATCAATTAGAAAATCTATTTATTGTATACGACTGATATATCAAATGTAGCTAAAGTTTTTTTTATGCGACTCCCCGTGGAACGTATCAATCGCATAAAAATATCGATACAGTATATTTTTTGTAAACACTACTGAAATTGCGTTTAACGTTTAACACAATCTAATTTGCACTAATTTTACCACAATGCAATTTTAAAATAAATGATGAAAAAGTGTATTCAAAATTTGATTCGAATACAATGGCTTGTTACAAAGTCATGATATTTTAAAAATTGCGTTAATATATATAAAGGATAAAGTGCATAAAAACGAAGATAAACCATTACCAGGTCTTCACTAACTGGTCTCCATGGTTTTCTTGGATAGATTTCTATTATATTTCAAGGAATGCTCAATAATTAAAATCTACCCCACACTCCCTTCCAAGATAACCACAAACACACCCTTCAATGCATTAACCCTGATGGTCTTGATGAACATTCATAAATTAAGTTGAAAGGTGATATATCTGCATAAAGAGATGAATAAGAGAGGCAGATGCACTATGATGATGATGATGATGATGGCAATACAATTAACTGACTATTTTAAATATGACTAATGGTTGATTGAGTTACTTGTCCGATCGCTTAATCGCAGGACTACCTACAGATAAAAAAAAATTAAAAATACATTTTCTTTCATAATCATTGGTATATTTTTTGGGAGCATAAATTATGGATGCATCCGTGATTAATTAGTCATAAAAGTTAACAACACATTATCAATGGCTTTGACCTAAAGCTGAAATAATAAAACATTCCCTAATGTCTCTATATATCAATTAAGGGTCCACATTTGCCCCGACGTACTATTCGGGATGGAAGCACAAAACAAGACAGCGAGTAATGACAAATGGCTTCATTCACACTTTGGCACGTCTCGGAATAGCAAATCGAGGGTCACGCATACGATAAGAGGTCCCGTGGGCTGGGGTCCAGGACAATCCTTGATGTTTAACGGCAAGATGTGTACACCGTTCATTTGTTAGAAACTGCCGCGGGTGAATTTCATTTGAGCCCATCAACGACCCCCAACAGTCCGGCACGCACTGGCGCTCATGCCCCCTATATAAATTGATTATGAATAACATCATACTAGGTGTGAATTTCGCGATATTTTATTCGACTACCTAATGTAAAATGAAATAATGTTTAGATACACGATATATGACATAGTGATAATCGGAAGATGAAAGCTGTTCCCGATCTCAGTGGGATCACCTGTAGCACGTGCCTCATTTCGATCAATATCATCGAACGAATGAAATCATAAATGTGTTCCGTCGTTCATCGCAGCCGACTTGTGGATCGGGATCATCGTCTATGGACCGCGCTGCGATTGATCTCGATCAATCATGCATTGCATCGAGGTGCTGTCAACCGCGGTTTCGCGTGCGAATGACTTAAAAATAATATTTCTTTTCTGGTTCAAATATAATCATATTTCCCCAACCAACTTTTCCGGTCATGATTGTGCAATTAATTTGGGATGTCTTTATTCCTTTTCCTAGATTTAAAATATACTCAAGGTATACCTACTCCAAACATGAAGTAACTTTTAACGTTTTAAAAAAATGTTGTATAAAAAAAAATACACGGAAAACAATATGGCTTTATAATATAATTTTTATTTATATATCGAAAATTACGACTCAAATAAAATTGAAAATCCTTCCTCGAGATATTTGATCTCTTTTCAGTCTATCAGATATATATTTTTTATAATTCACCACGCTGGACTCTTCAAAAGGAGCGATTTAAAAATAAATATTCTACCATGAACGTATCAGTCTCGCTTCGCTTATTAAATATTACTTCGAAAACATCATAAACTTGAAGAGTGCCAGACAGTAATTCCTGTTTTCTCAGAAAAGCCGCTTATTTTCCATTTTATGTGTATGAGAGGCTAGAATATGGGCATTTCATGAATATGTTCCATGTCTTAGATACGTAGGAACAATAAAATATAAATAATATTTAAATACCCATACGCAATAAAATTTCCAATTACTTTTATGGGGGGGAAAATCAAAATTTTATATAGAACGTGTCGTTAAATTTTATATCGTAGATAAATTTCGATCGTATGGGGAATATGAGGCAAAATCTACATAGTCGATTGTTATAATAATTTAAGGACAACACTGGGATTTCTATGCGCGAACCAATTTCACGAAATAACATTAAACTTTATCCTTTAATTTGAAATTAATCCAATTGAGTTTTGATATGGCAAATCCAATATAATAGCTTTTAATAAACAATATCTTATCTGTGCCATTTAATCCTTCAATAAATTGCTGCAAGCATCATTTTTTAATACCCGGTTTAATCGAAATTTGTATCCAATTTTCGGGGATGAAAATATAAAATCAGGTATATTTATATGCAGATTTTTTTTAGACGATGACGTAATACATGAAGTACTGATAAATGAACGCTAAATTACACTTAAAATAATTGCTACTAGTATGGGAGACATATATTATTTGTACAATTATTCAAACAAAGCTGATTCTATCTTATTTTATTGTTTTGATATTTTAAGTAGACATAACGACAGTATACTGCAATTATGTTGTTGCCGACATCTATAACAATTTCTGAGACCTATAAATTAATATTATTAAAATGTCTTACAACTACAAGATTGAAACTATGTTGTAGCTGATTATAATAAATATTATATGTACTTAATATTGCAATGCTTTGAAAGTTGATGACGAGAAGATGAAAATTTGAAGTTGAAGTTGAAAGTTGAAGACGAGAAGATTTGAGAAGATGACTCTTTATTCACACGCGAGAGAGAGAGATCTGGCTGCGGGAAGGACGTCCTCTCGCAGCCAAGGCCAACCGACGATTCTTCTCGACTCCCGCCTCCTACTCATCACCACCCAACCGGCAACAATGCACGCACAAGAAGCAATCGGTCGGTATTCCAGGTGCAATGTCCTCGCAGCTGCACAGAAGATGACGCTATTAAAATAGCACGTTGCACCTAAAGAGAGACGGAAGATATCGCTGTTAATCTGGCTGGTAAATTGACTACGCCACACAACATTAATCTGTTGTTTATGTTTCTGTGAAAATGTGTTTCGCCTATGTATTAATTGACACTAAAATTGAGGTTATCCAATTTTTTCTATGCAGTATAATAATTTTAAATCCACCGTCAATCCATTTTTTGCTCTTTCGTATTTAAAAAATAATGTTTGTGTTTTTGCATATACAAAATATGAATAGAATGGCGAATCTTCTGTGCTTGATATTCACCATATCGTTGTTTTGACAAGGTCTTTTGATGTTTTGTCGCAGAATTCCTGGCTTGGGGCTATAAGGGTTCAGAGCCCGGAAAGCTCAGAAGACTCAGACTATCTCGGGCCCATTTGCAGCGCCCTCATATTCCCCAACCCTTAAATATTTACAAGGGACACTCACGAAAGCCAATGTTGTCTAATTGCAAACATTAATATAAAAACTTGAAGTGGCTCCTCTTCATGTCGTTAAAAAAATCCCACATTTTGCGCGTTACCTGCGGCGCAGCATTTGACCCAAATCCCAACAAAAAAGCACTTCGGCGCATTAATTGGGGTCTTTGATTTCATTCGGAAAGCTCAAGATTTGCTTTTTTCGGGGCGCAAAGATGGCTTGGGTGCGCCGTGTCAAAGGGTGGGGACCGAAATAATAAAACGCGGCGGGCACGCTAATATTCAATAACTTTGTTCTTTTGAGTCGGTTGGCAAATTTAAATATAAAGAGTCGACCGCTGGGGGGTTGGGATTGTAGGGGTGGTAAAATTGTCCAACCAGATGGTGCTGCGGACGCATCCATATATTTTCGCGCGAACGCCATTAAAACATTGCAGAAAAAAATGGCGAATTACCTGGACTGTGAAAGCAAGTAATTACAGCGTGTAAAATGCTTTTATCAAATATTTCTATGAAGGGTACAATTTAATCTGGCAAAAATTTAATTCATTGCTTTTGTGGGACGTGCCAACACACAAACCCATCGCATACAACCATTATTGATAATTCAAAGTGGTATTTTGTGTGTAATAAAAAATACTTTAAAGACTATCATAAAACCTTCAGTACAAACTATTACCCAATCTTTATTACATCTTAATGTGAAACCTAGAAAAAGTTTAAAGGGAACATATTTCAGGCACATAGGGTTCGTGACGATCATTGCGGATTTGATTTCTATCGCATCGAGATTCTCAATTTTTTTAAAGCATTTTATTTAAATTTATTGTCAATTTAAGCTTAAGAGTCTATATATTAAGATTAATTTTAAGAGTCGCTGCTAGAAGGTATACTACCGATTTTTATTCTACAAATTGGGAAATGGTGTAAATGTTTGTCGTTTATCTTGCACCCTTTTTATATTATTACTTTTAAAATATATATTTTCTAACTGTTTTAACCAATTTAATTGTTGTTCATGTTAATGTTGCTATGGTGAAGATATCATAAATTCATACTTTGAAGATGAACCCTACGCCAGACAATACAATGAAATTGATGACGAACAATTTTGGACCATGATAAATGCAGACCCTCGACTAAACACCATGAGAACATGATGAGAGATGGAATATTGACAAATTAAACGTTTTAAGGCATCGTGGGGCGTCGTGGAGATGTAGGTCATGGATATTATTGTATATATATCTATAATTTTTAGTTTTTAGAATTTTTTTAAAAATTAAATTACTTTCGCACGGCCGAAAAATTTGCTTTCCGTATGTGGTCGAGTCAAACAGCCCCGCATATAAAGTGTTAAGGGCATAGTATATTACAAACTTTTAAAATCAACGGTAACAATAAACGCTGATTTATCCTGTGGGCAATTAAACAAATTAAATCAGGATTAAATAAGGACTGCGCGAGTAACATAGGCATAGTCTAATATATAAAAATCAATGTTTGTTTGTCCGTATTTAATGCGCTGCCATATTGTTCATCCGATTGCAATAAAACTTTGTCAAGTTATTGTTTACACTCGCGTGAATAATATAAGCATAGTAAAAATATTGTTTGTATACGCAGTTTGTTATGCGAGAGACGCTTAGCGTATGTACTACTATTTCCTTCTTTGTGTGAAATTGCAACGCATACTGCGGAATCATACAAGATAAAATTCATTGTTTTAAAATAGAAATATTCTTGTAAGAAGTGAAATCGTTTTGTTGGTGAATTTTTTACTCTAAAATTAAATGGGTGGAATTTATTCCAAGTTAGTCAAAAGAAAGAAGACAGTTCCAACTAATAACAGAAAATCATATGAAAAACTTAGCAATAATTAATTCTTATATAATATAATATTTAAATCATTTATTTGCATAAAAAAAACGACAATATTTTTTGCATCAACTCAATAGGATCTTAACTATTGTAATAATTATCTCAGATAAATACCAATGATTTGAAAATAAAATATAAATTAAAGTGGATAATAAATTCTGGTATTAACCAAATAAATACCGAAACGTAGCAAAAAACCCCCTAGCACCCAAAAAAAAATTGTCGGTCCATGTGTAAAACTCTCTGTATAATTTGAATTCAATTGCTATTTTAAGTGAATATTTCTCAACGGCAAAGTATAACTTTTTGTAAGAAAAAACCTTACTTTTACTAAAAAAGTATTTTATTGATTATTTATTTCAAGTTTCGAACCGATTCGAACCGTTATTTTTTTCATTTCGGTTTTTGTTCCCGATTTTTCGGGTTTCGGTTCAAACTTCAGGTGCCACATTTTAGATTATTTAAACGTTTTAATTTTGATTAAAAACCTACTTTCTAATATTTTTTATAACATTTTATAATAAGCATTCTATGTGAATAATATTGTTGAATTTCATACAAATGATCAATTGAAGGTACGTTAATGAGACAATTAACAGGATGAATATGAGGTAAATATTACAGTACAATTAGGTCGTGTTTTTGCATCAATTTAGTATGAAACACGTATTCATCACCTCATATCTGAGACAAAGGAAGATGGAACCCTCCACTCCCCGAGCTGTTTATTGGTCCCACTATTCGAGACCCCAAGTACACATTTATCCCCGAAAAAAGCCTTTCAAGAGGATGGAATGGTCACAAGATCTGTGTATCCAACCGGTCCGCTTTTCGGTTCGTTGACATGACGAATAGACGCTTCGCGATCTGACGCCATACTTAAACATGTCTACAGAACGATGACGAACTCTATAAAACGAAGTTGTCCGAATAATATAACGAAGAAAAGAGGAATTGGTCAACTTAGTTTATATTATAAAAACGGATATAGTCAATCAGTGTTGATTCATGTTAAGTAAAATGGTCAAGTAAAATAAAAACCATGTGCAACTCTCGACTGGGTCGATATTTTGCGTTTAAGGTCCCAAAACCCAGTTGCGCCCGTAGCGGGCGCCTGCTTTGCCACCCCTTCGTTACGGCCTTGCAGATTTTAATACATTGGCTTGTTAAAAAGTTATGATATATTAAAAAAATCAACATTTTTGCCCAAATTCTCTTAATCCTTATCAGCATTTATTCCTTTAGTACTATTTTTTTATTAAACCACAATAATATATACATCATTCAAACAATTCATTCTCACAAAAGCTCGTAGGCTTTATAACAAAACATTCAAATTGATGGCATACATAAAAATAACGAGCCACGGTTGAAACTTCATCAACGACATTTGATATTTAGCATTTCGCCGATCGTACAATTTTGAGGTTAAGAAAGTTCGCAAATGTCAAATCGGCTTTCAAATGTAAACAGACGCACGACGCGTGACCTAACACGATCAATATTGACCATGACGAAATATTTTACACGACAAATTTGACATTTGATCGATTTCACTTCGCACACAATTTAAGCTGAATTGATTGATTCATATTGAAATGAGCTTCGATAAAAAAATACACAGTTCTAATTTTAAATCGCAATTATTTTATCCAATTAAAAATATTTTTTATTAATATTAATTCGCAGGCGGGTTGTACCTAAAGAGAAATGTCCAGTAAGAAGTGTATTTCAAGTCTTTAATGATTCCCGGAGGGCAACCCACGCAAGGAATTAATCAGATCCCGTCTTAATTTTCATACCACCCATATTTTTGCATTTAATGATGAAAATTTTCCCATCTCATCTCGCTCGCATTACTATATTTCAGGAAAATAATTTTATACTTTTACATTAAAAATTTAGCTTGAAATTTTACTGCGATTTGAGAAACGTTGGGTATCAATAGCAATAACTCGATGGGATAACTTAGTTTTACGCCAAATCGCAATATGAACGTGAAAAGAAATATCGAATGATAGCATTCCAAAAAGGAAAGCATATTGCCAGAAAGATTTTTAATATCGTTTTGCTACATAGCAACTTTCTTTGTGAAGAATAGAAATTGTTAAGTTTGTGAGCATCAATGTGAACTTTGATACGATTCTGAATAATACAGTTTGATGAAAATATCGTATTTATAAAACATCAAATAATAATTTTAGTGATAGATTATGATCATTAATCCAAGTACTAAATATTGAAGGCAAGCTTAGAAAAACCGGAAAGTAATCAAAAATTTATGACTTATGTTTTACAATCAGTTTGTATCGAGACACGGTTCAGGAGGTACGTATTTTTATTCCTCGAAGATGACCTAAAACCGTAGTTGGTGATTAAGATTTAAAAACCATAATGGAAGCTGATCCACACACAACAGTTCGAAAACATGCTTGTGACAAAAATTACTTAATGAGCCTTCCAAATATTTAAAATTATATACGGTATTGAAATTGTCAGAAAAATGTGTCTGAGATACTTATTCTTTTTTTATATAATTGGGAGATAATATTATAACGGTAATACATGAACCATTAAACATAATTCTAGAAAAGAACATCTATAAAATAAGGTTACAAGAGCTCCCGAGATCAGTTTGTTTGATTCTGCGCGTTTTGTCGGCCATTTTGTTCAGTCACAATCAATTCTTCCGATGGAGAGGTCGTCGCGCTCTTCCAACACCTCCCATATATCCATCGGAAGCTCGTAGAAGTTTATAGTATCATGAAGTGGGTTAAGTTGTTCAGAGGAAGCCGTATTAGGCAAGGAATGGGAGACTATCAGTGGTTTCTGGCGAACTTGTGCATAAAAATTGAAAGACAATTGCAATATAACCCCCATGAGAAACTTTTGCAGAAATGCCTTGCTGATTACAGAAATGTTTCGATCTCGACGGTGATTACGGTGGATAGGGGTAGAGACGGGCGTCGAAAAAAAAGACCCTCTTCTTAGATAACCGCTTTATTAAACACGAGAGAGAGAGAGAGAGATCTGACTGTGGGAAGGACGTCTTCCCGCGGCCAAGGCTAACCGACGACTCCAGCCTCCTGCGCTTCACTTCAGCAACAGTGCACGCGCAAGAAGCGATCAGTATCGTCCCTTCAGACGAAATGTACCTACAACGCCACAGAAGATGGCGCCGTTAATCTGGCGAATCTGCTCAAATTAACAGTTTCATTACATGGGGATGATAATTCATCCATTCTATGTAGCAACAACCCTTTTATAGCGTCAAGATCGGGATTACACTATAAAAACAAAACAAAACACCATGGAAAGCTAAGCACCCATACAAAATTTATACGTGTGTACCAACGAATACGCATGAGGATGCGGGGGGTATTGAACTTGCGTATTTTATCCATTGTTTACGCAAAAGACACCGCAAAAGAAGTGGATGCTATAGGAGGGTTATTTCATAGAAAAATATTTATTTCTTTATATCTAAAAGTTAGGCAAAGAACATTTTGTATGAAGAACAAAAAGGATACTTTACATTATTTTTTCTTATATTCAAAGAAAGCAATTACGGCTGAATTGTATTGTTGTGAATCGAAAATATGCACCAGAAACTAAGAAGAAACCAAAAACTAAGTAGCCTGATGTTCCCCAGATCTCTCCGCAATAGATTTTCATTTTTAAAAAAATAAAAAGTTACAAAACCAGAACGAGGCAATTGATGGATTCAAAAAATATATTGACTTAAAAGTGCGAACTTCTACAAAAATCGATTAAGTAATTTGGTTTTATGTTAATAAAAGGGAACTGAAGCCAATTGTGATTATTTTGATGTAATAAATTATGTTTTGTAAAAGTTATGGCGTTTTAATTCACAACTACGAATTGATACACCCTGATACATAATAATTAAATTCAACTAAAGATTTTCTACCACATCAACATTATTTGCCGGATATAGCACCCTCTGATTATCATTTTTAATGCTTGTTTTATATCAAATAGTGATGAAATTATTCATACATTTTATTAGGTTTTAAGGAAATATTTTGCCAATTTAAAATAAATGTATAACTTTTCGGTTCTCTTAGTATAATATGTAGTTATATAATGGAAATCATATATTAATCAATAATTTATTTCTGATGAATGAAATTTTGCCCGGGATTTTCAGCAAGTCTTTATTCTCATGAAATATTTTTTTTTTAGGTTTCTCAGGTATTGTTATAAAGTTGGAGTGAAAATTTTCAAGTTGAGTGCCACGTATAATTTTCGATCTTTCGAATCTTTTAATACCCCTCAAGTTGAATGGGCCGCTTCCGTCCCAGAAAAAGGAAAATTAATCATTGGCACAATATGAGCTCAAAATCTAAAGACTTCTCTCATTTCTTTGGACAAGTGAAAACTCCGTACACCGCCTTCCATATTTGTGCTCAACAATACAGGTTTATTTAATAAATCTTCACATTTCCGCGGCAAAAGTTACTTTCCACAACAATAACTTGCCAATCCATCCATCATCTCTGCTCACCTCCCCGTCCACAATCTGGTGTTGCGGTGTATAGAGGGTCAGGATTATTTTTTCTTCTTCACTTAACTTGTTTTTTAAGCGAAGACGAAAGCCATTGTTGCTATGAAAACCGTTCGCTCGGGGGTTAAGCGATACAAAGCTTTTACGTGACAATATTATGAGCTCACTGCTTCAAAAATAATAAAAATCCATAACGACGTTATCTTGCTGGGAAAAACCAAATCACCGTTGTTATTGTGCGAGAAAAATATTTTTCACTATAACAACCCTCAAGCATAATAATAGTAAACTAAGCACAATTTTAATAATACACATATCACGAAATTTACGACATAGATCGCTTGAAATATAAAATACCCAGATTGTCCAATTTCAAGGCGAATTTCGCATATTTTTCGCGAAATTACATATTTTCTCAGAACCAAATAAATTATATATAATCTTCTTAGACCGTCTCTCACAGAAGCAAACAAATGACAGCCAAATAATACGATAAAATGAGATTTCCATTGCAAAATTTTTGGCTTGTCAGTTGTCATAGCGTCATTGATAATACTATGGAATTATCTACAAATATCACATTAATATGTTGGCCTCAAAAATACACAAAGAGCATAAGAATCGTATTAGATCCAAATTCATTTTAAATACATTATGAAAACCTGTAATCTGTAAGCGTTTGCATGTCCATAGATGTATCATTTTTGATAAATGATTTTAAAAAATACATGCAATCTTCAGGCAAAAATGCAGTATGACCATATTGTAGCAATCGTCTTTCATTATGTCATTTACTATTATTAATATGCAATGAAATCTTATTGTTTAAAATAACGATTATCGATCTAACTATCCACGAGTTTCAACTTATATCCAAGGGTAGATAAGGTGGTCTAAAAAGATAGCTAAACAGCTACTTTTTTGTCAAATATGCAAAATTACCCCAAATTTCCCAATTAGCTCATACAATGTAAAATATTTGCTTGCTATTATCTACTCTAGAATGATCGTTTGAATCATTTGACATAATGGCAATCACAATAATTAAGATTCCACTTACCTTTATTCTGGATTTGCGGAGTTTCTCAATGTATATCTATGTCAAGAGTGTAACAATAATCTAAACACGCGTCGGTCTTCGATGTTCGATGCATTATCGATTTTAGTACATGGTTAGAAAATACAGGGTCTTTCAACAAAAACGCTCAATTTTTAAATGTAAATAAAACAAGTTATGTGTGAGATATCTACTCAGTTATTTTTTTAATTTGAAATAATGTTTTATGGCGCAAGAAACCCCCTGCAACCATTCGTGCTGAATGTCCATCGTGGCATGCGCTGCGTGGCACGTAGCGCCGTCCTATTGCAAGCACATATCCTCATTATCATCTAGTTTAGGTCATAAGTTGCTTATCGTCGATCTGTAGCACAAGTCGTTGACGATTATGGTTCATTTTGGAAGAGGTATGGACCAATGATTCCGTTAGATCAAAATCTATACCAAACAGGGATTTTCTCGGAATGCATTTAATGCTGGTGTATTTCGTGTGGATTGGTATCGTCCCAAATTTGACAATTTAGCTTATTTACACATCTATTCATCCAAAAATGGGCCTCATCAATAAAGATGATTTTTTTGGCAAAATGTTTCTCGAACGAAGCACTGATTTTAGAAATAAAATTTGATATTTTGATTATAATTTGCCATTTATTATTAAAAAAATATCAATGAATTTAATAGATTTTGCTTTAATAACATGACCACTATAACCTAATAAATTTCGAGCGTCCTTAGAGAAATATCCTATTTACACTCTTTTTGTGCGATTTTTTATGCGATTTCGAAGTTATGCGATTTTCTTAAAGCTGTTTTTATTTAATTTCCTAAAGAGTACAGTGGTAGGGTACCGATCAAAAAAAAAAATGCGATATACACTCAAACCTCTTTTTGTGCGACTTTTTTCGTGCGATTTCGAAGTTATGCGGTTTTTTTGGCAATTTTTTCTTTTTTTTAAATTTCATAAAGAGTACGTATCGAGATATTTTGGATAAAATAGGAAATAAATCATCAACACTACCCGAAATTTGGAAAAAAAATATAATTTGGGATTGTGTAAATCTCTATTGCATCTGCTATCGCTGAATTACAACTACGCATTTTGTTTTGTTTTTAAAAAAAACTTCATATTTCGGCTTTTAAAAATACATTTTCCAAAGGAATTTCCAAAATTCCAACTACTAATGGAGTTATAGCTATTTTAGTGACGCGACAACTTGGCCAGCCCTACCATAATGAAATCTTTTAAGGCGTTTTTCTCGAAATTACTTTTTTCAGCACAGTTGACGTCATATCTCAAGTATTAAATTAATAATTTACTTCAAACAGGGCGCGAATCTTTTCTATACAACCTTTCATTATTCCTACCAGATTTATGTAAAAATTTATTTTTTAACTGTTGTCAGATGTCAGTCATCCTTAAAAATTTACCAATGATGCAAGATGTCCTTTAAATGTTACCAAAAATGTTATTTTTTAACTGCCTTTATGTTTTCCTGTTTTATTATTAACTTTTTTATGCGATTTTGGATATATTTTATATAGCTGTTTTAAAGTTATGCCGGTTTTTATAATCCATGTAAGTCATAGCTTTTATTGTGCGATTTCCGCGGATCGCATCTATCGCACAAAAAAAGATTTAAGTGTATTCAGATAGACATTTACATCTTCCATCGCCCACATCAAGTACTGTGCAGGATATGAATATGAATGTCCAAAAAAAATAGTCTTTAAACAATTTAAAAAATGCGTTGTTGTTCTTAAATTTAGAATAATAACTATTTAAATTATGTTTTAAAGCGAGATTAATGCTTGATGATTTAATTACGTCGAGGTGTATTATTCAAACGAAAGTAAACTTGTTTGGAGCACAGAAGTGTACAAAGAAGTTCTTAATATTAATACTAGCTTAATGCAAGTAAATTACACTCCACCGTCGTTGTTGCGGTAAAATAAAATAAAGTGAAGATGAAAGGGTAAAATTATATTTTATGCTAAAACTGTACTTTAGAGTTGTTAATATTTTAATTTGAAAAATACCTGTATACTGAAAATTTGCATGTGCTGTTATAACTGCTTCGCGTAATAATTTATCAAAGCACTCAAGTGGTATTATTGAATAATTGTTTAAATCCTGGACTCTATTTATAAAGACATCGATAAATTTGTAGGAGCGTCTTCATCTGAGGTGAACGTGATTCCCTGGATGTGAAAAATTAAATATTGATTTATAAAGTCGTCCAGGGATGACCATGAAAAAAATATCCTATTCGAATAATCGTACCCAATTTAAGCCACGCGTGGAAGGCAAATGGGAGAGCACCACATGAAAAATCCTTTCCCTAGAAAAGTCCCATATGGAGATTATCCAAATCTGAAAACGAATATAATACCATAAGGATAATAAGGCAATATTTTAGATTTATTGCAAAACATAATAACTTGGATTGATGTTACCTCAGTTATCCAAGATTGGAGACATTTTAGATAAGCACGTTTGATTTGTTTGGGGATGGTTATCAAATGCGATTGAATTATGGCAGATTTGAAGGATGAAAGCATCCTGCAGCTGGAAAAGATCTAATCTTAAGATTGTGGAGCAACATTGTGATGGTGAATCCGTAAAGCCACAGACAAATCGGGCCATGCGTGTGTATTAATATTAAAAATTTCCATTAGAGGAAAAGCCGTGGTCTCGCCACCAGCTCAGGCCTCGCTTTGTCATCGAAAACTTCTATTCATTTTTCTTCATTTCTCTCTTCATCCATTAGTGTTCATTTTGTTGCCAGTAAGCTCGCCTGTCATTTATCATCCCATGAGCATGCGGCGACGGATTCATCTCCAATCAGTCTTCTTCAGTAAACAGCCTCCGGGCGTTCGGTCTCTCCTTTTTGCCCCTGGGAATATTTTTCTTGTATATTCTCTCCCATCCCGTGCTCTCGAGAATAAGGTGACCTTTTTTAATGATACAAAATAATTAAAGTCGACGAAAATATTGGTAGGGCTTCATATTATTCTATATAAAACTCTTATAAATGATTGATGAGCTACTATGTATTATTGATATTGAAACTTGGACGGAGTAGATCCTCAAAGGACGACCTGATTACGAGCCGAAAAGAATCCCTTTGAAAGGCAGAATAATTTTCTTCAAACGCCATATAATCATATCGCAATATTCTGAAAATCTATTAATATATAAAGGACGATAAACTTTCTCGAACAAAATCATCTCTCTTTTATGTGAGCTCATATAATTTATGTGAAGGATTGCTCTTAAATAAATATCACCGAGGCAAAAAAATAATAATGATCATCTATTCTGCAAAAGTATTGGTTTATGGCGCATGATGAGCATTTATGGCGGTGTGCAGTATTATTAAAAATGGGGTATCGGACACATCCACGCCGTGCTTACCATCCAACTCATCAAAACACTAATAACGACACTTTTTCAGTAAAATCAATATCAATCAATCAATATGATCCTCTTGAGATGCTTGATTTTATGCCTTTCTTTCGTTTGTTAACGAAAACTGTTAAAAGCTAAAACATGAAACTGTATTTGTGTCATATAATAAAATGGGCTTGCTTCGAGCGTCCAGCGTCTAGTGGTTGCTTTATACCACGTATAACACACATATACACAGCAGAGGCGAAGCGGCGCATGCGCGTACCGTATCTATTAGGGATTGTCGTTTTCCAAAAACCGGTTTTGAAAACCCGTTTTTTTGGCAAAAATTGTGACCTTCAAAAACAGTGTTTTGGTCATGAAAATCCGGTTTTCAATATAAAAATTAAATTTTCATTATCTAAGAATTTTAGACGAAAAATATTGAATCGTTCACTTGACGGCACGTGCTCGTGCATTTGGCGTGATATGTTGCACGTTGAATTTGAAGAGAAACAGAGACGGAGAGAGTATGTTGCGTACATCGTACGATCGTTAACCCAAATGTATCGATTAATAATATATGAATGATATAATTCATCGATTTCAAGTGTATTGTTTATGTTTACTTGAAGAAATAACCAAATATTGTGTGCTATCGATAGTATTCATTGATTTATGCACAAGCTTCATACACGCCGCGACGGTCCTGATAGATAAGAAGTTTCACTTTTTGTGATGTTCAAGCCAATTTGCACTATCGTGCATATATAAATTTCACTTCAAAACCCTATGCCACCCATCCTCCCTTTCCAGATGTAATCCTTTGAAATCCTTTGTAATCCATTCACCCAAATGAACAACTGGGTGAGCGTTCACAACTTGTGCGTTCAATATTTCACTTCGATTTGAAAGCAAATTACTTTGAAACCTGAACATTTCAGAGCTCTAAACAACCGAATGTGTATACTTAGGTCTATTTTTATGCGATAGATATGTTCCACGAAGAGTCAGATATAAAAAGAGTTGAACTACATAGAAAACTGAGAGATATGTTCCATTATTTTTAAAAACCGCATAACTTCAAATCAATGCTGACAGAATGTATCAAAAATCGCATAAAAAAGTTTATAAACGTATATAAATCAAAACACAATAAATATTTATCTCAGAACTTTTTTACTAATGTCTCTTTTACTCGATAATTATATAAATGCAATTTTTAAGCTTTTGAGAAGAGTTGCCAGATTTTAAAACAATTCCGTTCGCTCATAGCTCTTATACAAACTCACATTATAACGATTGTAACTTGCATTAGTAATAATTTTAGATATTTTTTTTGTGCGAATTCGCATAAAAAAAACTTTATCCTCTATAGAAAAATTATGGATAGGTTTCATCATTTTTTAAAACCGCATAACTTTAAATTCGCATAAAAACAGACCCAAGTGTATATTAAAACTGGAAATTATTAGTAATTAATAAAATCATTCATTTCGAGCTTCGTATCTCGATGATTTGAGTTCGCAGCGAAGATTTTCCACGGATGTTGTAGATTAATTAGTCGCATTTTGAGAAACGTCGCTTCAATACAGGCAAATGGAAACATTTCGCTGCAGAAAACGAGGGAGGGTAGATCAAAGTCGGAAAATTGAGTTAAGTGTTTTTAAGGCTGTGAGTACTTAACGGGATATGAGAGACCAAGGGTGGGCATGAACCCGACCGGAGCAAAGGAAGAATATTTAATTAATAACGATGAAGACGTAGAAAAGTGAGGCTTTCCCCGAAAACTGTCAAAGCATCGAATATTGAGTTTCAAATCGGAAAACTCCAGTCTATTTTTTGACCCTTTTCAAAATTTCGCGTGCCTTTGCTGTCCCGGAGAGAAATTAAAATTGGAAATGTGATTTTCGCACGATCCTCGCGAATAGTGGATCCAACGCCTGGAGCGATTTTATAATACAAAGTAAATTTCTTTTTCGCTTAATATAAGCACTTCTAAGGGTTTTGACAAAATCGCAACGGGGAATTTCCAGGAAAACGGATTTGAAAATATTTATGCTTAAATATTTCCTTTGAAATTATAAATACAGCCAATTATATAATACTAAATACAGTACATCAAAATATTTCTATCGATAAAAATATTGATATACATTAATTATTCAATACACAGATTTTTTATATCCGTCCTAACTCATGAACATTTCTAATCAAACGCATATTAAATCTGTTAAATAGAATAAAAACAGGCATTAATATTGTAATATAATTTTATTTACATTCCACAAAAGATCTTTACATTTGAGAATGATGGAAACCGTACAAAATGCTAACGTTCAAATCAGAGTTATATAAATATACAGAGAATTTATCGATGAGTTGTGTTCTATAGTTTAATAAAAGTTAGACAGAGTGTTAGTGATATAAATAAATGTGTATTTTAAAACATATCCATACATATATTTTTAGCAATCCGACACCAAAATCGATCATTGAATACAATATTAGACGGGCTTTAAATAAAACATGCAGACTCCACAAATTGAAGACCACGCTGAATATTTACATTGCATTAACGCAATTGGACCGTCGCCGAACAAATTCGTATCGATACATGAATATAACAAATTCAGCATAATATTTGAATACATGTTATGCAGCATAAATTAATTGTTTAACAATTATGGATATTTTAAAAATACACATTTGAATGACTATAAAAAGTAAGCTTAGAACTCTAATATATTGTTAATATTATACTGATATGATCATTTCATATGTCTTTTTACATTTAAAATCAATTTTAGATTAAAAGAAATTATTATCGCCTCGATTGGACTGCATTTAAATAGGAAATTTTAAAGGAAGACTTGAATTATTTCAACGAGTTAGCACATTAATACATATGTACATATAACGCTCGCAGCCGATGATGGTTTTAGACATTGCAATGCAAATAATTCGAAAACACTTCAAATGATAGCAACAATTGTTTGATACATGCTTACAATAACAATAAATATTAATAAAAATACTTTTATACATTAAGTTATGATATGTACATTTGTTTATGGTAAATGGAATGTTTCTCTATACAGTTATACCGATTTGAGTATGCATTAATACTACGAATCTATGCAAGATTAAAGTAACGTTGCGACAGGAATCATTTTAATATCAAATGCAAGACTGTTCTACAGATCAAAAATTTATTTATTATAGGAATATTGACGGTTTCCAAATATAAAAATAAGAAAACGTGTTAGGAAAACATTCAAAATAAAAACTTAAACATACAAAATTAGAAATATCATTACATTATTTTATAAACTTTATTGTCTAATACATATTTACATAGTAATATCATATATTGCATTTACAATAGGTGTCTAATGATAGTTTTGAAATGAATTTATAAAACCGTATAATACTCCTCGATACATTTAAAGCACAAAAACAAGACCTAATCATTTGAAACGAATACAAAAAGAAATTTGGAATCGTGTGGAATGATATAATCTATGTTAAATTCCAAAATATTAACGTATTTAAGTCTCATAATATCATCGTCAATGTCCACGTATATAACCATAATCTGATTTCACTATGTACACAATGCATCATATGCATCCATATTTAACATTACGAACATTGTGCGCAATTTCCCCGTCCCGCTTAAAAAAAATATATTTAAAAAAAATACTTTCACTTTTCAAATATACAGCAATTGATAGATTCCGACACGTTATTTAACTCTCAGTGTCCACTGTATTACACTCAAGTTTTCCTACGTTTGTATACATTATTATTAACAATCACATTTCTTCTTGTAACAGCATTATGCATTTTTGTCTTTAAACGCGCTGAACAATTAACTCGTGGATGTCACGGAACCGTTCGCGTTGGCCATTATGCTTCCGACGTCTTCGCTACACAAAGGGGACTGCAACAAATATACAATAAATGTTAATTAAAAATATTACTCGTATAGTAAAATTCAATTTGTATTGTCGGTCAGCGTATGATGAAGGAATAACATTCTGAGGTTTACCTTGCTTTCTGGCGGGGAGGGCTGCATTTCAGTAGCTATGGCTTGACTGGAGCCCCCCGCCTCCCACTAGGGAGGCAATCCGTGTACTCTTGCCGACAGGAAATTATGTAGAATGAATACTGCAGGCTTTGGACTACCTTCCATATCGAGTTCCTGATTTTTAAAAAAATAATAACACTTTTAAAATACATAAAAATTATATAAATACACAACAAATTAAATGTTATTTTAAATCAGATTAAAATTTGATTTAATCTATATTTTTTCATCATTTTAATTTAAAATACTTGTAGACGAGGGCTATTCAAATATAACCCGGAATTTTGCTGTACAATCAAATCTTAATCAAATCTCCTATAGCGCCCACTTCGTTTGCGGCATCTTTTATGTAAATAACGGATAAAATACATAAGATCTCAATGGTCATCAATGGTGTGTATTAACAAACTAAACACGTATAAATTTTGTATCGTTGCCAAACTTTCTACAGCGTGGTCTCTATCTCGATGCTATAGAAGGGTTGATTTTATATATCATTAATAAATTTATAGTGCAAAATTCTGGTTTACATTTGAATCACTTTCGCAGTAAAAATCAAATGAATTATAGAATCTGTATTTAATATAATGTTTATCTCGGTACAGGTAGATAGAGTTAATGATCGGTTCCCAGAATTCCAACTCTCAGTAATTTTACACTTGTAATAGAATTATCCGTTAATTAACGCTTCCAGAATTCGTGCCTGTTCGCGGGATCATTAGTATTGTTGATATGCTCGGCAGAGTGGTGGGATCTCTCCCCATAATTTTCAATTATGAGACGACGCGCAAGGGATGCGAACCGCCACACATACACAATGGACTCGTGATATTAAACAACACCTTTTAACAAAATTTGGGGCCTCCAACGTAGCCATTACCCTCATGAAGGCCATCATGCCGAAGCTTTCAGAGCCGCGTGCTTGAATGAGCAAATATAGGTCATGCTGGCGAAAACAATGACGTTTCAGGAATGATACAAAACCCACCCTAACTGCGAGCCCCCCATCTCGAAATAGAATACGGTTAATGATGGAAGAGATGGCAGTTAAGAATGCTTACAATTTCGCCCTCGTCTCCTCCGAAATCTAACCAGAGCAATCGTTCCCCATCGTCGGCCGAGGATCTCAAGCGATGGAAAGGAGCTCGCCAAAGAACGCGACCTCCAGCACGCAGAGCAGCACCACCCTCGTAATGTAACCACAGTTGAGCTGATCTACCCAAGTGCGAACAAGCTACAAATAAAAATACAAAATAATCAGCAAATGTTTAAATTCATATTTTAAATTAGCCATAAATCATAGTATACTTACGAAAGACAAATTCTTTTTGCTGCATGACTGCTTCGTGGGCCCCGCTGACGAGAGCACCAGCCCAAGCAGCAAGATCTCTATGGGTTTCGGCCCGCAAAGAGCGCTGAACCACCCCACGTGTTGTACCACATCTTACTGTTAAGACGAGAGGACCTCCGGCAGCACCACCAGCACCAGCTCGAGCCCATCCAACGAGCCGTAAAGCCGCCAGCGGCAACGTCTCTGCTGGTGATCCCCATGCTTCTACCGACCATGGTGCTACTTCATATAACCTATCAACAAATAAAAATATACATTTAATACCATAACTATTAACATTCATAAGAAGCTACTTCTATAAAAACCAGTCAAAATTACTACTCTTTAAAAAAATCATACAAACTCCATGTAATATATAATACAGGTAGCTTCTATTTATTGCAATCCCGGTGATTCATTATATTACGATACTCGTTATAGCGTTTAAGTACAAATTAAACATAAGATGCCATGTAAAAATATTGCCGGCATGTTTGCGATAAATTTCCCGCAAAAGTGCGTCGTGACGATATATAGACGTCGAACGTCGTTTTTGCGTTATGGTATATGTTTTATGAAGATTTTTTAAATGCATTTGTTACCAAATTTGCTTGTTATGGTTGGTAATTATTTGCGTTGCATTTATAGCAAGTATTTGCGAAATTTAACTTGATTCAGCCTATCATATAATTAATAGATATAAAAATTTATAACCCACATTTCATATACCTTATCCAGACATGTATGCAAGCTGAATCTAAAATGTTGGGAAACATTTGAAATTAATATCTTCTTAACACCCCAAGGACCGATCCCGCGTTAACGCGGGTTTGCGTATCGTATTCTATAGCAACTTCTCTCGGTAAAACTAAAATAAAACACGACTTACTAATTAGTTTGGGACACCGTTAAGGTTTGTCTCTTTGATATGTGTCGATAACGGACACGTCTGGATCACATTTTGACAGTTTTATGACGAAGAAACTTTTTCGTCAAAACAATGATCTCAGTTCCTGGCGAACTTTTCTTTGGTACGCTTGGATTTTATTCTGTGTTCTCTATTCCATCTAGTTAATTTTCGTTCTTGGATCAAATATTGATTAAAACTGTATATGGCTTTAGACCGAAAGAGTTGTTCATCCTGTTTGTTCCTGGTTTTTAGCTATTCTGACTATTTTGAATAAGTTTATATTAAAAAGCTGATATCAAAGCAAATTTATCGCTTTGTAAATATTGAGTTTCATCACTTTTTATTATCAAAGTGGAAAAATTTCAATACTTTTTACACTTTAAAAACTACCATAGACGACCCAAATCACTTTGAATCTGAATTATTCCAATTGTTAATCATTCAAAAATAATTACTGGCAAATTGGCATGACCAGTAATTTTGACTGGGGTTGGACTTCCAGTATTAATTTCAATATCCATCATTTTTTAATTAATCATACACAATTCCAGCTTATCCGAATTTATATAAATTGAAAATAAATTATTTTATGCGATGGCACAAATTATTTACAGACTAATTGGATCCCAAAGGACCATCATAAATCGAACCCATATTTTCCAATAATTTTAAGTATGGCGATAATAAGGCAATTCATTAAGAGACATGATAATTAATACCGTTTGAAACTATCATACTTACATACGTCAATATATAAAATATACAACGATCATACTCCAATGGTATTTAATATGAATTTAAAAAAGAAAAATCTTAAGATCGATCATATTACTTGTTGTTTGTATTTGCATGGAAATGCTCAGAAATTTGTATCAAATCTATTGTATATGAAATATATGATTTAATAACTACCCTAAATTCTAAAATTATCATTATTTAATGAAATAAATAGATTTTAATCACACGTTGGTACGTGCCTAGGAGCCCCGCAGCCTTGGAACCCTTTGAATATGAAAATGACATAGGAACATAATTAGAAAATGAATTAATTTTCTTCCACAGACATATCATGATGTAGGTCGAAGATATGAGGGATGATATAAATAATTCCGCGGTACTGCATTAGATTAAATACACTTTGCTCTTATGTTGTTTGAACCGTTACTATCATAATTTATTTATCAACCATTTGCCAATCTTTAAAAATATATGCTATTTTGATATAATATTCAACCCTTCATACATACAGACGATAATTTGTATAGATCATGTATTATACGGTAAAAAATCTGTTTTTATGCGCTTTTTTAATGTAATTTTAACCCTTTTAACTCGTATTTTTTTTGATTATGGACAAGGTCAATGAATGAGTGGCGAAATTATCATTATTTTAAATCCTTCTGTCTACGAAAGGTTTAACTTCATCCCCTCAATGAAATAGGTATTATCGTATGAAATATAGTAATCTGGATTTTACAGACATATGGTTCGAATATATTTTCTGCAGCACAGAATATATCGAGTTAATTCTGGAGAAATGCTGACACATCTTATGACAGTCAACTCGTGATCTCGTGCTCATCTGTATTTTTAAGAAAATCATTACGAATATATTGACTTCGAAGAAAAATGATGCCAGCATATATGGACCTGTACGGAAAATCCTTTGCAATGCAGGTGATTATTCTGCGAATCAATTTTGCCACATTAAGCTGGACAGCATTGGACACGTCGATTCGCAGAAGCGAGTCTCCACACGATAATTAATGGCGAATTAATTAACGTACAGCAATATACCGACACGCTCGATGACATCCACGACCCTCGTAAGTTCGTACATTCAGATCCCATGAATATTGATGATGAACAAAAAAGCATAACATGCAATAAAGCTCACAAAAGCCAGATAGGACTGCAATAATGACACGAACTATTCTTCATGCAGGAAGCCGACAACGGACATTAACAAACACAAAAATGGATCGGTTCGAACGCCCACTTTTTCGAATATTTATTTGGAGCACCCTCGTTACATTTGTGGGGCTAAATGTACCGGTCACGCAACAGACATTCATTATGCAGCTACATCGGATCATTATTTGGGAATGCTCGAAATTCGGGCGTATTCCCCGATGGAAATGCAGCGACCCCGCAGACCAAATAGGGGCGCCGAGGTTAAAGGGAAACCACACAGCCTCCGAAGGGTAGTTCTTTATCAGCGCGTCGTTATGTGAAGCGCTCCAAGTGCTAACGAGCGCCATCGTTAACACGCCGATGATAAATAATACAATATGCGAATTTCAGCCCCCTGTACAACTCCTCGCCTCGGATGATAAATATTGAACAAAAACTCAAATATTGCGTTAATCGAATGTTAATTAAATGAGGCGAGAAGGTCTCCCAAGAACGCCCCCCGGGAGGGTCTAATGCATACTAATACGCTCGCTTTGAACCTTTCGAAAGGTTTAATAAAATCAAAAGTTTCATCGATAGTCGACTTTCTCAAAGCGAGCTTGTTTGCATCGATACAAGCGCATGATTAAAAGAGAACGCGGCGCAATAAAGCTGAACTAAAAAAAGCACTTTACGACTTCCGCAGAAGAACTACAAGTATATCCACGTTAGAACAACTTTGTTGTAACACCCTTACAAGTTTTTAAATAAAGAACATAATCACATTCAAGCTATATTCAAATGGTCGCAGAAATATAACTATAAGAAGCAAAAAAAATTTATTAACACATTCCCGTCGGGGTACGCATATGTGCGTCATTCGGGTTCTATCGGTAGACGCGGGAGACACACTTGTGCGTCTTTAACCATGTGAATGATTGGCTTTAAATAAAAGGATCAAACGCGATAAATATTTCAATCTCTGGTAACATAGCCTAAACGAAAATTTATTTTTATTTTATACCAAACCTAACAAATTTATTTTACGATGTACATAAATGTGCTTATCCTTCTAGATTTCAATAGTTCACAAATACTTCTCAAATATTATCGGTATATGTAATAATAAAAAAATACAGTACTTAAAAACATATACATATTTAATCATTATATTCTATAACTTCATTCTACAACTATCATTTTAAATATGTTTATTACGCTGATATGCGCACCATAGTTTAAAGGAAATTGCTATGTATACATTTTTCTATACAGTGATATGTCTTTAAAATTTTACTAATTAAAAAGTTAGAGCATATTTTCTAATATTGCAAATTTTCGTAAATACGCTCCGGGTCAGGCGAAAGAAAATGCTATGACAACGCAACCCGACGGGAATGTGTTAATACAAGCTTGAAACATGAACCAACACTTCAAAATTTAGATATTTTATACAATATATAAAAATATTATAACCAAAAAATTAATATTTAATATCAATGCAACTGTGTTGACAAAAGTAGCAAATATAGCCTTTAAACACAAAATCAAAATCAGGATTAAAGACGTAAATTTAAAATAGCTGGGCTTTGATAGCACGACTTATTTTGAGTTTAAGAAATTATGCCTTGTGAAAAATATGATGAAATTTTTTTTTTATGCGAATGCGCATAAAAAAATTTCAACGCGAGCCTATGATAGTTCTGATATATGATCCTAAATATGTATGCTGACTGATAACAATAAATTGTACGAATATCGTTTAAAATAGATTTTAATGAATCAATTGTAAGATAAATATGCATTGTGTTTTTGTTTTTATGGATTTTTCATATACTTTTTTTATGCGATTTTTGGTACATTCTATCACATTGATTCGAAGTTATGCTTTTTTTTAAAAAACAATGTAACCCAGTTATGTATATAGTTCAAGTCTTTTTTTATGCGACTCCCCGTGGAACGTATCTATCGCATAAAAACAGATCCAAGTATATACAATATATAAGGACAAACACTTAACAGTCCATTCCCGCGTTAACGCGTGATGAGAATGACGTATCTTTAGCTTGAAAAAATGTCGTACAAACTGATATAGATTTAAATTCATTTCCAGGGATGATAGTATAAACGTGTGTCAATATTTAACATTAAAATATATATATATATATACATATATGTATACAAAAAGGTTTTTTTTACAAAAACTTCATAAAATACGTTCAAATACACAATTCAAATATGTTTTTATATAGTACGATAAACTGACTGAATATTGTCCTTATGTCTTGTTCGTGTGTTTACGTGCCATTTAATCAATGCCTACAATTCAAGTCGTAAAGTATCACTTTTTGCATTTTATCACGCTGATACACGCACCACATATTGAAAATCACTGTTATGTTTATATATATCGATGCAGTTAACTTTTTTGTAGGCAGCACTGAAAATTCGTTTTAATCTATTAGCTGGTTTAAGAATTATATCAATTTTACGAAAGAAGTTTTTTTTTTGCGAAAATCGCCCGGACTCTTAAGTGTTAAGAGACTACCATTTGAGTATGTGATAGAGAAAGATATCTGATATTTTGATTCATGATGCACTACACTAACTTCTAGAACGTTCCCACCGAAACATGAACGACATAAGACGCATGTTTATTAATAAAAAAAATATTTCAAGAATTTTTAAAAAATCCAGCTTCGTTATTATCCACGTTTAAAAAAATGACATAATATGTACAGGTGGGATAATTTAAATAAACTACTGATTATTTAAATAATATATTTTGGCATATTTTAAATAAGATAAAGCCCAAGTTTTTGATAAATGACAGGTAATTTGGAATATACAAAAGGAAATATTTCAGAAATGAATATAAATTTATGCGAGTACTGACGAGATTGGGGAGTTGTGACATAACAGGAATATTAGACGTGAAATAATTACGATGGAATCCCAAGTGAGAAATGTAAGAGTCTAAAGAATTTTAAGGGCGTTATGGAAATATCTTATAAGTACTTGTGATGGGACGTTAAATTGTTATAATAATGAGGCTTTGAATCACGAGCATGGTCTTAAGGGAGCATTGTTTGTTGCAATGTAGTTATTTTAAGTATTTTATTGAATGCTCTGAGCTGAATTCAAATGTTAAAGGGCATTAACGTTGTTATCCAAATATATATTGAATGTATTGTGCTTGTATAAAAATATATTATTCAATCGTAAGGTAGCTGGAATACGGTTTTAAATAGGTGTTGAATAAATTTATAAACGACAAATGAGGGTTTCGTCGTCGAGGAGAACCCGTGTAGAAATTAGCTCAGGAGCTATCGATTAAGGGTAGTAATGCATTCCTCCAATCAGTTCCCGGGCCGAAGACGATCGTCGCTAAATGTCGCATAAGTAAACAATATAGGGGAGGGTAACCGAAAGATATACGCATCTCGGCTAAGCCTTTCCCATTTTGAATTAATTACGAATGAAAATTGGCTTGCAAGATTACAATTTGGCTAAAAGCAGGTATGATAATGCGAGGCGGGGCAGAATGTCCGCTCCAAACAAGGAGCCCTTGCTGCCATTTGCATGTTGCTAATGAATGGACGAAGGCAGCTCGTACTCGGCCAATTTAAGTCAATTATCCCCAATTTCTACACGCGAAACCCTCTAGCCCCGGCGTGCAGCATTAGAGAAATTGCCCAAAAAGTACCCTCAACTACTCGAACCGGAGAAAGCAGAGCGGGCAAGTTCTTCGCATTCAGGCCCTATCGATTTTCCATTAAAGCGCGAGAAGGACGTATGCGGGATAATTGAAACAAATGCAGCATACGCACTTAAAGGACCCGACGAACATCGGGAAGAAATTCAGGAGAACGAGGAATTACGGGCGCGCGTACGTCCTCTTGTCCGCGCAGGCTTTGCCTCGAGTAATCGAGTTAAACCAAAGCAACGCCTTTACAAGCCACACGAAAAGCCTCTTGATACCTTTCGGGATCACAAAAGATTAACAGCCTACCCAAACATAAAACATTAATTCGCCGAATAAAATTAGCACAAAAAGCTCCGGCAACGAGACCTAAAATATGCGACGATTTCAGATCCCAGACTCCATTAGTAATGAGGTCCTCGGGTTCGTTACGGCTCCCCCATTTGCAGACACGGGAATCGAAAATGTCCGTCGTAAATAGCGAGCGACGTCTAGTCTCTTAAATTAAATATAATACAGACAACAATAAACATTTCGCGAAATGCTGACATCGAATCGATTTCTGCGCTTAAAACACTTTTTGTTACAAAATGTTCAATATGTTGACCCTGCAATGCACAACAGTATTATCGGGTTGAGTCATAAATGATTGCCGATTTATTTTCACACATTTATTTACCTTTAACAAAATAACAAAGCAATATTAATCTATTACATATTCACCATTATTAGTGATAAATAGGGAATCCAATCCCGGATCCCGGGATCCTGAACAATTTTAGGTGCTCATGAATCCCGGGATTAGTAAACGAAACCCCGAAAAATTTGGGATTGAAATTTTTATCTAACAGAAATCGAACACCTCACCAGCACGTTGAAGGCTACTAAATCGAGACATTCTCGCCGAAATCTGGACGCTTGGAAACAGTGGCGTAAATACTAATTGGCGAGCTTGTATATATACATATATATAGAACATTATATGTTTTTCAAATTGTTATATTAACCTATCCATATCGGTGATGTATTTACTACACCTCGACTCTAATAATGGGAATATCGATATGAACTATAATAGATACGGGGTTCAGAATTTTCGTATTCCTCCGTAATATAATTACGAATCACATCAAAGTATTATAGTATTTAAGTATTCATCTGCAACGACGGAAATAAATAATTTATCAAGAAATCGGGAATTTTGCGAGCTTTATTCCGTGTCTCAGCAGAAAGGATTTTATCAGTACATGATGGTGTTATACGAAAATGACTAAATGACGAAAAACTCGATGCTTTAATGTTACTTCAAGCATATTTTCAAAATTTGAACCTTTTAGTATTTTTATCTATTTTGAAACCATCCCAGAATTGATCCCGGGAAAAACCCGGGATCGAAATTTTGGCTCGGGATTGGATTTCCTAGTGACAACTTTCTTCCATTTTATTGGTAACTTATCAATTTTACTTTATATAAAATTTAACAGATTTAGATGAAAAGAAATTTTCGATAGCGTGATCCACTTCTTCGTCATTTTTGATATTTTTCTATTTAAGAAATTCTGCAAAGAACAGAATAGGTGATAGTGGGTTGGGGTAAGGTCCAGGGAATATGGGGATGTGATAAAACAGACCACCATTCCACCACCAAGTTCCAGATTTTTTTGCTGCGTCAGCTTATGTGGTTTTGCATTATCGTGTAACTGTATGACAACAAAAAGGCGTTTTTCTTGAACACATTGTTGCTGTAGCAATAGACATGCGATATTCTTTATTGCCTTCACTAAGATAATGTGGCACCCACACACCCAATTTGCTAACCTTCACCAATTCTCCCAAGTGCTGGCAAATGGTTGATTGTGACGTATTTAGCTTCCCTGACAATTCCCTTGTTGATTGGCGTGTATTTTGCTCCAACCTTTAAAACGTCTTCATCAAATTTGAGAGGGCGACCCGCCCTTGGTTCATCTTTCAGGGTCTCATCTAGCGAGCGAAATTTTAAAAACCAATTTCATACTGTCCGTTCACTCACTGCTTCTTCATCTGCCTTATTTAAACTTTTAATTTTCCATTTTACGGGTAAAAAAATACTATAACATAAGACGTGACACTGTTAAATGATGTCAAAAGATTGATAGGGCTCATACCTATCGAATGATACCCTATACTCATCAATACGAATGACACATCAAGGGTAAAACTGAATAACTAAAACGGCTTCTTCCCGCCGGCAACTATTTATGACTCAACCTAATATAAAGGACGGTGCATTCTTAATTAAAATATATATTTACAGCATGCATATAAAGGGATATCCAAGTGTTTCATGATTGAAAAACATTTAAGCATACTGAATGATCCTATATTATAAACTCAAACCTATAGGGTTACTGGAAAACTGGAACAGCAATATAAAATACGGGTGGGGAAAATGATCTTGAATCTCAGATTTGCCAACGTCGTAACCATAATTAGTAGCACGAAAAGACTCGTATAGTTATTTTAACACATTTCATAGAAAAGGAAAAAAGCTGAAGCTTGAAACTAGACAATAAAGGCGATAAGCAAGCAAAAAACATGTGTTTTATATTGTTAATAGATATAGATAAATGCAAAGCTTAAAATTGGCTAGAAGAGAAGAAATAAGCCTGCAATTATGTTACTTATCCAGATTAACCTTTAGCGAACGAGTATCGAAATATTCGCGAATTTTCTTGTCGTTAAAAAATAGGTTTGAATATTAATCCACAAACAATATCAGTAAATTCCATTTTATTCAAATATATTCACAAGGGATCATTTTAAACAAATACTCTGGATATTGTATTTGAAATTAACTTGGATTTTTTTTGGCACTGAAGTATTCCAAAATTCCATCATATTTTATACTTTAAACATTTATATATTTCATATGCTAATATTTAGCTTATTTAAGGCTGCCATCATCATTAAATATTGAATAACCATCATCATTAATGATATAATTCAGAGAATAATAGGCGATATAGTAATTCACACTAAAATGTATATTCTATATAGAGTATTAGTCGACTCTAAATTTATTCGTATGTGTCGTTAATGTTTCCGTGAGAACTCACTGAATATAATAATTCATCAAAGCTGGATGCAAAGCTTCGTTAACGAGCTATAAATTTGGACGCTTAATACACAACAGATATTGAATTACCTTCCGAATTAGAATAAATTACTTTAATTAATATCCGATCAAACCATATACAATAGCGATACGACATACATTTATTTCATAGGGTCAAATCAATGATAATATATGGTGCTGCATAAATTATCATTGATTTGATTCGCCAATATATTCATAAAACAAGCAATAATATATTTTTTGATCGTGATATATAAAATCAATTGAGATTTTAACACATTGTTTTACGGTTACAGAATGAGAGAAGCGTTCTCAAATATTTTCAATTATGGATTATGTAAAGTTTGGAGTACACTCGACATGTGTGTGCATACTCATCAAAGGGTTAAAAGCATGTTCTGCATATTCAAAGATATTTATCTCCCATATGAATCGACCTCAATGTGCAACCTATTTTCTAACGAAACGCGTACGAAAATATCGCTTTAAACACACGTGTCTGTCAAATTTAATAAAAGGCTTCACATCCATCCGCCTGCGTGGCGTTTCGACGTAAAAACACACATTTTGACACGGCCAACGGGATGTCCGCCAAAGGTTAAATGATAAAATTGCGTGTCGTGTGGGTTAAAAGCGCCCAAATATATTTGCCGATCGTATTAGGATCATTTTCTCCCTCCGGATTCATAAAACAAGGCGCTATTTTGTACTCAATTAATAACGAAAAACACCACCCCCCCCCACGTCGGGGCTCATAATCAGGTCAATTTATAATCGATCCGTAATTATGAATTTACTACACGGAACCAGTATTTTGAGTTAATTTGTAGTTAGAGCGGGGATCAGCCCGAGACGCATAGTGATAAAACGAGCTTTCACATAAAAGCTTCAAATTGACACGGAGCCTAAGCTAATCGGGGAAATTTATATCGCGTTAAACGATACATCAAACGGCGTCTAATCTAGCATAGACACTAAAGATAACATCATAGGGCCTTTGAATTATCTATTAAATTGAAATAGATACACGGTACGTGCCATGTTGCCATATGAACCATCTCCTCGATATAGATTTTTTTTTAATTAAGAGATTAATCAATCAAGATGTTGAAGCATTTTCAGCATTTCTACAACAATCAATAAAACAATGTATAAAAGAAGAAATAGCATAAAAAAATCAAAACGTTTAAAAATACGAACTAGGAAAGCTACGCTATAAGCAGCCTTGAAAGTTGTTTGAACAAAATGTTTGCATTCAAATTTTCGAATAAATAAAGCTTACAATGTCTGAGCAATGTTGTAGACTATTATGAGATAAATTCTTCAATTTCTGGATTGAACAATACAAGGACGAACCTAGGCAATATAGAAGGTGTAACGGTAGGAAAATCTAAACAAAACTCCACCCCACTCAATTAGGGCTATCTTGACGATTACTACAGCGGATATTTCACCCTGCGAAAGAATACAAATTGTATATATATTTTTTTGTTATTTCATAACAATAATTATTTTAAATAAGCATAAGATATTATTTGCAAAAAAATATTATTTCGTACATGAGTTGTTTCAATAAATGAACAAAAATGCAGCGCATCCAAACGCTATTTATACAAGCCAAGAAACAAAATTGCTGGAAAACATCTGATGAATTCTTCTTGAAACACCTCTGAAGAAACTTTCAGCATCTCAGCAGGGGAGAAAATCAGAAGGCAGACCACGTAAGACTTCGAAAGGCAACTGAGGAACTTTGCGCAGTTATTGGACATGGAATAGATTTAAAGATAGGATTTAAAGAAATTCACACCGTGTTAGATATTCAAACGTTCAATTCGACTTTATAAAATGAATTTAATAAAAAAATGTAAAAATAAACGTTTTTTATGCAAATATCAGGAATAAATCAGGAAATTATTTGAGTAAAGAAACCCTCAATTTAAAAATAAAATATATGAATATTGGATTAAGAAAACGTTTTTCATTCTTCTGATATACCATAATTCTCAAAAATAAATCAAATTGAAACCTATTAAAATAGTAAACGAAAGCATCGTACTGAAAACTGTTACTCGATTAGGATATAAAATTTCGCAAATTTTCGCAAAATAAAATACTAAAAAACCAATTAGAAACATCCATCAGTAAGGAAAAATACACTTCAATAACCCTTCCATCTTCTTATAATGCTTATATTTCAAGACACTACGTTGTTTAGTATATGTTTGACAGTCTTCAATATTTAACGTTCTCAGTGAATTTGTAAACATGGAAAAATTGGTTATCGTTAAGTTTTACAATACTTTTATTTGAAATGTCATGAGCCACCTATGTAAATTAGCCTCTTAAGGGGTTTCTGTGATCTTACAGATCATAGACCAGGGTACGCATTTATTCCCATAAATTCCGCAAAAAGCCCTAAAAGAAGACGGAGCGGCCAGAAGGTCTTTGTGCTCAACCGGTCCGCTTTTCGGACCGCTGATATGACGAATGAGTGTCTCTCTATCGGACGATTACGAATTCTCATTACAAAACGAAGTTGTCTGAAGAAGACTGATCGGGTGGGTTTTTTTAAATTTTTTTTTAGACAACTTAGTATATATTATAAAAATGAACAAAGTCAATCAGTGTTAATTCATGTACAGTAGAATGGTTAAGTAAAATTAAAACCATGTGCAACTCTCGACTGGGTCTGTATTCAGCGTTTTGCGCCCCAAGTACAGTTGCGCCCGTAGCGTAACTCGTGACGTTTTGCAGCATTTTTAAAGTTTTATTCTTCAAATCATATGGTGAGTGAGAGTCACCCTTTGAATGCAAAGTGTTAATCAATTATTTTATGGACACTTCCTCTACATTTTTGCATGGAGTTCTTTTGAATGTATCCCCCATGCAAAAAGAGAATCGGGTATATTTTAAATGCATTGAAATGCTGCTTAATTGGGCCAAAGCGAATCTTTGATTTATCAGTGTGACAGTCTTGACTTCTTGGAATTCAAAGAATCTCTACTATATATATATATATGATAGTTTGGCGCCTATCCCTGGTTCTTACTCCTCGTGCGAACGTTCCTATAAATCTAACACAATCCTAAGTGTGAAAATGACGTAAATTTTGAACGGCGCCTGATTACACCCCAGCAGACAATGCTCGGCATTCATTCTGCAGACAATCGATCGCGATAGCATTCATAACTCAATCTAGCCAGAGGAGCGTGCGGGTCTGCCCTGACAATGGCGGCTCAACAACCGCCCTCCAAAGCGCTCTCGTGCCATTAAACCGCCGGCTAAGAACAATAATCGAACCCTAATGGCAGACAAACAACGGGGCAATACATTCCGGGGGTGGCCCCGCACCCCGTAAAAACAAAGACGCCACCCCCCAGAAACGAGCTGGAACAATCCTCGAGAAAAGCGCCGGCGATAAGTGGAAGGCTTTAAAATGAGCCCCTTCCAATTCAACACGACGAAAAACAGAGCGAATCGGATGAAAACTCATTTAGCATTACAGAGGGAAATAGAAGGAGTAAACAAAACAACGACGAAGAGATACAAAAAAGAGATTAGAGGGCGCAGGGCCATAACCTTGATCCTGGATGAAAATCGCTCAGCGAAACGGTTCGGCTTTGTTCGCCAATTTCTAAATAATGGATACGTTACTTTAACAAGATTCGGACTTTTCCACTCGCACAACTCAATCAAGCATCCTTCACCGAGACAATTAAAATCGAAGAATCAAATTTACCAAGACGAAAAATGGCGCACATTCAGCATATTAGAAAAGTCGCGCCGCATTTTTATTTGATGGTTTTTTCAAACGACATAATCTTTATTTAAGAGCCCCCCCATTTCGCCATTATAATTTTATTGCTCGGCATTAAGAGCCTTTTATAAAAGCCAGACAGGTTCTAGAGGTCACCCTTGAAAATTTATTCCAAAATTGAGCATCGCATTGCGATAAAGAACTGGATTAACTTAATTAGGCATTTACAATGAATTACATCGAATTAACCCACCAACTGAAAACAGGACAAACGACCAATTAATATACGATAAAGTGATGAACAAGGCTGAAAAATAACGTTTTGCGAAGGATAATTATAATGTTAAATGATCTATGATGGATCAGACCAACATTCCTGTCTATTCTGGGCTTCTTGCATTCGATACATTCCGCATATTGTCCATATGTCAACCGCATGTCTTTTAATTATATGCGGACTAAATCGAGCTTGCAGGATATATTTTTAAGTATCCAATTGAATGGACTTGTACGAGTCCAAGTAATTTTCTACAGTAAGTACAATGGCACTTATTTTTCAAATGAATGTTGGACGTCGAGTCTGAAAGTAGAGATTCATTTCAACTTTTCCATTGTTATTTCATACGAAACTCTCGTTCCATCTCCTCGTACTGCAATCCAGAACGAAACTATTAAAATTGAGCACACATTCTGGCTTTGTTAGCGAGAACACGAGTATCATTCGTACATTTTTCATATCTATCACTTCGATATCTATTTTTTTTTTCATTGCAAAAGTTCAGTGGTGTATAAACAAATTTCTTTTTCGAACTTTAGACAAATTTTGCTCATTCAAAAATGCTTCATTTTCATATTTGAACAAGAATGAAACACATATCGTTCTTAGCTGGTTTGATCACAGTTTATGTTTGAGCTGTTGACCATGGATTACCAAGTTTTTTTAGCAAATTGAGGTGGCTTTTTAGTAATCCCTTTTTTGAGACCATTGCCAACCATTTCGACATGCTTTTTTATGGCATATTTTCATACACATGATCGTCAAATGTGGTCACCAGCCACACTTCCTGTAGGATTCGAACCCAAGATGATTGAGTTACGAGTCCAACCGCTTAACCGCGAGAATACCTACAAGTACTAACTACCTACAGGTTTTTGGTGATTCCCTGATTGCTTAACAAGCATGACTTTAGCATATTACCTTATCACCATTTTAAGCTCATAATAATAGAAATAATAGTAATATTAGGCAATTTATGTTGACGTTCGCAAAACATTGATCTCAGTTCTTGGCAATCTTTTGTTCGATATGTTTGGATTTTATGCTGTGATCTCTGTACCACCATCAAAACAATTTTCGTAAAATTGTGAATATAATAAACAGTTCGTGGACCAAATCACAGTAGTCTCAGTTCCTCACAAGGCACGGACGATTTAGGGCCTCGTTGGTTAGGTTTGAGCTTATAACAACTTCAGAGTGTCAATACTGAGATCTTTTCATGGATGCAGATCATATTCTGTGTTCATGCGTGGCACTCCTTGGTTTGTGTCAGTGGTCCGAAATTCGGACCGGTTGGACATGGAAAGTTTGTGGCCACTCCTACTAGTTTAAGGGCATTTGGGGCTTTTTGTAAAAGTTTTGGAGGGAAATGCATCCCTGAGGTTTCTACAATTTCCACCGGGTGAGACTAAAAACTCTTCCCTACCCTATACAACATATATTTATATTATTACTTTTCATTTATTTCATTTTTAAACAGTGTTTATTTATATATTTATCTTAGCCTAAGAATTTAAAAGTTAAATTAGAATATTTAGCTAGTTTCCCCCCCGCGCTTAAAGCGCCGTGGCCGCAAGAAGTTAAGAAGAAGCGTGTCCTTACGGATGTAACGTCCTCTGATGTATCGTGTACACGATACATCAGAGTCGGCACTTTTCGCAAGTGTTCACAACAACGATATATCAACGTCCGGCACTTAAATGGTTAAAGTTCAAAATTTAATTGAGCTATAATTGAACAGCGCCTTTGTTCTCGTGTAGCTTTGTGTTTGAATTAAAATGTAGTATGTTTACAAACTAAAAACCTTTGATTCTGCTTGTCAAACAAGAAGCGAAATGAAACAATTCAGTCCAGACACGAAGGCCTCCCAATTAAATATTGGCCAACATATTTTTTGCGCCTCTAGAGTAGTAGAGTAATTTTATACACAATGTAGCTGTGAAATCATCGCCCAAGAAATACGACAAAGTCAGAACGAAAAAATCACGCTTCACGGCACTCAAAATAATAACATCGTATAATAAGTGAAGACGTCTCGAGTTGAATGCAAACAAATTTGATACACACGAAGATGTCGAGATTTTCTCAGGAGCCGTAAATGGCTCTAATCTGTCAAACCAAGTAGAAAAACCGGCGTCTCCTCGACCCAGTAAATCTTGTCGACGACGGCGACAATATCACTTCTCTTCATTACGACAATCGACCGCGAAGACTCCGCGACATTTAATAAAAACAAACGGAAGACAAAAGGCCACTTGCGGATGCTGTAGTGCGTCATTCGAGCATCATCAGCTCCGGGAGATAAGACCGAGACGCGGATGCGAATTCCTCATTCAATTAAGGAAACCTATCCGGGAGAGTTCAGAATGCGAGGCGCCCTACTTAAAAACGAGATTTTATCTGCGAAGAAGCCATTAGGAAGATCTAATCTCAGCGCTTTCGTCTCGCGGATGTTCAGAAATTCAGATCTGCGAAATGTGGACCAAAATCGGTGCGGTTAACTAGAATGGAACTCAGATAACGTTATGGATGTAGTCTTAGCACAAAAGCAATTCACGAATATCGATAAGATAACCAGCGCCGGAACATAATAGAAATTTCGCACGAACGCCTGTAGAATTATCGAGAATCTACAGACTTACAGCGAACAAGAACTCTGTGTGAATAAAAACGACATCCGAACAGTAACCAGATCCGATTGGGCAGAATCGCTATCGACTGGACCATCTCACGAGGACATGTAGCCTCCTCTCCCGGCTGGCATTTTTCTTCCCGGGTGTAATCATCAATTTGTGCCGAACACAACCCCAAAACGAGGGTTACCTATTTTACTCCCTCTTCGGGCACTATAAATTTCTATCGAATATTCCATCCGGGCGAGGGGCCGTTTGCCCGTCAAATTGAACGTAAACATTCGTGATTTGCAAACAAATTTTTCAATCGAACAAAATTGCCCGTTTGAAAACACCCCCGCGTAATTGATAGAATCGATTAGGTCGTAAATCACATTATCACTCCGATTCAAAATATTAATCAGCGCCGGTTTGAATTTAGCGCCCGAATCAATCGGCCCCGTAGGGTTGATTTCATCAACGATGATATTAGTCCAAAATATATGAACAAAAAAATAAATCAGATTAAATGTGAACTGATAACCTGCGCTGTCCGAATGATGGTCGACAGCATTTTAACCTAATTATCGAATTATGAACTTCAGTAAATACGTCAAAATTTCTTTAACACAATTTCGGCGGGCGATACTCTGCAAAATGCCTTCTTTAAATATTTTTTTATTTGTACTTACCAATATTTATTTTTGGAAAACCAACAGTTTTACATATATTTAGCCATAGATTTGTAATACTATAAAGCCAATTACAGGATTTCACTTATATAAAACACTTATTCTTATGTTCTTAAATATCGTGTAATAATACAAATTAAAAGTTTAAATAATTATTTTAACCCCTAAATGAGTGCAATCCCAGGGCTTGAGACCCCCCTCTACTTATTTGAAAGAGCACTCGTACATTGAGCTCGGAGACAGACAGAGATAGAGAGAGAACGTAGCGCAGTTCGGGAGACAGAGACGGAGAGCGTCCCCGCTTACATCGCACGATTGTATAGATCTTTAGCCCAAATTTATCGACTAATAATGATTTCGATTTCAAGTTTGTTATTTGTTTACGCAAAGAATGACCGAATATTGTGTGCTATCGACAGTGTTTATTTAAATGAGTTTAGTGAATGAGTTTCTTGGGTCCCGCGGTTTATGCAGTCTGTTTATGCGGTTTTTGCGAACGCGAGAATCTTCATCTCCCGCGCTAGGTGCATGACTTCGCAAACACGAGAATTCTCCTGTCCCACTGTTAATGAGTTAAAGAGAGATCTCATTTAAAATTGCCACCACAAATCAATCGCTCTTTCGTTTTCAAAGGTCGTCTACGATAAAGGCATTAAGAATTAAATATCACTGATATGGCTTCGATTACGTTCCTTAAATTTATATCGGTACGGTACCGTTTTTCGTAACGGAAAAAATAACGGTTTTATCGGGTTTTGGTTTCGTTCCGGTTCAAAGCCCTCGAAAGTACAACCCATATGAAAAAATAACGGTTCGAAGCCCTGTTCGGGGCTGCTAAATCAGGGTTGCTATTTAACACCTGTATTTATAGTGCGCTATTGGAGTTTTTTTTTAAATAGTTAAAAATAAAATGTTGAATTTTTTAAATTAAAACTAGAGATATCATATCAACCGCGTTGAAAAAAGTAGTTACGAGAAAAACGCGATTTAAGATTTCATTCTGGTAGGACCGGCTTAGTCACTGCGTCAAAAAAATAGCTATAACTCTGTAAATAATTGGAATTTTGAAAATTTGTTTGGGGGATATATTTTTAAAACTCTAAACTTTGAAAATGTGCACAAAAAAATGTTTTTTTCAGACTAGAATATCCCCTTAACACTTTGACGTATACAGCCGTCAAATCCCGTCAGCGCGGGGTAGATATAATTGCTTTTTACGCCAAATAAATCTATGCATACTGTCTTCGTGGACACTTCCAATCTTATCTCACATCAACGAAACTCATGTAAACAAAACAAACTTAAGCGGCTCAAAAACTCAAACTTTTTTGAGTTGACAATGTTATTGATTCAAAACAATAATAATTGTGTGTTTTAGCGATGGTTTAACTCCAATTTTACGTTCATAAATTGCAAAAATCGTTATTCCAGACGTGTGCATACGATCAATCTCTATAGCGCTTGATTTTCAATGCAATGGTATTGATTTAAAATAGGATATTATTATTTATTCCAATTGGAACGTGAAACATTAAATTTACGATCTGTTTTATTGTTACAAACGCTTTAAAATTGCAGAAAAACTAAGTAAACAAGAAATGGACAATGTATTTAAGTGAAGATGAAGACATCGTAGAAGATGTGGATGTGGTTTCCTATGTGCCTAATTGTTTATACATCTTTTTTAAAACAGCGATAAATAGCAAAAAAAATTAGATACAACGCAATTCACCCAGAAAGTTATATGTCAAAATATTTATGTTCCAATTGTTTGTTCAGATTCAAATAAATGAGGTGTTGAGAATTCCCAAGATAAAGGCTTGAAATGCTTTTATTTCAGGTCACGATGTGATAACAATAAAGGTCACGAAGATTGAAGTTTCCTAAGGTCATGGCAAGAACTGAAGCAGCTGGAATACGATATATAAGAATGGACTTATTAGTCTGGGTACAAGCTTCTGAATCGAGGAAATAGGTCAAAATACCCACTGAATTTTAAAGATCGAAGGCTGTAGCAGAATTTAGAGTTAAGCACAGGAGACAGAAACCTAACAAGTAAACAATGAAAGACTCGAAGTAAATATATCATGACGAAAATCAGTCTGTGTTCGAAATCCACATCGTCATACAAGGAATCAAAAACACCATAATTAAGACATCACACTTAAATCGCTATAATCGCAAAATAAACTAACAACGCGAACAACTTAATTATATTATTATACAAACTCAATGATAACACACGTCTGATGTGGGTCTTAAAATTAAATTCAGCATGACTCTTAACAAAAATGCTATTTGGATGTGATAAAAAAATGTGATCTTCTACGAAACTGTATATTGAAAGTACAAACAAACAATGCAAATAGAATACATGTGATCGAGATTAAAAGAGGCGGAATAGCATTTGGTCTTTGTAAAAAAGATAAGCTGAAAATAAGGATATTCATTGAATATATTGAGTTTTTCCTGTTTTCAATACATCATTATGTATTATGAATTTACATAATCTATCGATTAATTAGAATTCATCGAGTAGATATTACACTAATAAAAATTTTAATCGAAAAAAAAAATTTGAAACTCGTCCTCTTACAGTCAGTTTGTATCGAGACACGGTTCAAGAAACACACGTCTTATACAATCATTACGAAGTATAATTATTTTTGTTTTGAAGTATTTTTAGCGATATTTATAAACAATGGTAAAGCGGAAAATCGATGAAGAACTATTATTCATTAATTAGCCTGTATGGTAGGATGATCGCGTATTTGCGAGCGAATTCCAGTGATTTAGAAAGAGCACTCTTGTGCGTTAAGCTGTGTTTATTTACTCATTCATCGCCGCATCCACCAGATATGCGCGTTTCCAAAGTTCAAATCTCCGAAAAGCAAATCCAGCGTCTCATTGTTACGTATTTCTATAACGACTTGTAAATGTTGACTTTACGAACGTCTTTCTATAGTGTCTTCCAGGTGACAACTGTCTAAATATCTTTGATGAGTGTGAGAAACAATACCAATTCACGTTAGGCGACGAGAGTGTTAAATATACGTACTTCATACGCGCTGCTGCGGTCCTGACAGATAAGTATATTTGTATGAATGATAAGTGGCGGACAAGCAAATATAGCATCTAAGACTATGAAGATTTTAAATTAACTCACTACTCAAAGGGTTAACAGGATATCGAGTTCCACATGGATCGTCGCTAACCGCATAAGGACAACGACAAATAATCTATGCATAATACATCATTAACAATGAATAGGATCATCTGTGTATGATGGAATATTAACATGGTAATTTGGTCTGAATTACAATAATCTGGTCAGAAAATCACAGCTTTAACATACTGACGAAGACGAAAGCAGTATCAATCACGCGTTAGCACGCGTGCGGATTTTAATATGTCAAAATGTAAAAACGGCACGGGAAGAAATAGGAAGAGCTACGTTCGCCACAATACCAGAAGCTCGAGCGAAATTCTTTATGCTCGGAACAATTTGAATTTAAAATTATGGAAATAGCGACACGTGTATTCCGCGTGGAATTCGGCGGTTTTCATTTAATTCCGAAGGTTAAAGATATTCATGAAACAAATAAACCGTCACAATTAAACCGCTGGATACCGAACCCAAAACACGTGTTCATATTAATGGCATTATGAAAATTTTATTGCGGTATTAAATACCAGAACTCATCCGACACCATCCGGAGTTGTTCCTTTTTCAGATTTTCAATTTTTATCATACTGGTTTTGTTTTTTTTTTTTGCAATCAAGTATCGCCGAAGACTGGTTTTTGGTGTTTGCACGTTTCTTCTTGGGTTAATAAATAATAAAACGGGTTAATTTGCATTGATTGTTTTACGGGCGGAAAAATCCAATTTCGAGAAATCTTAATGGCCGAGATCAATTTGGCATGCTAATTTATTGGCGATATTAAAATTTACGAAGCTCATAATCAATTATGCCGCGGATGATACGAGACGAGATGAGAGATGTACGCGTTGGAAACAGTGTAAAAATATCTGAATAAAGAAAGTTGATATGACAGGTACTGACAGGGAGATGATTACCATCAGCGAAGAAGTATTTTTCGCAGTATGCGAAAAAAGTATTTTATATCAGGAAAAACTAGTTCACTCCGATCGATCCATCAAAAAAGTGTCCACTTTTGCATTTCCTTCGCGTCTCGTTTTCAGGGTCTCTTATGTATCTTTTGCTCATTGTCAAGCTGCTCCTTTCGCCGAATGTCAATCATACACCTCATCCATCATTTATGGAATTTCGTCACATCGCTTACTTCCTGCGGTTCGATCCCCGTGCTACGTTTCTTCTACAGGGGAATTCCATTATCTTTTAGGGGATGACGGCACGACTTGCCCAATTTTTTACCCGGGGCGCATAAATGGATTTTGAGCCACGTTTGTCATGCAGTGTTGCGAGCGTATCCACAAAATTATGTGTCCACGAGGAAGGTGTCAAAATGGAACGCACGATGAATTTTTTTCCCGGAAGAAAAAAGGAAGATGTGGTTGGAGTTAATGTGAAGCGAAGGAAACGCTTAGAGCTTGAACATAATAGGTTTTCCCCGCGTTAAAAAACCATATTGTACATATCATGGTATCGCCAAATTACTCCAAGTTCCCAAATAATATATTTTTGTGCAATAATTATGCATTATGAATCTATTCGATGCAACTGATTTAACTGACCAAACTATGAGCTTAATCAAGTACTTATCAAACAAAGCCCAAAATCAAACTAATTTAATTACATTCAGATAGAAATGCAATGTAAATGAATCGGATAAACTATTCCATTTAGTAAATTCGACCGACACAAATCTGTTCATTATCCTACATAGTGTTATCGATGCTAAACAAATCGCAGTTTTGTTTAAACATTTCGATAGATAGAATACTGTTTTAATTGCTTCTAGATGATTGCATCATCAGGGAAGCTTAAAAGTTCACCCCTGCAGTAAGTGTTGAAAAAGATTAACCCAATTTCTTGTGCACAAAAATGCAAATCAAGACCTTAGCAAGTCCTCATTTCCATTTTCGCAAATATCGTTTTTTTTTCCCCCCAATAACAGAAAAATAATAATCCGACATACTATTTTCATTTCAATAAATACACAACCCTAATTGGTGCGCTACTCGTTAACATCAGAAACATATCATAACACCAAATTAACGTGTACAATTTGCGAAATTCGCTCAACCAAACTGTACACATGTGCGGTTGGAGCTTCGACCCACTCCTTCCTAATAATTTAATTCGATTCTGAATACGGCATTAAATTAAATTAGGCAAATTCTGACAAAATCATGAAACAAGAAACCGCCGAAGATGATCCCTGACGGAAATCCACAAGCTGAGCCAAATCCTGCCACAACTATGACCTTCCATTGTGCGATCCATCGTCGTTGTGTTTGCTTAGCGAACGACGTTTTCCGGGAAGAATAACATACCCGGCTAAAGATATAATGTTACGCATTTCAAAGTGACGAACGGCTCTTATAAATTACGAAAATACACATCAAATATCGATCAAAAACCAAGAGCGGTCGTATTGCGTATAACGATGTGCATTGTGCGATGTGCGTTTGGTTGGTGCGGGCGGTGGCATATGTAAGAGCGCAAAATATGCATGCAATGGAGCTATTAATACATATATTATGTTCTGAGCTTCAGTTTTTTAAATTAATATTATCAAATCACTGGTGGTATTACACTCCTTGTCTTATTGTAAGTATCAGTATGACCTTCTCTGACAATCTAATCCACTTCATAACATGTTATTGACTCATCACATTACCACCCATGAACGTCTATAATAAGATATTCGCGGCGATATTGTTCTGTCAAAAGTCAAAGTCAAAAAAACGGATGATAGCGCGGATCTCGCACAAAAGGGAAGTGGCGGGAGTGCGCGATGACCTCTCCATCGGAAGAATTTACTGTGACTCAATAAAATGGCCGACAAACACGCGAAACGCGCGGAATTTCGAAACAAAAAAATCTTCCGGCCTCAGTAACCTTGTAGTCTTACTTTCTAGAATTTAGATGATGCTCGTGGTAGTGGTAGTTTTTTGCCTTGGAAGCTACTTTCCAATTTTAAATAATCTCGGTATCGACTTCTAATATGATTATTAGGCATAACAAATGATAATTCGGCAGCTGATATAAATCCTTCTTTAACCTTTTCTTCAACATGATATATTTACTACTACTCAATTCTAATAATGGGAATATCGATTTGAAATATAATATATACGGAGTTCAGAATTTCATATGGTGTACCAAATACATATGATAGCACGCGGGTGTTTTTTTTTTAGCACAGTAAGGGTTAAACAATGATTGCTGTGAGTGTAGTGCACCCTTCAGCTTTTTTACTAGTTCTTTCCTTATTTTTGAATTTTGAGATTCGAGATTTGAGAGTAGATGCCCAGAAATCTTCCTTGCGGGCCGCTCTTTCCAGCCCCTCCAACTTGCGACTATCCACAGTTGCTATGTCCCTCGTAACATCAGCGAGAAAGACTCCTCTCGACTCGAAACTCGAAGCTGAGCCGAAGCCTATTCGAAGCTTGAAACTCGAAGCTACCTCGAAGCTCACTCGGAGCTGATCCAAAGCTTACTCTTTTATACTTAGCTCAATGCTCCCCTTCCTGAAAATGTTATTGTGCCGCGCTTCCAGAATGTTGGATAAATTGTTTATAAAACAGGTCGTTATTATGATCATTATAAAATCTTTATCGTGGGACCGTAATGATATATTTATGTAAAATTATTATTTTCAAAATTCATGAAAGTTTTCGGGATTAACCAAATTTTGCTTTAAGATCGACCGGTCGATCGCAATCGACCAGTTGGACTTCCTTGTCATAAGATAATAAGAAATGCCATAAAATCCAAACTGCAATCAACCAGTTACAGTGGGAAAAAAAACAATATATTCACAGTTGCGCGCGCAAGAGACCACCGTCAAACCACGTGACATTTTCCCAATTTTCCCTGTTTATATAATTATACAAACATGTTTTTTAACGACCGTTTAATATAAACGACCCCTAGACATCTAAATTTACAATATTCGATAAATTTATCATCGAACCGGTTTTTATATTATATGAAAATATTAAATAATCACGTTTCCCTCTATTAATTTTGTGATTTTAGCCAATTTATGAAGACAATAAAGTTTGGATACAAGCTTTTTTTACCATTCGTTTGCTGTTCATTACCTAATAAGTGTCAAATATTTTAACACATTAACTACTGGGGAACTTCGCGCACGTCTGCTCCCTGACGCATGCAATATTTCAACGTCGCACGTTAAAAACATATATTTACATAAAATGCCATTGCTATTTAAATATATTTTTTCCATTTAAGTATCTTACACAAAATAAGTAATAAATAAAAATACATTATCGAAGAATTATATTTGAAAAAAAGATTTAGAATTTAAGCATTAATTTTGTGCATTGGAAATTTGAGGAACAAATAATGCGAATAAATCTGTTAAAAACAATTTAAAAAAATACAGCGTAATTCGTATATTTGCTTCCTGCATTTAATGTGTTAACTTTTTCGATTTGCTCATTCAAATTAGTTTTCATGACATTATCATATCGCGCGTTATTTAAGAAGGTGGAGCGAATTGATACAGGCTATATTAAAACTGCCGAAGCTACATAACAATGTAATAGAATTTATACGAATCAATTAATGTGTGCCGACATATAACGGAAGGGTATGCAAATACTGACGTGTAGACTGTCAAAAGTTGACAGGCGTAAAATAAAAACGAGAAAAACATTCGTCATACGGCATATGCTCGAATAACAATCGAATTTGCTCACATTTCTTATTGTTTAAAGTGTTGCGCGCAACTAAAAACAATTTTCTTTAAATATTCTGCGATTGAATAACGCCGATTTCTTCTCGAAATCTTCGATCTTCCGTCGAGGATTGATCATCTTCGTCGAAAAAGTGATCTTTCCCATGACCTCCGTCGGGTTCAGGTACGTCATTTAACATTTGAAGCGCAGAACGTAATTTATGCGGTCGAATATTTGACATTTGGTAATGTTGACCGGTCGGACATAAATCATGAGATTTTAAATTGTTTGTAATAAATTTCTTCCGTAATGAAAATTTATGACTGCGATGATATTGAAAAAAAAATCTGTGAGTACAGATTCCAAATTTGAAAGAGGGGACGTCGATGTAAAGATGAGTGATCGTTGTTGTAATCCCGATGGTTGCAATAAATTATTAACACGGCCCTCCTGAAATGCAGCAATTTAAACAACCCAATTGAAAATGCTACGATATAGACATGGACAAATCGTCTGAAATCTGCAGTACGAAAATCATCATTGGCATTAAAACATAATTATTCCAACGAGCTCCACATTTGCATTCAGTATACGATTTAATTTAACAGGAACAAGCAAATGCAATTTTGTCACGATCGCAATTGATGCGACGATTTTAATGCGATTAGTCTGAATAGGTAAAATTGAACAAATCTAAAACAAATTGAAATGCTCTAAAAGCAATTGCAAAACGCGACAAAATAATATCATCAGCGATTGCCATTTGGCAAAACACTTGGCAAAGCATTCAACAAGTCATAGTTAATTGAATTGTAGAACGTATGGGCATACTTGAGAGCTTTCAACATTCTATTATAGATTAACATCTTGGTGCTCCATTTACAAGAGATGTTGAAATGTAAAATATAATTATTAGGTTGAGTCATAAATAGTTGCCGGCGAAAAGAAGCCGTTATAATTATTCGGTTTTACACTTGATGAGTCATCCATATTGGTGAGTATAGGGTATCATTGGATAGGTATGAGTCCTATCAGTCTTTCGATATTTACCTTTATTGGATCCTAAAGTCAATATTCATGGAGAGAAAAAAATATGTGTATGGTGGAATCGGGGCATAATCCACCATGAACTTATAAATCGAAATAAAACAATCAGTGCCGATAAATGCATTCGATGGCAACAATGTGTTCAAGAAAAACGTTTTCTATTATTTTCTTCTAAATCTGCTCAGTTTTATGAAGGGGGTATTGATAAGTCACCAGTAAAATGAGAGAAAGGTATCACTAATAATGGTGAATTTGTAATAGATTCATATTGCTTTGTTATTTTTTTAAAGCTAAATAAATGTTTGAAAAAAAATCGGCAATTATTTATGACTCGACCTTATAATTTACAAATATTATTTCACCATCGCATAATATAGTAAAAGAGAAGCAGAGGACAATCTTCAATAAGAAATGTGATTATTAACCCGTTAATGAGGAGTTCCGCATATGCTGCGAATGATACAAAAAGAGCATTCTCGCACGTTGATTGTGGAGATGAGTGAATCAGAGACAGAGACGAGGATTGTTTTGTGTCTCATCATACACTCGTACATCGTATGATTTTATCGATCAATAACGATAATCCAAATTTATCGATATCTAAATAATTAGATTATAGTTTATATATAATGATAATTTCGCTATTCACTCATAGATTCCCTCCTCTCCTATCTTTCCAAATAATCCTATCCTTACTTTATTACGCGTGGAAGGCAACGGGAAACCACTACATTAAATCCTTTCCCTATTTATCGATTTGAAGCTTCAACTAATGCATTATTTTGTTACTAAAACTGAAGACACACATGTGTTAACCCGTATGGCGGTGCAATCGCCTATTTGCGATCGAATTCCAGTGATCCAAAAAGAACACTTTCGTACGTTAAGCTCTGAGAGAGACAGAAACGGAGAGTGTCTTGCACGTTGAGTTTGGAAAAAAACACAGACGAAAATATTATCTTGCAGGTCGGAGATTCTGAATGGGAGACAGAAACGGATAAAATATCTTGCATACATCATACGATTGTATAGATCGTTAACTCAAATTTATTGACTAATAATGTGTGAATGATATAATGAATCGATTTCAAGTGTATTTCAAATGTATTGTTTATGTTTACTTGAAGAAATCACCTTTATTTATTTATGTACAAGTTTCATACACGCTGCGACGGTCCTAACAGATAAGTGGATTTGTACGAATGATAAGTGGCGGACAAGCAAATATAGCATCTAAGATTTTGATAATTTTAAATTAGCTCATTACTCAAAGCGAATTTGTAAACATTAATCAGACTTGTGGAATAACACTTAAATTTATTAAACTGTTTAAACTACTTAATTAATTAAGTAAAAATAAAACCTATGATATGTTAGTCAAATTGACTAACATTAACCTTTTCCGATGCGGAAAAATATGTCGATAATAAAATCTGAATGATCGGCTAGTTTTAAGTCATAAGGTTTATGAAATTTATTAACACCTTCGCAATTTTCTGAATTTCTAAAAGTTTTGCGCAATTCAAACAAAGACAAACAGACCGACCACTATCAAATGTATTTATATTTAATGGCCATATATGGAATGGAAACTTCGTAAACGACCATACCCAAGTTTCATTAATTAAACAAAGAGTAATGAAACCATTTTGAATTTGTTTTAGAAGGAATCGCCTTAATAAAATAGCTTTTAAAAAACGAGCAATTCATCCAATGATAATAGCCACCCTCACAGTAATAAATCAAAGATGGTAATCACTTTATTCGTTACGGTGCTCAATTGGATAGTTTTTGACTGTAATGGGATGTACTTGGTAGCTGAAATAGTGTTAATTGAAGCACTCATTGATCAAGAATCCATTGCAAGTCGATGAAGGACTTCAAGTGGCAATGATGAGATCGAATTATGTGGTTAATTTGCGACTGGTTGCGACGGATAATGGAATTAATTCTGACGTTGGTTCATGTAAATGCATTCTGGAGCGAATGCTCATTTCAAATCGGACTCATTTTCTTCAGCAAAACGTATCAAAATACTGACGAAAAATCAATACACCACATACGACCCTCGATTTTAGGGACACTAAATCGATATCGCCGAATCTATTTCGGATTACTGCCGCCGAAAATGTAAATTGTCAGCAGTAAAACGTAGACCGGGAGTTTCCACTATGGAGCCGCCGTTATCACCGAAGCAGATCGATACAGCCAGGCAACAAAAAGTGGCAAATCCATCCCCGATCAGGATAGAGTACTAGGGAGTACGGGCCGAGGATGAGACTGATCGACGACAATTTGCGAGGATGTTCATCGGGGATTTGGGCACTCGATCTCCCGCCGAGAGAAACGGGATGAAGCGAAATGCTAGCATTTGCGCGCCGTGAGTGATTGCAATTTTGTCGAAATCGCGAAACAAGCGTGTGCCAGAAAACGTTCGATACCCGAAAACAAAGAAATTGGAAGCCGATCTGCAAGAAACGAAATTGGAAAAGGAAGTATATGTAAATCTCACGTAAATATTCCACAATTTCGAGCATCAAGCTGAATGAAATTGCGACGGTACGAATGCAGCGGACACAATTGCTTATGGTAAATGCAAAGCTTTCAGCTGAATTTAAAAAATAAAACATACCCCACTGTCTTAATGGTCTTCTAATGTCGCTGTGGGAATACCCAAAAACTTAACATATCGTAATTGAATTTCTGATGTGGAAATATCCCACGGATATTCTTCATTCGGGCTGATCCCCGAAGACCACTCAAAAGCATACCTTACTCTGCTTTCGATTTAGGAACTCAATGAATATCGTACAACTTTGCTCTCAATAATATTAGCGAAGCTCTCAATAATATTAGCAAAGCGCAAACATTTAAATTAATTCTGCCATTTTTTATACATTCAAAGTGGTCGATATACCCTCGGGGTCAATGAGTTGCTCGAGGGAGTCGATTATATCTGGGCGGTCAACAGGGGTTCAAGAATCTACTTAAGAAATACCCCTCGGATTTGGCCGGAGCTCAGATAAAAATTCAAATAGAACATTATATCTATGTACATAACTTAGCCGCGAAGAAAATTTATCCCCGGCGATGGTAGAGTTAAACAAAAACATGCCGTAAATGTGATTTTATTCGTGAGATTTTTCAGCTGGACCAATTTGGGATAACCATAAAATATTATGGCCTCATGAATGCGAGATTCCGAACGAGTCACCATTCTCAATCGTACCAAGTGGTTTTCTCCGCCCTTAAATATGGATTGCCAGTTTTATTCATATGGACGATATTTTTTTTTAAATATAATCAGCAAAATTATATAAAATTACGCTTATTTCAAAGTCCATTATATTTTATGATAATGAAATTTAATATACTTAATTTAAAAATATGATTGAAAACTAAAACTGTGTATGCTTGTACAAATTAATTATACAGTTCAATACCAAATTATACTATTAAATTGTTTGTTGTTAATGTTTCCATGGAAAAGCTTGAAAAATAAAACATTAACAAGTGCGATCAAATCATGCTGCGAGAAGGACGTTCTTTCGCAGCCAAGGCCAACCGACGACTCACCCCGATGCCCGCCTCCTGCAGGTCACCCCCAACCGGCAACGGTGCACGTGCAAAAAACGATCGTCAATAATTCCAGACGCAATGTGTCCACTAGCGCCACAAAAGATGGCGAGAGAGACGGAAGATGTCATTTTTAATCTGGTGAATTAAATCTACTCAGATTAATAGCACTATTGCTTGGGGATGTTAAATCGCCCACGCTACAGAAACTTCCTTGTCGCACCCTGTATCTTTCATAACAATAAAAAGCGAATCATCTTAATGTTCGACAGCTTCCTTATAACTGGATTTAAGGATTTTTTCGTCCAATTGGACAACGGTTCGAAAGGGGGGATAGGGAGGCAGCGTATTTGTAGCGACTCAGTAAATGTTTATGGACGCGGAATAACAAGAAGTCTTCGCCGTCTAGCGTTAATCTCCATATATAGACACTAAAGAAAAAGGCATTCAACTCCAAAACTGCAAAGAGATATTTAAAATTTAAAAAAATGAACTTTACACCCCTCTCATATAATTAAATATCAAATTTAAAAAAACTTTTATCAAGTAAATTTTTAGATTTATCGGCAATGTCGGATTGTCGAATTTGTCGGACTATAGAGTACTGCCCCCGACCTCTTACAGTCTGGAACTTTTTATAAAAGAGTACTTAATAATCCATTGATTTACCGAAGAAATCACATGCACAAAGTTTCCTCCACCTCTGGATGTTTAGCTTTTTTTGAAAGTTCAGCTCTTCTTCTGTCGGACTAAAAGGGATGCCGGATTAAACCGGGGTCGGATTACCGCGGGTCTGTTGTATTGCGAATGCAACAAGTTGATTCTTTTCGCGAAATACTTATCCAAGATGATTTTCGAAAGCCGTTTATATATTAAATTTCGCTGCTCAAAGATTTCTAACAAGTCTTTCTCATTAAGAAATTGCAAATCAATTTGCATTAATACTTGTTTAATTAGTTCCAATTAATGCAAGTTTGTGATTAAATCATCTATGTGATACTAAGATGCTTCAATTAAATCAGTAATATTTCAAAGAGCAAGTAAATGCTTAATCGACTTCCAAACATGCTATTTAATATATTCTAGCAATATTTTACTGCAAAACACTTTGCATGTGACATGATTTAATCCCTCTTATCTGAAATAATCTCTACTGCCTTGATAATGTTGATTTTTTTCAGCAATCTTTACATGACAGGTGTATTACATCCATCAGTATCGCTTAAATATAGCTCATTTTAAGCGTGATTTTACTCCTTGATTTTTGGTCAATCATCAATTTAGACCCATTGGTCAGAAATTGGCCAGATATACAAAAATTAAACTTATTTTCCTAAACATGATAAATTCATGCTGAAATATAGCCATGCAGGATTGTTAACATTTCGGTCATATTTGGGCTTGCGGTTGGCTACTTTTGATCTAAATTTGATACATGAAACATTTCATCCCTGTTTGGCGAATGATGGATACAAACCGAGATACGAATGCTATTCAGAGATTCCATGAAACATTTCATATGATAACTTGAACAATAAATCAGTATAGCAAGTTCGGCTCGCACAAAGGACGAAAGGCATCGGATAATTCAAAAAGTATTTCACTTCCACGCTACCTCCGACGAGATTATAAGTCCACAGAGCCGCAAATAATTTCCAAATAGTTCAACTGTAAAGGCATCCGTAAGAAGTTTTATATCGATCCAGGGCCGAGAGAGATAGCCAAGTCTGAAAATTAATTACTTTCTCGGCGAACTCGGCTGAAGGCTCCGCAGCATCCTTAGGATGCGAAAATATTAACGCAGTCGCACACATACAAAAATAAACCGCGGAAAACTCATCCCTACGCCGGGTCAATATGGCGGTTTTCCCGAATTTTCGCGGCGTGAGGTTACCGTAATGCTTCCTTTCATAAGCAACCATCCGCGTGTACAACCACAGGGAACCCGGCATCAACAGTTGAATGCTTTTTAAGTTTTTCGGCTGTTAACCTTGAATGGGGATGAACCCGAAGTTACAAACTTCTCCGAACGATAACATCCCGCCTCCCTAATACACTGTGATTTTTTGTGTTCATGTACCGAAAGAAAATATTTGGCCGTTGAATAAAACATGAACTTCGACGAAAAACCTTACCCCATACTTAGACAAGAATTATTTTCTAAGAACACAATGATAATAAGGATCGTCTGAATGCTTAAAATCCCGTTTCCTTGCGCGATCACTACATTTATGCGGGCATTCCATAAATCAAAATTGAAATGCTTTCTTGGGAATTCGACAGAAATTAATATTTTTAAAGCCCCACGTACGTTATTCGAATACTCTTATATGCCTGCTTTGAATGTTTCGTATTTACATAATTGATGTAGAATTTGCCCAGTGCAAAAAAACGGGGTGGAAGTTTATTTGCTTGGAAAGCGACTGTAGCCAATGTAACAAAAGGCGCGATATTATCTCCGAATTAAGTACGACTTGCATGCCAATAATTCGCGACAACAAATTCAACCAATACCAGTAACTATTCCGCCAATGGAGTTTCCACGACAGTAATGAAGATTAACTTTAAGACAAGCAAACTAGTATAATTAGAATCACGTTTATTGAAACTAAGCGAGGAAAACTTCAACGAAATCAAAATTGTAAGCTGTTTTATTTTGTTTTTGAAGAAAACTCAAATAACGTAGCAAAGGACTCCTGGGAGAAATTTCTATCCTAGCCAATCTTAATCATATATCTAACTAATGATCGTCTCCTCGGTTGTATAATATCCCACAGGTTATACTTAACAGGTAAACTATTTCGAATCAAACAAGAACAAACATTTCCTAAACTAAGAGACATTAAAGCTGAAGTACCTCAGGGCTATTGAGGAGACATTGAGATTGCAAAAAGCATGAGATCAGACTTTGCAAAAATACTTAAGTTGAAGCTCGACAGCTATACGATACTAGCATAATAGTTAGAAGGCAAACTAACAAACTAACTAAAGACGACACTGCTTACGAACACCATCTTTCACCCGTACGCCTTGACTCATAACCTACCCACCGGTTACTAACACCTCTTCGACCTCGATCTTTTAACCTTTCGAGAGTTCAGTCGCGTATTTGCGACCGAATTCCAGTTATTCAGAAAGAACATTCTTACACGTTGAGTTCGAAGAGAGAAAGTGACGGAGATAATATCTTACGTTCATCGTGCGATTGTATAGATCGATAATCCAAATTTATCGACTAAAAATAATCCAAATTAATCGATTACAAGTGTATTTAATTCATGTTTACGCGAACAAATTAACGAATATTGTGTGCTATCGACAGTGTTTATTAATTTATATACAAGCTCCATACACGCTGCGTGGTTCTGATCGATAAGTGAGAGATATCTGGCCACTGGAAGTACGTCTTCCGCAGCCAAGGCTATCCGACGACCCCCACGACTCTCGCTCTCTACGCGTCGCCACCGAACCGTCAACGGTGCAAGAAGCGATCGCTGTCGTTATTGCAGACGCAATATGTCCACAGCGCCACAGAAGATGGCGCTGTTAAATTGACACATGGCACATAAAAAAAGACGGAAGATATTGCTGTTTATCCAGCGAATTAAATCTACAAAAATTAACAGCGCCATTGCTACAAACGTCTTTATCGTCACAGTCTTCTGAAAACGCTTGCTAAGGAAGATGACAGCTTGATCAATTTCTGGGGGGGGATACGATATTTGATGCTAAACATGGGGATTATTGGAATATTTAAAATGTTTTGTAAACGTGGATATGGGAATCATCGAGGAGTGGCTCGATAATAATTTAAATGATCAAGGATTTGAATGCTAGTCATAAAATGGTATTGAATTATGTTGAAAGTTATCCGTGTTTTTCCTCCCCATCATTAACCCGGATAATCGAGAGTCTACTGTACTTAAGTCTCATTATTTCATGACAAATAGCTAAATCCATCACTAAACCCGGCATAAATGCAACAGTATTTCTATTTTATGAGCGTTCCCACGGAACAACAAGCGACATGACGGATGCATTTATGTCAAAAATAAAAACACTGTATACACAAACTTTACGCACGGATTCTAAAATTGGATTTCTATAAATAAAAAACCGTTGTTTTCTCAGACAAAAATACATCTAAAAGATAAGCATTGCCCTTTATAGTAAAAGACAAAGCGATAATAAACATTTTTTGCAATGAAGCTTATCGGTGGCGAACTCAGACAGTCTATTTTTGAACGATATAATGTCATCATCATGCTTCATTCGGTCTTGGATAAAATATTTGCGCTATATTAGAAATGTCAACCAAAAGACGTTGACTTTAGTTTTGCCCCATTTCAAATTTATCTGTCTCGCACACATACAGATCACGAGGATGTTTTCACATGGAATGACCAAATCCACACGCCAGGAAAATCCCGCCCACGTCCAGGAGTGTGTGTGACACTGGACGCGAACAAAAACCTCCTTTCGAATCCGCCCGCCTCGTGCCGTAAATGGAAAAACATTTCGGGACTACTTTATGGGTTCACGTCGACTTGCGGATGTCTCGAGAATCCCGACGGCGGCCAGGATTCGGTCCAGGTCCGCATCCCGCAAGATTGCTTTCTAAATTGAATATACGAGAAATTACCGTAAAGAAAATTTAAGATATGGGGGGCTGCCATCGCGACCGCCCACTAATAGAAAAGAGTTTAGCATAAAACTGGATGTCTTAGGGAAAAAAGGTATTTGAAGATTGAAGGCAATGCGTGGGATGATTAAAAAAGTATTGCATATTATTCTTATGCTATTTTTATGAGAATTGGCGCAACTCAATGTAACCCTAGGCAAAAATGAGCATTCTTCTTATACATGTTACATAATTTTGTTTTCTCGCGATTTTCTCACAAAATACCATGTTATTAAAAAAACTGTATAGTTTCAACGCGATCTCAACAATCGTATGGCATATAATCGATTAATATCACAGTATTAATCGAATACATATTTAAAAGTAGCAAATCCTCAACACAAGAAATATTCCTCAACAATTCAAATAATCTCATAATTTAACAGGGCCGTAACAAGAGGATGGTAAATTAGGCTTCCGCCACATGCGTAATTGCGTTTAGGGCGCAAAAAATCTTCTTCGAACAACTTCGTTTTGTAATGAGAGTTCGTAATCCTTCTGTCGTAGAAATGTTCGAGTATGGCGTCCAATCGCGAGGCACTAATTCTACATGTCAGCGGTCCGAAAAGTAGACCGGTTAGACACACTTGGACTTTGTGGCTACTCCGTCCTCTTTTAGGATTTTTTGCGACATTTTCGGAGATAAATCCATACCCGGTACCTTCTATGATCTGTACAATCACAGAAGCCCCCTCAGAGATTAACTTACATAGGAGTTTGCACCAAATGAGGTCGCAAACGAGTCTAGACTTCTCCCCTACCATTAAAACTATACATGCATCTATCTTACTAATTTATGCTGCTATCTTACCTAGTTTTTTAGTTTTAAATTACAAAATTTAGCGAATTTTTAATTTTTTGTAAAATGCGGGAGGGCACATGTGATGTTACATGAACATTTGGACACTCCTACATAGAAAAATTGTAGGAAAAATTTTGGGCAATGCGAAAAAGTTAACAGCTCTGGTCATTTCCGTCCAAATCATTTTATCGCTCCGAATATTCCATTGTGGATAGCGTCGAATAAGTGACACATCATTTCTATGGTATTTGTTCTCTCTTGAACAATGGACCTAGTTTCAGGCGTCCCTCCATTGTGCCTCATTGTCTTCGCTTAGCCCACTTTTTAAACTGTGATCGACCTTTTTGTGTCATTTTTTATGACGAATGTGCTTTTTTCTGATACGTTTCGATACGGTTGATAAGTTATGGCTTTAAAAAGCAGCCTTTTTGCACGAAAAGCAATTTTTAGCTCGTGTTCAATATTATAGGCAATACGTCTATTGGAACGTGATTTATACGATTTGAGGTCGACGATTTTTGAAAAACATAAAACATGCGAATATTATGCCAGCATTATAGAACAAAGATATGCTGTCCAAATAGAAAGCTTATTTTATGGAGTCCACATAATGGGTCCACATGATCGAAGTGCAATACATCATATTTTCATGCAAGCTTTCAATGCATCAATTACTATTATCAGGGCATAGAAATTATATAGATCACAAAATACCATCTTTTAAATAATAACTTAGTTCTTGCATCTTTCAACAAAATTACCCCATTGCATGCACACATAGAGTTTCAATTTCTACATTCTATAGAGCCTTTTATCCGTCCATTGAACATTTAAGAGTACTCACTTTAGGGTATCGATTTTTTTACTTAAAACGCTCGGATAAACCCATAAATTGCCACTATATTGGCGACAATGGACAGGTCACATTGAGACAATGTGACCCGGCCAATGTCAATGGTGAAAGAAATAGACAGAAAATAACAAATAAATGTGTTATATAAGGCAGAATAACTAACTATGACAGAAAATGGATTTAGTATGACATTGAAGATTGATGAGTTCAAAAAATCGTATGGTTTTTTAATGATGTTATTCAGCATCCATACTTATTTTTAATGAATTTAAGTAAGACTAACAATATCGAAAAACGTAGTATTAAAAATATTAATAATCAAGGGGTTATATTTAACAAACAAAAAATTCGAGTCATCCTCCTTATTCAAGTATCATTAATTGTTGACATATTGAAGCATAATGTTGAGTCTGTTACGTAGGGAGCGGGTTCGTTTTTCTATCGGATCATGTGTAGTCCGGATGGATGGGAGAGGACGGGCGTCGAGCGAAAATATGATAATATATATAATTTTTTATTCGGTAAGAGAGAGAGGGATTTGGCTGCGGAAAGGACGTCCTCCCGCAGCCAAGGTCAACCGCCGAATCTCTTTGACTCTCGCCTCACGCGCTCGGTAATTGCAGGTGCAGCGCCACAGAAGATAACGCTGTTAAAATAACACATTGCACCTGAAGAGAGACGGAAGATGTCGCTTCTAATATGGATAATTGGGCATGGGGATATTAAATCGCCCACGCTACACGTCATTAGGAAACAATTAATTTTATTATATAGTACACGATAACGAAGTAGATTTTTATTCTAGGCAAGAAAGGAGGGACTAGATGTTCTCCAAAAATCCTTTTCATTGAAATCAAGACGGTCTTCTAGAAAAGTTTTCCACTGCCTTTCAAGGAAAATTGCTGTCTGCCAAAGGAAAAAAAACACCCACGCTCTTTATCAAGACGGCTGCAAAAGCACCCTTTGATACGAGCACCCAGACAGCCTACTGTGTGAGCATTTAGGAATAAAATTCATAGGTCATACTGCTTTCAATATCGTGAACATGAAGAGCATTTGAAATATGAAATTAATACCCTAAAAAGAATATTATATATTATACAAATAATCAAGATTCAAGCATCGACAGACTTAAATATCCATATATGGGATAAAACCTTAATGAATGGCTCTGACGAGTTGCTAACGAAATATTGAGTAGCTCGATCCGGGCATCGCATGTAAGCCGTATAAAAACGAGATAAAGTTTTGCATAATCTGTTTAAGAAAATCTCTCCTTGGGCGTGAGGTAGAAGGTTGTGGAAATCTGAGAGGATAGATGAAATATGGCACATTTCGCCGAGTTCACGGGATGTCACCTACAGGTGTCTTGACCCTATTTATATCGGCGTTGGGGGTTGGGAGCTCACCTATGGCTCGCCCACCTAAAGTTTCGGTTCTACAGGGATTTTCAATATATGTCTCGCCATAACCGCATTTGAGCCGGGGTGGTGGGAGCACGGGGTGGTGTGCGTGCCGATCCAGGGATACGTGAATTGTGAAAGGATTTGCCCGTAAAGAAAGTGGGAGAGGGAATGTCAAATGACTTTTGTAAAGGACGTTTTATTCCATTATGGGAATGCCGAGTTCGTATATTAATTTCATTGTTGTTATAACAAAACTTGTTTCCGCGAAATTTGCCATTGTTCCCGGGGTGTTTCCGATCGCGGGGGAGCGGACGCTTTTCATTAAAAATATCTGATCGAGGAAAATCGATCGGCTTGCAAATAGAAGGGGGTTGTTTGTTTCGCTCATTCAGAATTATTAGATCGTGTAAAACTTTTGATTGAAGCATTAACAATTTCCGACATTTGAAAAGCATCGTGTTACTAGTTTTAACTTGATACCATTAAAGGTTCCAGTAAGCAATATATATATAATTTCTAATAACAGATTGAGAAGTTGTGATCGACCGGATGTGACTGTTTCCCGTTGCGTTGCTCTCACGATTGCGAAATAATCTTTTTGGACAAAAGAAAGTCTCGTCTCGGTCGCTATAAAAAGTACCGACAAAAAGTGGTACTCTCCTCACATACATTCTCCCGGTTAAAACGAACTATACCAGCTTGTATAGGATATATACGAGGGTTATACTAAAAGTTCGCGGATTAAGTTTTTGCATGAAAGTGTAATAATACATATTTTAGATCCAAATGGCCACATTTTTCATAAAATACAGCAGCTTTAAAGCATATACGAAGCATTTACCTTGCGAATTATTAGCATTTATCTAAATCATTTTAATTATATCAAGATACATCAAAAGCAAATAATATATTTGATGATTCTCACTTTTTAAAAATATTTTACCAACAATTCATTAATATAATAGTATTTTATACAAAAACAATAAATGCCTCATGCGGCAATAAATGTATTCAAACCTGAATATATCAGATGTACCCATAAATATTGTCGTTTTTTAAATAAAATATTTGAATGCTCATATTTTTTAAAAATTTACCCACACAACTCCACTTATCTGATAACATTTTAACGCCTCATAAAACATCACGAGATTTGAACGAAAATATATACATACAAATAATGCTGTGTACCATGGGCGATTTAATATCCCCACGCAATGGCGCTGTTAGTTTGAGCAGATTAAATTATCCAGATTAACAACGACATCTTCCGTCTATCTTCAGGTGCAATGTGTAATTTGAATAGCGCCATCTCTTGTTGCCCTACGGAGACATTGCGCCTGTATACCGACGGATCGCTTCTTGCGCGTGCACCGTTATCGGTTGGGTAGTGACGCATAAGAGGCGGGAACGGGGAGAATCGTCGGTTAGCCTTGGCTGCGGGATGTCGTCCTTCCTACAGCCAGATCTGTCTCTCTCGTATGGAATAAATAGTTATTTAAAGGCTGTTTATTTTGTCCCGCGTTATTTTTGCCGTATGGGGGCGACCATTATCATATTGTAAAAACACTTAACACAGGGTTATTTTTTTATATTTCCACCGCTAAACGGTAAATTTGTCCACAATAAAGTATTGCTTTTATTGTTTGTCCAGATTTAATTGTTTCAAAATGAATTATATCTATGCCTAAGTGCAACTAATGACCAAAAGCGGTCAATCAATAAAACGACAATCATTTTGGGTTCTACTTATTATTCAAAACTAAACACATATCTATTAAATAAGAGTTTCATATAAAGTTGAATGAAGCTATTTCAAGACAGAATTCTTTTGCTATACGAATACTTGAGTACCAATGCGTACACGACGATATATCGGTGTTGTTAGCACTTTTCGCGAATGTTAACAACGACAATATATCAGCATTCGGCACTAAGAAATTTAATATCATACTGCAATAAATCCTTTTTAGAAAATGAAATTGAGCTTGAAAATATTTAAAACCCCATGTACGCCCTGTACTTAAGGACTTATCCCAGTCGCAAGTCGAGGAGTGCTTGTATTTTCAAACTGTATTGTAACGATGATCACAAACATCACTCAAAGATAAGATGGAAATATTGGCAATCAAATTTGAAGCACTTTGGAATACAAAATGGAAATAATTGTTATGTTTCTAAATGCTGTATTTGAAGTATTTAAGCAATAGGATAAAACAATTGGCAAGTGCTACCCATTTGAATACTTTTCGCGTTGGCGTATCAATAATGTAAGTGGTATCGAGAGCAACTCCTACGGATTTGTTCTCGGTGAATATATCAAATTACGTCATACATCCTTTCCAGGTGTGCCTTCATAGTGTCACTTGTGAAAATGTCAAAGAACCTTTCCACGAAATAAAACAGGGATCAAAATAGAGATGACGGCACATCGAACAAGGCGATTCCAATTCCCCGCCGCAGATATTCCCGATATTATTTGCGCCCTTATCGAGTCAACGAGCCCGAATTACATCCAACGTAAGCCTACATCGGCTCTATAGTAACGAGTTCAATCTCCTATTTTATCGGCGGGGCGAAGAAAATCAAACGTCGACTGGCCGAATTCGATGTTCGAGCTGCTGCAGAATCCGCAGAGGGTGACTCTTTGATTAAACTTTAACGGTGAACTTTTAATTGCGATCAGAGGGATGAGAGGTCCAGACCCGGACTCCGGAGCATTAGACTGTATCTCGGGATCGACGTGTGCACTGGGATGGCAACGCCAACTTCGCCATCTACTTGTTTGCACAACTTTTTGCTGAAGCGGACCGATTTGGAGCGCCTTTAAGGCGATTCGCGCCCCCCGATAAAACGTCAATACAAACTAGTCCACCCCCGGATCCATTGTGTATTTTGAACCCTTTTATTTACCTTCCGGGAAGGTTATCCATAGTAGATTCGCAGATATCTGGACGAAACCGAGCTGGCTAAGACCCAACCTCCGTAATAATATTCAATCACTTCAACCGGGATACGAGGGCGGAGATAGTTATCTCACATTCTCAGAAGCCATTAATCTTGCGCGTATGTATATTATATACAAGAAACAAAGAGTTCAACACGAAATGTTGGAGGCCAATGCGGAAATTCTATTTCAAACGAGCGCCTGAAAAATATTCGCACGGCGTAAAGACCATCTAACAGCCGGTAATAATTTAATGAAACAAACATCCCTGATCCAGGTAATGTGATGAAAATACAATTCCACAGGGCTTACAATTATTCATCATTATGTCTTTTGACCCATTAACAATAGTATTAAGCCGGTAAAAAAGCTTGGCTTTCTACCGCATTGCAGATGCGAAAGATACGTTTTTAAATTGAACTTTAGAAGTTTACATCATCCGAGGTCCATGAAAAAAGTTTCCGAACAATTGATATAATTTAGCATCTCAATGCGATAAAGATACGAAGTATACTCGAATGTCTCGGCGACCTGAATCGACAAAAAGGTCTAACAGGTAGCACTGAATTCGCAAATAATTCATCCCACACTACATTATGCTTCCCACAAAAAATAATTACGAATCCACATATGTTTGCTGCTATATATAAACGATTTTATTATAATGTATTCCACAAACGAAAAAGCATTTATTTATAATGATTTTTTGGATTAATGCACTGGAAATTCGAGCTTAAATTTGCACAGTTTACGTTGTTTAAACAAGGCGTACATATCATTTACGTTTGATATACAAGCCATACGATGTTTATTATTTGTATACTGATAAATCAAGATCTCACTTATCGTACGATATTGTAGATCAAGAGTGAATAAGAAAGAAAAATGTAAGGTTGCTGTTAAAAAAAAGTCAAAGAGTCGTCCAAGAGTCTTGGCCGCGGGAAGACGTGTTCCGATCTCGTAACTGTACTCTTTCTCTCGGCCATAAGCAATAATAAAGATTATAAAAATAATTATTAAATATAAATAAGAATAATAATTAAAATAAATTCGCGAAATTACGGAATAAAAGCGGAAAATATTTAATCCAGATAAGCAATAAGAAATACATCCAAAGCTCACTCGGGCATTAAAAATCGACATCGTGAGAAGTGCGCCATACGAAATGGGGTGGTAAATAATTCGCCAAGCTATCGCTAATTTCATCCAATGCATCGTCGAGTCTGTGAATCCACACAGTCTAGGGTACAAATTTACCATTCGATTAGAATCCATCCCTCGACGGGGGATCGTCCACCCCCGGCCGAAACGAGTTAGGGGCGGGCCGCCCGAGAGATATGGCATTTCCTAGTTGACGACGTAGTTTAATTTTAAATTTTCCTTATCGTGATCCAATTTAATACGAACAAAACGACATACATAGCAAACAAGCGTGACGCTACCGTACCTCGATAATATCAAAAGCGAAATAATAAATCTGAGCGACCGTGAACGTGGAATTAGAAACGGTTTCGTATATTTGCTGGAAGCAGACTGCATATACAGCCTTGTTCACAAATGTCAAATTTATGATTCAGATTTGAGCAGGGATATTCAAATGATCAGAAATCTGAGCGAAGACAATTAAATTTAAATTGGAAAGCACTCCCAGCAGCGTGCTTAAAGCCCACTACTAGATATTCAGAGAAGACCATTGTTCTGTTGTATACAAATAATCAATTTTATACATCATGGCGATCCTTAAATTTGTCGAAAAATAGATGAATAAAGTTTGCAATGAATAATTCAGTTCCAAGAAAGAATTTAATCGCAGACTTAAACCAAAGAGATATTATTTCCTTAAAGAACAACCTCCTGCTGAAACTCCCACGGATAGAATTTGTCCCAATGAGGAGCTGATTGGATTAGCGTCGAAACAGAGCATCAAAGTAACAAGAAATACACCCTGATAAAAGAAAAATACAACAACAAAAAAAACATCAAAGCACTAAAATTGCAAAAAAACGAATTTCACTCTTCTGCGTCTGCAGAAAACTTAGCCTCCAGGTACTGTAATCGCAAAGACGTTAATCAAATTAAGACTCATCTTAACTATCATCTTAATCCTTAAGCGTACAATCCGCCCACGACCAGCAATTTTCTTGTCCGAAGTAATTCATCTTAACGAGGAAACATTCGTTCGTCTTCATTCCATGCGGATGCTAATTGAAGATAAGGAATTTCAACTGCATCCGGTCGTAAAATTTAAAACCCGGACAATGAGGACTTATTTATGGACATTCATAGAGAAGAATACGAATAAGGCTAGCAAGAAATCATTTGTAATCACCTCAACTCAGTATCTGTGATTGCAGCAAAAACTGGTTGCCATCGATCTGCTTCTTCTGAACTCTCCGAGCTGGCAGACAAACTAGCCTGTAACAAAAATAAAAGACACAATTAATAAAACATTTTTTAACCGAAAAATTCGGAATTGAAATTTTTATCAAACAGAAATCGTACACCTCTAGAAGGCTACTAAATCGAGACATTTTCGCCGAAATTTGGACGCTTGGAAACAGCGGCGTAACTACTAATTAGCAAACTTAGACGACGCCTAGGGGGAGTGACTATCTAATCTATATATACATATATGCAGTACATACATGTTTTTCAAATTGTTATATTAATATCTCCCTACCGGTGATGTATTTACTACACCTCGACGCTAATAATGGGAATATCGATATGAAATATAATAGATACGGGGTTCAGAATTTTTGTGTTCCTCCGTAATATAATTACGAATCACATCAAAGTATTTCAGTATATAAGTATTAATCTGCAGCGACGGAAATAAATATTTCGTCAGGAAATCAGGAATTTTGCGAGTTTTAGTCCGTGTCTCAGCAGAAAGAATTTTATCAGTCACATTGATGGTGTTATACGAAAATGGGGAGTCACGCGGTCATCAACTCGAACTAGTATTTAAATATCTGATGACCGAATTGGCATTGGGCATGCAAAAAAAAAAGCGACTCGTCATCATAATGTCTCGCAGTTGGGTCTTTCACTGTCTGATTTGTAAATCGACATCTTGAACAAGCCAACTAGCTTGTATTTATTTATTTTCTTGACCATTTTCTTCTACATTTCGAGCGTCTCACCTATCAGATAGTTGAACGAACTTCGTATATTACATACTAATGTCAGTTTATCCGTGTAAATTATTTTATTTGTGTAATACATGCATGTGTTGCTTTGGCAAAATGACAATCCTGCATAATTCGGTTGTAAATCTGTGCAAAAGAGAGAAAATACTGCAGAAAGATGTTTTCTTCCCGCAGGTGCTTTTGTAATCTCGCGGCTGTAACCTCTTTTGGCATTAAATAAGATGATTTTTAAGACGAGTGCGTTTACGTCCACACTCGAATTCCTTCATGCTTCCACTTGGATCCATATGCAATTCCCCGATCCATGTTCAACGAAATATATGTATAAAAGAAACAAATACAAGTCCGAACCGTCGTAAATCGAGAGCTACCTGTATGTTATTATCAGCAGTTGTTTCTAGTCTAATTCGTGTATTTATTTCCATAAATAACAATTGAATTGGAACAATAACCGAATAATTGGGGATCTAATAGATCATTCTTTGCTCACGCTGGGTTAATGATGACCCAAATGAAATTTAATTATATATCAATGAAAAGCCAATTATCCTTTTCTTTATTACATACAATGAAATCTATGGAAGTTCTTGGCGTTACTATTCAATGGAAACTGGTAACTTCAATTTGTGAAGATCCATTATTGACACCTGACTGAGACTATGTACTTTAAAGTGGATAAAATTAGACCCGACTGGATTCCAAAATGCCTGAATATTTTACAGGCGATGGTTTCATATATTTTCAGCGGGGCATACAGTTATCCGAATGAGATTCAAAATGGCATTGTAGCAAACACAAAAATACGAATGAATAAAAGAAAATTTTTCATGGCGTATTGCAAAGGCTGTGTTGTGCTCGAATGGCGTATATGAGCGCTCTATATTTACGCAAATGAAAATTGGGCTTGTCCTTAAATTTTCAGCCAGGAATTCACTGCTAACAAAATTGAAATCTCCGCCAAGCCACGAAAAATTTCCACATCAAAAGGTTTCACATAATTTGAATACATAATGGTCTTCACCGGAGTTGTTATTACGTGCAGCAGTCTTTGTTTCGAATCGACCGGCAAAAAAATGCATTCACGCCCCACAGCCGACATAATGTCCCGCCAGAATAACGTTTCTTTGAGGCCCTCCGTGGCACTTGTACACTCCGGAGTCATTTGAATAATTACATATTCAATGCTCAAATTTCAATGCCGACTTATGAATATGAAAACCCGAGTGAGAACGGAGGAAATGAACATCCAAGCCCTCTCGGCTCGAGGGCCCGTCCTATTGTGCCAACCGTGCACATTACGGAGCAGTTAAGCCTCTGCGAAATTCATTAACATCGGCAACAATCATCAGACACGATTATATTCGCATTCGCAGCCTTCTAATGGCAGTCGTTTCCTTAAGCAATTAAGCCGGCCCCATAAATTATCGAAGACATCCGAAAAAATGCCTATTCGGCACGAGGGAGTATCGCTTATTTGACAATCATCGGCCAAATCCTATCTTCATAAAACGTGCCCTATCGGCAAACGGAGCAGATCAGGATCCGCTCTCCTTGGTCCAAAATTCGCCAACGAAATAGCATCTCGAATTTCGATTCGAGATAAGCCGCCTATAATCAGAAGGAAGGCGTTTATTTGTTCCAAATTTTATACGGGATAAAAACTCGATCGTGTCGATTATCATTATACGACTCGCTAAAGAGAAACCCACTCCGATACTCCGTTTTCCGTATACGACGAGGAAAAAACAATTCGGATTAAGTAATATTACACCCATAAATAACCCGAAAAACAGCATAAATATCGTGGAAACACATAAATAAAAACGGCATACAAGCAATACCCATTTTTCGTATATTACCGACTAAAAGTGAGAAAAAACCCTCATACTCTTCACACTATTTTTTAAACACAAAATCAACTGTATCAAAATATTCTTAACGACTTGACTTGACTTGATAAAAATTAATAAATATCGCCAAAATCGTGTATCAAACTATTGATTGTGGACCGATCTTCGAAGCTTAAATCGTAATGCAAATGATTGAATACATAATTCAAGACAATAAATCGGCAATAATACAATATTAACTTTGCACTCGAGCATATGAGCATATGATTTGATGCCGCAACTCAAGAGGTGACTCTCACTCACCACACGGTTTGAAGCGGAAACTCGATGCGTAACAATAACTGTTTACGTTTAATTCCTTTGAAGCGGGTTCCTATGATCTTCTGTATAATCTTATGAAGTGTAACACGACACCTCTTAAAATAGCGATAAGATTTTCTTATCTGAAATTAGTACGCAACCACAACCTTCTGCATAACAGAATATTCTAACATGAAGTTAGGGAAGGATTGCAAAGTGTATTCCCAAAGAAATAAAGCCGGAAAAGACATCAAGGTGTAAAGATATATAAAATGTTAAAATACAAGTTTTATATTACAGCAAGTATTCAATACTGCATCATTTTAATAAGAAATTCAGGCCACTCTTACTTCGTAAAATGCATTAAAACTATGTGGGTTTAATCAATTTTCTGCCGACCGCTTCATACATTCCCATTTAGAATGCTTAATTTCTGTAGGTCGTTTTTGAAATCAGTTTTGCTTTCTCCGGTAATAGCGAGAGAGCAATGTCCGTCGAAGTCGCATACTTTATGATTAACACTCATAGAGCAAATAAAAAATAATGTACTGCAAATATTTGCAACCAGAAGTCAGTGGGATGACTCGGAAATTCACACATGGTGAATGTGACAAAAGACATATTGCATACATGTTGGTAATGCAATGAAACGTCATGGTGAATAAATCAGGGAGACCAAAAAGTATTTGCGTATTTTGAGACCTTATATTTGAGCTCAGTTTGTGTCCAGACACAGTGACTGAAACAACTATTGTTAAGCATCATTTTTGTGTAATAGATTTTTTTAATGTAAAATGTCCAAACCCGAAACTAACGGAGTCCACATGCGACATTGTATGCTGCTTTTTTGTTTTGGCTTGAAATACCACAAAAGTCAGTAAAACACTCAATGATGTGGTAGTAGTCTGCAGATGCTAATATTCCAGAAATTAAAATCAGGCAGAAGTAATTTAAGGGATGAAACGAGAACTTTCGAATTTCGATAACGATGCACTAAATCCACGGCAATCAATCAAGGAATTATTACAAAAACTAGGATCACTATACACGGATACCGCACAGAAGGTGGCAGGCGAGCTTGGACGGCTCATGCCCAACATTGGAGGGCCAAAGCCGTGCAGAAGACGTACCATAAACGAGGTAATACACTCGATCTTTCTGTACGGAGCCCCGATATGGCATGAGTCGCTCAAACGTGACATTAACAGAAAGAAGCTCGCCAGAGTCCAGCGACAGGGAGCGCTCCGAGTCACCGCAGCGTACAGGACAGTGTCTGAAGACGCGGTGCTGGTGATTGCTGGAATACCCCCGCTGGACCTCCAGGCAAAGAAGAGGGCATTGGACTACGAAGATCCTAAAAATCGCAACGAACATGACCAGAAACTGAGGGAAGCCTGGCAACGGAGATGGGATCAGTCCAGCAAGGGAAGATGGACCCATCGACTTATCCCGGTCATAAGTCGGTGGAGGGCCCGGGAACACGATGAAACAACCTACCGCTTGACGCAGGCGCTCACTGGGCACGGATGCTTTGGTGCGTACCTGAAGCGGATTGGCAAAGAACCATCCGCTACGTGCTAACACTGCCAAGCGGAGGTCGACGACGCAGAGCACACCATCATTGGCTGTGAGGCTTGGGCACCCCAGAGAGAACTGCTGAAACAAGCACTCGGGGTGGCCGAGCTAAATATCGACAACATGGTCCACAGCATGATGGAAAGTAAGAAGAACTGGGACCTTTGGCGCGACTACGTAGAAGACATCATGAGCGCCAAAGAAGACAGTGAAAGAGAGAGGCGCAGAGCGCCTCTTCAACAATAGAATAGGGCCATCAAACGGCTAGACTACCTGTCACCCTTGAAGCAATGTGATAAACAATACCAGGGGGACAGAGGAGACCAAAGGGGGCGGTTTAGTGAGCAGGCACGACTGGCCAACATCCCTTATGGAAGTTGTATAAATACCAGCGTGAATCTCACACTCAGTCTTTGGAAGATTCCGCGCCCACAGGAAAAAAAAAAAAAAAAAATGATCACTATAGACCACTGTGTAAACACATTTAAAACTCATCGGAAAAACGAATAGGATGGGTGTAATTGGGTAGGATGGGTACCACACGCCTTGAGCGAACACAATAAAAACTAGCAACTAAACGCGTACTACACCTTCTTAAAAACACAACAAAATAGTCACTTTTTGAATAGCATTGTGGTTGATGATAAGAAATGCCTTATTTACGATAATATACGACGAAAAAATCATTGGCTTCCTTAACCTTTCTCTTACTGTGCTAAAAATACCCGCGCCCACCGATGATATGTATTTGGTACACTACTAATGCTTTTATTGACTATAGTTGAGCTTGAAATGTAACAATTTTTATAAAGTTATAAAACTGTACGAAATACATCACCGGTAGGGAAAGGTTTAAAAAAACTCAACTCCAATACCTAAGCCCAGATTGACTATATAAAAGGGGTTTTGTACATATGGTGGGATATGTATCATGAATTAATAAAACCGGAAAAAATTATACCTATACACATTTTTCGGCAAATATTAATCCGTTGATGAGGAATCCCGCATATGCTGCGAACAAATTTGAGTGATCGGATACAAAGATGAAGAGCGTCTTGCGTCTCATCATACACTCATACATCGTACGATAACCCCAATTTATCAATGTCAAGCTTCAACAAATGCATTATTTTGTTGCCAAAACTGAAGACATATGTGTAGTGTTTATGTTGACGCGAAGAAATTAACGAATATTGTGTGCTATCAACATTGTTAAGGTTCATTTATTGATATACAATATTGACTCACGCTACGCGGTCCAGAGAGAAAAGTAGATCTGTGTGGACGATAAGCGGTATACATACGAATACAAAAAATTAACTTGTTTACTTCGTACTTCGTTGATACTTCGTAGATTTTCAAAAAAGATGTTAAATATTGACGTTGTTTATAAATAACCTGAACCTGTTTCCTGAACCGTGTCTCGATACAATGACTGTAAAAGGGTTTGTTTTAGAATTTTGATTACTTTCTGGTCCCCTTATATTATATATTTCCCAGCATACAGTTATTATCTCAGAATTAATCATTCGACAATATTGATATCAATCAATTAGCGTTTGCCAAATATGATATCTCATCTCAGCCGCGATTGACGGATATGGCACTACTTCCGAAAATGGCATGATGATATCCGGTTTCGAACGTAGCGACCGAATCGAACAAAGTTTCACCCACAAAGAGAATACAACTTGTGATGTCGGATATAACCTGACAACACGTTCCTGAATCAATTAAACTAATCCGAAGTTTATTTGGAAGCTCGCGGTGAAATACATAAACGTGCCCTTCCCGTTTAAACAACTCAATTATGACGTACGTCGGCATCCCTGCTGACTTTAGATGAAACTGAATAACTACCAGACCTATCAGAGAACCCAATCTATTCAATATTCCGTTGATCAATTTCGCCTGAAACCCCTTTTATTGAATCATAAATTCTGTCGAAGCACAAAAATCAATTTGGAAAAGTACGAACACCTTACGTATAAAAAAAATGATGGGATAATAACGAAATATTGTTTCGAATAAGTGCGTATCAATTCCTCAATTTCGGGAATACTTTTCACATATTCAGCCTTTAAAGCCGCACTCACAATAAGATCAATAATCCCAAAGCAATAAAACGATCCAATAAGACATATAAATACAATCCGGCGAATGACGCGTCATACGCATAAAAAAAACTCATCAATTTATATGATTTGATGGTACTGATTTTATGTCGAAATATTTACGATAAATCCCCGTGAAAGGGGTTATAATCCCGTATATTTATATGCTCCGTCGTTAAAGCCGCGCGGGGGCGATTAAATTTTCCGAGCAAGCGATTCGTTTTTCTCACTCGATAAATTTAAATCTCATTTTCGAATCTTCCGTGAGATATGGCAGATATCATGCGAGCATGAAAACTATGTCAATGGTCTTCCATCATCATCATAGTACAGCCACACCTCATATATTTTGTATAAGTAATAATTCTAAAAATGTCGTTTGAAATTAGAATGAGTTATCTTGTTTAATTAGAAATGATAGAAATAATGAAATTTATGAGATTTTTATATATAAGATCTACTGTAAGTTATTTGTACTATATTATTTGAGAAAGTGCAAACAATAAGTTGGCAAAGTTTTATCGCAATCGAATCAACGGTATGGCAGCGCATTAAATACAGACAAACAAACATTTATTTTTATTTATTAGACCATGCCTATGTTACTCGCGTATTCCTTAGCATTAAGTAGACGAAGTTTTATCGCAATCCGATGAACGGCATGGCAGCGCATTTCGAACGAACAAAACCAAATTCATTTTTATATACTAGAAGATATGTATATAAAAATACAAATAGAGTAACTTATTTTTCTGCATAGTTCCCTTTATTAGAAATACATTTATTCCATCAGATAGGAAGCTTCTTCATCCGTCACTGAAGATAGAAGGCGAGAAATAGCATCCTCTGTTGCGCAACGCATAATTATTCGTTTTTAAGTTTAATTGAATTTTAAAAAGTAATAAATATAAGTATTTTAAGTTAATTAATTTACTTGCAAATCGCCCGAAACGAATACCGCGTAAATGGAGGCATAAATGTGTTTAAGCGCTCAAAAATTACCAATGGCGAATTTTCACGCTTTCCACGTGCATGATTCCATTGGAAAATATGGTAAATGGGAAATTTCCTCATTCAAATCGATAGGCTTGTGATATGACCTGCCATCCTGCGAACTTTTTGATCTCATTTGGTTTTCTTCTCACGAAACCCTTCAACGGGAGATTTTCATCGCTCATTCGGCCGAATGTAGAGATTTCCTGATGGAATCGTTCGAGCGTGTTCGCTCGTGGCATTTTAAAAGTTAAAATAATTTCGTACATATCCGAGATTTGCATGACAGCATATTAATCGCGCAGCCTGTTTTTCCACGATCAAGACTTGACGAGGGGCTCTTGAATGACGCTGACATGCCAAGAAATGCTCACATGCATGACAGAACATGAAAAGCATTATTAATACGAATTTTATCTTCTTGAAAGCCTACATTTGAAATATCGCCCGTTTGTTTTCCATTTAAAAAAATAATCCGAGCGACCCAAGAAGAAAAAAACAACAAATTCGCCGTATGGAGTTAGCTCAACTCTTCCGGAAATTTTTGCAAAAGAAGTCTTTGTTGGATCAAATTTTCTTTTATGGAGTGACGAACAAGCGAAGCATAACAAAGCAAATAATTTAGCACAGATTTAACATAATATTCAATCATCGATGATATGATTCCTTAGTTTATTTCTCATCAATGGTTTGAGAATCATCAACGTATTATATTTGCGCCATAAAAGTCGTCCATCATGCGGCAATCTACCCACGCATCAATATAATCGAGACCCGAATAAAACTATCATTATTGTTGTCCCACAAAAAAATCACTTAAGACGTAATACCACTCTAATCAATTCTGTATCATTATTCATGTCTGGTCAATTGGACACGTTTAGGCTGCTAATTTTTTTCGTCTAGGATGCGGAGTTTGCATCATCGAGCGATGGACCAATTTGATGGCACAGAAACATTTCTTCATTGACCAACATACAAAAAATACAATTAATGACATTCGTTTTTGCGCAACGTTCATAAATATCAGATATGAAACGTATCATTAATTTAAAATCATATTTACACTTCAGAGTATTGAAGCCCCGCTCTTAACCTACCATAGAAAAACAACAATACGTAATATGCTGATCAACAGCAGTTATAATACGTTTTAATATGTTGTACTCGAGAAGTGAATCTCACGCACCATATGATTTGATGCTGTAAATCGAGAGGTGACTCTCGCTCACCACTCGGTTTGATGGGGATACAAGCTTTGTCTGGGCTGAATAATTATTGAAATTGAAATGCCACCTGACAAGAACTATCTTGACAAATAGAAAGAATTTATCAGAACAAATTACAAATTTAAAAAAATCAGCAAGAAATCAACAGAAGCTTACCGCTATAAAATAAATACATCAGTTTTAACATGGAAAAACAAGAGGGTCGTCACATGCTTGACCAACTGGAAAAATGCAGGACTGTTGACTTCAGGTCTTCCTGCGGCCAAGACGGTCGGTCGGACCCTAAGACTTAACTAAAGACTCTTTGTAAACTCCAATTCAAACTAATTCAATGTGATTATCTGTCATTTCTTAATTTTTCCCCGGTTATTCTCAAAGCTTCACATTCGTTCCACCAATTTTTCCAGTGTATTTTTTAAAATAAACCATAAAACGATGCCTATTCTTCCCAAGCTTTCAATTAACGACGATCAATGCACGCAACTTAATTGTTTGCTGCACCAGCATCCCTTCCAACAATGACGACCACGATCCCGGAAAATGTTTCACAAAGTGGAAAGCCGTGAGTTGAAGCTCATTTTCCCTCGGGAATAGTGTTATAAATTGAGTTCGTGTTCCTTGTTGTTCCTTGGCCAAATATTTAATGGACAAGCAGCGTGCATTGTGTTCACCCCAGCGTTTATTTAATAAAGCTCCATGTACCGCGAAATACATATTTTTTAATTGTGATGCATTATGGACTTAAATCGAAACACGTAAAATACGTTCCAGCTCAATAAACAGCGTTTTCATTGAGCAATTTTCCGTAATTAATATTGACTCGCTGCGGCACAACGTATTTGCGACGTTAAAACGTATCCACGAGCACAACTTTATTTGCGATTTTATAAGCTGCTCGAAAATTTAATATTCTCTCCAAATATTTTTCCAACTCAATTAATCTTCAATTCACGTCCCAAGAAGAGTACTCCTTCCACAACGACAAAAAAATGACTTATCAGTATGTGAAACGGAGTATATATTTTTAGTATCGGCACGTGGATCAGGCCTTTTTCGCGAAGCTTTCGTAGACTATTATCAAAATAAATACTTGCTACTCTTATCGCATCAACGGCTCTAAATGCGAATGTGCTACGATTTCTTCATTGAAATCCGATGAATAGGAAAAGAGATTGAATAATCGATGCGAAGACTCATCGAGAACCATGCTAAGATTGCCAAAAAATACCTTTTATATTATCAAGTTTTAAAATTTTACATATTAGATTTTAAATTACAAAGCGCTGAATGTCTGTCGTTATATTTTGTATTTACTGTATGAGCATTTGACGTATATTTTTATATTTGACGCAATATTTAACTTTCAGAGAACGACCCAATTATGATCCAAGCAGATCTTAATTTTGTCACATCCACTCGCTGCTCCAAATTGTTAATAATCTCTATTTTTAACCAAACACATTGTTCTATTAAATGCTTAACAAACTAGATCATAAAGAACTTCTCAACTAAGTGTTCGAGATGAGAATATTGCAAGCGTTTCTATATCATAATTCTTTCAAGCTGCATTATCTTCTATCTACCCATAGAATTTTGCATATTTTGCCTCTTACAAGCCTTTTAGTAAAATTCATTTTTCAATGTGCAGCAAATGGAATTGGTGAACAGCATTTTTGTGCGCTCTGCTTCAAATTTACTCAATTTGAACCGTCTTCTTTCGTGCCATTTATGTGGAAGTGTTCCTCTCAGACAGCCATTATGGCGTTTTTCCATTTAAACTATGTTGCAAATATTCGTTTTCATTTTTAAGCTGAGAAAAAACGGTGCTTTTACAGGGTTATTTATTAGGCTTTAATACCATATTTTCTATCAAATATTAGCTCTCGATTATACACTAATATAATTTTAAGGGATGTCATACTTTAAATATACTCTCGCAATCAAATTTCTAGGGGAGGTGCATACATTTTTTAATTATATAAAAATATAAAACAGAAATTCTACTGACAGGATACTGTCAATATATGCGCGGGGGAGAAGTTCAGTCTCGCTCGCGACCTCATTTGGTGCGATCCACCAGTGTTAATTAACCCTAAAAGATGAGGGGGTGCCCACAAGGTTTGTGAGTCCAATCGGTCCGCGTTTCAGACCGCTGACACTTCGAATGAGCGCCTTGCGATCGGACGCCATGCCCGGACATGTCCACAGAACGTGGTCTGCGTCCATGACCGGATCTCCGCACGGACACTCCGAAATCGGGGAAAGTCTGAAACTAGAGAGCGAAGTCCTAAAGCGCCCGTGCCCTATGAGGAACTGGGACGTCCAGCGTGAACATGGGCAGATCAACACGTTCGAAATATCAGAAGAAACGGCAAATTTATCAAAACAAATTTTCATTTCTTGGGAATATTAAATAAATTATAAGCCCGTTTTTGCATATAACAATTATGATATAATACACACGCTACAAAAATAATTACACAAAATCGTTGTAATAGTGCTGTTAATAAAGGGTCGTTTGCGGTTAATATATTTTGCGTAAAATTAAATTATTTTGCAGCTAGCACGAGATGATTAAGTTCGCGTTCGGTACAATATTAGTAAAGCGAATTGCGAAGATGAAAGCAACTTGCTTCAAAGAACTTTCCTGAAATTACAAAATAAATTACACGTCGTAAATATTGAAAGATCTTAAGGTTAACGATTCACCCGTGCGTCGGCGTAGAGCACGACAAAGGACAACTTGTAAAAATAGGTTCTCCCGGGGGAACAATCGACACTATACGACCGCAGAAGGGAGCACGCCACAAACAAATCATCAACTAGTCCCTACCTTCATCAAAATATACCTCCTGGGCATAAAGTCTTGCTTTATTCACGGATCATTTCCGCCGTGAAAAACGAAGAAAAATCGTATTTTTTTCCCTCTGAAAGGCCCACCGAAAAAGATTCCGCAATAAAAGCGAGTAATAGAAAAACATTCAGTAATGCATTTTAAAACGCGAACGAGGCTGCGACCCTAACGCGCCCATTACGAAAAGAAAACCGCGGTCTCTAACTGCGCAGAAAGCAGTCGCAACAATTGTCCTTTTAAAAAAAACAAACAAAACGGGATGCCGGGGACGTACTTTCGCCCCATTGCAAAAAGAAACCGAAAATAAGCATCCCCCTCGGTACAGGGCCGGAGAGAGCATGTGAAAAGTTTATGCTGACGACGTAGCAAGCGCTACGAACCCACTCGCTCATATCGTAGCAAATAATGCATGCTACGGTCGCGACCTGTGCGTACTCCCCCGACCGCCTTTCTCATTACACTTTATGCTTTGGCGGTCGTTACACCTTTATAAGCCCAAAATATTCCATCTCGATGTCGCCAATTTTTGGCAAAGAAACCCAACGGCGAGGAATGCCAAAAACTTTAAATACATTTCTAAAATTTACGACACTAGAGCCCCATTGCGAGCCAGCTTGCTAGAAAGAACGCCCTGTGCAAGACAATACCACCTCGAATTTATGAGCAATGAAAATTAAGCAATTTTTTCACAGAAACAAATGGATTATTTAAAATTAATAGAAATTCAACTGTATGTCAAAGTTTTTTCTACCCACATTGGACTCAAAGTGAAAATCGGACACGTATTTCATATGTGATAAATAATTTAATGTAACAATAATGAAGAATCGTATATTAAAAACATAACGTTTCGAAGCCCTGTGATTTTTTGAATTAGAATTTAATAAAGGAGAGGATCTATGAGTGAATAGCGAAATTGTCATAATTTTTGTTGCATATTTGATCATACATATGCAGTCCTGCAGCATCAAGCGCCTCAGTATTTACTTTTTCATATCCAGAAAATCAGGGTAAATCTGGATCGAGTCTATCTATGGGAAATATCGAACCAATAGATGGGATTGATGGAGAGAAATTAGATTAATGGCTAAATGGGTGTGCAAAAATGCACCCTCTTAAAAATGAGTATGGACACAATGCACATTAAATAATTGTATAGAAAAATGTGTGTACAAATTTGGTAACTACTGTCATCCTGACTAGATTTTTTCGAGCAAATTTTTATGCGTTAGATGATAATTATTTATTTAATAATATTTTAGTTAAATATCTGTTCACAACATGTTAAATAAAATCGTTCGAGTAAAAATAATGTTTAACTTGTTTTGTTTGTACATGAAGTTGAAGTAACGAAACACACAGATAGCCACAGACAGAGAGCCATTAAAATAAAAGAGTCCAGGATCTAATCTATCATACCAACACTCAAATACTAAGTCTCGCTCATTTACTAAATGATGTCATAGATTGTCAACTATACAAATCCAATGTCTATGATTTATAATATACGAAGGGAGGTTCAAATATAACCCGGAATTTTTCTGTACAGGTTTTAAAATTCACTGAAGAAAGAGAGCGGTTAGTCCGAAAACAGCTTTAAAAAAATTGAATTCTTAAAATGAGTGAAAAAACATTAACAAGGACGTATCCTAATCTCGCGGCAGAAATAAATTTTGAAGAAGATCTTTGCGTAAACAAATAACAAACTTGAAATCGAAATAATTTTTAGTCGATACATTTGGGCTAACGATCTATACAATCGTGCAATGTATGCGGGGAAGCTCTCCTTCTCTGTCTCCCGAACTGCGCTACGTTCTCTCTCTGTCTCTGTCTCCGAACTCAATGTACAAGAATGCTCTTTCTAAATAGTGGAGAGGGGGGGTCCCAGGCCCTGGGATAGTACTTCTTTAGGGGTTAAAGTCTGTGTGGTTTTTTTAACCTTTCCTTTACTATGGTGTATTTACTACACTGAGTTGTAAAATTATAATAATAGGATTTTTTACAACATTACTACATTGAATCTCGATATATATATTATCTATATTATCGATTATCGGGTTTTAGAATATATGGCGTACTAAATACGTAGCATCGTAAGGAAAGGGTTAACATTGAGTAAAATTCAAATAATTTTAATATAACCGTAATTTTAATTTTATATTTCTTAAAACCGAAAATCATCGTTCGAATAACGAAATCGAAAACCGATTTTCAAGAATGTTGGTTTTTGTATAAGACCTAGCCTTTTTTTCACTTTTCCAAGAGACTATTTCTCGACCTTCATGAAATTCTTGGTGCTAATCAAGCACTTAGAGTAGTATCACTGAATTTTACCTCAAGTCTCCACTTTGCGAGAAAACGAATAATTACGCGTTGCGCAACAGAGGATGCCACTTCTTGCCTTCTTTCTTCAGTGACTGGATCAAGAAGCTTTTTAACCGATGGAATATTTTTCTAATGACAGGAACTATGTAGAAAAATACATCACCAATAAATTTGTACAGCAAAATTCCGGGTTATATTTGAATGTCCCTCGTACATTACAAATCAAAGACATTGAATTTGTATCCTTAAAAGTTCGGAAAAGTACACCGTAAGTAAAGAGCAATATTCCTTGGTTGAATAGCATGTTAATCATTTTAGGACAAATTCAATACGATTGCTCAATCAACCTGCTCTTTGCGTTAGTATCATAAATTTGGAAAATCATTACGCACACGTAACCAATTTAAATTTATTATTGGACCGTTCTGAATTTTTGCTCGCAGTCCATGAGTATTATTAGTTCAGCAAACAAGCGATGCATTCCAATTGGGAAGATAAAAACTGGTTTGAATTTGTGTCACCGTTCATCAAAATGGATGAGGGAGCGAGGACAGCTGACGACGCGGCACCAAGCTGTCACATCCAATTGCAAAAATTTAAAGATCATTTCGAATTGAGAGAAAACGACTGACCGCGCTACTTGACCCGCGCATAAATTGCGTTCCACATAAAGTCGGCTCCGTCAGAACGGCTGAAAACTCCATAATTGACGTCGTTCAGATCGTATAACCGATTTAATCCTACATTTACGAGGGCTGTTAATCAAAGAATAACACCGTCCTGCGCCGAATGTCCGTGGGCAGCGTCCGGGTTTAATTTGCTCGGCGGATCTATTTGCCGAGGGTTCTGTCTGCAGACTGTTCTGCCGGTTGTACATGAACGTGTTAGACATCCTTTCAATTCGGCCGATTCAATTTGGGATATGGCCGAGTACCGAATAGCACCCTCGTCAGGGCGGCACCTGGCATGCCTACAGGTGTCGCAGCTATCGTCGCTTATGGCTGGGTTGAGGGTGTGGAGTACTTCTCCACCCCGCGGGCTTCATGGCTAATTTATAGCTTGCCTGCGGCAGAGACGTTGCCTGCGAGATCAAATACACGTCAAATTACACCTGCTCAATGAGAAACCAATTTGCAGATATTTCTCATCTTGTCGCGAATAAGAGTGATGATGAAACCACTGATCGGTTTTTGACATCCAAATTTCATCGAAAAATCAGCTACGAGCTTAACTAGACTTTTGAGTTCCTATTTGAGATAGGAAAACGAGGCAAATAATTAAAGCCTTAAGTGAAATGTACATGAAATAGTGATCAGGTTTATTTTTTCATAAAACTATAAATAATCAACACATTACTTGCGGGAACAGAAAGTCATTATCATTAATTGCAGCTCATTAAATGCGAAAAAAGATAGTTTCTTCATTATACACATTAAAAGCTGAAGACAAAAATCACGTTAACACTCAGGAGCCCGCTCTCGTGTGCCAAGCAATATGCTGCAATTAGACAATAAAACCTCTCTAAAAAATACAAAATAAACAACACATTTTTGGAAATCGAGAAGTTTATGCAAATGTATAGAGCAAACAAACTTATTTTTGAAGAAAGTTAAAATTCAGTTTCTCCTCGACATTATACAAATCAGAATAATTTATAGAAAACTTTATCAGTTAGTAAGAATTGTTATTTTGTCACTTTAATGATATATTTATTTGGAATTGAATCATTAAATAAAGTCTGATGACAGAGCAACGTCAACAAAATTATCAATGATTCCCTGAATTTGTTCCGAATAATTTTCAACATAATTTCAGATTTGATTTTCTTATCTAACAATCACATAAATAATCTAGAACGATTTTTTTATTATAAAGTTCGTATGCTGCCTTCTTATAATCGGGGATTTTATTTATTCACATTTATAAAAAAAACATATTTGGATTTAAGATACTTTCGCTTCACCAGACCAATATGCGCCAATATGGTGCATCTGTTAAACGACTCGCAAAACAAATTCCGCATACAAACAATGATTGTGCTCATTTAAAAACTTTCATGGATACACGCTTAATAACTCACCAAAGTTTCATCGCAATCGGATGAATGGTATAGGAATGTACAGTACACAAACAAATTCAATAATAAATTAATTAGCTTATAAAAAAACAGATATTATTAAGGAGTAAATGTCATTTTACAATTTCCTATCCTGCTTATCTCTTATATATAATCATTTACATCCAAAGTGAAGTAAAGCAACATAATTGAATCCAATGTCGAAAATTGAAATTCGAGATTTCGCCATTACAGTAATTATTTTTTACTCGAATGCCGCATGTAAATTTTACAATCAATCAAACATTTCAAGACGAGTTCGCGGTCAACGATCAAGAAAAACATGTTTCAACATCATTAACTTAAAAGGTATAATTTTCGTGTAATTTTATACGGCATATAAATATTGAAGCAGAAATTTTCTTGTACTGTCCGCCTGATTTAACGCCGGACACTCAATAATTTACGACTCATTACCATACGTTAACTGATCGATACTACGGCTACAATCGATAATTTTAATTAAATTAAAAGGTGTATTGGTTACAAAAATGTACAAACGCTGCGACCTCAAAGGCTTAATCACATAATTGGATATACTAGTTCCACTTGACACGGTTGACGACCGACTGAAGATCCTCCATTTAACTAAACTAATCACATTTGGAACACAGGAAGGATTCCACATTACACATTCAATATGAAAATAACACAAGTGCAAAAAGCCACCCTCTCGCAAAGATACACCCTCTTGAAAATTTTATGTCATCTCTAGATATTTGGATGAACATTCGATCAACATCTAGTATTTTTGAATTCGAACTTAATGCCAAACGCTTACATAGAAACATTAATTATATACTACGGTGTTTTAGTGATCATCCTCGATACTATCAACTGAGAGTTTTATAGTATTTCGATGTTGGAGCTAGTAACAATTCCCCAGAGCCAAATTAATTTGTACGATACAATGCTATTTTCCAACGAGAGCTTTGAATTAAAACCAATTAGTCGGTATAATATCAATTCGATAGCCAATTTCTTTTTCCAAAACGTGCTCTTTTATTTCAGAAATCGTTACATTCACAGCTCTCTTTTATAACAAAATTCTAATTGAAAGTATACATTTCCTTTTATTACATTTATTAAAAACGTTTATCTTCGAGAATTTGTATTAAATTTGTAGTTAAATTTGTTCAACGTGCCAAACTTCATCAAACGCTTTAGTCATGTCTATAAACACTGCCGAGCAATATAATATGGCTATTAACTAGACTAAGATATCTCAAAAACATCATCTATACTAATAACTATAAGATCCAATATCAATTTGACTCAATAATAACAAATTATTTTAAGTAAATATTGAAGAAATTAACACCTTATTATAAATATAAGAAGTCCTTGCCTTACGAAGTTGAAAGTAACGCACTTAATAATGATTTGAAAAGAAACGCAGTACGTGGTTTATTGCTTCAGATCGCGTGTAGCGCTGGTAACCATCGTATTGCACAACCATCGTATTGCGCGTGCATCCTACCTCTCCCCATTCCTACGGCCCAAGCTTCATTTCAGCACACACCAGCTTCATTACACAAACAATACTTGTACTAATTCTATAACGTTCACGAAGGTGCGCACAACAACTGCCCAAAGTTTCATCGCAATCCGATGAACGGTATACCAGCGTACATAATATAAACAAACAAACATTAATTTTTATATATAAGAAGATTTGTAATTTCGTTTGAATTCGCTTATTAACATTTATTTTTTTTAACTCGACTTACGACGATCTACTCAATCTACATTCAAAGTCAAAGAACTTATCTCATTCATAAGTCGTGGTATACCGATAAATATTGAAAAACGATCGCCAATGGAGAACTGAAATGAGGATGTTTATTGAAGACTTTCAGGCATATAAATTAAAAATTAAAGTTCTCAATTCAAATACGCCAAATACAATTTTAATGCATAAAACAAGAACCCAAACAGTGAGAGGGCTATTTTAACCACATGCGCATATTTAACTATTTTAGTGCCGGGTTAAGAATGCCGAGTAAATTTGTCGTAATGTAAATATGTACGGTAAAATTGTAAAAATTGCAAAAATGTGATTCTGTACCGCCTAGATCATAATTAATATTTTGTAAATTGGTAAGTGAGTACGGCTTAGAACGATCTACAATTAATTATTCAAAAAAGGAATTACTGATTGTGGGCCAGGTAAAAAACAAACTTTCAATAAAGCTAAACATCCAAAGGTGGAGGAAGCTTTGTATATGTGGATTTTTGAAGAAAGAAACAGGTATACGCCTATTTCTGGATACATATTTGCCTTGAAAACAAAGTTGTTTCACAAGGAGATGACGAAAAAAGAAGATTTAGTAACTGGCAATAGATTGTGGCGTGGGCGATTTATCATCCCCACGTAGTAGCAACATCTTCCATTTCTCTTCAGGTGCAATGTGTTATTTTAACAGCGCCATCTCTGGTGGCCCTGCGGAGACATTGCACCTGCTTACCGACCGATCGCTTCTTGCGCGTGCATCGTTACCGGTTGGGTAGTGACGCGCAGGAAGCGGGAGTCGAGAGAGTCGTTGGCTGGCCTTGGCTGCGGGAGGTTGTCCCTCCTGCAGCCAGACCTCTCTCTCTCTCTCTATCTGTAGTGCGGAATAAATAGTTATCTTGCAAAGAGAGTCTTTCCACTCGGCGCCCTTTGTACTCCCATCCATTCGGCCAGCAGCATCACAGCCCGATAGAAGAACGGACCCGTGGATCCCGACGAGCACGTGGAGGCGGGGAGCCGCCCGGGGAGTCTGCCCCCAAGAGCGCCCCCGCCTCAAACGTTACAGATAGTTAAAACGCTCCAAAAATCGTCATGAAATACGTTTAATGACAGATAACAGACAAGAGGCAGCAACTGACTGGATTGGGGGATCATTAATATGCGATCCCATTTCCTGCGCTGCTGCATGGTCTGTTTCAGGTTACCCCGGACTAGCCACACAAAATTCCTTCCACTGATATTTTCCAGGCCCCCACCCCTTTTGCTCCGCGCCCTCCAGAGGCGTGGTTTCCGCGGGGAAACCAACTTTAGACTATTGCATGCGGCAATGGGTGCGCAGCACAGAGTGACCTGCGCACCCAACTCATGTTAACTGGGCTACCCCAGCTGCGTTTGATGAGCAAACAGATGAGGCTAGTTTCACGCACCTCTACTCCACATCATTATCCCAGGAGTTTAACCATTGCCCACGGACGTAAGCTTGGGTCTCCCCCCCCCCCCCTGGGGTTTTATGGGTGGACATCGTGGAGTCTTAACAACCATCCGATACGTTTGATGACAGAAACAGGGTTTTTATTTTTTATAGCTGCTATGGTTATTTTGTTTACAATGTTAATTCTATAATATGAAACCTTTTATTGTCTTTGTATACCTCATCATTTTTATGATTTTTCGGATACAAACACAAATATGCCTTTCTAAAGAGTTCCGAACTACAAGGGTACAAACAATTCGACACTGCCTTGCAAAACATTTGACGGATTGTCGCGGGTCTGCTTTACATTAATCCACGACGATATATCAGCATTGGCATTTTTCGCAATTGTTGAACGATGATATATGGACGTCCGGTACTAAGAAAGTTATCCGAATTTGGATGACCCTTTATATTGAGCACCCGAGCATTACAGATTTAACATAATATTATGAAAATATTTCTGATGATGCATGGATTACATTTAGATATGTCAGGACATAATTTAGATATTCTGGCATGCACGATATGGACCCATGTCCAAGAATGCCAGCGATATTGGCCAAACGAAGCAGCCCACACAAACAAGAAAAATGATGATGGTGATTGAAGCTCATCCAAAATAAGCGGCCAAACGCTCCAATTGACCCCTTTTCGCGAACCGCGAGTTAATATCAAGATTTAAAAAATGAAAAGGCCCCAAGGGCGAGGCGATTTTCTTCGCACGCCCCGCCAGCTATTTTCAGTTGACGACATCGTTCCTAGCTGGAGGCGCTCCACCCCCTGCCGAAACGAAGCTCCTTTCTTTTCGGCACAGTGTAAAATATTCACGTAGTCGCCATTTGCATAACATAAATATTTAGATACGCAGGAATCTTGTTTTTCGATTTTACAAAAAAAAAAACACATATAAACTACCATATGAATACTAATTTACAAATCTTCGGCGTAATTTAAATTTTAATCTGCGCATCACATGTGTACGCTTCGTATGAGCATACGGCTTCCAGCGAACCGTTTTCATTTAGCACGAAGAAGATTAAATATAATTTCACGGTAGACTAGCGAACACGGGCTTTTTTTACAGCAAGCGAAATATTTCATCCACTTTTCCATGTGTCCTCCAGCACGTGCGTGCTCTCTTCAGTGATGTATGAATAGTTGCCAAGCGAGACATCCGCCGGAGTTATTATATTTTCATGGGCTGAATACATACAGACTTACATGCTTCAGCCATGGGGGGGCTCGTTAAACTTCTATAATTATATGATAAACTAATGTCGTCGCATGAACGACTAGTGGAGGCTTCAGCGTCGAGTGCTGCGGAATAAAAAGTACCATCGGGCGCTTAAAAAATGGAGTAATTGAGGGATGGGTACGTAGATATTTAGAAATATGCCTCGAGAAGAAAGAGCAAAGCGATGAATAATCGAGCCATTAGCAAATGATTCCATTCGTCATAATAACTAGGGAAAACCACAAGAAAAGCGAATCAAAGATCGACTAAAAATGTACATAGTTATGGAATAAATATGTATTCAATATCGACCTTTTAGTCTTTGGCTCTTACACAATGTAATGTCTGCAAAACAAGAATTTGTCATCAATTAGATGCGGTTGATGACATCAACGAATGATGGCGATGGAGGTAATTTAAGCATTTAATAATACGATGCCCAATAACATCCTTTTTTTACCACGTATACTACACGTAAACAATATTTATTTATTACCTGTAGTACGAAAAACAACCACAACAAGCAACAACCTTGCGGTAATACTATCAGTTAAAAGCAGTTAAAAACATAGCATATTCCACACAGCAATGCTCAAATTAGATCGATTTTTGTATCTAAATAAACATTAACGAGATATATAATGCCAATTGTGTCCGTGGGAACTCATCAGAACGTTCATCGACGCTGAACTTAAGACTTTGATGAGTAATCAAAATATTGCAAAAATAATTATTTTGTCACTAAAACTGAAGACACAAGTATATTGTTTATGTGCACGCGAATATTGTATGCTATCAACAGTGTAAAGGTTATACAAGCTTTATTCACGCTGCGCGGTCCTGAGAGAAAAGTGGATTTGTATGGACGATAAGTGGTGGACATATCACCTATGTTTAACTCAATTTAAAATTAATTCCTTTATCAAAGGATTATCTTATTATAATCCAATCGCCAGTATGCAATAATATTATTAGACCAGATGTTTCGTTGGAAATATTTTGGTCAAATAAAGCTGGCAGTATAATTTATTGTCAAGGCTCTGCGCCAGGCAGACAAGTGGACCGACAGTAGGAAGTTCGTTAGAATACAGTTAGAGTAAGAGTTGAAGTTTTGAAATTGGTCCTTTTGATTCACGAACTAATCTCCGCCTCATATAGAAGCATTATAATGATATCGTATAAGCCGATAAATGGTATCGCAGATAATTCGATAATTTAATTATCTCCCCTTTTCGTCATTTGTACTTCTTTTCGCATTAAAAAATGAAAATGTCGTTTATCGGCACAGAAAACTCCGAGTAACTCCCCCAGTTCGATTTCTGCAGCCGAACAATGCGTCGATCAACAACTACCGCAGCGACGAAGGTAACGCTGGGCTCGAGAATTTGGCTGAGAAACGAATACCTATGCACGACTGAACGCAATTAAGATATTATTAATTTGGCAAATATAATAGGCGGTAATGGTTATGAGGATTTGGCAAATGAAGATATCGCAAAATTAACAAGTGATTAAGTTTTTAGGAAGAAGGGTATATTAGAAGTTACTATAGAGCATGGTGATTCCAAATAAAAAAATCCACTAACTGTAAACTTAATTTAACCCCTTAAAGAGGTAAAACACGGTGTTGTGTTCGAATTCCAGTTATTCAGAAAGAGCAATTCAGACAGAAACTGAGAGTGACTTGCACGTTAAATTTGGAGATAAACAGAGACGGAAAGAGTATCTTGCGTACATTGTACGGTTGTATAGATCATTAACCTAAATTTATCGACTTATAATGATATATTAATGATATAATGAATCGAATTTAAGTGTATTGTTTATGTTTATGCAAAAAAATACCGAATATTGTATGCTATCGACAGTGTTTATTTATTTATGTACAAACTTCATACACGCTGCGACGGTCCTGACATATAAATGGATTTGTACGGATGATAAGTGGTGGACACGCAAATATAGCATCTAAGTTTATGATGATTTTAAATTAGTTCACAACACATTTAATAATAGCGAAACATCATACACACAATCTTATCATTGAATTTCCTAAAACTTAGTGAATAATCTGATGTAGAACACAAAATCATAAATGTATCAATGGGTCAATATACTAAGTCATACTTCTTCCGTATTTAAAATCATCTTCTAGCAATCTTTAAAGCGAATTAATCTAATATTCATATACAATATCATTCTTAATCATCTTGAATGCATCATCTGATCGTGCATTCAATACAAAATCAATGATTTGATCATCAATCAAAATTTAGGCGCCGAGATCGTTTGATACGTTTTTCATTGAATCTCTAAGTCATTATATAATGTCTTAATTGAATGAAGCATTCTTCCGATTGAAAAAGTAGCAATTCCCAATTTATATCGAGGCGTTAATCTATTTGCACAGACGATAATAAAATAACACTTAAGCGAATGCAGATAATCTTGATATATGTATTAATACATTAGCGCTCTGTATTTTCCTTATATCCATTCCAAGTAAATGCCACGTTATATGTCATCTTTGTTTATGTATGCATATATTTGGCTGTAGAAGCGACATTATTTGCATTTTTCAGCCATAATTAAAAAATCGCAATGATGATCATCTTATTCAATTACTGAAGAAAATGCAATTTTAATTGAATATACCAACCGGATATTCTCATTAAAAGCTGTGCTATTTACTTTCACATCAACAAAAGATAATTTTATTACGGCGAAACCTCTTGAACGAATACGATGACAAGCACTTATGAAAATTTTCGAACCACTTATAAAGAAGTGCTTCTTTGTAAAGAAGAAAAAATGTGTTTTCAACGACGCCTTAATTACTCTGTCAAAATATATATTTAAACGCCTCTTCAGTTTACTAGTTATAAACTTGCTCTCGAACCGCAATAATTTTTTTTGTACATTTTTTAGTCAAAGAAAAACTATTATCATATTTTGGGTACGCAAATTGATTCACTTTTGACTGTGTTTGTATTTCTGTCGATTTAATTGAATCCATGTTATAAATCCTTCTGCTTCCAGATGTTCAGAGCACGTATTCGACATTCCAAAATTACCCATGGAAAAAAATCTGCACAAAGAGCGGACGAATGCTTCTGCAAATATTTGCCAGGGGAAAAGTCAAAATTACCATTGCAAAACGTCCGTCGAAGAATATTCCAGCGGCGATGATATCGATTCAAATATGAATTACGATATTGGACGACGTCCTACGTGACGGTCCCGACTATTTAAAAAAGGACTCCGCAATGCAACCAGTGAATAGTTTCACGCCCGGATACCAGCAAATTTGCCATCTATAAATACCACGGTTTCCCCCTCGTGAAACATTGCGAAACCGGTTTTTCATTGACTACAAAAAAACGATGTTCGCCCCCTTCTCGAAAGTCGTAAATTACCAATTTAAACATTCGCAGAAAAACGCCAAAAGTGTTCTTCAAACACACGATGCCGAATTTTATGCGCAAATATTTTCGAATGCACTCAAGCGGATGCATAAAGCACCATCATAAACGATGGCAATGAAAAAGTGCATCAATCGCTTTATTGTGAAGAACGAGCGTTGAATGATGCGAATCGCCGATTGTTCAGATTTGAAATACAAGCTTATTTGCAGTGATGAATGCAAGCGAGTCGTGTTACAATGCGATAACGCACGACCACACAAAAGCGCTGATTTATAATTATTTTACGCTTGGGGATGATTTTGTCAAAGATTTTCGATCCTCTCCGGAACGAGACCTTTGAATCCGTAGCCATGATATCCAATCGAGAGGTCATGGACATGTACGGCAAAGCATCGATTACCAACTACCCAGAGACCACCGTCTGCATTGGACAGGTCATGTAACACGGATGCTGACTCATAGTTCCTCGTGCTATATTAGATACGGGACCGAGTGGCAGTAGATCCGTCGGAAGATCTAGTCTACGCGGAGATATTGGAAGACAGAAATACTAGCATGCGTTGTCGGTAGTCGAAGTTCTCGTATAGTATACTTATAAATAGTATGTGTATCGTGTAACATGAAACCCATCCTCAATAGCATAGGGCTATACCCTCAATGATAATCTACATCATCATAAACTTAGATGCTATATGTGTATGTCCGCTACTTATAATCCGTACAAATCCACTTATTTGTCAGGACCGTCGCAGTGTGTATGAAGCTTGTACATAAATAAATAAACACTGTCGATAGCATACAATATTCGGTCATTTATTTGCGTAAACTTAAACAATATACTTGAAATCGATTCATTATATCATTCACACATCATTATTAGTCGATAAATTTGGGTTAACGATCTACACAATCGTACGATGCACGCAAACTACTCTCTCCGTCTCTGTTTTTCTTCAAACTCAACGTGTCAGAATGCTCTTTCTGAATCACTGAAATTCGGACACAACTCTGTGTCTTACCTCTTTGAGGGGTTAACAATTATTTTCAACATCAAATGATACAATTACAACCGCAAATGCATTGTAGTGAAAATTTTATTTTCTCTGATGTTCGACGGAGCGATGACTTAACCGTCAACTGAAATCGTGGGTCAAAATTGACCCAGGAGTATACAATTTCGATTCTTATTTTTTTAAATTTATGCTACAATAACGCATGTACACGTATTCTTATTATATCTCAAGCTGCGACGGGCGGGGGGGGGGTATTTGCACCATTTTAGCTCCCATAGGAACTGAAGTATACAGCCGTCTGGGTAAAATTTGGCCCACGATATGTAACTTTTTTTCATTAACTTTAATTTATGTTGTCTTTAGAGTAGGCGTTTGTTTTAATAATTAAAATACTCGCATCATTTTTATTGTTGACCAATTTTGTTATTCCTCCTTGACTGTTCTGGAGTGGTGTCATTAGCCGAATATCAACACTCTTTTGTAAAATCTATTCCTTCAGAAGTAAGCTTGACAGGCTTGCACGGTAGCCCTGTCCTTTTATTTTCGCAACATATTAATAGGCAAAAATAGCTAAACAGCGGAAGTGTAAGGATTAAAATAATAAGTATATCATTGCATGATAAATTCGAAAGAAAGGTAAAGATTCCACCCCTCGATGATGTGGATATATTTAAATGCAACTCATTTGATCCCAGAATTCTCCTCCGATTGATCGAATTATTAGAGTGTCACCAATCATCCGTTGAATTTGATATTGGATTTGGAATTGATTTATTACAATTTTTACAGGACTCCCATAAAACGAACATAAAGCTATCACTTTTCCATGAATTGATTGACGTATCGGTCGCATATTTCCATACCACGCCGATATAAAAAGCATGTATAAAATGCGGCATTATTTAAGCTTTATCTAACGTAGAATACTAATTATATAGTTATGCAAACAAACAGGTTTGTGATATGATACTGAGTATACCAAGAATTTTAAATAAATTGATAAGCATTCATCATTTCCGGCTTTGTGCTAATTTCGTTATATTATTTCCAAAGAAAAGTGCCTGATCTTTATGGAGGATATGGAGTCATTTCAATAAAAAACGAATTATGTTGATGACAATTTTGGCATTTATCGATATACAAGAGCCCTGATACAAAATTGATTTCAACAATAGAAAAATACATTTGATAACAATCATGAAGGGTTTCACTCGAATGTGCGCGTTTAGGGCGTAATATCATTTTTCATGGCGTCATTAATTCTGAGCTTACTCTGTGAAAGGTGGCAGCTCAGTATTAAAGAAAAATTGGGTTAAACTTTTTCAACGTTCCAAAATAGAATTTGGCTCACATTTTTTATTATTTTGTACAAAAGAGAATATTATTATACTCGGCTGGTTAACTAACTGACACTAATCAAGAAAGTTGAAACCAGTCGCATTATCAACAATATTCGTCTTTGTCGTCGTGGTTATTCATATTACAGCCCAAAGCAAATTAACACGTCCATATAAATCGCTTTTATGGCTTTCGTTGCAGACAAAACCCAGCATCCAGAACCATAGAACCCATCTAATCGATGCACTCGTCATTCAATACCTCGCTAACACCAAACTATTAATCTCGAAAAAACGAAAAACCTACACACAGCGACCACACAATTTATTCCATTAATGCCACGGATTTAAACCGCACCGCAGAACCGTTCAATACAATGGACATTTTTTTAAATTTAATCGCCAGAAAATCCAAAGCGAAAAACTACTCAAAAAAAAACACGAAGCCATTGTCTGCAAATTATTTCCAAAAAGCTCTAATTTCATACGACTAAAGACGCCATGTAGAACGACACGCGAGAGACTATTTAATCCGGCGGTGGATCAGCAAAAAGTCGCTAATGACAATGACGATACAGAAGGAAGAAACATATCGAGGAGACATAATTTGATTCTCCCCCCGGGCTAGCAAAAAAGAGATGATTTTCCCTTCTGGAGGGCGGAAAAAAAGGACCCGAAACAAAAAAGTTCCCGGAACAAAAGCGTTAAACAGCGCCGCAGGAAGGAACAACAAACAGATGAATTAAGTTTCGATACAACAAAGTTAAAATACGAGCCGAGAACTTTCGATCGAGTGAGCCATTTTCAGAAAACTGAAAGCTCTCTCTTTTTCTTCGAAACGGCCTCTGGATAAAATTTTTAACCCATTTATAACACCATTAAAATACGGGATTCGTAGTGTCTTGCATGTTGAGTTTGGAGAGTAACAGAGACGGAGATAGTATTTTGCAGATCGGAGATTGTGAATGGGAGACCGAGACGGAAAGAGTATCTTGCGTACATCGTGCGATTGTATAGATCGTTAACCCAAATTTATCAACTAATAATGATGTGAATGATATAATGAATCGATTTTAAGCATATTGTTTAAGTTTACACAAATAAATTACCAAATATTGTGTGCTATCGACAGTGTTTATTTATATATGTACAAGATTTATACACACTACGACGGTCCTGACAGATAAATGGATTTTTACGGACGATAAGTGGCGGACATACAAATATACCATCTAAGTTTATGATGATTTAAAATTAGCTCACTAATTAAAGAGATAAAAGAACTGAAATGCGCCACCTTTCAGCGTCTCTTCTCTTAAATTAAGGCGTTAAACGATATTGGACAAATGCCGCTTAACCAAAATACTTTTGAGGTATTTTCCAATAAAATAATATACATAATTTAAATTATATCATACTGTGTATCCATGATACAGCTTTAAAATGTATGCGGCATTAAGAAATTTAATTTGTGGTGGACTTGTATGCTGGTATTCTTCACTGCGAGTTTCTCAACACGGACTAAACAATTACGGGTAAGATCTACCCTGTGTTACTTGAACGTATACAAAATTACTTCAGAAACAACTAGAACTACTTAATCGAAACAGAGTGTTATTTCTACAGAATGCAAGATATGCTGCAAGATGTATTCATATAAATGCAACATTCTTGATTATCCAATTCTTGCTAGGAAATCATAGAGTTGATTCAGCAAGGATTTATATCCCCCATAATTTTCTCCTAATAAAATAATAAAAAGCTGATTTCTATTCATTCTGCATTGTTTAAGAATCGTTCAACGAATAGATAAACAATCTTCGTTTAAGTATCTTTTATATAAATATACTAAAAAAATATATTTGCTCATCAAATATTTACATAGAACTTAAATTGCATCGAAGCGTGAGGTGTTAACATTTTTATACACTTTTGATAAAAAATGTTCTTGCATTTTTATTAAATACAATCAATTCTTCTGTACAAATCAATTTATCTATCAGGACCATCGCAGCGTGTATGAAGTTTGTACATAAATAAATAAACACTGTCGATAGCATACAATATTCGGTAATTTCTTCAAGTAAACATAATCAATTCATTTAAAATCGATTAATTATATATTTCGCATATCATTATTAGTTTATAAATTTGGGTTAGCGATCTATACAATCGTACAATGTACGCAAGATACTCTCTCCGTCTTTGTCTCCCTTTTACAATCTCCGATCTGCAAGACACTATCTCCGTCTTGGATTCTATAGCTTCTACTTCTAGAAACTTTCATAGACACGGTAGGACAAAATGGTTTAAACATCACGAAAAGTGAAACTTCAAGCGACACTCACACACACACACAGAGGGGTAATATTGTTTATAGTATATCCGTGTCTGTCACACACATTATAGACACGATACGTGTATAAGCCTGTGTATAGGCAGCATAAAGCAACCGGTAGACGCTTGCTTATTTTATTATATATTACACAAACAACGCTTAATCTTTTAGCTAACAATTTTCATTGTGTGAAAAGTGAAATGGAAAAAGACAAGCATAGAGTGCGAAAAAAGCGAATAAGCGTATTTTGGTAAGAAACAAAGAGTATCGAACCAGACAAAGGACATTTTTTTTAAACCAGTAACAAATACAAAAATACGTTTCCAAGGTGCTAAGATGTTTCACTTTTACACGAGATTTTACCATGTAAAAACCAAATTAGATGCATTTCAATTTCTTGTGAATTTATAGTGCAAATCTAATTGAAAATGGTCTTCAACATCTAAGTCGCTTGGAGTTTGTGTTCGGATGAATTGAATTTGGACCCCCAGGGATGGCGCTTATAATTTCGTTTGCACATTGTTTGACCAACTCCAAACTCTGCTTAAGAAACAATTAAGCGAATGCAGCATTGGCCAATTCCTTGCGAATGCTACTCTCCCAGGACTCGTATTGAGACCGAGCAATCTCAGTTGGAACTCAGTCGCACCGAAGAAATAAGACACATTTGTGCAGCAGACATGCGAGATTGCAATCATAACCGTGTGTCTGTTATTAGTTTCGAATCGTCACAGATGCCGTATTTGATCGTCTTATGTAAATTATGCGATAAAACAGGGGTTATGTGAGAATATGTATGAAAAGGTTAAATACATAACCGATGTTTGCCCGAAGGGGAGTATCGAGTACATGTGTTCTTCCGCCGATATAGCAAAATTCTCATTACCCTCTGATCCAATTTGCGGCGAATACTTATACCGAGACGTGATGTGCCGCAAGAAATGTGCCATCAAATTAAATTGCCAATCCGATAATTCGTTCAAATCGATTTCCAATGCAGCATTTTACCACTACAGTTCACTCCGTCGATGCAGCGTTGTACGGAATTTCGGCGACAAATTCAATTACAACGTGACCCACATCCGCACATGTTATTGCAAGAAATTATTTGCATACAATAAAACGGGTCGCAGGGTTCATTCCGAGCGGACAAACATGACCATCATCGAACCCAACTCCAATGCGACAACGTCGATGGAAAGTGGCAGTCATGAACAGGTGCGATAAGTGTATGTAAATTGAGCCCGATGTGGTTAGACAATGCAATCGGAACAATGGGTGCGGAAGTAATTCTTTCTGCTTTTTTACCTAACGGTCGTTGAAAAGGCGCGATTGTACGCTTTGCCGGCTGAACGACCGAAGACAAACGTTTTTTCCTCCGCCGCAAACGACTTCCGTATAATTTCCTTAAAATGTAGATAATTGCGTCCTTCGAGAAGTCTCCAGAGAGGCAACGAATAAATGAAAGGAATCCTCTTATGTAAAAGGTCGGTTCCGTACCTGCGAATCGGGATGTCGCCGCGCAAGCCAACCCATGCGGCGTAGATCCCCGACGAGGGGCGCAAGCGCCTGGCGCGCATGCGCAGCCGCTGCCCTTTGGGCGCGACGCGCTCCAGCGGCGAGTGCGCGGTGCCATCGCGCAGCACTGGCGGCGTCAGGTGCGCGCAATCGCAATGCATGAACGCCATCAGGCGAATGAAGTTCTATCGTGCGTCCTTCTGCAACAACCACAAAAAAACGCATTTAAAATTGTATCAGCTGTTACACATTACGAACGAATTCATCGAGCATCAAATGAAATGCAGATGGCCAGTCGATGACATCTGATTGCAGGCAGTAATCATTGTGGGCCCAGTCATCAATCACAAACGAAAAATGAAAAAAACAACACACTTATATATTTATTACGAGGCAACCAATTGTAGAATCTCATTAGTAATTGGTAAAATATTAAAATATTTTATATACATGATGTTTGGCGTATGGACGACACGATTTTATAGGGGGGTTATCTTTTGCTAAGATGCACACATAATTCCTGTCCTAAGTACCAGGGTTGTCGAAATATAATTTATCCAACATTTTATAAAAATCAAAGCCGTAACGAGAGTATAAAGCGCCCTTGGCAAGTATCTAACTTGCCCTCCCCCCCATCCTTCTCCAAGATTTTTTTAAAAGTTAAATATTACTATTATAAATACACTATTAAATACCTACTGCAAGGACACGCTCATTCTCAAGTTCGAGTGACCACTTGCATTCTGACTGCGAGGGGGGGGGGGGGCTCGCGTGATCGTACAGACCATAGAAGGGTATGCATTTATCATCGAAAATGACCAACCGGTCCGCTTTTCGGACTGCTGACACGAGTCAATGCCCAAACGTGTCCACAGAATATGACCTAGGTCCATCGGACACTTCGAGATCGGAGAAAGTTCAAACCTGAAAAGTGAAGACTTAAACCACCCGTGCCCTATAAGTCCAGTAATTTCGAATCATAATCTGTTATCAATATTCGAGCGTAGCATAAGTCGATCGTTCCCAGCCTGTATAATCCGGCTGGGGAATGACCCAATGTTTAAACGATAACAAAGAAGATAGGGATTAAACATTCGCCTGCTTTGCCACCCCCTTGTTACGACCCTGGTAAAAATACCCCAAATGTCACCATTAGATCGTTACATTTTTATACTCTGAGATCTCAATAGCACGAAATAACTGTTTTGTATTTTAAAATGTATTTTTGATGTAAATATTATATGCACTAAATTATTTAAACAAAAAACTAACAACTATTTTAAACTTAGTTTAGTTTTAAAATGTTGTCTAGTTTATACCCTTTTCAACGATATTCCACATGTCATATTAATCATTCAATAAGTCGCTAAACTTGAAAAGTACCAAGTTAAGAAAATACTTTTATGCTTAACATGTTTTTATTGAATTTATTTACAAAATGAGTTTAAATTGGCTACCTCTGCTTCGTATGCACTAATGACAACTTTTCCTTATTTCAACTGTAGTTATCTGAAGTAGCATTTCCTCTTTAATTTTTGCAAAGGCGGCACTTATTCCTTCAATTGGGATTTCTTTTGTGAACACATCTGTCGTGTAAATTAATTTTTTGGCGACCCTATTCCGTGGCTTGCACGGTCTTCAGACCTGATACCAGTGAATTTCTTTACCTGGAAACATGCTCTATTATATGGCTCGCACGGTCTCCAGACCTGACACCACTGGATTTCTTTGTCTTGGGACGTGCCCCATTTCGTAGCTCGCACGGCTTCCAGATCTGACACCACTAGGTTTTTTTTGTTTAGAGACGTGCTGATTTTCTCGTAAAGGAGAAATGTGCCGCATTTTTCAATTGGTCAATGATTGACGGTGATTGAGAAAGATACAAGTTCAACTATTTGAAATAGACAAAGGTAATATATTCTTCAATTGCCTTCAATCGAATTTACGAATATTGAAAAAAATCGACTATTCAATTGGGACCCCTAGATCTCATATATAAAATACATACAAATAATTTCAGCGACGAATTCTATGCAATAGTATATGATGGAACAAGCCAAGAAGCTAAATCTACGACAATAAACTAATTAGTTAATACAAAATATGTCCATGAGGTCTAATCGAGAGGTCATGGACATGTACGGCGAAGCGTCAATTACCAGCATCGTCCGAACTCCCCGTCTACATTAGGCAAGTCATGTAGCACGGATTCCGACTCACAGAGTCCCTCGTGCCTATTAGATTCGGGACTGAGTGACAGCAGACCCATCGGAAGATCTCGCCTACGCTGGGATAGACAGGTAGTCATAGACGCCACATGTCTGGGACTGGAAAATTTGAGTAAGGAGGCACAGGACAGACGGAAATGTTGTTGGTAACTGGGGCTCTCGTGAAGGACTATGTGAAACAATTATTGAAAAATTATCCAGTAACGACGACACAATTCCCATTCTCAACTTAAAAGAACAAGGCGCATTACATCGAAGACACACCGTTGCGTATTTAAGAACAATCCTAAGGAATGCTTCTTGAGCATCATGTAGGTTTTTACCCGAGCAAGAAAATGACACTTATTTCCATGTGTTCCAAAAAGACTTTTTCAGTAAAATTAACATATTCATAAACAAACTCGAAGGTCATACTGAGAGGTATTCTTCCCGCAGGCTTATTTGTGTAATCTCGTAGTTCTAACCTCTCATCGCATTAAATTAAGATGATTGTTACCTCCATCCTCCTAACACGGCTTTCATGACCCGATTGCTAAGAATAGATCTACGTGCAGTTCATACATCACATATGTAACATATGTAATCAACAATATTTTGGAACATTACTCATGCCGTTTGCAATGTTTAGCTCGATTTAATTGAGCGTACGTATCTCAATTTTGTAGATCAAAAGGTTAAAAACTAATTAGAATCATTGCTGATGATGGCTAAGCTTGCTGACGCAATCGAATAACAATTGCAATTTTACTCGTATCTGTTTGCCTTTTGGTACAACTAATATGCAAAACAGCGCGCGAATCATATTTACGCGGTAATGGATAATCACGCGCAAAAGGATAACGCTTGTTTTCTGGAACAATTATAAGTTCTTTGGTGAATCGTTAATGTATTATTTTATATTTATTTGATTCCAGATGCAATAAAAGTTGGTTCCAGACATCGTTACGCGGTTGCAGTTATTTCCCGTTCTGCTTGCCATTCTAAACTTTAAATCGACATCCAATAAAATAAATAAAAAGTCAAAGCGCACGAGCATGTTGAAAATGTACTTCGATTCCTACATTAACGCGAAACCTTTGAACGAACGACCCAAAACGATCCAGCACGACGACGTGCTGGAAAAACCAATTTCCACTTCAACGCTTTCTGCGACGTTTTTGTCTTTTAGCATCTTGAAAATGCTCGAGCGACGTCGGAACACATAGCACCCAAAGCGGGTCGGCCCAAACACACACAAACAACCACGATTCCAGATAAAATTATTAGTTTCGAACGGATAGTCCGTTTCCGTGTCCGATATTTAATTACATAAATCCGTATCCTTCCAAAGGTACTTTGCCAGCAGAGCGCCGGGTTATAAAATCGGCAACTCGTAAACATGCACAGGAGCCATAAAATTTAAGGGATGTTTGCAGGGGAGACCCGTAAGAAGGTAATTACATCGATCGCCTCATCCACATCTTCCTCCTCTGACGTATCTCCGTTTCTGTCATCGCCGACAATAACGCACATGCGCCCGCACGCGCCCTCCCCCGACTCGCACCCCGTCTGCTAAATATTTCACCCCTGAAAATGTTTTGCTTGCGGTCAAATTACAAAAGTAATAACAAAGTGTATGAATGTAAATACGCACAGATAGCATCGGGCCGATTACACCACTTTGTAAAAGGAAATGCTTATTACGTTTATCATTTTTATTGCCGAATAATGACGAAGGGCTGTTTCGATATGAAAAATGGCGAGCGTGGTTGACCGGAACGTTTTGTGGTGTGATTGAAATACATTGGGCCTTTATTCGGCTTAATGTGTACCCAAATGTCATGACTAGGAACCATATAAAAAAATAAAGCAATTAAGAACAACGAGGGAGGACCCCAAGAGAAGGATGGACGGACGAGACAATAGTTAATAACCTTTATTGCTGAGCACTGACCTCTTATCAATCAATGCCTGCTTTAAACGATCTAATGATGCACAAAACCTGATGATAAATGCCACCATTAATAACCTACCGGACAGGAAGCAATGTCTTCTGCATTCCAATCCCGGTTTTAGGGGGTTAGGTTAAAATATCTGCTCGTGAATGTAACGTGTACGCAATAGCAAACAGCAGGGTGTACCATATGAAATTGCCAATTTTTTAACAATACAAAATTTTCTTCATCAGCTTTAATAGCCCTTTAAAAATAATAAATTAGATTGTTTATCTTATTTTTATAAAAATCGACGGAAAAATCCTATTATTCCTTGATTTGTCTATCACACAGTAATTGTATGATTTTTGGTAATTTTGTCTCGGGTTAGAGTACCCGGGACGCTCCCTTTTCCCGCGTGTTCGCACGCGGGTTCGTTCTAATTTCGGATCGCGGTGATGCCGAACGGTGAGATGGAGATGGTTAGGTGCTGATAGAAATACTGTCGTCTTAAACTTTAATTTATAGAGAAAGAGGTTACAGCTAACTGCAGGACGCCAGAAGATATCACCGTTTATCTAACGAATTGAATCTGCACAGATCAACAGCGGTATTGTGTGGGAATGCAATTTCATCCACGCAACAGTAACATTAAATGGCGGTTTGGGTGGTGATTTGATTTGAAAGCTTTATTATTTATAATCACTGAAAAACACACCTCTAAGCATCTCAATGTCTGACCATGTAGCAATTCAATTTCTACTTGCTGTTGACTGAATTGTGTGTTGATTTTAAATATTTTTCTCTCGTTCTTCTTTAGGGGCGTGATGTTGCTGGATGAGTAAATGGGAATAGACGGGCGTCGAATAGAAAGACTATCTTCTCTAAATAACTGTTTATTCCACACGAGAGAGAGAGAGATCTGGCTGCAGGAAGGACGACCTTCCGCAGCCAAGGCTAACCGACGACTCTCCCGCCTCCCGCCTTGTGCGCGTCACTACCCAACCGACAACGGTACACACGCAAGAAGCGATCCGTCGGTATGCAGATGCAATGACTCCGCAGGGCCACAAGAGATGGCGCTGTTAAAATAACACATTGCACCTTAAGAGAGACGGAAGATGTCACTGTTAATCTGGATAATTAAATGTGCTCAGACTTAACAACGCTATTGCATGAGGATGCTAAATCGCCAACGATACATTCAATTTAAAATAATAGACAATTATAGTTCCTTAGCTAATTCTAAATAATAACTTATAAAATATTATGTAAAACCATTGCGATTGATCTCTGACAGACAGAAATTCGGCAATTTGATATGTTACAACCTAATTTATATGTGCATTGCGTCCCCAATTTAAGCAAATATTTCATACAAACAATCTAATATTGTGCAATGCAAAAACGACACGAATATACGGTACTCGATTTTGTGCAAAGATTTTTGTTATTCCACCTTTATCTACTTCTCATCTCGATTTATATCATGCAAATGTACGTAACTCGAATCCGCATAAATCAGATATTTACATATAATAATCTGAATATTCGCCCATTACAATTCTGATAAAAACAAATAAATTTATACTATTTACGACATTATAATTCTTGATACATGAATTATAATTTAAGCACATACTTCAGTGCTTGCCAATGAGATATTGGTTATCAAAAACATTATCAAGTTAGCCTTGGTTATAAAATATCCATTAAAAATCTTAAATAACGAATCACGCAATTATTTATCTGGATTTCTACACTAAAGAAAACTGTGAAATTTCAATACACTTCCATAAAAATATACCATGAAATGAAACAACGAACAGTTGTTATAATTTGATTTGCTAAGACAATGCAACAGCAACACGTGCACCATTGATCAAAGCTATATTCAATATTTCAATGCTGGAATACATATTTTGAGTCGGTATAAAATCAAGTCTCGCCTGGAATAATATCCAGAATGGTTGATCTTCAAGATGCTAAAGTGTGGTGAGACTGCCGTTCATAATGCAGTCGTAAAATTTACGAACACCGGGACTCATTTGGACAAAAAGCGGTTTGGACATCCACAAAAGACAACATCAAGGAACGACCGCCCCATAAAAAGGATACCTGTTTGGTCTCCGATGAATTTCTTAAGCTGGATGCTGAAATACAAATTGAAAATGCACTAGGTCGTGCATACGTGAAATATTTGCATACATTTGGTTTGCCATCACTAAAGACAGATATAAATAATTAATTATACTGTATATGACCTCCATCTTTTGATTATCAACAAAAAAGTTGCAGATTAATATAACAAGAAACAGGAAATAACAGAAAACTTAATTCGATATTAGATGCACAAATTCTAGAAAATGACGTTTGAGGAAATGTGAGAACTTTTTAAGTAAATGTATTTTATGATGGTTCATTCAAGATAAAAATCGATTATTGGTTAAATATAAATTATATCGTCAGTCTGTTGTATTGCTTTTAAGACGAGGAAATACGCATTTCTAGGATTTCAATCGAAAGATGTACGCAAGACATTTTCACCGTTTCTATCTTCCATTCACAATTTCCGAACTCAACGTGCAAGAATGCTCTTTCTGAATCACCTACATTCGATCACAAATACGCGATTGTACTATTCAAAAGGTTAATGCGGCATATAGCCTATTCATTGTCTTATTAAATAACATCATCTGAGTTGTGCGCAAAAAGACACTTCTGACACCAATGTTGCATGAGTACCTCCGGGCCTCAAGATAGACGGCCTACAAGCTGATTCGTACGCTATTGAATTATTGAGAAGTCGCAATGTTCAGGAGAAATTAAGGGTAGTTTTTCATTTTTATTGACAAATGCGATATCTAGATTTATAACAGTATAATAATTAAAATTATAATTTAACGACAAATCATCCATCGATATAGAAAACCCAACCACATTCTCACAAATAATAAGAATTGATCATGTAAATGAAAGAATTATCTTGTTAAAAAAAAATAATTACGAGCAAATCTCCCGTTGACATTTTTATCCAGCAGGACGCCCGTAAACGCAATTTCACGATTCAAATAATTGATACGAATTAGGAATATTTGACCCTTTCTCGGCGCGACCTTTCGCAGACAATTTCGAACATGAGCACGTACATGAATTGCAGGTATGTTCCGGGTACAGATTAATGAATGAACTGTAAAATTTTCCCGCACGTCGCCCGGTTAATTAAGGCGCCCCCCGGAAAAGTTCAATAACGCGAAAACCACATTACGTGCGCAACCTTTATTTAAAATTATTCACATCGTGATACGAAAGGATTATTGCGTAATACGGTGCCCAAACGTCCGTCAAAAATGACATACATAAACATAATCCTTGCGGGTCCCTTCGAAAGGAAAAAAAGGTCCGAGGATTATATTTCCCGAGCACCCGGTTCTGGGCAAACTTGACCCGTCCTATATTTAACATTGCGCGCTTGTGAGTTCGGCAAATATTGTTCGAACGTACTGTGTAAGCTCCTGACGTGTAGAAATTTAGGTCGTAGGAAAATCAAAACACGGGGGGTTGAGCTTTGATTAAAATTTTAAATTTCGGCAAAGAAAAGCTTCGGGGAAAAACGACCCAAAATAATTAACGTGCGGATCTTCCGATCTTCGTGAAAAATTGAGGCGGCCGAAAAACTAAACCAGGACCGGTTCATTAAATTATTTCAAATGTATTCAACGAATTTTAATAGAAAGCACCAGATGTGACAGCCGTGATCTATGAAACTACCAAAGCACAGATAAAGCATTAATTAATATGACAAAAATATCAAAGCCATAAAAACTGTCGCCGTTATGTAAAAATCGTCACCAAAGCATATTCAAAAGTCGTTGCAAATTTTAGTTCGGTCATCAACATAAATAACGAACATATTGATACTGACTCGTTAATTATTTTTGCAATAAAAAACACATCATTTTTCTTAGTCACAATACGGATATACACACAGCATACTTGGAGGGATGTACCAATAATAATGTCGTTTTCAAATCGAATATTTTCTCATTACGGTGCCATATTCGGCATATGAAATAGGCGGAAATCTCTATAAGGTATTTACAACAACAACCCCGTATCTATTATATTTCATATCGATATCCCCATTATTAGAGTCAAGGTGTAGTAAATACATCACCGGTAGGGAAAGGTTAATATAACAATTTGAAAAACATATATGTATACATAGATTAGACAGATACTGCCCTTAGGCGTCGCCTCAGCACACCAATTAGTAGTTACGCCACTGTTTCCAAGCGTCCAAATTTCGACGGAAATGTCTCGATTTAGTAGCCTTCATCGTACTGGTGAGGTGTACGATTTCTGTTAGATAAAAATTTCAATTCCGAATTTTTCGGGATTACGTTTACTAATCCCGGGATTCATGAGCGCCTAAAACTGTCCGGGATCCCGGGATTGGATTCCATAGATTTGATCAAGATTTTTTCTTCGCTTTAAACGTTCTTTCTTTAACACATCATATCTCAAATATCAAAAATATATTACCATATCGTAAAAATGGTCATGGAAACAATTTGAAATGCATGGGCAGTAATTAAATACTCCTATATGGAGGCAGATTTGTTAAATATTTCACTATGAAGCTTAGCATTGAAGAACTTCTCGAAATGTAGGATGACATAAATAATGGAGGTGAAGAGCCCTACGTTGTTGAGCCCATCGAAGAGCTTTCAACAAAGCAAATAGCTGAATTGTTAAATCACATTGAGAGTGCAATTGAAATCATTGAAGAGAGTAAATATAACAGCAGAAATGTAAAAGTTGCAATAGAGATTCCTATATTTATTTATATGTAACCAAAAAGTCTTTATAAGATGTAGCACATCAAATCATTAATCAATTATAATTATCATGCTTAACACCAACTTTTGGCAAATAATGATCTGAGCTGATCTTCGTTTTATTATTGCCACTCGCTGTCCCAATAATGTAATTTGGTTTAACATCAAACTACTGGATCGAAATTATATTCTATCTATATCTATATAAACATACGTTTAATATTCAACTAGAATAATGTTGCCGCTATCGGCGGTTTGACAGCTCAAATGTTCTATAGACCGTAAAATTTCATTTGAGGGCTAACGTTTAAATTGCTTTGAAAACATTAAGTCTCATAAATGTCATACAAATTATTAAAAATTAATATAAGAATGTAAAAACGTCTTATGATGATTGATAATGCAACACGCTGCCCGTCAAGAGATTGTCAATCTAGCTAGAGAATCTTAATCTTGAAGACGGATATGAAACGCGAAACTCATATAACTAAGAAATAATGAATGAGGAATTAATGCAAATGGGTCTGCAATTTGCCAACGAAGACGACAGCCCACTAGAAATCCCCGAGTAGCGAAATTCGTCGTTAAAACGATTTTCCAACAAGTATTGGGTTGAGTCATAAATAGTTGCCGGCGAAAAAATTATTCGGTTTTACCATTGATGAGTCATCCGTATTGGTGATTATAGGGTATCATTAAATAGGTATGAGTCCTATCAGTCTTTCGACAACAGTTGACCGTATCACATCTTATGTTATATTTTTTTTTAACACGTAAAACGGAAAATCAAAAAGTGCATTTTTGTCATATAATGCATTAGGAGTACACGGCAATAATGGTAGGACTACAGCTAAAATAATATGCGAATATTGTTTTTGTAACGTAAACCCCTTGCTGACACAAGGCGGTCCTCTATCTTCGTCGCTGCGATTTGATAACCGCGCTCTTCAGACGCGAAATTCGCACCGGAGAGGCGCTCAAAACCGCGAATGATCGCTTCAAAATGATCACAGTACGGTGGTGTACAGAGCGGCTCTGATTAACGACGGTGGTCAGGATTCTTCAGGACCAATCAGACGACTTGGCAAGGATTCCTTATATTTTCGTGATAATCCTCGGGGCCAGGCCCGTCAAAACTCCAGAGTTTAAATAGCCCCCGGTTCTACGAATCAGCCGCGGCCGCATTCTAAGCTGTATTGTTCTTAGATAAGGTCGATCCGTTTTTGGTTTGCTAAATTGTAGTTCGCCGCAAGTACGATGAATGTTAGCCCTCTACGCAACACTTTATTATTTTGATAAAGCTAATAAAATGTTTGAAAAAAAATCGGCAATTATTTATGACTCAACCTGATATAATTAAAAAATTAAAGTCTGATCAAAAAGCTTTCTTAAACAGGTTTATTTATATAATGTTGATTAAAAAATATTTTTTTAATAGGCCTTGTACAAATATTTTATAAAAGAGAATCATCTGACACCAATGAATTCCGATTGGAATAGATCATTAATATTTAAAAAATCGTTTTGCACCACATATTGTAAAAATGTATTTATATTTAAATAGGATATACTGGAGAGAAAAAATATTTTAGACATAATATTTGAGCGTCATTTCACCCCAAAATGGAAATGTCGTCCACATGGTAGAAGATTAGGGGTGTTATTCATTTTGGGCTTTTAAAAGAGGGTAAAGCTGTCATATCGAATCATTATCGTAATCTTCCAGACGGGCTAACCGAGCACTTGTTACAGGCCATCTGCTTTCGTCGATCAAATTATTTTTTTAAAACCGCCATAAAAAAAATCCCCGAAGTAAATAATGGCCGCATTTTCGACGCCAAAAGTAAACACCAACAAGAAAATTTCGCACAAAGTTGAGCGCCACGTTGTTCCCGGAATATGTTTCCCCCGAATACATTACGAATAACGCGAAAATTTCGGTATCGTGACCTTTCAACGCGAATTTCAACTGGGAATTAAATGAAAACGAAGAGGAAAATTTGATCAAATACACTGAGCACTCGTTAAAGGAAATTTATATTTTCAACGGGTAAGCTTAAAAAGCGTGGAAATCTTGTTGGGCCGGGAAAAAAGCAAGAAAATAAAAGTGGTGATGAAGTTGTTGAATTTTAAAACACCTGTTACACAGAAATCTAATTCCCGCGCCCGTCTCTCGAGAGTAATGTTGCTCCAACGTACCGAAATGTCGGCGAAAACTGACAAAAGCCCTTTTCCGAATGCCTCTACGAAAACCTTTTTTACATATTTATATGATACAAGCCGAAAAAAACTAATTTTTTACTCGCTTTCGCATGAATTTTTTTTGCAAAAATAAATCGCGTGTATTCGTATCGAAATAGGATCCGAGACCATCAACGAAGCATCATTACACTAAAACATCAATCAACATTCTGTGGACAACAAACAATTTGCAAGAGTCGTCCGAAACAATTCCATGTGTAATTCATCAAACGAAAAGTAATTATTTTTGCATTTTAGTACTGTTTTTGTTTGGGAAAAAGTCCATTCGTTTTAATTTAGCACGACAGAACATTATTTATATGTAACTGAAAACTATAACAAATGCTGGCAAAATAGAAGAGTTCTATTTATCCTATGTACGAATATATAATTAAAGAGCCAATTGTACCACAATTTATCAATCCAATTTCCATTCAAAATTTTAACTAAAAACATCCGTGTGTGTGTTTAACGCGTTTGATAAGTTTTGTGCATCTTTGTGCAATTGTGCATCATATGGGAGAGGAAAAGAGGAACAAAATTTCATGTAATAAAAAAAAAGAATCTGAGGAGTCCTATCCCATCTCTAAAAGTTTTCCAATACTTTCCAATTAAAATTGTACTGTAAAGGCACCTATACACTATGTCACTTTGTTACGAACAATGTTTAAGAAAAGAATGAGTATCTAAAAGTCGAATCTCAATTGTTCGTATTTTCTTGAGAACAGGCGTTTGTTTTGATATTTAAGATACTCGTATCATTCTTATCGTTGACCAATTTTGTTATTCCCCTCTGACTGTTCTGGAGTGGCGTTATTGACCGAGTATCACCACTCCTTTGCAAAATGTACTGCTTCAGAAGTAAGCTGGTGTACCCTGTCCTTTTATTTTTGCAACACATTAATAGACAAAAGTAGCTGAACAACAGAAAGCAGATGCCAGGTTAAAAATTAAGAAATATTTCGAAGATAAATGAATATTGTGCGCTATCAATAGTGTTAAGGTTCATTTTTTGAACTTGGTTTATTATCAAGCTCATTACACGCTGCGGCGGAGCTGTCAGAAACGTAAATTTACATTAGAGCATAGCATGTCTGCTCTCCGGTTAGAATGGGTTAACGCGTACTTGTAAACGCGTTATCATTATTTCAATTCAAGTTAAACCTTTTCAACTCAAGTTAAACTTTTTCATTTCAAGTTATACTGTCTGTGTAAAATGTTTTATGTTCCAAGAAAAACGGTATATCCCTGTGCTTTGTTTGATTTAATTTCATCTGATATCTGATTGTTTAACTTGAAATGAATAAGGTTTATTTCGCAATGAAAAAAACGTATAACTTGAGTTAAAAAGGTTTAACTTGAATTGAAAAAGGTTTGACTTTAAATGAAAAAGGTTTAACTTGGCGTAAAAATACTGTACGTTAACTAACGAATCGTCAATAATTAAAGCGTGTAAAACTGACAATATTATTAATGTAGAGTGATTATTATAAAATAAGGAACAAAATGTTATAAATTATGCTAGAAAACAAGTTTTTAATACAAATAAAAACATTTAAAGGATTCAAAAATGAATCACCCGGAGCTGAATCAAGAACCGGAAAAACCGTTATTTTCCTAGAACGAAGACCGTAGCCGAACCGATATAAATGTTAATAACCAATTCGAAGCCCTGATTTGTAGAGCATATAGCAATAAAAATAAATATCCTTAAAAAAATACAAAATTACCACAATCACAATATTAATAAGCAATCAATACATAAATATTACCTTTTTTTAAAGCGAACATGTCACATAAACTTGTACGCAGATTTATCGATTATGGTATCGAATGACAATCCATTAGCATTTTTATTCAAATCTACTGAATTCTGGGAATGTGGTCGTTAATTACAATTCAAAAAACAAATGATCTTTGCAAAACGACCAAAAATGTCATCTGATATATTTAAAATAATGGAAAACCCCCATTTAAATTCAATTTTTATTCATCAGTTCATATTCGTAGAATGAAGGTAAGAGATTTTTCTGACGATGTGAGATTTTACGCTATGTTTTCCAGTTAAAAATTACGACAAATACGACCCCAATATTCCAGAAGCTGTATGTGTTTTCAACTTCATATAATTAGCATTGAATTATAGGCTCATTTAAAACCGCAGATCATAAAGTATAAATTAAATTAGACCACTGACAAGCAATTGAGCGGAACGAAGAACGCCGGCATTTTCCAAGGAAACCTGAATAGCAACAGGGATAGAAGGGACCCTCTGGAAAATATTAGGGGAATGAATCGGTTAGACATTGGAATGGATGACGAGTAAAAAGCTCGGGAGATGAACGAGGAGATTAATTGGTGCTGTCTAGAGCCCCCTGACTCCCCGACTATCCCAAGCAATCAAGATAAGGCGTGATGATGTCTATTAATTTTGCGAGAAACTGAATACCGCGAAGAAATAGAACGCCGGTACTTTCTTTGTTCGGCGATGCATGATACAAATCAAAAGTCTCGCAGGATAGGAAATTTACTGCCATTATTATGAGTCGTAATTGAGTTTCGGAGACTCGAATGGATTCGATGCAGACCCGGAAAGTTTCCTATGAAAAATTCACTAGTAGAAAGTAGAAATTTGACGATTAATCAAAACGATGTGGGACTAGAAAGCATTTTATCACAGGGAAACGTATTCTAGCGTGGCATCACTTATGATGTAGAAGCAACAAAAAAAAGTATATAACGCCGAAGAAAAATATGGCTATACTATTTTATCTGCGGAATTTATGTGCCTCCTAAACATAAAACACCATAAATGGAGTTCGACCGTATATTACAATAAAAATTGAGCCAGCACTTTTTTTATACACCAACGAGCTTCTTGTGAAACAATTGAAAAAATGGAGCTTTAAGACCCTTCTATGGCGCTTTGGCTACGTTAGGCTGTTCCATGAATAGTGACGGCTTGATGTATAATAATATTAATTCAATTCTATACGAATGCTTTAACCGTCAATTTATTTAATATCATCTTAAAGATATAGTATCGTTCGATAGCATATTGGATCTTTAATTTAAATACACTTTTTTGTGCGGTAGATGCGAAAAATCGCACAAAAATAAATCGCATAAAAAAGCTATGACTTACATAGAAAAAGTGAAGATGCGTTCCATGGATTTTAAAAACCGCATAACTTTGAAATAGCTATATAAAATATATCCAAAATCACACAAAAAAGTTAATAAAAAAACAGGAGAACAATAAGGCAATTAAAAATAACATGTTTGAAATGAAAAAAACGTGTTTAAAGATTACATTATGGTAGGACCGGCCAAGTTGCCACATCACTAAAATAGCTATAACTCCCTAAGTAGTTGGAGTTTTGGAAATTCCTTTGAAGAATGTATTTTTAAAAGTCAAAACATTGGAAAAATGCAAAAAAAACAAAATTGCTTTTTTCAAAAATCTAAACCAGAATAAAGGACATGTTCGTAGTTCAGCGATAGCAGATGCAATATGATTTACACAGTCTCTAATTATAATTTTTTTCCAAATTTCGGTTAGTGTTGATGATTTATTTACTATTTTTCCCAATATAGCTCGATACGTACTCTTTACGTACTTTATGAAATTAAAAAAAAACTTAAAAAAAACCGCATAACTTCGAAATCGCACAAAAAAAGTCGCACAAAAAGAGGTTCGAATGTAATGTGTTTAATTGTTTAATAGGGTCTTTCAATACGGACACTCGAAATTTACTCGGTTATAACGACCATGTTGTTAAAGCAACATCTGTAAAAATTGATTGTGAATTGTTCATTAATATGTGGCAAATTGCCATGGAAAGTTATAGCGTATGTTGGATAACGTGTGCAAATGAACAAATTTTATTTTCAAAATCAGTGCTCTGCTCGAGAAACATTCTACGTATTGCGTGATTTTTATCATCGCCCCAACAGTCCTGCCAAGTCGACTATTCGACGTTTGGTGGCCAAATTCGATTCGAAAAAACGATTCGTTAAATAATCAGCTAGCATCCGTTCGTCACCGAAACGCAAGGTCTGCTTAAAACATCGCTGCTGTGCGTGAGTGTGTACGGGAAAACTCGAGGCAGTCAATTTCTCATCGTTCACAAGAACGTGGCCTTTCAACGACTTCAATTTGGTGGCGAATTTTGCGTCAGGGCTTGGATCTGCATCCGACCCAACCGATCCAGGAACTTAGGGTAAACGACCATAGACAATGCCCTGTGTTCGCTGATTGGGCTTTGGAACAGTTGGAAGTTGTCCATTTTTGGATGAATGGTTGTGTGAACAAGCTAAACTGTAAAATTTGGGATGATACCAATCCACACGAGATACATTACCACCAAATGCATCCCAAGAAAGATACTGTTTGATGCGAATTTTAATCAGGCGGAATCATCGGTCTGCACGCAGCGCATGCCACGATAGACATTATGCACGAGCAATTTGAGAGCATGATGAGAGCATGACCAAAATTCTTCATCCACGAAAAATATAATGATTTATGTCTTAATTAATGCGTTTTAACATCCTAGAATTTATTACTTGATTGTATAATTTTTACGCGATTTTTCCTGAATATCATTAACCGCGAATTTAGCAAAAAAATACTTTTAAAAAATCCTATGCTAAATACTATAATAAACAAACTGGAAAATTATTCCGAATACTAAGTTTTTATTGGCCACATATGATAAGGAAAATAGCATCGATTGGTCTCAGATCATTGGATAAATTAAGATATTAACAAAATTCTTGGCTAGATTTTTGCGATCGCTAAACAATAAATAGTTTATAATTCCATTAGCGTTTAAATAAAAACATCATAAGATGATGGAAATTGGAATTAATTTGAAAATACACAATCTGTATTTCTGAACGTAACTGGTTTATTGTAATGAAAAGCGGTATTGTGCACGGAATAAATTAATGTTAATTGATCGATTTCATCTATCATCAAAGCACTCAAATTAGTCAACACTTCTATAGCGTCCATTTCATTTGCGGCTTTTTTATGTAAAAAAAACAGGTAAAATACCTAAAGCGCGTGTTAAAAAACTAAACACGTACAAATTTTGTATGGGTGCCTAATTTTCTATAGCATTTTGTTTCTATGGCGTGGTCCCTATCCCGACGCTATAGAAGGGTTCACTATTGTATATGAACTGCATATTAATAAAAAATTGCGTGTTAAGAATATCATTCAATGGTCAGGCAACTCATTAACGAGCATGTGCAAAGCATCACTATAAAATGCCACCGACCGCACCAATTACCTTATCCGCTCGCATATCTTATCCGTCTAAATAATCGCAAATTTACATACACACACACACTCATTGTTGAGATGTTTGAATACTTCAATGCGGGTAACTGCCATATAAAATAAAATAAAACGCGATCAAAGATTAAATTGTCGAGCTTGGTATTTGCCACACTTCATTTGGCGTATTCGGCGTTCTCGGGGGGAATCGTCGCTAAATTCAAAGTCGTTAATCATGATGCAGGGGCGCGCTTTCTGCGGTTCAAAACGGGTGAAATAATTTTAAAATCTAAGCACACAAACATCTCCGCGGTGTGCATATTTGCTCCCGTTTATAGTGTTTATTTTTAATTACCGACGCGTTTTTCGGAACATAACAAATACCCCGGGCGCGATTATTAATGGGGCGCTTTTAAATCAGCAATCGCTGACTTGTCCGATTGAAAAGCGGCCAAATGAGGCGGAAAATTAGTTAATCGTCAACACAATTAATGGAAACAAATTGCATTAATCGAATGCGGTTGCGTAGCGATTTTCTGGTAGACTTGTGTAATCAGTGTTAAGCATCGGACCAAAAAGCAATTATGAACGCAGTCATGAAACATCACAAGTATTTTGAAGTGATGATATATTCTATCAGTGGGGAAAATTGGCTTGAACGTCACGAAAAGTGAAACTCCAAGCGATAATTGGTCGGAAAGGGCGGTAAAATCATTTGTTATGTGTCCATGTTCGCCATATACATCATAGATAGGGAATCCAATCCCGAGACAAAATTTCGATCTCGGGATTTCGGGATTGCATTAGACATTCTCGGGATCAGTCCCAAGATCAGATATTTAAATGCTAGTTCGAGTTGATAACCGCGTGAGCCCCCATTTTCGTATAACACCATCAATGTGACTGATAAAATTGCTTTCTATTGAGACACGGACTAAAACTCGCAAAATTCCCGTTTTCCAGACAAAATATTTATTTTCGTCGCTGCACATGAATACTTGTATACTATAATACTTTGATGTGATTCGTAATTATATTACGGAGGAATACAAAAATTCTGAACCACGTATATATCATATTTCATATCAATATTCCCATTATTAGAGTCGAGGTGTAGTAAATACATCACCGGACGGGAAAGGTTAATATAACAATTTAAATATCATATATGTACTGTATATATATATATAGTAGCAAGCCTATTTTATTATATATTACACAAAACACAGCCATGCATAAAATCAACTTTTCGTAGGAATTAAAAGGTTTCATTTCTACAGCGCAGTCTCACGCATTTTTTAATTTTTATTATCGCCTTTTTATATACGGATCCTTTTTGAGAGGGATACAAACGAATCAATTAGAACATCGATTTGAATCATTCGAGGTCGTTTTTTTTGCTGCGTGGTAAAACCCCATGATAAATAGATTCAAATGAATGATTGAATGAAAATATTTATTTACACTTCGAATGGAAAATAATTAAATATAATTTAATACACCCTTGAACGAAAAATAATCATCGCGGATGATGGAAGCCGTCGAATTCTTTGATCGTGAAGATAATCGACCTCGCAATTGATGGAGGCCGTCAAAAGCGACCAAGAATCTTTGGAATCTAATAAAATGTTACAAACAAAAGCGACGTCCGAGGCAGTGGCCGTTAACTGACATTTAATCCTTCCTCGTTTGTCAACTCGAGTCTCGCATTAATATTCCAAATATCTACCATCGTAAACCAATCCAATCTTCTCCCGAGTATACCTCTTCACCTTCGCCTAGATCTTCGTTGGATAGAAGAACCGGTATTAATACAGTATTTTCTAACAATTAAAAATACCTCTGCTTTCGCCTTCTAGAACAAAGTAAAACACGAATTATTGTAGAATCGTTCACATAAAAGATAACACAAATTAACCCTTGAGACTTGCACAATATAAACCACCTAGCACTCTCTGAGTATATTCTTCAACGGACAAATTAGTCCTTGTATGTCGGATTAAGCAACGCGATGATCACACAGTTCGAATTTCGCAAGAGACCAAGGGATTACAGACGAAAGAAATTAACATCTCTCGGGAACAAAGCGACATCCCACGCTTGTGCACCATTAAAATTTACGAGGTTTGATGCAACTCCTAAATTATTAATTGAAACACGAGCCGCACCAAATATGAGCACTGCCAACCCCCCAAATGTTCAGACATGATTAATATCTAATACACCACAGAATACAAATGTATTTATATTAGGTCATCCCGAAAGAAATGCATTATTTTCGTACACTTTCGTACACGAGTTTCAGACAGGGCCACAAACACCATCAATGAAATTTATGGACCAGTCCTAACGATAAACAGATCAGGACGACGCTTTAATTTTGAAGAATATATACTGCCATCTTTAAATGAACCAGATCCTCGTCGATCAATAGAATAATTATGAACCATGCACGTTCATTTATGGTGCGGCAAAAATTGTCCGCGGATTACAAAGCAGAACGACAGAACACAAACGTTTTCCTGCAAATTATCACTGGACGAGAAATGGGTCACATCCGATAATGTAAAAAAAAATGTTTTTCAAGGAGACAAACTTCCATTTCAACGCCCAAGCCACAGTCGACACTTCGAAAGATTCTTTTGTGCTTATGTAAGTTAATTGTACCATACCTATATCATTTGAGAAAGTGCAAACAATAAGTTGGCAAAGTTTAATCGCAATCGAATCAACGGTATGGCAGCGCATAAAATACGAACAAACAATATTTATTTTTGTATAATAGACTATGCCTATGTTACTTGCGCAATCCTCAGCATTGAGTGGACGAATTTTTATCGCAAGCTGATGAACGGTATGGCAGCGCATTACATACGAACAAACAAAGATTAATTTTTATATATAAGATTTGATCATCTGGACCTGTATATCGGTAGTCCCGTGATTTAGCAACATATATACGCTATGAAAACCAAATGAGATCTCAGACAAATGATGGCGTTGTATCCGAATCGAACCGAAAACCATAAAAAACCGGTTTTTTTTTCAATATAAAAATCGTAAATGAACCGGTTCGTTTTGATTTATTTCGGTTCGGTACACGTCTTGCGCGAAAGAATTTGGTTGTTTTTATATTAACATATATGACTGAAAATGATATTAATCATACATTTTATCAGAAATGTTACAATATTTCTTGCCTTTTCTTATGTATATTTTCATTACCATATAATGTTGATGTCTATATATAACTAGTCTGTAGTCTGTGAGACTAATGATTAGTGATCTAGGGTTAAATCGCTCACAGACGCCCTTGCACGATTTTATTAATCGCCTCAGTATTTATTTATACTTATATATTTTCGAACTCCCAAAATTTTTGGTAGGGTGGGAACTTTATTCCACAATCTGAATTTGAACCCGAACCTTTACAGCAGGGGTGGCCAACCCAAATGATCTTGCGGGCCACTTTGGCAATGCATCATAGCTCTGCGGGCCGCATATAAAATTACATATCCCCATAGTTAGCTACTGAGAGATCATCCGTTATCGTATCGATTATAGAAAATGTTGCAAAAAGTCCTGAAAGAGGACGGAGTGGCCCCATGTCTGGGTGTCCAACCGGTCCGCTTTTCGGACAGCTAACATAACGAATGAGCGCCTCGCGATCAGATGTTATTCTCTAACATGCCTACAGAGTGATTATGAACTCTCATTACAAAACGAAGTTGTACGAAGATGACTGATCAGATGCGTTGTTTAAATTTTACAAACGCTGCTTTACAGTAAGAGTCCAGGATCTAAACCACTATACTAACACTCGGTATAAAAATGGCATAAAATGTTATAAATTCTGCAATAAACTACATTTAAAAAATAGCAAAACGATTTATTTTAAGACTTGAAATTAATCTGGCAGTTTTTGAATATATTTAAAGGAAACCAATCTTTGATTCCCAATTTTCTTAGATTGTTTTGGAGAAAATATTTAAGCAAATACTGTTTCATAAGCCTTACAAATTGTAATCGATTAAATATGGCCATGAGTAACGATTCGTGACTGTATTCGGCGACCATTGAAGATATCTGTTACGACAGATCTATTGGTTGTAAATCTCTCCAAAAAAATTGTTTATTCTAAGGCCGAATAACACATTTTTCGTGGAATTTTAAGAGTTATTCAATTAAGCGGTTCGTTATGGGGCTCGTGTAAAACTAATTAATTTGCGTAATGAACATTTTGAAATTTAGAGTTTTCCGACCTTTTCCGGTGTACCGGTTAATCTTCGGGCGACCTTTACGTGTCTGCAAAGAACTCTGCCCAGATCGCCCCGAAAGCCCGAATAAACTCTGGAACCGTCAAAACTTTCCACCCTTCAGGGATACGAAAGAAAAATGAAAGTGGCGTTATTCTCTTTCAGTTTTTCATCTACATAATCATACGTTTTGCCCCCCCTTTGAACCATTATCCCAAAGCTCTAAACCCTAATCACACAACGTCACGCGCCACACATTTCGCAAAGTGATCTCATTTCCACAATTTTATTCCTTTCTCTCAAGCCACAACGACCGCAATATTTCGGGTTTGATTTCAGGCAACACGATCAAAGACCCTTCGGCGGATTCAACGTCGAGTGCACTCAACCCGACAATTTTTCACACTCGAGATACACCGATTTCGGCAAGGATTATTACGATTGATTGAAATCTTGTGATAAATTCAAGCAATAAAACGTTTGAAAACCACCGTAATTTATAGGCGGCAATCGAACCACCAAAACACCAAAAAAATAAAACCACCCATAGGTCAAGGGTAGCTGCAGGTCACCAGGTGCCGATCGAGAGCCGGCTGATGATTATCAGGTTCACCTACTCCATTATGTAACGCAAATCATCATTTTTCAGGGCGACATTCATACGAAACGTGATGAATATATTAAAATGCCGACGCACAAAAAAAATCCTTTAATGACGCGCTTCCAAAATAAAAAAATATATATGGGGGGGGGGCAGCAGCTTAACTCGCCCAACCCTGGCGGGTAATAAAAATCGATCAAACTATGAAGAGCGTTTATCACGTTGACATAAAAATGCTAATAAAGCGCCGTAAGTCGAAACTATAACGACCATTAAATTTGACGACATCGCAGCGCCGATAACTCGCGATCAATCACCATCATCACGGATGAGGATATTTCAAAGGGTCAAATAAAAGAAATAATCGCTCCTTAATTGCGTATCAACAAATTCGACGAATAATACATTGTTTCTCAGCCGTAATATGCGATTTTATCTACACACCGCGGCACATCATCATTACTGCATATATTATCCACGAATTCCAAAATAGCTAGACAACCAGCTCGTTGAATTTTTAACGCCCAAATTTATGCAGAACATGCCTGGGACTCTGAATAAAAATAAATCAAGCATTAAGCACGCACGGTTGAAAAATCAATCATCGTATCGGTGTACAAAGTCTTGTATGTTTGATAAGAAAACTCTTAATATACTGGAGCAAACAAGAACTGACGCTGGGTCAGATTACATAAATAATAAATTCAATTCAATTTATGAAAAAAAATCGGATAAATTGGACTCGAGTGATGCAGAAAGAGCATTATCGCACATTGAGTGCGGATATCAGTGAATCGGAGACAGAGACGAGTGCCTTGCGTCTCATCATACACACGTACATCAATGGCATTGTCATGTTGTAAAGGTACCCCTACACGTCTAAATATTCTCAATGATTGCAAAAAAGCAATGTTTAAACGATTTTTTTATCATAGAATACAAAATAGATCGTTATCAATTATCAATGGATGACGACGATATAAACATTAAAATTATAATGGAATTTGTACGTATCCGGTTGATAACCATCGGGTATGAGATCTTCTTAGATCGTTGGTGGTCTTATTAGCATCATAATAAATGGTAGAAAGCCACTTAAATCGATTATATACTTAAAATTCAGTATGGTAACAAAAGTGATTATATTTGAAACGTTATTGCATCGATTTGAAACTTCAACAAATGCATTGTTTTGTTACCAAAATCGAAGACACACACGCGAAATAAGCAACAGTGTTAAGGTTCATTTATTGATATACGAGCTTCAATCACGCTGTGCGGTCCTAAGAGAAAATTGGATTTGTGTGGATCTTGTGGATTTAAAATTTACTCCTCCGACACATTCCGAAGGGCTGTTTTTCGCATACAGTGTCGCTTGGATTTCGAATGGAAATAATTTTTAAACCAATACATTGTAATGACATTTTCTGAGTGCCTTTACAAAAACTCACTGCTTAGATATACAGTGTGTCTCAAAGTCATGGTCGAGATGGATATTTCATAAATTTTACATAAAATACAATAGTGAATTTCAACCTGTGACGCGCAAAGAAACAAAATATTGATATACATGAACTTGATACTTCTGCGGATCGTAGAATAGATGACAGGATGAATTTGACACTCACATGTGAATTTTGCAGTGAAAATGAAAATTTTATAACAATCATTAATAGTAAAAATATATTGTAGATATCGACAATGAAAAAAATATACATTGTTAAGGAACTCATCAATAAATTCTTGGTGGAATGGCTCCTTGGCCAAATAAATGTTGCAGAATATTGTTCCAAATTTAAAATTTATTATCTGTACTAATTTCACGGGGAAAAAAACAATTACACTCAAACCTGTTTTTGTGCGACTTTTTTTATGCGATTTCGAAGTTATGCGGTTTTTTTAAAGCAATATTTTCTTTTTTTGAATTTCATAAAGAGTACGTATCGAGATATTTTGGATAAAATAAGAAATAAATCATCAACACTAATCGAAATTTGGAAAAAAAATATAATTTGGAACTGTGTAAATCATATTGCATCTGCTATCGCTGAATTACGACCACGCCCTTTTTTATGCGATATTGAATATATTTTATATAGCTGTTTTAAAGCTATGCGATTTTTAAAATCCATGGAACGCATCTTCACTTTTTCTATGACAGTCATAGCTTTTTTGTACGATTTCTTTTTGTGCGATTTTCAGCGGAACGTATCTATCGCACAAAAAAAGTTTTAAGTGTACATATATATATATTTGGTGGATATGTATATTATTTTTAATTATTAGGAATCTCCAAAAAACCTTGCCATTCACCAATTACAAGGATGAGATGCAAGACGTCAGAACTAGACCTTTATGGATATACCGCATACATCAAATAAAGACACCACGTCGCATATGCTGTGTATATATAGACATACGTAACATAAAGCAACCGCTAGATCAGTCGCCCAATTTTATTATATATTACACAAACACATCTTTTTGTCAAAAAATTCCGTTGACTAATGGAAAAAAACAGTGCATAAAATTAACTTTTACTATAAGCTAAGGAGCTCCATTTCTACCGCTTTTTTTAATAAAATATCAACTTCAACCTCACGATCAATGGCAAGAAAATTTTACAGACAAAAAAAATGTCACTTGAAAAAATGAGCAGCCTGAACTCGATAGACGGTTATTGCGATATATTGTCGATAGAGAAGAAATATGAATGAAATTTTATTAAGGTCGTTGTATAAGTTGACTTTGCGCTATCTATGTATCGACACGGACCTAATTTGAAAAGAAAAGTTATTCCATCTTCGAACCCTCTTTATATTCAAAAATACTCGTTTCACAGCCGCTTCGCTCCGTAATCGTAAAAGTAATAAATACTCGGAAAGGCATCATTTTTTTTATTCCCCGCGAAGAGGTACTCCTGGATTCCGACGAAGTTATTCCACGCTCTATTTATGTAAGTTTCGCCCGGGCGAAATTGCTAATCTTTCAAAATAAATCCTTCAGCGGAGTGGCTTTTTAAAAAAAAAATCGTCCACGTGTAGGAAATAATCCTTTTCCGAATGAGAAAAAAAGAAAGATTTCCCTGCGCTTAGCACACGTCTCTCCTTTCAATCACGATTACGTCGGTTGCTTCAATTGGGTACGAAGAACTCAATACGTTGTTGAGGCTTCATTATTTCAACACGATTATCTATTCAGCGTTAATGGATAATTCCGAGAAGCATCGTTTTGTCGACGATTTTCCTGAGCATTTCGGTCGCATTTTTTGTATATTTTATAGAATGTCCACATTGTTTTTCTATAGTCACATGCTAGTCTGGAAGAATGAAGGTCTATCGTGTTACATATACATAAATCGAAGACGTTGACGGGTCAACGTGTCAGAGGCGGTACCGGCAATGTCTCATAAACATGGAAATATATTTTAATGAGATGTTTGCTATTATTTAACAAAAAAGTGTTTCAAGCACTACTTTATACTTTGGCAAACATATATAAGCATATTTTTTTTAATAAAGTCATCGACCACTTATATTTATAAATAGGTTATGGGCGGATTCCACGAGCGTGGTTTCTTATGCATGGTTTACTAGCATGCCACACGTTTAGGCTCAAAATATTACTTTTGTCAGCAATAGTGATTAATAAGCAATCATTTTTAATGTATTAATTGCTAGATTTATTCTATAAAATTATTTTTAAATAAAGGATCATTATTATATAAAGTATTCTAACCATTACACCCCAAAATAAATTCAGTCATTGTTGGGCTTAAAAGATGATCGATTTTTAAACATTATTTTATTCTAAAAGTATTAAATATAGAATGTTGATATTTAGTGTGTTGACTAGTCGATTTGTATTGAACATTAAAATATTTTTTTAAATTTGATAAAGTATGATAGTGGGAGTGTGGGGAGCCACATATGTCAATGCGCGAGCGATGACATTTTTCACCACGGAAGTCCTAAGTTCTGAACAGATGATTTGCAGCAAACAAATTAAACATATTTTTACTATGTATAATATTGTCTATAGCTTAGACTATAATTAAGAAGAAATATTGGTAAATAAAAAAATAGTGAGCGATCGCAGAAAATTTTGTGTTTTTATCAACAATTTTTGTAGTTTTTTGATCATTAAATAAAAACGTTTGAATATTTTTAGATAATTATAGGTCAAACGATGAAGAAGTTTATTGTACACGTGCCTGCCAAATTTCATAAAGAATACTCATCTAGGACGTGTGGGAGCATTTCCGTGAGCTTGAAAAAAGTAGTTTGAAGAAAAACGCGTTTAAAGTTTCTCTTCGCAGTTTCGCGCAGCGCAGCTTCTCCAAGATATTTATCTCAGTGATAATAATACATATTTATATTTAATTTCGCTCTTACATAATGAGAAATAAAGTTCCAAATTTTAATGTGTAGTCAACCCACCTATAGTGTCAACTTCTTTTGCAGCGTCTTTTACGCAAGCAACGGGTAAAATACATAAGGTAAATCGTGTTAACAAACTTAACACATATAATTTTTGTATGGGTGCTTAACTTTCTATAGTATGGTCCCTATCTCGACGCTATAGAAGGATTAACTGTATAAACGACCACCTTCACAGACCGACGAGGTGAACGTGTATTAAAAATAATCTATGATTATACATATTATATTTTTTTATGATTTAATATATCTCATGTTATTCAAATTTTAATCGCATATTGAAGTAGGATCCATGAGAGATTTTGTGTAATTTTTTACATTTGGTATTTTTACATTTAGGATAAATTTATTGTCATATAGATTTGAGCCCGAACTTTACCAACTAATCCACTTTGCCATCACTTAGTCCAGTCACAATTGAAAGCCATTTGGTAAAAACGATTTCAATTCAATACTCAAGTGTCGGTCAAATGGCCACCATTTTGATTCGCAGACAAGATTGTGCAAAGTTTAACTCGTCTCGAGTGGAAATAAATCTCTACGCAGTCATCCCCCCGATTGCTGCAGCATCCATCAATAAATCCGTATTAGATATTGGGGTCCCGATCCAGATAAGATTTGGAAATAAAACGTCTAGCTTTGAAGAGGAATTCAATTAAGGGAAGCAAGCGTCTCAAAGGAGGTCTTCCTAAACCAACCAGGTCATATCGCGCTTTCTCTAAACGAAAGAGACACTCCAATCTTCCGGCGCTTCTTTGATTGAGCTTTCCCCATTAATAAAATAAAGGGGTGCCTCCCGTCGGCATCGCTCCGTGTACCATCTCCCAAGTCGGCAAAAATTAAGGAAAATATCTCAAGTGCCTATCGCCGAATTCATTTCGCCTCGGACTTCAAACGACCCAGTCCGAACCACCCCAAACCCCCAACATCGACGCTCTTTCGTCAATCGGCTCGAGAATTAATTCGTTCCCGAGGGCAATTAAGGACGACCTTCAAATTCACCGGGAGACATTATTTCAAGCGTCTCGTAAAAATTCCGCAGTGAATTATATGGAAATTCGTCTCGTGATAATATTATTCGACTTCCAGCCGAGCGTGATCATCTAAGACTCGTCACGAGGGCTTTAATAGAATTAATGGTAGCTGTAGTAGCACACTTAAGAAGCGTACCTTAAACAAATAGAACACGAGAGAAATACGCTAAATTATCGTTATGACTTTTCTCACGGCTCAAAATGGCCGTCGGGAGATTCGAATTTCATAATTTTCTGAAACGTTTTCGCGATTGCTATGTGGGACGTTAAAATAATAACCGAGCGAAATTCTTGAAATTATCGCCCTGTGTAATAAGAATTTATGTAAATGCGCCACCAACTGCTCGACCGACTCTAATGCAGTCAAATTCGTGCTTGATTCGAACTACGACAACGAAAAACTCGACATAATCCCATCAACATCATATATGATCATCAGTTTGGTTTTCAAAGATTGCAATACTCTGGAAGCGTTAAATTTCCACACTGGCATCAAGTTCCAGGATATCAATATTATCGTTTATATTGTTTCTGTTTTTAAAAAAATGGATTTATCCCTTTTGCATTTTAAAACTATTATTATATTTTGTACGCAGTGAGTACTTACGAAGACACTCAAAAAATTTCGTTTCAATCTGTCTGCTGGTTTAACCATTTAAATGCTAGCGATCCTACCTTAAAAATATTATTGGGATGGGACACATATTGGTGGATCCAAAAATGTCTTCTCATTTTAATGGATCATGACGTTTCCATTTTATTTTTATCGGGGCTACCCATTGAACGATCTTTGCTACCAAACTGAACATATTTTGAGATGTATTGATCAGAATGCCTTGTAAAAAAGTGGTTCTCGTTCGTATTATTAGGAAATTGAGAAAATCCTAAACAAACAATCCAATTTCATGACTTATATATAAATATTCATCATACGTTGTGATAAGCCAGAACAAGTAGTGCTTCAAACCCGTAAATCATCCCTCTTTTTTTCTCATTTCACACATAATCCTTATATCCTAAGTGTTAAAATTTTAACCTAATCGTCGCAACTATTGACGGCCCTATTCCGTGGCTCGAACGATCTTCAGATCTGACACCACTGGATTTATTTGTCTGTTATTCCATGGGTCGCACGGTATCCATATTTGACAACACTAGAATTCTTTGTCTTTGTCTAATAACTTTAAAATCGCGGCTGATTTTTATGTATTTATGCTATTTGCAAGTTCATCGAAACTCGCGCGGATGGAATATGTTAATAGAGGCGTTTAACTGATGCAAAACTACGTGAATCTTTTAAAAAAAAAGTCATAATATGAAGAAGCATCATCTCTTTAACGTCTTAACCGCGTATGACGACATGTTTCGTCATTCCAAAAAAACAACTATAGCGAGTAAGACGAAATATTCCATCAAGACCTTTCAAAAACTACCTTCTAATGGACATGAAAAGCTACCGTTTATTTTAATTTACTATGGGCGTGACGAAATAATCCGTAATCCTATCATATTGAATTCCCCGTTGCACATGCACACTGTAACATTCGCAAAATTAAGTTCTTCGGTTAAGAAGTTAAACTATTCTGTACACACGTGCCAAAAGTAGTATTCCAATTGATTATTCATCATCATAGTGCAGCCATAAACAGCCCACTACAAAATTAGGGTCTTTTCAACGCGATATAGAAGACAACGAAAGATAATGTTACAATTAATCATTAAAAGGTGAAAAATGCATATCTTACAAGTAAGCCACAAATTATTAATTAATAAAATTAATTATTTATCGACCCCTATATTTTCAAATTCAAGATCTTTATCCAGCCATTATTGAATATTATTTATTGATTTAATTCATATTTTATACAATACTAGGTGGTACCCGGCGCGTTGCTGCCACAGAAGTAATAATTAAAAAATTAATCACTTGAAATTTGAAAGAGTTATCTTGTTTAATTAGGAATGTAATATAAGGGAAAATTATAAATGATATTAAGTAAACATTAATTTTTATATATAAGATCTACTGTAGGTTAATTATACTGTACCCATATTATTTGAGAAAGTACAAATAATAAGTTGGCAAAGTTTTATCGCAATCGAATCAACGGTATGGCAGTGTATAAAATACGAACAAATACATTTTTATTTTTATATATTAGACTATGCCTATGTTATTCGCGCATTCATTAGCAATAAATGGACGAAGTTTTATCGCAATCTGATGAACGATATGGCAGCGCATTACATATGAACAAAGATTATTTTTTATATATTAGATTTGTTTTGAAGGATATATCGAGAATTAAAAAAAAAAGTTGAGCAAAAACATATAGCTGATCAGCTCTCCCTTGATCATTCGTTTAAAAGAGATTTAATTAATTTGCTTTCGTCGATTCATCGTCTAGTCTAGTAATTTTCATTCTGTAATACGGTCCCTATTTCACCTGATTGAAATTCAATACAATTAACGTGATTTCTCAGAACGAATTCATCAATTAATGCAAAGGACAATCTGTAAAGGTTTCAGCAAACGACCTTTACGAAACATCTTAGACTGAAGTGTTACCAATTAAAAAATAATAATTTGCCATATATAGTAATCCCCCACAATGCGCGATGGCGCAATGAAAAAATCCGCAATTTCACATCAACATGAAAAATTTAAAACCCTCGCTGAAAGCTGCATCCGAGTCGGTTCGCGAATTCGCAGACATTACAGTCCAACAAAGGGACCCCTTAACAATGGCTGCATGAATGGGGCCCAACAAAGAGCCGTCGGCAAATTGGGATAAGCCTCATTTTAAAATGTCTATCCATGACGACGCCATAAAATAGCAACGCTGCCCGATATAAATCACAAATGTGGCAAGTTGCTCTCGATGGACATTTGGAAAATCCATTAAACGGCTGTCAATTCAATACAGCGTGTTTCCGGTCGGACGCGCATTTAATAACCACTGACGCCACACACGTCCGACAATGGCAGCGCCAGGGGATGAAACTATATAAACATATGGCAATTTAAAATGTCCACGCCGGGAAATGTTTTAATTTTGGCGAAAAATAGGAGGAAATCCCGTGGTATTTAAAAATTTCGAACGCATAAAACCTGTAAATTTGAGCGCCGAGCGACGCACGCCGGCAAAACTACTGAAATACGAACACATCCCCTTTCGAAATGCCGAAATGGAAATGTTTTTCGGCAATTTTTCATTTCATCCGCGGAAAATAATTGCAATTTAAAAAAAATGTGAGTTCATGCTCGTTCCTATAAAACCAAAAATATTTGCAAATAAGTTTTAATCCCTAGCTGATATTACATTTTATAAAGCCAAAATTATCAACTTTTGATCCCTAGACTAATAACATTTGACCAATGGGCGAAACATTTGAACGACTCATTAAATATCGTTCAATTCAATCAACCATCCATACGTAACAAAAGGGCATCCATAACCTTTATCGACTAGAAATAACGTCTTCTTTATAATCATCGATATATAAGGGTTTAACATATGAAGTTGCCGAATTCGTGGTTGAAAATTATAACATAAAATTTTTAACAAAACAAAATGTACACATAGACCTTTTTTGTGCAGTAGATGCGTTCCGCAAACTTACATTAAAAAAATGAAGATGCGTTCCATGAATTTTAAAAACCGCATAACTTTGAAAAAGCTCTATAAAATATATCCAAAATCGCACAAAAAAAATTAATAAAAAAAACAAGGCAATTAAAATGCCAGACATCCACTAGAGAAATACTAATTGTTTTAATTACTAACTATCATCGCTGTATGATAATTTTAATTTTTTTAAAAATTTAAAAAATACATTTTGACATAAATCTGGTGGTAATAATACAGGGTTATATAGAAATGATTCGTACCCAGTTTGAAGTAAATTAATTAATTAAAATTTGAGATATGATGTTGACCATGTTGAAAAAAGTAGTTTCGTGAAAAACGCGTTAAAAGATTTCATTATATATTATAATAGGACCGGCCAAGTTGCTGCGTCACTAAAATAGCTATAACTCCGTAAGTAGTTGGAATTTTGGAAATCCCTTTGGAGAATATATTTTTAAAAGCCGAAACATTGGAAAAATGCAAAAAAAAAAACTTTTTCATAATTCTTAACTAGAATAAAGGGCGTGGTCATTCAGGGATAGCAAATGCAATATGATTTACACAGTCCCAATTTTTTTTCCAAATTTCGGTTAGTTTTGATGATTTATTTCGTATTTCATCCAAAATATCTCGATACGTACTCTTTACAAAATTTAAAAAAAAATTGCTTCAAAAAACCGCATAACTTCAAAATCGCACAAAAAAGGTTTGATTGTATTTGATTAGATTAAATTGATTATCACAAACTCTATTTAAAAACAGCGTTTTATCGTCCCGTATAATCGATGAACAGCACATTCATAAGCACCTCAGTTTCTGGCTATGTCTCAATTCATGCGACTGACTGAAATTCGGCAATTTGATATCCTACAGCCTAATATATCTCAGACTTGCGAACAATTGTCAAAGCAATATACAAGAAAATGTATTTTTCGAAAAAAGGGCTTCGTACCGGAACGAAAACCGAAACTGAACCGATTTAAAACAATCGGTTTTATCGATACACGTCCTAAGCGAATGATTATCTATTCTTATGCAGAATTTGTGAATGCAGAATCATCTGATAATACTGTAATATTTACTCTTTGTTAATCCTGTTAATTATCCTGTTAAATCAACAGTTCCGATATTTTAGTTCCATGCTCGTGACCTTAAGGCATTATTATGTATTTTATTCATATTTTACATATTTTATTTGCTATGTACCCAGATTGTGACTCCCAGATTTTTATTTTTTACCTAGTGTTATGTACTCCAAGCTGGAACTCCCAAGCCTCCAGCCAATAAGAATCAAATCAATATCCTTTATTACATATTATTATATACATCTAGTTTTAATCATTATACTGTAGCGTGGACGATTTACCATCCCCATGCAATAGCGCTGTTGATCTGAGCAGATTTAATTCGCCAGATTAACAGCGACATCTTGCGTCTCTCTTTAGGTGCAATGTGCTATTTTAACAGCGCCATCTTCTGTGGCGCTGCGGAGACATTGCACCTGCATACTGATGGATCGCTTCTTGCGCGTGCACCGTTGCCGGTTGTCGTCAGTTGGCCTTGGCTGCGGGAGGACGTCCTTCCCGTAGCCAAATGTCTCGAGGAAATGGATAATAATACATTAACTAACGTATCATCAATAATTAAAGAGAGTAATTTCGACAATATCATTAACAGTTTAAGGACCGATCCCGCACTAGCGCGGAAATTTATGCCGACCATTGTGGACCGATCCCGTGCTAACGCGCATTTGCATATTGTATTACATAGCTTCGTCTCTCGCTAAAACTGAAATGATACGATAAAGTGTGTGTAAAGTGCGAATTTCTTAAAAAAAACGTGCGGTCCTATATAGAAGTTTTACTGTCTATAAGGTATTATAAAAGAAGGAATGAAACATTCTAAAGTATGCTAGAAAATAAGTTTGTAATACAAATAGAAATATTAAAAAAAAAAAAAAAAAGGAATCACCCGGAGCAGAATCAAAAACCGTTATTTTCCCGGACCGAAAATCGTAATCAGACCGATGACAAATATTTGGAACTGAACCGGAGCGATTTTTCTATTTAGTCTAATTTAACATGTAGTTGGTTATATGATACACCGTTTGTACTTATTTCTATCATTCACATTTTTTAAACTAAAATAATTATCTGTATTACAAATTATACGAGTTTCAGCTAATCCAATTTTAACGACCGAATGTCAAATCTCCTGTATAATTATAATTTTATATCACGCAGTACATAACATAACTACGTTTGGATTTACACTTCAAATTAAATAAACCAATTGAAATTGTTGCTATGAATTAGCGTCGTGGATTTAAAATAAATAAAGCAAAGAAATTCTCATAATGATTCAGAAGAAAAACAGACATATTTTGTTCGTTTTATATTAGATTATCAAAGTTGCAATGATGAACACACTAAAAATATGTTTCAAATCGTTTTAATATCAATAATGACAACAAAAAACCCTTTTTTCTATGTATTAATTGATATTCCCTCGTTGATCATGAATCCCTCGTTAATCGCGACTTTTTCCAGAATGTGCCCCATCTGATCAATACAATAATTTACATTCCATTAGCAAATATGGTCAGTGATGTAATTCTGTAAACAATTGTGCGCCGAGTGCAGTTTACTTCTAATCTATTGTGTTTCTGCTATTAGATAATCTAAAAATATATGTTTAAAATATTTTATAAGCTAACAATCTATAAGCTAAACATTGCCATGTTCTTCTATTGAAGCATCTATGAATGATTTTAACGTTAGCATAAAAAATATATGATATGGACATGAATGATAGTGTCGACGCATCCCCAACTTGCGCCCATCTCGTTCTTGCGAGATCTTCTCGAATAAATGGATAGAATATACGTGAATCGATACAATATTGTTACATTTTTATGGTATCAAAATATTTCAGCATCGATTCCCTGAATACAATAGAAGACATCTCCGGATATATTCCAGGAAGCGAATTGTCACGCTGGCAAGCGGAGGTTTCCATACTTCGTAGGAATGGGGCAAATGCGTCTTAATAAAATGGAGATTTGCGTTTAATCCACACCCATCTCAACGTCAAATCAGTGGTTCACCTGCCACGGCAATAAATCTCGCAAGAATCTCGATGCGTAAATGAGCGAAATTGAATCGAAAGCGCGTGAATCCGTTAAGGGATGATAAACCGTCAGACATTTGCGTTGATCAGCACGAGTTCGCATTGTGTGGTCAAATCATCCCCCCATTTCTCCACCCTAACAAATGAGCATAATCTCACACGTTACTGTGAATCTTGTCCGCCGGAACGGATGCGAATCGCCACAATCGGATAACTTGGGACCCGTGGGCGGCAAATTAACGTAATTCGAATTAAATTCCAACAATAAAGGAGCGCTCGCAAAGTTTAACATTCTACGTTGACGAGTTTCAAATTTTTAAAAGGGGGGTGCGACTCGCCTTTCAGCATGAACGAGTGCCGCCGCTGTGTATAAAAATAAATCGTTCTCATTAAAGATAATGTGTAAAATTCGCAAAAGTCCGAAGTGGAAATACGAGCAAAGCCTCGCGGTGATGAATGACTGCGATGTCGGGGGGAGAAAGAATATGAAGAAACTTGTAAGAAATTGTTCAACTTTCTTAGATCGATATTGTTGCGAATGAAGCAGGAATTCTTTCATCCGAACTACCCGACGCTAAAGGTCCCTCGGAAATGCCCATTGTGATCTTTTTTTCAGGCGCAGGACAGGTCTCTGAAAAATCGTCCCTTTGACAAAGTTTGCATGAATTCAGCTCATCCCGGAGCGCTTCCCATAATCGAGATGGAATATTCTCAACTCGGGAATATTTCCAAGGCGCAATCTACGCGCCGCCGCCTCGGAGGGACGATAATAAATTAATAAAATATCGTAATTTAGCCCAGAGTAATGTATAAAGCTAGTTCTATTGCTCAAGCGAAAAATAAAAATATGAAGGGTGAAAAAGCGAAAGCGAAACCGCCAATATACCTGTGTCGGGGTGGCGCAACCCTCTCGCCACGTACGCCAGCAAAAGGGGCACGTGGCGTGCGTCTGGTCTTCGCGGAGCTCGGGCTGCTGGGGGTGGAGGAGGCGCTCCTGACAAGAAGCCCCTCTGCAGCTCCCAACCCACCTCACTGATGATGCTCGCCGCTCGGAAGTAAGGAGTTACTTCGCGCAGATATTTCACTGTAACAAAATTTTAAATATTTTATGAATACATCAATTTCTATGCATAACACAATAACAAATACAATATATTCATTCAAATGCGAGATGAATTGATGTTGGATATTTTTAATAACACACGTAAAAAAAGTATCAAGTTGAGTCAAAAATAATTGCCGGCGAAAAGAAGCCGTTATAACTATTCGGTTTTATCCATGATGAGTCATCTACGCTTAAACCTTTTTTTGTGCGGTAGATGCGTTCCGCGGAAAATCGCAAAAAAAAAGCTATGACTCACATAGATAAAGTGAAGATGCATTCCATGGATTTTAAAAACCGCATAACTTTGAAACATCTATATAAAATATATCCAAAGTCGCATAAAAAAAAACAATAACATTAAAAGGACGTCTTGCATCATTGGTAAAATTTTAAGGATATCTGACATTTGGCATCTCAAATGCCAGACATCCACTAGAGAAATATTAATTATTTTAATTACAAACTATCATCGCTGTATGATAATTTTCGTTGCGATTTTCGATATGACTCAAAATCGCTCTCTTCTTCGGAAGAAATAGTATACCCAGTATCAATGTCATCATTGTTCTTCGTAGATTTTCTCTTTCCAAAAATATAATTCATAATTAGTAAAGATGCCATTATAGTCCCTAACTCAAAAATAATAAATCACAAAATGGCAACTGTTGGCCAAAAAACAGGCAAGTCATTTTTTGGTCTTATTTTGTCAGTTTATTTTTTAATAGTTAAAAAATAAATTTTGATATAAATCTGATAGGAATAATAGAGGGTTATATAGAAAAGATTCGTTATTCAGAAGAGAAGATTTCATTATAGTACCGTATATAAAGTATTTTTTTCAAAAATCCAAACCATAATAAAGGGCGTGGTCGTAATTCAGCGATAGCAGTTGCAATATGATTTACACAATCCAATTTTCTTTTCCAAATATCATTTAGTGTTAATGATCTATTTCTTATTTTATACAAAATATCTCGATACGTACTCTTTATGAAATTTAAAAAAAAGAGAAAAAACCGCATAACTTCGAAATCGCATAAAAAAAAGAGTTTTGAGTGTATATTAGTGTCCTATCAGTTTTTCGACAACAGTTAACCATTTCACATCTTATGTTATGGTATTTTTTTAACAAGGTAACAGTGGTATGGCCGCGGCTAAAAAATATGAACAGTAAGAAATTGATTTTTATTTTTTTCTCGAGTGATGAGACCCTGAAAGATGAACCGAAGGTCGGGTCGCCCTACCAATTATGACGAAGACATTTTAAAGATGTTATTGGAGCAAAAATCGAGTAGAGAGACATCGTGTAAATGTCATACTGTTACACGATAATAATGCAAAACCGCATACGGTAAAGTTGACGCAGCAAATAAATTCTGGAAGCTTGGGTGATCTGTCTTATCACATCCCCATACTCCCCGGACCTTACCCCAACCGACTACCACCTATTCTGTTATTTGCAAAATTTCTTAAATGGAAAATAATCAAAAATGATGAGGAAGTGAATCACACTATCGAAAATTTATTTTCATCTAAACCTGCTGAATTTTATGAAGAGGCTATTGATTAGTTACCAGTAAAATGGGAGAAATTTAACACTAATAATGGTGAATATATAATAGAGTAATATTGCTTTGTTATTTTGTTAAAGCTGAATTTTTTTATAAATCGGCAATTATTTATGACTCAACCTAATAGTCAAGTCATTAAAAGTCATCAAAAATTCAAATTTTATAGAGTTTTCGATCAATGCAGATAATATTGGCCGATGATGAGCTATCAAACTCATATATATCTGGGATAAAAGGACCAAGAAGGCGTATAATCAGTTAGCGAATTCAAGGAATGGCAATTTGTTTGGTGATTATCAATTCCAATGTAAATAGACAATAAACCGTCAAAAATTTGGTTTCGTGTATAACAATCTCTATGATGGGTGCATAATCTGATGTTTCTGATATATGCATCTTCCGGCCAGATGGTCCAACTAATTGGATTGAAGACGGCAGTTGAGTGAATCATCTCATCTTATATCAGAATTGTACTTTCTATAAAATTATTGTGCACATGTTCACCACAATCATTATACAAGTAATCAACACGCCAACGACCAGGATTATTAACTCATACATGCCCGAGGCTCTTATTCTATGTGTCTTTATTGGTATACGAACCATAGTTTGATTTTCACTCATTTCACCATTATATAATTTTAAAATAAACTATGCAAAAGTACATTACAAATCTGATTTTGATACGTTTGTTTGTTAAAGAGTTGTGATATTTTAGAAAATATAAGTTTTTTGCCCAAATTCTCTAATCCAAAGCGGTATTTATTATATAAATATTTTCATTAAATCAATATAACATGAGTTGTTTGTAAACCAACAGCTTCACACATGTGCTATACACACGTTTGCCAACACCACACTAGCATTTACACACTAATAACAATGTTTTTAAATCGATACATTGACGACTTGATCCATAAATTGAAAGCATTGTCGTTCAAACTGCGCTGTAGTGATGATGTTCAGTTCATCCTGTTTCAGACAATTTAACTGAATCAACAATACAATAAGACGTTTCTAACAGGAAGCTAACAATTGACTCCGAACAGACAGGTAATTAAGTCTCATTAAGGAAAATTTGCATACATTGAAGTATACAAAAATGCAAATGCTTTATACAACAACTTATTTAAATATTCATACTATAAAAAATATATGAAGAACAAGACGACGATAGCTGTGATGTTTTAACTCTTTGAGCAGTGAGCTAATTTAAAATCATCATAATCTTAAATACTATATTTGAATGTCTGCCACTTATTATCCGTACAAATCCACGTATCTTTCAGGACCGTCGCAGCGTGTATGAATCTTGTATATAAATAAATAAATACTGTGAATAGCACACAATATTCGATAATTTCTTCAAGCAAACATAAACAATACACTTGAAATAGATTAATTTGGGTTATCATTATCAGTCGATAAATTTGGGTTAACGATCTATACAATCGTACGATGTATGCAAAATATTCTCTCCATATTTTTTTCTCTCCAAACTCAACGTGCAAGAATGCACGTTCTGAATCACTGGAATTCGGACACAACTCTGTGTCTTACCTCTTTAAGGGGTTAAACTATCTTTTTTATGCGCTTTTTAAAGAGTACTGGCTGCAATTATTGCTAATAAAGAGAATAGAATACATTTGGAAAAAAGCAGTTGCTTTAAAGGAAAATGACAGCATTTGAAGCGATAACGTCTCAATACTGGATGATCAAAGGCTGTTGGTTCTATCCAATAAACTACCCTTGCTTTTTACCATGTTACGAATACAGGGTGTAGCAGGGAAACTTCCTTATTTGAAACTTGCACCCTAAAACGATAATTATTCCGAGAAGGATGGCATGAAACTCATTCGAAAGAGCGAAATTTAACGTTTTCTGTCATATAAGTTTAGTAACGATTATATGATAGATTCTTTTTAAAATAACTCATGTGCAGTTAATTGGCAGTTTTATCCACAACATGATGAAACAACTGAGGAAACTCAAGTCATAGCCTACGTACGCTATGTTGGACTTGCCAAAATGGTAGAAGAATTTTTGTTTTGATGATCCAATCCGCAAATAAAGGTGTTTCAATGCTTTTTCCTTAGAGAAAATCTTGCTTCTATGAGATTGTAATGAGATTTGAATGCTGTTGTGAAAGACGTTATTCAGTTCGTAAATTTGCTAAATTAGCTGAACATCCCTATGCAAGGCCCAATCACAATGTGATTGGACTAACAGAACAATTAAGAGCAATCCAAGAAAAGTTGTGGAAAAGGAAAGTAGAAGAAAATGATATGTTTCCTTCCCGATACTTGACATACTGAACTTTATTTGATCGCTAAATTCCATTCAAGAAGATTGAATATAAAATCATTATGTTTGTTCTGAATCAAACTAAAGAAAACCTTATGTTAACCCTTTCACACCGGAAAACATACATGCTATGCTCTAATGTAAATCCACTTTTCTGTCAGATCCGCCGCAGCGTGTAACAAGTTTGATAATGAACCTCAATAAATGTACCTTAACACTGTTGATAGCATACAATATTCGTTCATTTCTTCGGAATATTTCGGATTAATAGGACAATGCTACCATGCAAGCCTGTCAGTCTACTTCTGAAGGAGTAGATTTTGCAAAGGAGTGATGATACTTGGCTAATGACACCACTCCAGAGCAGTCAAGGAGGAATAACAAAATTGGTCAATGATAAGAATGATGCGAGTATCTTAATTATCAAAACAAACGCCTGCTCTCAAGACAACACGAACGAAAGTTGTCTTATCTTTATTGAAAGAGCACGACTTTGCCATCGATGTACGAGTGTATAATGAGACGCAAGACATCCGTCTCTGTCTCACGATTTTCGGTCCGATAGTTCAGTATACGACTAGCTACTTATGCTACCGATTACAAGCAGAGAAATACTGCCTTTCAAATATTGTTTGAAGAGCGTTCATTAAAGCCAAGGATCACAATGAAGTGATTCAGGAAAAATTATAATTATGTATAATTCCTGTATTAGTTGCACTTCTGCACTTTTTAGCTTCAAAAAATATCCATGGGTCGCATAAGTCGATCTCTTAGTAGATTTTGGGTTGCACCATTGATAAAACGTTGGTGTGCCGTAGAAAATAAAAGGTTGCGGAGCTCTGCTTTTTGTGGTGGAGATATAAAATTTCCGATAGCGCGATACGTTTAAATCGGTAAAAATGGAAGTTTTACATCTTTGATTGCCAGGGAGATGGTACGTGCGGTACGAAGGACGGAAGAATGATTGGACAATACAATAGCTAGAAAAAGACTAAAAATAAAATTTGCAGAGGACTGCGAGAAGTTGGCTTTAAATGCAAAATGCGCAATAGAAAACGAGATATGATCGTAAACGAAGCGTTACATCATGGAAAGCCTCAACACGCCGACACAACAGGATGTTCGACTCCATATGCAATTATCTACGGAAAAAGCCACCAGCTGTGGTAGAAGAAGCTACACACACCGAGAACACCATGAACTACATGGACATGCTGAATCGGCACAAAAAAAGGGCAACACGTAAGATGCCACAGCACTGTCACGAAATTGACATAAGCAGGAAACACATCAATGTTGATGATGATGATGATGATGATGTGGATTCCCATAAATGACATCAATCGTCTGACCAGCAATACACAAATTACAAGGCATGCCCGATAAATTGAACACAACCACACAAATCTAATTGCTCACGACAAATTGCTACCGAAAGCCACTTCATTGAATAATTTATATTTAGGAATTAGACGAAAACACAAAGGCATTGTGCTGATAGCGATAATTCACCCTCGTACAATAATATCTCAAATGCCGAGCATCGAAATGAAAGACTTGTATCAATAGGCCGGCTGCAAATGACACCAACTTCCACAATTTCAATCTGGGTGGAAATCAGGCATGGGGGTGGTGGCGTCGCCGGAAAACAACAGACAAACACCGATCGCTCCGAATATTTTCCCAAATCAAAACCATAAATGGATTACCATTGAATTTGGACGTCAATATCAAACAGTCGGCATTGCGAATTGAAAACGACAAGCTACATTAGGGGAGGGTGAAAAATGATTAATAAAATTTCAGACGGACGACATACGTGAGCGAAGAAAATTTGCATTCGTCGGGCATCGATCGATCATGCTGAAAAATTAGCAATCTAAACATGAAATATGGCTCCGATGCGAATCGAAATATGCTATTTTATAAACTATTCAAGATGAAAATCTAAATTGGATTTTCAACACCAACAGAAGGCGCGATCTTCAAGAGCTGGTTAAACACGATCGATCACCTGCAAGTAATGAGCACTTTCAGAGTGACACTTTCATAATATAGCTCAACACATTGCTTGCGGGCGCAGAGAATCACCATCGTCCATAGAATGCGAGAGAAAGTATTTTCTTTGTAAATACTGCATATTATAATATAATAATAATAAGATAAAAATTACGTTGACCCTTAACTCCTTAATAAGACACAATGTTTTGTCCAAATTCCAGTGATTCATAAAGAGCATTCTTACGCGTTAAGCTCCGAGACTGTCAAGAGACGGAGAGAGATTTATTTATATACAAGCTTCATACATGCTGCGACGTTCCCGATAGATAAGTGGATTTATACAGCGGTAAGTGGTGGACAAGCAAATATAGCATCTAAATATATGATGATTTTAAATTGGCTCACTGCTCAAAGGGTTAAAGTGCTAAAATACGATATATCGTCAATTGTAAAACTAGCGAGGACTGCAAACAACGATTACTATTGATTCATGTGCGTCAGGGTGTCAACAGAGCCGTAACAAGGTTATGAAGCGCCCGTGGCGAAAATATACCAAGATAGTCCCAAAAGTACCCGACCTAACGTAGAGATGCTGTTACTATTTTTAAAAAAATACTATGATAGAAAGTATCTAAACGCTACGTTACTTACGTGATCGTACATATTATAGAAAATGCCGTAAAAAGCCCTAAAAGAGGACAAAAGGTGGCCACAAAGTTTGTATGTCCAATTGGTCCGCTTTTCGGACTGCTGATATGACGAATGTGCGCCTCACGATCGGATGCCTTGCCTGAACATATATCTACAGAACGATTACAAACTCTCATTATAAAAGGAAGTTGTCTGAAGGAAGTTGACAGGCGCCTGCTTTGCCACGCCGTTGTTATGGCCCTGGGTGTCAGTATTTATCTTTATAGGACATCTTGCTCAAAGATTTGGGCAATCAAGCAAAAGTGATGAAGATAGCAAATAAACTTCATGTTTATCAAAATACAGCGTAGCAGTCAAATGGTTAATATATTTCATACGTCGATATTGCGTTTTACACATTTTGGCAAGCAATTTTTTTAAATTAATATATTTATTCCATACACTTATATCTCGCTATTTTTTTAAAGGCGTACAACATGAACGTTCGGAATTTGTAGGTGAAAATCAAAGCGCCATAACTTTTACAAAACATACGTTGTTCAATCAATATAAACTCCATTCGCTTCAATAGTATTTTTCCGACGAGAAACTGAATTACTTACTTCATTTTTATAAACGTCTGCACTTTCAGAACCTACCAGAAACTACTTCGTCCCGGTTTCAGAACTTTTTATTACTTAAAAAGTTCTTCAAGTGCGCCGAACGTTGTCTTGGATTCATACCTATTTGTTAGAATTGACTGCTTCATTTTTAGTTTCTGGTGCATATTTTAGACTTCACGACAATACGACTTCCCTGGTTTTAAAAATTAATAATGCATTATATTCTCATTTGTTCACCGTACAGTAACTATGAACTTTTTTTTACACTTTGAAAAATTTGGCGAATGTCTTGGAGATTCATCGACATTCAATCACTGTCCAGATATTTTCCTAATGCACTCACTTATCCAACTTTTAAACCTTACATTTTGAAAGGAGATGACGAGAAATAAACGCAATTGAAGACTCCAGTACCTTTACCGAAATACCGACTCTTCATGTGGTATTCCCAATAGTACACGCACATCAAAATATGCATTCGCTCATTGAAAGGATTAATAATCTGTTTTATCCGAGCTATTAGTGACCCAATAAAAAATATTTCAGCTGCCTAACCCCATGACTTAGAATTGAAACCGATGCTAATTAATCTTGCGCTTTTTTGGAACAAATCAAACAATAACCCTTTCGATGCCTATGCCGGAAAGTGGGTCACATCCCGGTGCCATTAGGTCGTTTTAAGCATTTCTTTCGCTCGAGATAGCCTCGGATCGGCTGCGTGCCCGCTACGTTCGTATCTGAGCAATTAGATCCGAGTGCAGGGGATTAATTGGTGGGTTCGCCGTAATTAATCAGGGTTAACAAGGGGGCAGAGCGAACTTAGCTCAAATTAGCACTGATGCGAGCAATTGCATAAATCAGGGACAAAGTAAAAACAACAGAGACCGAAAGCAATTTACAAAACGAGCCCACCCATAGCCGAATCCCGTCGCGGAAAAGCGGAATCGGGGGAAAAGTCAGGAGGCTTTGATCCCCGTCGCGGGGACGTAACCGAAAATTCGAACCTTGTGGCGATGGAAATATTCAGACATGGCCTTTGATGCCGACGACGAGGTCCAACAGCTTCAAAGAGGGAATCGCTTAGTCAAAATGAGGTTTCCCTCATCGGGAGCAGACACAATATAAGCCCAAATTGACCCACACCACCAGGGAACCTTTTTCCCGAAGACGATTAACAAATACGTGCAAGCAATCCTTTATTCGAATACTTTTGACAAATAGGCCCCACAAACCCTCCTCTCGCAGATTTGGGACGAATCGCCGATCGTTTTAATTAATAAAACTTGCAATTTGGGCTTCGCACACAGAAAGGAACAGAACCCGGCTATTTTTGGCTTACAATTAGTATGTTCCGTACTCTCAACCTACCGAATACCTGCCGATCAATACAATCATGTTACTACCTAATAGATTATATATCCATTTCCGAAATTAAAGCAAATCAGATCCTAATAAGACTGCTAAATAGAGATGAATATAATAGTTTAAGGCACGTTCTTACGAGTCAATTTTAATTGACCGATTAAAATTGATCAACAAAATTTGAATAGTCCTATACAAAATTCTTAGAACTTGATGTCATTTGAATCATCGATTGAATAACTATACTCGGTCAATCAAACTTGAATTGTTAGAACGCATATTTAGATAAATCAATTGAAGTCTAATTCTTGTCGATGATAGTATTATGAATGAAATTTTCCTGGCATAAAAATGTATCCATTAAAAGACTGGAATTGCCCTTATAAAATGTTTGAAAATCAGATAATATATTCAATAAATATTATGCCAACTCAGACATTAGAACTTCAGCAAAATGTTCATGCATCAGCAAATCCCCCAATAATTTGGAGCAGCGAGTGACCATAAAAGAAGCCTACTCAAGTCTTAAACGTTTCCATTTGATTTGTTTTTATATCAAGATATTAACTAATGATAAGTTGAAGACGATTGAGAAGCCAATTCAGAAGCGCACTATCGTTAGCGTGCGACACATACATCACCAGACTCAACGCTATCATCTGGTCCAAGTCCAAACATAAAGAACGATAAATCCGGATTCATAAAATACAAATATTTACTAAAAATATCAAACAATTTGACATTCAAGGTAAAATTGTACGGTGATATAGTTAAATACATTTCTTATACTCATTCGAGCAAAAAAAAAAGTATTTTTACGTCGCTCTGGACTGGCAACAGGTTACGACCTACCGATTAAACACTGCCAATGGCATGTTCAAAGTTCACCAAACAAAATGGAATGACCTATATCTAGCACGGGAATCGTTTCGACGAGGATTTGGCATAGCAAATTGGACGAACGAGCCCGGCGTATGAATAATCTAATTTATTCGATCGGCGATTCTCGGCAGTCGCAGCATGATCGAAGAATAATATCTGCGACATGAAATTATTCCGTCATATTTGCATTTTAATTTCAGTCTACGATGACGAAACGATCACGAGGCGATGCCGTCATCGACGACGAAGGCTGTGGGCGCGATCATCGCCTCAAATCATCAAAATGTGGTAGCGATCATGCTAATTATTTATTGCCTCCTAAACATGTGATTTGGATCGGTTGATACATGAATAAATCTAGATTAATCGGGGAGTCTGCCGGATAAAATTTAAGCAACATGTTCATCAAGATTGGATGATATTCAGATATGAGAGGTATTCATTTTTCGCGGCAAAACCAAATACAGATGTGCCTAATATTTAAATTTGCAGTCCAATGGCATGACGTTCATGACATCAAATTATTTTAATCAAGGACTCGAATCGGAACTGAACCGAAAACCGGTATGTGATTGATTCACCTGATAATGATGTAATCTTTACTCTTTATTCATCCTGTTAATTGTCCCGAGACTGGACTCCCAAATTTCAGCTTGTTTCCCAGTGCTAAATTATGCTAAAAAATGAGTTTATAAAAAAACCGTAACAGAACCGATTTAAATGTTTGACACTGAACCGGAACGAAAACCGAAATGAAAATATAACGGTTCAAAGCCCTGATTTTTACAAATAGCTTCATATATAAAATATTTGACATGTAATAAATTCCAAGCATCATGAATGTTTGTATCATCAATATTTAGACAAGATTTTTTCCAACGAGTCGTTGATGAGTCAATCGACAATTATACGCATGTTATCACTAAAAAGACATTCTGCCTCGACTACAAACACAACCGCCAAGATACCATCCGACAGAAACAACATCCAGCGAAATGATTGCCCAAAAATTTGTAGGATATTGTCATTTTACATCGTCGAATTTCACTATCGATGGTACTATCCTATTTGAGCAGAGCGTAGATACAAAATCCATTAGGATTACATTTGGAATTCGATTCCCAAATTTAATCCATTTTAATCCTTTAAATGCCGGACGACGATATATCGTCATTGGCAAAACTTACGAAAAATGCCAACGACGATACATCGTTACATATGTAATTGTGATTCCATTTTTAAAACGCTGCACTGTATAAGAATGAGTTTCTGATAGAATGTATTCTGTTGAAGGTTTTATTGAGGTTCTAGATATGACAAAAAATGTTCACAAATTTCTTACTCTCAAACTCATCCTATCTTTGTATAAGAAACTAAAAATGCGTCCTGAACTTATTCGTTCCGCCATAAAAATATTTATGCTCAATAACCTAACCTTTCAATTAGGATTTCTTTCGTGGGCACCTCTGCAGGGCAGTAACAAGGGGATGGCAAAGCAGGAGCTCATCACCCCAGCTGGCATAAACCCACAATAAAAAAAGACAACAAATTTAAACAACCCATCCGATCAGTCTTCTTCGAACAGCTTAGTTTTGTAATGAGAGTACGTAATCGTTCTGTGGATACGTTCGCGTATGGCGTCCAATTACGCGGCACTCATTCGTAATGTCAGTGGTCCGAAAAGCGGACGGGATGGACACACAGACCTTGTGGCCACTGAGTCCTCTTTTAGATATTTTTGCAGCATTTTCGGGGATAAATACGTATCCGATGGCTACGTACGTACTCAGAGGCTAACTTACATAGGTAGCTCGCGCCAAATAACGTCGCGAACGAGTCTAGGGGAAGTCTGCCTATAAAAATTATGTATTTGTGAATTTTAAACAACAACAAAAATCCATTGGTGTCAGGTCTGGAGACCGTGCGAGCCACAGAATAGTGCATGTCCCCAGACAAAGAAACCCAGTGGTGTCAGGTCTGCGACACCACTGGATTTGAACGACGTATTTGATTTGTATGACATGTAGCATATCGCTGAAAAGGGTATAATTTAGAGAACTTTTTAAAACTAAACTGAGTTCAAAATAGTTATTAGATTTTTGTTTAAAGGATTTAGAACTTAACATCACTCATTCGTTTGCACATTTTGTGTGACTTTGGAAACTTAGAAGTAATTTTCTTTAAACCAATTGCATAAAATAATTTAGATCAAAAATACAAAAACAGTTATTTCATACTATTACAACCCCAGATTAAAAAATCATGACGATTTAAAGGTGAAATTTTGGGTACTTCTTCAAAATGTTAAAAAAAAAATCTATTTCGACAACCCTGATACGTAGGACATAGGGTCTATGTGTGAAACATAGCAAAAGACCTCCCTGTCCCCAAAAAAAAATTACATATACAGTTTTTTCATCTGATGCATATAACAAATCCTTACATAGCTCTTACGATCATATTTTTTCTGAATATTATTGAATTTACGATATATTTGGAATCAGATTCAAGAACTGAAATTATTTTAACAATCTTACATACACTACATTTTGAATCTCACGACTTGAAACATTCAAATAATCTTTATGGAATCCACAACATTTAGCATACAAGCATCGTTTATTGGTTGTCTGAGCATTTTTTATAAACATACAATAAACAGGCATACTGTAAAATATCTATTTTATTGATTTGAATTGCTTAAATGCTGAAAAATAATATAATATTGCAAAAAAAATGCCAAAATCATAACACGATATCAATCAAGCCATGTGGGTATTTATTGATAAATCATACAACAATACGTCCTCCTCGTTTATATTTATGAAATATTTTAATACTACAGTTATTAAGACTTTTATCATTTTTTCAGCTACCGTTTCCGGACAGCTGATCGTTATTAATAAGGCGAAAGATCCATCGATCGTAACATTAAACTAGAATCATTAAACTAGAATCATAGACTAATATATTATCATTGCCAAAATGTACAGCAGACATTGTATTGAAAAACTTCGATTTAAAAATGTTTGAGAACCGGTCTAAATCTTGTTTACTCCACGCAAACGTCAACGATCGAACAACTGTCAAACGGACAAAATATCCAATGTTCCTTTGGATGCATTTTAGATCCTGTAAAAACCGGATTTGTTACAACAATCGATGATTCTTTCGATTCAAAGATGTTATGTCTATCGTATGAAATCTCAAATCCGGCATCTTTTGATGCTTTTCATACAAGATTTTGCTTTTAAAAATGGAACATTTTTCATGCATAGGAATGATGGAGGAAATCGGTATTACCTTCGAGCTGGACAACTTTGCCGGCTCTCTTGAGCGCCTTGACGGCCTCCTCGTGGGTCGCGTCTTTGAGGTCCTCCCCGTTAACGGACAGGATGGCATCTCCGACATACAGCTGCTCCGTGAGGTCAGCGGCCATGCCCTTGAATATCTTCGAGATGAGGATCGGCATGTTGTTCTCGACGCCGCCCTTGATGGAGATGCCGAGGCCGTTGTTGTCAGACTTGACGACCTGCACGAGGCGCTTCTGGTTGGCCACCGAATCCGGCACCTCGGCGAAGTCCCCGTTGGGCGTCTCGACGTTGTTGTTGAGCGAACCGTTGAGCGCCGTCGAAGCATCGTAGCTGTCGTCCAGGCACACGCTCAGGTACTCGTCCTCCAGCCGGCAGTGCACCCGGTACCACGTGCCCCTGACGAGGGTCTCCAGCAAACCCGCGTGGGCGACCGTCCCCGTTCCCGCCCCGGCCCCGTCGGGCGACGAGGGCGGAGACGCTCCCGAATGCAGCCCGTTTTCGACCATCTCGCCTTCGTCGCAGCCGACACCGACACCGGCCCTCACTTCGTCCGTTATCTGGAGCCCTGCGGGAATCGACCGTCCGCGCCCCCCGCCCGAAACGGCATCTCTGGCCCCCTCCAGTTACGACGCGAGACAACCCCGCAGATCGCGAAACATGACAGACGAAAAGAGACGCGACAAAACCCGCACCGCACAACCGACACCGACGGCGACCGCGGCGCCAATGAATCGAGTGCCGCCCACCAACACAACAAACCGACATTGCCAACCTAAAAAAATTATCACATAATTTTGTATATATGACAATAATTTGGATCATTGACAATTAACTAAATAAATCACACCACTCTATTTAATTTCAACACTACATAAAATATAATAATATTTAACACGAAATAAAATCATTCATTGACCATATCCATCGATTTTAAAATAACTCAAACAATATTAATTTACACATTATATTAACTTTTTTATACGTTACATTATATTATTTTTATTAATTGCAATGCGCTATTATGGCAAAAGCTAAATTCATCAAATAAAACATTTTAGGTTTAAAAAAAGTATATGCTCGTATTTTCGATGTGTTAGGATGCGCGTTGGTATAAAACAATCTCGCGTCAGTTTGACGTTTATTATCGTTCGCACTATGCAAGATCCTCAGGCCTTGGAAAGGGCTTGTCGAGCTTGCCTAAATGTAGACATCCCGAACATGATTCCGCTGGCAGAAAACGAACTCCAAAAGAAATTCGAAATAACGACCGACATTAAAGTGCTTATTATTTGTTTACACCGGCTTAAATATCACGATATATAATGTTGATTGTTAACCTAGATTTTTATAACAAATGCTTGAATTTATGAATTAATTACTGCAATTTATCACATATAAATTCTTCATAAATAAATATGCAATATTTTCGGAAAAAAGTAATATCCACTTGTTTTGGCATTAAATTCAAAATGAAAGAAAATGATAAAATCAATTTGTTAAATCTGTCAACTAATCAATTTTTTCAGAAACTACTAAACACAAAACAATCATTGGCGGTTTGTTTTATTCAATTTTACAATTCATCATCATTTCATATACAAAACTATTTAACAATAAAATGAATTTATGATTAAAACTGCTATGGTAACTTCTAAGTCTTTATTTCTTTATAGATTTTAAAAGAGGACAACCTTCCTAGAAGACTATGCTTAAAATGTTCAGATATGATAATATCCATGTACAATTTTAGACTCCGTTGTCACACTTCCGATGCAACATTGAAGTACTACCTTTCAAAAAAAGAAGAAGTCGGTTTTTTAAATGTTAATTTTTTGAAGTTAAAAAAGTTATGAAACATTTTTCAAATTAGAATTTCTTTCAGATTAAAATTGAAGTCAAAATTGAATCATATGAGAATAATTTCGAAGAAAATATAGATCATTTAGACGCGAACAATGAATATGATTGTGCAAAATCTCCTATTCCCATTTATGACATTTTAGAAAATAAAGGTTTGTTCTATAGTGTTTTGACAGAAAAGTGGATTTATATTAGAATGTAGCATGTATGTTCTCCAGTTTGAAAGGCTTAAGAATTCCTAAGACCTGATTCATCCGGCAATGAAAAATTGCCAATCAAAATCTAACAAAACTTACATCCCTTATTTTTTTATAACTTTTCTAAGCAAATGTGTAAAAATGGCATATATTTTTGGTATAAACCCATAACTTGAAACATTACCATTCAACAGCTTAAATTTATTTTTTTAGATTATACAACTAAAAGCGAATCAAGAATAAAACCTCTCGATGAAATGCAGTTCCAAAATTGCGGTAAATCATTTTTTAAGACAGTATATTTAATATCGCTTATTGATCTGATGGTTGAATATTCCGTAGGTCTATGTCACATTAACAGATTTGAAAATGTCGAAGAACTTAATTTGCATTTAGATACACACGAAAATGATAAATCTTGTGAAAAATGCTATGAAGTATTCTATGATCGAAGCGATCTTCTATGCCATAGGTTGTCGATTTTAATATTCTATTAAATATTTATAGAAACGTTTCTTTTATTCAATTAAATAGTAATGCGCTATGATTTCAAAAAATTTAGATATCAGCATTTAACACCAAACTGCAAATATTCTTGTCATATCTGCCAAAAAATATTCAAAGATATAGACAAATTGGAATTTCATTTGCGTAAAAATCATTTCAGCAAGCAAGTGAGTAGATTTATACTTTATTTCGATGTAGTATATGTACATCTTTGTTTTGTAATTGTTTTGAAAATCTTTTAAGGGAGGTGTTTGTAAAATATGTAATAAAGAATTTACAAAATTAGCTTATTTACGAAAGCACATTAGATACATGCATTCAGAAGATAAATCGTACTCATGCAACATTTGCTTCAAACAGTATGTATTTATTTTTATTTATTACTACTATTAAAAGTATGATGTTATAATCATATATCGATTAATATTCACAGTTTCAAATCGTCCCATCTTCTACATACTCATGCTAAAACTCATTCTTCGGAAAAAGCATTCATTTGTGAAGAATGCGGATTTGCATGCAAATTTCGTGGTGGACTTTCGGTAATTTTTATATAAATTTATACTGAATAATAAATGTAAACATCCTGCAATAAAATTTCATTAATATTCGCCAGAGACACATATCCAGACGCCATGGTCCTGATCAAAAAATTAAATGCGATGAATGCGATAAGGAATTCAAATCCAAAGAGAGCTTTGCTGATCATAAAAAATTGCATAGCAATACAGCTTGTATATGTCCGACTTGCGGCAAAAATTTTAAACGAAGTGCATTGGTTAAACTCTTTATTTGATTTACATTATACTAGTCTCTAACAAATAGTACTTATTGAATATTATACATTATATTATCATTTTCAGCTGAAACGCCACACTTTGACGCACATGAGCGAACGTCCTTTTCCTTGTAAGTTTTGTCCGTCGCGTTTTAAATCATCATCTCAGCTCGGCAACCACCAGCGAAGGCACACTGGTCATCGCCCGTTTAAATGTAAATATTGTTCGAGCGCATTTTTTACTCAAAACGTTCTAATAAAACACACTCGAATACACACGGGTGAAAAACCGTATGTCTGCGCTGTTTGTAAAAAGGGATTCACGGGCGGCAACAATCTCAAAGTTCATATGAAAGTGCACGGTGAACATTTAATAGTTAGCAAAAGAGAAAAGTGTATTGAATAATTGTTACGAGGGTAGACACAAAAGTATCTGACTGAATTCTACTAATATCAAAGCCGAGCTAGAATCTACTTCGGAGGAGTCTGCTCCTTCATTTACCAGCGGTCGACCAAATGAGGTGACCCAATGGTATTTGATGATCATCAACTGAAAATGCACAAGTTCGGTCGGGTACTTCCGAGACTATCCTCGTATCTTTCATTAGTATATTAATTATACAAATAAATTTTTATATTTTCCATTCGATGTTTTATTAATACCAAACAGTTGAAACGACTGTATTTTTGTATATAAAAATATATTTTCACAGTTGAAAACTATACATTATATGTGTAAATACATTGTATCAAGTCTCTGGCGGAATTTATAGAAAAATAAATTCACCTTTATATATTTTTATAAAAATATATGCAAGTTTGGAAGGTGCGGCCGGTGACCACATTTTTAAAAACGTACATACGCTATGAAAAACGTAATGTATGTAATAATGTAATTTTACTTCTTTTGGTAATACCTTTTATCTATACATACTACGTTACAATTAATTAAGAGGAACTTTCGAACAAAAAAAACTAAGAAAACAAAATTACAAAACATAAAATAAATATTTTTAATATATAATTTTGTACATGGCATTGCTTTTATATAATCATCCTTGTTTAAACATAATGGATCTAAAATTTATTTAAGGCTATATTGTTACACGTTTTAGTCATTGATTTTCATTGAGTGCATAAAAAAAACTTATTATTCAAGTCTTTTTTAATGCAATTTATTGGTATAAACATAGATATCGTAATAAAAAACTATAATAAAGCAGAAGATAAACCTGTCTTCTTCACTATAAATATAATTCTAATGCAATATATTGTAAAATAATTTTCTTGTTGATATCATTAATTCTAAACAAACTGACGCAAATTGTATTTTTAAAAAAAAGAAAATAATCTTTATAAAGTTTAATCACTGGTTACACTGCCATAGGCAAAAACGAAGACAGAATCTAAGCGAAGTTAAAGATGCTACTTTTGCTTTGATTTTAAAAATATATTGAACAATTTTTCAATGAAAGTTAATTTTTTTATGGAATGTATTTACCAAATCAAAATAGATTCAACATATATATTAGAGGTACCCATAGTGAATGCCGTTTTCTTCGATGCACTATCTTCAAAAGAATCTTCTCCGGGCCTTATCCCTCTAACGACAATGGGAGAGATGTGTCCGTCAGAATAACATGTACGGGATTTATGGTTACATATTGGATGTCAGGAAATGATCGTTGCATCCTGGTCCAATACTCTAAAGTTGAGCAAGATTAAAAAATACAAATACAAAATAATACGTTTGTATGATGGGATTCTAAAGAAATAATTTGGTTGGCACAAAGTGAGTGTCGACGGACGTGTCTTGTCATCAAAAATCAAAAAAAGGTCAACCTTGGTGAATAGATGCACTATAACTCTCCAGCGTAATGCGTGAAAAACTATAGGGTCTTGGGTGAATCGTCTTATTGCATCCACCATGTTCGCCAGATCTCACACCATCCGATTTTCACCTATTTCGTTCACCATAGGACAAGAAATCAAAATTTCAGTTCTATCAAAAGGTTGAAAATCAACCTTTCAGATTATTTTCAATCATAACCTGCTGGAGTTTACGAGAAGAGCATAGAAGATTTAACCCTTTGCACTCGAGCGATGCTTTTCAGGCACCACTGCATGTGATGCGACAACTCAAGCATTGCCTCTCGGGCACCACCCGGATCTAATCAGAGAAATGGCAAAATGTGTTTTCAGTGGCCAAGGCTTTCTTAAAAGGCTATAAGCAACACCAAAATTATAAGAAAAATTCAATAAAGCTTAAGAAAAATTATTTTGAATCACATTGAAAAAAACGACATTACTTCTGGCACTCCTAATACACAGATACATTTATAAATGTAAATATTTTTTTATAACCTTAAATAAATAACAAAAAAGAAGGATGTAAACAAGTTGAATCCAATGTAATAAATAACTCATTTCATCTGACTTATAAAAAATTGTAGTATAATTCATTAAACGGTTTTTTGATGAAGAAGTTCATTCGCGAATTCAATTGATAGATTGAGTATATAAAAAATTATTTAATAAAATCTCTCGTTATTAAGAAATAATTTGATAAAAATGATATGAGCGTACATTGTATTTATATGTATATCAGTGCTTAATTTTTAAAATTCAAATACTCATTTATATCATGGGACATTTCAGTAAGTACATTTGCATTAAAAATACATGTATCAATTAAGTAAATTAAAGCTGTATTATACGAATTTAAAAATCAATTGTGAGGTAATATAATTTTTTTAAATAATATATATCTTAATACTAGAAATTAACTCTATAGCCATTTATATGATATTCTTATCTTTGTGGTAACATTCTATTGCAATAAAACGTTACGCACGCTTTCAACAAACAAAGAATTACATAAACATACATAAAAACATCTGTAAAAGCGAAATATCACAAATAAATAATCACTCGTTTTAAAATATAAATATATAATAAATTTGCTATTATGTAAAAATAAAACGCATTCCCTGTAAAATTTGCTAAAATCTTGTACACATTCATAAATAATTGATGGAATAAATAATTAACCAGTCCCCTGGGAACTGTTTTCTAAATGTTATTTATAAAAAGCCGATATTTTTATATCGTTCATTTCATAGGAAATATTTTTTTAACACTACTGAAGCGAGGCATTCATTTAAAAAAATATTTTTTGAGAATCATTACAATATGCCTATTCATCGTTTATCATATAAAGTATCCAATTACACGATTCAATATGTTTGTTGTCCCAAAAATAATCCCCCGAGTTTGAATACTCCCATTTTTTTGCTCCGTAACGTCTTATCATCATTATACTATGTTAGTTCGGTATTTAAAGTAGTAGTAAAACATTCGAATTATCACTTCAAAATCATTTCAAGTTGAGATTCAACAACGGTCATATTAACATGCGATTACGTGTATTCTACGATATCTAATAGAGATATAAAAGCAAAATCTGAAAATATAATCATAGAGACGTATCACGTGGATGAGAAAAGTGTGCGAATGAATCGATATTTTTGTTCATTCTCGTTTTCGCATCTCTGGTGTATGCAACAGACGAGTTGTTATTAAATACATATGTATATTAATACTTGATGATTGCTCATTTATTTTCTACTACTTTCATACGTATTTAAAACGTTTTAAATCGAGGAGGTTAAATTACTTTGTGACTTAAAAACTACTGGTTAAAGGCAATATTATTATCCAACCCTTTATGTGACCACATCATAAATAGTAAATGTGCCTGCCGGGGCACAAAATATTCATTGGTTCTTCTCTACGACAAAGAAAAACCTTTATTTATAAATAAATGTATTAACAAATTAATCGGTAATTTGATGGATACATCAAATTCCTTAAGAGCACATCATGGGTCACAAAAAATCCATTTTCAGGCAATCGATCTACTGAAAGTGCTGGTTGAATATTTGTCTGGAATGTGACAACTATTTTATTAATCAAGTGCACGTATTTAAAATTCCTAATATGAGATAACACTTTTCTGATTAATTTATAAATCTTTGGTTTCTTCATTAAACTATAAGGATTTTACTAGAAACATTCCTATTATAGCACCGAGAGTTATTCCCACGCCAATTGTAGCAGCCATTAAAGATGAAGCCCTTTCCTTTTCATGATTATCTACACATCTAAAAAAAATAAGATAAATACTATGAAATAAAATATAACTATTGCTAAAATTACAAAAATTAACATTAAAATATTACCTGGTAGCATTTATCATTGTAATATTAGCTACATATCCGTTAGATAGAGCGAATGCTATGATTAAAATTATGTATTCCCAATCAGACCATATGATAATGGGTAAATGCGATCTCGGATGAGCGTTACACATCATCAGAAGTGGTACCATAATGATTCTTATAAATGATACCGAAGCAACAATCCAAGACTTTTTCTTAGGCTAGTAACACACATAAAAATATTATTAGTATGTGTGAATATGTTCACGCAGAGTATATTAAAATAAAATCATTCAAATCACCTTCAAAGCCACACCTGCTACGACTCTACCTGTATAATCGCCACAGTTGAAAATAAGATAATTAACAACGGGCACAAAGAATATATCTGCAAACAGAAAAATAACATAATTTAAAAGATGCATTTTTTAATAATTACAAAGAGAAGTTTATAAATGACTCACTGTTCCAATCTCCACCCGCTCCGCTATGATGAGACTCGACAAGAACAGTGATTGCCGGATAAACAGCCGTGGTCGTTAAAAATGTGACGCCCAAAGACATGGAATAGACCCAAATCTTCTTGAATATTTGCTTATTTGAAATGTACATCACGCGATTGTTTGCCGATATTCCGATGTCGCGGCAACCGTTATAGTTATGATGAGCAAAGTAATCCATCTTTGCCAGGAATATGTATGATATCAGCGAGGCAAATATCATAACATCGCCGATGATAAAATATATCAACGCGCTATGCGTGGGCGAGACCTTAAACGCCAACGAGAGAATTTGCGCGACAGCGGCGATGATCCCCGCTAGAGCCTGTCCGTTGACTAATGCAGCCATGTACTGGGATGGAAATTTCCCGGAAATACCGAATAAACTCCCACCGAATAAGGCACCAGCAGCTGAAATCGTAGCAATTTAGAGCATTTAAAATCAAAGATGAAGAATTGTGAAAGGTAAATCAGTGGCGGACTGTCTCGAAAGTGAATGGCGCCTGCGTTCTATCAAGTGCTAAGTCCACCACTGATTCACATTGACGTATAGATAACAACTTTGAATTTATTTTATCTACAGGGTCTTACTATAGGGACGCTCGAAATTCGTTAAGTTTTGGCGGCTATGTTATTAAAGATGACTAGATTTGAGTTCAAGAAGACGCTCCAACAAAGCGTCTACTCTCAGATGGATCATCTCCCGTTTGTTCAATATAACATACGTTCGCTTGCTTGTCACTGGTTCTCTTATTGTGGATTAATTGAATAAATACGTTGTGCCTTTTTTACACAACATTTTATTGATCACCTACAGTGCTTACCTCATTTCGATCTCTATCACCGAGCTAATGAAATCATAAACGTGTTCCGCCAATTCACGGGTCAGGACCATTGTTACGGATTGCATTGCAATTAATCTCGCAATCGATCACACATCGCGCCGAGATGCTCTCAATAGTGGGTTCGCGTGCAAACAACGTGACCAGTCAAGTTGCAGCGACAAAGATAGCCGACCTCTTAGCGTCGAACGCTACAATGCCATAAAATATTCTTTCAAATAAATAAAAATTGAGTTGATATCTTACACGCAACTTGTTTTATTTACATTTAAAAATCAAACATCCTCATTGTAAGACCCTATATTCGATTGAATCATCAAATTCCTTTATATGTTTATTGTTTTGATTGAAGATAATATTAAATTACCATTTATTATCACAACTGTCACCATCGTCAAAATGAAAAACTCATTTTGCCAATTGTCCGTATCGACCTGAACAAATACTGTAGTCAACGTGAAGAACATCATTATCACAAACATTGAACCGTTTATTCTCCAAGATAAAGGAACACTGAAAATAATAATATACATTTGTTTATGATGATTATAAACGTTTAAGCGTAAAAAAAAATCAATTATCAAAATCTATCAATGGAAGAGCCATGAGAAGTTTTAAAAAAAATTACATAATCTTATCGCAGAGTTCAATGGCATGTACATAGTAATATTATTAATAATAAAAACAACAAAATACTCACTAGTGACTGTATAACGAATTCAGAATTAGACAGAAAGTGCTAGGTAAGCAGGCTGCTACATTCAAGTACGATGTAAATTCTGCTTGAAATTCTGTCTTTCCTAAACGTAATGAATTATTGTGTGGTGTTACATCGCGAAATTTATACATCCAATACTGAAAACCAATAATGTTTGATATGACTCTTATTTAACCTTAATAATTTAACCTTAGCCTAAATATAGCAACGTCTTAATCAAAACATATTTAAATAATACATATAGTAAAATTATTCCAGTTAATATAAATCACACCATGGTTAAAATGAATTATAATTCAAAATTGCACGCAAATCAAAAACAAATTAGAGATGAACAAGTAGATTACAGTAGATAAAAGTTGATAAACCACAAATTGTGCGCACTATATCGCCTAAAACATTCAAGTCCATCGAGATATGGATATAATTGGCAACGAACTAAAACGGATGTACGAAGCCTTAGAAAAAGAAAAGACAATTCATGAACATTTAAAAAAATGTATTAATATTTACAGCGTAATATAAATCGCCCTCGTTATAAATCCTATTATGTAACAAGCAGATTACAAATACATACATTTTCATTGGGGTAGGATCGATTATCAATCGTTTTTTATATTACAAAAGCTTTTTTAATATAAATTTGTTTAATGACAATGGTTTTTAAGATTATTGCTTTGATGTTATCATTTTTATCTTAGATTTTTTTCAAGCGGATTAGATTGTTCATATTACCATATTGGAAAAAAATAGGTCACACAAATGTTTCCATACATTGTTTATAATTTTTAATCAGATATTTGTTTTGAATATGAAAAAACATGATCTATATGAAACGCAAAAAAATGTTATCATTCCGCATGTCAAATGCGCGTTCTATTTGTGAAGGCAAAGTGCACGTTTGGAATCGGCAAAATTTATGACTAATTTAAATGAGGTCATTTAATCTAATAAAAGGCCCGCCCTACAGTAGGTCGTATGTGTCAGTAATATAATGATGATGATGATGGATTTATTAATATTAATTAAAGGCAGTGAGCCATAAATCAAATCGATTTAAAATACTCACATCGTTGGCTGTAACAAAGAAGCTCCATGGCATCATGGATGTCACGCCATACAAGTAAAACAAGATGTACACTATTTTGTATCTGTCGACTGGCTCTTTGAGTTGGGAACAAGTCGAAGAATCGACCAACTCTTTGCTTTCGCTGTCGTCGAACACATTTTCTTCTGGCTCGTTGAAAGCGTCATTGTTCACGGAGCCTGCCATCTTATTGACGACCTCCGCGCACAAGTGACATTAGTGTTATTCTTTTATTCAACAAGTTTTTGGCCTTAAGCGTTCGATAGTGCATCAATATAATTGTTTTTCAATAAGTGCATTATATTATACTTTCACGAATTTTAACATGAATTATTTAAATTTTACGCTGTTTATTTTTGAATTGAATGTTTTTAAACAAAGATTTACATTTAAAAAAAAAAACATTTTTTTCGAGTTTCGAATTTAGCTTTTATTTTAAACTTCAATAAAATAAATATCAATTTTATATTTTTGTTATTTGTCTAGATTCTAAAAGTATTTTCTCAATTGTGAATTAAACATTGTGTGCATTTTGAATTATTAGAATTAAAACAATTGTCGAATTGATCGACTGACAGTTGCTGTCAGTCGATCTCATAATTAAAATAATCATTGTTCTTGTTGTTGTTATTGTTGTTATATTGTTTATTTATTTACGATTGGAAGATTGCTTCGGATGTTGTTATAGTCGTAAAAAGCATTGTTGTGAGCGGCGGGCGTGTGTCAATAGAGGGGAGTGCGCGATGAGGTCGTGTCGCGAAGGGCTCGGGGGCGCAGCATGAGGCTGCCGGTGACGGTGCTAATTCTGGTGGTGGTGCTGCGCCTCGTCGAAGGCCGAGCGGCTCCCGATGGCCGCCGGCTGTCCATCGTCAGGCATGTCGCTAACCACACGGAGCACGTCCCCGGAAAGCTCCTGCGTCTGGAATGCTGCGTATCTTTCGAACCCGTCCCTGAAGGGACTCCTTCCGCCGACGCCAAGGCCCGAGAAGATGCTCTCAAGAAAATCAAAATCCGCTGGCTCAAAAACGAAGTGCCGATCGATCGAATCAACGTGAGTAAGACGATCTCCAACGGTGCCGTCACATCTGTGCTCAGGCTGAAGAATCTCGACGTCCACGATAAAGGCTACTATTCCTGCATTGCTTCCTACCAAAAGCAACAGGTCAAGTCTGAAGGATTAGTCGACATTGTCGATTATGATACGGACTACCAGCAACCGATCGTCGGTCTATCTCCCACCTTGAATGTTACTATGTCTTCGAAGATGTCTGACTCGTTTCCAACTTCAGAGATTGAACACGTCTTCACTAAGACTGTCCCCCGGATGGCGTCGACATCCTTCCCTTTCGTCACGGACGTCGACGAACAACCCCATGACAACTTGACATCCCATGCCGGTCTTTGCCAGATCTACGCAGGAGGCGCCTGCAACTTGTATCTCAGAAATCAATCAGTCTACGTCCCGTATCCAATAACCCAGTCCGCTCTCGAAAGAAAACTGACTGGGGCATTCAAAGTGATATCGCTGTCCAACGAACTCAGCAATGATTGCGAAAAATTTGCTCTGCCGAGTCTGTGCTTTTCCACATTCCCTGTTTGCAAAACTCCCGAAGCGACCAACGAAAAATTCTTTCGATACCTTGAGCACCGGGAAGACAGCGAAACGAATGCCATCCTCAAAATGTCAAGAGAAGATAACGATGACCAAGATAAAATTACTATCATGTTTGAAAACCTTCCGTCTAGTGGTCTACCTCCGCATCTAGATCCAAACGTCCCGACAACCCAAACCCGCCGACTATCTCATACTGACTTCATTAAATTCATTCCAGATCTGAACAGTAGAGAAAACTCTATTAAAAAAAGGACTGGACGGGAAACTGAGCTCATACCCGATTCCCCGATAATAGATTTCAACCCAGAACAGACATCATCCAGGTTCGGCAGGCGGACACAGGCAGACATTGATAAATTCAGCATATCAAGATCTTCCGTACCTCTGAGAAGAGTGTGCCGAGACGACTGTGAAATCTTAGAGAACGAAGTGTGCCAGAAAGAGTACGCAATCGCCAAGAGACATCCGGAGATTGGTCAGAAGCTAACCCTCGAAGAATGCATAGACCTCCCTGAAAACTCGTCAGATTGCCTCGAAATCGGAATAGACAGACCGATGACGAGCGATCAAAAATGTTACTGGGAGACCGGACAGGACTACCGTGGCGACGCTAGCTTCTCTTCCTCGGGCCTGCCGTGCATCAAATGGTCCGATCAATTCAAAGTGAAAGTTTCCGATTTCCCAGAACTATTCGGTGCTCGCAACCATTGCAGGAACCCAGGCGGCACAGAACCCCAGCCGTGGTGCTTCGTCGAGCGGGGCGCAAAAGTCGAGAAAATGTTCTGTAACATACCAAAGTGCTCGAGGGAACTTTGGATATTCATCATTGGTGGCATCGGAACAACACTCGCCATCCTGCTACTGTGCATATCCATATGCTGCCGCTGCCAGAGCTCAAAGCACAACACGGCTGCAATCAGAAACATCAACTTGCCAAACGCGGACAAGAATATATATGGAAATTCAAGACTGAACTCGCCGATTGAACTTGCCGATTTACTCAACGGACAGAATATTCCAAGTGACGGCTCCGGCTCCCGCACAAACAGGATTCTCCGAGTGCCTCAATATTCGCTCTCCCAAATAAAATTCGTCCGAGAACTGGGAGAGGGAGCCTTCGGTAAAGTTTACAAAGGAGAATTGAACAGAGACGGCGATACTGTCTTTGTTGCCGTCAAGGCTCTCAAGGAAAACGCTTCCCCAAAGACGCAGCTCGACTTTAAGCGGGAGATTGAACTCATCTCGGAACTTCATCATGAAAACATCGTTTGCATATTGGGAGTGGTGCTAAGAGAAGAACCCCTATGCATGCTTTTCGAATTCATGGCAATGGGTGATTTACACGAGTTTCTCGTGAGCCGGGCACCACCTGGCGGAGTCGGTCTTATGCCTCCACAATTTCTCTCCATTTCTCATCATATAGCAGCGGGCATGGAATACTTGGCAGCTCATCATTATGTCCATCGTGATCTTGCGGCTCGGAATTGTCTCGTTGCTGAAAATTTGGTTGTCAAAATATCAGATTTTGGTTTATCAAGAGATATATATAGCTCGGACTACTATCGGGTATGTAAATTAAAATGACGATGATTGTTTTTTCATTTATATTGGATAAAAGTACTTAATTTTTTTTTTTTTTTTTTAAAAGGTACAATCAAAATCACTATTGCCTGTGCGTTGGATGCCACCAGAGTCTATTTTGTATGGAAAATTTACCACTGAAAGCGATGTTTGGTCATATGGCGTGGTTCTTTGGGAAATATATAGCTATGGACTGCAACCATATTATGGGTTTGTATTTAACTAGTATATTAAACCATTTTTAATGTTTTTCTAACGAAAATATGTCTAAAACTCTCACTAGGATGATAGTCCCAGAAGTACCCATCCTGATGTATAAATGGCGGTTTTTGTTAAGTTTGAAGACATTATATTATTTAGTAATTATTCTGTGTGCTCACAATGGAACAAAAACAGTGTCGCGAAGATGTTTCAATAGAGTGTTTGGTGATATTTCACAGCAACAAAGCTAAGTTTTTTCACCGATTCATAACCATGGATGAAACATGGAGACAGAGAAGCGTGAGGACCCTCCACTGATTCGAGCTGTTTGTTGATCCCTCTATTCGAGAGCATGCCAGCCTGCTCAACAAAAGTGAGGGAGTAGCCACAAGGTTTGTGTGTCCGACTGGTGTCCGATTTGTGTAATCCTGAAAAGTGACAAGTGAAAATCTGGAATGACTCGGCGACATCTCAGGCGGTTCCTAACCGAAGGGAAAAACTGATAGAAGTGGCGGACGACAATCGATGTGGACCACCTCTCCTGCCAGCTATCTAATGCCTATGATTGCCTAGTATTCGCATTGGGCGGAATACCCCTGCCGCCGATTACCGGAATAGAATCGTTTTTGACCAGGAACTTTGCCTCGCAACATTGGATCTCAAACATCACCAAGAAAAGTGTATTGAGCTAAAATTTTTCATGTTTTCTTTATTAAGTCGGACACTACTGGGACTACCCTTGTACTATTTTAAAATTTATTTTCAACCTACTATTTTTTTTATATTCCAGTTATAGCAATCAAGAAGTAATAGCAATGGTGAGAGGCCGCGAGCTATTAAAGTGTCCAGCTGATTGTCCGAGAGCTTTATATAATTTAATGAGGGAATGTTGGCATCAAATTCCAGCAAGGAGACCAAACTTTACAATAATATCCAATAGGTATATTCAAATATTTGAACTTAAAAATTTAAAATGTAAAATCTACTGTATTTGCTTATATTCACAATTTTTAATACGCAGGTTAAACGAGTGGCGGAATTCGAATATAAGATTGCATGCAGATAATACGTCCGAATCTAGTGGTGCACTTTCTAGTCAACGAGCGCCGAATTCCGTCGGCGATCCTAGAGAAAGGGTCCCTCTTATAAGTCATCATTCGTCTTCTAACGGATCCCTGGCGGGTTCTATGCCGCGGAAACTCAGCGCCGCCGGTTCCATCAGAAGTCATGCATCCACAAGATTGATGGTATCAAGTTCCGACGTCACTTCTGGTTCTGATAATTTCGAAGCTGGCAACAGAGCAAAAAAATCCAGCTGCGGATCGTTGTTAGACGAACAAGCTTCCAGTGCGCAAGGAGAGAGACAACGAGACGTTGTTGTAAAACTATCTTCAATGACACAACCATATGCTTTTTAATTTATTTTTTTTGTTATTTATATGTTTAGATGTTACAAACGAGTGATATACAAGTTGTGTCTGAAGTATAATAATGAAACTTCTTTTTTATCGTGGGAACTTTTTCAAATTCGAGAGACTTGTACAAAGGGTTGCGTTTCACTCACCCGTCAGCGATCTTGTGATATAGTGATTTGTATTTATTTAGTAAAAAAAAATTTAAAGACAGTGTAAGCTGATATTCTTTCCCTTTTTCTTTACAAAGAATGCTTTGTGTGAATTTAATACTACGCTAAACCAAATTTGTATGAGATAATGTTAAATTAATATTAACAAATAAGATTTAATAGACTTTTTTATATCAAATGTGTATGTAAATACTAACGTTTTTATTTGTGTGTGTGTGTGTGTATTCAATTAATATTCATATCAAATTTTGGGAAGACGTTCTCTTCTAAAAATATTAATTTCTTTTTGACAATAAAATAAATGAGAAATATAATATAAGAAAAAACTCTTTCCGATTTCTTATTGTTTGGGTGTTAATTATCACTTTTTAGTGATAAATTTAATTTTTAGATATATCTTAGCAGTAAAGCGTAAATATCTTTATCATTATTGGCTATGTATTCCTTTATGAATCATGGCTCATCCCTAAGAAATGTCTTCACACTAATCTGATATCCACAATTGCAAAAATCATTTAGTTAAAATAACATTATAATATATGAAGTGTAATCAAGCAATTGGTTAAATTTCATATTGCAATGCATTTTTACGTCGGGACAAAATAATGCGAAGCATTATAAACGAAGGACTTTTATTACAGTAATTTATTTAAAATAAAAATATTTTTCATTAACACTACTGCTTGATATATAGCTAATCTTGCGCTGTTGACTGCGCATTTGATTAAAATTGCACTGTTGTCTAACACAAAAATCATTGTAACATTATTTATCAATAATTTGTTATGGAATTTTCAGAAATTATTCATTTTGAGTTACGAGGGTCATCCCAAAAGCTACCTTATAAACTTTATGTTTCAAGTTTGAAGATGTTACGTTGTTTCATATTTTTTTGGCAGCCATCAATAGTGAACGTTTTGAAGATCGTAGAAAGCTCTGGGGATGCATTTCTCCCCTTGACTTACACAAAAAGACCTAAATGCCCTGATAGACGAAGGAGGGGCCACAAGGTTTGTGTATCCAACTGATCCGTCTTTCAGACCGCTGACAATTCTAATGTGCCGGTGACGGTACTAATTCTGGTGGTGGTGCTGCGCCTCATCGAAGGCCGAGCGGCTCCCGACGTCAGTGTTTTGGGATCCGCGTGGAATAACTTTCATTGATTATTTTCGAAAAGAAAAAATATTCGCCGGCGAGTATTATGCGAACTTATTGCAACGTTTGAGTGATGAAATCAACGTCAAAACGACCGCATTTGGCTGATAAAAAAGTGTTGTTTAATCAAGACAATGCACCAGTTCACATAGTCGTTATCGCTGTGGCCAAAATCAATGAGTTGAAGTTCGAACTGCTTCCTCATGCAACGTATTAACGTAACATCGCTGAGAAAAATGTATTGAGCTGAAATTTTTCCGTACTTCTGGGACTACCCTCGTATATTCAAATGTAAATTAAAGAGACCAGGTTTTTTTTCTATTGGTTCAATTTAAAACTAAATACCAGCTGCTTGAAACGACTGGCTACATTAGTACCACCGGTATCCATAGTGTTAAACAAACAAAAAACTATATGATTTCATCTTGATTGGATTTTTTTTGTAGTTTATTCATTACACTTTATTTATTATATTTTATGATGTTATATTTTTATATTCAGTTAAATTAGCAATGGCAAATTTCAAATATATTTTATGCAACGGTATAATTCACATTTTATACTATAAATCCTACTCGCAATGACTGATTACTGTTGTGAAGAATTATCAAATTATGATTTGAATTTTCAACAGTTTTACTGATTTTTAAAGCACTGATACTGTTGTTGCTGAATAAATAAATACTGGCTTGCTTGGATTTTAGCTTTAATACCATATTATATATTTTGGTACTTATCAATAAATTGCTATTATTTTGTTAATTGTGCATGAAAGTAAAAACCTAATGAAATCCATTGTATAAGATGATTCTTTAATCGTTTGAGTGCCACAAGTTTTTATCAAAAAATGCAACGCAAGAAGCAAATATAAAAACGCGCTGCACTTTTGACAAAAATTTCTTGCGCTCAAAATACTGTTTATTTTTACCATCGCAGGTTTTAGAAGCATTTATGTCTTTTTGATTTTTTTAAATTGTTTTTTAATTGTCCACTGCTATCATGACGTATTCACGGGACCAAACCCCAAATCTAATCATTTAGGAACGTTGTACGTACAATAAATACAGTATAGCTCAAACGTAGTTGATCCAAAACAGACGCGATCATCAGACAATCTATCCAATCCCATCGTGTTTGATGAAATATTGCCTTTTCTGTAAAATATACATTCGTTGTTTGCATTGTATCAAATTTTTGTTATAAATTCCATCTTTTACGCTGACAGTATTATTAATAAATATTCCCGCTATGATAAAACCATGCATATTAACTTCTGCACTTTTATTTTCATGCTATTTCCCAGTTGATCATTTTTTAAATATTAGATTAAGGAATCGATGTCTGTAGATGTTAATATGTACAGTATTTTTTGCATTACTGCAACAATTTATGCGAAAATTATTTTTATTGATGACTTACGCATTCATCTTCTTTTCCCGAACAGAAGATGAGGAATCTTCATAGACCCCCTTCTAGTTCGGATCAGGAGTGTCAGATTCTTATTGACTAAATTCTGCGGCAATTCTGTTCATACCCCAGGTCCAGTCGTTATAAGCCAAGAATTTGTAGCCTCACTAGCTCTCGTTCTCCTTTACGACTTAATGCAGTACTTCATCGATGGACGCTATGAGTGCTCCTCATTTTTCTTCAGTACCAGGAGCTATCACTAAGTCGATTCTTTTTGTGTTAGCAGGTCCTGAGACATTTTTTCCTATTCGCTTTTTTGAGCTCAGCCGTGAACTTCACTGGCATTTGTCACTATCGATAAAGTGATTTGGATCAAGCTTCTAATCATTGCACAGTGGATATTTTGGCTGGATTGTGCTGTCGTGATTCTGTCCTTTGACTTGAATTAGCTGCGACGTAACCAAAACATTCACGTCTGTTATCATACATTATCTTTATCTTGTAAACCGACTATCAACGTAGGTTAAAATTGTTTTCATAATATTCCAATTGTGATAACATAAGATTTGTTTTATTTTACCCAGTTTAAAATACAATGCGTCCTTTGTTTAAATCTAGTTTGAAAGATGGAATATCGAAATATTCCCTTTATTCTAGACAATTAAGTTTATATTTTATATTAACATTGCCAATTTATTAGACTTTCCCAAGCAAGGAATCAAAATTTTGACTGATTTATCATAAGATATTTTAAGTTTCTAACACTGTCCTTTAATTATTTTGCAACTGAAAAGTATTTGCATTTTGTGACTGCTTATGATTGTTTAAATATTTGATTAATTGTCTTAGTTCGTTAAAAAAAAGTGATTTTTATACAAGTTTTAGTAATTCACTCTGTTTGATTGCATTTTATTAGATTGATTTCATCTCTAGTTACATTTCAATGCGAATGTTGTTACTTTTATTTAATACTACAATGCGGCATGACCTAATAACATTGCTGTTTAATACGTATGCAATGCGCAAACATCATTCATTACAAAAAACCCTTTTTTTTAATTAATTTGACATCAATAGATAATGCTACTCAATTATGTACCATCTTCTTTGCATCGGGTCCCTCGTGATTGAGGATATCCTCTGTGATCCGCAAGTGTGAAGTGATTGTACTAAAGAAAGACCTCTTCCGCAGCAACCTTCTATTATACATGGCCTGTTACCACCAATATTTCATTATTATCATCTTCCTTGCAAATGACGTATTGAAAGAATTATAAAGCGCGTCTTAATCATGCGGTTGACAGTCATATTTCTATTTATAACTCATCCGTTTATACGTCTTCTTTCATTTGCTCTCATTATCCGAGATTCGACTCCATAAATACATATGGAGATTACGAAACACTAGACTAATCTATAAATTGCAATTACATATGTAAATTCACATCGACCCAATTAATCCTATAAGCATATTTATTTTTACTGGCTATGATAAATCTATTATTTTTATCTATGTATAGTATTTATCCATGTTTAGATCATCGTTCATACTTCCATTATTTGATATAATCTATACAGTATTTTTGCGACATAACTTCATACACAGAACGTGTCTTTTTTCCATATCTATAAGAGCTTGAACCATTAATGCCTTTCTGGCCGCACCCAATTAACTCATTCGTTTGAATAATACGGAAATGGCCATACTAATTATAAAAATATCAATATCTTTCACTGAATCCATAAGATATATTCAAATCATTCCGTATCAATATGATTTTCTGAGTGAATCGAATAATTTCATGGAAATGCTTATCGAAAGACAATTTCTAACGCATAATTGATTATCATCTATCTAAAAGCTCACGTGTTTTGAAACAAAAAACTTGATAAACATGATTAAAATGTAGAACGTTTGACGACTTATTTTCTATGTTCTTAATTACGTCGTTTATTAATCTTGTATGCTCTATGCTAATTTTTAAAGTCAATATTTGTACAATGGTGTCATATATTTAGTACTTTTTTCCTCGTTTATTTTCACTAAACCTATCGCTAGATCATATGAACGGATATGTATTTTTCTTACATAATAAAATGCATTCTTAATTGTATAAGGTTGCAGATGAAGCGCGCATGTGAATATGACATTTTTTTACATAACGCGAGTCAAAGATACTCATTTATTATAATTTGATTACAAGCTCAATAAAACATGTTTATTTTTAAGTGCAGTATTGGCATTTGTAAAAAGTTGGCATTTATATATTTTAAAAAGACTGAATCTATATATTTTTTTTATTGTGTGATATCATTTATATTAATTTTATACATGTTACAGATTGTGATTAATATATATTTTTAATTTTTCAAATGAAATGATTCCGTTTAGATTTTATAATTTTACAGTCGCTCTTGGAAATTGTGAGTTCAACTCTACAATTACGATGAATACAGAATCGTGGGATTGTCTTATCTGTAATCAACTATCAAACGTGTATTTGAAAGAAATTAAAAATAGTGTGGTTTTTGTGCGAAATATCTAATGTAACGATATTTCATGAAAGTACACTAGTCAAATTGATATTTGAAATATATTTTAAACCGTTAAATCGATGTACAATGTTGATTGTACCATTTTTATATTTCTTAATATATTGAAAATTCAAAAAGGCGTTTTATTAATTCCTTCGTCATATAATTATCCTTATATACTTACCAATTTGTACTGAAGGCGGCGAAATTAATTACGTAATTATTCCTACAAACCTAATTCTTTCTCATTTCGTCTTGATGATGTTGCCGATATTTATAACAATTTTTGAAATCTGCAAATAAATATTATATGTACTTAATATTGCGATGCTTTGAAAGTTGCAATACTTCAATCAAGTTCCCATGCTACAATTTAAGCCATGTCTACTGAAACCGTAGCCACTTTATACTGAAAATAGACGACGTTTATTTAACAATAATAAACATAAACTACATGTAGACAAAAAAACAGCTTTGTAGATTTTAATTTAATGCTGGTATAAAAAAAGTGGGGACCACCACAATCCCAAGCATATACCTGGGTCGAATGTATTGCATCTAACAACCCGAGAAGTCCGCATACTGCTCAAACAGGAAGTCAAAGCCATGCGGCTACTTGCGCTGTATAATTGTTTAAATGAGTCGCAGTTTAGTTGTCCAGCGACGGTTGAGGACCTCCGCTGGAGGGTGCAATTGTGTTAGCTTCTACTATCATGTGAGATGTTTTTTTATTTTTTTGGGGCGCCGACTGGGAGAGAAAAGAAAAACCAGTGACGCCAGGCATTCCACAGGGGTCGGTGCTCGGATCCACCTTGTGGAACGTAATGTAGAACAGACTGCTGAGGACGCCACTAATGGATGGAACCAAAATGGTCACCTTCCTAATCACCGCCAAATCCTGCAAACGACTTGAGAGAACGCGCTGAGGAAGGCCAAGAAGTGGCTGACAGGAGTTGGTCTGGAGCTCACTGTTCAAAAAACTGAGACCCTATTTTCACAAGACGCAGGTTGCAAGATTAAATACTCAAGATCCATTCGGTATTTGGGGGTGAAAAATGATGACAAGCTCCCTTTCATCACCCAAACGAAGAAGGCGGTAGCGAAGGCGGCCAGCATCGCGAAGAACTTGACAGGTTGATGCCCAACATTGGTGGCCTAAAAACAAACAGGGGGCAACTCTACAACGACGTAGTGCACTCAGTACTGTTGTACGATGCGCCAATATGGGCCGAGGCACTACAAATTGAAAGGGCCACACTCAACATGGCCAGAATCCAGAGAAGGAGCGCAATCAAGGTGGCTGCTGCATACCGCACAGTGTCGGAAGACGCCGTCCTGGCACTGACTGCCATACCGCCAATCGATCTGCTCACTTGCGAGATAGAGAATACAGAAAGGTGAAGACAACAGCCGCAACGTCCCATATTATAAGGTCCCATTCAGTTTATCATCAAGCTCAAGTTTTCCTTTTGGAACATTTAATAACATACATTTACAAACATAGGATACAAACCCAACATGGTAGAGGCACCCACAGTGACAGATTTAGCACTTGAGAGGTCCCAGACGCAAGCTTTGAATTCGTAAGTATTAAAAATAGTTTTATTATTCATTTTTTATTTAACGAGGAACAAACGTCCCTTAAAATACGCGGTAAATTGAAAACAATTGCTTTGATCAACGAATCTGTGTGAAAATCCGCCACTGAGTGTCCACGCGTTTTACATAATTAAAACCAATTTAAACAAAGCGTTCCAATGTTTATTGCTTAAAACTTTTATACATATTTGCATCTTATAAAAATCATGATGATAAGGCTTATTATAATAGTAAAAAAATGTTATTTACATTCAAAAACGTTAAAGCTATTTATATGGAAAAAATATATTTCGGTTTTCAAAAAAGGTTAAGAAAAATATGAATAAGTAATAGGCATGAGCGTAAAGCTGAACGTCAGTATAAGAAGAAAATTTGTATCGGTAATAATGTAATCATATTATCTAAATAAATAGTAATACTCTTCATCATATATTGTCAAGAATAGAATACTTTTTTCAAATATGTATATATTATTTATATATATATGATAATGCTCAAAACTTAGTACTTATATAAAGTTTAGCCTTAGTTGAATTACAATAAAAAAATATTTTTATCATCTCTCGAAAATATACATTGTAGTATTTGTGCCTAAGCATGTGTAGCGTGAAATTGTTTTCCACAAAACACAATATTGCAAATTTGAACAACAGCTAAGGAAACCATTGAAAATATGTTTAAGATCATCAAAGTTGGTCTTCCGTTATCACATCTTGTTCGTCGTACTTATCAGGAAGACAGACGAAAAATTCTATAAGATTAAGTATGGGACCTCGTGAGAATGGATTCTGATAACGGCCACGCTTGTCTCGCAAATACGGATACCGTTTGTAATTAAACATTTCATTCGTAGTTAAATTCATACAAGCGTGCAATATCTGTAAACAATAAAAGAATATAAATTCAAAATATATTTAAAATTGTTATGCACGTTAAACTTTAATATACTCACTGATGTGCAGGTAAGAATCCAGCCCAATCCACAGAATATAATTGCTTCTAAAAGTCCCAATATATAGAGCAATCCAAATCCTTCTATCATCACACAATAGCATGCAAAGTATATTGTAAAAGAGCAATTAATTGCTATGCTCATCACAAACAGAAAGAACCACATTCTATTGCGCAAACCTACACAATTGTATATAAACGGGCAGTGATGATCGAAGTATGAAACGCATCGATTGCACACGCGGCAGTGTTTAGCCCTCAAGGGCCTTAAACATCTACAACTATGACACAGTCTCGACAGAGTGACATTACGTTTTTTCCACTTATCAAAGTAGGGAATTTGTTTTATCGCTCGGTAATACGTATCAGAATTCAGCGGGATATATCCGGGATCTCTTCGATTTGCTATTATCCAACTCAGCCACATGACTATGTTCCAGTATATAAAACAGTAGTGCGATCTACGCAGGCTATTCCACGTGATCGGTATGCACTGAAATGAAAACGCAATATCATAATCGATCCGATTGAATAGCGTTAATTCTTGATGTCTTTAACAAAGCTTACCCGAATTATGTACATCGGGTATCCCCATAAGAGAACAGATATTAAAAATAATAGTAAAGGTCCTTTGGAGTCACCTGCCCCGCCGAACAAAAGCCCCCATAGTTCCGAAATCGGCGGTAGCCATCTGCTCTTTTTCTTCATTTCCGATTGCAACATTTTGACCACCTCCGCATGTCTATGACTCTGGGCTAACATTAGCGGTGTTTTTCCGTTTTTATCGCGAGGTTCGAGTTCCGTCTTGATCTAAAATGATTTCTTCAATGTTACAAAAATATATTAGAGCGTAAATTTTGCTCTATGTTATTTGAAAGTGTTTAAATTGTTGTAATAAATCATAATAAATTATAAATAAATTATTTAGAATTTAGATGATTTTCCTTTTTATATTTGAGTTGAGATTGAACCTGTATTTTATACTTACAATTAATTAATTTACCTTTTCACATAGTAATTTAACGCAAGCAATATTTCCTGAAAGACAAGCCAAATGCAGTGGCGTAGAACCGAAATTGTCTGTTTTATGCAGGTCAACGCCGGAATACATCAACAATCTTATTAGATCGGCGTGTCCTTTGTAGGCAGCCCAGTGTAAGGCCGTATCGCCGTTGATGTCGCTGAGATGAGTCAGAGCGCCCATTCCTAGCAAATATGCAGCCGTTGCTGTTCTACCGTACATGCAAGCAGTCATCAAAGGTGTAAGACCTGCAATTTTTATATCATTATTTAGTAGCACATTTATCAATAAATGGCTATGTGGAAAATATCTATGATTGCCTTTGAAATCAGCTGCATTTACGGCAACGCCTGCTTGTAAAAGTACTTGAACGACAGCTGCATGTCCTTTCCGACAGGCCCAATGAATAGGCCGCGGACCCTGTGTTCCGAGACAGGAGAGATCGACAGGTGCACTTCTTTCGACGAGATGACGCATCACTTCTACGGATCCGTCTAAGGCAGCCCAATGTGCTGGAGTATATCCATGTTTATCTCGTGCACATAATGCTTCCGGGCCCAATTTCTCTACAAGCATTTCTATATCTTGAACATCCCTGAAAGTTGTTGACGTGAATATTTAAATTCAAGTAAATGAAGCGGATTTTTTGCATATAATTTATTATATAAGCTCCCTATCATAATTCAAACTTTATACATGTAAGAATAAATCTTTCTCTTGATTAAGTCTACTTGACTTTGAATTATTTTATCTGTTTATCATCTCTGAAATAAATATTACATGATGTTTTCAGACGTTAAGTACATAACATGTTTGTTACTTATCTTATACATTTTAGATTGTATAAAGAACAAGCATAAAGTTATATTTTCAATTTAATAAGAATAAAAATTGTAAATTTGCATCTCGCACAATTAAAAATACATCTTGATTGAAACTCTATTTGAACTATTGATAGCGTTTAGTTATTGATTATGTCTGTATGCTGACCCAGATTTGACAGCATCAAATATTAGCTCAGAGGCTTGGGGCACGAGGAGGTCGGAGGAGTCCGAACATGAAAGCGTCCCGAGTCCGAGGCCCAGACCGAGGCCCAGGCCGAGAGAATCGGCATCGGCCACCATCCCGCAGGCTGCAGGCTGAGGCAACGCCCAGACCCCGCGTGCGCCTCCGGGGCCCCCCGGCCCTCCCGGGCTCGGGTGCACCTTGCTGCACAGCGCCGTGGCCGCGCTGCCGCCTTCCGCCCACCAGCCCTCCAGTCTCCAGCTTCCACTCGCGTCCTCCCGTCGCACCACTCTAACACAAAATATAAATATCCTATTATTATTCAACAAATTAAGCACTTAAATATCACCATTCTATGTACAAGAATACATCTTTCTAAACTGTATACTGTAAAATGTTTCATGACAAAAAATTAATTTGCATTGCATGAATTGGGTCGCTAACTCTAACCATTCTAATCAATTTATTCAATCTATTTTTTCACATTCTATGAATTACCGACTTATAAAAATCGACCTACTTAATTAATTCAACTTAATTTCTATTAAATCATGGAAACACATTATTCATTCTTATTAGAAAGACTTTCGCATCAAATCTCTTCAAATTTGTACAATTCTAAATAATATTTAAATCATCCATCAGCATCTACAGTTGACCCATTTATCTATCTTTTGAAAAATGTCAGTTGAATTCTTTTGTTACAAAAAAAATGCAAAACAAAGAAAGTCTTTATAATTCCAATTTTGATCAATAAACATAATCAATTAATTAAAATACATCGATTTTATTCAACAGTGTCCTTCCTAAAATAGGTTATCATGCAAGTATGGGAATTGACCCAATAAAATATTTAAATACACACCCGTATTTACTATCGTTGAAGTCTTTTATTGCACTTATCACCCAATCACAAAAATCAAGCTTTGCTAATCGTGCGCGGGATCGATTGATTGGCAATATTTTACCAAAGGCCAAACAAGAATATCACGAGTACTTTGTACATTCAGTCACAGACTGAACACTACTGCAATGCTCCATATTGATTTTTAGCGCGAAATACTATCTACATACAAAAGACCCGAGTGTGCGGCCCATGAATTTGAATGCTTTCTGCCACATACGAGAATAATCTGTCAAATTTATTCCTTTGATATATATTTTTATTCATTATTTTCTACGTTTTAATTAATAAAACAATGAGTATTTCAACATTATATTCAGCTTTTTATAATTTTCAATTGATTTTATTTAATATTTTTAAGGAAGAAAACAATATCTTATATACGTGTAAAATTTCACATGATAATGTGAGGTTTTACAAAATATATAAATATCAATAAAATGCTCTTAATGAATGAAATCCTAACGAATATTTATTTTTATATTACGATATATGCATAATTTTAAATGTCAAGGGCTTTTTGTTATGGCAACACTAGCGCAAAGTTTATACGCCGTTCACCATGGCAACGCATGTGCTCGCTCTCGTTACTGTCAGCGGGCTTCCAATATTTTCGAAAAAAAGGGGCGACAAGAAAAAGGTAACATCGTATTGCAATTAAAAATAAGTTCCTCTATATTTAAATGTGTAAATATTAGCATGCAACAACAAAATAAGAATCGATTTTATCTATAAACTTTTTGTTCTACTTAGAATCTTGTTTTGTAACAGTGATGGCAAACCTTTTGAGGTCGTTATGTCAAAATTTGTTAAAAAATCTGCTTTAAACCGGGTATCGGTTCACGATTGGAAATATCCGTGATTTTATGATATCTGTACAGAAAAGTGATATATTTTTGGTATATACATTTATAAAAAAATAAAAAAAACATGATTTTTTTAGAGTGCTGACAATTATTAGTTTTAAAATTCCCTTTATATTCCACGTTCTGCTTATTACTTACACAATATGCACAATGATCTGTTGTTTCTGTTGATAATGTCATATATCTTAGTTCATAATGATGTTTTTGGGTTTGAACTGTCCGTAAACAATACGCGTCACCCAAAATGTCTCGGTGTGTTATCGCTGTTTTATAACATGCAATTTCATTTTTAAGTTGCCATTCTCGTCGATCGCATCACTCAATGGCGTCAATATGTTCAGCAAATGTCAAGATGTTATTTTGAAAAATACAAAAGTTAAAAATGGATTTGTCATCTGGAAGGAATATTTTGGCAGGTAATATCCGCTTTATGTATTTTCATTAATAATAAATACTCGCTACGAAGCTTATATAAATATCTGTATGTTTTAGCATTTCTCTAATTGGTATTACCAATCGAAACCTAGAGTGCGATATAAATTCGCTCCTGGACGCGGTGTTCAATGCAATGGTAATGTTTGTCGGCTTGGAAGAATTGAAGAGTCCTCGTAATTTAGAAAGATTAAAGAGGGATCTCAGACCGTGTTATCCCCTCATCGATAAACTCATGGAATCGTTGGACACACAGGGAGCGTCTGCTTCACAGCCGGCGTTTCTTCTAAACGCAGTGGAGGCTATTCTCTGCCCGGAAAACCAATCTTTGGAGGTTATTACATGGGCGATTCAAATATAACCCAGAATTTTGCTGTACAAATGTATTAGTGATATGGAGAGTCTTTTTTTTTCATAATTATCTTCGTTAGAAATGCATTTATTCCATCGGAAGAAGCTTCTTGTTTTCGCCACTGAAATAAAAAGACGGCTGCTTTAAAAACCAATTGTGCACGAATTGTTTGATCGCAATGTCGACTTGAAATTGTTGCTCTTCAAATGCCTCTTTCGGTGGACAAAACTTATAGTAATCACTTGTTTCTCTTGTTTTCTGGAGTGTAGTGATGGACCTACGCTTCATTGTAGGTTACAAATACAACCCAAAATAGCCACTCCTTCATAGTGATTCAAAATTCACTGAGAGATATCTTTCAATGCATTCTTTTGCGCCTTACCGAACAGATGTGGAACCCATCTTGATGATATTTAAATATATCCAAGATGTTCCGATACAATAGTATGGACACTTCCAACACCAATATTCACCATTGACGCAATCTCGACTATCATAATGCGGCGATTGCCCTCAATAAGCTTACTCATGGCTCAAATGTTTTCATTGACGTTCACAACATTTTTGGGCCCGATCAGGCACTTGGGTTTAAAGTAGCATCACCAAACTGTACCTCAAGTCTCCTCAAAATTTCACACCTTAATTTATGATGAAATGAATAATTACACATTGCACAACAGAGGATGCTACTTCTCGCTCACTCGTGGTTGTACTGGAATGGCGAACATATATGTTAGGGCTGTGTGTAGATATCCCCTCTCCAGGCTCCTAACCACTGATTATTTAATGCGCTGTGTTGTTTATGTTGGTTTGTGATTAAAAAAAGCAAAATTCTGGGTTATATTTAAATGTTCCTCATACATATAAATTCATTAAAAAGTGTCTTTCCAATTTAGCTAAAAAATAAATTTAATTTTAGCCCGCGTTGGAAATGTTCACCTCTCGCATGGGAAGCGTGTTTGGTTGTTTATGTGTTTGTGGACGATTTTCCTGTGGAACAGCTGGCTGGCGTACTCTTTCCTCTCAAGAAAAACACTTGCTTTTACGATTAGTATCTATCGATACGGAAGCGTCTCTTAGAGACACTCCGATATATTTGTGCCATCGAAGTCCTAATGTTTGTATATATGATTAATTTGCATTTAAATTCCGATTAATTGGATCATTTTAGATATTTAATCAGTCACTGTATATTTATCTTATTTATTACGTTTTTATAGGTCGCATTTCGTGCAATTATATGTCAATTAGTTCCAGACGTTCACGTTATTGTAATCTGCGGACAGACACCCGCATTATCCGATGTTAATGATATTGTATTAAATTCTTGGCAACAGTATTTTGATACACTTCAAACTGCAAAACAAAGATATCCCAGAAATTTCCCATCAACATTACAATTTCCTTACGGAGTAATGGGGTGATTAAGTTTGTTAAAGTACATGTGGTTAACAAAGCAAAACAATACTTCATAATTTAAATTTTATAATTTTTAAGAGTTCTTGTATCGAAATATGATGAACAGAAATACGTCGCTTCTCGTAGTCTACAACCTGTCGTTTACGGAAGAAGATTTTTGACGGAAGCTCACCATTTTGATATATTGCGCACTTTCTATCTACACGCCTTGCAGGTAAAAAGCATCTCAACGCATTAACTATTCAATTGGCAATATTACTGAATTTTATATACTTACGTATTTCAGGATTTCGGTCTATTAAATGAATCCATGAACGAAAGCTTTGTTTATCCAATAGAAGAAAAGGACGAAAAAGAAAATGAGCAGACAGATCAAAGTAACGTAACGGAAACATATTGGCGATCGGAATATCACAATTGTCATGCATACAAATCAGAAAATAATATATGCTGTGTGCTTTTTGCGTCCGTTGTTCCATTAACGACTATGAGGTAAGTTAGTTTTTAAACTATAACTTTAAAATATACAATACATTATTTTTCATTTTGATATATGTTCATTTGTAATTTCATTTTTAGACTGATAACTAAGAATATACTACAAGATATTCTTACGGATAAAACAATATCATGGTGATGCTAAATCTGTGATAAATGATGCAGTATTATTTTTATAAAAAACTTTTCATTATTAAATAAATCATATGATTTAATATTAAATTATTTAACATAGTATATATTTTGTATGTTAGAAAATAAGCTCAATATTATTAGTGTTTTACACTGCATGCATGCATTATAATGCCATAAACGCTTAATAATTATTTGAAAAGAAATGCAACACGTGATTTATTGCTTCAGGTCACAATATTTTTACTATGCCTATGTTACTCGCGCAATCCTTAGCAATAAGTGGACGAAGTTTTATCGCAATCTGATGAACGGTATGGCAGCGCATTACATACGAACAAACAGAGATTAATCTTTATATATTAGATTAACAAGGCAAGTTACTAAATTCAAATATATATTTCGCATAAAATGCATGAAAAATATCTGAAACCAATAGTTTTTTTTTGTCAAACAAGTTATGTATAATGATGAAAAATTGATTATTTCTGTTGCATATATTTAAATCTTATACTTGCCTGTAACACTTGAGAGAGTTGTCTCATAAAATATAAAGATCAAATAATCGTTAATATATATTTGAAAACAGTCGTAATAATGTTCTATTGACTGAAAATTGATACTTAAAATAAATTTATTAAAGAATAGCTTTTAAATAATAAAAGAATTAAAATATACCAATATTTTTATTTATTAAATCAAAATTTTGTTCTTGAACGAAGTAACAAATTGTTAAACAAAATAGCTTATATTTAACATGGCTTTTACAAAAAATATATTATTTTGTAATTTCAGTTAATTATTTCATTCTGTAAATATTTCTCTAAAAAAGTATTATTTACTGTTTGACAGAAATTTTTATATTATTTATTATTTTTATTATTCTCCAAAATAACCATTGCGAGTGCGAGCGCGAGTGGATCTTCCAACGCTAAAAATATTCAAACAATATTAATATTTTACAATTAAATCGTTTATTCTTTCATATTCCAATATTTTACATCAAATAAAATAACAAACCTTTTACCACTGACATTTCAATTATATTAAATCTAATTATTGAAGTTCATACCCTTATCATTTCAAATTTATGTTTTCGTCCAAAATAAAACAATGAGTACATATGGACCCAATATTAAAAATCTTATGACTCGATTTATATTTGGCATACAATGTTACCTGGATTGTGAAGTAAAAAAATAACTACCTAAACTACTTTAACTTGGTTGTTAACCCAATTTAATACAATTTACGGATATTTTATCCAATGAAAGTATATGCAGAATCGATACACATATACAAGTCTTAAAATATGAGACAATCATATATTATATGTACTAAATTGTTAAAATTTAAATAAAACATGTTTATATTTGATCTGTAAGGTTATAAATCAATTAACATTTATTTATGTAGATTTGCTTTATTTACCTTTGAACTGTTGATTTTACGGGACGTCGTTTTCTTTTGTTGCTTTCTAAATAAAATAAAACAAATCATTAGCCTAAATTGAAATTTTTGAAGTGTATTTTAAAAACCATTTTAATTTAATTTAATATTATAAATTTGTAATATTTCTATATATCTTTATTTATCTTACGTATCCTTTCTTCTATTATGTTTTGTCTTCTCTCTATGAAGGCTTTATCAAATTTTTTCAGGAAAGAATCTATCAATGACTGTATTACAATACTTGGCCACGGTTCATCAATTGCTTTTCTGAAAAATTAAATACATTAAATTTAAACGATCGTTGCGACTCACAAATATTCTACATAAAGAGAAATATACAATACCTGCATATAGGGCATACCATGTTCTTTTTTTTCCAACTTTTAAGACAATATTCACAGAATGTGTGACCGCAATTCAGACTAATAGGTTGAATAAAAATCTCTAAACAAATGGAGCATTCTAATTGATTTTGTAACATATTTAGACAACTAGAACTTTCATTGGCTGGGTCGACGTCTCGCTAAAAAGAAACAAATAAACTTGTTATTTAAACATCGATTTATCAATCAAATTTATTAGGACAATCAAAGAATACTAAATTATTTTTTGCAATGCGGAATCAAGTGATTAATTAATATTCCTTCGTTAATTGCAACTCCCCTTAATCAGGAACTTCTTCATGTCAACATAAAATGCCTTAATTTCATTGTTAAATACTTATAATTAACACATTGTATGCGGGCCTTGATATCTTTTTTTAAATACATTTAAAAAGAGATATCAAGGCTTTTCAAAGATAATGTCATGAATAAATATTTATATTTTGGTGTGAAAAGATTTTCACTTAAAATAACATTAACCCATTCACACCAAGCTCAATAAATGAAGCTTAACACCGTTGATAGTACACAATATTCCTTCATTTCTTTTGCATATTAATTTATTCCTTCATTTTGCATATTAATGTGGTGCGAAAATAAAAGTACATGGTTACCATGCAAGCCTGCCGGTTTACTTCTGAAGGAGTAGATTTTGCAAAAGAGTGGCGATACTCGGCTAATGAGACGCCACTCCAGAACAGTTAAAGGGGAATAACAAAATTGGTCAACGATAAGAATTATGCGAGTATCTTAATCATCAAAACAAACGCCTACTCTCAAGACAACACAAACGAAAGTCATCTTATCTTTGTTGAAAGAGCTTAATAGCTTATTCGAAGATTAGGTGTCACTCGACGCCTCATAACATGATCCACAAAACACCAGGAGTAGACTCGTGAAGCGATATTCGTTAGGCCAAATCTAAATAAACACCGTTATCACTCAATTTACCGCATCGATCTGAGTGGTGCCCAAGAGGCACCGCTCGAGTTGTCGCATTATATGCAGTGGTGCCTCTCAGGCACCGCTCGAGTGCAAAGGGTTAATAGATGTCTCTAGTAAAATCAAAAGGACTGAGACTACAGTCTCCTGCGTACAACGAATGGCACGCCGAGGACTGCAATCCTCGTCTCCCACATACAACGTATTAATATAGAATAAGATTTTTTTACTAATGAAAATAATTCCTATAATCGTTTAAAAATTATAAACGACTGCAAAATATTGTTATTTCGTATCCATGATTCAACATAATATAAAAATTGTTGATAAGCATACCTGTTGCTGCTCTTTTTCAATCACTTTTGAAGATTGTTTTTTGTTATCCAATTTAGCTTTCAGTTTAACATTTTCAATTTCAAACTTTTTCAATGAGATGTCTTTCTTTAAGAGTTCTTTCTATAAATTAATACAATATCTAAATTATTCAATTCAAAGCATATATTTATAAAATCACAGTATGCTAAGGAGTATTGTCGCTTTATAATATTATTTTTACAGCGCAATAATAAGTCATTTTGCTGTATGAAATTTCATTTAATGTAATATTTCGAATCTTACCTCAAGTTCTTTTAAACAATTTTGAGCTTCTACAGTTTTCGAATTTAATTTGGCAGACAGGGTCATTTTTTCTTTTTCTCTGACGTTTAATTTATTTAACAATTCAGTTTTTTCAAGTTCAGATTTTTTCTCGATAGTATTTTTTTCTTTTTGAAGTGCCTCATATTTTTTACTTAGAATTGATATCTAAAATTATTTTAAATAAATCAATGTAAATCTTAGTCGGAAAAAACTCATTAATGATAATAATATAAATATAACCTCATCATCCTTTTCAGCCCTTAAAGTCTCAGTCTTTTCTCTCGCTTCTTTAAGATTTTTTGTACGATTTTGTTCAATCGCTTTAGAGTGATTAGGTAAATTTTTATCTAATTCAACCATTACTACTCTTAGTTCAGATCTCTCCTTTTTCTTCATTTCTAGCTGACTTTTAACTTTCTGTAATTCCTACAATTCAATTGCCATCAAACCATTAAAATGCTGAATATTATTTTTAGTATAAGAGTAAATAACAGTTTTTGGTAAGGATAAAAAACAAAATATATACTCACCATTTCTTTTAAATTCAAATTGTGATTGTATTCCGATTCTTTCTGTTTTATTAAATTCATTTGTTCTTGGAAATCATAATTTGTTTTCTTCAATTCATTTTCCAACACATCCATTTTTTTCTGCTTTGCATTGGTGAGTTCTTTCATTTGTCTCTCAAATTCCAAACGATCTTCCTCTAATCTCTTTTGTAATTGAATATTTTCATTTGACAATAACATGTGAATAGATTTATGATAGGCAATTTTGGTCTGCAAAATTCAAATGAAAATAAATACATACGTAATCCTTTATCTATGTTAAATATAATTATTGCAGTAAATCATTTGTTATATAAATGAGTTTGAAAGCAATGACGACAGTGATTATATGCGTGAACTGGATATCGAATTGCAAGAATTATCAATAGGGGAAGAAAGTGAAGAGAATTATTATAGTGTGGTGGAAACTCATCTTAGATTCTAATTCAGATGAAGAAATTAGTGTTCCTGTTCATGAACGAAACACGAACCTTCAGCTGTCACCAAATGGCCAAGGGTACACTACACAGCGTGTAGTAAGACGGGGTACGAGGCCAAGTCTAAGACCATTAGCTACCACGAGATAAAACAGACAGACAGTTGTGTCCCTTGAAATACATGCTACTTATCGTTGTGGTTTTTACACAGAATGTAGAAAATGCAAAAGAAGCATTAATAGAAAATAAATGTTCAATATAATTAAAAATGAGTAAATAAATTTAACGGCACCAACTTAATAGGTAATTAATAAAATTCAATACTAACCTCCAGTTCTGCTATTTGATTTTTCGTTTTTAATTTCAACATGTCCTTTTCGTTATTTTCTTCTTCGATTAATTTCTTTTTCTGGACGTCAATATCTCTCTCGTTGCCTTTTAAATTTTTCAATTTATTCACATAAGATACTTCTAAATTATTTATACTCTGAATGTACTGCGATTCCAATTCTCTTTTCTCGCTTTCCATATCAATCATCATTTGTTGGGTGTTTTTTAATTTGGAATTCATATTGTCTAACTCTAAACTCTGAGATGCCTGGAAATTATCTTTCGCAGATTGTACTCTTATATCGAGTTCGCTGTCATTTTTTCGTTTTTTTGCAATCGGTTGTTCATCGCCGTCGGTATTTAGGTGAAAGGTGTAAATAAATTCTCCCATTGTGTCTAATTGTATGACGTCTTTATCATTGATATCATATTCGACGTTTTTAGGAATATTTTTTCGGTTGATTTGAATTCCGACTGAACTGACATCTTTTACGGACCAAGATGATTCCGATTTTTTTGTGAATATGCAATGAGAGCGAGAAATTCCTACGAAAGGTATGACTGCAGAATTGTGAAGGCCCCTTCCAATTTTATACTGAAAACAAAATAATTTATTTTAATATAAAAGGCAATTGATAAAACTTGTCGATAATTGTCAAATAATCTGTCACAACGTTTTGCTGTACTTATTCGCTTGATTTCGTTGTCTTTCAACAACTACATGTATTTCTTGTAAAGAGAATAAGGGCATTTTCAATGATTTTGACAGTTAAATTTTGCACGGAAACGGCTTTTAAGACGTAAAGACAAGTTTTTTTTTAATTTAAAAATATTCTGATTGGGAAAAACAAATGAACATTTACATTTATAAACAATTTAAATTTTGTAAGGTACTATCTACTCAAAATATTGCAGAGCAAGTTAATTCTTGATAATGTCATGTTTTAAGAATATTTACAACATTATACAAATAAACAGACATGAACAGACTTGGGTTTTGTCAAATTTTCTGCATCCATAGCTTATTAAATACATATTCATTTGTTATATAAATATATACTTTTTTAAAACATAAATTTAAAAACTATAAAAACCGTTATATAGGTTTTATTTAATAATATCCGTTCAATGCTTTCCAAGTGCATATTAAAATACATTGTTGAGAAAGTTTCAAAATAATAAATGTTCAATGAAGAAAATAATGCGACATGGTTTATGTTGATAAAACTTACCTCCGATGAATCTAAATTTATACGTGAAAGATTTTGAAATTCTGGTTTTAAAGGTCTCAAGCAGTATAGAGTAGCAAGAGACATTGTTGAGTTTTTAGCCCGACAGAGACACGTACGACACTCGCACGCACAACACAAATGTCAGAAATAAAACAAACGGCATAGACACAAGCATTGTTGCCAGGATGAAAATTTAAATATTCTAGCGTTATTTTATTCAAATTAATATTTGAATTTAATTTAATTCCTGCTAATTATTTTTATATAAATCTGAATGCCCGATTAATTATTGAACAAACAGATTTATACAACAACCTACCGTCTGATAGTTTTGAATAATAAAAAAATACAAGTTTTCAATGTTATATCGAAAGCTAATATTTTACTTTTTGTAATAAGATTTTTTTAAATTATATTGTGTGTTTTCAATTCAAAAATAAATTTAATTTTAATTTCGCGTTTTTTTTAATTTATCAATTAATGATTTCAGCTGATATTTTTTGTTAAATATAAATTAATACAAATTTATGAACATTCGAAAAATGTCTATAAATACATACTAATTTGTAAGATTGTAATTGGGAATTATAAAAAGAATGACAAAGGCTTACGGGGATGTTGATGTGGAAAATGGCAGTTGGTAGTAGTGCGTGTCAAGCGACGGCTCGGCGGCTGTCATTGCGATGGCCGCCTGAGGTGCGCGGGTTTCGGCGGCGCGCCGCTCATGGCCGCCTCCGCTAACCAGATGTAATTACGTCTCTCTATCTTCATTTCATCGACATCTCAAAGTGCATACACTGTCATTTCGCTACACGCCTTTTACCATCAAAAATGTAACAAATAAAGAAAACAAAGTCTGACAAAACCATTCTTTTTTTTTTAAGCTAACTTTATTGTGAATGATAATTCAACCGTAAAGTGAAACGGCGGATATTTAATTGCTTTTTTTAAACCCACGATCACAGTTTTATGACAAAACGTAATCTCAAACGCTATATCTGATGCTACATAAACACTTTCAAATTTTACCTTTATTTAAAAAAAATATGTAATCACAATGAACACGTCAGTTTTTGTATCGGCCGCTCATCGTGCGATACGTTTGTCGTTATTTTTGTTTTATATATGTAATTAAATTCTTACATCTGTGAATTTTAGGCGTAAATCAGTGGAAAATCTCGTAATGTCATCTCATGATGCCATCGGACAGAGCATTAGTCATGCTCTCTCGTTCTCCGGTGCAATAACTCAACAAGGAACTCAACATTCAGCTGAAAGGAAGTATGTATTCGTTTTGTATTTTGATCTTATAAACACGCATTTATGTTTAAATTTAATAATGAATCATCAATCTATTTAATTTTGCTACGCATTATTTAAAATTTTCGATTCATCGCGCTCTCAATTGCTAGAATATTCCGAATATTGTAAATTTATCTAATGAATTAAATCTATCGCATATTAAGCGATTTACTCTCGTCTCGTCTTAAATTTCTACATATTTTACAAAACTGTCTTACTGTGTTCTGTTTTATTTCAAGGAAGATTTTTTTAATTTTTAGACTAAATCTTTCAATATTTATATTGTTGACATCCTTTTAGAACTGTAGTACCCAAACTTTTTATGCCCATGGACCCATTCTTATAGCAAAAACCTAACTATGTGAACCCGTTTAAACGAGGCTGTACGAGCTGTCAAGACGAACATCGCTGTGGTTGACCAAATGAGATGGGCACATCAGAAATATTGGAGAAAATCCACATCCCTTCCCTTGTGAGGGCATTTCAAACGAGTGTTTAGCAATTAAGCCGAGTTTTTGTATTGATCCATGGATAAAACATGGGTCCATCACTCGCATCTGAGACAAAGGAACAGTCAAAATAATGGACCGAAAGGGGAGATTCGACTCCAAAGAAGGTGAAGACATTGTATCAGTGTTTTGGGATACAAATGGGATAATTTTCATTGATAATCTTCAAAAAGGAATAACAATCAACGACGAGCATTATGCAAATTTATTGCAACATTTGAGTGATGAAATCAAGATAAATTGGCTGCATTTGGCTAAAAAGAAAGTGTTTTTTCATCAAGACAATGCACCAGTTCACATATCTGTTATCGCAGTGCACCCTATTCAGCAGATTTAACCCCCTCGGATTATTTCCTCTTTCCAAACGTGAAAAAATGGCTTGAATTAATTAAATTGAATTACAAATCATTGTCTTGATGATTCCCAAATTAATTTTAATTTGTCACCTACCCTCTCAGTGGTTACAATGAAGGTTTGTAGGAACCACTTTGAGAGACTTAAGAAATTGAAATACACTTATACATGGCATGTAATAATATCAAAATATTTTATCAATAGAGGAACAAAGTTCATCTTTATTATTTTTAGCCATTACATCAATATAATTATAGAAAACTATTTAATTAATAATAATAAGGTCAGAATTTAATTGAGTGTATATAAAAATCATTAAATTCTGTACATTCACATTAGATTCTGATCAGAAATGTATACCAACTGCAATTTTTCTATTCCCTATTTGAAAAAGTCATTTAATTTTTCATCGAAAAACTTATATAAGTGCTTATTCACTTCTCCAACATTGTTAAATGTTTTCCATCTTAACATGTGCTCTAATGATCTAAAAAGATCCAAATAATCCAAAGGCACATGATCCAACCACCAAAGGTTCGAGTTGTTCACAATAAATGTGAACAACTCAAGCGTTGATCGAGGGGTCAGAACAAGTACTTGTCCGGAAGAAGGTCATTGTTACTTTCGTACAGAATTATTGTATAGCATCCACTTCTCCAGCATTCACCCTCGACACCACCATATATTTCATCTTTTCATAGTTACTTTTTACACCGAAATTAGCAGCAGCTCTGTTGATAGACGTAAATGCCGCCAAAGCTTCTTATTTTGATTTAGCCATGACACTGATGTTGTCAGCGAAGGCCAGATGCATTGCATTATCCTTCCGTGGATCTGCCAGCATCCCTCCCGTATTGTGTCCAACGCAATATTAAAAACTAATAGGGAGAAGGCATCCCCTTGTCTGACTCCCGTCGTCACCTCCAAAGACTCAGACAGGGCACTGTTGGAACGTACTATACTAACAGATCTTCAGAGACTTCGGAAAAGAATAGGCAGTGGCTTTCAGATCTATGTGCTCAATCGGCTCGCATTTCAGATAGCTGACAAATCGATTTAGCTCCTCACAATCGGACACGATTCCTGCGCACATTCACGGAACATGATCTGCATCCATGCATGGATATATTGCCGCGATTGTAGTATATGATGATTCAACATATGCAATATATGATAAGAGCTTTATAGGTTCATTGAATTAAATAATACAGTTTTTAAGTTACATCCAAGTTTTATTATCTAAAGATAAATTGTTATAGTGTGGATTTATTGTATGGAAAAATTTTAACACGCTGGCGCTCGTATCAAAGGTGTTTTAGTTATTGATTAAAATAAAAATGATCATATTTTGATATAAGTCAATAATAGTTCATATAAAAAGGTATTTTAAAACGCATTTGTCGTGTTCGCTGCAGTCTTGTGTTTCCGAGAATTCTTATCTGCTGTTTCTTTGTATTTACTTTCGTTGTTTGTTAAAGAAACAAAGATTTATATATTTTTATTGCCCCTGCTGATAAGTTCCTATCTTGCTAGCAGTAATCTTTAGCTTTAGTAGTTTGGTGTATAAAATGATATTATGAAAGACCTGTATGATAAAATTTCTTAAATAGAACTTTCAAATACATAATAATGCATTTAAGGTTAGCACTTTTTCTTATACTTCTTTTGCTTTAGATTAGCATTTCTTTGAAAAACATTATCGAATTTAATAACAATTTTTAAACATTATTGTTTATAAGTTACATCATAATTTTTCATATAAAAGCTCCCATTGTAAATAGATCAATTTTACGCTAGATTGTTTTGATTGTATCAGGACTAATGCTAATTATTATAGATTTATAATAATTCAGCATATAAGAAGGAAGATTTGTTCAAAGAGGTCGACGCAAAGATTCACAATTTGAAATCTAAAATAATTTAGTACGATTCTTCTTAATTAATAATTCAATTTCTCATTGATCAACTTCGGATAATTATGTTCATATTAAGTAATTTGAAATAGTTATTCCCTTAAAATCATACATACGAGCATGCAATATAATAATTCTTGGGTATAATATAATAATTTAAATTGTGCTCATCATCAGCAATAACCAATGCGGTTTTTTCCCCCAAATAAATGTATAGAACCAATTTCACGCTCTAAAAAATGTTCTAATGCCATGTGAATTGTTGCGATGTAATTTTGTCAAAATACAAATGCAACATTGTTAAAATAACATTGCCACAGATGAATTACCTGTATTGTTAACTATAATTACAAGCTTTGAGATTTGGTAATTTCATCAGGATTTCATTTGTATATTTCTCAATCTCTGCGTTTGTATAACTTTAGATATTATCGATTATCCTAAAAACTTTGCAATATATTATAATTTTTTTTGTTTATGACGCATATGAGCCTTCAAATTTCAATCCTACGCTGAAGCATCGCCTGGATATCGAGAGCTACAACAATTTATAAAATCATCAATACGAAGTTTAATCAGAATACATCGCTAGAGGAAAATAATAAACACTGACCGAGAGTGAAATCAACGCTTATTTTGTTTGTGAAGAAGCCGTTAGATAGGAAATAAGTGTTACATAGGAGTGGAGGCGCTCATCGGGATAGCCTCTCTAATGCATGTATGGAGATGGACAGGCGTCGAACAAAACAATTCTCTTCTCTAGATGACTCTTTATTCACACGAGAGAGAGAGAGAGAGAGATCTGGCTGCGGGAAGGATGTCTTCCTGCAGCCAAGGCCAACCGACGACTCCTCTTGACTCCCGCCTTCTGCGCGTCACCACCCAACTGGCAACAGTGTACGCGCAAGAAGCTAGGAAGATGGCGCTGTTAAAATAACACATTGCTCCTAAAGAGAGATGGAAAATGTCGCTGTTAATCTGGCAAATTAAATCTGCTCAGAATGATGCAAGTATCTTAATTTTCAAAACAAACGCCTGTTCTCAAGACAACACTAACAATCGAGCTTCGATTTCAAAACACTCTTCTTAAATCTTGTTCGTAACAGTAACAGTGAATCATCAGCAGAAAGAAGTGATTTTGGAAAAATATAGTATAGTAATTTATGTGTATTACGTCAAAAAGAATATTTGTATTTACTCTGAAAAATGGATCGCCCAACAACCACCAAAATTGACTTGAATGAAATGAAATGAATTGAAAAAAAATGACATTTGCAAGTTTCTATAAAAAATATAATGGATTTTCTTGTCGCAACAACCTTACTTAGCTCCGGCTTTACATTCTTCTCAGCTCGTTTCAAACATCTTTCGGTCATCTTTTTATGTTGTCTACAGCATCCATGATATTGTAATTTTTCCAAAAATCTCTAATGGATTGTTTGTATTGTGTATCGGTTTTATGAATCAGTTATCGGAATGTCCGCTGCAGAAAATAAGCTCTAAAATTTGATGTTACCCCTATAGTATTAAGTATAATATTGAGGTTTCACAATTAGTTTTAATGTGTTCATATTGTCATATAAAAGTTCTGGTTACTGATTAAAACTAGTATGATGATGATAATTAAATGAAGCTTGTTGTAATGATCATAAAATGTATGCACATATTAATATGAATATTTTGTTGTTTTAGGAGTGCTTCGCGCTCTCCATCTCCATGCAGACGCTCCGGTGGAAACACAGCGTCAGATCGTGGAGATGGGTCCATGCAGTCAAGTGAGGTTGTTATTTTTTAATTCTGTTTTATTTGCAAATTTTAATTGAAAATTTAAATGATAATTAATCAAGTTTGGGTTTTTGAAGAAATTTTATTTAACACAAAGCAAGTTATAGGCTGTTATATGGTTTTCGGTCAAAAAGCTTTCTCATTGTCTGTGTAAATGTGATTTGCCATTTTTATGTATGCTAAACGTCAGTCTCATTGTATATGCAATGAAATAGATTCCGCGTTCTGAACACAAACATTTTTTTTGTGTGTTGAAAATAGGACAATGTATTATAGCACTTTTACGTAATAGATATTTCCCCAAAATCTCGTTTATACTTTTAGAATATTTTATTGTGTAAATTACAGAATTTGCGATATCCGGTGTGTAAAATATTTTATGTTTTTCTGATTTATGTTCTACAATATATTTCATGGTAATTCTTATTCAGGGCTAAATAGATTTGTTTTCATCGATTGATATTCAAGATCGGGAATACTTGTTTTTTAGAAGTGTACGCATTATAATAAGTCCCTGAAAATAATAAAATCCGTGTGTCAGTATACTTGTTAGATCGAAAGAAAACAACTGTCGTTGGTTTTTTGTGATGCAAAGACTTGTTTTATGTAAATTGGATTTTATGTTGACGCTACTCTTGGTTTTTATTTTATAATTGTATTAAAAAATTATGAATTAATACTAAAAACGGACTTTTAACGTGTTAACCCAAGCGTTTCCCTCTAAATACGCAACTTGAAATTAACTAACAACTCACACAACAGTAGAGCAAAAATACACGTCCTACATGTTTGTTTTTATTGACTGTTCCTTTGTCTCAAGTTTGTGGTAATGGACGCATGTTTCTTCCATGGTTATGAATCGACGCGAAAACTTGGCTTTATTGCTGTAAAACATCGTCAAACACTCAATTGAAACGTCCTCATGATGCTGTTAATGTTCCATTGTGAGTAAATGCGACACCCATCTTGCACACAGCTTTCTCGTATACAAATTTTTAGTCAATATGTAATGTACAATAATTTTTAAAATACGTGTCTGCTAGCTCGCGCTCTTTCAGTCGACGGTCATTCAATAGCATTTTCTTCACCATTTCTGGTGTGATCACCTCATTTAGTTGACTACTGCGATGTTCATCTTGGCAGCTCATACGGCCTCGTTTAAACTCTGTCGTTCAATATTTTACTGTTATAAATGAAGGAGCCGACACCCCCAGAGTAGAATCGTCTTTAGTCTGAGACCCATCATGAAAATCAGACTATCAATAGGCTCACCTGTGAGTCTCCCGTTGTGAATGAGTTAATATTAGATTTATTAAAATAAAATCTACGAGCGTTTTCACTATTTACTGAATGAAGAATTTTATCACGTTTATATTGTATTTTAATTTCTAGTACAGTGGAACCTCGGGTCGCGAGTTTAATTCGTTCCGGAAGGTAGCTCGTAAGGTGAAAAATTCGTAACCCGATATGAGTTTTCACATAAGAAATAATGGAAATGGAATTAATTCGTTCCGGACCCCCAAAATATTACTATAAAAAAAATCCAATTCCATAAAAACAACTATAATATTGTTCATATAAGTATTTTATAAAACTAAACTCCTTCAAAATATTATCTTGAACACTCTTGGTGTGGGCAGGAGCATTATCGATAATTAGCATGGCCTTCAGAGGAAGATTATTATCCAGCAGGAATTTTTTTTACCTCAGGACCAGCAGCAGAGTTTATCCACTCGCTGATCAGCTCTGCTGCTTGACCTCTACATAACAGGCAGCCTATCCTTTCGCACTTTGCACCTCTTGAATGCTCGCGGGTTCACCGAAGAGTAAAAAAGAAGAGGCTCATAACCCAAAACGCTCGTAAGCTGAGGTTCCACTGTATTTAAAGACAATACATACACATTTTAAATCAGGAGTAGTTGACCTTTTTCCTACTGCTATTTTCCAAAGGAACAAACAAAGGTTTCCTCATTTGGAATTTATTCAGATGACTTCTCTGTTTGATTATATTACGGTTAACGACAATAAAATCTTATTCTACAAGATATGAGGTAAGGAAATGTATCAATAAATTGAATATAATTTTCCACGTATTCGGATATAATGGAAGCGTTTTTTATTTACCCTGAAGGTTTTTATATCCACCACTATTGAATTTATATTTACTTTCTTCGTCATATCTTATTTCTAACAGTTCTTTTTGGAAGTTGTACGAGTCTATTCATCGTAACTCCTACCACCCACCATGAAAGCTTGAACATCCACAAGTGAGCAATAGGGACCGGTTGATTATCACTGTTTTTGATCGTCTGAAACTGGTTATGCATTCAAATAAATTTGTAATGAATAATATTATCTATATAATTAAAATAAAAAATCAACTTCAACTAGTTATTCAAGTCAACTTTCTACCGATAGTAATAAAAAAATCATAATATTGGTGTATTGTGTGTGACAAGACTGCATATGGATTGAACTTTTTTTAAATGTTATTTTTGTCTCATCGCAAAGCGATAGCAAAACGGACCTGATTTTAATAATTGAATGTTGTAATATACGTTCAGTGGGACTGCACGGTTATAATTTGTTCGGAATCTCTCAAACCTAACTGATAATATGGCCATTTTCTGTGACCGGCTGGACTGTGTTATTAGTGGTGCTCTCATACAACATTTGTGTATTTTATTTCTTCTATAACATATAACAGTCTGTTCCGTGTGGGACATTTATTCGATTCGTTTAACGGCTGACACGGTGACTCAATTTCTTCTTTGACTATGGCTATATCTAATTCTTTAACAATCTCATTGTCTTATAACAAAGAGGCACTCTGCACTAAGAGTGCTAAAGATTGATGCCGTATACCATATTTATAAATATCCATACGTCCGAATTGTTTTTAAGATAGCTCTTTCTGACAGTATTTTATTCTTCTGGGATAGTTCTGTTTTTCAACATTCGATCCGATCATCCGATACATCATCCATCATTTTTGTATTGAGTTACTGTCTTTTTGGTTTTATATATTCAATATGTTTGCCATTTATCCGAGTGTATTTTGAGACTAGTTGTTTCGTTGTCTTATGCAGTTATTTTATGAAACAAGCGGACAGGTATATCTCTTATTGGTGAAGGTGGCATCTGCTGATTTAACTTTATACACCACTTGAGTCATTCTTATATGTTGCACAGGTCACGCTGAAGTAGTTGAGAGGCTATTGCGGTGTCATGAGATTTAAATGTGCCATGACATTCCCGAAGGCATCAATTTTTGTCCATTTAGTAGTGAAAAGGTCAGTTGTTTATAGAAGGTACAAATTGGAGCTTAAGAATACTGCCCAGAGAGACGCTGGATTGTATCTCGTGTAGTATGATAGCTTCATCATGATATTTAATATGAAATTGATTGTTTTTGTGATAAGAGCCGAATACAAAGTTTACTTCAAGAGGTTCAATGACACATTTTTTTATAAATTTAATAATCATACTTCATCAAATATTTGAATAACATCCAAAAAAAAGCAAACTAACAGTATATTTATGTATTTAACATGTAGCAAATACTCTTAAGACAAGATCAAGAAATCAGGATGGAAAAAATATGGTCACACACTATTTGCTTCGGCTCATTCTACTTTTAATTGTATATTTAAATCAAAGCAACATATAGTTCTTACGAAGGCGAAATTAAAACATCAATAATTTGTGAATTGTATTTAATTTTGTTTTTGAACATCTTTTTCATGATATGTATTAATTTCAGCATCAATGATCCAAATGTATTCCGTAGGGCGATTGAGTATGCTCAATGCTCCGACGAGATGTTGTAATCTTCAGAAACTATGCGTTTTTGAATCCAAATACATAAAACATTGATACAAATTTAAATATTTATATCCTCTTACATAAATTTCCCAAGTACAAAAACAAATTTGATTCGTAGAAAAACACCAGTCTGATATAAAAGAGTATTATTATCGCAGTTCCAGTCGGACATATATATACTTCCAATGACACGCTCGTTAAATGAAGTCTTATAGTTTTAATACATCCACATTTCAGTGCTTAATCAATTAGATGGTTTATAATGCTAGATAATTTCTGAGATCGCTTTTAAATATTTTAAATTGTAATGCCGCAACAAATTTCTATTAGCAATCGCCCTAGTCCGTTGACGTTATTACAGACTGTTCGGCTTCCTTTTGCGTTTTTTCTTAAGGTTATCATCACGTGAATTTTTATTGAGTTGTTTTATTAAGTGAAGTTGTTAAATGTTTTTGTTAATATTTTAAATTCTATTTTAGAGCGATAATGCACGCACAAGACGTACTGCAGAATCATTCCTCTCTACACCATCGCCTCAGCCGACTTTCACCGTTTCAACTCCGCTTCCGGAACAACCGTCTCTACTCCCGTTAAATAGATCTGCAAGTCAAGAATGTCAACCACGCTTTAACAATCAATCTGTGACTTCGTTGTCTGTGACCAATCTGAACACCACCGGTCAACAGAAAAATCAAGAAACTAGAACAAAGAAGAAGTCTTGGTACAATTCCTTATATCCGACATACAAAAGTAGATCAGAGGATTTCAAGAGGATATTTAAAGATATACCGGACGATGAAAGACTTATTGTTGGTAATTATAAATTTTTATATTTTTGTTTTTAGCCAATCTATCTTGGAATAGTTGAATTGTGAAATCTAATCATTAAACTTATATTTCAACAATATTTTTGCTTTATTTTTACAATGATAAGTATGCTAAATAGACTTTTATAATGCATATATTGGATTTTTTCAAGATTTTATTTCATTCTATTTTTTATAGTTCTTTTTCATCAATAAATATTTTATTATTTGTATAGAAAAATACAAATTAAAGTATGTAAGTTTACAATTTTATACGTAGGCTCATCTCCCACCAATTGCTCAAGCTCAGATGTATGATGTCTTTGTTTACCTATCTATCCTAGTGTAAACAAAGTCTTTCGACGGGTCTGCTGCTATTCAATCCCGAACCTATGATTCGGCATCAATTCAATCGGCATCTGCGCCATATGTCCTGCTCAATGTAGACGGTGGGTTCAGATGAAACTGGTGATTGATGCTTCATCATACATATTCATGACCTCTCAATTGGACGTCGTAACTTCGGAGCCTTCAGTCTCATTCTGGAGAGGATCGAAAATCTTTCACGAGATTTTCCTCAGTTATTTCATCGCTCATTAAGTCTTAGGTATTTGAAATCCCGAACCCACTCAATTTTTATTTGTTACACTCATGGAGGTATAATCTCCAGCATTCACCCTCGATACTGCCGTATATTTAGTTTTATCATAATTTGTTGAATATAGCAGCAGCTCTGTCGATAGACGTAAGTGTCAACATTGACCTTTATTTCGCCACGACTTTGAAGTCGAATGGTGAAATATTAAATGAATGTCGAAAAATTAAATGGTGGTTTTTATAAATGTATGATTTCATTTAACAGGAAAAAAAATCTGAATAATATTCATGATACTCGATCATAACGACTAATGATTTTGTTGTGTTTTATCAATTTTTAGATTATTCATGTGCTATCCAGAAAGATATTTTGGTTCATGGACGACTGTACGTGTCACAAAAGTACCTGTGTTTTTACGCTAACATATTTAGATGGGAGACTCTTTTATCGCTACAATGGAAGGATGTTTCTGCAATTACCAAAGAAAAAACTGCGCTTGTCATACCAAATGCTATTTTAGTATGTACCGATAAAGAGAAACACTTTTTTACATCGTTTTCTGGAAGAGATAAAGCTTATATGATGCTCTTTACAATATGGCAAAATGCACTTATGGATAAATCTATTTCGACGCAAGAAATGTGGGATTTGGTTAGTATTGATTTTCATTCGTCACGATACATAGATATTGTATTTATTTTCGTAAGTATTACTATTTGATGACGCGCAGTGGCATTCACTTAATGTCAATTTTTTTAAATACATTACCACAAGATAATCGTCCCAAATGTGTGTGGCCCTGGATCACGTATCTAAAGAATTTCACTGTAAAATATTCTTAATTTATACCACACCTGGAAAACGTCCATCAAAATCCCCCCCCTCATTTTTATATATGGCCCACAATAACACCAGTCTGAGCCAGATTATTTTGAGTTATCTCAAGATCCCTCTATTTCTCCATACTATTTAATCATTTAGATTTGGTTTTAAATTTGAGATATCAATTCACAAATAATATTATAAATGCAGGTCAGTTAAATGCGATAGATTTTTGATCTTATATATTTCAATTTAAAAAAGATTTGTTCACATAAACATGTATTACTTCTGCGATGCAATTGATCAGGATGTCAATTGGATTTTAAATAAATCGCTTAAACACATTTCTATGACTCAAACCTTGCATTTTAGTATGATAAAGCAAAACTACATATTTAGCTTTTACATAATCATTTCAAGATTTTTTTTAAATTGACGATGATTCAGACCAGTCGAATGATATTTACTGTCGATATTATAACGAACATTGCTGAATCTTTGCCTGAAAACTTTCCACACAAAGCCTGTTGGTGAATTATGCAATAAAAAGGCATGGATTGCCTAATGCCTTTCTTCTCAAGTTATTGATGGAGGTGGCCCATAGAATTCACATGTTTCAAACAAGCACATTTTTCTATTGACTGCTAAGGTTTTGAGCTAATTAAATGTTGCGTGGAGGCCTAAAATAAATAATTAGACTGTTAAATACAGTGTACGAAATCCACGGTATTCCACCGTTGTAGCTGTAAGAAATCTAAATAAATGATAGTAGGAAGGAACATGATCAGGGAAATAAAGTGGATATGGAATCATCTGTCAACCGAATTCCTTTCATTTATTTTCAGTCATCTTTGATTTATTGGGTCGTGCATTATCATGTCGCAAAAGAATTTGGCGAATTTGGAACAATAAATTTCCCTCATTATGGTTTGACCATATGGAAGGACTTCATAGTAGATTATCCCTTTGGAATCCCAGTATACATTTAAAAAATCTATTTTTACTGTTAAACCCGGTCAAGGGGTTGGTTTCTTTACCTACCTTTTAAAAACCATTGTCTTTTGCGTTTTTGATTTGAATATAACACCCGCTTTTCATCTCCGGTCACAAGATAATGTAAAAACGGTTGTTTCTTCTCTTTATTGATTAAATCATGACACGTAATTGTGCGCAACGCCTTGATATCACCAATAACGTAGTGCGGTATCCACACTCCCTGATTTATGTCACCCCTCACACTAATCACCAAGGTGTTTCGTACCGTGTCCAGTGGTGGCCTGCGGGTAGTGGCAAAGTTTATAGCCGAGAACAGTGAGACCCCAGAAATCGGTGGCAAACACATCCACATAGATGCATAGATGTCTCCGACACACTCGGTAACCTCCGTCGACGCGCGATCGCAAGGTGCTATTTCGTTGTGTCAGCGGTCCAGAGTTTGGACCGGTTGGACACGGAAACCTTGTGGCCACTCCCTCTAATTTTAGGGCGTTCAGGGCTTCTACGACCTCAATAGAGTCGTAAAAAGTCATTTGTTAATTCTCGTAGATTAGATTCAATTTCAGCACGCTGGATATCGTCATCCTCTTACCTTTCTCTCACTTCGGACCTTATTTTCTAAACTAAAATTTTCACTTATAAATTATTTAAACCATCTCTGGCATTGACAAACTGTAAAAGATTCTCTGTGTATATTACAAATATTTTTAGATGCAGTTGTTGCATTAATTTTTTGAAGAAATTCGTACAGTATGCAATTTCGCGTGAATTGTTTGTTCGGCACAAAATCCACCATCTTGAAACGCAGGTTGAAAAAGATTTTTTTGTTGAAAATAATGTTCTCCAGATGTTAATTCAACTAACAAAATATACAATACGTGTTATCAATATACAATAAGTAAGTATTAAAAAACGACATTCCCAACGGGACAATTTAGATATGGCACCCGGAAACTTTGAGTATCATAAACAGGGATTATTGGTGGTTATTTTAATATTATAAAATTAATCATGTATGAAGAGCTTTATAGTATCGTTTTCCATTGATTAGTTGATCATTTTGTGTTTAAGATACTCTGTACGATAGTCTGAGACCCATTGAAAATCAGATGACCGGACGACTCATCTGTGAGTCTCCCGTCGCTAAAGAGTTAAGAAATTGAACAGATCTTCAGCATATGTTATGTTCTTATAATGAAAACCTATATTATTTGTTTATGTCGAGTGACAATTTTAATTAAAATTAGTTGTTCATGTCGTTAACAAAGTTGTCCTGAGTTTCAATAATTTATTTACACAAGTGGTATACGGTCATGACGGAAATCGATTATTTTGAAATGATATTGAACATAAAAACCATTGCATTTAGAAAATACGAGCAAATGCTACTTGCGAAAAGCATTCACCTTGACTGACCATCGTATTATCCCCCACCCAATCTGACCGATCAGATAAATCAACAATAACTATTGAAGCAGAGGAACTCACCACCTGTTTAGTTGACATATTTTCATAGATTGTGATGGTCGCTCTTATAACGCCACAATATTAATGCACATTTGCATACTGTATTTATAAAAACACTCTGTAACCCTACTTTGTAATTATTATCATTTATCATCGGCAATATTGATAAGTTTTAATTGATTTTTGATAACAAAACGCGCTGCATTCACGACATTTATGGACAATATTACTGGGTTACACGACAAATAATGAAAAATTTGATATCTTAGCTTAATTTGTGCATACTCTTATTTTTTTACATCCAGTATGTATGGTCAAAAATGTTTTCCCTTGCTGAGCTTTTATGATAAGCCATATAAGAAATCATTATCAGCGTAAAAACAGATAAGATTCGACAGACCGCATGTGATTCATTCAGTATCTGTCAAGAATTGTCTTCAAATACATTGTATAATAAATATATATCACATGTAACCTTTTCGTAGATAATAATACCCATTTTACTTGAATTAAATATAAATATTACGAGTGCGGATCAACTGATTCAAAGGTTAAAAATATTTTTCTTGCTGTTATTTTTTTTTCTTTACTGTGTCACATCGAAATGATTGTACTGACTGATATATACTATTATATGTTTTTATTATAGTGCTTGGCTCGTTTAACAAAATTTGTTTGTGTAGGTCCACAGCTGCTATGGAGAACAATTAGGATTCGATTCAGATGATGAAGATTATCCTCAGTGTTTGGTAGATGAAGATAAACTATCTAATATACAGATATCAGCGGAGTCTATATCTGAGGTAAATTTAACCTTTTTCTAACTGTTTTACAGAAATCATGAAGAAACACCATAACTTTTAACATAATTTACTTAATCGAAATAATCTCCATTGGCTTCAATAGTCTTTTATAAATGTCGCACTGTTATTAGCAATAAATTCTGCGTAGCCTTGAATTAGCTTCTCTCGATTTCGTAACTTTTGAAACGAACACTTCTGCATGATGCGTCAATTTTTCATACAAAAAATGACGCATAATGCAGGCGTGTCCGTCAAAGCATTAAGCCATGAAGCTAGTCCCAAAATCCTGTTTATAGTGAGAACCATCGAGCTCCTCTAAATAACCATCAACTGCCTAATTCATCTTTTCGTTGTTGACAAATCTTTTATCACTGTACCATTTTTTCAAGTTTGGAAAAGAAAACAATCCGACGAAGGCTAAATCTTGCAAACTGAACTGCGAAACTGTGTGAACTGGTGCATTGTCTTGATGAAACAACACTTTCTTTTTATCTAAATGCGACCGTTTTTTCTTGATTTTATCGCTCAAACGTTGCAATAAGTTCGCATAATACTCGCCATTGATTGTTTTTTCTTTTTGAAGATAATAAATGAAAATTATCCCATGAGCATCCCAAAATATTAACATCATGCCTGCAGACAGAACTGTTTTCGCCTTCTTTGGAGTCGATTCTCTCCTTCTAGTCCATTGTTTTGACTCTTCCTTCATCTCTTCAGGTGGGTATTAGACTCCACAATGCCCACCTATAAAACCGCAGGGGGGGAACCAAATCTACGCCCGTGGGCAACGGTTGAAACCCTGGGTAATGATGTGGAGTAGAGGTGCACGAAAGCAGCCTCGTCGGCTTGCTCATCAAATGCTGCTGGGGTAGCCCAACTAACATGAGTTGGGTGTATAAAGGAGTGTGTGGAACTAGCGATTACAATAGTTGGTGGAGACTGTAAAATGCTTCACCACTATCCTCAACAGCTTAGGCATACAGGGGAGAACGGTTTTAGGCTATTCAAATGATGACTCGTCAAGGTACTACAAATGACCGAACCGATACGAATACCATGGGGAACGGGTATCCTCTGTAGTTCGTCATCTGCTGCAGCTCCCTTCAAACTGAGGTTGAACTCATGGTGGCAGTGAAGCTGCAGTACTGTTCCCTTTAACTCAGCACAACCTCTTCCTTCCACCTCCAATGCACCTTCAGGTGCTCGTTGTCTGAAGCTGGTTTGCCTGTGGAAACCTCGCCTCCTCTGGAGGGCACGGAGCAAAAGAGATGGGCGCCTGGATGCTCTGCATGTAGCCATTCTCTGTATGGTTAATTCAGGGTAATCCGGAACAGACCATACAACAGCGCGATTATGAAGTGATGAACCTGTTTCATCCATGGCTATGAATCGACGCAAATTTTCAGCTTTATTGCTGTGAAACCTCCTTACAACACTGTTTTTGTTTCATTGCAAGAAAACGCAGCATCCATCTTGCGCACAGCTTTCTCATGTCTAAATTTTCAGTCAATATGCGATGTACAGCACTTTAAAATGTCTACCATATCTGCTAGTTCGTGCGCTTCACTGAGTGGACATTTTAAATTAATCTCGGAGGTCATGCTACTTTTAATATTAAGCAAATGAAAATGTGAATGTATGATACAGACAAGATGGATGTAAATCTTTCTTATGAATGGATATTGAAGATTGATTGAAGTTCTGCGGTGGATTATTTGTGATTGTACTATAATGATGATGAAATTAAATATTTAATAAAAACTTACTGTATTTGAAGCTCATTAACAAATATGATGACAAATATAAATCATTACAACTGCAATTGTTTTTAATTTTAGGAACTGAAGGATCAGAGTATGTTAAATACGGTGTTAGCTGAAGAATCATACAATCAATTAGCTGATCTTCCACTGAACTCCACTGCTCCACCTCAATCATCGCATTGGTCACGTTGTAAGTCAATAATAATTTTGATTTTATATTCGCACTCTGTGAAATTGACTATTTTTCTAAAATATTCCTGTGACAAACAATCCAAGTTTTAAATAACATGGCATTATGCCAATTTGGCCCTGTGTGGAATGATTAAAATAGTTTGTTATCTGATATAATTTTAAATCTATTTAGCTACCAACGGTACATTTAACGGCGGAGATACACTTCCTACTGATATGTCTGACACATCCGACAGTGAACCAGATAAACCTATCGGGTATTAAATGCTTTTTGAACATAAATCTTTAATATTAATATTGTTGTATATTAATATAAATGCATATTTTTCTAGTTTTAATCACGAAAATCATGGCGCTCTATGTACCGATCCACACGAAGGACGAAAACTACTCGGCGAAGAATTCCCTTTTCATATAGATCAACTATTTACAATGCTGTTTACTAATTCAAAATTCTATGTAGAATTGTTGGCCTCGAGGAAAACAACGGATTTAGTACAGGTTTATTTCATTACTTTACAAATGTATACATTTAAGTATGCGATGATAATTTTATCGTATAACCTCATATGAATAATTCTTAGGCGTCTTGGAAACACGATACAGAAAGTGGTCTTAAATGCCGCAAAGTCAGTTTCACCATCGTCCTGGCGCAAGCTATTGGCCCTAAAACTACAGCCGTGACCGAATCACAGGTCGATTTTATTATAAATTGGATATTTGTATTCTTTTTATGCCGTAAGTTATATTATTTGTTGATTTTTAGGTGATGCAATCTTGCACCAAACCAGGACACGTCTATTCAATCGACGTAACCTCCTGTAACGCTGGCATACCGTACGCAGATTCATTCACCGTCGTTGTTCACTATTGTCTCCAAAGAGTCTCAGATAATGTGACACTTTTTCAAGTCTATGGACAGATAAAATATAAGAAAAATGTATGGGGTTTTGTTAAATGTAAGTTTTAAAACATTTATTTATTACTCACGAAAGTAGATATTGATCTGTCTTTTATCAATGATATATCATTTTTATCGCCAATGTTTGCAGCTGCTGTTGTGCAATTTTAAAACATTTGTTATTAATTAAATGTGGACATATTTCAATGACTTTGTAGATATAATTAAATTACGGGAAACCCTCGTCGATTACTGAGATGGTACACTGTTTCTGATAGCCTTCTTAATAATATTTATTTCCCTCAGTCCTTCATTTGGTGTAGTCTAAAAGGTAAATTTAAGTGGTGAAACTCGGATAATTACGCCACTCTAAAATGTAATATACATATTACACCAAAGAAGCTCTGGATTTTTCACATGCGTCACATTTTCGTTGATTCGGGAGGTTGATGAACGTCCATTGCATTCAACTATCTTCTCTTGGCTTCCCTTGAATGACTGGTTGATATGCACAAGCACTCCCAAATACCTGCTGAATTAATAGAAACGTTTCGTTAACGATCTTCCCAAATTTAACGCAAAAAGAGGTTCACAGAAACCCATGCTCTGACTGATAGCTCGGAGGGGACTTTTAAAGGGGGCATTTTAAAGCTAACACTCCGAGGTGCATCTGGACGTGCATGCATCTCTCTCGTTCACTCATTGCAGTGCATCTGCAAATTGGACGTATTACTTATCTGATATATTCACATAGAATATCCATTGACGATTTCTCCTTGGCACTAAGAGAGACCGCAATTGATGAGCGGAAAGTGCATGAACCACATCCTGTATGCAGATGATATAGCCTTCAATCGAGGCGCTGAGAGTGCTATTAGACGTCTGCGTGGATTACACCATCACACACAAACTGACTTTTAATATATCTAAGTCAGTGATGATTGTGTTTCGATACAGTAAGGTCCCGGATTATGTCCCACCCGTATCCATCGAGGGAAGACACCTCAAGATATCAAGCTCAATGAAAAACTCAGAGATGATGCCGATATAGATAGGCAAAGAAGAGTCATCTGCTTTCGAGAAATCATGTTAGCGCGACGCTTTTACAAATGCAGTGATGCTGTCAAGCGTCAGCTTTTCCTAACATATTGTACGTCCCTTTACAAGGGAGAGCTTTGTACACACTTCCAGCAGAGCAGCATGCGACAGCTCCGCAATATAACGCATGTTATAGAACTGTAAAGTGCCGCGTCTTCTTATCAGGGAACGCCCTGGTTAAAGCAGCCTCAACCGATCTCACCTCTATCATATTCAAGAGGTGGATTGGACTCATATTTATGCCCCCTTAAACATTCAATCGTTCTTTGCTACCGTTTTATTTGTGTATTTTTATTATCTTTAATTTCATTACATGTAATATGGCAAAACGCTGTTTTTAAACTTCTAATAAATAAATTCTGTGTATTGAAAATTTATAGCCATCATTGAAAAGAATGCGTGGATGGGCTTGGAAGAATATTTCGATTACTTGACAAAGGCGCTTCACGTGGAGATTGAAGAAGAAAGAGGACCATTGAAAAGGGGTCCCAGAGGAAGAAGAAGAGGCAGACGTGGTATAATTGATTTCATCAAAGGTTTCCCCATTTATATATTTTTCGACATTATATACACATTTTTATTTAATCATTGAAGGAATATCGCGTGAATCCGAAGTGGGTAGCTTACCGGCGTCTCCGCTACATAGACCATTGCAATCTAGAAAATCCCTCACGGGAACTCCGTTGCATGAAAGAATACCGTTAGCGTCTGCAATAGCGCCTTCTTCGCGTCTCGTTTGGGCCGTGCTTGCGATACTGTGTTTCCTCGTTATCATCAACGGCGCCCTCTATTGGAGATTGTGGAATTTGGAAGATAGCAAACAGGGATTTTTCGGCGATTTCAACAATGTCATTAGGTAAATATTTGTATCCGTTTGTGTCATTTTTTAATGCATTTTTATTTAATGTTTGAATTTGAAATTTAGTGAGACTGGAAATAATCCATCGCCTCAATTGATTGCTGAGTGGTCGCAGATATTAAAAGATCAATCGTCGTTCCACATAGAAGAATTGGATAAATGGAGAAAAGCTCTCAACGATGCTATATCTCTTTTAAAACAGGTAATTTTATAATATTTTTCGTTTGGGTACAATTACGCGTTTCCGATATAATAAATAATGATGTGTTTCGATATTCAGACTGAATCAGCACTCGCCAATCTGCAATCTCTAGTGAAGCCATCGATGGATAAAATACAATCTTCACAGTCGACCACACATACAGATTTATAATGTGTATTTTCATGCGCACCAATTAGCACATTTGTCTTGATGATGTTAGTTAATTAGGTATGTTTTAATGGAAACGTTTGTCAGATGCGGTTATATTTTGTTTGTTTGCCTTTTTTTTATTTTTATAAAAATCTTACTGTTTTTTTAATTTATTTATATTCTTCTGTTGTAGAAAAGGTTTAAGTATATGCGTCTTTGACTATGTAGTATTAAAACATATTTAGATAACTGCTATTAGAATGATCAATGGAATTGTGATGGTTTTGCATTTCTGAAAACGTGAAAAATTAAATCTCAAACATTATTTAAGGATTCATAATTTCATTTGGAATATATCTTCATTCCGATAGTAGTCATCTTATACTTTACGGGTGGAAAGGTTTTGTTTTGACCTTTATTGTAAGTGAATATTAAAAAGGTGTGCTTTCTTAGAAATTAAATAATTGTGATTATTTGTAAGTTTTAAATCATGTTATTTTTAATTCCTTGATTGTTCCACATGTTACGTATTAAAATTTTCCGGTTTTAAAGATACTATATTCTGCTTATAATCGTATTATTTCATATAGAAAATTAGAAGTGTTTTGTGATAAATAGTTGATAAATTGAAGATATGTATTACGCTATTGGATCGAAGATGGTGAAGGTGCCTCTCAGTAATATTACATTGTTACGTGTATTGTTAGATTTATTTTTTAAATAAATTATATTGATGATGGCTTAAATATATAAGTATATATATGGAAACACTCAAATGTACGAACCAATTCCATATTTAATTCTTTCGTTACATATTTATTTGTGATAAAATTCCTATTTAATAATACTAGTAATTCTACTCCGACGTTGGTATTTACGCTGTTTAAGAATAATAAATCCACTATTGAATGAATTCTCGGACATGTTTTATATCGTAAATTTTACGATGATGCGTTGGATTATTTCTAACTTGATATTTAAAATAGTTTATTTTGTAAAAGGGACAATTTTGTTATAATTACAGGCTGCGGCGCGGAAAGTACTTTATTTTAAAAATGAATAACATAAACAGTCAAGACGATATCATTTAAAGTATTTATTTATTATGTTTTAAAAATCATATCATTATGGTGGCCTCCATTCAGGTCAATGCATTAAATCGTTCTATAAACATGTTCAGGTATGGCATCCAATCGCGAGGCTCTAATTCGTCATATCAGTGATCAGAAAAGCGGACCAATTGGACATACAAGCTTTGTGGCCACTCTGCTCTCTTTTGGGGCTTTTTGCGGCATTTTCTATGATCTATACGATCGCGGAAACAACGTAGCATCATCTATACGTTTGGTATCATTTGTGCAAGCGCGCCAGCCATTAAAGATCGTCCCACAAGGAGACGAGACATCCGGAGAAGTGTTCTAGCAAAAAATTCGACTATCTCAATGCATAATCTTATAATTTTTAAAACAATAAATAAAAGCTTTAAACGCCTCTCTGTAACACGGAAAAAATAATTAAACTGATATCTATCCGGTTTGAGTTATTAAATTTTAAAATAAGGTAGTTTCCCTGCCTCACCCCATAGTATAATTTAAAATCAATTGTTAATCATTATGAATATCGGCAATGACGTTACAGATGCAAGAAACGCTTGCCGTTGGCCTAAAATTTAATTCAATTGAGCCTTTCAACCAACAAAAATTGATATTATTTAGTTTTAAAGCTCTAACTCGAACAAAAGATATATTTCTCTGAACATTACAACCTAAATGAATTTCAATGTTTGCGCTTATGCTTGGTCTAAAACTGTCGACCGTACGTAAATCGGCGTATTATAACGGAATTTATCATAGCCTAACTATGTACTGTATTATATCGACGTGAGAATAATCCAAAAATCTATGTTGATGCAATTTATTTTAGGACATTCCTTCGCATAAAAGTTTAACACCTTTTAAAGTGTCTATAATTTTTTTTATGTTTATTTATTTACTAGTCTTCCTCTGATCGTCAGAAGATGATATAGTGTCGATTGGATATCTGTTGTTGAAAGTATTTATTTATTTATATAATTTAAGAACCTACTAAACACACATCCCTATTGATTTCAGTATTACATTTGTAACGTTCCTTACTCGATCGAAAATCTGCAACGTATATTCCAGTTAGTTGAGAACATTGTACGAATAAAATTATATATTGTTAAAAGTTTATATTGTCCGTTACTGATATTTATACTTTAATCCTTACAACTCGTTTTTATTTGGATGTTAACATAAACACAATTCCGCATCATTCGCATATAAAAATATCTGAATAAAATTTCGAATTTGTGAGTTGTAAGGGCTATAATATACATTCTACTGAAAGCAAAATCTTCTATTTACTGTTGTTATATTCCATTCAAGATATTGATAAATTGTACATCATATAGAAGCTGTTTGCTGCGGAAGTCTTCCAAATGCTTTGTCTTTTATATTACATTGCATATCTGTGCAAAGTAGTTTGAGTGCCCTTCTTGTCATTTATTATTTGCATGTTCTATAGCTAGTTTATAATAGTGTTATTTATTAAAACATGTGATTTTTTTTAATATGACGAAATATATATTTAATTACATTTATTTGTACATAATTTTTGTTTCCTTTTTATGCTAGCGATTAGTAATCTTGCTTTATTTTGGTTATATTTTACAACGGCTGTTCAATGATTTTTACACACTCGGCGGCACGGAAAGTGACCCAAACATAAACATAGCGATATGAAGTAACTATGTTTAATTTAATTAATTGTTTAGGTGGATATTCGATAAGTATTGATTGTGTTTTAGCTTCTGTGCAACATTATGTTCAGAAAAGTGTTAGCCGCACTACGAATACAGTGAGTTAAATGTGGTTTATTGACAGTTTTTCGTTTAAATTTTGTTTTATTGTTTATTTTTTATACAGTCTAATTAATTTGGATTTCAGAAATCCTTCAAAGATGTCAATTACTGTAGCCCAAGTCACATAGGCAGTGTTGCTTATTGAACAAGGCTGAATTACACACTTCGATATACCTTAAAACGGGAGTGTTGGCGCAGGATGCACATCGGCTCGTGATGATCGGTTTATCATCTTGAAAGTCCTTTTTTTTCCTATGGGAGAAGAATATTGCATAAGACATCAAAGGGCTTGATCCCAGGGTAGTGTCAGATTCCTATTGACTAAACCCCTCCCTTGCCCTTCTCTGTCCCCCTGGTATTGTTTATCACATTGCTTCGGAGGGACAGGTAGTCTGGTCCTGTGTTTGACCCTATTCTAAAATTGGAGAGCCGCTCTACGTCTCTCTCACTGCCCTCTTTGGCGCTCATGATTTCTTCAACGTTATCTCGCCAAAGGTTTCAGTTCTTTTTGCTCACCATCATGCTGTGGACCATGCTCTCGACGTTGAGCACTGAAACATCTATGTCCTGTAAGCACTTGTGTCAATTGGTAGACTGTTGTAGAGGACATTACACAGGGTGGACCCCAGCACGGATCCCTGCAGAACGACTATCTCCTGTTTTTTCGCTATGGTAGACACGCCAGTCTTTGAAGTAATTGCTGACGAGCTCAACTGCGTACTCAAACACTCTGAAGTTTTTCTTGCGCGCCAACAATCAGATCCCAGCTGACTGTGTTAAAAGTGTAATCTTGGAAGTCCTGCGTAATTGGTTCCTCACTGTGGTTGGAATTAAGCAGCATCTCCAATCGATAAGAGGTACCAATGTGAGTAAACGGACGACAAAAAGAGAAGATTTACATACTAGAGGACCGGTGCTAGAGCCGGTACTCTTCAGGCAGCATCGTGTTGCTCGATTAAGAACTGCTCGTGAACAATGGCCAATGTCCAAAAAGAATCCAGAGTGGCTTTAAAGGCTCCAGATGGTCATATATGAGGCTACAGAAGAACTACCAGACAAATTGTGAACTTTCACGGGGGATCTGTGATGGTATGGGGCAGCATAAGCTCTGAAGCGTGTACATAGCAATCTAATAAATGAACGGAACATTGAAGAGGCTCTTCGAGAATTGTCTTATGTGGGGTTCATTGGCAGTGATAATTTTTTGCTAATGCAAGACAACACCCATCTCACACCGCTCGTTGTATAGATACGTACTTTGCAGAATTTGGCATTTGCATTGGCATACAGTGGCCAATCCCAAGCCCTAATATAAACCCAATCGAGCATGTTTGGGACATGCTCGAGAGACGAGCTAATTAACTTAAAATGCATACAAATATCAATATAATGCCAATATTTTATAAAACTTGCACGATTTTCACATATTTTTAAGGCTAAATATTAAGTTTGGGTCACTTTCCGTGCCGCTAAGTGTACGGCTTGAATAATTTACCACGAACTATACTTACAGTTTAATATGCAATCGTTTTAAAATTATAAAGGTCTTCCAAATGTTTTTTTTTTGTAACGGTTTCTAGAGTTGTGTGACATCAAATAGACATCAGACGCATCAATACGATTCAATCGTGGTCATAAAGTCACTCAACGTTGTTTGGTATCGCTCAGAATCCTCGTGTTAATCAGGAAAAATTGTTATGAACATTTGGATGACCTTTACTGAATGTAAAATCACAGTTCACCGTTGTTTCAATTATGAACCTATAAACGATGAGTATTAATGAAAAAGGGAGTTAATAAGGGAAGATATTTATTGTGTAAGATAGTAATCCGAAAGGGATGGAATTATAATCCAATGAATTACACCTATGTTATAGGATTAGAACAAACACCCAATGATGAAATGATCATCGGCATGTTAAGAATAAATTCAGCATAATGAAATTTCCGCAGTCCGTTTAATAATCAAATGATGAATTATTATCGAGAGCTTTCAGCACAGTTATAAATATTTTAAGTGAATTGAAATGCTGGAAATATTCAAACACCATAATTTTATAAACGCGTTTAGCCGCGTCGTATTTCATTTCAATATATTTGCATCACACGATAGTTAATCGATGTCTCGAAAAAGATACAAAATGTCGTTGAATAGACAGATTATATACATTTTAATTAATTTTAACTATCTTGCCAAAATAATATTACGTAATTTAAATAAAACTAAGTCACAAAATCATTTAAAAAGAAATCCCTATATTTTTAACGGTAATTTCAGACGTCACTGCCCAAGTAAAATATGAGAGTAAATTAAATTAAATCGAGTATGATAAATCTGCTTAAATATTTAATAAATTAATATTTTTATGTATTTATTAATGATCGTTTTTGGTAAGCTCGTTTATTACCCCGCAGGATTGACGCTTTCTTTGTTAAATGTTATTCCGTCCATTTACCTTAATGTCCGAGCAATACAACGGATAACACAATTAATACACGATACAATAATCGAATATATTTATTTTGCATACAATACAATATATTCCCTCAAATAGAACAGCCGTGTATCGTCTACGTCTTTATACAGATTTAAATTAATATGTTACGTGATTTCAACGAATAAAAATGAACTGAATATATTTTGAAGCCAATCGTACGGAATAACATTTCGTTCAACGTTTTGATGGAACAGAATCATTTCATTAAATGCGCCGCGTCAATCGATTTGAAAACTTATTCTAAAATACCGTATACTATAAAAATAATTTTATTAAAAATACCCTAACGTCAGGGTCTTTATAATTTTTTTCGTTTGTATGAATTGTGTATAATTTGCACTCTAATCTCAAATGTAATCAATTCTAATTGAGCATCCTTCGCGAATGGCGTACGTCTACGTTAGTGTCTAAATATAATTTTCATCTATAATGAAATATTTTCCAGTATTCACATCACATTTCATTTATTGTCAATGCATGTGTCACATTTTTAACGCAACGATTTCCATGTTTGTATTAATTCATTAGCTTTATTACTAGGCTCTATATTAGATTTTTTAATTCATGTGCAATTTAATTTGGATGGTGCAATATAATAGATGTTATGCCTTATTTTTATAAATACATAGGACGTAATTTTAATTGTAAAGATTTATGTACTAATGAGGCATGAGAATGATCTGCACTGATTGTTTACACACGTTTCGTCACTACAATATTGAAATTTTACCTTATTAAATGTGAGCGCAATCTCATGTCTTGTTTTCTGTTTTACAAATGTTAATAGTTCCTCTTATTGTGTATATAATGTTCTGCAATTGAAATAAATTAGACCCCATGAAGTTTTGTTTTTTAACATCCCCCTAGCGTCTTATCTACGGTATAACGATTGGAACTCCTTATTGATGATCATTCTGTATTGAAAAAGATAGAACATTTGTGCCCGTCTGTTAAACGCTATTGCAATGGAACAAGGCGTAATACCAAATATTAAAGCTTATCGGCGGCAATCATTCCAACAACTTATTGAAAAAACCAACGGCGAAGATAAACAATCAATAAAGAAAAACAAGTTTATCTTTCTTATTTCGGGAGAAATATTACTGATTACTTGTAAAACTAAGCCAAGGCGAGCCTCGTTAATTCTAGATCTGACTGACTAATTGTCCTTCATAAGTGGAAATAATTGCTCACACCAATAATTCTCTTAAATTTTCATTTATCAATTTCTTTTCCCAAAGAACTAGCTTTAGTTTTGGCACACATTTTCCTAATGATATTTTCCTTGCAGCATTAAATTTAAATCGTATTATCAACCGTGAAAGATTAATCTCAACCATGTCGGATCAGAAGATGAGCTTAAGTTATTAAAAACCGACATATTTCATCTTTAAAACCCCTGAATCGCTTAAGAACCATGGAGCAGGTTAATCAACGGACCTTGGTATAGTAAGACAGAGTATTCGCATTCTAATTCATTTAAGAAACCTGAAAATTGTCACTGATTTAAACCTCAAGATCTCATGAAATTGATGTCATCTTCTTGATGTATAATACAATGCGTATAATGAATATCCCACACATGTAGTACACCATGCATCGATACTAGTTCAAATAATTCCTCAATCTCACACTGTCGCAGACAAGATAAAGTTTCAGCCGCTGGTTGCCGACACACTTGAAGTGCAAGGCATAAGAAGTGCATGTTTTTTTGGCTGGGTTGCAAAAATATTCATCGTGGGCCGCATGCAGCCCCTCGAGTTTGATACCATCAGTCTACATAACGGCTCTAACATTCTCCTGCTCCATCGTGACTGCTGCAAGTATTTGCAGGGAAATAGGGTTTTAGACGGTTCGCTACTAGTTTTGGATGGAGTTACTTTACACTGGAATAATCTATTATTATATCCAGATGCCTGCCAATTGTCCCAGATTAATCTACATTTAACAAAAATGAAAGTAGACTTCATAGTTATTCCCTTTAGAATCCACTTTCCTCACATTTGATGCTAAAACTATGTATTACAGAACTGTTTATCTACGCATGAACAGGACATTTTCATAGATACGTCCATGAAATTACAATTCAACAAAACGGAACTGACAACCTTTTGGTTACTTCTCAGGTCTGATTACACTGCTCTTGCAAATAAAGCACTCCAACATTTGATTATTTTGTACAACATATTTACGTGAAAAGGCTTTTTCAGCAATATTTTAAATGAAATCAAAATATAGAAACAAGCTCAATGTAGAAACGAACCTTAGAATAAAACTTTCCAATATAGAGCCCGACATTGCGCTTCTGGTTTCAAGTAAACAACTTCACCCCTCTCATTAAATTTAAAAAACATTATAATAAGATCTATTTTAACCAATAAATGTTGTACGAGTCAAATGTGTTATGATTTGTAATTTTTAAAATTCTTTTTGTTAGTATTTTTATTCCGTATAATAAAACTGTTTATCTTTTTACATGTGCAACACCATTTATTAAAATATCCAGTAATAATTTTTACCAATATTTATTATTAACAATGGTGGATTTCCCTGTAGACCTCAAAAATTCAGGTTTATGACACCACGCAATTCAAGAAGGTTCACATTTACGCGACTTGTATAAATCGCATTTAAAATTCCAAAACTTCAATTGAAAAACTAATACAAAGTAATAGGAAACCGCGGGTCTATGAAGAAAATTTTGTTCAAGAGGGGGTTTGCAGATTAAAAAGTAGTCCTAGATCATTTCGCAAGAAAACTTCTCAATAAAAGAAATAGTACATATGTACTGTAGAAACGCTTCAAAAATTGTTAAGGAATGTTTGATGTAACAGAAGAAAAACTCTAATGTCGAAGAAGAAATTGTTAAAAGCTCATGATCTTTTTCAAAAAGTGTAGCTGCTTCTTGATAATATTCTGGTCATCCTTTCAAAGAACTGGTACGTTATATGAGGAACTTCTACTTCTAATGAAGCCAAAATGCAAGGCTTCACTCTTGTGCAATGCCTTGCGGACAATACTAGATTCAGTTATGATTCATACTTTATTGCGCAATTCCAAAATCAACTAAATATGCAAAGGTAAAAAATAAAACAAATTTAATTCCTGAAATATGTTTATTTCATTAATTCTTATTTGCTGTAATTCTGTGAGATGAGCATCTTTGTGAGAGCATACTTACCACTTCCACGTTAATACTAAATTCTGATTCCATTAATCTCGATGCATTTACAAATTCTCTTCATACTTCAATATTTGTGTAGATAATGCATCTTAAAACTGTGTTAACTTCTTTGATTTCTCCCAAGCACATTTTAAATTGTGCGCGCATATAAGCGTCGGTATTATTAAATTAGTAGAACTTATAAATACTTACCATATAACATTAATATTGGGAACTGGAAGGTAATTTGTTTTAATTGCAATATGCTTAAAAAACATATACAAAAAATAATAAACGCACATATTTCACCGTATCAAGATTTTATTTTTACAAATAAAACAAATCCGTCCTTTACGGTGGAATACAAATTTTCATTTTTCACATCGGAATAAAATTCTTATGGTCAAATTTACTTCTCTTCGGGCTTTGAGAAGACTAATGTATAGCTACATTTTCCGCAGTAGTGACGGTCTTCCATGGCGGCCATGAAAACACCGGCACCGCATCTCTCCTCGGGGCATTCACGCCTGAGCCTGTGGATCTTGCCGTTTTCGTCGACCTGTCAAAATTAAAATAATTAACGTCAAATACATAAATAATAGACGTTCAAACGCATCCACCGAAGCGTACCTTGTAATATTTCAATACGGCTAGCTTGACCTTCTTCTTCTTGTGCTTGATTTTCTTGGGAGTGGAGTAATTCTTCTTCTTGCGTTTCTTGGCGCCTCCTCTCAATCTGAGTACGAGATGGAGCGTCGACTCTTTTTGAATGTTGTAATCGGACAGCGTGCGTCCATCTTCGAGCTGTTTGCCGGCGAAGATCAATCGTTGCTGATCCGGAGGGATTCCCTCTTTATCCTGGATCTTGGCCTTCACATGTTCGATAGTATCCGACGGTTCGACCTCAAGGGTGATGGTCTTCCCCGTGAGGGTCTTCACGAAGATCTGCATGACGGCGGCTGTAATCAAACATCGTGTTCTACGTAATGCGCACATTTCATACATCAATTGATCAAATAAGAGGCGATGTAAATTAAAACGACAATTTTCAATCAGAGCGTTTATTGAATGTCTTAAAAATATAAATTACATGAGATACTTAAACTAACAATACAGCATTTATACATCCGTCGTTCTCGGGATTATTCGTAACCTGCGCGTATTTTCCCCATATTACTTTACCCGATTGCGTTACTAGACCTAATTCTGAAATATTGACTTCTATTACGGTTCCTTTTGTTATGACGCCGAGACTCGTGTACATGGGCGAGCTGGGGTTCTTCTTCACAGCTATGATCGGTAGGCAGAATGTCGCTTTTAATTCGGGGTGGGTGACATGAGCTTTTTTGAACCTAAGACCCATCGGTCTGATGAAGCGTTCGAATTTAGGAGGTTTACGGGTGAAATCTTCGCCGACGAATGTGACTTTGGTGACCATACGTTTCCATGCTTTTCTCTTGCTTTTGCCTGTGCTAATTACTTTGAATACTTCAGCGTCTGACTGCGCTCTAACTTTGGGCAAAGGTACGTCCCATTTACCGGCCTTTTCTTTGCGTTTCTGCTTGATCATATTTGATAAAACTTTAGCTCTGGATTGAACATCTCGATCGAGCAAATACACTGGTACCGCTCCTTCGGACACTTTCTCGGTTTTACTCTTGACATTTCGTTCTTCATGCGCTTTAATCTTCTTTTTCATTTGAATCTTCTCATTGCGTCTCTCTTTATTGAAGAGCTTGGCCTTGATTCCTCTCAATTTGCGCGCCTTCTCTGCTCTTTTGTGAGGCTCACGTGCTTCTCTCTTTCTTTTGCGCTCTTCATAGTCGAGCCGTCGCCCATGGAGCTTTTGGTGCCGTTCGATATGCTCGTTTTGCGGCATGGTTGTCGATCAGGATACTGAAAACCAAATATGTATATTGAAGCTTCTCAAAAGTATTCAGATGTCAAGTACGGACATCCCTCTTTCCCCAGCCGCATGTCAAAACCACAATATCTGGGTTTAATTTCAAGTCAACGGGGGGGTCCAAATTTTTAACAACCTTCAATAAAATGAACCAAATCAGGGACAAACAAACTTCTAATCGGCGATATTTCACCATCACGTTTCCCACGTGGGGATTACTAACATATATGCGCGGCGACAAACACGAAACGTCGTTCAATAACAAACCAAACGACGACGCAAATCTATTTCTACAGTTGTAATGAAGTCAGAAAACGCAAAACAATCCGATAAACGCAATAATCACAAGAGAATATCGAGAGCGATCCTTACCCGTCGACAGCCACGCGCAGGAAAGAACAAGTCAGACGGAAGCAGGTCCAACAACTCAAACATACTATAAAAATAAATATTCACGCCATGAACGCCATTACAATCACGCCCCAAATGGGCTTACATTGCTCCATATAAAAATATCCATATATTTAATTGAGCATTTGTAAAATATTTATTTGTTATTATAAATGATCTTAATAGAAAGTCGTAGAAAATTGTTAATTTAATTTTTAAAAACACTGATTTAAAAATATTTTTCAATTTTATTATGATTGATTAAATTTTATTGTCGTCGATACTGGTATTTACCAATTTGTTTCCATAAAATACGTGGTACGTTGCGAAAAATATTTAGACTATTATTCCACGTTATAAATATTTTAAACGGTTGGTCATCAAGAACTATTGGAATAAATTGATAGATGTCACTATTAACTCGTTCATCGCTGCGTCCACCAGATCGTGTTATTTTGGTGGACATTTTCTTCTTCCGCTTAAATACGATTTAAAACTTTATTTTATTAAATGAATTAGCATATGTAAACATAAAATAAATAGAATATAAAAATATATAACATATAGACATAAAATTATGTTTAAAATAAAATATAACGTTATATTATGTAGGTGATTTTGAACAATTAGGACAATATGTTAAGAACAGTGGTGTAGTGGGGTGGGAGCGCGTGGGGTCGGCGCTCCCACACTTTTTTCTAGACGATTTTGCATAATATAATTGTACAAAATTTGTATGTTTTTAGGACCCAAAAATGTGTTCTCTTGAAAATATTGTTTATTTAAAACGTGCCATAAATTAAATAAAAGACATGATGGGATAAATTTTTGACGTTTTGGATTGGTCGTACCGTTGTTTATTGCGATTTTTTGTTTACTTTTGTCGATCGGCTGGGAAAGTTTAGATGCATCATCGTGGGGCTGTGATTGGTAGGCGAGAGCTGCTTGCTCGTGCATTAGGAACCAAAAATGTGTTCACTTGAAAATATTGTTTATGTAAAACGTGCCATAAATTAAATAAAGGACACGATGGGATAAATTATTACCTTTTTCTTTCCGGCACTTGATACTAATGAAAAAATGAAGCTCGACCCTCAAGCAATTCTGTGACCACATGGTCTTATACATACTGCGAGTCTCTTTCTTCAAGTTTGAAGAATAACATACGAAAGCAATAAATCAGGCTCATTTTACAGAACGAACTGATTTCACATTTCGGTTTGTTAATATTATTTTGTTTACAAGATTTTAGTCTATTTCTGTCAATTAACATAAACGGACGCTATACCACTTTCTAATTTTTATACCTACATATATAATAATAAGAAAACTTAGCTTACTTTAATTTTCATCTATTTTTTAGCAGGGACTATAATATTTTATTTTTCATTTTAATATAAAAATTTGTGTTGTGTTGTATTGTATTGTGCAATAATTATAAGTTAAAATTAAAATAAAACAATTATATAAATCATATAAATTTTTCAGCGTTTTATAAATATACATACATATATAGTTATATATATAAAAGTGTTTTTACAGTTAAACATGGATGAAAAACGCAAACAAGAGACAATATTTCAATTTTTCACGAAAAAACTCAAAGTGGGTTCGGTGTCGGTTAATAATGTTAGTGATTGCACAAGTGTATTAAATATCTATAATAATGAATGTGCTCAAATAGTATATTCGTCAAAATCAGAAAATTAATCGATAGAAGATAATACGGTATGTTCATCTTCCTGGCCGAGTGTATGGACCACAGATATGTGGAAAGAAAAGAGAAAACAATATCCTTGGATCATAAGTAAGTCTGGAAAAATCTTTTCGGTCTTAAAAACACAGGGATCAAGTATTTCGAAAGAATGGAGTTCAATTTCCGTATCATCAAACGGACATACTAACTCTAGCCAATTAAAATCTTTACGAAAGAAAATTATTTTGCACATAAAATCAATTTCACATACGAATGCTGAACAAATTTTACAATGTTTTTACAGAATTAAATTTTTCAGCAAATAATAATTGAAATTAAAAAAATCACAAAAAAAATGTATTATAAATAATATTACAAATATTTTGTCATATTGTAATATTTTAAGGGTATTTTTTATAAACGTTTTTTGCACATGCAAATATTGTTTTATTTTAATAAATATTGATTTTTACATAATTATACAAAAATCATTTTTGTAACTATTTATTGGAAAAACGTTTTGTTGGAAACATGATGCGAATATTGGATCACGGGGGAAGGGAGGGGGTATTAAAATATTATAATTAATCAGCGCTCCCACACTTTTTTATTTAGCACTACACCACTGGTTAAGAACCTTTTTACATTTTTTTTTCGCTTCCTGGCGATCGAGAATTTGTCTCGTCTTTTTATAAAAAAGAGTATAATTCCTTCTAATAGATTTGCCCTGCGGATTTTTGTGAATTTCTTCTTTTTATTGTCGGACTTAGAATTTACTAGAACTTCCCGGATTTTCTGATTTGAGTATAAAAAAATACTGATATGTTTGCAGAAAAAGTATGCTTTTCAACCGAATGAAGGTTCTGAGGTAAGTGCAGTGAAATCTTAAACAGTTTCCGAAAAGCGAATCCAGCGTCTCATTGTTACGTATTTCTATAACGACCTACAAACGTTAAATTTACGAATATTTTTCTATAATGTCTTTCAGACAACAACTCTTTCAAGATCGACCTCGAAACTTGCATTCCAACCCAGAAGAAACAATACTGATTCGAGCTGGGCGACGAGAGTGTTAACCAAGTGAAAAAATGCTGATTTTTCAATATTAACACATTACGCACGGGAAGCATATTTTTATGAATTTTGCTGTTGTTTAGTTAACATCAGCTAAAATGTAATTACGCCAATTTTTTCACTTTTTTTGCTTATGAAGATTTATTGAAACTATTTTTACAAAATTCCCAATACACTTCAACCTTTTTTTGTGCGATATATGCGTTCCGCGGAAAATCGCATAAAAAAAAACTATGACTTACATAGAAAAAGTAAAAATGCGTTCCATTGATTTTAAAAACCGCATAACTTTAAAACAGCCATATAAAATATATCCAAAATCGCATAAAAAAAGTTAATAAAGAAAAATAAGGCAGTTAAAAAATAACATTTTTGATACCATAAAGGTCGTCTTGAATCATTAGTAAAATTTTAAGGATGTTTGACATCTGGCATCTCAAATGCCAGATATCCACTGGAAAAATATTCATTATTTTAATTACAAATTATCATCGCTCTATGATAATTTTCGTTGCGATTTTCGATATGACTCAAAATCGCTCTTTTCTTTGAAAGAAATAGTATACCCAGTGGCAATGTCATCATTGTTCTGTGTAGATTTTCTTTCTCCAACAATATAATTCATAATTAGTAAAGATTTTACTACAGTCCTTAACTAAAAAAAAAATTAATCACAAAATGGCGACTGTCTAAAAAAAATTTGTCCAGTCATATTTGGCCTTATTTTGTCACAGTTTTTTTTAATAGCTAAGATTCGTACCCAGTTTGAAGTAAATTAACGAATTAAAACTTGAGATATGATGTCAATCGTGTTTAAAAAGCAGTTTCGCGAAAAACGCGTTAAAAGATTTAATTATGGTAGGACCGGCCAAGTTGCCTTTTCACTAAAACAGCTATAACTCCGTAAGTAGTTGGAATTTTAGAAATTCCTTTGGAGAATGTATTTTTTAAAAGTTGAAACATTGAAAAATGTAAAAAAAACGAAATCAATTTTTTCAAAAATCTAAACAAGAATAAAGGGCTTGGTCGTAATTCAGCGATAGGAGATGCAATATGATTTACACAGTCCCAAATTATAATATTTTTCCGAAATTCAGTTTTTCAGCGCGTATTTTAAGGGATATTTAATCTATACGCGGTACATAGAAAACGGGATAAAACGATGAAGAGGTTCTAGAAAAATTATAATATTATGTATTTATTATAAACACCAATGGCAAATTTAGCATTTGAGAGGCCCTTGGCGCAATTTAAGTTTGAGACTCTTTGAATCCATTTGATTTTTTAACCTAACCTAAAGACCAATTCTGCCATTCGGCCCTCGATATACGCGGATTTCTATTACGATTACGCGGTATCAGGGCAGAAGACCATGATGCCGTTTAAAAGTATAACCGTGTATTTCAAAGGATAAACATATTCTTAAGCAATTTCTTGCATCCCTTGAATTACGCAATGGGTCAAACACTTTTTGAGGCCCCTAAAATTTATGAGACCCGAAGCGTGCATCTTCTGCGTCCATAGGTAAATCCGCCACTGCAGATGCTCCGCCACTGCAAGTGAAAGCATCGAAACGAATCCCGGCATGAAATAAGAACTATGTATTTGAAGCCTGATCTAAAATATCAATTAACACATACGTCGCCATTTCACTCAACGGTCCCGGAGAGGGCCTCAAAATTAAAATTGCACCCTGATCCTTTCTCTCTTGAGTATTATTTTATACAGACTTCCATACAATTTTCAAAAATGTTTTTATTAATTTCAAAGTGGTTTATTGCATAAATAAGAAGCTAATATTTATTAAGTTACAGAGATATAATTTGAAATATGACTTAACTACAAATGTTGATTGCAAGTTAACCATGATTTCACAATGACTTTTAAACTGCTCAAAATACATATGATTTTGCTCTTCACTGTCGTTTTTTTTTTATATAAAGAAACGTGCAATTCTATTCACGATTGCATTATGTCTATCTACGTTTATATATTCGTTTAGGAATAATATTTTCATCCGATAAAAAAAATCGCGAAAAGTAGATCACGAGACTGAATTTTACAATAAGCGGTTTAGCAAGACGAGGTATCGATTCCAGCGCAATGTTTTATAGAATTGAATCATCTTTCTGCTTGCGATTTTTGATTTTTTAAGCTTTCGTATGTAAGATCGTTTCGAATCAGAACGTCGTCGCTTATCCAAAAACATGATAGATGACAAATTCGAAGGCCCCGCATGTGTTTTAAGATGTTGTCATTATGGTATGTTATGCCATAAAATGGTAATGAAACAATAGTACGTGTCAGAGGCCAGGTCTCGTTATGCCAGTGTGGAACTGGAACATTGCTCGAGGCAGTTTGTATTATTTTTTCTTCCTCTCGATTCGTAGCTCTCTTGGATCGATGGACGCTGGCTGTATAATTTATTCTGGATGGAAGATATTTTTTTGTATCCCTTTTAGAGTGCACTTATTATGGATCAATCAATTTTTTCGAAGCTATGCTCGTTTGTGCGGTTTATCGGCGTCGAATATTAGGGCACGCCATATGAACATTCGGAATTTGTGACATTAAAACGCCATAACTTTTACAAAACATAATGTATTCAATCAGAATAAGATTAATTTGGTTCAGTACTGTTTTGTCAATTAGAAACAAAACTATTTATTCCATTTTTATAAAAGTCTGCACTTGTAGAACCGATCAATTCTTCAAATTCTTGAATTACAATCATCCCTTCGATTTACACGGAAAATACGTTCTGAGAGAAAACGTGTAAATCGAAACTAAAAAATCGAAAATGTAAATCGAATAATATAAAATCAATTTTTATGTGCCAGCTTCAGTCAACTTTTAATTTAATTTTAACAATCAATTTCAGCATTGAAACCTTTCCAATTGAAATTAGATAACGAAATAACACTGACACCAAACTCGCAAATAAGTGCTCGAATTATTCTATTATTGTAGAAAAGCTTCCATCGGTGTCGGATTTAGCACATGAGAGGCCCTTGGCGCAATGTTAGTTTGAGGCCCCTCGGAACCCATTTGGACCTCGAAATACTTGGCTTTCTATTACGATTTCACTATTACGCGGCATCGGGGCAGATAATTGCTTAGTTTTTCAATTGAAGGTAGGAATTTTAACCCCGCGTGAAAATGAAACCGTGTATTTCAAAAGATTGACATATTATTTTAATAGAGTCCCTTGAATTACGTAGTCCCTTGAGTCCCTTCTGCGCCGATAGGTAAATTCACTTTTATTTATTAGCTTTGTTTATCCCTTACAAAAGTAGTTAAATGTGAATATATAACTTTAAAAAAAATGCCTTGTCCTTACTTCATTTGTTCTTCTTCTTTCTTTATCATAACTGAGGATCGTGACTATGACCATGCAGATTTTGTTTGTTTCCGAACCACGTCCTTCCAGTCAACTCTATCTTCCGCCGTCCGCAGGGGTATAATGAGGGTTGAGTCGATTGCCTCCTTCACTTGGTCGCTCCATCTTCGTGATGACCGTCCTCTTTCTCTCTTCCCTGACACAATGCCCATCATTTTTTAGTATGTTCCAAATTTCTCTAAAATCACGGTCGTCTATATCCCCTGCGGTGAAAAGCCATATTGGGGGGAATTTTTGGTAGTTTTTGGTTTATTTTTCTTATTATCTTTGTGGGTATGACGCGTTTTGGTTTTTTCATTGTTTTCTAATCTTCTTTTTTTGTTTCCGCTACCCTTTTTTTCTCTTTATTATCTATGTATTCTTTCTTTCTAGAAGATTCCCGGACTAGATAACATCATCATATAGTCTATTAGTGTCTTTCCGGTGACCATAACTTGAAGTGGTAAATCTTCTTCTAAATATATAACATGATTTTTGATTTCATATATTTCTTGTTTTTCTTAGCATATTCTACATTAATGTCTTATTTTATTAGTTGTAAAAAAAATTCCTCTAGTTCTTCATAGCCTTTCTGTTCTTCTTTTACTTCTGTATTTCTTTTTCTTATATACTTTTCTTTACTAAATATTCTTTTTTCTTGTTCAGTGCTGGTTTCTTTTATTTTTTTAGTTCGGCATTCTGTAATGTAGAAGGAAATCTTGGGAAAATTGCAAGCCTTGGATCAGTTTAGGATTTTCTATTTTCTTGGAAGATGATGCCACGCTTGGCAGACTGTCAAATCTGACTATCAGACGGACGGCAGCTTTTTAAGAAGGGACCTCGGCGGTGATCAAATTGAGTAATTAAGCATAATTATCAAAACAAATGATTGCTAAAGTAAATGCCGAGATTTTGCGACGGAATTGAAGATATTACGCCGGGAAGAAAAGGCGTCCAGTACGAGTATGAATACGAGTACAACGGAGTCGTCGAGCAGACCTCGATGAAGAAAGACATCTTCGGACAACCGGGCTGACTACCAGAACCCGATGGAGAAGGATCTTCTCGGACGACCAGCCAGGGGGGGACTCTTCACTTCTGGACCCTGATGGGGGAGAATCTTCAAGAAGACGATCAACTTTGAGTTCGAGAAGACACTACAACAAAGCGTCTACCATTAGGTGGATCATCACTCGCTGCCATTATCATCTGCCTCATTTCGACCTCTATCACCGAGCTAATTAAGTAATAAACGTGTTCCGTCGTTCATCGCAGCCGACTCGCGGGTCGGGCCCATGTTACGAATTGCGCTGCGATCGATCTCGCAATCGATCATGCATCACGCCGAGATGCTCTCAACGGTGGGTTCAAGTCGCAGTGATGAAGATAGCCAACCTCTTGGCGTCAGAAGAGCGTCGATCATTACAATTCATAAAATTAAATTTTTGATTGATTTTTTCCTTTATTTTATTTGTAATCCTTTCTTACAACCTTTTCAGTCTTTCTTAAGAGTCTTTCTTCATATCGGCTCTCAGTTCTTGTAGCATTTTTTCTATTATCGACATCTCTGCGCCTACGCATGTAGTGCTAGCGTTGGTCGGTGTGTTTTTGGAATCGTTTTATCTATAATAATAGATGTATTTACTAGTACTATATCTGGCCTTGGTCGATTTTAGTTAATATGGATTATGTTACTGTCCCTTTTCTTTTTCGCTAAAAAACACCAAAATATAGTTAATTATTGGTACTTTGCATTGACATTGTTCCCTAGGTTGGGCTTGCACTACTCTTTAGTTTCAACACCGTTTGAGTTGCTCGGACGAGGAAAGTTCGGGAAAATGCATTCCGACTTGGTAGTCTGTGAGACTAATGATTAACTAAGACTGACTAAGACTAGTGATCTAGGGTTAAAGACAACTGAACACTATGCCTTTGTCAATTTCCAATAGTCGAACTTACAAAATATTACACAGAACCTTTATCAGTCACGATCCATCTTTGACCAATTGAAATTCCGACTCTTCATGTGGAATGCCCTAATAATAAAAGGATCGACGATGAATAGGTTCAAAGATAATCACATGCACGTCCATTGCAAGCAATAGATGACATCACAGACGTGTGGTCGTTTAATGAACCATCGTCGTCAAGTTCTGTTTAATTTGTATTTAATGACAACCATTCATGTTTACGGTTATTGCCTTATATTTGGGTCGTTTATGATTTAAGCAGTTGCTATGACATTATGTGGCTGTAATAGGATCGATTATGCCAGTGCTTCTGATATTCGGCGACTTTCTCCCATTATAATTCTTGGATCACATGTGATATCCGAATTTTGATTTTATGGAGCAAGACAATAAATATTTATAACGTCGACTCGCATGTATTATATTTGAATTGCGTATCTCATTGACGTGCAAAAATTGATACATCGAGGGGATATCATGATATTTAACGTCCATCGTTCATTCATCATGATAGCATCGAAATATTCAGCCAGAAATGTCTTAAATCATCTGAAAATTGCTCCGGGTAAAACTCTAATGAACCACACCCTATCGGTTCCACATGGGCATGTCGTCCAATCTCCGAATCCCATTTAAACACGAATTGCTCGCATAATACATCGAAATGATTGTGCAATCATTTCATAAGCGGTTCTGACATCAATGTCAAAATCAAATTATTTTTCTGGCTCCAATTTTGTGAGCAGCGGTCATTTTGGGTGATATCACCGGCGGCAAAATGTCTAGGTTCTCTCAAGCGTGTGACATTATCGTGCATTGAATGTCCATCGCCTGCCCTTCGATTATGTCGGCTAATGTCACCCACTTTTGTGACCACCGGATTTCCTCACGTTTTTTATCCAAGATAAACGATCTTCCATTTATAATACGGCACCCCTTTCAATCATAAACGCATCAAATCAAAATGCAAGCAATAAATGCACCAAAAATGAAATAAAAAATTCAAATACACCTAAACGACTTTTCAATAAATAATATTCAATTTAAAAATCGACATATTTAACGAAAAATCTAAAATTTATAATAAAATAATAGTCTTCTTTTTCTTTTCATATGGCAACATTTATATTGATTTGACTTGAATGTCTTAAATTCTTAAGTTGGTACTAAGTCTATACGTTTGAAAATATGTCCATAACCGTTTATGAGATCGCAACATTTAGCAAATTTACGTTTTCAATTCATTGCATTCATTGTGTCGAAATGTGTATTTAAAAAAATGGTAATCAAATCAGGATCTACTTTATGCGATCAAGTCACGTATTCGGAGCGTGCATTTTTAATACTTTCAAACTGTTTTTTAAATGCATCTATTCCACTGCAATGAGTCTCTATATATTGGATTATTTTGAAAATCAACTCCCCTTTTAAAAGACATTTAGCCAACTAAAAAAACAATCATGATAAGCTGATGTAATGTTTTTTCTCGAAAATTATTCATAGACATAAAATCGAGGATTCTCATTTCTCGAGTAATTTAAGAAACAGGACCGTAACAAGGGTGCGGCAAAGCAGGCGCCCGCCACGGGCGCAACTGGGCTTGGGGTGCAAAACATAGAATACCGACCCGGTCGAGAGTTGCACACGGTTTTTATTTTACACAACCATTCTACTTTCAATGAATCAACACTGATTGACTCTGTCCGTTTTTATAATATATAATAAGTTGTCTAATTCCTCTTTTCTTCGTTATCGCTTAAACATTGTAAAATTTAAACAACCCACCCCATCAGTCTTCTTCGGACAACTTCGTTTCATAATGAGAGTTTGTAATCTCATTAGTCATATCGGTGGTCCGAAAAGCGGACCTATTGGACATGCAAACCTTGTGGCCACTTGTCCTCTTTTAGGGCTTTTTGCGGCATTTTCTAAGATCGTAGTAAAGATAGTTCTTTGTATATTATTTTAAAACATACATTATAATAGTATTAGTTAACTTCAGAAAATAAACTCTATTTCTTGAAAAGTCTTAAAAAAATCTTGAAAACTTAACCCTTTAATTAGTGAGTTAATTTTAAATTGACGTAGTTGCTATATTCGTATGTGCACCGCTTATCGTCCACACAAATCCACTTGTCCCTCAAGACTGCGCAGCGTGAGTGAATCTTGTATATCAATAAATGAACCTTAACACTGTTGATAGCAACAAACACAGAATATTCATTAATTTCTTCGTGTAAACATAAATTATACACATGTGTATCTACTTTTTTAGTAACAAAAAGAGCATTATTTAAAACTTGAAATTGATAGATTTGAGTTATCGATATCGAATGTACGAAATATATGAATGTATGATTATATGCAAGACACACTTTCCGTCTTTGTCTTCGATTCATAATCTCCGCAATCGACTTGCAAAATCACTCGAATCTGTTCGCAGCATATGCGGGACTCCTCATCAACGAGCTAATGTAATGTTGACATGCGAGATGTTCAGAAAATTAACGCAAACCTGGATAAAGACGATTGGAGATGGAGTGTTTTATGGTAGTATTTGCATATTTTCTAATACTAACCCTAAAAATACCGTCCGCACAAATTTGTGCGTTCATCACTTCAACAAACTCGTTTATTTAAGATGTTATATAAAGATGTCACCAATATTGTTTACCTAAAATATTATTAAAACCAAAATTATCGACTAGTTTTGATGGATTAAAACTTCAAAATCAATCCATTTTCCAATCATGATTTGTGAATGCTTTTTTGAAAAAAAAAATCAGCATATCTGAAATGTCAGCTTGTTCACTGATATTGCCAATATAAACTTTTAATCAAACCATATAAAACTACATTCCAAATTTGGCTTTAATACGTCGACTTGTTAAATATATATTTATGATATTTTGGAAAAAATAAGTGTTTTGTTCTTATTTTCTAAATATTTAGCAGGGTTCGATAGTTTTCAGTATCAAAATTGCAATTAAATGTTTGATTTTTCTGGTCTTTGATACAGTTGATTGTATTTTATATTTATTTTTTCATTTCGGTTTTTGTTCCGGTTCAGTTCCAAATATTTATGTCGATTCGGTCACGCTTATTGTTCCGGGATAAATAACGGTTTTTTCGGTTTTCGTTTAATTTAATTCCTTCTTTTACAATAGCATTCTATGTGAATAATATTTATCACTGAATCCTATTTATTTTCTGAACGTTATGGTCCTATGGCCAAGGCTTCCAGTATTTTTATTATAATAATGCCTAGAGTCTAACGGACATCAGTTTATGTTAACACATCTCATCTTCAATCTTATTAATCTCATCTTAATCTTTTCACCTCTCATTGTTTAACAATATTTTTTTAATAATGTACAGAGAATAATATTGGTGAATTTACTATTTTTAATTATTAATGATTGGTTAATTTACGTATTATTTTCCATTCAATCTATTTATAAAACTTTCTTTACAAACTTTCGGTGCAACAATTAGAGATAGAAGTACATATAATATAATTTATTAAACGACAGGATTGACTTGGAGCTTATTGGTTGAAAGTTTGAAAGTCACAGCTAAAGAATACTAGGAAACAAATAGAAATCTGGGAGTTCTAGTGTAGGCTCATAGCAAATATGATTTATAGGAAGACTTAAACTAAACAAAAATAACGATTTTCCCGGTTATCAGTTTTCGGTTCAGTTTTGGTTCAAACTCCTGGTATCAAACATTGATATCTTTGATCGTTTCATGCTAATTAGTGATACAATATAGTATACAACAAACTGATTCAGTTTATCGTATGAATTGTAAAATTTAATCATGTATCAAAGTTCGTCAAAGATAAAGGTATGCTTTTAAGGTTTCAAAGGTAAAAGATTTGTTGTTTATTTAAAAGATTTTTTAGGAAAAGGTGTGTATCTTTGCACTGTTTAGTAATTATAATAAATCAACGGATGCCTACACATAGGCCGTTTGACATTTGATTAATACTAGACTTGATGATGGATTATTCAAATTGTGCCGTTGCAAAATTGGAGCAATATGGTATCTTCAGACAAAAAGGCGAAGGTCATGAGACAATTCCAATTTGTTTGTTTTTTGAGCTGCTTCATCGAACCCTTCATCCTTTCGCCGACCAAGGATTCTTCGTGAACATCGGCGTAGTGCGTGGCCGCGAAAGTTTTCGGCGTGCTCTTATTTCTGTAATCTCAATACACATGTCAATGAGCCGATAAAGTTTGTCAACATTTCCAAGGTTAGCAGCCTCCGACGATCGGGTGGAGAGGCGGCCCCGCCCCGGACCCGTTGACCAGATGCATGTTAGCTATAAAAACTCAAAACTGCCATCGAATTGTATCATTTTGTTTGATAGCAACAAACTGACAACTCACCCTAAAATGGCATTCAAAGTAAGTTTCGTTCCACCAATTTAGAAATTTGTCTGCAACTTGTCTAAAACCATTTCAGACTGATCAATGTTGATTCAATTTCAGATCGTAGTATTGTTCAGCGTGTTGGCTGCTGCCAATGCTGGTCTTTTGGCTCAACCAGCCTACGTCCAGGCTCAAGTGCCAGCTATCACCTCCCAACACCAGAACATCGTCCGCAGCTACGGTAACCTCGGACAAATTTCCACCTATTCCAAGACCATCGACACCCCATTCTCCAGCGTTAGCAAGTCCGATGTCCGCGTCAGCAACCCCGGAGTAGCCGTCCATACCGCATATGCCGCCCCAGCTTACGCCGCCCCAGCTTACGCCGCCCCAGCATACGCCGCCCCAGCTTATGCCGCCCCCGCCTATGCTGCCCCAGCTTATGCCGCTCCGATCGCCAAAATCGCCGCCCCGATCGCCTATGCTGCCCCCGTCGCCAAGATCGCAGCACCCATCGCCTACTCCGCCCCAGCATACGCCGCCCCAGCTTACGCATCTCACGGATACGCCGCCCCCATCGCCAAAGTAGCCGCCGCTCCCGCCCTTTTGGGAGTCGCCTACTCTGCCGCCCCCGCCGTATCCCACATGACCTTCTCCAACGGAGTCGGCCTTTCCTACGCCTGGTAACCAGTCAACCACCAACCCCTAAAGTCTGATACCTCTAATATTTCCATACTTAACAATTCTTCACCTATTATTCATAAGTTATTTATATCTTCATCTTTTCTATAATCTTCTTCTACGCTTCCTTCTTTAAAATCTAAATTATTTATTTCTCAATAAATTATTACAAAATACGCAAGCACATTTTATATTCCACAAACCTTGATCTTAATGCGCCCAAATCATATCGATTTGGAGAGATATCAATCGATCGATAATCTAAATTGTGTTGGATTAGAAAAACATATTACCTTAAGGCGATAACGATCGCAAATTAATAAATTTGGGCGTATTGTGCAATCAATGGGCGGTCATTATAGTTCCGATTAAGACTAATAAACGCGTTGAATCAAAATTTTAATAGTACTTACATGTTTCGAAAATTATATTCATCATTCATACGAAAAATACTAGCGTGTATGATGACTAGTATTTCGATTACTGCAGTGACCACACGTTAATTCGGCACCCTTTTTTTTCTAACGATGATTAGGGTTGCCAACTCTGTCGCACTACGATGATAGGTACTTTCTCACATCTCATGAGAGATCATGAGACTAACTATTAGTTGTACCCCCGACTACCACTTTGATCTGAGGTTCACTTATCCTATTTTGAAGATCTCTGACCTATGGAACGTCATTATTCCATCTTATAAAGACAAATCTAAGCGTGAATCATTTGTTTGAAATGAATTTTTTGGTCGTTTTGTGAAATCCGAATATCCTTTATTTCGAAATAAAATTAATAGGTAATCATAAGTCAACAGTAGTGATATCGTTTGCACATCGATAATTGAAGCATCTCAACGATGAGCATCTATGTTTTTTTCGCAGAAAAATACATATTTTGGATGCCTAAAATTTATTATATTAGGGACACAAATTGTTGAATCCAAAAACGTCTTCAAATTTTAAAGGACCTTAGCGTTTCCATTTTTTTATTGCAATTTTCTATTCATTACTTTTAAGTAAATTCAACAGAGTTTATCAGGGCTGCCCATTGAATGATCGTTGTTACGTAAATTAATTGATTTTGGGATGTATTGGTCAGAATGCCTTGTAAAAAAACTATTCTTATTAGTATTGTTAGTAAATTGGGACAACCCTAAATTAACAAAAAATAAAATATTTATTAAGTGTTGTGACAATCTTGAAGAAGAAATGTTCAAAACCCGCAAATGATCCCGCAGGATAGCATGTGGTATACATGCATATGCTAGGACACACAATTCGCCTTTAGACAATAAAATATATATAAATCAAATAACTTATTACGCAATTTCTAATATCTCTAAACTCGCTGGCATTTAAAGAGTTAAGAGTCATTTTCATCCTTTGAAATACGCAATTTCACTTTTACGCGATACATAAAATATTAAATATTAGTGGTTCTTTATCGAGATGTGACAAAGTTGGCAACCCTAGTATCATCAGCAGAAGAAAAGGGTGCCGAATTAACGTGTGGTCACAGCAGTAATCGATATACACTTAAACCTCTTTTTGTACAAAAAGAAATTGCGCAAAAAAGCTATGACTTACATAGAAAAAGTGAAGATGCGTTCCATGGATTTTAAAAACCGCATAACTTTAAAGCAGCTATATAAAATATATCCAAAATCGCACAAAAAAAGTTAATAAGAAAACGGGAAAACAATAATGCAATTAAAAAATAACATTTTTGGTAACGGTCGTCTTGCATCATTGGTGAAATTTTAAGGATGTCTGATATCTGGAATCTGGTATTTTTAAAAGTCGAAACATTGGAGAATCAATTTTTTTCAAAAATCTAAACCAGAATAAAGGGCGTGGTCGTAATCCAGCGATGGCAGATGCAATATGATTTACACAGTCCCAAATTATAGATATTTTTCTTTTTTTATAATTTCGGTTAGTGTTAATGACTTATTTCCTATTTTATCCAAAATATCTCGATACGTACTTTTTATGAAATTAAAAAAATTGCTTTAAAAAAGCCGCATAACTTCGAAATCGCACAAAAAGATGTTTGAGTGTACTCATCACCCTTGCTAAGTATAGAACCGCAATTAGATTTAATATTTGTTCAACGTATGAAAACCTATTGAATTAAAAAATGTAACTACTACAAACGCTTTTTTATAAAGTATGCAGAACAGTTTTTCAAACGACATAATGAAGTTCACAAATTTGTTCATATCAGCTTCATAGACATTGAAAAGGCATTGGATTGCGTAAGACGTATTCTACTTATAGAGACATAGTGACCCAGCGTAATAAATATTTAAAACATCGTTTAAATATTTTTTTGTTGTACGCGGACAAGTCATAGTCCCGTCAAACAAAATACCGGAAAGGTATGATTCCGAGTCGAAATTCCTTTAAAAGTCAGGAGGCATTTGAAGGTTTTTACTATTAACTAATTAGCTTTTTACATATCGCTAAATCACAGCTTTTATTCTAAACTAGAAATCCAACCACTAAGTCACGAAACTACCTACAAATAAATATGGTAAATAGTTTAACCACATGTGAAATGGGGTCTTATAAAAGGAATATGAAACCTAGAGATTCCAGAATATCTTATAAAAATAAATTGTAAGCAAGCGAATACTGGAAATTAGATGTAAATCGCTCGTTATAACCGTTAAATGCATTCATTTGGCGTTTTTAAATATGAAAATGTTTGAAAATATCACAGATTTAAGATAAGATTCTTCTTTGGTCATTATTTTAGTATCCCTGTATATTACAAAGGTTTTGGGTATCATATTTTACTTATAAAATTGACAAACGAAATCAAAGAAAGAAATTTTAGATATATGCTAATTTATTGAAAATAAATAGGTGTACAATAAATAGTGAAGGAAGAAGTCAACGAAAATCATAATAACTTATTTACACATTCAAGTAAAAGTTATAGAGGAAAATAGTTGGGTGTATAGGGAGTGATACTGGAGTTTGTTTACCAGGCGTAGGAGAGGCCGACTCCGTTGGAGAAGGTCATGTGGGATACGGCGGGGGCGGCAGAGTAGGCGACTCCCAAGAGGGCGGGAGCGGCGGCTACTTTGGCGACGGGGGCGGCGTATCCGTGAGATGCGTATGCTGGGGCGGCGTAAGCTGGGGCGGAGTATGCTGGCGCGGAATAGGCGACAGGGGCGGCGATCTTGGCGACGGGGGCAGCATAGGCGACTGGAGCGGCGATCTTGGCAACAGGGGCGGCATAGGCGACTGGAGCGGCGATTTTGGCGACTGGGGCGGCGTAGGCTGGGGCGGCATAAGCAGGGGCGGCATAAGCTGGAGCGGCGTATGCAGATGGAGCGGCGTATGCTACTGGAGCGGCTACTTTAGCGATGGGAGCGGCGTAGGCAACTGGAGCTGGGGCGGCGTATGCGGGGGCGGCGTATGCAGGGGCGGCATAGGCGGTGTGTACAGCTAATCCGGGGTTGCTTACACGCACGTCGGATTTGCTGACGCTGGAGAATGGAGTATCGATGGTTTTGGAATAGGTGGAAACTTGGCCGAGGTTTCCGAAGCTGCGGTGGATGTTCTGGTGTCCTGAGGTGATGGCGGGTGCTTCAGCTGCAAAATATCCGCCATGCTCAGCGATTAAACCAGCGTTGGCTACAGCCAACACGCTGAAAAGAGCTACCAACTGCAAAATGAAAATATTTTAATTAAAAGGGGGAATTTAGGGATGTATTTTTAAAATTAATTTTAAATTGTTCCCCATCCAATACAGAATATTTACAATATGATTGGGGGCGCAAATTATTAAAATATAGAAATCACTCGAAATTAATCAAAAAGGGGAATTCAAAAAGGGGAAAAATTCACTGGCGAATCACTCGATTATTCCACATTTTCACAAGCACACACTGGGAATCCCGAGCGGTCGATATGAAAAATATTGACTCACTTTGAATGCCATCTTTTGAGGAGGTTTGTTGTTGTGGTTTGGAGCAACTGAAGGCTTATGACAATCGGTTGGCCGCCCCGGTAAATTTATACCCGACAAAGGACTCGAATCTCACAATAGTCACGCCCAACTTTTGCTTTCGGTGATCGCAAAAAAAAAACGGTCGAAATTTGGACCACTTTCATATGAGTGAGAACAAATCTGATGAATGAGTCAATTGTAATCGGCGTATAATTTTTTTAGCGCGCTGTTCTAAAGGAAGCCGACGATTTATCATCGAATTTTCACAGTTCAAGTACGCGCTGTTCAAATCTACGATGTCAGTGCTCTTTAATTATTCATCTTTGTATCACTTTGCGCCCTTGACATATCTTCACAAAGCTTAAATTGTTTAATTTGCTTTTAATATTATTTTTTATAGGATATCTTAAGATGTATAGGTCAGTTAAGGAGAGCAACAATCATTTGCCAATGTACTGTATGCTGTGTGTTTGGACCACACGTCAATTAAATTTGACATTTTAATTGACAATATATGATCTAAAATCAATTTACAATAACAAAAAATGCAATTAAACGCACGAAAAAACTATAAAACTAATTTATTTGACTGCGTTACTATAAATAAGCGACGTTTTCATGTGGACGTAATACAAAAATAGACAAATCGGTACGCTTCTGATTCAAATCATCGATTATAATGATTCAAACAAGATTATATCTATAAAATATAACCGTAGAAGTTAAATTAGGATAGGATACTTCAAGATTATTTAAAATAAATTGGAAAGCATCGCCAATTTCCATTTTGTTGATACCCGGACTGGTGGATTACCCGGCATGCGTTGCAATGCCACGTCTCACATAACAAACTGCGTACATAAACAATATTTTTATTATACCTATGTTACTCCCGCAAATGTAAACAATAAGTTGACAAAGTTTTATCACAATCGAATGAACGGTATGGCAGCGCATTCCATACGAACAAACAAACATTGATTTTTATATATTTCATTCAGTACAATTTTATAAATTAAATAACGTTAAACTGACATATTTAACGGCTATAACGAACAATTTGAGTTGATTTTTTTGGGGTTCTTTATAAATGGATTCATACTATATTGGTATAAATAATGTTTACAACTATTTCTATATACCAAATCCGTTATCAGATTCAGGCGGTTGTGTGCTGGTTTCTTATTGCTTTCTACGATATGACATATAACGTCACTCATGGACCCTTTTATTAGTGAGTTAATTTTAAATCAATGTAAATATAGATACTATATTCGTATGTCCATCTCTTATCGTCGACACAAATCCACTTTTCTCTCAGAATCACACAGCGTGAGTCAAACTTGTATATTAATAAATAAACCGCAACACTGTTGATAACGCACAATTCTTAGACAAAAATAATACACATGTGTGTCTTAAATTTTTGTAACAAAAAATATGCATTATTGATTTATGCCTTCATTTGTTGATGTGATCTTAATTTTGTACTTAATCGCATATATGCGCAATTACTAATCAACAGGTTAGCATGAACTGAAAGCTAAGTTGAATTTAATTTAATTATCAAATCATAATCTTTCCAAGGAAGAATGTGTAGCGTGGGCGATTTACCATCCCCATGCAATAGAGTCGTCGGTTGGCCTTGGTTGCAGGAGGACGTCCTTCTCGCAGCCAAATCTCTCTCTCTCGTGCTGAATTCGTTCTAAAATGAAAATAGATTTAATTTATATCGTTAATTAATTTTGACATTAAATTAATATTATGCTTACACTGCAAACAATCACGAATTATTAATTGTCGATTAGAGATTCAGGCGAATTTTCAGCAATCAGTAAAAAAATACACTTTGGGAGTTGATTCATGAACAATCATCTGCAATTAATCAAAGAAATTATAGATATTGAAACGATCACAAAAACGTATTTTCTTAATGACCACGAAAGACCTTCGACTCAATAATCACGTCATCTATAATTGGAGCTCTAAATTCTCTAATCAACCGAATCATTAACATTTTCAGACAATGTTATTTTGATTTCAGAAAGTGCAACGGAGTTATTCAAAACATGTCATTATGAAATAATTTCTGACAGTATAAGGATTTATGATGTAACATAAGTGGAGGTTTATATGAATGTTAAGAGAAAGATGTTTCTCAGTTTTTTATGTAATGTGTTTTGCTGGTATGTTTTTTTTTTTCAAATATAGGGAATGCATACTAAAACTATTTAGAATTTGAAAGCCATTCAAAGAACTGTATTGTATAATAGGAATTGTGATCCTATAAGGAACATGGCGAACCGGCTCGGTAGAGCCGGTTGCAACAATAAATATTTTTGATTGAATTCAACGAATGAAATTTGAATTATATCGTATGTGTATATCGTATGTGCGCTGGATGTATCATATTTTGACAGATGGGTTTTAATGAATGCACATTTGCAATTGCATCATGGAAACACCCTTGAAAAAATTAATAAAGACATATTGCTCCGCTTAGTCGACGAAGATAAAATAAAGTGTGGGTCGCGAGACAAAGTATTTCAAGACAATTTGCTTCATTACAATGGGCGGATAAAAAACCGCCTTAGGTTATCGTAGGCGTGTTCTGCGCTCAGCAATATGGTATATTTACCACTCATAGGGTTATCATCACTAAATTGATACTTTACACCTTAGATATGCATCAAAATGTCTTTAAAAAATATTTTTGGACAAATCTGTACGTATGTTCTGATTCTGTGTGTAACGCTTTTCGATTGCATAGCATCGAGGCAAAATTAAATCCATTGGTTGATTATGATCGACAGCGGTACGTGCGTCATTGGCCACGATTTTATTAATTAAACATTAGTGTTGCTACCCAAAGGATAAATAGAGCCTTGGCATGATGATCGACAAGCTATAAAAATAATCCTTCCGCAAACTACAATTACATAAAAATTATTTAAATCAAATAAGAGATTTTATTTATGGAGATTCAAGATAACTCTATACTGTGTACTTTTATAATATGCGTGCAAATAATTGTATTGGGTGGCTAGTAAATATTTTGCACGTTCCAAAATAATATACATTGTAATTTGAAATATTTTAGAATATTATATTGAAACTTGAGACGAGAGAGATTCCAATTGCGAGACTTCTGGATGAACCCCTTTTTACAAGCGTGACTAGCGTCAGCCCAAGGACATCAAAGTAGAAAGGTTTTCTCTCCGTCAAAGTTTACGACTTTGTCTTTATTAGGGTGTTTATTTAAATTGGAGAGTGATCACAATCACGAGACTACAGGAGCACCAGCGGAAAGAGGACATCTTTCCACGGCCATAGCTATTAGTTGACGTTGAGACAATACACACCTCGTTTCGAGCATGATTCCAAGTCTTATGTATTCATAGCAATTGACCCGTCACGGGCGCAACTGGACTGGACTGGCGCAAAACCCACAGTACCGACCCGGTTCGAGAATTTTATAATATATATTAAGTTTTCTAATCCCTCTTTTCTTCGTTACCCAGCCGGCATAAGCCCGCAATAAAATAAAGACAACGATATTTTCGACCGATTGTAAAATTTAAACAACCCATCCCATCAGTCTTCTTCGGACAACTTCGTTGTATAATGAGAGTTCGTAATCGTTCCGTAGGCATGTTCAAGTATGGCGTTCGATCGCGATGCGCTCATTCATCATATCAGCGGTCTGAAAAACGGACCGTCTGGATATACAAACTTTGTGGCTACTCCGTCCTCTTTTAGGGCTTTTTGCGACATTTTTTATGATCTGTACGATCATGGAAGCTCCTTCAAAGGCTTACTTACATAGGTGACTCGCGTCAAATGAGATCACGAACGAATCTAGACTTCCCCCTCACCGATAAAAAACTATATATTGATCTATCTTACTGATTTATGCTGATATTTTAGCAATACGCCATTTGAACTCCACTCACTGGAAAAAGAGAAACAATCGGTCTTTGGGGCGAGAAAGAGCGCGCGCATGGTTTTGGATCCAAGCCCTTCAGCCCGCGCTACACGTTGCTTAAAGCAATAAATCACGTACAGTGTTCAAATTCCACTTCAAAAACTTCATTGTGTGGCACATTATCTTCTTTCTGTTTTCCAATATTTACCTTTTGAACAGTATACTTTTTGGACCACCAAATGTAATTGTTCCGTATTTGGAGAGGTGAATGTAATTAATTCAAAATGCCTGGACGTCTCTTCATTTTCACATCGTCGACAAAGACGATGGCCTCTCCGTCAGCCATAGCATTCTTTCGGAGAGCTAGTGTTATGTCGTACCACCCAGTGTCTGTTCGGTACACGTGTACACATGTGTGCAAGACCACATGAATAAAGTCTATGGGTGCACATTTTTTGTCTGTCATTGCTTATTGCGAAAAGCGATGTAATCTCTCGAAACAAGAGCGTTGGTATTAACAGTTCTCCGCATTGCCATTCATTTAATTTTTTGCAAGTGCCTCATAGTTATGTCGATTAGTGGCGATTTATTAAATTTATCCATCAGCACCTCTTATCTGGGTGAGTACGATTTTTTATTTGTTGTACTGGCAAAAAAGTAATTCGGATATCCATTCAAGGTTCTGACACTGAATGCGTTTTAAATGTGTTGCAATTGCATTTTTGACATGCTCATTTCCAATGCGATGACCATAAAGCAGAAATTTTAATGAAATTCATATGGTTGAAGATTCAGATCGACGTCATGCAATCTATGCACCTGAATGAATATTGTCATAACGACTAAACAGAATGATTAATTAATTTTCAGCAACTTATTGTTAATTGTCCTAAAAAATCCCGCATAGAATTTATTGAAATAAATTGGTAATCCTGTAATATTTCATAGCGAAAATGATGAAATTCGCACGAAGTGGCGAAATATTATATTATACCAATAAAACTGCTTGTAATAATTAATCATGCATTATATTCGGTACAACATGTCTTTGGCTGATATTAATTAGTATCAGAAACTTGTAATCATTTATAACACTTGTTAAGCATTTTTTAATTGACCAATATTATACAATAATTAATTATTAGGTCGAATTATAAATAGTTGCCGATTTTTTTTTCAAAAATTTATTTAGTTTTAACAAAATAACAAAGCAATATTACTCTATTACATATTTACCATTATTAGTGATGATTAGGGGATGTGGTAAGATAGACTGCCAAACTTAGCCCAAACTTATCGGCACTGATTGTTCTATTTCGATTAAAATCCTACCATACACACAATATTTCTTTTCCATGAATATTGGCTTTAGGATCTGATAAATGTAATCTTTATCAAGCCACTGTCTTTTGCATACAACACTATCGTACATTACTCATTTTTCATCAAACTTATAGGAATCATACCTATATAATGATACCCTATACTCACCAATCCAAGGATGCCTCATCAAGGATAAAACAGAATAACTATAACGGTTTCTTTTCGCCGGCAACTATTTATGACTCAACCTAATATTAACAAGGTTTCGAACCGTTATTTTATTCATTTCGGATTCTTATCGTCCATACAAATCCACTTACTGTAAATCAATAAACGATTAATTGGGGTTATCATTATTAGTCGATAAATTTGGGTTATCGATCTATACAATCGACACTCTCTCCGTCTCTGTCTTTCTCCGAACTCAACGTACAAGAATGCTCTTTCTGAATCACTAGAATTCGATCGCCAATACTCGACTTTACTCATCAACGGGCCAAACAAAAGTATATTGACTTGACTCTTCCATGGACGTTTAGGAGTCCCAAGTTGGAGTATATTACATTAGGGAACAAATTGAAGTATGGGAGTTCCATTCTGGGTACATACCACATATATAGGTAGACATAAACTAAACAAAATACACAATAATTATTTGATGAGAGCTGAAATTTGGGTTGATAACAATATAATCTGAGGTGTTCATTTTACAGAACGAACAAAAAGTAAAGATTACTTTATTTTCAGATGAATACAATCAAACTAATTCTGCATAATTGCGTAACATAACTGCGATTTACCATTCCCGCGTAGTAGCGCTGTTAATCTGAGCAGATTTAATTCGCCAGATTAACAGCGACATCTTCCGTCTCTCTTCAAGTGCATTGTGCTATTTTGGCAGCGCCATCTCTGGTGGCCCTACGGAGACATTGCATCTGCATACCGACGGGTCTTGCGCGTGCACCGTTGCCAGTTGGGTAGTGACGCGCAGGAGGCGGGAGTCGGGAAAGTCATTGGTTAGCCTTGGCTGCGGGAGGTCGTCCCTCCTGCAGCCAGATTTCTCTCTCTCTCTCTCGTGTAGAATAAATAGTTTTTTTTTAGAGAAGAGAGTCTTTCTATTCGACGCCCGTTTATTCCCATCCATTCGTCCAGCAACACCACAGCCCGATAGAAGAACGGACCCGTGCGGTAGCGCGGCCATACTAACGAGCTTATAGGGGGGGGGAGCCGCCCGGGGACTCTGTCCCCGAAAGAGCCCCCACCTCAACGTTACATTCGATTATTCCTTACTGGAAAAAAAGTTGTCTTCTTTAGTAACGAAATCATATTTCCAACGAAGGGAACTATGTAGAAAAATAAGATACTCCGTTTGTACTTTTCTATATCAACAATAATTTTTATCCCAAATATATTTAGATTAAATTCTTGTTTTAAGACTAATAATATTTATGTTAACCCCATATACGTTTGATATAAATTTTGTTTTTAGAGATATACTTGATCCAATAATATAGTGAATTATATTTTGGATCCTTATTATAAAGAATTATTATAGGATATCCTTTGAATCTCAATTAAATGCAAGTATTTTTCGACTCTACATAAAGTTTGTAGCCTTACTTTCTGGATGACTCTCGTTTATGTAATTCATATTTCACGTCCTTAAAATCATAGGTTTTTGATATTTGACAAAGAGTGACATAAAAACGAATGCAAAAAAATGATTGGACATTAAATAATTACTAATTTTTTTCTTACATAAGTGATTACGGGGTAATATTTTTAGCATTCGCCCCGGGCGATTTTTGAGAGTCATTGCCAAAAGGAGTTCGAAACCTCCGAAATTACATTTTACATGCATTCTGCATGTTCACCGCTTAATGGCAGAATCATGCGTGTGAAGGTTGCGTAGTGTATAAGAATAGTAATTTAATATTTGCTTAATAAATAATTGCATGCTACATTATTATGGTGTGTGATAAAAAGATGAAAAGCTCTTATCAGCGACGATTATTTTTATTGCAACGCCAATAATGATTAAAACTATTGGCTTAATTATCTGAAGCAAACGATTACGCATTGATTATATAAGGTCATGATTTCCAAATTTCAAAAGTGCTCCTTCAAACTTCAAAAAAATGCAGACAAACAGACAATCGATTTCCATGGCGTCGAGTTAAATGTTACAATTTCCGTTCGCGTGCAAGAACAACGGGTCACGAAAATTGCCATTTGAAATTCATTATCGCGTATCAGGGGCTTACATCGGAGAAATCTGCAAAAATAAATACATATTTTGAAAATAATTTGTATAATCGGTTGTTTTGATGTTTAAATTCCGCCAGATCAAGTGTTTTCAGGTCATTTCATCGCAACTGTAAAAATGTTAATAATTGATATTCATTACCAAATACGAAGTTTTTATCATATAACTTTTTATTCAGTACGAGAGAGAGGGATTTGGCTACGGAAAGGACGTCCTTCCGCAGCCAAGGCCAACCACCGACCCTTCTCGATTCTCGCCTCGCGAACATGCAAATATAGCATCTAAGTTTATGATGATTTAACCTTTTAACTGCCAATGACTCATCAGCGCGTACAAATGCGACGCGCCGGTCAGTCGTTGGCAGTTAAAAGGTTAAAATTAGCTCACTAATCATAGGGTTAATAAGCTGGTAACACTTAGTCAGGTGCATTTTGAATAATTATATGATTCACGTTATTTTAATAATATATCAGAATGTAATATTATTGAGATATGTTCATAATAAGTCTTTAATAGGCCTGGTCATTATTTTATAATGCTCCATTTTATCCCAGTAATGTCTCCATAACAGTTACAAAATTGTTATTGACCATTGATCGACACGTCACGACGTCTAAGAATCACAGCTGTAGTCAGATGAAGGTCAATGGAGATTTGATTTATCCTGATCGCTCTGGAAAAATGGGGAATCGATTGGATTGAAAATTGAGCGTCTCTGGACTGGACCGTACAAATCGGACGCCCGGGGCACTGGACCACCTTTCTTGACCCGGGGCAGCTGCCATGATTGATAGACCGCAAGCCACCTTATTTCTTCTATCAACTTACAATATTATTAATCAACGTCCAATATTAGCTCAGTCCTTGCATTCTTCATAATTGCATGTGTCAAAATCTCTACACGGATGACTGTGCACTTTGCCATCGCCCCTAAATATTTTCACACCACATTAGCATATTTAATTATAATTTTTTCCTTAGATCTCTGACCTGAATCGACGATGGCGTGACGGAGTCATGGCTTCGTTAAAGATCCTCAGTGCGTATATTTCACTGATTGATTGATGATTGCTGGCCGGTTAATTGGTGCGTTATTAAAAATATGTATCATATGAAGGACGTGGCTGATTTTGACTTTTACGTCCATCAGTAACTGGAGTTGCTCGAATAGAGGTTTTAAATTGAGTCACAGCTGATGTCGTAATTTGGGTTAATAAATCTTTAATCAACTTGAATCGGTCGATGCAAATTTGTATGGGAACTTAGCCCTCAACTGTAATTGTTTGTGCTTTCATCATAAGTAACTCTGTGTGACAATATTGAAAGCCATTGGATCACGAATTTATTAAAATTATTGCTTCAATGCCTCTAAATACAAATAGCAATGGGAAATATCCAGATTAAAAAAATAGAATAAACATAAGTGTAAGTGAGTCCATAGACATCAGACAAGAAAATCCAAAATATCCAGAAAAGATAGTGTAATAATAAATTGCATTGGGAGTGAAACAATCTGAACTAAGAGCTAATGAAAAATAGGGATAAATATTTCAATCATATTCTTGTAGGATACTTCTGACACCATTGAAGCGTGAGGCCCACAACTGACTCAATGGTGAGCGCTTTTTCCATCACGTGCTTTCTAAAACCATAATAAAACGTCCTACCGTAAGAGATTGACAAATTCCCTCAGTACCACAGGCCCCGCTCGTACAGTATCACTGTGACTTATGAACGGCCCTATATTTCTATTTAGTAGTTTGAGAAAATCTGAATTAAAAGCTGCTGATAAGTAGAGATCCGTTCATGGACACAGATCATGTTCTGTGGACATGTTCGGGCATGGTGTCTGATCACGAGGCTTTCCTTCGTTGTGTCAGTGATCCGAAATTCAGACCGGTTGGACACGGAAACCTTCTGGCCACTCCCACTAATTTTAGGGCATCCTTGCACGGTGTGCATCGTGCGTCAGGTGCCCTCATACAGACCTTCCGTTTCAGAGCTTCATGCCTGACCCGGAAAGAGGATCCCGCAGCTTCGCCCAGGAGATCACGCAGCGCCTGAGCGCTGGAGTCCCCCGAACGGAGCCTTACGACCAACCCTCCCCCCCCAGGCCGCCCTCCTAACCGACTGGGCTACGGCAATACCACCACTCGCATCAGACCGGGCATGCAGCTGGTTCAGTACTCCAGCATACCACAACTTCTCTGTCATCTTCTCATCGGGTCCAAGGATGATTCTCTCAAACTTCGGCCTTTGAAGTCTCCTCTCCTGTTGTCGCCGCTATTGCCACCATTCCCACCGTTGTGAGATCAACACACAGCTCGGCTTAGAGGAGGGTCCCCATATTGTTGTTGTATGTTGTATGATAAGTAGAGAGAAGAATCTTAACTTCTTAAGAAGCAATAATAGTAGTTTGATTGGATTACAAAGTTAAATCTCGTATTGATATTTCAATCCTATCCTATAGAATACTTCTGACACCATTAAAGCTTGAGGTCCCCAGAAGACTCTATGGGGACCGCTTTCTGCATTGTATTCTTCTTAAAATAAAAGGTTCCGCCGCAAGCGCATGATGGATGGATAGATCATATTAATGGTTGACAGGATGAAATCAAAGACATGATGTCGAATTAATGAAATCATGGCATGTATAAATATTAATTTATAAGGATGGGAAGGGATATATAATTGCTTGAATCATTTTTTCCAACATTTCATTGAGATATTTTATGGTTCGTCACAAACATCCAAATAAAAATAGTTATTGCATCGTTATCACATTCGCCATGTTGTTAAACTGTCCATCAGCGCCATGTGCATCAAGTGTTTGGTCGATGAATTAATAAATCGCACCAAATCGAGCGATAAAATATTTAACAACAGGTAAAATCATTAAAATATACATTTAAATGATTTTATGTTTTTTTGCGCACAATGTCTTACATTAGGGATGACCAAATTTTCGACATTCAAACTGATCACAACATATATACCAATGTTATTCATCGATTAAGACACATTTTGTGTTCCATTTACAGTGCAAAAAAGTAAGTTTAGAATCATTTAAAGCGATCACGTCTAATTAAACTGACGATTTATAATCGATTTTTTTGTTCGCATATTTTTTGTCTGGGACATAAACGTGCAATAATTAAAATTTACACCTAATGCGAATTAATATCCATCAATATTGTGCGTTTTTTTGTGAACCGTGGTTTAGAGTTGTTATTCGAGGCCATAACATCAACAAATATTTGAAGGTCTGTTTCATAGTGTAAAATAATTCCAAAAATGTTAGTAGGCCAATGGCAATAGTTCTTACAGGACGCATTGTCTTACTTCGATTCTTCGGTAAAATTCAGGTGTCTTCGTTTTTATTGTTGCATATATGACATGTGCGTCGTCAAAATGTACGTATGACATTTCAAATTTAGTTATAATTTTGGCCATAATATAATTTTATGTGGCCTTGTATTTCGTAGATAATGTATCATTTTTATGGATTTGTATTAAATATAAAATCGTTGAGATTTCCGTTCTAAGCCTTGAAACGGACTTGTATCCGTGATCGATGTATTATTGAAGCGAACTAGAATACTTTTTCTGTTTGTTATCCACCATGCGAGATACGATCTGATGTTTTTGAACGAAAACGGAACGATTGGCAAGGACATGATAGATGCATTTGATTGATTCATTTAATACAAAAATACACGATCGGAATAAAGATCAATTGGTGCAGAACAACTTTTCTTTTAATTGTGCTGTTGCTCATGACCCATATATCGAAGCTTCATGCGACGGAGAAGGTGATCGGCTGTCACTTTTTTTTCAGATGACCTTTCAAATACAAAATCGTCGGGATACAAGGAAAAGACATTTTTAGAAATTCTAATTGCGACATTGGCTGCAATTAAATGCATTTAATTAACGAACGCGACCTTTCGATCCGTCGCTCGGGTGTGGTCGTTTTTATGCGCGTTTAGGCCAAAACGATTTGACAGACAGGGTGACAGCCGCAGCGGATTACATTGCGCTGTTTTAGGATCCATATAAAATAATTAGTTATTAATGCGATTCTTATCGACGCTTAATCCGCAAATCGAGGATTAACAACAATATCGCATATTATTTACGACGCTTGTCATGGGCGAATCATCGATTGCGATAGTCACAATGCATCACGGTCTAAATGAGACATTCTCGAGTAAACTTGAAACGATATTATTTACAGTACTTATTTAAAAGCTATCGATTTATTTATCAGTATATTCGCCGACTTGCGCGAAACGCTGTGTTTCCGCATCAAAGTTTCCTTATTAAAGTGTGATTTTCAAACTGTACATTTATAGGTAGGCAATCAAATCAATTATTTACACTATAAATTTATATGAAATTGAATTTGCATTATAATATATTATTATTTATACAAATAATATATTATTTATAAAGGAATTTCATCAATATATGAGATTTATTTGAACGATTTAAAAAAACGACACTAGCGCCACTGTGGTCGATCTGCGCATTAATACATTATTTTAAGGAATATTTTTTATTAATTTATTAGGAAGTATATTTTATTATTAAACATTGATATATTCATTGAGATTATCCCATTCTGTCTTTATATTGTACAAAGCTTAAATTTTGGATAAATGAAGCATCCACGGAAAGCGAAGGAGTTTGCCTGTTACCTAAATAAAGCAACGGAGTCAAACTTTCACTTTCAATTGTTCCGAGTCCTTGGCACGATCTGTGAAACAATTGCGGTTTCGTTGATGTATTCAATAATGATGATAATTATAAGGTACGAAAAAAGCACTGCATAAAATCGACTGACGAAAGTATCAATTACAATAATATAATAGCAACCAATAAGATGCTGTTGCAATATTTGTATTGTGGTAGGTCTTAAATGTATTAATTATTTTATAATACGTTTCGGGAGATAAATGTGTCGTCACAATGTTTCCCGACAAGATTTGAACTGAGATGTGAAAATTTTTGACGTTTGATGATCGAGTCGATAAAATAGCGCACCGTTTTCACACGGGGATAATCACTGCAATTTTGTCAAATTTAAACGACCGCTTAAGTTTTGGTCGAAAATATACTAAAAATCCGTGCATATTTAAATCATAATTGATACTTGTTGGAGGTCATCACTGCAATTTTTGTTGAGCGATAATATGCATTTAAATCGAATTCTCCCCTTTTTTAAATCGCACGATAAAAATTTAATATTAACGATATAAATCCAGTTTGAATAAAATATGCGATATGTTGTATTTAAATGATTATATAATGGGACGTAGTGTAATTTGTCTTCATACAGTTTTACGATCCTTCCGATATGATGCCCGGGGCGCATTCCGTCGCGTTCAGCTCTGCCCTGTCGATATGTAGACACATATGTATCGAATTATTCAATAAATATGTTCATTTGTGAATTGCTCAACGGCTCCCCTATATTCTATGCCCGTTATTGTGAAATTGGCGAAATTGCTTTCGATCTTAATGGTACATAAAGATCGGTTATAGTCACGACGGTTGACAGCTCTCGGTTGGAAACAAACGGCTGTGGACACCCGATCCGGTTTGCATCTGAATGTCCGATGATAACCTATCGATAGGAGACTTTTTCAATAGCACCGGTGATCCTGTCGGTTGACGAACTTGATCCACTTTTGTGCAACTCGAGCAAAAACTACGGACCGTCGAATGAAGTAATGTATGACCGAAATACATCATGCTAGAATGCTCTCTCATCGGAGATATTCGGTCGGATCGATAAATCGGTCTTAAACGACAGTAAGGAGTCTCTGAGTCCATACACCGTACCGTGTAGTCATTAATCAATTTTCTAAAACGGCATGCATGGCTTCGTTTTGAAAGCAAAGAAAACATGTTGTATGCAGTTTGACCTTAAATAAAAATTAATTGCATGCACAAATTGTATATATAAAGATTAGCAGAAGAGGAAACGTAATCCATGGACCGAGAACAAGTTTCTTGAATGTCAACATACGTTTGCTTTCCATTGAATGTGACAAATTATTATGGCGCTGTTGCAATAAAGCGGTTAAATATCAAATTTGTTCTTTTTAGATTTAAGCCGTTTGAATGCTACGCCAAATTTCGTAAATTATGTATTTAAATAAACAGGCAAAGATAAAAATACAATTCAAAAATAGATAAATAAAGCACTAAAAAATTGAAATATTGAAAATATACCCGAAGTAACATTAAAAAGCATCGAGAGTTTCGTCATTTAGTCTGGATCTGATTTTGGAAGCCAGGCAACCTGCTGCTGAAAATGCACGCTCAGCCTCCACGCTCCTTGGAGCTATCGTCATCAGATATGTAAATGCTAGCTCGAGTTGATGACCCCGTGAATCCCCATTTTCGTATAACACCATCAATGTGACTGATAAAATTCCTTTCTGCTGAGACACGGGCTGACATTCGTAAAATTCCCGATTTCCCGACAAATTATTTATTTCCGTCGCTGCAGATGAATACTTATATACTATAATACTTTGATGTGATTCGTAATTATATTACGGAGGAATACAAAAATTCTGAACCCTGTATCTATTATATTTCATATCGATATTCCCATTATTAGAGTCGAGGTGTAGTAAATACATCACCGGTAGGGAAAGGTTAATATAACAATTTGAATGTACTCTATATATGTATACATAGATTAGACAGTTACTGCCCCTAGGCGTCGCCTAAGTTTGCCAATTAGTCCAGGATATGTCCAGCCAACCAAAGCCGTGGTGGATATTTGAACGATGTTATATACCATATATGCCATGCTCTTTCACAACTTATTTTAATTACATTTAAAAATCGAGCGTCCTTATTGAAGACCCTATATCTTCAGGATAATTTAAGCTTGCCAACAATAACTGATTGTGCCTGGGAACTATCTAGTTGCAAGAAGATGACAGTTGACTATTGAACGAAATACTGTGATGCAAATAATATAAATTACTACTGATTTTCTGCAAAAAAAATATTCAAAGGTCTTATGGTTGTTGATTCATAAATGTGCATACCATTACATGATTGCTATGACAGAATCGCTTTCACAAAGCATTGCACATAAATCGCGATTAGCAAGACGTTACAACCAAATGCGGATATCTCCAATCATTCAAGGAGATAATCATCATTTTATTCTGGTCCGCTTGCTTAATAAACACATTGATCCTTCCGCAATCTTCTGCTGAATCTTCCGAACCATCCACTAAAATGCCATCATCCGAGCGCTATTTGATCTGTTCGATTTTACTATCTAGAATAATTTACGATCCAATAAAACTCATACAATAAAACACAGAAATATTGGATTCGAACGCTGATTTACTGCATCGACGACGCAATAAACTGTCGCATAAAACGACGTCAAAGGCTGCACGTTCCCGATAACTTTTAGCACGATTCCTTCGATTTTCTCGGGCAGTTTCAGCAACAATTATACGATGCCAATAAATCGTCCGGCGGAGAGAAGGAATTTCACAACTCCACTATTTTAGCGGCCTAGAAATAATTCGATTAGGTCATATGGCTGCATAATATTTGACCCATGGCGAATTTGGCAAACGCCGTTTGATAGTCATCAACGCTCGGATTAATGGCGAATGGCCCAAGGTGTCGTGGTGGCCCACGAAACAGCCTCCAAGATCGCAAATCTATTGTTCGATTTCTTCATCTGCACTCAGGCTTTTGCTAATGACCGCTGAAATTAGCACCAACGCGAAACGAACTCATGAAAAGAAATCCTCGCATATATCACTCCGGGATTAAACGACGAAATATGTCTCAATTTAAGACAATTTCGACACAACAAGTTATGCAATCGCATGGAGATATATTGCACGCTGTAAATCATACAAATTTGATCGATAAACACAGTTGAAATGGAGTTAAAACATGGCACAAGTCCATTTTGCGATAGAAAAACGCATTCAGGATAAACAGCAAAGCTGAAAATTTTCAACTAAATCTAATAATATTTAAATGCAATCAATTCCTATTGAGCACATTAATATCCCACAGGCTATATTATGAAATTCTTAATAACGAACCAAAAAAAATCAATTTAACCTAGATGGACCCGACCCAATGACCTCTCACTGTCCGGATATTGACTCTGCCAATTAAATTTGACCTGAATGCATAACAACCCCTATAGCCTGTGTTATCATTTATAAAAATGCTTTTTTATAGACTTCTAGTGAATACCCGCTTCAGATCACGTATAGCGCGAGCCGAAGATCTGGAATCCAAAAGCATATACACACGTCCCCGCAGCCCAAACTTCATTTCATCAGACCAATATGCGCCAACATGGTGCATCCGTACAATATTTTTACTATGCTTATGTTATTCTCACAAGCGTAAACATTAAGTTGATAAAGTTTTATTGCAATCGGATGAACGGCATGTAAGCGCATTAAATACGGACAAACAAACATTGTTTTTTATAAATGATCCGACAAAACGCCGATTAATATTAGGGTGTACCACATGAACGTTCGCAAAGCGCAGGTGATAATTAAAAGTGGATGCCGGCGGATTTTCGAACATCCTAACCTTTTCAGCGGGTCATTAAAAGATGCCTTCCATCCAGAACTGCTCGGACTCTTATGTAGCCAGACAGATGGAATGGAAGTGGACGGGCGTCGTATATAAAGTCTCTCGTCCTAGATAACTTCTTTATTAGTCACAAGACAAAGATCTGGCCGCTGGAAGTACGTCCTCCCGCAGCCAAGGCTATCCGACCACTCCTTATGACTCCCGCCTCCTGCGCGTAACCATCGAACATGCTATCAATCTAGCGAATTAAATCTACACAGATTAACAGCGCCATTGCATGGGGATGGTATTTCTCCCATGCTAAAACGTCAAAGTATGGAATCGTGCCTATTTATTAGAATTGGCTGTGTTTTGGAGATGCATTGGTATTCAACCACTCAAAATAAAAATATTTTTAGTATAACTAGTCTTAATATAATAGTAACATATTGAGGACATTCGACCGACTTCTCGGGCCTCCTGCATTGCCTTCGTTGCTGCGTTGCGTGCGTTGTCCGGCTACAGAAATAACACTAAAAGGTCACTCGGAGCACGGAACACTGCGCACCTATTGATATTATATTCGTAATCCTCGTAGAAAACGGAAAAAAGGACTTATAAACTAATCTCTCTAGATCTCACATTTTCATTTAATGATCCAGAGGGGGGCCTCAAAATTAAATTACGCCTGGGCCTATCAAGTGCTAAAACCGCCAATGATGAGCATATTGATACCATCCGGACAGTGAGAGGTCGATGCCTCTAGTTGAACTAATGTAAATTGATCTTAATAGAATCAGTTATTCAGGTTGCTTTGGAATAGATGCTAACTATTATAAATTTACACCTATTTTTGTATTTGCATTGGAATTATGTTGGATATAAAAGTACTTGCTTTATGCAGTTTCATTCAGTTTGACGATGGACCTGTTTCTATAAGATCGAAACGCGTTTCTGCCAATAATAAATGTAGAAAAACATCATTTTTATGGCTACATGCTTGCAAATGCTGCAAATGCAAAGTCTTCATTTAGTTAGCACGGTACAAACCCAATTGTACGCTTTGCATTGTTACTAATTAAAATATAATTGGTCTAGATTGAGACAATTCGTCCAATAATAGATTGTCTGTCGAGGCATGTTTTTTATGGACAATATTTTATTGTCTTTAGAAATAATTCAATCAGCAAAGAATAATGGATATGCCTTTTTTATGTAACACTGCCGATGGATATTTTTTATCTTGCAGAATGGCGATATTATATCAGGCGTGAGGCTGTTAGAAAGCAAACAGAAGCTGTTTTTTTTATTACTTTATTCCAGCAATAAGACATTGTTGTAACAATTTAAAAACAAATAGTCTTATCTGATCGTCCTTCTGAGGCGTTGAAATTGTCGTCCAAGTAGCTCAGTAATTAGATTGCCTCACTCCTTACATCATTTAATGTTTGATTTAGTGATTACTATCATAATGTAATTGTTATTAAATACATCTCCGATCGAAGGCAGGGTTACATTACATATACAAATACATTTCTTCGACTATTGTATCCATCCATTACTATCTACAAATTTAGAATTTGGAATAAGGCTTCGATTTTATCATATTATTGATATTAAATCAACCGATTATGAGCTACAAAAGTCATATATGACTGTGACAAAAGGACCAAGAAGGTAATCTGAACAAAGTTACTATCTTTTTATGCGGTTTTCAATAGCATATTTGTCCATGGAATAACATTTATTTACATTCGATAAACGCGTATTTTATCGTCCACAATATTTTTGTTGCTAGTCCATGATTTTTGATGACTTTGAAAGTTCATCGATTGCATTAAATTTGTAACTTTCCATTGACTTTTTTTATCGCGTCCATCTTTGCAATTAAAGATGGAGATAAAAAGATAAACAGCAATTTCAAAAGCATACTTATTTGCAGGGCTCTTTAGAGAAAACACTGGGTCTATTTTACAATTAATTTCAGAAATGAATCGTCATCGGAAAATCTCGCAGTTGGGATCACTCTCTTGTTGAATACTTATAAATAAACAGCATTTTAGGACTGATCAGATAGTAAACACATCGCGTAGGTCATCTGTAAAAGCGATCATCGTATGAGGCACAGGCAAAGACAATGCAATCTAAAATCATGTTTACAAATATACTGTCTTATTGTCAATAACATATATATTAAATTAAACTATAGTTATTTTTGCTCTGTGAAATATAAATTATTTTTATATGGCACGTCTTACATAACAAACTGCATACACAAAAAATATTTTTACTATGCGTATGTTATTTCTGCAAGTATAAACAATAAGTTGACAAAGTTTTATTGTAATCGGATAAATGGTATGGCAGCGCATTAAGTACGAACAAACAAACATTGATTTTTATATATTAGACTATGCTTCTGTTACTCGCGCAATTCTTAGCAATAAGTGGACGAAGTTTTATCGCAATCTGATGAACGATATGGCAGCGCATCACATACGAACAAATAAAGATTCGTTTTTATATAATAGATTTCATTATTACAAAACGCTCAAATTCAATGATTTGAACCTTTACAATCATTGGATCATAAAGATAAAGTTTAATGATAAAAAATGTCTAAAATTGGTAAATTCAAATATTATGAATGCAATAAATAATTTAGTTGCTATTGGTTTTAAGGTTAAGCACATAAAATGCATTAAAATGTTAATAATAGTGATGATACGACTATATTATAGGGAAGAAATATTCCTATAGACATGGACTTATGATTAAAGAATCATTTATAAAAAGAGTGTATAATTCGTCTTTTTCATTTAAGTTCGTATTTTAATTTTAAAACTATATTTTTCATTAATAAGATTATGAAAAACATATTACTCCCCCTTTTTTTATAATTCAAATTTATGATTTGCTTATCCACACAAATATGCGATTATAACAATAAAAATATAATATATTTATTTAAATATAAATAGCGATTTGAATGCTTTATTTTTTATCAATTGTATATTTTGCTATTTACATGTTAATCCTGCGTATTTATAAATTTATCTTTTTATTTTCAGAGTCAATTTGAGCTGACATTATCAACAATGACATCTGTAGGGCAGATAATTCATTTAAACTGATCTCGATAGGAATTAACTATTTTTATTTCGAAAAAATCGACAATCGAGTCCAAAAATAAATATTCCCCTTTCGCGATCATTTCGCTCGGAAATTTGGCAAGCGCCCGTCGTCCGTCGGTTACGGTCGTATAATGATGTCTTCGGACCAAAATAGTTTGCAATTAAGACTAAGCCGCGGCTGTCAGTGGGTCATAGGGACCGATTTCATCATGTCAGATACCGACGATACCGATTGGGTTTTGTACAGCGAAAGACCCGATTGGGTCGACGTCGTGCCCGTCCCTCAGGATGATGGTCCCAATCCCGTCGTCGCCATCGCCTATTCTGAGAAATGTAAGTTCTATATTAGGAAACAGATAACGCCTACTAATCCCGGCAAGTTTTCTTTTAATTTCTTTCTGATAAGAATTTTCTGTGATATGATATGATGAATATATTTAATATTTAAACTAACATATAAGTCATATATTATTATATTAAATATTTATAATCACTTATTGATTCATCTATATATGAAACGAAGTTGGGTCTATGCTTTCGTATATTGCCATTAATATACTTCTATGATAAACTATTGAGAACTTTACCACCATATCAATTGAAATATTTCTTGCGTATATCTATAATTAGAAGATTTTGAGTCCGTTTGCCAAAGGTCAAATAAAAAGCATTTATCCAGTACATACGCAATACAATTCAATAATATTTAACAAGTACACTTTCTTATATGAATATGCTCTATTTAGTTCCGTATAAAGAATGGTCTTCCATTGGGCAATCATCACTATAAATACTATTACTATCTAAACGATGATAATTTCAGCTACATTAATTTAAATATGTATTTGATTATAATTTATGTAATTTAATGCGTGTAACTATGTATTTATTTATATTTTTAGTCAAAGATGTTTATGATTATTTTCGAGCGGTGCTCCAAACTAATGAGAAGTCCCAAAGAGCGCTGGCGCTCACTAAAGATGCATTGGATTTAAATTCTGCCAATTATACTGTATGGCAGTACAGGTAATATATTTTTTTGGTTTAATAATTTATAATAATGAGATTTCATTCCAAAGATGTTTTAATGAAACAGCGTTAGATAAAATCATAATTGAAGTGTCAGCGGTCTTGAAGGCGGACCAGTTGGACACACAGAATTCATGAATCGACACTGATTGACTTTGTCCATTTTTTACTCCGAATTGTCTAATCCTCTTCGTCTTTGCTTAACCCTTTTGGCCCCAGCCATTTTTGAGTGGTACATGCTAAAAGCCCCACGCTGTTTTGCATGAAAAACACTGCTTACTTATAATTTAAAAAAATATGTATTTAAAAACAAAAAAACATAAATACAAAAAATACAGTATAATAATTACATACTAATGTATATTGTTACAACAAAAAAAGTCAACATTTTTTAATATAACAACATTAAAAAAAAAGATATATAATCATAAAAAGCATACAGGAAAAAAAAATTGAATTTCAAAACATCACTACAGCCCCAAATAATATACTAAAAAATTAAAACTTAGTTCTTCTTTTTCCTTTGCAAAATACCTATCTGAAAACCAAAAAAAATATTTTAATTTCCAATAAGGCTTTCTACATTTCCTGTCGGGCCATTTTTTAAAGCCAGCAGAAACGCGACAATTTTTAGCAGCTTGTTCTCATTTATACTCTATCCATTTACTTCCATTTTTTTCTATAATATTTATGGTGAACATGGCTGCCCGCAGAAAATTTTCTAAGGGGGGGGCAAAATATTTTTAGTAATGTCTCTCCACACTTTCTTTATGCTAACACGAAGTGATTTAAAATAAAAGTAACATAATTTGACCATTTCCAATCAATCCGAGGGGGGGGGGGGGGGGGCAAGTGCCCCCCCCTGGCATCAAACTTGTCCTATTTTTTATACTGCTGAATAATATATTCCGCCATTTTTTATACTGCTGATATAGTGATGGCGGAATATATTATTTGCGTGCTCCAAGAGTGGTTGGTATCTGGCACATTGATCATAGCCCGGTTCATTTGGCTTCGGTATATTTGCATTGTTTACTTAATGGAAAAAAATGCAATAAATCTTCAAATCTGTGCTTCGTAAACATTTTTTCGAACCATGGTGTATTTTGAGATGAACTTGTACCCCAATACAACTTTATGGTTAGTTTTTTGATAATCCCCATATTCATAATGCAAGATAAGAACCCTTTTATTTCTTCGACTGTTACCTTTTTCCATTTTTTCACAGCCACAGAAACATTTTCTGAACGTTTTGCGAATAACTGCTTTGCATTTCGGTTGGTTTTTTATACCATCAGCGAAAGAAGTAAAGTGGTAAACAATAAATCGAAGTAAGCAATAGGGGGTGAATCCGATGGTGGTATGTGCTTAGGGTCGGGAATTTCTTGGTAATCAAAGGGCAATGGTAATGGCTCTTCGGGAGAAAAAACCTCAACATAGTCCTCATCATCCATATCCTCATAGTTACTATCGCTCACTTTCGATTTTACGTTTTCTGATTGTTCACTTTCACTACTAATGTTTATATCACTCTCGTCAGTTCTACATCCATGTGTGAACTTGGTCCAGTCATTTATACAATAAAAAGACTTGCCACAGAAATTGAAAACGAAATATACAAATTTCAAAATGAAATTTACTCGTGCGACCGAATACTGCGAAAATCAAAATTAGACTGATCCATAAATATTTGAAAATCCGACCAAATATTATTCTGGAAAAAAAACATCTTACAAGTTTATCGATGGCCAAGTAACGCCCAATAGATGCTCATAAATTTTATATATACAAAGAATATTTTGACCGATAGTAGACAAACGCTGTCAAAAAATGTCAATTGATTTTTTTTTTTTTGTAAAGACCCGGTCCGGCTGGGGTATACGTTCCCGTTATTACGATAGATCATTTATTACAGGGTAGCTTTTGTTGAGGTGCAAGGGTGCAATAAATGGTAATCTTTTGTTTGAATACTGCGGCGAAAGATTTTTTGTTTTACGATGCTTCAAATTTTATGAACATTACAACAATTAGGTACCCTATTTTTTTCAAAACATACACAAAGGTCTGTACATTCATATAATATTTTAACAATGTAGAAAGGTCTGTTCTAAATGTAGAAATTGGAAGCCGCCATCGAAAAGCGTTAAATAAAAATGAATTGAAAATTTTTTATGGGTCTTAAAGGGGATTCCCACACATGATGCATAAATTCAAATTGAATTCGCCAATTTTAACAATTGTTATCCTATCGCTTCGCTTAAACATTGGGCCGACCCAGGCGACATAAGCCCACAATAAAATAAAGACAACAATATTTTCTACCAATTGTAAAATTTAAAAAACCCACCCAATCAGTCTTCTTCGGATAACTTCATTTTGTAATAAAAGTTTGTAATCGTTCTGTAGACATGTTCGGGTATGGCGTTCAATCGCGAGGCATTCGTTCGTTATGTCAGCGGTCTGAAAAGCAGACCAGTTAGGCCCACAGACCTTGTGGTCACTCCGTCCTCTTTTAAGGATTTTTGCGACATTTTCGGGGATAAATGCGTACCCAGGGCCTTCTATAATCTGTACGATCATGAAAGCCCCCTCATTCTAGACTCGCAGACGAGTTTTTATCGAGGAGGGGAGGACCCTCGTTACTCGTAGCTTACACAGTCACGAAATGCTACCTAGCCCTTTTGGCCATTACAACTACTAAAAGCTACTTATTTATAAGGAATATATCTACCTAATATTCATAACCGTTCATAGAAGGCAACTTAGCTATACCAAATTTCAAGGCTCACAGCCCTTAGGAGCATTTACATTATGTGACACCTTTCATGTTACATTCCTGGCCCTGTATTATCTGTTGCTACTTTCACAACGATAACATTATCTTCCGTTGCCTTCTATATGGCTTTGAAATCACCGAACTCAAATTTGAGACTGGAACAACACCCAGTCTCAAATTTGCGTGGATAAATTGCACATAGACGGGACGACACCCTCAATTGGTGTAGGAGCGAATCCGCGATGCCTTTTGACGTCACGTAGGACTTCACTCTAGTCCGATGATACGTTCATCCAGGTGATCTGCTGGATGAGCATTCTAAATGAAACTCGAAGGTCGTGCTACTTTCGATATCAAACAAACAAAGAGGTTAATGGACGCATTGCTTTTTTAACGCATCCTGTATATTGTAATCATTGTTGTATTTGTTAATACATATTAACTTTTAATTTGAATATATATATTTCAGGAGAGAATTATTACAAGCTTTGAATACAAATCTCATGGATGAACTTGATTATCTCCAACAAGTTATTGAATCGAATCCAAAAAATTATCAGGTAAATATAAATATCTTTTATGGGTGTAAAGAGTATATTCTTTTAAATACAAATGTACCATTTCTTTAATTTATTCTAAAGGTCTGGCATCATCGGCGCGTCATAGTAGAATGGTTAAATGACTCTTCACAGGAATTGCAACTCACAGCTAACATCTTAGATCAAGATCCCAAAAATTATCACGCGTGGCAACATAGACAGTGGGTGATAAAATCTTTCGGGTAAACAAACAATTTAATTACTTACTTGTATTCAATAATCACAACTATATGCATATATAAACTGGTTAAAATGTTAAATTTGTAATTTTAGGTTATTTGAAACTGAATTAAATTATGTAGAACAACTCTTATCTGAAGACGTGAGAAATAACTCTGCATGGAATCAGCGCTATTTCGTAATATCGAATACATCAGGATTTCCCGACGACGTAGTTCAACGTGAAGTTAGTTACACAATGAATAAAATTAAAGTTATCAAAACGAATGAAAGCTCATGGAACTATTTAAGAGGAGTGCTTTTTCACGATAAGCAAGGTCTGAGTGGGAATTCTTCAGTCACTACATTCTGCGAGGATTTGTATAAAAACTCCAACAGATCTCCGTTCTTATTAGCTTTAATAATAGACATGTGCGATGAAGCCGTCTCCAAGGGTAGCGAGACCGCACTCTATAATGCTCAACGTGGACTCGAATTATGTAAAGCGATGGCTGATAAATATGATAAAATTAGAGGAAAGTATTGGATGTATATATCGAATAAGTTTGCACCAGTAGATAAAGTCGTGGGAAATGACGTGGATCATGCGAAAATAACATCCGAGGATTCTAAAATTGATTCGAGCGTTGAACCGACTGCATAGCTACTTTTAAAAATTGCCTTTGAAAGATGAATCTTAATAAATCTAGCTAATTATAATTTTGTTGATGCAATTTGTAAATGAAATCTTAAAATATTAATTATATTAAGCTTTCTTATCGTATTGTCGTCTGCATTTTACAAGGTCTGAAAATGTGTCAAATGTATTTAGCATTCAATCATTTGAGTAGACTCATGATTATTGTCGACAACTATTTTTTTCCAATCTATTCTAAAGCCTGTTTGTTGTACAATTGATCAATTTATTCTTCAACGATTTAAAGCGATAATTTATCATAAGCTCAATCAAACTGAAACATTATTATATTGTCTGTTTAAAATTGTGGAAAAAAATACACATTGACAACCTTACCTTTTATAGATTACACACATTGTTACCTTTTATATTTTAAGATTTATGACATCGTACAAAAATACATATAAAATAAATAACTCGCAATTTGTTTCTATAATCTGAAGTGTGCTAAATCTTCTCCTCGATATAGATGCTCCTTAAGATTTGGGGCAACATGATTAATTTATTTAATTGGATAAGTTTTTTCATATACTGTGATTGTAGTACGAACTTTTAACAATAAATTTTATTATTTGTTTTATCTCATGTATTTAAAAACAAATCCTTTTATCATGTAGTATAATTTTTAGAATAAATCATTACATCGGTATCATTTGAAGCCTGTTGAAAGTTCCTGTTATGATCATTGATGCTTACTGCGATGCGTAATGCTTGACGATATTATTACATAAGGGGTGAGGTCGCCAGGTGCAGCCCTATAAACATATCCCACTTCGATGTTCACTATCAGAAGGAGACGGGGGCAACTTTGAACATGTTGTGACAGACAACGGCTGACAGCACCCATGGATATATGTTCCATACAACCTGCGCTGCTGTACGGTCTGTTTTGAGTTACCCCGGACTAGCCACACAGATTATCATCCACTGAACTTTATCTCAACAGGATGACACTCACGTAAGAGCTTCCAAATGCCTGACCTTTTCAATCCGCGTCCTCAGGTTTCTACTAACAATGCTGCTGTCCATTGTCAGGGATTTTTAAGAATTTCCTTCTCTCTGGGATAAGGTGTTGCAGTACCTTCCAAAACTGGACTGTGCCTTTGGTAAGCGGGGGCACTTTCTCGTCATATTTTCTAGAGTAGGCCCTGCCACGGAGTTACCCATCACCACTCTGGTCTCAGCGCTCCTTGTCCGAGTGACTGCTATATCACCACGGCAATTGGCCGCAAGAGCCGTTCTCCTATCCGCAACCTGGATACCTGTGGGTCGCATGAAACTTTGCCTCCGAGCAATGGTTGCCAATCCATGTGTACTTAGTGTTTGTTTAAATTTTTTTTATTTACTCTAGGTCTATATTATTACACCAAGAACACAGAAATCCCGGCGAGAAAACAATGTCTTCTCGTGGCCAAGACAATCGGTCGACCTCAAGACTTTTTAACGACTCATTCAGAACTGAGTGAACTGAACTACTCAAACCAAATCACGTTGAAACTGATTTATTGTGTGTACACACGTCTTTTAATATTTTCTTGACAATTGGCTAAAGTTTATTTGTGCTTAAAACAATAAATAAAACATCGTATTGGTTATTTTAAATATGATTATTAATAATATAATTACAATTTAGTATGATTCATAAAAATACAAATATACATTATTAATGCAACTCTTGAAAAATTACTAAGACACTTGGGTGATCGCAACATTCGGAGTCTTTATTTCGATTTACATAAAAACAAAAAATAACAAAAAAAAAACATTATAACAAATGTATTGGCACTGAGACGTTTTTTATCTTACAAAAATTTACAAATGGTGGGAAACTGAGCACAATGGCGTAATAGGCTCTCTCTATAAGTTATAAATATATACATTTTTATTTATTAGTTTGTTATTTTCCGTTATGGATGGAGACGAAGGAAAGTCGGAAGGATTAGACGGTGTTATTCCTGTTAATAGTTTTGATACGCGGTCGAATACGAAGTTTCCCATTCCTTTGGACGGGATTTGTTTCTGATGAGGCCCCAATGTTTCCTTCACGCTTAAATTATTTGCGATGACGTCGCTGGATATCTTGCTAGTAATTTTTGTGTTGATCTTGTGTTCGTTAGGTTTGGCTGCATCCGTCGAGATTGAATTTTCTGTATTTTTATCGGCATCGTTTGAAATTGTAGACGGCTGTTTCTTCACATTGATGTTTCCGATTGTAGGCATTGTAAATGTAGTTGGAGTGATGCTCTGGAACGGCTTCGGTTTCCACGGCAGGTGTTTGTTCTCTTCAACTTTCGATCCATTTATGTTAGTCGTATCCTGAATTGATAATATTAATTGTATTAATTAAATTTCAAAGTGTCTTTTATGAATTAAAATAAATGTATACTTACAAAATGGTTAGATAATATAAGGCAGTGTTGTTAATTTCATTTAATTTATATCGAGTCATTACGATGTGTAACTTGACGTGTTACTGTATTTTGGGTGGTTAGAGTTTTATAGAATTTTATTTCAAAAGAAGAAATTGTTTCAGATCTTCCAGAAGAGATTTGAGTAGGTTTTTGTGCGGTTATCGAAGATTCCGAATGTTTCGGACCTGTTAATATTTTACATCTTGTGTGTTGTACTATTTTGTGCAAACCAATCTACGGAAGGAGAGGAAAGGTATGTTAATACGATGGCATATTAGTCACACAAACACACAAGATTCTGTTATAAAACTATCAATTTTTAAAATGGAACTTACTTCCGAATTTCCCAATGTTTTCTGAAGAATGCTCAACGAATCTTGGAGTAAATTTGTTGCTTTTTTCCCACATTTTTCACAATCCTAAAAAAGCAATATCGACACATTAATATTAATTGAATATAGGATAATGTATTGTTTGTAATAACAATGATTTAGATGTAAACGATATACATTTACAAGTATTTTATAAAACGTATTATGGTTTAAAACAGTTGTACAATATTAAAAATTCTGTTTTAATTATGATTAGCTTGAAATAATATTGATGATTTTATAAGAAGATGATATCATGCATACCATGGTAATGATCATAACCATGAAAATTAGAATTAATATAAATAAAAGATCAGATAAGGCTTTTAAATTATCGATTAAAAGTATTTATTGTACTATAAAATAATTTCTTCTGATCATATATCGTGAATATAAAGTACGAGGGTAGTCCCCAGAAGTATCCAACCTGACGTTTAGATGATGTTGTTTAAAAAAATTACTATTGTAGAAAGTATCTACGCTGTAAAGCATATGTTTGAAGACGTAACGTCATTTAGTATTTGTTTGACTGCCTTCAATGATAATTGATCATCGTTATGTGACTCAGGGGGAGTCTGCTCCTTTGTTTGCAACAGTAAATTATTGGATGGCAGAGTTTGAACGAGGCTGTATGTGCTGCCAAGATGAACATCGCATTGGTTGACCAAATAAACTGACCGCGCCAGAAATAGTGAAGAAAACCCACTCGTTTGTTCACAACGAAACAAAAACAGCGACATTTCAATTGGGTGTTTCATAACAATAAAGCAGAGTTTTTGCATCGATTCATAAGCATGGATGAAATATGAATCCATCACTTCACACCTGAGACGAAGGAACAGTTAAAACAATGGACTGAAAGAGGCTCTTTGTTAGGCTGAGTACTTCAGGGACTACCCTCATATGTTAGTATACAGATCAAGATCTCGTTAAAAGGATAAATTCATGCTATGGATTAAAAATATATAATGACGCCGTCTTTGAATACGTAATCCGCTTTAAGGGTTGTTCAAACTATCATAATATGTTTGCGTAGAAGTCGAACGACATGCGATAAATTAATTAGTACACATGAGGATTTAAACTAACCGTTATTTCTTTTAAAGCTTTTATTATATTGCTGTTAATAGTGTAAGCTTCTTCCATTGTCAGTATGTTAGTTCCCTGAAAAGAGGTTCTTTATATTAATCCGAGGTTAATACACAAGAAAGCATGCCGGAATAAATATGATATTCATATACGGTTGTTATGGACCTATCAATGAATCTACTGTACCTTTTTGTTGCAATCTTGTAACATACATTGATCGGAGGAAGAATCGCTATTATTACTATTTGTGTCATCGGATGTATTAAGACTATCTTTTGTGTTTATTTGTGATTCGTTTTTCACTTGTGAGATGACACCCTCTTCGGCGGATGTTTTTTCAGACGGCTTATTCTTTAACAGTCTCAGCTTTTGGTCTTCAATTTTAAATTTTGAATTTTCGAGACTAAGCTTTGGCTTCCGTTTGGGTAGAGCCGGTTTTTCTCTGTTTACAGCGTGTTCAGAGACCGCGTGCATTTTATCGGATTCATTTGCATCCGTTACGCCCAATTCATTGGACGTCTTCTCTGTAGTTTTTGGTTCGAGCGCTGTTATTTCGTTATCAAACGATTTTCTATCCAAGTCAATATCTAATTCCGGGGATGCCGACATGGGTTCTATTTTTTTTGGTATCATTTCGCACAGTTGTTCTAGCTCTTCGCGTGCCGATGGTAGTCTTTGGTATTCAGATAGCTCTTTTTTCAGTACATCCGCTTCTTTCGATTTGCTCATCAATTCTTCGAGGAGCGATTTGATATTTTCTTCGTTCTCGCTGTGCCGCCTCGATAATTCTTGTGATAATTTTTGAACTTCTTTCTCTAGCGTTTCCACCTTTAAATTTAGCAAAATGCAGAGATGTTATTGACATTAGGCAAGCAGGAATAAACAGACATACATGTATTAATTGTAGAAAACCGAATCCTTGAAAATATTGAGGAAGGATAACACACACAGTATAAATTAATTAATCAAAGGAGCACATATTTTTAAATACGAAATAGAAATAAAAATATACATAATATTTTCTAAGCTATTCTGTATATAAAATCTAATTATTTAAGCTATAATTTAGTCGAAAACAAATTAATTAAAAATGGATTTAATTTTAAAAAGTCATACGATTTTGCTAAATTTTTTTTAGTGCAATTTAAAAAAAAGCATTTGTTGATATGCTTAGCAAATTGCAATACTTTTCCAAACCTATCCCGTTAGATTGTTTTACGTTTTAGTATATTTTAGCATTTTTAAAGTCCTCCCTTATTTGTAAGCATGACGATTGATTAAAAATTATTTCTTAGTATTCATAATATAATCCAAGTAAATAACGTATCGTATATTTAATTTACTTTTTAAAAAAAATACCAGGATCATCTTGAAAATAAGGTTACAAAGGCTCCTGAATACAAAAGCTGGTGACCCGACTACAGAAACGTCTTGATCTCAACGACAATTACATTGAAAAATAGTTTAATATACTTGTAAAATATCCTGTGGATTTCCATTAAATGCAAGCATTGTAACCTTAATTTCTGGACGACCTCGTATTATATATTTCGGAATGTTAATGTGTTAAATCGAGTGCACATACTTCCTCTTTTAGCTCGCCGTTTGTTACTTCCAATTCTTGCAACTCTTTAGATGTTTTCGAGAGCTGTTTCCTGATGGACGAAAGCTTCGAATTGTGAGCTTCGTCGCCGTCAATCTGCTGCTTCTTCTGAACTTGCAGTTCTTCCTGGGCGACCCCCACTTTTTTCTTTTGAAACATTAGTTCGTTCTAAAATTATATCATGCATTGTTAAAAACGCCGTCATACAACCGATGTACAATTCAAAATCTCGTAATGCAATTTACAGCGATGAATCAAAATCTCGATGCAAAATGCTTTATTTAAATTACCTTGTGACGCTCTTCCATGCTCTTTATCTGTTCCTTTGAGTGTTGAAGTTCAGTCTTTAGGATCGACAGTTGGTCCTCGAGGATTGCGATCTTCGATAGCAGTTCTTTGTTCTCTTGCGATAGTTTTTTGTACCCTGTTTCGAATTTCAACTCCGATTCTTCCAATTCACAAATCTGCAAATGAACATAAATTAAACAATCGTCGCAATATCGTTATAAGAACACTACAAGATATATGTATATTTATACCTTTTGTTCCAACGGTTCGCACTTTGATTTCCATTTGTTCTTTTCGCTTTCGGTTTCATTCATTTGTTCCTTCAAGTTTACTTCGTTATCTTCGTGCACTTTAATTTGCTGTTTGTATTTATTTTCAACGCCGGCCCACATTTCATCGGCCTGCGTCAAAGTCATCAATAAAACAACTTCCCTGTTCTCCAGAGCTTTGATTCTTTCCTTTAATTCTGATTCTTTATCGAGTAAACCTTGAAGTTTTAATTTGCACTCATCGTCACAATTTTTTCCCTGCTCAAAAATAAATCACAATTACTTCAAATGTAATTACAGACTCAAACCGAATATCTACATTAAAATATGTACTTACCGTTGATGTATTTGCTTGATTTGGATTTCCTCTGATCGCTTGCAATTCATCTTCTAATGCCTTTATTCGGTTGGCAGCCGCCTCTTCTTGCTTTTTGCATAAAACACTATTTTCTAAAACGATCTTTTCGATGGTTGCCATTTTCGATCGTAGCATTTCTTCTTGAACTTTACATTTTCCTTGAACTCCCTCGTTTTCTCCATAACTAAAATACGTAGACGTTCACATGAATACTCAATAATTTTTTTCATATAATCAATCTATTTAAATTAACGTCTATATATACCTGTGTAGATGTTCTTCTATATTTTTCAATGAATCGGTATCAACATTTTTGCTGCTTAAATACTCAAACATTGCTTCGATTTCAGGTTGCAATGTTTCACTTGAATCCATTCCCAATGATAAATTATCAAACTTCGCTTTATAAGCAGCCTATTAAATATAAAGAATAAAGATTTAGATTGAATAAACGCTGATTAAAATACAGAATGCAGCAGGGAAATCTTCTATATTCGCAACGTATTTTTGGGTTTTCCCTCAGATCTCGAAGTGCCCATGCGGGGATCTATTTATGGACGCTGACCATGTTTTGTGTAGAGTTCCAGACATGGCTTCAAATTGCGAGGTGCTCAATCGAAATGTCAGCGGTCTGAAAAGCGGACCAGTTGGACACAGTGGCCACTCAGTCCTCTTTTAGGACTTTTTGCGACATTTTTGGGGATAAATACATACCCAGGGCCTTCTATGATCAGAAGCTAACTTACATAGGTGAATCTTGGCAAATAAGGTCGTGAACGAGTCTACACTTCCCCCCTCCCACCCCACAAAAACTATATATTTACCTAGCTAGTTTCTCCCCTGGTTATTGAGAGCTGGTTATTAGTCCCGAATCCTCGTTTAACCGTTCCTTTATCATGATGTATTTACTACTACTCGACTCTAATAATAGGAATATAGAAGAGATGTAATAGGTATGGGGTTCTTCAAAATTTCATATAGTGTACCAAATACATATCATGGTATTTGGTGTGTTCATTTAATTTTTTTAAATCGCCTATACTGTTTGTGGTATATATTTTTAAAATACAGTAGCATCCCTGCCACATCCTATACATTAAATATTTAATTAAAGCTACCTTGAAATCAAAATCAGGATATTTATCGATGATTTTCCATATGTTCCAAAAGACGAGTGCCGGTACAGCATTCTCCATGACTTTGATTCTCTCCTTCAATTCTTTTTCCTGTTCTTGGAGATACGTCGATTTGTTTTCGTACTCTTCAACGAGGGCTCTATAACAATCTGCTTCGTTACGCGCGCAGCTTCTTTCTTCGTCGATGTCCCGCAATTTAGCAGATTGTATTTCGAATTCAGTTTGAAGTCTACGAAATTAAATAATCGTTTAAATATTTATACAAATTTATAAACCCCGCAAAATGTAAATATATCAAAACTTACACTTGACAATGCAATCTTGTATCGTTTTCGGCCTCTTCTAATTCACAGCGTTCTTCCTCTAATAAAACATACTTTTCACGCAACTTTTTCAAGTCCGTTTCTAATATCTAAATCGGATTAAACGAAACGAATTAGTGTTTTATCGGAAATTCAAAAAACGGAATTTTTGGATTACTTACCTTAACTTTAGATTGTAAATTTATTTCCTTCTGTAGTCTCTGTGCTAATTTTTTATCTCTTACATCATTTGAACTTTCGTAAATCGAAATTTTACTCTCCAGTAATGCTATACGATTTTCATAATATTCCTTGTGATCTTTTTCAATGTGTTGCATTTTGTCAATTTGATAATAATCATAATGTAAATTATCGGTTTTAGATAAACCGTTGTTTAATTTCTTATTTGCTATAGCGCCAGACTTCTCAAGCTGCTCTCTTATTTGATTAAGGCGTTGAACCTCCATTTCCAAATCGCCGGCAGGTTCTTGATTGGTAAAATCTGACCATTCCGTTTGCGTCTCTTTATTTTCCCAATCTGAATCTTCAAAAATACCACTTTCATGTAAGCCAAGAAGTAGCTTCCTTGATTCTGCCTTTATATCAATTAAATTCGCATCATTAGTAATCGACTTAGTTAAACTAGGATGATCGTGAAATGATTTTTGTGAATATGGAGATATTGTTGCGATTATTTTACTAGCCTTATTATGTTCAATATCACTTTTTATACAGTCAATGTCAAATGTCTTTTTACTTTTCCCCTAAAAAAATGCACAAAATACATATTGATTAATACGGTTGATAAATTATTATGAATGTACGATACGTTAACGTGAGATAATTACCCCGGAAAAGTCATCTTCGGTGAAACTGCTGCTTAAAGATTGAAGATTCCAAAGCAGATGTAAAACCTGTTCTAAGCATAATCTGTCTTCTTCGGAAGGTGTTTTTAAAAGAATTCGCTCTAATCTATCTCTAATGTCATTACTCTGGTGCTGCTCATTAAGTACTGATTCAATATGTTCAACATTCAAAGGCTCCAAATTATTTGTACTATTATCAATATGTTGTGTAAAGCTATTTTCCGACACTGATATTGTCGGCGTTCTTAAAACTCTATGTGTTTTCCCTCTCGGAGACGACGGGCGATTAGTGGGGGATTTATAGCCGGAATCGGATCTCCTCAAGGGCGGTGATGCTGAATTCTTCAAACACACTTCTGGGGAGGTACATCCTGAATCACAATCTGTCATTTCTTCAAGAGAGTTTCGCTGAAATTAAAAAATATTTTATAAGCATTCCATCGAATAATAGCCAAAATTACTTATCCGTTTACCGTATACTTTACCCAGTTATTCTTTACTTAATTAATACATTTGAAATTCAGTTACTTCTCACAATAACTAATAAAATAACGTATATATTTATAAAGGAACTTTAAAGCATAACGTCATACAATATTTATATAAATCGATAAGATTTAAAGCGTACAACTATAGCCAAACCACAAAATAAACCATCAAGTGACCTTCACCCCACTTTCCACAGTAAAAATAAATATACAACATTAAATAAATGGTTCAAATTTTAAAGGCATCATACTATAATCATTTCGGTATCCTTTGAACGCTATAAATATGACTTGATAACATGCATTAAACATCCTGTATTCTGCGGACATGCAACAAATTACTAAAGCAAGTGTATTCATTTAATACTTTTACTAATCATGCATATTAATCAAATTCCATAGAATAAATCGGATCAAAACATCAAGATTAATATAAAGATTAAATAAAATTGGGAATGGAAGTGCAAAGCAATCATACAGTATGCATAAATCAATTTCAATGCCGCAAAACGGCTTTTATTACGGCACTTTGATTACATATTTTCATACAATATCCCGCAAGAAATATAATGCAAATGACATTATTTTCATTTTGAACTATTAAAACTATATTATTCATAATTTTCTTCAATTAACTCATTAGTTATTCGTTATTAAATTAAATTTCAAGTGTAAATATAACATATTTCTTAATAAAATATGAAAATATACGCAATATAAGCATATATATAAAAACTTGTAAATACTAATTCTAATATTAATAGTCCTTTAATAGTGAAATCAAAATTAAAATATGTTTAAATCGAATAATATGTATTTTTGATAAACGTACAAACATCATTTTAAGCCATTGAAACGGTCCCATATCCATAAAGAACACCACAAGCATGCATTTTTAAGCATAAAACACTCTAAAGATCAGTCACTAAGACGCGTTTGATTGAAAATGTTACCTTTTCGCTGGTGTCTTCGAGTTCTAAGCAACGGAATTCGAGCAGATCGGCGTGTTCGCGCAGATCTTGAAGTTGTTCTTCGAGTTGCGTCGCTCGAAGCTGGGCACTTTGGTGTCCAGCCTTTGACTGCAATTAAAAGATATTATAATTGCAATTCAAAAATAAATAGACGATCAATCGCAATGCGTTACTTACAATGCTAAGAGCCATCTCCAGCTCGTGGATTTGTCTCCTAGCCGTTTCTAATAATCCTTCTTCCACATTGCCAAGGGAAGTCTCTCGTGATTGAAACTGAAACGCGTTAATAATATCGTCAAATCTTCAATCATACATTATATACGAATCCATCACCGAATACGGTTACAAATGAAGCGATGAACATAAAAACACAATGAACGAGATACATTATTAGAAGTGAAAATATCTCCCGCTGAGTGTGAAATTATATTATTGATGGATGCATGGACGATTTGTAAAATTGACGATGATTACCCATAAATCAGGTGAGGGTTGCGGAGACAAAGAGTTGGGACCTGATGAAACTGCAGAATCAACATCGGATATTGTATCCTGAAATTTGTATGAGATTAAGCGAACAAATAGACAATTATAGCGACACGTTTAATGTTCACCGTATACCTTGATTCGGTTAATAAACATATAAATTGAAGCATAAATAGATTAAATTTGCATATTGAACAGTAAGATATTAGATATTTACCTTTAATATATTATCCTTGCCGAATTGCTGCGAGTCGAGCTGTTTTTCTCTCTTCGACTGGAAAACATCAAAGCGTTAAAAAAACCGTTAAAAAATTGCATTTATATATATATTGTTTGGGATGGTAAGGCATTGTATCACGTAGTCTTTATTTATTTTAAGCATAGTACTGAGAATTTGATGAATTGAAGAGATGAGACGTGCTCTTATACAGCTATTCATTTCCTGGAATTATACGAATTTACTTTCTCCATGCGTATTCATGAACACATCTATGATTCTGTATTCAATGTATCGACATAATAAATCCATTGAAGGAATAATAAACGGCCGGAAATAATTTTTATAGGAGATTTTATGCCAAGAGGAACGGTTCTAATAAAATTTATTGCTTTAATATGGCGCAGTATCATATGAAGATTCGGAATTTTGGCAAAAATTGACCGTGATTTAGAAAGGTTTTATGCAATATTTTACAAGTTTGAGTATATGAAATTAAGAAAGCCACTATAGTCTTCGATTTTTTTTAAAAAATAGCGGGTCATTATTGCTGTTTATATTGTTTCCTATGACTTTTAACAGGATGGCGTCAACAAAAGATTTTCGTTTTTTTAATATAAATTCAAATTGGGACACAACGCAGTGAAAGCAGATTGAAATATCAACAGAGCTTTCGAAGAAAGATCTATTTGTGAGAAGACATTTAAAAGATGGTACAAAATATCCAGTGATATAAATATCGACAATTAGCCTTGATTAAGATCCAATACCGTCTCGTCAGTGGTAAAGATTTAAAAGCCATAGTAGAAGATAATCCACATACAACAGTCTGAGTACTTGCTTTTGAATAAATTGTTAGTGTCACTTCAATTTTTCATCATTCCGCATACCTCATTTTTAAATTGCATCGTTGCTTGTAAAGAAAAATGGATTTTATGCAACAATAGGAAAAGATCTAAACGATGGTTGAATCCCAATGAATTTGGAGTACTTTTTAAGGAATAAAATGCTTCGAAACCGGGACGAAGCAATTCAAGAGTTCGAATTTTTTTGGTTCTAAAAGGGCGGACTTTTATAAAAACGCAATAAATAATTTAGTTTCTCATTGGCCAAAAACTATCGAAGCTAATGGATATTATTTTGATTGAATAAATTATGTTTTATGAGTGTTACAACGTTTTAATTCTTATATACGAATTCCGAACGTTCATGTGGTACGCCCTATTAATTATGAATCGTAGAATGTTTAAGCATTCAAATGGTCATCGATTAATTTGAATGCTAAAACAATTGTGTGCAATGTATACACTTAAACCTTTTTTTGTGCGGTAACACGCACAAAAAAAGCTATGACTTTCATAAAAAAAAAACTAAAGATGTGTTCCATGGATTTTAAAAACTGCATAACTTTGAAACGGCTATATAAAATATATCCAAAACGCATAAAAAAAGTTAATAAAAAAATACAGGAAAACAATGAATTTTTGGTAGCATGGACACAAAGGACGTCTTGCATCAATAGTAAAATTTTAAAGATGTCTGAAATCCTTAAAAGAGCGCAAAACGCATTAAACAATTTCATTATGGTAAGACTGGCAAAGTTGCCGCGTCACTAAAATAGCTATAACTTCGTAAGTAGTTTGAATTTTGGAAATTCCTTTGGCTAATGTATTTTTAAAAGTCAAAATATTGGAAAAATGCAAAAAAAAACAAAATCAATTTTTTCAAAAAAAATTATTATTTTCCAAATTTCGGTTAGTGTTGATGATTTATTTCATATTTTATCCAAAATAGTTCGATTCGTACTCATTATGAAATAAATAAAAAATGCGTTAAAAAAACCGCATAACTTCAAAATCGCACAAAAAAAAGCCGCACAAAAAGAGGTTTGAATGTATATAAGAAGCAATTTATATTGATTTTATTGTGCTTTATATTAGGGGGACCAAAGAGTATTCGCGTATTTTGAGACTTTATTTTTGAGCTCAGATTGTGTCTGAAGTTATTTTTTTGCAGGACTATTATTAAACATTATTTTGGCGGAGACCTGAAACTAACAAACAATCGAGGAGTTATCGCCAAGATTGGGATCTCCATGGACCACTGTGCAAACACATTTAAAACTCATTGGAAAAACGAATAGGATGGGCGTTATGGGGTAGGATGGGTACTGCACGCCTTGACCAAACACACCAAAAACGACTTGACAGCGCAAAAAATTGTTTTTTTTGGCGTAGCATTATTATTGGTGATATTCACCAGACCTCACCCCGATAGATCTCCACTTTTTCAGTTCCATGGAGAGAAAAACGATTCAAAAATATAGTTAAAATGGAAATGCATTTAAATTTTGAAATGCATTTAAAGTTTTGTTTACTAAATATGCGAATATTTTTGGGTCCCCTTATATAAAATTTTTGATTGCTTTAAAAATATTTTCAATAAAAATGCATTAACATTCATAAGACAAAAGGCTTCTCGAGAAAAATGCGAGTCATCGGAAGCCAACGTACAGTAATTCTTGGAAATGCGATTTATTATGCACTATAAAGCATAACTTCAAAAGCATCATATGCAAAGAGGGCTTAATTTTCTGAAAAGAGAATCCTCGCCATTGAATCAAAATATCACCAACGTCCGCATGTCATGCTACGTGAGCCAACTCTTCAATTGTGCCGGTCGAAACGCGAACGAATTGTATCGAAACAAGTGTCGCAAATAGTTCTAATGTGCGAATCGTGCTCTCGGGTCGCTTTTGAATGGTTTCATTTTTTTCGAAATCATCACGACCTTTTTCCAAAAGCTACTGCTGTTGATTTATCTGCCTCACAACCGTGTCATGGGCCGCTTGTCTCACAAGTGCCGACTCCATTATTAAGCTTTGATTGATGCATCTGTGGTGTTTGAATCGTGCCACATTTAGTGGGTCAATCTTTTAAAAGTAAAATTTGATTGTGGCCATTGTTGATAATATGCAGGTACAAAGACTTGAGCAAACATGAGATTTATAATAAGATTAGAGAGTGAAAATGGGCGCTCGATAGGACTTGCGATCATTTTTGTACGTATTTAATTGAACTTTCAATTCTAATCGATCATATGAATTGCCTATTAAATGTACAAATACGGATTTTAATGTCTTTCGTGTGGGATTGCTTGAGGAGATCTTTAATTTGGATGAAAATGTCTGTTATTATAAATGTCAATGAAACATTATATCTATTATCTTATTTATATTATACTATCAATTTATTTGGTCTCGCGTGTTTGTCGGCCATTTTGTTCAATCACAGTAAATTCTTCCGATGGAGAGGTCGTCGCCTGTTATCATCCGTTTTTTGACTCTGCAGAACAATACCGCCGCAAAAATCCATCGGAAGCCCGTAGAACTTTCAAATTGTTATATTAACCTTTCTCTACCGGTGATGTATTTACTACACCTCGACTCTAATAATACTAATTTCGATATGAAACGTAATAGATACGGGGTTCAAAATTTTTGTGTTCTTCCGTAATATAATTACGAATCACATCAAAGTATTATAGTGTATAAGTATTCATCTGCAGCGACGGAAATAAATAATTTGTCGGGAAATCGGGAATTTTGCGAGTTTTGTCAGTGTCTCAGAAAGAAAGGAATTTTATCACATTGATGATGGTGTACAAAAATGGGGGCTCACGCGGTCATCAACTCGAACTAGTATTTAAAAATCTGATGACGATACCTCCAACGAGTGTGGAGGCTGAGCTTGCATTTTCAGCAGTATGGCTTCCAAAATCAGATTTAGACTAAATGACGAAACACTCGCTAATTTAGAAGAACTATCCAACATTTGGTATTGCAAGAACTATTCATTAGATATTTCATCTATCCAATTACAGAGAAGGCGTATATTAAGATTATTATGAAAGGTTTTTGACTCAATAAATACCCTAACTTTTGAGAACATACACTTGGTGGTGAAAATAGACGATGGTAGTGTCATTAGAGGGTTTCATTTTATACACACAAAATCCAATTAATTAAAACCCCACATTTTGGATAGGTTCCGTTTAAATTTAGATGTGAATAATATCCTCTGAACATGTTCAATGCTCGTTAACCCAATTATTCCCATGCGATTCCATTATTCAATACTAAATTTAGAGTTTCGACTACAAAATATATCAAACACAACTGAATCAAAAATGTATTTTAAACATTAAAATGCATTGATTAATCATCAATAATGAAGTTACTATGCTTTTGATGCATTTAAAAATGCCATTTGTAGTGTATCGCTAATACAATATAAACAAATAACATATTTGAGATATCATCATCATCATCATCATAGTGCAGCCACAAACAATCCCCTACAAAAATAGAGTCTCTTCAATAAAAATTCTCTTCGTAAAAAGTACTATACATTTTACTGGAAAGGGATTTCTGGAATACAAAGAGTCCATTAATTGAATGTATAATATTCAGAACTAGATTATGATGTATCTATTATATAAAAAAACAATGTTTGTTTGTTCGTATTTAATTCGCTGCCATACCGTTCATCCGATTGCAAACTATTGTCAAACAAACTTTGTCAACTTATTGTTTACACTTGCGGGAATAACATAGGCATAGTAAAAATATTGTTTGTGTGCGCAGTTTGTTATGCGAGACGTGGCATTGTAACACATGCCGGGTAATCAGTTTCGGGTCATCATAATTTTAGGAGTCCCAGGCTTGGAGTACACATAACATTACAAACTAGTTGATAAGAATATTATCTGAAGTATCGATTTAATAAAACAATGAATAGGATGAACAAAGAGTAAAGATTACAGTTTTATCAGATGAATACAAATTTTTATTGCAAAGGTTCTGGTTCAAATTATGGAAAAAAAATCAACGTGCCCAAAGATTTGCGAGTTTGGAAGTACATATTAATATTACCAATTGAAAGTTTCAATCCAGGTTAAAAAAAATACTTTAAAAAAACCAAATTCTGTGGAAAAATCTTAGAAGATCTTGAGGAAAGATGCATGTGGAAGTCGATTGATGGTAAGAATTTGTAAAGAAAAGTTTGTACACACACAAGTTGCAATTTTGATTCGAAAACGGATTTTTTTTGCAAATTTCAAAAATCTTTATATAATATGTTAAATAAATACGTTTGATTAAATATAAAATTTAACATATTTTCTTGTGTGCATAACGTTTAAGTGATGAAACGCACAGATCTGTACGGACGGTGTTTCTATGGTTAACTGTACGTGGGAGCCAATATGAAACCAGTAGCTCAAAAATAATATAACAGGGCTTTAAATATAAAATCTTATACAGGGCACACATAAATCTACGTTATCCGAGTCGAATCGATCGATGATGATGATGAGGAAGATCGAATGAAATCGAATCGAATTGGACCTCTGACATTTAGAAAAATGCAACGACAAGCTTTCATACTTTGTTGCATGCATTTCATTGCGAAAAAAAGACGTTGCAAATGAAAGGCTACGTTCGACGCCGTAGCTATCTATTTGAATATCCACTTTATTTAACAGTGCTAAGAGCAAAGCAACAGCATGAATAGACCGAAGACAAAATAGAATAAAATGGAGATGAGCGCGCTGCCTTTTCGAGAGAATGCCTTAACAATTCTGCAGACGGGTTCAACAGTTTCTTTAGCGTCTCTTTGTTCGGCCATCGATTCCAGAAGAGGATCGTTGAAGACATTCGATTTGCAGCAGTGTTCTTTCACACTTGACCAGGCCTTTGAATTCGCCAGCAGCTGGTGCTGCTACATATTCTTGACCCTTGTCCACGATTACTTTCACTGTCAATGCAACCTGGCCCGACTCCTTTCGACGGTCTTCCGCATGAAGGCTCTAATCAGCCTTTCATTTAATGTACAAATTAACCGCTGGTTACCATTGCGTAATGCATTATATAATCTAATGATGGATGACACTGGCTTTTCAGTCGACTGCTTGTTTAGATTAAAGCGCAGATTAATTATGAATAACGTGACTATAATAATGGACTCTCGAGTCTTGCTCAAATATTAAAGCTCCGGCGCTAGAGTCGTGTTTGAAGAATTCTTTCACGATGCTGCTGATGTATCACAAATGAGATCTAAATTGAATGCAGCTCATTTGAATTTAGAAAATTCAAATTCTACTGTCGTAGAATTTGAAGTCTTTCTGACTTGATGTCTCAAACTTGTGATACAGCTATAATCCTATTTGTGAGCTTGCAAAATTCTTCAAATAAATCGATCTACAGCTTTTAATGTAATTATAAGATTTAAAGTTGAATGCTACTGAAAAATAAAGGTCGATATGATTGTCCACAATTGTTAGAACAACGTGATGTGCGAATTATTTATAACACATTTTAGTCGGGACACATAGCGCTACATTTCTTCGCGGTTAGTGCATTAATGCGAGAAGCATAATACTATGTAATTTTATCTAACAGAAATCGTACACATCACCAGCACGATGAAGGCTACTAAATCGAAACATTCCCGAAATCTGGACGCTTGGAAACAGTGGCGTAAATAGTAATTGGCGAGCTTAGGCGATACCTACGAGCAGTAACTGTCTAATCTGTGTATATATATATATATATATATATACACAGATTAGTATACACAGTACATATATGTTTTTAAAATTGTTATATTAACTTTTCCGTACCGGTGATGTATTTACTACACCTCGACTCTAATAATGGGATTGTCGATATGAAATATAATAGATACGGGGTTCAGAATTTTTGTGTTCCTCCGTAATATAATTATGAATCACTCCAAAGCATTTTAGTATAGAAGTATTAATCTGCAGCGACGGAAATAAATAATTTGTCGGGAACTCGGGAATTTTACGATTGATCAGAATTCAACCGCCCAAACATAAAATGTTTTACGCAGCCATCAAAAGTGTTTAGGTATGCATGGTTGAATGCATGTACAGTGTATTTGAGAAGTTGTGTAAATCGCGGAAGGAAAAGGGGAAATGTCTTATCCAATTCTGCGAAGCGTAGAAGTCATGGCCACTAATCCTCTTACTTCGTCCACTCCCTTCGTATTGAATTACGTGGACTTTGACTCCCATAAATGCATATTTATGTAACGTAAATGCTTTCAGATGCGAGCCTATCGAGTTCGCCATTGAAACTAGGAAGTGATATATTATACGGTTTTACGCTAATGCAGTAAAATTGATGACCTCAAACGCGAGTCGAAAGGATCTCGATTGCGGATCAGAGCACTGCCTTAGAATTATGCGAACCAAATAACATATTATTTGAATTATTTTTTTGCATCCGATGTATAATAAGAGATAAAATTTAATATTCATAACTAAAACGGCAGTTGAAGCTCGTGCTCGGGAAATTATTGCCCGTATTGATGCGCTTCATCGATATTACATCGTAATTTATACATTTATATGATTGTCATCTTGGGGGATCGATTTAAATCTACACAAAAAGAGACTCACTTTCGTGTTTTTCAAGGATTGTATGATGTCATCACGCCTTTGCAGCTCGCTCTCCAGACGAGAGATCTGGCCCTCCATCAAATGGAGCTGCTCAGCCACCCCCATCTGAAAAAATAATAAAACATGCTTAATTTTAGAGCAATCTAATAGCAATTGCATTTAATATATATATGATATTCAGTTGGCAGTATATTTATGTTTGAATAAAATTACAGAGCAATGTAACAACAATGACAAACTTAGATACGTTGTTTTTAGAAACTTAGATGCCAGTGTCATAGACCTCCACTGCCAGTTCCTTTAGCTGCTTCTTCATAGATTTCTCGACCCCCGTTTCCCACCCAAAACCTCATTTAGTTCAGTAAAAAGGTAATAGTTCGAAGGCAACAAGTCAGGTGAATAGGGGAAACTTAAAAAACAGTAAGTTTCTACATTAATGGTAGTAAAATCCCCAAAAAGACCCCTAAAGGTGCCAAAAAACAGATACCATGACCATCACGAAAAATGAAACTCCAAGCGACAATTGCGGAAAGTAAGTAAAAATCTATACGTAGTGTAACGTGGAGCTTGGAACTTGTAACAGTTTGCAACAAACACCGGCTTATGATACGGATGATCATATAAGACCTTTCAACCTGCGCTACTATGCGGTCTGTTCTGGGTAAACCCCGGACCAGCCAGACAGAATATCATCCACCATTCTTTGATCTCTGAAACCATGAGGTTCAATCGCGATGTCATGGTCATGTACGGCGAGGCATCAATCACTAGCTTCGTCCGAACCTACCGTCTCCTTTGGGCAGGTCATAGACCCATCGAAAGACCTCGACTACGCTGGGCTGATCAAGTGAAAAAATATGCCGCTCGTCTAGGCCTGGACAATTGGAGGTAGGAGGCCCAGGACAGACGAAAGTGGCGGCAAGCGTTGTCGGTGGCCGGGGCTCTCTGATAGGGCTATGAACGCCACCAAAAGTAAAGTAAGTAAAGTTCTTTGATCCCACAAGAAGATACTCGCGCAAGAGCTTCTGCACAATAAACGATGTTCTTGTGGGAAGAACAGCTTCCGATTTTACATATACCCGAAGGCACGTTAGATAGAAAGGACCAAGGAAGATGAATGAAAGTAGGGTTATAATTTTAAAATAATTAATATCGCGAGGTCACTGCCCCCACAAGTCCAATCTCAGTTTGAAGGAAGTCTAACACCCACCCGGAAAAGGAGGCGCGAAAATATGGAGCGGATGCGCTCTTTTAATTTAACAGTGACATCAACGAAATCCCACTTCTGACACCAATGTACTATGGGCAGAAGATGAAGGTGGACGAGTGCTAATTGAAATACTTGTCATCTTAACTCTTTTCTGTATTTGCGGCAAGAGAAGAGAGACAGAGATCTGACTGCGGGAAGGACGTCTTCCTATAGCCAAGGCTATCTGATGACTCCCACCTCCTGCGCTTTACCACCGGACCGACAATGGTTCACGCGCAAGAAAAGATAAATGTTGTTTCAGACGTCGTTTTGAACTTTTTGATGGCTGGGGAAGATGAATGACGCCACTGAAGTGATTTTATTTTAGATTCTGGGCTGTGGTGATATAGCCACAACTTCTTGTAACCAAGTTTTTCCGACACAATATCATCAAGGAGACTTTGAAAAATATCGGGGAATTCTTTGTGAAGGTCGTCAAGCGTCACACGGTGGTTGTCGACTCATCACATCACAACCCTAAACTTTCACGACTTCCGGTCGATATTCGAGGCGGTATTTACTGTGACTAAACAAAATGGCCGACAAACATGCGGGACCAAACAAACTGACCGTTAGGATTCCCCTTACACGCCAGGTGTGCCAACTTCGAAACAAAAAAATCCCCCGGTGTCAGAAGTCCTTGTAACCTTACCATCTGGATAAACTTCGTATTAGCGCCATGTTGTTACATGGCAATGAGCACGTATTTCATCCGAATGGATCAAAACAGTCCGAAATAGATATAAATTCTACGCATGAATTAAGTGTGTCATTAAATTCTAAAACAACAACAAAAATATATCTTCGCGTCTGCAGCACATCCGTCGAATAAGTCATTTGACAAGCAAACACGTCTATAATTCGACACGTGCGGAGAAAGCCATACACGTTCATATTTCACACCCATTACCGTTATGGTGTGGAAGATCAATGATCAATCACAACAATTGAAGTCATTTGTACTTCATCACGCCTTTCCAGCGCCGACGACAAGGCGGTTTTTCTCTTATACGTGTCAAAATGTCAAGTGTCGCTGTAATGACGGACGGCCATCCGATACGGTATTTTTAACTTTCTTCCAAAACAAAGGTTGCAGTCAATTAACAGTTAGTCGGAAGTGAGAGATGTTTTTTTTTAATTACTGCCTCGAAAGCAATTATTTTCGGTCCATTACGTTCCCTCCACATGTACACATTTTACGCTGTATGCTTAATTTGAGAAACTCCTTCCCGGTATGATTTATTAACACATTCAATTAATTCGCAATTTGATCGAATATTATTTAATTTGAAGCGATTTTCAGAACGACAATCGCATTTAGCATATGGCAAATATGAAAGAGACATACCTTAACTTTTACCGCTGACACGATTAAAGGCCTCGTCAAGCTCGACATTATTTCAAATTTATAACATTTGGGACGTTAAATTCCTCGAACGGACATACAGCGACTGATCCCATTCCCAAAAAACGCTAATTAAAAATGTAATGTAAATGGATGCGTGACTATTGTTCAGACGTAAATAAAGTTGACGTCTCAAATATTTAACACCTTGACACGATACACATAATGGACGATTTTTCTATTATTTCTGCGTTGTTTCGTAATATTGTTTCAAACTTGGGGGGGTCAAGATCCGAAACCATTATATGTTGCGTGTGTAAAAATAAAAACGGAAGAGATGCTGTCACTTTTTGCGTTCATGTCTCGTTCATGAAATTTGATGAATATCCCATTAAATGCACTTGCATTCGAAGGCGCACTTTCTACAGATTGGGCAACGAATTTAACGAGGATTTATTTCAGTTTTTACGGGCTAAAAATGCTTTCACAAGTCGCCCGGCCCTGTCGAGAGCCACTTCTAAATTGAAGAGTTTAAAGACCAATTAAGTAGAAAGCGACGGCGGGCCGGTGGGCGGTCGCATACAGAAACACCTTCGGTGTTTTTCGGTTTATAGTTTTTTCGGCAATAAAAACACAGAGCTTAGGAAGTGTAATGACAAAATTAAATTGTTAGGGAAAGCAGCAATTGTAGGTGTCCTGCTGTCGGCCACGAATGCGATCTGGAATTTACGTCTACGCTTTTGTTGGGCAACGACGAAATTGGCTCGTAAAATTCAAAATCTGAGATTAATAATACACATACGCCCACTGCGACGAAATATTCAAAAAGCTCTCGAGCCATATACGTTGTATGTAATTGATACCGCTCAAAAGCGTAAATTTATGATCCAAGTTGCGATTTTATGTTTATTATTAGGAGTACGAATTAGTTCGGCCCGTTTTCAAAAGATTACTCTGGCTGTTGTGAATTTCTCATAGTGGCAAGACAGAGAGACAGATAGTACAGTAGAGGACAGGTAACAGGTGTAGAGGGTCTTTGATGACAGACCCTATTACTGGCGCCCCTGTGTGGTTTGTTCCTGGTTTACCCGGATTAGCCACACAGAGATTGTCATCCACCGATCTTTTAACTCCACAAGAACGCTACGCGCAGAGCTTCCATATGCCCAGCATTTTTGTTCCGTGTCCTCCAGAAGAGGCAAGGTTCCAGCAGGAAGACCGGCTTCAGACCACCAGCGCCCGAAGGTGCGATCACTGCGGCACTGCCATCACGAGTCCAACCTTAGTTTGAAGGGAGCTGCAGCAGATGACGGACTGCAGGGACTACCGATTTAACCGGCAGAGAGAGCCAGGCTTGACATGGCCAGGATACAGCGTAGAATAGCTCCATAAAAGGTCAGTGGACATACCGACTTATACAAGATCTGGAAGAGTAGAACAGAAGAAAACACGGCCAGTTGGGTTACCACCTGACCCAAGTCCTTGCCAGACATGACTGCTTTATTTAACGCGTTGAGCAAATACACAGCGTGCGTTATGCAGAAAAAAGAGAAGGCTGAACGAGAAAGACGCAAAAAATCACCGTAACTGATGAGCCCAGAGGGCCACTCTAATGCAATACTTAACTAGTAGCCGAGTGGCAGCTGAAGAGAAGGGAAGTTTTAGTGGGTAAATCCCACACTATCACCAGAATGTTGGTGTCTTCAGAAGATTTCCCCCTTCTGCAAAAAAAGGGGCTACCGATTCCTATTCGAGCAGCCTAAAGATTTTCTCCCTTGTATGCACTAAGCTGTTGAGGATAGTGCTGACGCCTTTTGCACAGATTCTACCTACTTCTGTAATCAACAGTTCAACATTTCACTTCATGGGTACGCAGCACAGGGTAAGCTGCGTACCCATGACTGGGGATGAGAAATGGATACTCGAAAAAAATACTACGCTAGGCCTGGCAAACAATTATCGTTGACCTCAACATCAACACTAAATCAACGCAGAATATTCATGGTTCATGCTGTGTATCTGGTGGGACCAAAAGATTGTTGTGTACCATGAGCTGCTACAACCTGGCAATTCCCTACGAAATATCGATATAGACTATATTTGATTCGTTTTTTATCTGTGGATTACAAGAAAAACGGTCGGAATACAAACAAAGACTAGAAAATTTATTCTTATGCATGAATCATTTATTTTGTCCAGAAATAAATGCATTTTTGACTACAAAAAAATGGACAAACTATAATTTTACTTCCAATATTGTTTAAATATTTTTTTATAACTATTTAATTCATACTCGACAGCGCAATTAATGATTTTAACGTATGGCAATACCTTTGTGCTGTCAACCCTGTTTGTTGCGTGACACGCCCCAACGAACATAACCTTCATTATTCCAAATAGCGGCTTGTCGTATTTTATGCCTTTATTTCAATATGCATGACACGTTTTTTTATATTTGATGTATCGATTTTTTTTACAAAGCTATACATTACAAAGGGATACATTATGCAAACATTTATGCAAAATATAGTGATGTTAATTTTGACGTTTCGTATGGGATTTTTGACAGTATTGGCCATAAGCGCTCGAGCGACTATTTTCGCGAACGCCTGAAATGCGTCCAAATAAAATGCGTCGGTTCTAAATTAAATTATCATCGATGTGGCATAATGAGTGTTAAATATCATGGCGCTCAATTTTTCGATCGAATTATTTTTCCATCCGAAATGAAAGTATTAATATGAGCGCATATGACCGCAAGTCGATTTCTGCATTTATTGCACCGATTATAAAAAATCACTTTCGACGATTCACAGCAAAAACAATATAAATTTAACAGAAATTGGACGGCATAAATGTTTCTATGTGTAATTATAATTCAATTACAATTTTGAGCGAAAACCCTTTTTCCTAACGATATAATTGACGGAGGAGCATTGGATTTCTAAAGCGATTGTTCTTAAAGTAATTGCAGGAAAAAATACCGCCTCTTTCTTTTTCCATTGAATCGATTGAATAGGTTCCGCGGAAGGCGATCATTTCTTCACTCGCTTGTAATGAGTGTTGAATTCTTCGAATGGGAATTGTTATGAGGGATGATGTCTCATTTGGTGTGTAGCTCGTGCAGCTATTCGAGTAAATCTTTGGACACACTTTTAATTGGGATCTATTGCAGAAGACACGCACTGGGATTTACTCCAAGGCACGAAGCAAACGCTTGTCGTGCAGACAGAAGTTAGGAAGCGTTTAGGAAAACACGAGTTGCGTGCTCTTATGTTTCCTGGAAGACGTGTTCATTACGTGTGAAAAATGACCGACAAAGTATGCTAGCAATCTTACAATAATACAATAATTTAGAAAAAAAAATGCGACACGAGTTAAATTCTGCGACAATTTGAAACCGTTGACTTAATGCTTAATATGAGTGCCAAAGCACCACCTCCAAAATGGCTTAATCCAACTTCATTTAAGTAACGGATGTAAAGAAAGTGGAAGTCATTTTCCCATAGCAATATAGAAGAGAAAAGAAGAATCTTCTTCTTGCAAGCAGGCTTATTGAAAATAATTAGCTTCACTTGCAAGACAACCAAGTGTGACCAAACAAGCAATGTGGACATCTAAGACCAGATTTAATATCAATTATTAAAGCAATTATCTGAAGCATTGATTTAATCCTTTCAAACCGGAGAACATACGCGCTACGCTCTAATGTAAATCCACTTTTCTGTCAGCTCCGCCGCAGCGTGTAACAAGCTTGATAATGAACCAGGCTCAATAAATGAACCTTAACACTATTCGTTAATTTATTCGGAATATTTCGGATTAATAGGACAGGGTTACCATGCAAACCTGTCAGTCTACTTCTGAAGGAGTAGATTTTGCAAAGGAGTGGTGATACTTGGCTATTGACGCCCCTCCAGAACGGTCGAGGGGGAATAACAAAATTAATCAACTATAAGAACGATGCGAGTATCTTAATTATCAAAACAAACGCCTGCTCTCAAGACAACACGAACGCTATAGAAAAATAATATATGGAAGTGGACGCTATAGAAGGAGAGATTGACTATATAATCAACCAAAATACTTTCGAACCGGTTCAGTTTCGGCTCAAAGCCCTTATTTTAACATCTGATTGAATGCAGTCTTCTTGTTGCTTACAGTGCCAGAGCTCTTGATTATCTTTAATGAGACCTTCATTACCATTCATAAAGCTAAATCGATTCGTCCAATTTGCAGAAATCACACATCATGGCAATGTTTGTTTGAGCGATTTTACGATTGTTAATTTATGTTTTCTGCTCGGGCTGATGGAAATGGCTTTAATAGATTTAATCATTTTCGCGAGTCAGACCGCAAACGAGACGAGACCACAGGCTGCAATTCGACGATTAGATTTAAATAAAATCAAATGAATGGGGGGTCTAAATGGAGTGAAAGGGGAGCAGCCAGCAGGTGGTGACTCGCCGGGTTGGCAACTTTCGATTTTGTTTACGATTGCAGCAAGAGCAAGTCAACAACCTTCCGACAACAGCATCGCGGCAGTTGCAGATCACGTATTCGGATAATCTAATGATCGACACATCGGAGACGAATGAGATTCGTGACCGACTTGGACCACGCCGAATGAGACATAAGATCAAGATCTGGACCTTGGAGAACGCGAGGAGATGGAGCCGGGGGCATCGTCTATCGCGTTCGGCGATAAGACCCCGCGAATGTCATAAATGTGAAAGTCAAAATGGACCTGTTGTAATCTTACAAGTGTCGTTAATTCCAGCTCGACTGGATAAAAACCATTCACATGTGTCTTGGGCATATATGGAAGCTTGTATCAATATAATGGTACACAAGAGAGGCGTCGAGACTTGACCCGGACTTGACAAGTTTTTCCCCATTTTAATTTGCAAGAACTAATGTGCGTATTCAACGAGTCCTCGTGGCTTTGCTACAAACGCACATTATAAATTCCAAACAAAAAAAAATAATAACCCAGCATTCATAATAATGGAAAAGCCAAGATTTATCATCGCGGAGGAGAATCTGAAAGGTCAATATCAATGCAGTTGACGCCATTTGAATGCTTGGAATGATGTCAGACATTGATGGATTGACGCCATTCAGAAAGAAAACTATGTTCCAAAGCGATTCCAAAAGTAGAAAACAGCAATCATTTAGTTCATATTAGCATATATCATAATGGAGCGGAAAAAAGTATAATGTGATGCAGTAAAATCTGAAGGATAATCGTATCTCAACATAGTCATGGAATTTTTAAAGAATTAATCTTTACAGAGAATTATAAGCCCATATATTTATTCATCCAGGTTATCCAAATTCTTATTATTGTCTACATTCAAAAATCTAAAAGTGCTTATCTATTAATCCGGAGGAAGCCCCCGTATGCTGCCAAAGGATTCGAATGATACAGAAAGAGCATTCTCACGCATTGGGTGCGGAGATTGGTGAATCAGAGACAGGGATGAATAGGGAATCCAATTCCGGGATCCCGGACAGTTTTAGGTGCTCATGAATCCCGGGATTATTAAACGTAATACTGAAAAAATCGGGAGTGGAATTTTTATCTAACAGAAATCGTACACCTCACCAACACGATGAAGGCTACTAAATCGAGACATTTCTGCCGAAGTCTGGACGCTTGAAAACAGTGGCGTAACTGCTAATTGGCGAGCTTAGGCGACGCCTACGGGTAGTAAGTATCTGATCTATGTATACATATATACAGTACATATATGTTTTTCATATTGTTGTATTAAGTTTTCCGTACCGGTGTTGTATTTACTACACCTTGACTCTTATAATGGGATTGTCGATATGAAATATAATAGATACGGGGTTCAGAATTTTTGTGTTCCTTCGTAATATAATTATGAATCACTCCAAAGTATTTTAGTATATAATTATTAATCTGCAGTGACGGAAATAATTAATTTGTGGGGAAATCGGGAATTTTGCAAATTTTAGTCCGTGTCTCAGCAGAAAGGAATATCAGTCATATTGATGGTGTTATACGAAAATGGGGGCTCACGCAGTCATCAACTCGAAATAGCAGGTTTAATTTGAGATGAAAAAAAATTGACTTGAAATGAAAAAGGTTTAACTTGGCGTACAAATACTGTATTGTATATCTTGTTAACTATTATTATGCAAAATATATCTTCACTTTCTTCAATTTGAACAAAATAGATTGGTAAAAGCTATGAAATGCGATAAATCATTATTTAAAAAAATATACATGCACAGAATGACCTTATCATGGGAGCCATAATTGTTTTCATATATAATCTATTATGGCGTTCTTTTGTGCCCGAAAGGTCAATGTTCCAAAATGTTGCACCAAATTCGGCTCTGTTTACATAATAAGCCTTGCCAGCGCTTTTTTACAATGTGAATTTGGCTAATTTTTACATCAGCGAATTGTGCAACCATAACAAACGCCATTGTTTTGGGCGTCGGCGTCGCGACTAATCGCTCGTCTTCCCGGGTTCGAACCCGCACATGTCGAATTGGAGATTCGAGGCCTCGCACGAATTTTCTCGGGTCATTATTTCGTATTACTTTCGACTTTTAATGTGTAATTGACCGTCCCGGTGGATCAATGGAGTCGATCAACCTTTCACGGATCAAATTATCTTTCACCTTTCGATTGTTCTCGCCGTTCATTAAATCCGATTTCTGTCGGCACTTTAAAAACATTAATCACAATCAGAATATGGGTAGGAAAAAAATAATGTACAGCGCGTATTGAGGTGAGATTGTGCCGGCACGAGTGCCCCTGGGACGAATCCTATCGAATTTCGTAACTGTTGATCGACTTGTAGCCTGGTGCTGTGATTTTCGATTGTGTTTAACTGCTTCGCATTATATCAATGTCTTGTTTTAAATACACTTTTATAATTGGCGATGGCATGTTTCTTTTATCGTCGAAAAACAGTTCAATCAAGCGATGCTGTGGTGGGCGCAGCAGCGCCTGCTAGCGGCGCGTTTGTAATTAACAGATTGCACACAATTTAAGCGTTTTATTTCGCTGCAAGACAAACCATCCACCCCCGCAGGTTATTTTAATGCAAGCATTTCAACGACCCAAGATCCAATAAATATCAATCAAGCATTAAAACATCGTCCGAATACTTCATCGGTCCCAAACGATCGAACTTTCACATTGACGATCTCCATAAAATCTTCTCGATAAAATCTACTTTCATAAAAGTGCAGAATGAAAAGAAATTGAGCCTTTATCAGATGCGATTTCCCGTATAGAAGAGAGCCATCGGAGCGGGCACAAAATCACTATGCTTACGGAAAGTCAATCTTATTACGGACATCTTCCACGAATGCGATGGCTCCCCATTAAAAATTACTTATAACGGACTCGCAACAAGATTGATTCGAGATAAGTCATAGAGCGACGCGAAGGGCATCTTCAAATTTCGTCAAGCATCATTACTCCTCCGTGTGCAATTCCCGAGATTGCTCCCAACCGGTAAATCCTAATGCTAAGCCAGTAGTAGATGTTTAATTTAGATAATGCGTAGAGAGACGTAATCTCCGAGTGGGATACAGTTACTCACAATCTGATTCATTAATTCTAATAAAATATTGTTACATCACTGCCGATACATATTTATGCACCAAATTATATATTCTTGTACGCTTCGATTGTATTGTTTAAGGCTCTTCGGCTCCGGAAGGCCGCTATGGGAAAAATGTGGCCTTTGTGATTTAAATATAACGCAACGCTCATTCATGCTTGTTAACCCTTTGATTAGCGAGTTAATTTTTGTAGCGCACACGTTCCGGGAGTTTGATTCTTAGCTAAAAGAGATCAAAAATATAATGTTTGGCATCATAATTCGAATGAATAATATCCGATTAGCGCTGTACGGACCATGTGCGTGCATACTCTCTCTGGAATCCCAATAAGGAAGCCAATAGAAAAATTAAACACTGAATAATAAAATCAAAAAGGACTGTCAATGAATGAGCAATTTGTAATCTAATCTAATATTTAAAAAATAATATCTGTTTGTTCGTATGTAATGCGCTGCCATACCGTTTATCAAATTGCGATAAAACTTCGTCCACTAATTGCTAAGAATTACGCGAGTAACATAGGCATAGTTTAATATATAAAAATCAATGTTTCTTTGTCTGTATTTAATGCGCTGCCATACCGTTCATCCGATTGTAATAAAACTTTGTCAACTTATTGTTTATACTTGCGGGAATAACATAGGCATAGTAAAAATATTTTTAGTATACGCAGTTTGACGCAATTTTAATTTCATAAGCAAAATTCCGAAAACTCATACTATTATTTCATAGCATTTTTTATTAATTATTATTTATGTAATAATACGTATATATACACACAAATTTATATCTCTTTTTGCTTTTTAATTTATAAGTTATCTTTACAGATACTCGTCAATTTGAAGATGCGACTATTTAGTACTTGTAACATAATAAACCGGATTTATTCATGAAAATATTCCTTAGATATCAAACGTATTAGAATCTATGTAATTAATAAAAATCTAAATTCTAAATGTGAAATCCTATAATTGGCTTTGTAATATTTCTAATACATGGCTAATTATATATGTAAAGCTGTTGGGTTTCCATAAATAAAATAAATAAATAAATAAAATTTAACATCATCATCATCAGGTTTCAATATAAATCATGGGAAGAGTTTTCATATAATATTGGAATATCAAAAAGCGTTTTCAATAGCTTTCTTCGATTTTTTTAAAATTAAATTAATATAATATGATTTTAAAGATACCTCCCCTCATATGCCAAAATGTTGATGTACGAAGTTCATCCAGAAATTAAGGTTACAAGGGCTTTTATAAAGTCCATGATATCGAAATTAGAGGTTAGGTCGTATTCAAATTAACCGTCAATTTGATGCCCCAAGCGCTCAAAAGTCGATCATATCGTCGACGTATTTTTGAACGCCGCGGGGTTAAATTGCACCAAATTAAAATATCATTGTATATTTTACGCGAACGATTCTAATTGATTCTTATAATTAGTATAATCTGATGAATGTTATCGCGTAATAAAATTTATAAATTGCGATCATTTTATATAAAAATAGAAATGATATTTCATAAATATGAATTAACACGCTGTGTTGTTCTGCATTAAATTCAAATAAAATGCGATTATATCTGTAATGTAATTAAAGCTTTACATTCCGGGGTGTTCCGCACTAAATTCCGCCTGAAATCCAGACATTTCAATATGATTCAATTGTGGCCATAAAAAGTCATTCAAAATTGATTGGTATCGTTCAGCATATTCAGTTTGGTCCCGCGTGTTTGTCGGCCATTTTGTTCAGGCACCGTAAATTCTTTCGATGGAGAAGTCATCGCGCGCTTCCACCATCTTTCGTCTTTGCGAAATTCGCGCCGTTTTTTGACTTTTCAGAACAATATCGACGCAAATATCCATCGGAAGCTTATGGAAGTTTATGATAGTGATGTGATGAGTCGACAACATTTTACAAAGCGGATTAGGTTGTTCAGAGAAGGCTGTACTGATACTCACGACAAGATAAGTTATGGGAGATCGTCAGTCATTTCTGATGAACTTGTGCAAAAAATTGAAGAACAAGTGCAAAATGATGCTTGACGATTTTCATGAAGAATCTCCCGACATTTCTCAAAGTCTCCTTGGTGATACTGTGTTATAAAAACTTACAAGAGGTTAGAGTTAAAAGACAATCCAAAAAAGCCAACATTGGAGGTCTATGTCACTGGCATACAAAAGCGTGTACCTCGACTACAAAAATGTTGTAGCCTTACTTTCTGGATGACCCCCCTGTATGAAAACATTTCCACACTTTTATAGACGGCGTGCTTGATTCAGATGAATAGTAAGTATCAAATCTTTATTTTTTAGTTACATTATGATGGAAGAATAATTTGCTAGCATTACGAGCACGAAGTCATTCAAATTGTAATATCGTTCGTATATTTTATATGGCGATTATTAGTTTTTGAACAGAACAAATTGGCTTTGAAATTATGCTCGTTCTGCTAATCAAACTCCATCAAGTTCTATTGGATTTATAGATCAAACACGATCATTTTCTAATATCAACACGAGCTTGCAACACACAAGTCAATAATTACGACCATGAAATACATTCGAAATAACATACGTTATGAAACAAAATAACTATTGTATCCACACACGTTTTTGAATAAACTTAACGCGCATGACTCGCGCTTTCCTACCAGCCAAAGTTCAATCCCACGTTGGCCGAATAATGCATGCATCGAGCACAAAAACCACCAATTAATTTGTACTACAGTTTCGATTTCACATAATGGAAGGTATCGGGCATTATTAACGTCGCCATGGAAGCTTATAATTTTCGATATTCGCGTTTTATTATTCATGATGATCCAACCGAGCGGAGAGATGAACTCTTCTTCGGGCAACGCCTGCTTGTTTTATTATTTATCGAACGGAGGCCCTTGAGGCCATCACGTGTGTTAATTTTGGACGATGACTGAAGAAAATGAGGCGTATTATCATACCATAACGATCTTCCACAATCGATGATAACATCCATGGCATAATATCGGAAATGCACGACATGTCTCACAAAAGACTCGAACGAACGAGCAATTTTGAAACCTGTCATGAACGTGTTAAAAAAGTAAAAGCTCCAATTCATCCATCATCTGATGCATTTCATGATATAAATATACAATCTTTGCGCTTCTTCATAATTGGATATCTTCAGCCTGATGACTTTTAAATGGGTCTCGGATCGAAGACTCGCGTTACGGAGATGAGTCGATAGTTCAGAAGCGTTACGACAATGTTTTGTATTAACGCGGTTTTAATTGGAGGCTTCCCAGTTGGTAGTGTCGTGTCTTGTGGGTACAATTTGTAGGTATTTCCGTGCGTAATGAATATGGGGTCCATTAACGCCCCGTAATCGTCGGATGTCATCTGCGCCGGAAACGATTCAATCCGTTTTAAAATAAAAACTGCATCGCAAAGCATTGGACATTCTTTGCATTTAAAGCGTATCTATGTTGGCTATCTACGCAGCAATTGCGAGGTTATTTAGCAACAATGAGAATTAAATCTATTAAAAAAATGACTATGACCATGATTGATTAAGGTATTGTATAACAATGGGCAACCCGATTAGGTCCTTGATTTATTAATTGCAAATTGTTAAGGCCCATTAAGGATTTTTTTTTTTGATACGCATTGTTTTATTTCTAACAATTGTCATATTGGCGGTAAGCTTATTATTCATAAATGAATTTTTATTAGCACAAGCATTATATGTGTGCAGAATTTGTTTTACGAGACGTTTAACGGATGCACCATGTTGGCGCATATTGATCTGGTGAGACAATCGGTCTTTGAGGTGAGGATGAGCGCGCACATGCTTTTGGATCTTAACCCTTCAACCCGCTATAAGCGTAATTGAACTACTGCGTTTCTTTTCAAATTATTACTAAGCGCGTATGACATTTTAACGCATGCCGGATAATCGCTAGTATTATATAAATGCCTTATACCTACAAGACTGAAACCATGTTAACCCCTTCAACGTTTTGATTCACTGTCGAAAGCGTCATCCGTAGTGACGTGATCTTTTTGCCTTTTCGATATTTTCGCGTCATATCCAGTATACGAAAATAGTATATTATCAAGTTCGAACAAGTCAGTTCCCGAGATGAATCATTCTTACATTTAACCTATACAACACTGCAATTGGACATATCCGTCATTTTCTATTGAGGTTTGCTTAACTTTCACAATGCGGATATATCCGTTATACCCATTTTGCATGGACTTTGGTCTTGACGGATATATACGTCATATCCACTTAAGGGGTTAAGGCTACTTACAATAAATACTAAATGCAATGCTTTGAAAAGTTGCTATACTTCAATCAAGTTTACGCGCTACAACATTAGCCACGTCTACTGAAGCCTTAGCCACCTTGTATCTAAAAAATATAACATTTATTTAACAATAGTTGACGTAAACTACTTGTAAACAAAAAAGCAGCTTTGTAGATTTTAATTGAATTGAATTTCTAGCAATTTCAATATGCCATTTGCATAAAAAAAACTTTGGGTTTGGATGAAAAATAGGCATCAAAACAAGACGGAGCAAGACCAGCTGGATATTTATTTCGAGAATTGATAAAGAAATGTTTCTTCTATTGAATATTCTAGAACTTTAATCGTTCCAACTGATTACAATAGGACTGTGCCGTTATCGTTTGGACATATTTAAGAATTTCATAAATTATAAAATAAAGTAGGTCCCTAAATATTTAAGCCATTTTTCACGTCAAGAGTCGACATAGGACCCACAGACAGGACATAAAATCGATGTCGAATCAGATTCGACATAGGACCGCAAAGAGTTAATATATATCACAAGATGTCTGAAAGAAGTTGAAATTTCCTCTATTTTATTCTGCTATAAGTCTTGACACATTCAAATCCATACAGATCTGTTTTCATCCATTTTCACTACGAGGTTTATTTTTTAAGTTAAAATTTCTAGCAAAAATCCTTTCATTTGACATATAGTGCAAAAAAATGTACATTTTTTGAGAGTTAGGCGTCCATAAATTAATAGCAATAGAATAGCAAGATAAACATATTTTATAATCATTTGAATGTTATTCAAAAGAGGATTTTTACCCCAATTCCCAAAAAAAAAAAAAAAAAACTCACCAAAGGAGTCGAAACCATGTATGCATAAAATTGAGTTCTTACCTGAAACAAAAATGATTAAATTAATATACTACCGCAAACAATCGACATAAAATATTAACGTCATTTATTTTATTAAATCGACATCGCATTAAAATGACTGCATACAATTTTTCATAATGGCAACACCAGCGTCCAAATGTCAGATGTCAAATTACGTTAATGAAGCATTGTGTTTAATTCCCTACGAATTTAATTTAATACGTGTTAAACGCTTTTGTAATGTGCAGGATTTAAAAATCTTGCAATCCTGCCGATGATGAATTACAATACAAAAAAACAGTGATTCAATTTAAGATGATGACATGTCGACATACACGCGTAATTAAATAATTTTCAAATGCGTTAGTTCGCAGGGCGGCCGCAGAGCGCAGCGCCATTTGCGTTCAAAACGACACAGTCTTAACAGAATTCAATTCGATCATTGGCTTCAAAATTTGATATTTTGACCGGATGATAAAATTATTTAAGGTATCAGTCCTTGAAGCATCTTGAGTTCCAAATACGGCTAAATGATTTATGGGCTTCTCGCCACTTTCATCCGAGACGTTGATGACCGCATGCGTCGATTTAATCGGAAGCCAAATGTGACAGAAACTCACCACATCTCGATCAGGTTATTCAACCGTCAAACGCCCAAAAAAAAAAGATTGGCACTTGAAGATTTCCAATCATAATAATGGTCGAGGGGCTTGATAAAAATAATGATTGTTTCCATAGCAAACGTGACCGACGGTCGCCGATTATTCGAAATGTGTACGATTATTTTTATTGTTATCTGGCATAATGTGCGGATTTCAAGGCTCAAGGAGAAAGTGGTTCATCAAGCAGATCAGATTACTTTTTTATTGTATCTTTTTAATTGGGGAAATTTAGTATTTTTTGAGAGTTTATGTTAATGTTTGATTGAATATGCATGATGAATGCCTGTAATCAATCATCTTCGCGAGAGACGGGCTATCGGATTGTGACCGCGAGATTTTGATCAAAAAACATTTGTTTAGACCTTTTAGAAAAAAATTGTAATGGAAAAAACGTTTGTGGAATTTGAAATTCTACTGATTTTTGATCAACAGAAAAGTGTATACTTGTACTGTAAATCATTATTATTGATAACATCTTCACATAGTGGACTATTGTTGACAATTGGATGAGATGTACTATCATCAAGAATGTAAGGTTGCAAGGGCTCATGAGTCCGACTTTCTTTGTTTGTTTCTAACGGTCAGTTTGTTTAATCCCGCGTGTTTGTTGGCCATTTCTCCAGTCCAGAAAGCTTTCAGAGTCCAGAAAAGCTTCTCCCTCCTGTGCAAAACTATCTAACAATTTACGTGTGGCATTCACGCGATTTTGACGGTATTCCGGTCTAACCTAACCTTACCCACTTCGTGTTATGTTGTCAACTCATCATATCACTACCATAAATTTCCACGGACTTCCAATGGATATTCGCGACGGTATTGTTCTGCCAAGTCAAAAACCTCTCCATCGGAAGAATCTACTTTGACTGTACAAAATGGTCGACAAACACACGGGAACAAACAAACTGACCGTTAAGATCTCCCCTACACGTCAAGTGTCTCAAGAGTCAGGAATGCAGAAATAACCGCCAAAAGTGCGGCGCGGCGATATATAGACGTTAAAATACAATCAGAAATTATATACACTTGGGTCTGTTTTTATGCGATAGATACGTTCCACGAGAAGCCGTATTTAAAAAAAAATTCCATAAAAAAAGACTTGAACTACATAGAAAACTGAGGGATAAGTTTCATTATTTTTTAAAACCGCATAACTTCAAATCACTGTGATAGAATGTACCAAAAATCGCATAAAAAAAGTTTATAAACAAATCATATAAATAAAAACAGTGCATATTTATCTTAGAATTGCTTTATTAAAGTCTATTTTACTCGATAATCGTACAAATTATCGTTATCAGTTAGCATACGCATCGACATCCTTAAAGAGGTAAGACAAGTTGTGTCCGAGTTCCAATGATTCAGAAAAAGAATTCTTACGCCCGAATATTGGGTGCTATCGATAGCGTTTATTTATTTAAATACTCCATCTGCGTAAAAATCGATCGTGACTTTTTTTATGCGTATTCGCATAAAAAAAACTTTGTTCTCTATAAAAAATGAGGGATGGGTTCCATTATTTTTCAAAAACGCATAACTTCAAAATCGCATAAAAAAGATCCGCATAAAAACAAACCCAAGTGTACTAGATGCGATGGCCCGTTTTGCATTGTTATATTATATTATATTATGCGTGAAATAGTTTCATATGCGATTATTCCTTTAAATGAAATAATTATAAACTTATCAATGCATGTTCAATATATAACCCATTGGAACATTGATGTTTCAACGTTTGTGACATAGGACCCAGCGGAACAAAATCGATGTCTCAACACATGATACATAGGACCAGATTAATGGAACATGCCGTGACCGAAGTGTGCATAAATTATAACATAAATGTCAATTGATTGATGGATGTTGAAAAACATTTTGATAATCTGCAAATTTAATAATCCGTCTCGCTTCCGCAATTTGAGGAAAGGCTCCCAAGAGTGAGATAGCAACATAGCCTTGAGCGTTTTATGACTTTCTTTTTTTATCGAGTTTGTCTACAATAAACAATGTCATTACACATTTACATTCGGTGGACTTATAACACTTTTTTATGCGAGTTCAAATTCTGAATAAGGGCCCCCGTGTCGCTGGGCGTATAAATTATGTCTCCTATTGTGGAAGTGTCGTCTACCACGCGAAAGTGTAATGAAGCACACTTTCTTTAATGACACACGTGTGTTCTATTTAATATAAAAAACGGATGTCAAATACAATACCAAATGTTGCCGAAACGCTTTAACGAGCTACCTGCTCACCCACGTGCCGCTGGCCAATACCCACCAAATACAAAATTTGAGGTATAATTTACTATCGGGTCAATTTGAAAGTCAACGACCAACCGTAGAATGCGCATTTTCTAATTTGTTTTGCCCAAATTGTCCGGTCACAGTGGGTCGTGAAAGCCGCACCCCGGAAAAAATGAAAGTGACCCACGGATGAGGTCGGGTCTCGTGAGCCTTGATGGATGGACACCCGTGGGTGTGAATTGCAAACCAGATCCTGCATATCACCGGTGCGCAGTTTCACTTGCCAGGCGAAACAAGTATTAATGACCGGCACTTAAATGCATTCGACATCTGACCTATGTGTGAAAAATGCTTTCAAAAATTAAGATGGATTTGACGCATCATCAATCTTGCTAGGCTAGGCTGATTGCTAAATTTTTGGGTAATAGGTCACCAAAGTACGCCGGTTGTATACCAAATCGTACATGACATTTCACCTATCTATCATGCACGATAACGCGATAGATTAACAACCCATCAATGTATTGTAAAAGCCTAATTTTTATATTTGAATTTCTAATGCGAAAAGAAAGTCATTTTAGAGAAATAGGATCACATTGGATCGGATTACAAGTGTTAAAACGATAAAACTAATCGCCATCCATCCTTAAAAGGTTTGAATCTGAATTTAGATCTTTGAGCATTCAGCCCCCGCCATACGTTAAAATGGTGTCAGAAGTGAAATAATTTCTACTTACTACTGAGATACGAATCTTCAATATAAGATTCAGTTTAAATATTAATAAATCGATGCAAGATAAATATTTTTGGCGTTTTTATATAAACACATCATTCATATTCACATTTGCCAAATAAATATCGCATCTGGGAGCTTTTTTAGATGCCATTTCTGATGTGGTTCCAAAACTCAAGAATATTCAATTACTAGTTCGACTGTTTAATAGCGGAACTACCTACAGGTTTTTGGATGCCATCCAATGTTTATTTGTGCTAAATATTATCTCATCAAGATCCAAAGACAGATCACAAAGTAAACACAAGCTGATTGTTTTATAATGAGAAACAAATTTATTTCAATGCCAAGAATGTCTAAAAATGATTGAATCAGATCGCATATCAACGTGTGTCAAAAGAGTAGGGACGCTCCTCGAGATGGCGGCGCTAAAGCGCACGGGTCCCTTCTTCTTTCAGATCATGTGTAAACGGACAGATGGATGGGGATGGACGGGAATCGAACGAAAAGATTCTCTTCTCTAGATGACTTTTTATTCACACGAGACAGAGATCTGGCTGCGGGAAGGACGTCCTCCCGCGTCCAAGGCCTCGGCAACGGTGCACGCGCAAGAAGCGATCGGTCGGTAATTGCAGGTGCAAATAATTTAATTGATTAAAAAGACCATTTTTATTACCAATTGATTCGTTTAATGCTTCATAAATTATTAATAAAAAAACAAATTTACAAAACATATACATGATGATTTACCATCTATATTCACATCATTGGTGATGTTATACAAACGAAAAAAATTGATTAAACCTATTTTCAATGGGGTTTATGGACATTGATAAAGCCTTGGATTAAGTCCGATTTGCGGAATACCCATAATTTATCAGGATTTAGATCGTTTTTTAACAATTTTTTAGCACAAGTATCATCACTCCTCATCCCCAGAGGCCAAAAGCGACACACTTCGCCTGAGAAACAAGTCTATTAAGCGCTCCAAGATCTATAATTACCGAATTAATTGATCACAAAAAAATGGGCGCGTATATAAAATATATTTTCACGATCATAAATTAAAAGCAGCAGACTTGACGATTCGTGCGAACCGTTAATTTCGACAAAACTCGATTCTTTTGTGATTTATTCGTCGATCATGGAGGTCAGCAGTGTTTGGGTGACCCACATTTATGCATTAGATGCAAGTCGTGAAGTCATCCGTGCACGATATAATCTCTTATGAAACATTTTGATGTTGAAAAATTTCACAGCAACATAATGACACTTTATTTGGACAAGACATTACACGGAAGCATTTAGCATTTGCGTTGCTCCACGACGACTCTACTGTTGTTTTATAATGTGTGCCCAGAATTGCATGTTATGGCACCGCGGCTGAGATGCTGTAAAGATCATTATCGCCATTAAAATGTAATATATTAACATTCGGAATGCATGCTAATGTGCAATTCTTCATAATCTGCGAAACAAAGTATTCAGTAATTGGCGTTGTGTAAAAGAAAGGAAATAAAATGTTACATAAAAACAAACTAACTGGATAAATCATAGTAAATAAATGTGTTGTTATTATGTTTTTCTAATAACCGTATAATTTGTTTGTTTGATTTAATTTTGATCATAATAATGGAGAAGACAAGACGCATTTAAAATGTCATTCGGTCGCCCTGCCATCTCGTGATTGCGAATGCAATTAGTCAAGATCTCAAGATTATAACTTGAATTATCCAATAGCCGTTGTTATAGCCGATATTGCACAATAATACGAGTGAGGCAATACACTTTAAGTACTTTCAAGAAATAATATTACAAGTAAATATTAATGTGCTTGAACATTTTAGAGGAAATGCGTTGATTAATTTTGACGGGTCCCTCGTTATCGGAGTCTCGCAGCTGGGATCTCTTTTTGTTTGAAAAAAATAAAATAAATACTTTGGATACGAGCAACAATCTATATATCACCATTTTTAAGCACTCCTACAATGTGATAGTAAACGGAGCCGAGAGTTGGAATCTCTAATAAATTTGTACGGTAAAATTCCTGATCATTTTTGAATAATCCTCGTATCAACCTAATGAGTATACTTGGGTTTTTTATGCAATATATACGTTCCGTGGGGATTCGCATAAAAACACTTGAACTACATTTCAAACTGGGGGATAGGTTCCATTATTTTTAAAAGCCGCATAACTTCAAATCAATGTCACAGAATGAACCAAAAACCGCATAAAAAAAGTTAATAAAAAATCATAAATAAAAACAATACATATTTATCTTAGAATTGCTTAACTTAAGTCTATACTCATACAAATGCAATTCTTAAGCTTTTGAGAAGAGTTGCCAGATTTAAAAACAATTCCATTCGGCCATCGCCCTATACACACTCACATTATAACGGTTTTAACTTATACTAGTGTTAATTTTAATTTTTTTAATGCGAATTCGCATAAAAAAAGCTTTGTTCTATATAGAATAATGATGGATAGGTTCCATTATTTTTTAAAGTCGCACAACTTCAAATTCGCATATAAAAGATCCGTATAAAAACAGACTCAAATGTATATAGTGTAAAACACAATATCCCTCTCTGTGAGTGGGGGATACTACTACATCAAAGGATTAAGACAATGTCTTTTATTTTCAGATTTTTCCAGATAAATCAGGAATCTTAATGTTCAACTTTCGCTGTTATATCAATGTTATTTGCTTATGTTATTTGCTGATTAAAACTGACTAAATATTAGTACAGTGACCTTCTTTAGTAGGATCCAGATTTACCTTGGTAATCGTAGATGGGCACCTCAAAATTGAATCGCTGCATACGAAAACGATGCCCATTAAAAACGCAATAGGTGTCCCATCATAATAAAATGACATTCCAACAAAGGACGATTTACAACCAGGAAGAAACATTAAATGTGAAGACTCTAACAGCATTGTATGATTAAACGGTGGTTGACGCCATACATCCGCCTCGTGTTAGAATTGCAGCGAAAGATCTTCTTTGACACTAAACGCACCGAAAGCGCTCAAATGATCAATTGCATTTATTGTTTTTCCATTTTTTAATCTAGTCACTTGTGTAAAATCTCAAATTACACTTGGGTCTGATTTTATGCGATAGATTCCACGGGAGATCGCATATAAAAAAAATCGCATAAAAAAGACTTGAACTACATAGAAAACTAAGGGATAGCTTCCATTATTTTTAAAAACCGCATAACTTCAAAATCGCATTAAAACAGACTCAAGTGTATATGATTAAAGTCATTTGATCGCTGGACAATGTTTTAATTCCGATCGATTCTGCGGATTTCGTACGAATGAGAGGTGGCGGTAGTGTGCGACGTCCTCTCCATCGGAAGAATTTACTGTGACTGAAAAAATGGCTGACAAACATGCGATACGTCAGATGCGCCAACTTCGAAACAAAAATATTCTCCCGACCTCAGGTGCCGCAGTCAAATGACCGTCTACGACATGATTAGGTGCATAGAGTATTAGGTCGTTTTCAGACTTTTTATAAAAAAAAAGTCAAGCATCAATAAGCAATTATATTGGATCTTTGTCGAATTTGAATGACATCCGAGTGGATTCGTGAAAATGTTGCTTCTTTTCTTGGAAATCGTCAATCGTCTGCACCTTCCATCTCGAAGGCACGCTTCACGGTCCACGCAAGATCTCGAATTCCGTTTCAGATTGTCTTCGTTTTTCCTCATCCACGTCGATCGTGCATAACCGCTTTTTTGCACAAGTGTCGTAAAACCTTTCACGAATAATAGTCAGTTATGATTGAATGATATCATCGGCAACTGTCGAGTGGACAAGTGTGGTCCAAGAGTGTTGGACTTTCTCTGGCACACGGTCATTGCCGTCGGTTCGATGCCCGAGGCCAAAACTTTTTTTTGTGAAATCGAGCCGAAGACTTACAGCATCCCATGGATTGATATGCCACAGCCGTGTCGAAGAACTGACAGCCAAAATGAGAACCGACACCCGGGAGGCAAACTGGACACTATGGGAAAGAGATCATAATCGCTATATTGTTATGGTATTTTACATAACGATGGCATGTATTTATCAAAGCTGCTTTTCGAATTGCCAATCTAAAAAACACGCAGATAAAGATAAGCAATTTATGAAAGCGACGTGTTTGCATACAATGAAAAATCGGGCCGCTGCAAAAAATATTATTAATATTGTGAAAGCTCATGCGCTTTGATAAAGCTCAAATGTCACACGACAATTGCAATGCGATTTACATCAAGCATTTTTTTGGGTCAAACACATTAGGTTACATCCAATGGTCGTTTATAATCGATATCCGACAGAAGTGGCCACTTCTTTCTCGTCAAACGACATCTCCCAATGACATGATTAACGGTTTTCGTCGGTCATTTTAGCGAGTTTTGCTACCGGTCTGCAATAAAGCGACACAACCACAATTCTTCTCGTTTCAGACATCATTTCCACCGCATTCATCATCAACATTTATGACATGTAACCGCATATATCATAGCACCATTGTGAATCGCCATTTGATCCATCGGCAGGTTGATATACATAGTCTCTCCATAATGGAAGCGGTTATACCATCCATCATAATCCGGCTGTCGTTTTCTATTCAACACCCCTGTCGAGCCTTCCATCACATGTACGCTTTCTACGAAACAAAATTATAGTTTGAGCGACCATATTGCACAACGATCCATCGGGATGACGATGGAACGAAAGACCGGTTTGAATTTATGATTGTACTCCCCGTCAAATCTCTAAAAGAAAGACGAATCGAGAGCTGCAATCCGTCGAAATGTATTTTTTGGCTGCAATAAAATCGTGCTTTCAGATTTAGCCGGAATTTTAATTATCTCATAATTTATTAGCATCCGAAATGCTGCGATGTCATTAATTACGAGATGGTGGTTAAAGAGCGTGATGATATCTCATAAAAAACGAATTATAGCGCCGAAAATCCCCAAATCAGCTAATCAGACTTTCCTTGAAATCAAGCAATTAAATAAATTTAAATACTTTTTTTATGAAATGGAAAGATTTTTCTAAGCATAATCAATACAATACGTGCCAATATGATGAGAAAAATCTGTGATACCTCCCATGTTGATTAAATTTAAATAACATTAAATAAAACGTCAATATATCTGCTTAAGGTTTCTACTTTGTTTGACCTACAAGCGATCGACTTTTTATCTTTTTTTATGCGAAAAGTATTAAATATAGAATGTTGATATTTAGTGTGTTGACTAGGTGATCTTTATTAAACATAAACATATTTTTTAAAGTTTGATAAAGTATGATAGTGGGAGTGGGAGTTGGGGGAACTACGATGCCGATGTATGTCGATGCGTGAGCGATGATATTCTTCACCACGGAAGTCCTAACTCCTGGACAGGTGATTTGCAGCAAAAAAATTAAACATATTTTTACTTTGTATAATATTGTGTAGGGCTTAAACTACAATTAAGAAGAAATATTGGAAAATAAAAAAATAGTGAGCGATCGAAGAAAAGTGTATATTTTTACTGGCATTTTTTGTAGTTTTTGGTTCATTAAATAAACACTTTTGAATATTTTTGGATAATCCTAGTCTATACGATGAAGACGTTTATTATACACATGTATGCCAAATTTTATAAAGAATTCTCATCTACAGCGTGTAGGAGAACTTCCATGAGCTTTGTAAAAGTAGTTTTGAGAAAAACGCGTTTAAAGTTTTTCCTTCCCTCATCTTCCAGAAGCACAGCTTCTCCTCGTCGGCCTATAACTTTGCGAATTTACTGAATGTATTCTTAAACATCGGTTCTGTTCAATACACGAAGAAAAAACATCTTTTTTGAACCAACAAGGTCCCTTAACACATTCCCGTCGGGTTCGTATTTGCAATGATTGCGTTAGACCCGTTTTTTAAAGCCCAATGACATATCTAAAGCTATGATGTGTTTAAAGCAGAGGCGTCAAATTCAAAAGCTTATACGGGCCAAAATAAATAAAAAATAAGTTTAGGTGGGCCGCAAAAAAACCTCAAAATTCGTCTTCCAAATAATCAAAATCTATAAATCTTGTTTGAAATTCAAGTTTCATCTAAACTTGATTTTTTCATGGTTGCTTTAATTTGATCGCTTAAATTGGTGGTCAAACTCTTTGTACAACTGTATTTCGAGACAAAGTGATTGCTTGAAAAGGCTTCACATTTCTTGGATGACACGGTGTGATCGGACAGACAAAGGCCTTTTCAGTAATATCAACAAGGTCGACTAGAGTAGTTTTTCCACTATCTCCCGAGGAAAATTACTCAATATTTACAAATTTCCATCTGACACCAATTTCATTGGTGTCAGATACACCCTATCAATTTTAATGGTAATATTCTCATTGATTTCCTCTCTTTATGCCATCGTTGTTGGATTATTTTTTTTTTATCATCTTGAAAGATTTTATTCGTGATTTTCAAAATGAAAAACTAGAATGTTCTCTGCCTACATGTCGTGTAATAGTGGAATCGTAGTAGGACACCTCGCATATCGATGGCGCATAAGGTTGGGATGGGGTCGGCAAAAATCAAGAGAGGGTTTGCGGACTACATAAGTTTAAGAACCGCTGCACTAGGCTGTATGCTAATGGTGTTGCCTTTTGCAGAAAATCCTTATATTCTTGTAATCGCCAGTTCCACACTCCACACACACAACATAGGGTAAATCGCGTACCCAACTCATGTAGGCTGGTTAGCCCCACCAATATTTGATGATCAAGCCGACGAGGTTGCTATCGTCCATCTCTACTATACATCATTTCTTCAGGGGTTCGACTGTTACTCACGAGCGAAGGGTTGCCTCCTCCCCCTCCCACTGGGATTTTATAACACCGTATAGTATAAAAAAAATTGCAGCTTTAATTAAGGCGTTGTAGGCTTGTATATACATTGTTTTTTAAGCATAACATTGCTAAAAATGTATAAGTGCATCTACCCGAAGAGAGTACCCGAAGTATGCACATATCCGTAACCCGACGGGAATGTGTTAAGAAATTGATAAATTCGAATTAAAATTGGCAATATATTTACAGGCTGTCAAATGAATATTTTACATCAAATAAATTGCATTGGTGGTATTGTGTTATATCACGCGAATTTTTCCCATTATTTTGAATTCAATACATCGATTGTTTCATGTCGAAACGGGGTCGCAAAAAGGTCAATGTCGGTAATTTGAGAATTTGAAGTTTTGCGAAATTCAATATCCTATAAATTTCGACGCGTATTAAGATTCTTAGAGCTTTATTGCCGCGATCAGAAAACTTTTCCAATTTAATGGAAATTATTTTATCGACGAAATGGTTTGGATTTTGTTAAATTGCTGTTGGATTGGGAGCGTTGGAAAGTGTTCTCGAACTTCGATTGGTAAAAATTTTGGATCGTGATATTTTAACGATTTGAGTTTGAAATTAGCGTGCCGGTAATTTAGATGGAGCGATTTAAAGATATGGAGTAGAATTTGTTATATTAATGCGATTTTTATGATTTAATGATACGTGAAAGGCTCCCATATGGATACTGGGTCGTTAAACTCTTGATTATAATAGGGTATTATTCCGTCTTACTAGCAAAAATATCGTTGAAGATGAAACTAAAGACTGGGAAAAAAATGATTTAATTATATCAATAAAAGGCTGGATATCTCATATCTTGTTCTCGGTCTCCGGATCTGACACCACTGGATTTCTTTATCTAGAGACGGGACCTATTCCGTGGCTCACACGATCTCCAGACCTGACACCGCTGAATTTCTTTGTCTTGCAACGTGCAATAAATGAGTTTAATAACTTATTAAATGATTTGTATGACATGTAGCAAATCGTTGGAAAGGATATAATCTAGAGAACTTTTTTAAATTAAACTAAGTTTATAATAATTATTAGTTTTTTGTTTAAATAATTTAGAAGTTGACATTTCTCATTCGTTCGCACATTTTATGTGGCTTTGGAAGCTCAGAAGTAATTTCATACATAGGGTCTATGTATGAAATGTAACAAAAGACTCCTCTAACCCCCCAAAAAAATTATCAGTCCATGTGCAAAACACCATGTATTAGGGTGTCCCATAAATTTCTTTCGCAAATGAACACAGACCTAATCATAGCCATGGTTGAAGAAAACCCGCGATATACTGTTCTCGAAATAGCTAACAAGTTAGAAATTCCACGAACAATCGTCCATAATCATCTGAAAAATTGGGCTACATCAATCGTTCAGATTTGTGGCTTCCTCATGAACTGACTGACTCAAATAAACTTCAGCGTATTTCAACATGCGATATTCTTCTCCAACGACATAATAGCCAACCTTTTTTGAAGAGACTTGTCACTGGAGATGAAAGTTGGGTACTCTATGAGAATATCCAACGTAAACGGTCTTGGACCAAGCGTACAGAAGCTTTAACTGTAGCTAAACCTGGCCTACATCAAAAAAAAAAAGTTTTGCTATGCATTTGGTGGGACTGGAAGGGGGTAGTTTATTATAGTAATAAAACAGAATGGATCATATATTATTCAATAAATTTTGATATAATACAAATTGTTTATTTTTTTTTAATATGAAAACGAAAGAAACTTATGGGACACCCTAATATTATACCATGGTTTCATCCAATACTGATATAGGATTGCAAGTCTGGCCATTGTTTTATAAATTTGGATTTCAATATAAATAGGTGAGTGACTCGTCGCGCCAAACTCCGGTTGACTTCCTCATTTTTTGCCATCCTTCTTGGATTTATCTATCTATTTCAACGTCTTGAAAATTTTCAAACCAACGTAAAAATTTCACTGGTGTCAGATACACCTTATCAATTTTAATGGTATTAATCTCATAATGCCATCCTTCTTGGATTTTATTTTTATCATCTTGAAAGATTTTATTCGTGATTTTTATGAAAATCAAGCCAACATAAGAATTTCACTGGTGTCAGATACACCTTATCAATTTTAATGCAATAATTCTTATGGCTGGTGAATACAATTTTTCTTGGATAGTTGAATTATGTAATCTGCTTAGGATTAAGTTGAACTAGTAAAGCATTTGTTTTGCGCTCCCTTGGGTTGATGATGATATTCAAGTTATTATAGGGCATGATCACATATTACATCGACCCACATATGTTAGACACAATAGGTGAATGCTTCATAAATACAAATTGATTTAATTACAAATAAACCACGTCGTTTGATGACATACATTAGTAGCACATGGTGGATAATCCTTTAAAAGATCCGACTCAGGGTTGCTCAGCCTTAATTAGACAGACAGAGTCATCAGACGCAATATGCTAATGCCATGAACTACTTATCTAACAAGACGGTCATCCTCATCGCGTGCATGTGTACCAGTCGTTCTTCTTCGTTTTATATAAGATCTCCATTTGTTTCCATGTGGAGATCTAATCTATCCGTACCGCAGCCGACCCGCGGGCCAAATTTTATCGATACCTGATATAACATATAATCCTAAAACGGATGGCGAAGCTTTTTGCTGTAATTACTCCCATAACTACCATTTCGGTGTGTCTTTAATGACGCCCGTGATTGTTAATGACCCTCAGATTGCTCCGAGTCTAATTGTTAATGGAACCAAGTAGGCTTTTTGATAATGAACCGAAATGGTGTTGGTAATGAATGGGACCGGTCGGGTCAGAACCCAAACCAGTTATTCGGTAAACGAACACGTGGTAGAAGCATTCGTAACTGTGACTTGTTTTTGTCAATATTTCATTGCGAAAGAAAAAATGAAAACGTGCAATTAGGCCCAAAGAAGAAAAGCTTCGACTGTGAACGAGAGAAAGGTGATGATATATTCAAACGATCTTCAATCCATGTCTTCAAAGCGCGGTGCAAAGTTCAATCATTAGTCCAAACATACATTTTCCATGTGCAAATAGGCAGCAAATCGCGCTATAAAAAAACCATATATCAAATTGAAAATAAAAAAAACATCATTATGAATGAGCTCGATCCGCATAAATTAAGAGATCGTATCGCGTTTTCGCATATGTGCCGGGCATAATGAGGCGGATATTTAAGAATGCAAATTTTCCGACTCAATCCGCCGATTGCATCAAATTGCAGTACCGCAGATGCACGATCGAGCCGTCGAAAAAGTGCATCGTAGATTATTTTTAGCTCTCTTCGGCGGGAAACTGGTTCGGTTTAGTCATATCCTATAATCGAACGAGCGGTGATAATTTTTTATCGGTCTGATTAAACGACCAAAGATCAAAGAGCTGCAGCGAAGGGTTGAGGGAGCAACACTTTCGAGTGCATATCTCCGAAATTATACATTTATTTTTAGTCCGGTAAAACGTTTATCTTTTAAAGCTGGTCATTTTGACCCATTAAATTTCGGACCAATTTAAAAATTCCTCGGCGATCAGCGTTTCACAATTTCGACACAAAATATAATTTTGAAGTGGAATATCCCGAAACATGATGGTGCAACCAGTTCCGAGACATGTTTGAAGGCTTACAAAGGAAGATTACACAAGTAAGGTGCAGGCGTTGAAGATAAAGCATTGCAAATACAGAAGCAAATATGAGATTCACTTATTCACCCTTTAATGAGGTAAGACACAGTATTGTGTCCGAATTCCAGTACTTTAGAAAGAGTATTCTTACACGATAAGCTCGGAGACAGACAGCGATGGAGAGTATGATTGTATATGTTAAACCAAATTTATCGACTTATAATGAAATGTGAATAATATAATTAATCGATTTCAAGTGTATAGTTTTGTTTAAGTTTACTTGAAGAAATGACCGAAAATCAGGGCCGTAACAAGGGCGTGGCAAAACAAGCGCCCGCCACGGGCGCAACTGGGCTTGTATAGCATCCGATCGGGAGACGCTCATTCGTCATATCAGCGGTCCGAAAAGAGGACCTATTAGACATACAAGCTTTGTGGTCACTCCGTCCTATTTTCAGGGCATTTTGCGGCGTTTTCTATAATCTGTACGATCATGGAAGCAACGTAGCATAAAAATAAATTGGATTTCCGGCGGGGGGGGGGGGAGTTAGATACTTGCCAAGTGCGTTTCATACCTTTGTTACGGTTCTGTTGAATATTGTGTGCTATCGAACGTGTTTATTTATTTATGTACAAGCTTCATACACGCTGCGACGGTCCTGATAGATACGTGGATTTGTACGAATGATAAGTGGCGGACATACAAATATAGCATCTAAGTTTATGATGATTTAATATTAGCTCACTACTCAAATGGTTAAGTATTACGTATGTCTTCGCTTTAACTCTTGCGAGGGAAGTAGCGACCGTACTACAATCCAGATTTTTTTCCAATAAAATCAATAATTTTGAATAATATTTATCACTACCCTTCAAGGAAAAATATCTTTTATCTAAGAAATAATCCACATCTTTCAATATTTCTTCCCATTAATTTAATCAGAAGAGTCCCTTATTCCACAAAACTTTTTTTGTTGAGGTATCAAACATTGATATTTAACACATTGCGTGCGGGGAATGGTTTGCGCGCGTCCGCCCCCTGACGCAGGCAATCATTCAACATCGCGTTTAAAATAGCCAACATATTTTTATAGTACTTATCAAGTATTCCACCAACAGTATAGATACAAAAAGGTTTTAAATTTTTTTTACATTGATTTAAAATTACGTTTAACCCTTACAAACACAAAATGATTGACACATATGTTATTTAATATACGAAAAGCATTTTTTTAATTTATTTTGTTACCGGACAATCTTCTTGGAAGGAAATTGAATAGGATCGTATATTTTTATGGAACATTTCAATCATTTGCATCATGTTTTGCACCTTTCTGCTTTACAATTTATGACCTATATTGAGTAATAATATTTTAACTGATATTAACCAAAAGACAGCGCAATTATTAAAAATATGCTTCCCGCATGGAATGTGTTAATATTGCTGAAATATTGTTTATATCAGCAATCGAATAATCGGTTGTGATGTGATACAACACATTTGAACCGGCTCGGAAGAGCCGGTTGATAAATTATTGTTTATGAATCCAGCAAATCATAGATTGTTTCAAAGTCTTAAAAAACATATTAAATCGATAGGCGATCATTAAGACGACCATTTGAATTGTTATGGTTCAATAACATTATTTCTACCGTGGGCAATCTCAGAACCCAGGGTAATTGATTGGAAGCATAACCTTATAAGCTTAATACGAGTCTTACTTATGCAATATTGCCTTATGTTGCTCCATTGAACGCATATAAGGGTCCAAGAGAGCAAGAACCTCGCGATCAGAAAAAATGTAGATGTGTCGAATATGGAAAACCAGCGGTACCCTTAGCAGGTCCAAGAGTGCGGGCAGTTCCACGTGACCGCGAAAGTTAGCATCGATGTCGTACCGTTGGATCTGTTTGGCGAAGACAAGAAAGTTCGCATCGTGTACCTGTCTGTTAGTTGCGGTGCAGGTGGACCGCTGATCGAGTCCCGTGGCGGAGAGCTGACCCACAGCCTGGGGCTGCCAACAGCGATCTTCACTTCTTCCACTGCCAAATGACCGTAACAGTTGTCGCAAAACTTGCACGCTATCATCACCCTGCTACCGACCACTTATTTTAAGCACATAATAGCGGCCTATTCGCCTAGACTGCCCGTATTGATTAATGTCAGCCGCCCAGTCCGAAACCCGAAATTTTCTGACATTCCAAACAAAACCACTCGAAATAATACAGTTTAGCAGTTGTTAATATGTATAATAATGTTTCGATTGAATTGCGCTATTTGAACGCGATCTAGACCTATTTGTCGTGACGTCCAAATTGCCTTTCAGATTTAATTTGAACGTAGATGAAAGCTACCAGCGCGCGTTTAGCAATAAACGGTCATGATCGACCGTATGGACGCGGCCTGATCTTGATGCACGTTGGATGTATATGAATTATGAAATATATTTAGGTTTTGGATCGTCCACGTCTCACTGACCACAGGTTCCGTACGAATGTGGCAGTTGATAGTGAGAAAGAAGTACACCTCGAGGAGTAGGTGTCCCGTTAGTGGCCCGCTGGCCCAGTGCGGTTTACCATATACGGGAATGAATCGGTCCGGCCCTTCCGGTCCATCATCAACGTCCGCCTCCTGCCTTCTTCATCATCAGCATTGACAAGACCTGCCCTCGTCCATCTCCGCAGTGCGATACTTTCGCACACGAGCTTCGTCTTTCTAGCTATGTAATGTCTCTATTTCACATGAGGAGTTGCCTTCCCACGTCGCAATCATGATCTGAGTTTCCATCACAAAAGAATTGAAGCCATTATCTAAAACGCATGATAAGCCATAAATTCGTAAAGGAAGAAGTTGTTATTTTAAACGGCGATGGTGTATCTGACTGGAAAATTAACATCGCTTTTAAATGGGATACTTAAAATTGGCATACGAATTATGTGATCAAAACGTCTGGGAAGCACTAGATGAAGTCATTTGAAAATAATTAACACACTTCATATCATTTTTTTAATCAAAATAATAATATATTTCTAAATACCGGACAACGATATATCGTCGATATCTCTTTTATGTACACTTGGGTTTGTTTTTATGCGGATCTTTTTTATTCGGTTTTGAAGTTATGCGGTTTTCAAAAATAATGGAACCTTTCCCTTATTTTTCTATAGACCACAAAGCTTTTTTTGTGCGAATGCGCATTAAAAAATCTAAAACAACCGTTCATCCATATTTAAAACATCCAAATGTAAAAACCCAACATGACATTTTCAGCCACAAGATCAGAAATCTTTTTCTCAAAATGATGTCGATGAATTGCTTAAGGATTTTTTCTTGAATTATATTATTGGTTTTGAAGTGGAAAAAACACCTGCTTACAGTAAAAATTATTAGCAAACTTTTTTTATGCGATTTTTACTACATTTCATCATATTGATTTGAAGTTATGCGATTTTGAAAAATAACGAAACCCATCCCTCAGTTTTCTATGGTAGTTCAAGTCTTTTTTTATGCGGATTTTTTATATGCGACTCCCCGTGGAACGTATCTATCGCATAAAAATAGACCCAAGTGTTTATAGTTTTCATCTGCTGCTCTATAATCCTATTACCAATCAACTTAAAAAGTATATTATTATTGATGAATCTAAATGTCGTCGTTGAAACCATACCATAGATAATTGGTTACTTCCCGTCTTCAGTGTGTTCTTCCTGATAATATTTAGCTCAATATAGTCAATCTTCAAAGACCCTCCAAGTCGTAGTTCTATTAAACGTTCCTCGTTGAGGTTGATTTTTTGGAGTCCGGTGTGACCATAAGGTAACGAAATTCTATGCATTTTTAAATACAATCCTTATGATTATATTTTATGTAGCAATCGTTTTTGCTATGATTATACGTAATAAAATTTTCATAAAAATTTTAATTGAGTTTGCGTAACCATATAGTCACGTTCATTCGTACCACTATTATAATATTTGCAAAATGTTTAAATACTATTAAAATATACATATTTGGTATTAATATCCTATTTTATCGATGATTTGCGACTCTAAAGGCTACGATTGTAGCAAATTCTTAGATTTTTAAATGGTAAGAAACAGTTTTTAAATTTGGCAAGACGAAAGACGACGACAAAGAATGAAAGCTGCAGATTTGGCCTCGTTTTTAATCCAATAAACTCTTTATTTATGCGAACGTTCGATGTGAATTGATGTATTTTTCAAGCAAATTTTCTAACGTACTGCGCTCCAATCATGAGTCACGAACTGGTCGAGTTTACCAATTTCATAATTGATCACGACGTTTCTTAAATAGCATATAATTTTGGCATTTGATGAAAATATCAGATCCTGCACATTCTTTTTGGATCGCCCGAGCAAAGTTCACAACCCTGAAGTGTGAATCACATTCAAGTCAACGTGGATAGATCCAGAGGTAAATAAACAAGTTCGATCGCTGAGAACTATCACGATTTGCTATAAAGATCAAGGTCTGTTGTATTATCTTCGACTGGGTGTTGTATAATAAAAGGCGAAGAATGTTTCTAGGTATTTTTGGACCATTGGAGCAATATTCATTTAGCTTTCTATTATGGGAATGCTCCGACATCACGATGTGTGTAATTAAATCGTGAAATATGGACGTTTCGGTATCCATAAGTGCTCAGTAATAGGTCTAAGTGATTTCACGAAGCAATTGTGCAATAAATCGTTATTTGTCCGGAGCTCGTCGAAAGCTTTGGAGGAGAATCTGCAACATGTGTGGAAGATGGACGACTCGCAGCTTCCTATGGCGATGAATTACTTAGTTGACTATTAATTTTAACATCCGGCGGGACGCCACAGCGTCTGGTGTTTCTGATTAATTGCGGTAGGAAATGTACTTCAGAATTAGATTAATTTATGGGACATCTTCTGCAGAAGTTGAAGAAAGTGGATGAAATACCACGACGATCAACGGGATGCTATTTTTGGGTTCAATGCTTCAAATTGCTGTGGATTTACGGATCTACTCTATCATTGTACTTGTGACCACCCACAATAAACAAATCCATTGATCTTCATCAACTTTCGATTTCAATGCAGCACAAGAAGCAATGCTTAAGAAAAATTCTTTCACATTTTGTAATTACAAGGATGATTCAAATATAACCCGAAATTAAACTCGCAAAATTCCCGATTTCCCGACAAATTATTTATTTCCATTGCTGCAGATGAATACTTATATACTATACTACTTTGATGTGATTCGTAATTATATTACGGAGGAATACAAAAATTCTGAACCCCGTATCTATTATATTTCATATAGATATTCCCATTATTAGAGTCAAGGTGTAGTAAATACATCACCGGTAGTGAAAGGTTAATACAACAATTTGAAAAACATACATGTACTGTATACATAGATTAGACAGTGACTGACCCTAGGCGTCGCCTAAGCTTGCCAATTAGCAGTTACGCCACTGTTTCCAAGCGTCCAGATTTCGGCGAGAATGTCTAGATTTAGTAGCTTTTAACATGCTGGTGAGGTGCAAGACTTCTATTAGATAACATTTTTAATCCCGAATTATTCAGAATTACGTTTACTGGTCCCGGGGTTGGATTTTCTTCTGGGCCCAGCAGTTTCGTGAAGGTCTGAAACTCGATTATTGTTTATGCTGCAAGTTTTTGATTTACTTTGATAAAAATCATTATTGGTTACATTTTCCCATAATGGAATTGGCAATTGGAATATGTACAATCAACACTTCTAGAGCGTCTAGATAGGGACCACGCTATACAAACAAAACGCTATAGAAAATTAGGTAGCCTATACAAAATTTTCATGTGTTTAGTTTGTTAACAAGTGTCTAACATGCGCAAGCGGGCATTGATCTTACATATTTTATCCCTTACTCACGTAAAATACGTCGCAAACTAAGTGAACGCTATAGGAGTGTTGACTATTTGATTGTAAGGGATCTAATAAAAACCCCTATCTGAATATAAAGAGTAAAAAATGGTCACCTGTTTTAACCGTTTAAATGTAAAGCAGCGTTAAATATATATGCTTGCGATAATTTCTGCCAAAAGTGCGGCGTGGCGATATATAGACGTTGAACTATTATCAGATATTGTATACTTGATGCAGTGGCATGTTATACATAGTGTCCACATATAATTTACTGTGTTTTTTGTTTGTTATGGTTTGTCATTTTTTGGTAAGAATTTGCGAAATTTGTTGTAAAACTTAAACGCACACTCAACATACTGGAAACATTAGATACACAGGACTGGATAAATTTAATGCTTCGAAATTGCTATGGATTTACGGATCTACTTAATCATTGTACGTGTGACCACCCACAATGAACAAAAACCATTGATCTTCGTCCACTTTCGATTTCAATACAATGCAGCACAAGAAGAAATGCCTAAGCTGTTGTTGATGGATTATTCAAATATTTTGTGAGATTTCATAATAGTCAGGAAGCATCTGAGAAATAAATCGTGAGAAATGCAAGTTCTTCTGAAGCAAAAAAAACGTGAGATTCTAAAAATTCCTTCTGCAGAGAAAACCCACAACAATGAAGCACAAAAAAGGATCGTTAAAAGCAAAAGAAAGGCTTCATATACAAGAGCACATGCTCGACGAATCGATCCACAGCATCTGCAAGCAATCTCTTCGTAGTTGCTATTCGATCATTCCGATTAATTAATCTCCTTATTTATCAATTCAGCAATATTAGCTAAGATTCGCATTCCATTCTGGCCCCGAGATTCACGGGTCAACGCGATCAATAGACTCTTGTACCGTTCTGGGTCCTCGTCTCCGCGATTGCCAGCTGCTGCTAAAAACTGCATTAGCCACCAATGGCATGACGAATCGGTCTCCAAGTGAAGCATGAAGATGATAAAGGAGAATAACGGCCAAGAATGAATCATTTATCGATTAACCGTGAGAAAAACGAAGACTTACTTTCTAGGAGATGCGTTTTCTAATGCGCTTTCAGTGACGGCGCTAATTATAGAGCAAGGGTCGCTCCATGTCCACATAATGAAATCGCTTATTAAGGCTTATAATTTAGCAGCAAATAGGCCATCTCAGAGATTACAGTTTGAATTCTAGGTAATGCAGAATAAATTGCAAAGCGCGCCGAGAAATCTGCATATGAAATCAAACGGGGGTCATCGAGCGCATAACTGCATTTCATCCAAATCATACATATTTCATCCATTCAAATGCAAATGTCACATATGTATTAACCTTTCTGTACATGAAAGGTTTAATTTTCTGTAGCACACAGGTGAAAGAAAAATATAGGTTTTTCCAAACATGATGCAAAAAGGATTTCATACGACACAGGTAAAAATATATCTAGGCCTAGCCAATGGGTCTGTACCAATACAATGGATCTGAACAGACCATCTTATGGACAGAAGGGTTTAAGTATTGATATCAGATTTGATTACGAATTGCTTATAACTTATTTATTTATTCTATTCGTGTCTATTGTTGCTTTCTTCTACGGACAATTTCGTGAAAAATGAATGCAATCGGATATAGAAATGACTTTCGGAAATTATTCATCATCTGTAGTATACGCTTCTTTAGTGCTTCACGTAGAATATTAGTATCCGGTACACTGTGCAACTTTCGGAATAACAAATAGTATTAAAAATTTATGCGTTTTTATGTATCGTTGTTTCTAAAAGATGCACAATTGGATTTGCTATAAAAATATTTTGATCGTAAGTTCCAAAAAAATGTATACAAATTATTGGATCTTACACTGTGTCTCGAGTCTTCTTAAATTTTCAATTGATTTCACGCATTTGTTTACGAGAAAACGATTAATTACGCGTTGCGCAACAGAATATACTACTTCTCGGCTTCTCTCTTCAGTAATGTGATCAAAAAGCTTCCTAACCCATGGAATAAATGTGTTTCTAATGCAGGGAACTATGTACAAAAATAATATATGTACTAATTTTGTATTTTATAACGCGCTTTAGAAAAAAAACACTATAGGAAGTTGGGCACCCATATAAAATATGGGGTTAGGTTTTTCAATTGTATTTTGTGATTTGAAGGAAATCAGCAAATCGACGATCTTCAATCCATATCATTAATCAAATTTCAGTTCTAGCTAAAAAATATTTTTTACACGAGCAGTTTTATTTATCCCGCCTGATGATCCAATGGAAATTATTTTTCGTATTTTATCTTCCCTTTTAAGTGGCCATAAGGTTTGTATGCTCAATCGGTCCGTTTTTTGGACCGCTGATATGACGAATAAGCGGCTCGCGATCGGATGCCGTAACGTAAATATAACGATAACGAAGAACAGAGGGATTAGACAACTTAGTATATGTTATAAAAACGGAGAGAGTCAATTAGTGTTGGTAAAATAAAAACCATGTACAACTCTCGTCGGTATTCTGCGTTTTGCGCCCCAAGCCCAGTTCCGCCCGTGGCGGGCGCCTGCTTTGCCACGGGCGGGTTATTATTAAAATAATTCCTTATTAAATAAAATCTATATTGAGTGTCAAAATGCATATTTATATCGCAGATAAGAGATGGTTTTCATATATTTTGCATAAGACTCTAAAGAATAATTATGTTAAATTTGGTCCATATCTGTTATAGTATGTAAGATTGTACACATATCAAACAGGTAATAGCAAGTATCTTGCATGCGTTGCAATGCCACACGCGCTTAGTAATTGTTTGAAAAGAAACACAGTAATACAGTTACGTGGTTTATTGCTTCAATCAACATGTAGCGCGGGTTATAGTGCATTCGCTAAACGTCTCGCAAAACAAATTCCACACAAAAACAATGATTGTGCTAATTCAAAAACCTTCGGTAGTGTGCACACTATAACTTCTCAAAGTTTCATCGCAATTGGATGAATCGTATAGGAGCGTATACAATACATACAAACGACAAACATTCATTTTTATATAAATTCAAGATGAGTTAGTTATTGGAATTAGTTTGGGACATCAATCATTTTTAAATCCAGCTTAAAGGGCGCATCGCATTTTTAAAGATGCCAAATCAAATCTATGAAAGTTTTGCAGGATATGTTCCAATTTTGCACTTAATAGTGATATTAAAAAACAACCCAAACATAAAAGAGCCAATAAATAATGATAGCTTCTCTCCATGTGGCAGAGGCCTTGTTAAGTGCTATTATCGTCGCAAACGAAAAGAAAATTTGGCGAATCAAATCGCCCACGTCCACTTTCACTAGAAATAAATTATAATTCATGCTGCGATGCACGTGAACATTGACAATTGTATACAAAGTGGCATTGTTCGGTAGATTGCTAACAAATAGATGCCATTGAATGCAAATAAACGGTCCGAAAGAAGCCGCGCCCGCGGATCAGCGGACGATCTCCAATTAAATCCACCAACGTCCATAATTTCAATTGCTACAAATGCCAAAAGCGATGGTTGAATAACCATATTTCAATCATGCGCCACGGATAATAAACGAGCGAGATAAATCACACGAATTCGCCGATTAATCGTCGCGGAGAAAGTTCTCGCGTATCCGAGAACATGTGATGAGTGGAGATAATAGCACGCATATGCTTCAATTCGGATTAAAAGCATTTTCTTCGGACGCTGTAATTGCATCTTTTTTGCCAGCGTAAGAGAGTGATGATCCATTGTAATTCCGAGCTCACTTTTGAGCACCATCATTATCTTCTGGATCTCGCAATGCAAACGTCTGCAAAACAATATGATTCCTTGCTACGTGGACAGAATGCAGACGTCTTTATTATTAAATGCACATCAAAAGACATCATGAGATCATCCAGGCTTGATTCACCGCCCGTGGAAGCCCAGCAAGAATTTTGAATATCCCGAGGAACGAATGATCCAAAAACCGCAAAAACGAATCAGAATTTGAAGAATTTTATCTGGATTCTCTATCTAGAACATGTTGCGGTTTTGGAAGACATTTGGACGGACGAAACAGGACATAGACTTTTATAATCTTGCAAGCTGGTACAATCTTAAATTGGAATTTATAGATATCAAAATATTTTTATGATAATTTATACAGACGAGTTTCGATTTCCGGCTTATAAAAATGTCTCGCCGCAAAGTTTCCCACTAAAATTCAGATATAGACAGATATATTCAACTTTTTCTACTAACTGCTACAAATGCAAGACGTGCTTTATATTCTGGATGGATAAATTAATTAAAAAACTATGCATTATGCGCTATAAATGAATCCAAAGATATCCAGACTACAAATTGATTTAATATGGAATCAAATACGCTTAACACATTAGTGACGGGTTCCGCATCTGTGCGTTTTTAGTCATTATACGCGCACCACAATTTAATAACTACTACTAAGTTTACATATTTCTGTACAGTGAGATGTCCTAAACATCTTCTCCATTTTTTTCTTAAAACTACGTATTAGTTACAAAGTTAGATCATTTTTTTCTAATATTGTTATTGCTTATAAATTTAGACAAATACGACCTGCGTCAGCTAAAAGACAGTGTTATGCGTAACCCGACGGGAATGTGTTAATATGATTGAAATTTCGGGTGTAAAACTAAATTGATAATTTAACACAATTTAAATAAATTGATATTTTTGAACTGTATTTTCATGTCATAAAATAAGTTGAAATAACTAAATATATGTACAAAAAAATAATCCAAAAACCCAATGCATTTGAATCCCTCAATTTATCATTATATTATTAGAATAAAACATTAATAGTTGTTTAAAAGACGTCCTGCAGGTCGTTTTTGAAGGTGTACAAATTGGTTGATCCTTAAGAACATTGCAAAAATAGAAGTGCATATTCAGACCATGGAACAAATTTAAGACGATATATTCATATCCGAAATGATCGAACCAATATCAAAATGGATTGATGTTTGCTTAACACATTTTAGCCGGGACATGTGGTTTTACGTTTCTTCACAATTAAATTGAAATTGGTAAATGCGTTACACGGAAAATCGCACAAAAAAAACCGCTCAAAAAAAGCCATGACTTACATAGAAAAAGTGAAGATGTGCTTCATAGATTTAAAAAACCGCATAACTTTAAAACAGCTATATAAAATATACACAAAATCGCACAAAAAAAGTTAATAAAAACCAGGAAAACAAAAGGGCAATAAAAAATAACATAACATTTTAAGAATGTCTCGTATAATGCCAGACATCCACTAGAGACATAATTAACTAAGGCAGACACATAATTTTCGTTTTGATTTTCGATATAAGAAGCGTTTCTACCTTGTTGGGCCAACGAGGTAGAAACGCACGAAGATGAAACGCATCGTAAGATGCGTAATTTCGCTCATAACTACAAGTTCACGCGTGCCAGCGCCCGACTAAAATGTGTTAATGTTGTCAGTGTTGGATGACGCTCACGTATAGTACAAATCAACGATTTAATAGTTTATATTAAATTATAATTTAGAGTCGTGTCACTCACAATACATAAATACACGCGATGTTTATTTGAATTCTGCCACTTTCATCATCGTCTTTGTGTGTTTTGATGTGAATAATATAGGATTATTATATGTAGTTTAAATAACCACTGACATATTCAGGTTTTTGGGTTCTTTGTTATGCATTTAGAATTGATTATAAGACGAATTAATCACGACGTAAGCATCCGGCATTAAGGTGTCTCCCATGGAAATAATCCATCATGAAAATGAATACACATTTGTCACTTTATAAAGTTTCTTTTATTAAAAGAAGCTAAGATGGATGTACGAAATTCACCTTGTCCCAGATGCACAATAAAAGAACTTAATGAGGACCTAATATGTCGTTACTTTCGTGTGAGAATAATTTTTTAATAAGTGGTAAAATTGTGATGCTGACATCCATCGCGAGAGAATCGCACACAACGGAAGTATCCACGGCCGAGTAAACAAAATGAGTAGATTCGTTACGATCAGATATCTTCTTTTCAACATAAATGGGCTTAAAAGCGACCTCAACATAGACGATGAACCTCTTTTCGGAATATTCAGTATGCGGAGGCCGTGACCCATTATTGTGATAGTCACAAATGGTTATTTTCAGCACCTGTGATGCATTCGAGCGGCATAAAAGACACTATGTGAAAAATGTGACCGGTCGTGAATAGATTTTTTTTCTGCTAATGAGTATTGTGAAACGATGGATATCTCGGTAATAAATCACGCTATGGTATATTATTTCATATGTTGTTACGTGATCCCAGAGGCTTTCAATGTGTGCGGTCCGCGCCGGTGTCATTGTGGCCCGTAGAACCTCCATGCTTATTGCAGGGACGAATAAAAGATATGCGTTCATCATCGTATGGTGTTGCAAGTCTTCCACAAACTCCTATTACATCAGATCCCGCGTGAATTGATTTTAATTTAAGACTCTTGTCGGATGAAAACGAACGTTTCCTACAATCGTGATCGTTGAATCAATTCAACGCTATTCATAAATAAAAATATGATTTAATTGATCGCGCCCGTGAGGGGTTAAATCAATTTTTCTATACTGGCTTACTTTTACTTTGCTGACTTGCCGGGACCGTGTGAAATACCACATTGACGTTGATTTATGAATGATGAAAAATGTGGTCACCAAATAAATACACACTGGCTAGAACCGAACTACTCAAAGCAAAGAGTTTTTGAATATAATTTGGTATAATCTGATCTTAAGATTAACACATTTTAGCCAACAGATTTAAACTCTTCAAAAAAGGATCTTAAAATAGATGTTTTGTAATCAGCATCATATTGATTTTGAGCGTCAAAAGCTCAAATTATAAAAATGCCAATCAAGTAAGCGAACCGGAATGTGTTAATAGTGCTTATGAAATTTGCATGCAATTAGATGTTTTGAATGAATCCCAGTATTAATAAACGTAAACCCGAAAAATTCGAGAAAGAAATCGTAAAGCTGACCAGCACGATGAAGGCTACTAAATCTTGAAAACAATGGCGTAACTATTAATTGGCGAGCTTAGGCGACGCCTAGGAGCAGTGATTGTCTAATCTATATATACATATATAGAGTATATACATATGTTTATCAAATTGTTACATTAACCTCTCCCTACCGGTGATGTATTTACTACACCTCGACTCTAATAATGGGAATATCGATATGAAATATAATTGATACGGGGTTCAAAATTTTTGTAGTCCTCCGTTATATAACTACGAATCACATCAAAGTATTATAGTATATAAGTATTCATCTGCAGCGATGTAAATAAATAATTTGTCGGGAAATCGGGAATTTTGCGATTTTTTGCGCAAAGGAATTTTATCAATCACATTTATGGTGTTATACGAAAATGATTATACAATTTGATGTCCATTATTCGGTAGCCTATCGTTATGGATCATCGTCTTAATCCACTTTACGTTGATTGGTTTTATATCTATGTAGATTGGAACTCGAAACCGACGCAATTTCAATCCATCGGCTAAGTGATTTCGCCAATATGAAAGTAAGAAGATAATATGATATCATATTTCAATTACAGGAAATTGAAAAGGTATTAAGAACGACCATAAAACCTCATGTTTCGATATTTTATGATTTCAAGATTTCAAAAAGGGATTTTAATATGTTAAAAGCAATGTTTGTTTGTTCGTATTTGATGCGCTGCCATACCGTTCATCCGATTGCAATAAAACTTTGTCAACTTATTGTTTACGCTTGTGGGAATAACATGGGCATGATCTCCTATGGTGATCATCTACAATTGATGATTATTATGACAATTTCAAAAAAATTAAAAATGAATAATTTCATTAAATTTGCAGATATTTTTATGCGATATTTTATATCATGGAACCCATTTCATGGGTTTTTATATGAGTTTCATATATTTTTCATATCTAAATGAAGGTATGCATATCTAATATTGCTTTCAAATTTACGCAGCTCGTGATTGCTATTATAAAACGCTTGATACTATGTTATTTATGGGGCATTCAGTATAATTAAATCATTCATTGGTCAAAACATACTATAGTATTGAGTGCGTGAAAAAATTTCTACGACGCATTGACCGACCACGCATTTTCTTTTCTCGGAATCGATTAAAATTTAGCACTTGATATGGCATTGCTAATGACTAAATTAAATTCTATGGCATTTGTCATTCGTACGAGATTCTATATAACAAAAATACACAGTCTCTCTTAATTGCATGCTGAATGACCGCAATCACTTTTGATTTCCTGCCTTTAATGAACGGTTTTAAAGCCATAATGAAAAATCATTACGATAAGAAATTTAATTATGTTTGTTTGTGCGATAACACGGGAAACATTTTCGCAATCGGCGATTCTGAAGATTAATAACTTTTGGTTGATATACAAATAGATTCGTGTTGGAGTGGAAATAATGGTGCATCACGATGCACGCGAGTTCACGACCCGCCGATGGGAAATGACCGTTTAACCCGTTAAATGCGGGCATTACCTACTTTTTTTGTGCTCATTTATATACTCTTACTTTTGCCCGCATGAGCGTATTAACACAAGCTTGTTATAAGAATAATGCAGCATCGTATCCGCATAATAATGCAAACTCGAAGTGCATTTTCAGGAGATCCGATGTTCGATCAGTTATTCAATCGCTTACGCAAGCTTCATTAATCATCCAACGATATAAATCGGATTTGGGATGAAAATCACGTTAGATAAGACAATAATCAAAATAAATCAAATTACTATCGCAACCAATCCGACGAATTCTTACACATCGCATGTTTGCCTATTTGATAGATCAGATGTGCAATTAAGCTGATTAATTGTTCTTTCTAATTCCACTTTCGATGTTTCCTTCGAATGTACTTTTAACGACTGCAAATATGGAAATAATGCATCGCGCGGGTGGAAAATTGCGATGTTTTCATAACAAATTCGATGATTTAATGCGATATCACAACGAAACAACTCACCATGACCTGCTGATAACGTAACGTAGGAATGAGTTCACTTACCTGAAACAGAAATAATTAAATTAATTCACGGTGTGCATATACAAGTGTTTTTTATTACGCTCACAATTCTAATATTTACCCATCATTTATGTTAAATGTTGTAAATTATGATTTTCAAGCGTAAATGCCCATTAGAATTTACAAGAAAAACTTTCATCGGTCGGCTTTTTATGTATTGCCTTTGTGATTTTACAAAATCGCGATGTGTTCAAAAAATGTATTGTTTGACAATAAATAACACTCAATATACGCGCAAACAATTGATATATTGTTATGAATGCAACCACAAATCAAGAATTGTATGAAATATTTTTACTTTCATCGTGTGGGATAATTTTATTATAGTTTAAATTTGCATTGTGCTTTATGCATAATGAAGTGGCATAATCGTAATATGCGCGCTCCGACGTTCGTGTGTTAATTTTTGATTAACGCATTCGGACCGGAGAGCAGACATGCTATGCTCTGATGTAAATCCACTTTTCTGTCAGCTCCGCCACAGTGTGTAACAATCTTATTAATGAACTCAATAAATGAACCTTAAAACTATTGATAGCACACAATATTTTTTAACCCTTTGCGGTCCTATGTCGAATCTCATTCGACATCGATTTCTACCACGTGGGTCTCATGTCGAATGTCATTCGACATATTTTTTCATCGTTAATATTATTAAATTAAAATGCAACGCACTTTTTTTTCACTTGTATCTATTAGAACAGTGTGTTGACTACAGGATAAATGAGCAATTTTTGACTATTAATGTGTTGCGAAAATAAAAGGACAGGGTTACCGTGCAGGCCTGCCAGAGTATATTTGGCAAAGGAGTGGTGATACTCAGCTCCAGAGTAGTCAAGTCAGAATAGTCAAAAAAATTGATCAACGATAAGAATGATGCGAGTATCTTAATTATCAAAACAAACTCCTGTTCGCAAGACAACACGAACAATTGAGCTTCGACTTCTAGATACTAATTCTGTTTTTAAACTTTGTTCGAAACAATGTGACAGTGAATTGTGAACGTGTGTGTGTGTGTGTTATGTGGATTGTAATTTGTTTGTATTTAATGATTTTAAATAATTCCTATAGATATTGTATCGATTGTATCGATCGACTCGAATAGATCGATTTCGAGCTTCAACAAATGCATTATTTTGTTATTAAAACTGAAGACATGCATGCGTATTGTTTATGTTTACGCAAAAAAATGAACGAATATTATCAAGAGTGTTAAGGTTCATTTATTGATATACAAGCTTGATTCACGCTGCGCGATTATAAAAGAAAAATGGATCTATATGGAAGATAAGTGGTGTTTTTCAAGTCAAACAATTTGAACTAGTTATAGATTTAAATAAAACTTTCCATCATCTCAATTGGTGTTATTGAAACGACGAAAGAGGCTTAAATTTTACGGTTGTTCGTATATTGCCTTGACACTTTTAAAACTGTTTCTTAACACTTTTCATCCGCCAGATCACGTAATCCCACTACTTATTATTAATAGCATTATCACATTATACTGGCAAGGATTATCGTGTTATAGCGCATATAAACATTTAAACGCAATGACTTTGGACAATATCAATTTTAACTTTCACTACGACATTACCCAACATGGCTTAAAGTACGCTAAAATAAATCTACACATCACGACTTATTAAAAACGATAGTTTTCCTTATATAGTATGATATTGTAAAAATCGCTCGAGAGATTTTCACTGCTAAAAGACAAAAGTACCGAGTCGTTTCATAGAAATTGACAATACACTGTCAATTAAATCGATTGTAATTGCCGATGCATTGTCATGGGTACAATCGTTGTTCCTTTGTATTTTTTTGAATTTAGATTTGTATTTGGCAATGCGTTTTTTCGTCGGTATAGTGATCGTTTATATTGCATAATTTTTAATGATAGCATGACAGTTGTATTCGCTAATCGCATTAAGCTATTGCTTTCTACGGTTTTTTAGTTTCCTCCTGGAGGTGTTTAATGTTATAATGGCCAATTAGAATGACGAGAATGCGTTAGAATGGCGTTTGTTATAAATAGGTTCATGAAAATAGCGTCCTTCTGAGGCATTGTCATGTCGATGAGAAGTAGTTTGGTCGCGGAAGCCCTTATAAGGATTGTATCATGTCCTGCGCGAACTTACTCTATTGTGCATAGTTCAAAGAGCACGCAAATTCTATTATGTGCATATATGAAATATTTGAAACATGTGTCCAGAAAAGCTTCTACCTCTTATGTTGTTCTTCAATTTTTTGCACAAATTCGTCCGAAATCACTGATGGTATCCCACTTCTTGCCTCGTCGAACGTGGAGCGCGCGACGACCTCTCCATCAGAAGAATTTACTATGACTAAACAAAATGGCCGATAAACACGCAGGACCTTCTTTTCGATTCTAAAGTATTAAATTGCCTCGAATTCGCAGCAAATTCGAAGTTTTTTGCATTTTTTTTTTTTTTTATAAATCTCACCCAAACTTCAAGCGGAATTTAATGCGAAACACCCCGGACTATAGAGCGTTAATTAAATTATAGATATAATCACATTTTATTTGAATTTAATGCAGAACAACACAGCGTGCTAATTTATATTTATGAAATATAATTTCTATTTTTATATAAAATGAACGCAATTTATAAATTTAATTACATGATAAAATTCTTCTGACTATACTAATTATATGAATCATTCGCGTAAAATATACAATGATATTTTAATTTGGTGCAAATTCACCCCCCGGCGTTCATAGACGCGTCGACGATATGATCGACTTTTGAGCGCTTGAGGGCGTCAAATCGACGGTTAATCTGAGCGCGACCTAACCTCTAATTTCGATATCATGGGCTTTTATGAATATTCAAAGCGCAGATGGCACAATTTCACTGTTATTCAATATCAAACGCCGATCGTACACCGAAACGACTGTTCATTATTTGCCCATTGACCAATTAATGCGGATTTAAATATTTATGAGTGCGGTCGGTATTGTCGTGCATTGAGACATGGACGTTGACGTATTAATTTGCTATTTTTTTCTGCAGATTATGTAAATGCGCTTGATGATTGCATATTTGATGATAGCTTATGTATGGATATTAATGCGATGTGCAGAAAGCGTCGTCAGACTTGTTCATCAATTTGACAGGATGATTTGCAGGGTTGTCACATAAAAATAAGCTTGCATTCAAATAGCTATTAATAAATTAAAATATTGGAAAAATTTGACTTCTGTCTATAAGAGGGTCTGGTCAGACCTTTTTGCTTTTGCGATGAGTTTTTTTAATAGTAGCTATGTATAGATCTTATCAAATCTCTCTGACTTTGTCCATTGACGGGTTTTACAGAATTAAGAATTTTAAAAACAGCTTTTTCATCCTTGTGTTTTGAGAAAAAAGGATATTTCTATTTATGTACCTAGAGTCAATGAAAAAAAATTTCATAGAATTTGTATGAAAAATCACGTTTTTCTTCATGTTCCGTAAAGGGAATTTTAATCCTTTCGCATCATATGTTTGGAAAATCTATTTTTAATAAGATATTTTTCTTTTACCTATGCTGCAAAAAATATTTTCTGCACTATATGTCTGGTGACATTCCGACATTCCGACAACGGACACCACGACAACGGCCACCTTCGCGGACGACACAGCTCTTCTAACCTCGCACAACGACCCGGCAATAGCGTCTCAACTGCTCCAACATGACCTCAACAATATACAGAAATGGCTCAAGAAATGGCGTATAAAGGCCAATGAAAGTAAATCTACGCATGTCACTTTCACTAATAGACGAGAAACGTGTCCACCTGTCTCACTGAATGATTGCGCACTGCCACAGGCAGATGCAGTTAAATATCTCGGTATGCACCTAGACAGACGTCTAACATGGAAGACGCACATAAAAAAGAAGAAAAAGCAACTGGAAATCAAAATGAGAATGCTGTATTGGCTAATGGGCCGAAAATCGGAACTGTCCCTAATAAATAAAACACTAATATACAAAAGTATACTAAAACCAATCTGGACATATGGGATACAGCTCTGGGGAACCGCATCGAACTCCAATATAGAAATTCTCCAACGCTTTCAATCTAAAGTGCTACGTACCATAGGCAACATTCCATGGTACGTTACAAACGAAACAATACACAGCATATTGAGCATACCAACAGTGAGGCAGGAGATCGAAAGCCATAGCCAGAAGTACAAAAGAAGGTTAAACACACACCCCAACCGCCTTGTTGAAGAGCTGATTAGCCAAAACTCCGGAACGCGCAGGCTGAAAAGATATTTGGTTCATGACCTGGACAAAAGATTCAAATGAATGAACATTAGGTCCTCATTAACGAATGGGGACCTACACGAGACAGAAACGTCATAATAAGAACTGAATGTCCCCCAAAGGATAGATTGTTCAAAAAAAAAAAAAAAAAAAAAAAAAAAAAAAAAAAAAAAAAAAAAAAAAAAAAAAAAAAAAAAAAAATGTCTGGTGAAAAGAGATTCAGGAAATGGATATCCTGTATAGAGAATGAAGAAGACCAGAGAGCAGTCAACTTAGGTGAAAAAGTGGTCATGAATACAATTAGCATATTATTTTTTTATTTTCTAAATTTATCAGCTTCCAAATCTTGTAAATTTAATAAATAAACAATTTTGAATGGTTTTTTTTTTATTTGAAAAAAAATATTATTCGTATACCAAATTCTGCTAATTGATATATTTTTCGCTATAGATAGTAATTGTTATACACTTGGGTCTGTTTTTGTGCGGATCTTTTTTTATGCGAATTTGAAGTTATGTGGTTTTCAAAAATAATATGGAACCTATCCATCATTTTTCTATAGAGAACAAAGCTTTTTTTATGCGAATGCGCATAAAAAAAATCTAAAATTAGCACAAGTGCAAATTACGATCGTTATAATCTGAGTTTGTATAGGGTGATGGGCAAACGGAATTGTTTTTAAAACTGGAAACTCTTCTCAAAAGCCTAAGAATTGCATTTGTACGATTATCGAGTAAAATAGACTTTTATAAAGCAATTTTAAGATAAATATGTATTGTGTTTTCATTTACATTAATTTTGATTAATCTTTTTTTATGCGACTTTTGGTACATTTTATTACATCGATTTGAAGTTATGCGGTTTTTAACAATAATGGAACCAATCCTTCAATTTTCTATGTAGTTCAAGTATTTTTATGCGATTTTTTTATATGCGACTCCTCATGGAATATATCTATCGTATAAAAACAGACCTAAGTGTATACCATTTTAAAGACAGATCAATTGACCCGCTGTGGTAGGAATAGGTATACATGAAATATCGGTAGGTTTAGTGTTAATTGTTGCTGGTTAATTGGCATTAGCTTGAAAACTGTTATTTTGTGCAAAGGGCATAAAATATGGCAACATTTGTATATAATATGCTGGATTTTGCAGCATTGGCATCATTTATAATTTATAAGAATTTGAACCAGATAACTAATCATCACGATTAGCTGATGATAACAAATGCAGAAAAAAGATGAACATATAAATTAACATGTTAGAAATCGTCATGAATTGGTCGGGTGAACGACAAGCTTTAAAGAAAACTCCGATTTATATGTAACAAATGTTTGAGTTTGTCAATAGCATAGCCAAGGTTTTTAATCCATTCCATACTGAGAATATAAATGTTATGCTCCAATATAAATCCAATTTTCTTTCAAGAGCGCGCAGCATGTATAAAGCTTGTATATCAATAAATGAACCTTTACACTGTTGATATTGTTCGTATTTATTTTTCATTTAATTTCATTAACGGAAGCTAATAAAAAACATTAATTTACAGAAGGGCTAATACAATGTCCATTTATTAATTTAAAATAATTATTTTACAACGCTCAAAAATAGCAAAACGTTACATATTTATAAGATGGCATTTTTGCGTAAAAGGGGAGGACATTAACCCAAAATTTTGAATTTATGAATGTATTCATGAATTTATGGCCATCTTGCATTGCTAAGAATGCGTTTCGCAACGAGTTACATTGTTTTTATCGAGGCAATATTGAATTTCATTGTATATTATATGGTTTTATGAATCGTAAATTCTCTCATTCGAATATGCTTACTGTAACGGAAATTCGATACAAAAATAGAGAATTGTTTCATAAAAATATTGTGATTTATTCAGCATCTTGGATGGATTGAATGGTCGCCGTGGGTGTCAAAACATGAGCATGTCGTTATTGAAATTGCTGATCAACGACAACTATAATTAAATGGACATATTATTATGTCTTGTATGATATACGGGATAAAATTGTTGATATTAATACGAATGGTTCTATGCAGATATGGTAACAAATCAATAATAATACAATGTGGATGTGATTTGATTTGATTGGTTGTTATGCAATACGAATTCAATAATTGTACAATGTATTAAACATTGCCTGGGGTATTTGTATCAATTCGGATATAACAGTATTTGGTCCCAGAACGGTAACACTAACGCCCGCCTGTCACAGTTTTTAATATGGAAATTATCATAAGATGAACTGTAAACCGAAAATAATGCATAATGATGTGAATTTGTGCACTTATCTGGGAACTTGTCCATCGGTCTGACAATATCCAGTTCATCACCAGTACAAGAACTTAACTGTTAAACATCATTGCCTTTTTTTGCGTACCTCCATGGAAGTCTGCGTAAAAAGTTGATAGCTTCTAATTTGAGGCCTCGTGCGAAATTCCTATACACAGCTCGAGTGATCTTACAGCAAACGACACAATAGATTTAGCGAAAGATATAAAAGAGCATTGAGCAATAAAAGCACGTCTGAGAAGCAATGAAACGGGTAATGGTGCGATTCGAATGAAGAAATAAAGGACGATGGACCATGAAATAAAGGTATAACTGATAATTTCTTCCTCGGTGTAATAAAGAAACTGAGGACTTTAAAAGCAAATCCAATGGAATAACATCGATAAAATCAAAGGAATATATGCATCAGGTTGTCACATATCAAGTTGCCAATTTTAATCAATTAGTCAGAAATTGCTCGCGATTGAGAATTATTTCGTGCAATATTTTACGTTAGTTGAGTTATTGTACAGTTGACTGTATCACATGATGATCAGAGCTCAAGCGTCGTATCGCACACGACCAATATGCGCCAATATGGTGCATCCGTTAAACGTCTCGCAAAACGAATTCCGCACACAAACAATGTTTATGCTGATTCAAAAACCTTCGGTAGTATGCATATGACAAATCCCCAAAGTTTCATCGCAATCAGATGATTGGTATAGGAGTGTATACAATACATACAGACAACCGACATCCATTTTTATGTATATAAATAGATGAGATTAGCTAGGATTGATATAAATAAAAGGAAAAGAAATTGAATACTATATTTTGCAGTTGTCTTTCTAGTCAAGCTAACGATGATGATCATCATCATGGTAGTAATAGTATTTCAAAGATAATTTTGCGGAAATACTTTTTGGGAGCAGGCACTGTCTTCGCTATTGAGGTTTATCTCGCAGCCATAAATACGAGCGATTACATATTTCAAAAATTCTTGAGCTAAGGAAGTGTGGCAAAGAGATGTAATCTGCATGAAATTAAGCAACAAGCGAATAATCGATTTAATTATTTGATCTACAAATCCGGGTTCATAGATTGCCATTGTAATAACACCAACAGCAATTCCGTGGGCAGTCAACGTACGCAGCTTATGTTAACAGTTGCGAAACCTGGTTACGCCTAAAGAATAAATCGGATCCATAACAACGAGTGTAGTAGAATATTAAATCTAATTGACATTTTAATGAGCTAACGAAAAAGGCAGTTTTATAATCGGCTTCAAACGCCATTAGCGACAACGAATTTTAAATGGTAATGCAAGTGAAACTGGGTAGGCTGTCGAAGCAAGAAATTTCAACAAGTGGGTGGATTTTGCAGGATCACATGCAAGGATAGATTAAAGTGCTGAGGTCTGCGGTTTAAGCGTTCGACAAGCATTTTCATGAATGGTCACGAGACTAGATAAACCAGAATGTGGGTGACACACGATGGTGCAATACGCTCTTGAAATAAACCATTATCCCATGAGGTCGTCCTTGATGACGAATATAGAATCCCAAATGAAAAGCACATCCTTATGTCGCATTTGATGATCCTTGTCGATCATCGGACAATAAATATGATTCAACGATCCGAAGAACAATGCCGAACGACCTCGAAATGATTGTACAAATTATTTTGGATTGGGTCGAAGGCATTTAGCGGTATTGATGCCATATTAATAAGACATTGGTTGCTCATAAGGTGTGGACATTCCTATGTGGTTGTCCAAAATATAGGAACATTGCACGTGGCAAAATTATTAGTGTATTGAAATACTTCCCAATCGTTTTGCTTAGTATGTGCATGATGCATGTTGTAAATGGTCGTATAAATCACAAGGCAAATCTGAGCTCATTTCTATGGCGAAAAGGAGTGGCTGCCATAAAATAGATAAGTAAAAGGTATTAAATTTGTAAATGTACATGCTATTGTGAAATATGGGAAGGTAGAAGATGTTTTTTTATTACATTTATGAGAAGACAGCACGTGAAAAATCTTTCCATTAAAAAAGACGATATACATCAGACAGCGACTGACTGGATTGGGGGTTCATTAATAAATCGAACCCATTCCCTGCGCTGTTGTATGGTCTGTTCCGGGTTGCCCTGGACTAGCCACACAAAGCCCTCCAGAGGAAGCGAGGTTTCCGCGGGAAAGACCAGCTTCAGACTATGTGCACCCGAAGGTGGGATGAAGGAGGAAGGACAAAGGTTAAGCTAAACTTCAAGGGCGTACTATGCAGTAGATGATGGACTGCAGGGGCTACATTCTTAGTACCTTGTCATGGAGACGAATCGCCGTTCGAACAGCCTAAAACCGTTCTCCCTTGTTTGTCTAGGCTGTTGAGGATAGTGGTGAGCTTTTGAGACAGTCTCCACCAACTACTGTAACCGGCTGTTCCGTACACCCCTTTATGGGTACGCAGCACAGGGGGACCTGCGCACCCACTCGTGCTAGCTGGGCTACTCCAGCAGCGTTTGATGAGTAAACCGACGAGGTTACTTTAGAACACTTCCACTCCACACCATTACCCCAGGGGTTCAACCGTTGCCCGCAGGCGTAAAGTTGGCTCCCCCCTCTGGGGTTTTATGGGTAGGCATCGTGGAGTCTGACACACACCCGATTCCATTAGAAAAATATCATATGGAGATTGCCTACATTCGATAGCAGATATGGAATCTGTACAAGAAAAAAATACATTATTTAGATATCAAAATGTTGATCTTCACCAGGTAAGATCTACCAAATCAAATAAATACTGCAAAAGTTTGTCCGGTTGCAATTAAATTCTTGTAGTGAATGACTTTACAATGGTGTCAGAACATAACATTTTTTTTATTTTTAGAGGTAAATTGTATTTAGGCATAAAATATGCTTAAAAGTTTGCTTTTCAGACATCAGAACATAGTTCCTATCTTTTTTAAGTTGAATGCTGTTTTTTATACGAAATTTGATGATCGAATACTTTCTTCAAATTCAGTCCTATAGCAGGGCTGTCTAATTCATCAAAAAAATTCCGCCTAACATGCAATTACTCGAAACACAAGGTACACTGTTCACATCCTCTAGAATTTCACGACAAAAGGTACTTAGCATAAATAAAAAATAACAATAAATAACCAATTTTGAAACTGGCAGTCCAAATTGACGTATCTGGGCTAATACATCGTACCTTTCCATGATTTATGTGATCCAATTAACATCGATTCTCACGTACGCGTTTTCGGACATCGTATATATTACACCACAAAGAACAATTATACACTCGAAACAGTATAAAAATATACTTATGAGCCTACCGGCCAATAAATACAGGCTCCGGATTGAAATATAATAAAGCGAGTCTAGTCAGTCTGCCCACACACCCTCGATATAAGCAATAAGAAAACAAATTGATGTTACACAGGTCATGCATGCGAGGGTATAAATATTGATGATTAATGGTATCATTGTATAATATAACTTGCATCGTGAGAGGTTTGCGACTTCAGAATCTCCATAAAGGATTGCGCAATCGAGGCAACATGATCCGACGACAGAATTGAATGATCCAAGTCTTGGGATTTTAATAAAAACAAATTCGATACTAGGCCGTTATGCAATTTTGGCAAAGCAGGAAGCATTTATAGCCATCAATAATTGCATCTGACGAATGAGGAGTGGGACGCAGTGATGGTACCGCCATATTTTGGATACAAAAAATAAATAACCGCTTTGGTAACTCGTGTTTGTTGGTAAAAGCCATTGATTGATAATTCGGTCTACGATTTTCGGCGATGAAAAGCAAATTTATCGCTCCGATGTGCGCTTTTGGACACATCATCAATAATGATGCGGGTAGAAAGTGAGCCGCTTTGAAATTGCGACCGCATGATGAATATTCCAATTAGCCGCCATTTTTTATCTGGAATTATTCTCTAGAAATACGAAAAATGGCGGTATGCATTGTGCAGTAATAAATAAACAATGCCTCTAACGATGCACGCCAATGCTGCGTCATTTCTGCGAAATTTCCTGCTTATGACAACTCATGTCGTTTTTTTTTTTTCTATTTTTCAAAATTGTATAAATGCTTGCGTTAATGCCGTACGATCAGAATGCGTTCGTTACGAACTTTGTGAAAGTGTATAAATAATCATGGTTTTCAAAATGAAGTCATGCTCACTGAAATACTTAGCGCCTAGAAAAGTATCATCATTAAAACTATTGAGTCAGAGACGCCAACCTTAATGGCCCATTGAATAAGTTCTTTGTGTTTAAAAGGTTAATTTTTAACATTATCATACAAATGAGCCTAAAGTGCGTGAGTGTATTGGGTCATTTATGCAATAGGAAAAAAGTCTGAATAAATTCAATCGTAATTTATTGATTCTAATGAATATTTCTAGTGAAAATTATTTATAGTCAATATGTTTTCCTGTAATATTTTGATACATGAAAGAAACAATTCAAATATGTACTTTTGTTTGGTAATGAAATATCACTTTTTTTTAACTTCAAAAGCATTAAAACAACTCGCATTTTTCATGCTCCTGAAAGATTTTTCTACGAAAAATAGACATAATATCGTGTATGCTTAATTTAGAATGAGGATATTTGAATAGACATTTTAAACGGATGATTTTTGATACATTTAGATGAGACACGTTCTCACGTATCAAGTTTAATTGACCGATTATAGTTGATCAACAAAATTTGAATGAAATCTGCAGTGAAAACCCAATCAAACTTTATCGCACAAATGGTGAGTCATCAGTCATTTATTTTTAAGTTGAAACCGATCTTGAAACGTGTGAACGTGTTTCAGTTGATTACCAATTTTGCTTTCAACTTTTAGCTTAAAAACGTGCCCCAAAAATTATCCAAAAATTAAATCAACTTTACAGTGGCTTTTAATTAATAATCGTCGTGTGTTTAAATTTACTTTCGCGCCATTTTTTATTGAATTTAATCTGTTTTTATGGAAATGTGTTATTTAAGGGGATATTCTAAGGGAGTGTTGTTTTTGCACGTTTTCAAAGTTTAGACGTTTATGAATAAATCCTCCAAAATTCCGATTATTTACGGAACGCGTTTTTCTTGAAACTACTTTTTTCAACACGGTTGACATGATATCTCAAGTTCTAATTAACTGATTTACTTCAAATTTAGTACGAACCTTTTCTATATAACGCACTATTGTCCCTGTCAGATTTATGTCAAAAATTTACTTTTAACTATTTAAAAAAAATTAAAACTGAAAAAATAAGGCCAAAAAATAACTTTTTTTTAAACAGACGCCGTTTTGTGAAAATAGAATTTTAAAAAAATCTTTGAGGTAGGGACTATAACGACATCATTACTTATTAAGAATCCTTTTTATTTTTTTAATTTTAGATGACTAAAAGGGTTGAAATCATGTCAACCAGGACACGCTTTTTTTACCCATTACCAGACTACAATTTTTATATCCTTTTTTTATATATACTAAAATTGACAATAAACAATAAAAATACCCAATATTTATGCCTCTAGACTAGAACACCTCCTTAAGTGGTATTCAATTATTGTTGTTCAATTATAATCAGTCAATTAAACTTGACTCGTGAGAACGCATCATCATTAGATTAGATGCAATCTGTGGAAAATAAATAAATCTAGGAGTTCTGTTTACTCTTTCAGATAAAAAAAAATCAGTGTAAATCTGGATCAACATGTTCGATCGGAAATGTTACCACTTTCTTTATAATGCAAGTCCAGGAATTAAGTCATTAAGCTAATAATTGGTAATTGGTAGTATTCCGCTATACATCCGGCTTTGATAACATTTTATTGAAGCGAAACTTCTATAGGCGCAAATTGGCTTAATCGTCACGAAAAGTGAAACTCCAAATGGTAGTAGTAGGTCGGAAAAAGAGGGAGAATCATTTATAGTCTCCCCGTCCCCGTCGCATATATTATATAGACGCTACGCGCGTGGACCAGTAGCTTGCCTATTTTATTATATATTACACAACGCACAGCGTACTCTTTTAGCATATCTGTTATCCGAGCGTTCGCTCAGAAACCCCAACGAAAAAGCGACCGTATATAAATTCAATGGACACTTAAATGACGGTTTTATTATACTGCGATATCACTCTCATTTTGTTAGCCATTAATAGATTAAATGGCAATCAAACCTATCATATAAAGTCATATCGTTTTATATTGAATGTGGTATTCAAATACAACGCGTCGAAGCTTTTTTTTAATTGAAAAAGGATATTTATGTATGTTGAAATAGCGTACATAAAAACGGTCTCCATAAATCTGAATGCACATGGTAGGAAAAGTCACATTTACATATTATACAATTAACTTACAGACATTTTTATGCTCATGATGAAGAACGCCTTCCTGCGCGTTTTTGTACAACCGGCAACAAAACGCAAAACTCCTTCACGACATCAAAAATCAGGCTTATTGTGATCACTAACGACCATTTGTCTCGTTCGCATTTAGAACAATCTCAAAAGGATGCTGCCCAAGGACCACACCGAAGCCTTATATGGAAACCTGCTGCACTATGGAGCCGATTTGAATACACATCGTTGTCACTTGGGAAAGAACGAAATCCATGACGGCTTAATGGCGAATGTTCGACTTCAATCGCCACTTAGCGCCATAGTTAGCGCACCTGATAAAGAAAATTGGTGTCGAAGATAACGCTTGCATTTTCATGTAATCGTGGGCATGGCCATGGCCGCGTCGGCGATGGTAATCGTTGTAATACTGTGATATAAACGAGATCTCATGGCTGAATTTATCCCGAGGAATTTTTCCAATCTAATAATTGCAGTGCGAGTGATCTAATTAGCGATATGGATGACAAGTGCAATCGTGCGGATGCAACTGCACCAACGAATGCTGCTCTTTTGTTGCGACAATCGCGGCGCTTGTTTGACCACAGGATTGCATAACGTTTTGAGCCATTTACAACATTGTGAACAATTCGAGTTTATCTTATCGATACATTTGAATTAAATTTGAGCAACAATCGATACAAAAACAAAGATAATTGACACACGAACCGATATTAATGCTATCAATGGTCATCAATATCGAATTACTCACGATTGATGAATCATATTTGTATAATTGCATTTTTAAATCTATATGTGCACACAAACAGGAGATTTGCATTCTCGCCAATATGTAATCCAAATGTATGCTTGGAAACGTGCTAATTAAAATTGGTCTATAAATTATTCAGTGGGTTGTTTAGATAAAATAATTGAAATTTATAGATAATACATATCGCATATTTTGATAACGGTTTTCCGAATTTGACATAATATTTTCTATATAAAATACTATTAAAAACTGATAAAGCGATCGTAATATAATGCAGAATAAATAAGTCAGCCACGCCGTACATTGAATGCGGAGATTAGTGAATCGGAGACAGAAATAAAGGGTGTCTTGCGTCTCATCTAGGGAATCCAATCTCGGGATCCTACTAAATCGAGACATTCCCGCCGAAATCTGGACGCTTGGAAATAGTGGCGTAACTACTAATTGGCGAGCTTAGGCTAAGCTTAAGGGCTGTTATAGTCTAATTTATGTATACATATATACAGTACATATATGTTATTCAAATTGTTACATTAACTTTTCGCTACCGATGATGTATTTACTACACATCGACTCTAATAATGGGAATATCTATATGGAATATAATAGATACGGGGTTCAAAATTTTTGTATTCCTCCGTAATATAATTACGAATCACATCAAAGTATTATAGTGTTTAAGTATTCATCTGCAGCGACGGAAAAAAATATTTTTTCGGGAAATCGGGAATTTTGCGATTTTTAGTCTCAACAGAAAAAAATTATCAGTCATATTGATGATGATGATACGAAAATGGGGGCTTACGCGGTCATTGTTAAATAAACGTCTTTTAATTTCAATATAAGGTGGCTAGAGCTTTTATATACTGATCTCAAATATTTATATAAATTTTGGCAACAATATCATTGTGGTAGACTACTGTTTTGTTTACTTAAAATATCAACAAACAAAAAAAAAGAGAAATAATCAGCTTTGTAAGAATAATTACACAAATAATATCGCTGCTGTGTTTTGTTTCGACCACTTTAGGAAAAAAAATCTCCGACAAAAATGTGTTAAAATGGAAATGAACGCGCGTTAAAATTATATTGAATAACTATGGGAACGCATAGAGAATATAAATTGTTAATATATTATTGAACTATCAAAAATGTTTCACGTGGATTTTTTTTCTAAATTGAGCTACAATGTGTGTGTGAGTTGATTTGGTGAATCAACACTTAATAGTCGGGGCGCGCGTTTTCGCTTGATAACAGAATCTAAGTTTAAAAACAAAATTGTTATACATATGTACATTAAATTCGATCTATTATGGATGGATTTGAGTCTTAAAATCGTAGGCATTAGAGAATTAAGATAAATATGTAGATAGCGTATATAAAAATTGATGAAAAACATCATGGCAATGATTCAGTTAACTGTTGATAAAATCATACCTCTGCGAGATGCATCGAATCTTGTGATAAAATACGATAAGATAACCAGGTTGCTTACCTGTAAATAAATAAAAAAAACACAATCAGTATAAGAAGCAAAAAAATATGCAAAATACATATGGAGATTCAAATTGGCTTAAATCTGGCGACCGGAAAATTAAAAAAAAAATTAACTGGTATACGACCATTTTAAGAAAAGTCCTACGCAAAACGATTAACGACCACAAAGATAAACGCATTCGAATATGTGGACCAATAAAGGCAAACAACTGCGCAATTTTAAATGTTCACTTTTTGCACGTTGCCAAACAATGGTTGCCATCTCGAAACGCCTTTTGTGGACAGCTCGGGTTTTCGGATCCGACATCCGCCTCGTCATCCAAACACCATACGAAGAACAAAAAGATCTGTCCTCGAATGCAAATCGTCCCGAAGGGTTATCGCGGTGGTGAACTCGCACTGCCACAAGAAGCCAACAAGAAAAATACGCCTCGTGTGCACTGTTATGTAATTTCTGCCTGCGGAATGATTGCAAATTATGGTCTAAAGTTGTGGCTAAAAATTTCATTTTCGGTCAATCAGTAAGATGATCGGTTATTTAACAAATTACGATCTCGTTCCCGTTAGGAACGTGCAGCATGCCGGCTATTTTGTATGATGATGATGAAAGAAGTTCGCTTTTGAAGGAGTTCATATATGCTGCCGAGCATCTGGAGGGAGTCTAACAAATTTTGACAGCATTGTAAAGACGTTGATTCATTAGCGCAGCATAAGATACGCGTGTTGCTCCCTATTAAATATGCAGCGAAGAATGATACATGTCGAGGAAATAGCTTCAAGTATTTAAGCCCAAGATCGAAATGATACCAGATTTTTATCATATTCATCATATTTTTTTAGCTAACAAGCAGGCGTCCCCACGGAAACATAAACGACCCAAATATACATTTATTTAAAATCGATTTGGTTATGTATATTAAAAAAAACCTAATTTAACTGAGTGTAATTAATTTTTTAATGTTATCTAATACTGTATAGATGGCGGTTACTGTTTTAAAAAAATACTATGATAGAAAGTGTCTAGACGCTACGTTGCTTCAATGATAGTACAGATCATAGAAATTACCGCATAAAGCCCTTAAAGAGTGGCCACAAAGTTTGTATGTCCAATCGGTCCGCTTTTCGGGCCGCTGATATGACAAATGAGCGAGCGCCTCGCGATCGAATGCCATACATGAACGTGTCTACAGAACGATTATAAACTCTCATTATGAAACGAAGTTGTCTGAAGAAGACTTGTTGTGTTTATTTTATTGTGGACTTATGTCGGTTGGGTCGGCCCAATATTTAAGCGATAACGAAGAAAGTGGAAATGGTTGAGTAAAATAAAAACCATATGCAACACTCGATCGGATCGGTATTCTGCGTTTTGCGCCCCAGGTCTAGTTGCGCCCTTGGCGAGCTCCTGCTTTGCTACACCCTTGTTACGGCCATGCCATTTAAAACTCATCGTTAAAATGAATAGTATGGGTTTTATGAGATAGGATGGGTACTGAGCGCCTTGATCCAAACACAACAAAAACAAGCAACGAAACATTGGATTGAAATTTGTATGTAACAGAAATCGTACATCTCACCAACGCGATGAAGGCTACTAAATCGAGACAATCCCGCCGAAATCTGGACGCTTGGAAACAGTGGCGTAACTACTAAATTGGCGAGCTTAGGTGACGCCTAGGGGCAGTAATTGTTTAATCTATGTATACATATATATAATACATATATGTTTTTCAAATTGTTATATTTACCTTTCCCTACCGATGATGTATTTACTACACCTCGACTCTAATAATGGGAATATCGATATGAAATATAATAGATACGGGATTCAGATTTTTTGTGTTCCTCCGTAATATAATTACGAATCATATCAAAGTATTATAGTATATGAGTATTCTTCTGTAGCGACAAAAATAAATAATTTGTCGGGAAATCGGGAATTTTGCGAGTTTTAGTCCGTGTTTCAGCAAAAAGGAATTTTATCAGTCAAATTGATGGGTGCCGCAAAGCTAGTGTTAACTTTGCTACGAAATACGAATCACCACAACATTTTCTTCTTATTTACAACAGAAATTGATTGTATAATCCACTTTGATCTACAGATGTTAGTTGTGGTATTTTAAAATGGTTTATATTGCAATTGATGCTTTAAACATTGAAGAAGCAGCCCGTGGGTGATAAAGATGAATGTATTCCTTTTAAAATTATCAGATAGTACAACAAAAATATTTCAATTTGGCTAGACTCAAATATGCAGTGCGTTGGAGTTAAATTTAGAACTACCTAATATTATTTATTTTAATACATCATTAATATCCATTGCGTGGAAAACATAAAGATGATCGTTTCGGTGTACGGATTAGTGATGTCCCAAAGCGGTATATGGGTTAATTGTTATTCCAATTAACAAATAAGTACATCGAGCAAAATTTGTAATTACAGTTGGAAAAAAATGTTGTCTTATGGATGTAGAAATTTAAAAAAATATCATACAATACGACAATGTGGATCATCGCTACGCTAGCTGAATAATTAAATTTGCTCAGCATATCTTCTCTACTTATGAATCATGTATCAAAGCCATAGAAAATCTTCATTAGCACAAGTACTGGACATAAGAATAACGGAACCATTATAAAAACCTTCAGTAATTACTGCCTCATTAAAAAAAGATCTTAACGCTTTTGCACGCATCTCAGAAAGAAGTTACGAATATCAACCGAATTATGATTTGACCTGAATTCTTCCGCGATGATGGACCGAGATGTTTTCCTCGTCACAGGTAGTGCACATATTCCAAATGTATGCAAAAAAAGTGCAATCAATCCATGACCAATTCTGCTGCAATTTCTGCGAATCAATCTCTATGCATACTTAGGAGATGAATGCGATTGTCGCAATCCAGTTTTCCGCTTTCGATCCAATTTCATGGTCTAGCATCCTGATTCTTCAAAATACAGTTACCGAAATGTCTTCGAGAACACTCCATTCTGCGTCCATTGTCCAAGTTAATTGCGTCCATCGCCACTTGGCTGGATGGACAGTTAAATTGCGGTATGCACAAATTAACGTTCCAGTTGATCAGAATTGGAAAAAGGTCCAAATCGAATCAAATCATTACATGGGTCATGAGTTATTGAATAAAGAGCGTTTGCTCAGGCAGAATTTGTGTGTTGGCCCCTCATCTCGGTGTGCTGACACAAAGCCGATTCAATTTTATGGACATATTGAGAAGAACCGGTATTTGCTTTGAATTATGGTGGAAATGCGAACACATGGGGCAATGTCAGTTTTATTTTTATTGTTTCAGCGGTAGGCCCAAATGTGAATTTGTCCAACAGTATTACTTACACAACGTATGACAAGAACTATATATGTCAGATTTATGGACCTGACTCACAAGCCTATTGCTTGAATTGTGTCACAAAATAAAATTTATAATCGCGATAACCACCAGATCAAGTGTTACCAATTTATAACACTGCCCTTTTATCGTTTTCTATATTTTTGTACGTATTTTTCCGGCAACATTTACTAAGATCCGCATTCAAATTTTATATACGTACTATGATATTTTTAATAGACACTTAACACATTCCCGTCGACTTATGCATGCATAGCATGGTCTTTCAACTGATTATTTGCGAAAATTTGCACTTTCGACTTGAATTGAAAAAATGTTTGAATTGAATTGAAAAATGTTCAGACTTGAAGCGAAAAGGGTTTAACTTGGCGCAAAAATACTGTATGCAAATCCTTAGATTTGTATGTTTTCACCACAACAAATTTTGCCTAATAATTAAAATTAGATATATCATAAAAAATGAACATTTACGCTAAGGTATGATAACTCATCAGCAAGTTTTTTTAATACTTAATCACATGTCGATAGCCAAAGCGTCCCAAATTATGACCTCAGAAGGTCTATGCTTTCTTATGGCCACTCACTGCTCTTAATTATCGATAGAGATATTTTTCAAATGTCTTAACTCTTCTTGTTGGCAAACTTATCGCAAAGCATAATTATGCATTTTAGATGAGTATCAATAATCTTGAAGAACTTATTTCTCTTTTCTATTCCATTATCAGACACAGATCATTTTTGATAAACTATTTTTTACAATAATTTCTTGTTAATGTCACGAGTTGATTACAACTGGAAATAGATCAATAAATCAGTTGCGAATGATACTATTCAATTTTTTTCCTGGCAAGATCTTCTGCAATTGTGTAGTTTTTACATTAATTACAATCGATATTGTGCTGTCCCTTCTTAATAAGATGGTACAAGATTTGGATGATCAAAAACGAGATACAGCTTCGGTTCTGCGATGGACTTCATTGATCCGATAATGATGGTAATTACATCCTCGTCTGCAGCGGATATTCATCACGAAATTGAACTTGAACATATTTAATTCCAATGTGTGCTTATTTAGATCATTCCAAACGTGTTTTCCGAACGTATTGAACCGTCTGTCGGCTGTCTGAAAATCGCCGTCCATATTTGTAGGAAGACTGTCACATATCTCATATTGATCGTCGCGATGAAACAACAGCGAAACTGTCCAACGTGATCGCCATTTATGTCTTCGACATTCGGGCTTATCAAATACTCCGAATACATCGACAATGGAATACCAAGTCCAAATTCGTCAAGAATTTCACCTAATTTCAATGCGACCGAAATCGTTAAAGGCCGAGGCTCTATGCTCCATTGTGCATAGTACGAAATCCATTAAGGCGAATGCCACGCGCCTATAATTACGTGTGATGGTCTTTTCGCATGCTCCTCATGAATTAGCAGGAAATCGACCGACAGATGTTGAATACAAGAAGTGAAACTATTAAAGCTATTATTTATCAATTTTCGTTTCGGCCATATTTCGCGGATATTTTTAAAAAACGAGAGTAATTTCGCATGTGCATCTTCGGACGTGATTGGAGCGGTTTTACTTTTACCAAAACTCGCGTGTCTTTTACTATGTTGCATCGGTTTTGTTGCGTGTTTTTTAACGGCAACAAATCAATAACCGGCGCAGTCCATTCTCAACTAATTTATTTACCACCCCCAAGCTTTTCAGACTTTTATAAATTACCCTCCGTATACGTAAACGTGTACGTGGTCGTGAAACGATCGAGCTACTCACTCGGAAATACCCCACAACTTCTTCAGCAAACCGATCGTTACTGAACACCATCTTCTCAGCATTTAAATCAGCTCTGTAAATGTATGGATATTTTGATATCTAAATACGTTTTCTCTAATTTATTTCGGAAAAGTTCAAACAAATCAAAATTCATTATCAGATTTAAATGTCACGGAAAGGTCCAAGCATAAAAATAACAATGGCTTTATATTTCTGAGCATTGACGTCATATCGGTGATTTACTTTTTTAACATGTCAATTATAACATAAATAATATCTAAATATATGTGTTTGAGGGAGTCATTGCCAGTACAGAAGTCCGAGATGTCCCTTGGAATAAAAGCAATATAATTGTCTATTATACATGTTTTTAAATTTTAAATATTAACACATTCATAACACGTCTTTAGTTATTATACACTACTTAAAGACATAAATATAATAATTATAGTATATAAATTAAAAAATGCGTTTTATCACCAAACTACTTACTATTTAAGTTAAAGTTTGTATTTTTTATGTATAATGTAATTTTTTGCAAGACAATGCTATGCGTATCCCGACGGGAATGTGTTAAATTTCACCCAAATCCTTTCCATAGAAAATTCTAATATGGAGATCGCCTATATCCAATAATGAGCATATCACCCAAAATCCAGCAAAATATCATCAAAAGACCATCGCATGTACATTCAAACCTCTTTTTGTGCGACTTTTTTTGTGCGATTTCGAAGTTATGCGAATTTTTTAAAGCAATTTTTGAGTTATATAGGTCATAAAATGACTTGACTGGATTTTTATTAAGCAGTCGCCATTTTGTGATTTTTTTTTTGAGTTAGGGACTATAGTGACATCTTTACTGATTAAGAATACAGAACAATAATGACATTGAGACTGGGTATATTATTTCTTCCGAAGAAGAAAGCGATTTTGAGTCATATCGAAAATTATCATACAGCAATGATAATTTGTAATTAAAATAATTAATATTTTTTTAGTGGATGTTTAGCATTTGAGATGCCAGACGTCAGACATCCTTAAAATTTTACCAATGATGTTATTTTTAATTGCCTGATTGTTTACTTATTTTTTATTAACTTTTTTTGTGCGATTTTGGATATATTTTATACAGCTGTTTCAAAGTTATGCGGTTTTTAAAATCCATGGATCACATATTCACTTTTTCCATGTAAGCCATAGCTTTTTTTGTGCGATTTTCCGCGGAACGCATCTACCGCACAAAAAAAAAGGTTTAAGTGTTGTTTTATCAGTATAGTGCTAATTTTTAATATAGAATTCAAGGAGTTCAAGGAATTTTGTCAAATTCAATCCCGCACCGGTGCGGGACTATTTTTAAGCGTACTAATGTCATAATATGATATGACGTTTGAGTATCACTACATTATGCTAGTGTATATATTAATAAGAGTTGATTAGTTATTTCTATACAACGAGACGATTTTAAGGCTTCTCTGTGTATTTATGTAGCTCGTATCCCCTCATTATAGTACGGGATTACGGGGAATTATTCCTGTAAAGCTGATTTATTCTCATTCTGCTGTGTTCATATTGTAAGTAAACAAAACATTTACATGTAACAGTTTTTGAAACCTATAAATAAATATTATTTAAATGTCTTATATCTACAAGATTGAAATTTGGCCACGTCTTCCGAAGTCCTATCCATCTTGTATCGAAAGTAGACGATTTTTATTTAACAATGATCAACGTAAACTACTTGTAGACAAAAAAGCAGCTTTGTAGATTTTAATTTAATGTCTTCACTAAATAATATTTTGTACCACACACCCAATTTGCTAACCTTCATCAATTTTTCCAAGTGCCGGCAAATAAACGTATTTAAATTCCCTTGTTGATTGTCGTGGATTTTGCTCCAATAACACCTTTAAAATGTCTTTATCAAAGTCGGTTAGTCAGTCAGTTATAACGGCTTCTTTTCGCCGGCAACTATTTATGACTCAACCTAATACAATTATTCAGGTTTCGATAGATATTCTACGTTCAATAAATTCTTAGAATATGATATGTATCTATATATAAATTAATGCCAAAGGGTGAAATATTTTAATTAAATATAACAGGCAAAGCTGATGGAATCATCCCTTATCTTCGTGGGCTCAGCATGCTTTATTTCAATTGCGTGTTATATAATTGATAAATATCATTCAGAGTTGCTCGGTATAATTGAATTTCGCAAGAATTGCGAAATGCTGGAACCGGTGCCTTATTTAAAATCGTCAGGCTAGATTAAAATAGAGGCAGAAACGCGAGTCAGATCGGTCGATAAAGTGTTAAATTGCAAAATTTTCAACAATCCAGTTTAATGGCATTCGTCAGGTATTTGTGGTGTGCTTCCATTGAAATCCCTGCGATCTATCCTTGGCACATTTAAAATAATTGTAGCATCGCATGCGACGTAACAACTTCATCCAGCACTGCTGAAGCAATGAAAGTCAGCCGTTTGGAATACCAAAATATACGATTCCGCGTACAGGATGTGTATTATTTGGAGTATCGATTCTAGTTATAACAATGAATCTATTCGGGGTCATTGATATCGATCGATTTTACATTTTAACAATGCTTTGAAATACGCGTGTTTTCATTCTGCTACCAGATTATTTGCGGCGATTGAATTGCGTTTTTAATTGGAGGCTGGAATGTGTTCAGTAATTGGAATCAGCTCCACGGATTGAATCAAATTATTGCTGGTATGATACATTTTAGCGAGTCTTCGTCGTTGGAAGCGATGCATGAAGACGACCTCAACGTTTCTTGGGCGAAGAAAGTCACGAACGATCCGGAATTCAGAAATCGATCCATTTACCTGGTTCGCTGATTTCGTTCGATATAAAAATATTCAATTGCCCTTCTTCAGGTTAACCGGAAGAATGACATGCCTGCAGAATTGTGTCGGCAATAATCGCTGCCATTAAAACAACAGAAATGGCACGATGCATGATTGCTGACCGTCACCACAATGAGCATCGTAGAAGAAAATCAAAGACCTAAATGGTGATCGCCCTCATTCCGGGTAGTTCCCATGGATGGGCATACGATTTGAAGCTTCTTGAGCTGTTTTGTAATCTGTTATTTCGAGGAGCACTTTAACAAAAGCCATTGTTCCGATGATTTGGTGGAATAACTGTCGATGGATATCCAAGTCGGGTCGGCTAGGGTCAGCCCGTTTGCTCCATCACTCTAGATCCAAATTGGTGAACAAACCCAGATACCTTCGATCGTGCCTCGACAAAAGCGATCTGACATGGAAAAAATAGAACAATAACAATTCTTCCTTAATGGAAGCCAACGCGTAACACAAAATTGAAGCACGATCGTAATTATCTTCGATGATTCATCCACAAATCCCGAACAAACCGCAGCAGAACCCGGCATCCTTCCGGGAGTGGCCAACACGCAAATCTTTGACTCGCTCGAATTAATTTTGGCAAGTCTACAAGCCATTACAAAAAGGAAAATCGGGGCGAATTAAGCAAATCCCAAACAGCAGACGAGTGTTTCAAAAGCGGAAGCAAACTGAAAGCCAAACCCGATCATCACGAAAAATTGGAATTGATGGTGTACATAATGGCGTATAATCAGACAATGGAGGCAATTCGAACCGTACGATGATTGCTCCTATTTTCGTTTTAATAAACTGTTGAAAACATTTTCTCCGAATGCATCCATTCTTCGATCCGTACGAGCTGTAAATCAATTTCGAAGAATGGCGTAATATTACGCAATGAAGCACAATGGCATTTTGCCGAGTATTACAGCAGAATAATTATAAGATGGTATATTTTATCAAGAGTACAATTGTTAACTTATTCTATGTATTTAATTGCATATTTCCCAATACATCACCTTCGTCTTGGACCCTATACATTGTATGGATTAGAATGCATGGCTGTGTTCCTATTTAAATGGACATTGAAGACGTTCTGGTTATAAATTAGAATACTATTAACGAAATGGCGCCAATATTATCGCACAATCTGAGATCTTTATAAATACAATCATAGGAGCCAAGAAGCAAGCAGGACATCTACGAAAAGATAAATGATGATGCATTCAAAGGACGATCAATCAAATATGGATGTTGCGGTCAAACAGATTTTACAGATTAAATAACGAAGCTGATATAATGCGAAAACAATGATTAAGTAGGCTTATATTGGCGAAAATATCATAATTATGTATCAAAATGTTATCTGTTTTTCTTGAATTTATAGACATTCAAATGACGTTTAACACTTTGTTGCCGGAAAAATGGTTTGAAACTATTTAATAATGGATTTCTTGACTTGTAAAAGTATGATATGGATTCAAGGAACTCGCGCATAATAACAGGATGAGTTCCAGGATATAAAATACAATTGAACATATCACTCAATAAGTTCGTAGGATGACAAAATAGACCACAAAATACTTTTTGCCGATAATAAATTGAAATTGCGTGAGATATCTGATAATCTGATATCAGAAGGCAGTGTATTCGCCATTTTGTATTAACATTATTCAGTACATATATGTTTTTCAAATTGTTATATTAATCTTCTCCTACCGGTGATGTATTTACTACACATCGACTCTAATAATGGAAATATCGATATGAAATATAATAGATACGGGGTTCAGTAATTTTGTATTCCTCCGTTATATAATTACGAATCATATCAAAGCATTTTAGTATATAAGTATTCATCTGCAGCGACGGAAATAAATAATTTGTCGGGAAATCGGGAATTTTGCGAGTTTTTGTCTGTGTCTCAGCAGAAAGAAATTTTATCAGAAGAAAAAGATTTAATGTGAAAAATCCTACGAACTTATTGAGTGATGTGTTAAATCGAAACATTCAAGGAAACCTTAAGCTCTGCGGTCACATAGACTCCCCAGGGGTGACCGTAGGTGGTCTATGATTAATTCAAATTTATTTAGGGGTGCGTGAACACACCGGTGGGCGGTCCATGAGTTAATAAAATCAAAAGGAATGCCTTAATTGAGGGATTGTATGTTCAACGTTTTGGTAACTAATTAATATTATAGTATAAATGTACATGTTTGGATCGATTTTATGTATGGATCTCTTAATTTTCAGTTCTTCTTCATCTAACTGTCCCAAATTGGATCCTTTTACAAGTAAACTCAGATGAATTCATACGAACATAGGAGCAATTTATTGAATTATCCACAAATGAGGATCTGATATCAATGTTTGAGCAGGCATTCTAAAAATGCATAATTGTAAGAAAAAAACACGTTTTGTATTTTGTAATGTTTTCTGTTGTGTAGAGTAATTTCACTTGGGAGTTCAATTGGGAGGTCTTCATTGTAAGAAGAAATATGGCTGTTAAATGTAAAATATTGCCATAAAATGTAGTTGTATTCGATTAAATAACACACCCCTTACTTTGCATTTATTCCCAAGGCCCTATGGTATATAACACGAATGCAGATCTACAGCCAGACAAGAGGCATTTATTATGGTACTTTACATGGTTTTATTACAAAGGACAGTTAATTTAGCACCGGCGTTGGCATGAATTAGATGCAATCAATCCTTAATATATTTAGATGCCATTCCATGTTGATTTGGCAGGGCAATGGACGAGGAATGACTCTTAAAAACGGATTCGCGAAGATCCCACCCGCGCTCCGATGGTGTTTATTTGTATTCCGCGCCAACTTGATTACCTTCACTTTTTTGCAAAGTAACATAACCGAGGTAAGAAGTAAAGTGGCGTAATCTCGGCAACAGTTCAACAGAAGTTAATGTCTCATTATCGTCGGTCGTTTCCCCCTTTTTTTGTTCGCGTTTTGTTATTCAAAGTCGAAGAATGCGATTTGGGTTAATACGCCAAAAAACAGCGTCCGATATCTCGCAGATCCAATTCGACGATTGTCCAATTGTGACACTTAAAATCTAGACTAAACACCATTTAATCATATAACTTTTTGCGCACACCGAATCTGAATTATATTGCAATTAATACGTATCCATAAACGGAGCCCGGTCCGGCGTCATAAAAACGTGTTTTGTCTGTTTGCCCAACCGATCGAAATATGGTCATTTATCTATTAACCCACATCGGCCGCGTTTGATTTATGGTCTAAAATCGAAGACATTTTCAACAGTGCGATTGTGCAATAAATCGGGTGCATAATTTAAGCAAACAACCCGATGATCGGCCATAAAATATGGCAGTCCAGTGACCAACCAGGTCAATTCGGACCATTATACATCACCAGTTGCGAGCTATTGCATCTGCTGGATATCAATGCATATAACAATGCAGATCTAACAGCATCACTTTTTTTCATCTTAATAACATATCATCACGGCACGTCCTGCATTCAGGTCGGGACCCAGATATCAGATGCTATCTGGTAAAGATTAAAATGGATTACCGTATATAAAGTGTAAAAAAGTGCACATGTCGTTGCAATTAATGGGAATATTGATATTTTTTGCACTAACATGAATGGCACACATATATATATTAGACCTCGAAACAAAGTGAAATTATAATAATGTTGCAGTTATTCAGCGAATCATCAATTCTGCTCGTTATTATTGTGTACGTATTGAATCATTCTCGTGGGATTTATATGCTACGAATTAATTGGTGGAATTGTATCGAATTGGCTGCATAGTCTAGACAAATATGAGCGTTCTTGAAATGTAGACCCTTCTAATTTGTTATCATTGTTCAAATTCCACAACAATTCCAGTCGAAAAATCTTTTAATAGTCGAACGTTTAGATTTCTCACACGCAGTCCAAGAACTTTAAGTATCTCAGATCAGCACATTCCAAAGGTGAAATTAGTCTACAGGATTCTGTTCGGAATGATTTTTCAACCAGTTGAAATATCATGGCAAACTGGTAACTATTCAAGTTTAATGACTTATTGAATGATTTGTATGACATGTAGCATATTGTCGGAAAGAGTATGAACTAGAGATATTTTTAAAACTAAAATAAGTCCAAAATAATTGTTAGTTTTTTGTTTAGAGAATTTAGAAGTTGACATTTCTTATCATTCATTCGAACATTTTTTATGACTTTGGAGGCTCAAAACTAATTTTATTTAAACCAATCGCATAAAATAATAATCTATTTAGATCAAAAACACATTGCAAAATACAAAAACAGTTGCGAAAAAAATTAATGACGATTTAAAGGTGAAATTTTGGATATTTTTTCAAAATGTTTAAAAAATATTTTTTCCGACTGACACTTAGAACACAGGTTCTGTATGTGAAACGTAGCAAATGACCCCCTTAACCCCCAAAAAATCGATCCATGTGCAAAACACCCTGTATAACTATTAGAATAGCACTATCTTATGTATCAATGAGGGATGTATTTAACGCTAAGTTTCACAGACAAATGCACACAGGGAGTAGTTTAAACGCATTAATACGTCTGCAATATGCGTAATTTTTTGTATGAAAATATGACGCATAATACAGACGTGTGTCCGCCTATGCGTTAAATATATTGGGAAGCATTTTAACACTTTAGCATCGGGCGATTTTCGCAATTCATAAAACTCCTTTCGTAAAATTGATACAATTCTTAAATCAGCCAATGGATTGTAACAAAATTTTAGTGGAGCTTACAAAAGAGTTTATTGCATCGATATATGTAAACATAACAATGGTTTTCAATATGTGGTGCGTGTATCGCATATTCGCATAAAAAAAACTTTGTCTTCCATTGTTTGTTCCCTTATTATTGACAATCGCATAACTTCAAATACGCATAAAAAGAGACCCAAGTATAATTGATATATTTATTAAAGCTTACCATTATGGTTGTACATGTATGGAGATATTAATTTCAAGGTGTTTACCTGTAACAAAAAATAAAAATATTATTAATTATTTGATAATATTAGATATATTACTATATTTTTACGACAAAAAACCATATATTTTTTGAATATCTGATCATTGATATTATAATTTTTTAAAGCATAAAACAGCACCAAATTAGGATTTATAGTACTGCGTGTTACTTTCCGTGTATCTCGACGTAATTGGCCGGGAAATGGGTTAAAAATGAAAGATTTCGTCATATATTTACATTTCTTAAATGATGATGATGCAGCGAAATATCTCATTTAGCATATTTCGAAACGCATCTAAATTAAAAAATAATCCAACAATTAAGGCAGTACAATTGGGTCTTCTGTAATTAATTCAACGCAGGGTTTGCCAAGACCGTTTGAGAAACACAGCGGCGTTTCTGTTCGCACATACTTATGATTCATAGACTCGTTCGCGTATATTTTTTAATCAGAGAATTCGTGAGAACTACTTAATATTTCAGACGCTTTCAAGTATCCCGAGCTATTTCATCTAATGTACCAACATAGCACCACACTTCAGCATTCTACAAATGCCACTCTTGCTAGATTTATGGACGATGCTCTATCCCACGGTGTAGAATTGCTAAACAAATAAACAAACACACCTCTCATCCTACAATCTGGATAATGTGCTGTTTACATTGTCGTAGGGCCCTCAACTCTGTACATATGCAAGAAAATCAGGGCCTGGATTTCGTCGAGATATTATTTAGACAATGATATAATTATTTGGGAGGAAATGCATCAATCCATGTCCAAAAATTGCACGGAGTGATTTGTATCCTTGGCAGACATTTGATGCAGCAATTTTCGTTATACACAAGGAAGTGTTGATGCAATAAACGTATAAAAAATCATTGAAATACCTAAATGTGTGATTGTTTTAATTTTATGAAAAAAAAACAACAATTTGCATTTTTTTCCGGTTGTAAAAAATGTTGAAATGTTCATTTGCATATGCAACGCTACGAATGATTACCGTTCGCATAAAAAAGTTGCATGACTCTTAAATCAAATAGCGTCATAAATATTATTATGCTATCGTCGATTCTGTAATAGTTTAACAATCGTCGATATAACTTTTATTGCAATTAATGGTGATCAATTAATTTTTCAATAGAGGAATGCATCGAAAAACAATTAGACGCCACCAGGAGACTAGGACTTTAAAGGACAGGAAAAGACCGGACCGCCCAAAATCTACTACGGATACTGAGACTATCTTCATTACATTATCGCCCAAAAATGTGCGTGCATACTCATCAAAGAGTTAAAGAGAAAAGCTTTTATTCGTTGAAAGTCGAAAATAATGATATGTAAATAATAAAATGAATCGATTTCAAGCGTATTATTTATGTTTACGCAAAGAAATGACCAAATATTGTGTGCTATCGATAGTGTTTATTTATGTATGTACAAGCTTCATACACGCTGCGACGGTCCTGACAGATAAGTGGATTTATAAGACGGTAAATGGTGGACAAGCAAATATAGCATCTAAGTTTATGATTATTTAAAATTAGCTCACTACTCAAAGGTTTAAGGCAAAATTTCATATTTCAGCAAGATATTGATCCCAAGCATTTAAATGTTTATATTATGTGATTATGTTAAGAAGAATATGTTTAACAATGTATATATGCTTACATTTTCAATATCAATAAATGATTTCTACTAAGTTAAGCGCTTCCGAAGTGTTTCCAAACTTATTGACGGTAGTGTATACTTCATTCTTAGTACATAAAGATGAGTAAATCCAAAGTTTGCTTAATATTTTACTTGAAAGACTTTGGGTTAAGTCATAAAATATTTATATCCAAAAGGACCTGAAGAATTTTCTAATTACCAGCTAAATAATAGCAAAACTTTGCTTATCTAAAAGCGAATCAACAACAAGAAATGAAAGGTATTCCAGAGGCCAACGTTCTGGTGTTTTTCTATATGTTAGGTGGCTAAATCAAATAATTAGCTCGGATTCTTAATGTATAAATATGTCTTATACGGTGTAATACACTTAAACCTTTTTTTATGCGATAGATACATTCCGCAGAAAGTCGCACAAAAAAAGCCTTGACTTACATAGAAAAAGTGAAGATGCGTTCCATGGATTTTAAAAACCGCATAACTTTGAAACAGCTATATAAAATATATCCAAAATCGCATAAAAAAAGTTAATAAAAAAACAGGAAAACAATAATGCAATTAAAAACTAACACTTGTGGTAACATTTAAAGGACGTCATGCATTGAAAAAAGTAGTTTCGAGAAAAACGCGTTAAAAGATTTCATTATGATAGGACCGGCCAAGTTTGCCGCGTCACTAAAATAGCTATAACTCCGTAAGTAGTTGGAATTTTGGAAATTCCTTTGGAGAATGTATTTTTAAAAGTCTAAACATGAGAAAAATGCAAAAAAAAACGAAATCATTTTTTTCAAAAAAACCAGAATAAAAGGCGTGGTCGTAATTCAGCGATAACAGATGCAAAATGATTTACACAGTCCCAAAAAATTTTTTTTTCCAAAATTCGGTTAGTGTTGATTATTTATTTCTTATTTTATCCAAAATACCTTGATACGTTCTTTTTATGAAATTAAAAAAAAAAATGCTTTAAAAAAACCGCATAACTTCGAAATCGCACAAAAAAAAGTGTATTTTGAAATAAAAATATTGAAATTTGGCTTCATCTGGCGAATTTTACTTTTAGTAGTCTTTCATCTGAAGAGTCGTACATGAAACATTTGGATTGGACATGGATTGTTCAAAGTCTATGCCATGTTTAAATTAGCCGCGATGTTATCGATGAGGGGTAAGAGGTTCAAAACTTTGTCGAGCTCATTCAACTAAAATGTTAACGTCATACTCGTCTACGTCCCACTGCCATCGCACAATCAGGACCAACGATCAAAGGTCGAACAAAGAAGTTAAAAATAGTGCATATTGTACTCTGAAAGCCATAGGATGGCGTGATTTGTAAAGAGCGATCAAATCGCGGTTCAAAGGGTCAATGCCGCTGTCCACGCAGAAAGAATCTAACATTGCCGTACGTGCAGAACTTGGCAATCAATATTCCTTAAATAAACCCGGTGCAAAGGTGAACTTCTTGAGCAACCACCGGCATTGTTGAAGAGCTTGCATGCTAATAAATAATTACGTTTGGCTCGAGAGCGTGACCTGAAAGCTTACACAACTGGCTCACTCAAATTGGTAGCCAAAATGAATAATCGCGAAGGTTTCGCCGAGGAATCTCAGGAATTCTGGAGCCTCCGCCGGTCGGTCATTGTCTGCTTCTTCAACCGACGGCATACAAATAAGTTTTCGTCATTTTTACGAGTGGGAAAAATCTATGTTCGCTCATTCGATCTTATCCGATTCCATGCGGTTCCATATCGGAGGTCGCCGACGATGGACGAGAGCGTCGAGGATTTAATGAACTGATCCTTTTAAGGAATTATGAGATCAACGGACGTTATCGCGATGCTCAACGTCGACGTTTACAGCTGATCTTGCAGAGTTAGCGGGGGTGAATCGTGTCGACGAAGAAGTTATTGTCCAAGCGAAAGATTCAAACGATAAGAAGCAACACGATGACACACCATACGACAAGAACGTACAAATATACTCGACGATGATTATGAAAGCTGCTAAATTTATTCGCAAGCAAAATAAAACACTCAAACGCAAATATTTACATATTTAGCACAGATTTAACAAAATGATGAAATACGCTTGGTCATCAAATCTGGAACCGCAAATTTTAAATAAACAATATCATATTATTTCTTTGATTGTTTATTTACTGATAAGAAGCGCATTGTTTTAGTATAAAGCGATGATCGCATGTCACATGAGTGCTGTTCAAATTTGCGGTGCAGAAAATCGAAAACATTCGTAATTTTTCCTTGTCCTAAACATCCGTTGCCCCAAATGAATAGTGAATTTATATTTGTGAAGTGATCCAAAGTCTAAGTGCTGTCTAAATTAAGGAATACAAGGGCTAAGGGTTTTATTTAAAGAAGCTATAGGAAGGCAGTGGGAGAGAAAATATTGAAAGACTGTTGACATAAAAGACACGAGGCATGTAAACATGACACATTAAAACATAAAAAATACAAGGAAGAGAAAAATGATCTTAACCCCTTAAAGAGGTAAGACACAATGTTGTGTTCGAATTCCAGTGACTCAGAAAGAGCATTCTTGCACGTTGAGCTCGGAGACAGACAGAGACGGAATTAAATAAATTACTATTAACAGTGTTTATTTATTTATGTACAAACTTCATACACGCTGCGACGGTCTTGACAGATAAGTGGATTTGTACGACGATAAGTGGAAGACAGGAAAATATAGCATCTAAGTTTATGATGATTTTAAATTAGTTCACCACTCAATGAGTTAATGATAGACATTTGGAAGACAGACACAATAATATCCTAGATTTGGTAATCCAGATTTATGGTACATAAACAAATGTATTATTTTATTTATCTATGGGGAACATATGTGGTCCAAGCCATATGGCACCTCTCAACGCCCACTTTCCTCTAAAATCGTCCCTTGATGACATCAACGATGACGTGTGAATTGCGACGAGATAAAGAAGCCCATGCGATGCAGGAAGGAGGGAATTTTGACAAGAAGCCTTCAGAAAATCATTGACTTTAGTCATGCATGAAGAAGAGACTCATCGTTGTCAAAGTCATAGAAGTTTCATAAAAAAGTCTAACAGAGGGGTGAATAATCAATCTCGTAATTTTTAAGTGGAGATTTACTAAAAATATGTAGTAGAAGTCTTTTTAAATTAAATTTAATTAACCAAGGTGTCAATAAATTAAATATCATTTTCCAGATATTCGGTTATAATGGAGGCATTTTTATTTTGCTATAGATTTTCATATCTACCACTATCGAAATTATGTTCATATTCTTCATCATATAAGAGTTATTCTTGAAAAATCGTATTCCCAATCTCCTCTGGAAAGCTTGAATGCGCGCTGGTGGGCGGTAGTGACCATGTTGAATAGAAATGTTCTGGTTCCATAAGCATTCAAAGCAGAGACCTCGAGGGTAGAGGATGGATACCATTCGAAATATTGATATGGAATAATGTTAATTTTGAAATCCTCCTTGAAAAAAGTTAATTGTCTTAGTTGAATTGTCATAAATTAACAAAGCATGGAGAAGCCTCTTCTGAATCGAAGACCCTAAAAACCGCTAAGAACGCCTCTAGGTATATCCACTGCTGATGGTACATTACTTGTTCTGACGCAAGCAATCTTCCTCCATGGTCTAAATTGCCACAAAGCGGTCATTCTATAATGCAACGTCGCTCTCGGTTATTACCAAAAGACAAATCCATAATCGTTCTCTCGAACCGTTCGTGCACGACGTCCAACAAAGCCTGCCCATTCACGCAAGACTTGACATCATCAATGCAGGGATGAATTATGCTTCAAATCCTCAAACCGACAAACGGCGGCTCGACATACCGATCCGTTGGAGTAGTTCAAGTCCACTCGGACCGCCGTGTCAGCGCAGTGCGAATAGATATGTCCAAAACGGGAATGATTTCCGAGAACGAGGTGCGATATGCATCGTTCGCTGCAGAAGTGAACGTACTGCCGAGGTCTAGTGCGATTGATCAATCATTGCTAAATCAGCATTCAGATTGTTCGCTGCGTTCGTGCCAGTATACGAAGAGCCGGTTCCCACGGTACCGGTGTTGGTGTCCCTTGTGTGCCCACAAACCTTTGTGGCCATTCATGGCCCGGGGACACCGTACCTACCTGGACCCGCACAGAGGCGTCGGGAACATCTCGGCCGATCATTCTTCTGGAAAATTATCGCGTCAAATTACCTATTACATGGCTGCTATCGTCGGAAGTGGGTCAGAGCCTATCTGCTGGAACATCTCCAGAGGAAAGCGGAATCACTTTTTATCATCGTTCGGACGATTCAAGGCTGAAGCGTTTAAAGCGTGAAGATCTGATCATAAAAAATCATTTAAACATTTGAAACTGAACTAATACTGATTGACTCTTTCCTTTTTTATAATATATACTAAGTTGTCTAATCCCTATTTTCTTCGTTATTGTTATGTTCAAGTGTGGCATCCCATCGCGAGCCGCTCATTCGTCATATCAACGATCCGAAAAGCGGACCGATTGAGCATAAATACCTTATGGCCACTCCGTCCTCTTTTAGGGCCTTTTGCGGCATATTATTTTAAAACGTACATCATTATTAGTTGATATATTTTGGTTAACGATCTATACAACCGTATGATGTACGCAAGATACTCTCTCCGTCCGGGAATTCATCTCAGTCCAACGGTTTCAACGTGACTCATAATCTAAATTATGTGAATCTAGCGTGTTGATTTATGTATGCAAATTTTTAAACACGTTTTTTTGCATTATTTAGGCAAACGGTCAAGACCTCCGTTGCAATCACGAAATTCCGAATTTAATTATGGAAAAATGTCGATAAAACAAACACAGCAGCTAAGGTCAACCGCGTGCTGCCAAATGATATATCGACGCATTTGACGAAAAAATGCAAATCGATGACCAAAAAAAAGAGAGACAATAGCGTTCCAAGCGAGTATTAATGGGATTCAAAACGAAATTGATTGTCTAATTTCGGACGTGGAAATAATGTACATACACCATTGTCTACGCAACATTTTAAAGATTGCCTCGGTCGCAGGAGTCCAAGAATCTAGATTGGAATTTCACGGTCATTATCTTTTAGCATTCGCACGATCTTGATTGCGTCTATAAATAACGAGATCGAAAGTGTCTCAATTAATAGAATTCGCGCTCGAGAAGAATTGTTCTGCGCATATTTGCTAAAAGGGGCGCGACGATTTCGCGCCGTCTGTATGCACTCCGATGCACAAATTATGCATGCGATCAAAATCGTCGAAGGCCTTTTAAAATGTCAGATTAATTGATTGTTTCGTGTGTGCACATAAACGACGCTGGTGGTTTTTTTTTCTCACCGAAAATAGAATGTGTGAATTGGTCGCTTCGTAAGGTCGATATTGCGAAAATGAATGCATTCAATCATCATATTCGTATTAAAATATCATATGAGAATCGATGAATATTTATCAGAACAACGGATAGAACGTTGGATGAATTTACAAACGAAACTCAAAGATCAAAACACATCAACATCGAATGCAGGAAATGTTTGAATCATATTAACCTTTCCCTATCGGTGATGTATTTCGTATAATTTTATAAATTTACAAAAATTGTTCCATTTCAACCTCAACTCAATAAAAGTAATAGTTGTGTATTAAATACATATCATCGTTAATACTTAATAGCTGTTGTACGATGATGCCAAATCGAGAATATTTATTCAATGCTGACGATCGATAACTTATCATAGTTACTTAAACCTTTTTTTATGCAGTAGATGTGTTCTAGGGAAAGTCGCATAAAAAGAAATCGCACAAAAAAAGCTATGATTTACATAGAAAAAGTGAAGATGCGTTCCATGGATTTTAAAAATCGCATAACTTTGAAACAGCTATATGAAATATATCCAAAATCGCATAAAAAAGTTAATATATAGAAGGTTGTATAGAAAAGGTTCGTACCCAGTTTAAAGTAATTTTTTTCAAAAATCTAAACCAGTATTTAAAAAAAACCGCATAACTTCGAAATCGCACAAAAAGAGGTGTGTGTGTATTTGGTCTTGACCCTTTTATTAATGAGTTAATTTTATATTGAATTAAACATAGATGCTATATCCAAAAGTCCACACAAATCTATTGTTCTCTCACGACCGCGCAGCGTGAGTCAAGCTTGAATATTAATAAATAAATAAAAGTGTTGATAGCACACAATATTCGTGTATTTCTTCGCGTAGACAAACAATACGTGCGTGTTTTCAGTTTTAGTAACAAAAATAAACATTTGTTGAAGCTTGAAATAATTTCAAAACTGAGCAATTAATATTTATATTAATGAATAATTGAGCATTCAAAATGAAGCACTATGGATCGTTTTTCGCAATATTTGAGAATATTTAGACGTGTAGAGATGCCTTTACGGCACGACCGTACTATAATATTTCTATATCAATAGAGTTTGAACGCACATATGCGCGTTTACTCATCAACGGGTTAAAACTCTTTTTTTAAGCACAATTATTTTTTTTTAAATTTCAGATCGCTATTTATCACAAATTTGGCTTTATACGTGTTTTTTGGGGATTACATAATGTTTACATATTCAAATTTATTGATTGACTTGAAAATATATTTAGATTTTCATGCAAAATATTTAAATTTATACGCAAGTCAATCCAACGAAGATCATTAAATTATAACGAACATCTTCATCATAAAGTTCAATTTTCGTTATGGGACATAGGCAATCAGCATTTCCAGATTTTTCTGGAAATAAAGGGTGATTTTTCAAGTAAAAGAGGATTTATGATCAAGAGATATAATGATCGTTATTGTTGCAAATTAGTCACTTATAGATCAAAGTTTTTAGATCAAATATATCAACACTTTGTATGCGGGGTTGGTTTGGCTCAGCCAAGCAAAGAACGCGGGAAAACTATCATTATCATACAGACTATTGATAATGATTCTCAATTCCCACAAGTAATGTGTTAAAACTGTTAATAAGATAGATTCATTTTGGAAATCTTGATTTAAATTCAATTTTTCATAATAAGTTGACTATAATCACACTTGATCATATGAAGTATCAAAGAAATCAAAAGGGATGTTATAATTTCAAATTGCTAAATGATGATTCATTCAATTGGATATATGTACATATATATATACATTTTTGTTGTTGTCAATAAAGCGGTTTGAAGTTTATTCTTAGATTTAAACAAAATGTTTAAGATCTATTCTTAGCGTCATTAAAACTGGAGTGCTTTTCTTTTGATGGTAAGTGCTTTGAGCTTAATGCACTTATGAAAGATATCGATGATGGACATACACAGCGATTCTAGCTGCGATATCCTGTCAAATGCTTGTTCTTTAAATACTTATCTACAATAAAAGCCGCAGATCTCCGTCCTTTATCAATTTAATAACCTCGATCTGGATACATTTTCTTGGGAAAAAACGCGTTGATCTCTCAACAATGGGTGCCATTAGCAAGCGTATCGATTGCGCCACGATCAAAGAAACAAATTATTACGAATCTATTTGTTGGGGTGATTGATTTCTGATTTTGCTAATCATTGGGCGTCACTGGTGCCCGCAGGCGAAGGGTAAATAACCGCACTCAGGTGGTCGCCGACGGGAACCTGGCCACGACACCTAACAATACATAATCAAATATAACCCATTCACCACGTGAGAAGGCAGCCTCGAGACAAAAATAAAAAAAAACCTGTTACTGTACCGGCTCCGAAATAGATATATATCAAAACCGTAACCGGCCGTAAAAATTGAGTAGATAAGGCAGTTAAGTTGCTCGGAAGATAGTATCTCCATCCGAGGAAAACTATGCTTTCTGGCTAAATTCTAATAGCATAATTGGGGCCCGTTATTGTATTGATCTGAGCATTTGGGTCAACCTTAATCACGTCAGATACAATACATTTCATAACATCATACCAAATACAACTAACATAAATGATAAATAATCAAATTTTGCAGGACTGTTGTTGAATGTCGACCTTCGCTGAACGTCGCTCAAATTCGTCTCTACCTCTTTTTTTACGACGAGATGTTCTAAATCACTGACTATCAATGTCATTCCTTCCACAAAGAACTGTTTACGATACAAATTTCTTAAATTTATTCAACCGTCTTCCGTCATTATGGTGTTTAGCTATGAAAAAACGACCAACCGAGAGATGACATCCAATTTTACTATTTTTCCAACCTCATGACACACTATGGATCCGCACAAAATAACACTTTCGTACGAAATCGCCCGATCGTGCGAATCCAACGGTCAGGGTCGTTTTTGGCTATTCAAAATCGTGCATGGATTAACTTTTTCTAAAAGCAATACGCATATAAACACTAAAGAATACATAATTTAAATGACTTCAATCTGTCTAAAAAAAAAAGTAGAAAAAGAAGGAATCATCCAGAGATGTTTTGTGGACCGCCTTCGAGGGCTGCAGGTAAAATCGACCATAATAAAGCGATAAAGGCATTCCAAAAGGTTCATCGGACAATAATGTGAAAATACTATGGTATTTTTGATTGAATAAGTTGATGTTAAATCAAATTGGAATAAAAAGCTAAAAATGTAAATCGGTTCACAGAGATGATTTGCTTTTTGAAGCCGACATGTGAGCAATGGCAGCCGAAATTGATGGCGCGCAGCGTTCATGTCTTATTCCAAGAACAATCTTCGTACTTATTTTTTTAATAAAATTCAGAATGACCCAAAAAATCCCTAAATACCACATCCAATCCATTGCAGGACTTGCAGATATTTTTGTAGAATATTAATATTTAAACGAAAGTATAAATGCATCGTTTGTGCATCCGTGGAAACGCTCAAGAAAGTCGAGGCAAAATCTCTTCCAGTCCAGAGTACTTTTATCCAGAGTATTTTAAATCATCATAAACTTAGAAGCTATATTAGTACGTCCGCCACTTATCATTCATACAAATCCTTTTACCTGTCAGGACCGTCGCAGTGTGTATGAAGCTTGTATTTATCCTCTTTATGAATCGATGGAATTCGGACACAACTCTGTGTTTTTCCTCTTTAAGGGGTTAAAGCGGATCGTTATTAATGTTGTTGGATGTCGTTGGAAGCTGTAGGCAGGAGTGAGGAATAGAGCCTGGGGATTGCAAGACAATGCGTTTTTCTTCTATTCGTTTTAAGAGTCCTTCGGGAGCAATTGTGTTGGATAATGGGTAAATACAGTCAACCTTTCTATAGCCTCGAGACAAAAACAAAACGCTATAAAAATATGAGTACCCATACAAAATTTGTACGTATTTAGTTTGCCAAGATGTGCAAATGACTAACACGCCCTAGTAGGGCATTGACCTTACGTATTTTACCTATTGCTTTGCCGCAAATGAAATAGATGCTATAGGAGGGTTGACTATTAATCATATTATTAAAAGATCATGATGTTTTAATTGTTTTCTTCTATGTTATGGTCCTTTTCGACGTCGTTTGAAAGATGCAGATTAAAAACAGACGTCCATTTTTGGAATCAAGATGAACCGTCAAACATCGTACTGAGGTCTTCAACGTTTCAGTATTTATAATTATATATGTCTTGTATGCCGTGGATGGCTTGTATCGATATGGTACAGTTCAGATCTCTCTCCTAGACCAAATTTTTAGCCCAGTGAAAGTACGATGATTGCTCATTGCGATCAAGGAGGATACGATAAGAATGGTGCAGATTACCAATGAATTGCAATTTTGTCGAAACAAACATTGCATTCAGCAAAAGTTGGCAAACTGGGCCACCGGAGACGTCCAATCCAAGAAACGAAATCGAATTCAGTTGACGTACACAATGAAAGTGCCCCTCGGAAGTGTGCCAAAACACCTGAAGATTCTTCAAATACCGCCAGCATTTGGACAAAATGCGTGAAGTGTGAAGTCTTCGCATGGCTTACCACACTCACCAAATGACTAAATTACACAACCTCATATGCACTAAGTGGGCATGCTCCAGTTAGATAGGGAATGAAGTATAAAGTTTCACAATCCAGGTCCGCATTTTATTGTCCACCCACCCGGGCCACACACACACACAGCGGGTCTGCACTACCTGCAGACACAACATTTCAACTCTATATGGTTGCCGCCTGTCAAATCGTGACCAGCCAGGGGTCCACAAGATCTGGCAGCATCTGAACCACTGATCCAGATAGCCACGATTAAGATGCTTCAATTTTCAATGCTAAACATGATACCATAAAACACAAGTACCTCAACATGTTAATGGACGTCGTAAACAGCTATAGTAATAAGCTGCTCGTACAATCTAGCAGCGATTCCAATTTACTTTTGTTCCATGATGGATCACTTGTGGTATCATTTGAAACCCATGCGAATAAAATTTGTTGCTTCAATTCGAACGCTGGATGATCCCGTTTCGAGATACGGAATGCAATATTCTATTAAAATCGGTCGTCCATCAAACGAAGTTTGCGAATGACTGCAATAATAAAACAACTTTTAGACATGACCGACTTATTACACAACGTTACATGCCTGAATATTACATATGCACATGCTAAAACATAATGGCTACAAAAACCTGACGCGGTAAAAACCGACGATAGGTGTGACACAATTTAAATTAAGAGCGCTCAAAATCGCTGCAGCATGCAACAGAGACGGATGCATTTCGCCTGAATTTGCACACAAAAAAGGAGTAGCGATACACTGTTTTTAGAGTGCAATTGCAACAACTTGTCGAACACGGATTTTAAGCTCCGTTAGATCGAATCTGTCAATTGATCAATGATCTTAATCAATCGAGATTGGTATCGATCGATGTTAATTATTTAAGTAAAGCTACTTAAACGTATCGATTTATCATAACTGTGACTTTATATTAAGTATATCCGGTGCAAATAATATCATGGCCTGGGAAAAATAATTTAATACGAACGTTTATACATCATTAAATCGTTTCGCTGAAGCTATTTCTTCTTTATTGGATTACTCTGTACCGAGGGTGTAATGTACGAACAATGCTGTTCAATACGAATAGGGTCACTGCAAACCAAGTGTCGATATAATAAACAAGCGACCATATCTTACAGTTCATAGAGTGTACTTATTTGAAAGCATTCTGTTTGGATTTAAGAAAAAAGTTTACAATATACCAATTCCAAGAACCGTAACTCGATAGAAGCCATAGACATGGGATCCAGAACGAAAAGGGTCCAAATAAAAACACTTTAATCGTTTATACACCCGTGGGAACGCTTGGAAATTAATCAAATCTGGATGCAATGGACATGTGAATAAATTTGCAATTCAATATATTTATTACGAATATTGCCATTTAAATACAAGCCTTATTAATTCATAATATATTTAAGATCAACATAGACAATGATTGATCTTTGCCATTAATTTGCGCAATTTCGAATTAAAGCAGTGAAGGTAAAACAGAAAAATAAATCGATTCGATCGTTCGATTGCATCAAAATTGCACAATCGTGCAAAATTTCAGCCTAATTCATGATTGTATATAAATCTGTCTAATTTGCAAATGTTATATAAACATGGCAAAGATTAAAGATCATTACATAATAATAAGAGCTGATTTGCTCTCTGTTTGCACGACGTTTTCTGTTGTTAACACATTCCCGTCGGGTTACGCATTTGTGCGTCTTTCGGGTACTATCGGTAGATGCGGAAGACGCATTTCGAGTAGCGAAATTATAATCATATGTAAATAATAATTTAACTATTGTTGCAAATTCAATCACTCAGGATGAGGATCTGGCGGTGAGCTATTGGGCATGTATCTAAGAAGGTTATTTAAATGAACACAGACATTTTTTGTATGCGGAATTTGTTTTGCGAGATATTTAACGGATGCACCATCTTGGCGCATATTGATCTGTTCAAGTAAAACGGGACCATGGGGCGGATAGAGGAAGGGACTCAGTCGATCTTCGAGGCGAGAGTGAGCGCGCACATGCATTATTTATACAGTGAGATGTCCTAAGCCTTTTTTTCCATTTTTTTAAATTTATATTGCATATACGCTCCGCGTCAGGCGAAAGACAATGCCATGCGTAGCCCGACGGAAATGTGTTAATATAGAAAAAAAAATCTTCCAATTCAAACCAATATTGCTTGAATAGCTATCTTCTAATATAAAAATGTATTTGGTTTTGTTCGTTCGAAATGCGCTGTCATACCGTTCATCAGATTGCGATAAAACTTCGTCCACTTATTGTTAAAAATTCCGCGAGTAACATAGGCATAGTCGGATATATAAAAATCAATGTTTGTTTGTTCGTATTTAATGCGCTGCCATATCGTTCATTCGATTGTGATAAAACTTTGCCAACTTATTATTTGCACTTTCTTAAATAATATTGGTATAGTACAATTAACTTACAGTAGTACTTATATATAAAAATCAATGTTTTTATGTTTTTTTATATAATAAAACTAACAAAACAAAATAAATTTCATCGTTTCTATCATTCATTTTTAGAACTATTACATCTGTGGCAACAACGCGCCGAGTACCAGCTAGTATTTAATAAATTCTTTTATGAAAAACTGTTTTGGTGCTTCTTTAATTCTTTGGAAACTCCTTGGTATAGCGCCAAGCAGTTTCATAATTTTCTTTGAAATCCAAAGCTTCTTTGAATGTCTTTCAAAATGTTATTTATTCGCCAAGTCATTAAATCGTACATGTCTTATTGGATGTCGTGAATTCGTAATCTGGGAATATTCATCCTATGATCTGAGGATTGCTTCAGCAAAATACAAAATAAGATAAGGCAATACCTAGGTATTTTGGCTTCAATGTGTGGTATAAAGATCACGTATTTCAAGGATAATACCTTGGATTGTTCGATGTAATACGATCCTTTCGAAATGCTTTTAAACACCTGATGAACCTTGATGGAGAACGACCCTTGATCTGGATGGCCATCGTTATCCCACACAAGTAATTTTGCAATGAGTCGTCGACATTTTTTCTTGGAATGTCTTTTGGGAAGTCGTGCAAGCTCCCGATTTGTTTAAAAATGAATTTAATTTAATTGAATACGAAATGGAATTTGATGCAAAATTATATCAATTGGCCACCGCAGGTAGATCCTAGACTTTGTAAACAGCAAAGTGCCTTTTAATCGACATGGAACAATTGTGCACGTACAGACGATCGTTTAAAATGCAGTCCATGCAGATTGGTTAACAAGAATGGCTTTTGCATACGAATCGTCAAATGCATGAAGAATTTTCTCTCTCGTTCCCATTGCAATTAGTAGAAAATTGATTTTGAGCATACATTGAGACTGCACACTTTCTACAAAATACAGGAAGTATGCCACATGGAAGTGGAGATTGGAAGCGTGACTTATTTTGTATGGATATGTGTCATTGTAGCCTGCTAGTAAAAGCGAAGATCTTCTTCGGACATATTATACAAAGAGGAGGCGTCGAAGCTCGGATTATCAGTCCGTCATAACGGTCTGTTCCTTAATTAGTCAAAATATTTCCAGTTTCCTAGATAATAAACGACAAAAAAGAAGTTGTACATGCATACATGTGTTTTGAAGACTGCTGTAGGATGGACACACTGACATACTTGGAAACGACACTCAATATCCAACTATACAAATAAGCGCGTGACACTTAGAGATTCTTCGTTCCTGTGAACGCTCACTTCGTGCTTTGAACTCCGTGTATCATTTGCATACTAAAATAGTCCAAAAATTCTCACCGAGTTCAATTCGCTGCGTGCTGTGTGGGAAAAACACAAAAAATTAATGGAAAATTCCCCAAGAAAATTGATCAAACGCCGAGACGACAGGTTCGATTGATTCTTCAAGCAATCGTTTCCTTTGCCACAGGATGATACGTTATTATGTGATTTCCTCTGCTGATTGCTCTTGTTAGACGGAAGACTTGTTTAATTAAAGCTATAAATTATCGCAAATCATTTAATTATTGATCGGACGAAATCAAGCTCTCTCCAAATACATTCACATATCAATATTAGTCGATAAATTTGGGTTAACGTTATATACAATCGTACGATGTACGCAAGATACTCTTTCCGTCTCTGTTTCTCACTATACTCAACGTGAAAGACAATCTACTTGTCTGCCTGTTTTCGAGCTTAATGTGTAAGAATGCTCTTTCTGAATCACTAGAAATAGAACACAACACTGTGTCTTACCTCTTTGAGGGGTTAATAAATTTATTTTTCTAACAAAAAATCGTAACCGATAAAAATGTTTGGAGTTGAATTGGAACAAGAACAAAAATAATTACGGTTCGAAGCCCTGTCTATTAGTAAGATTCGAATTTATCATAATTTTTAAATCACACAGAAGGATCTCAATAGTTAAAGTCCAAGAACCGACTCGCTTTATAATAATGCTTGATAAATATACATTCAGGATGCTTTTGCATCTAGATTAATAAAAGTTAGATTGTTAAAATAGTTCAAGGCATATTATGTATAATATAAAAACACTAATTTAAATCACAGATCATTACGTTTTATATTTATTAGAGTCAATGTGCTCGCATTCGTCTAATGGCATTTATTACGAGAGCAATTTTAAGATGCATTTCAGAGTCAATCCTATAAAAGTAACGATGCATCCTGTATTTATGAACGCTCGTATAAAATTCTAATTTAATGGATATTAACGTAATAAAGGCTTTTAAATTAGAGATGGATAACGACTTGGCGGTAGGTGCCGGCGAATATTGTGTTAGACTCCGGAAAACATTACATACATATATGTATAAATTAATAGAATGATATATTTTTTTGATGATTTTTCATAAACTTAATATACGCTAAACTCTTTTTGTGCGACTTTTTTTGTGCGATTTCGAAGTTATGCGTTTTTTTTAAATTTCATAAAGAGTTCGTATCGAGATATTTTGGATAAAAAAGGAAAAAAATCATCAACACTAAACGAAGTTTGGGAAAAAATTATAATTTGGGGCTGTGTAAATCATATTGCATTTTTTTTTTTTGAAAAAAATTACTTTAAACTGGGTACGAACCTTTTCTATACAACCGTCTATATATCAACTTTTTTATGCGATTTTGGATATATTTCATACAGCTGTTTCAAAGTTATGCGGTTTTTAAAACCCACGGAACGCATCATCATTTTATTTATGTAAATCATAGCTTTTTAGTGCGATTTTCCGCGGAACGCATCAAAAAAATCACCGCACAAAAAAAAGTTTAAGCGTATTTGTAATATTTTTCGATCGATAGCAATCAGCAGTTGTAATAATCAATTATCAATTATTTTCGCATATTTAAAAGCATTATCTTTTAAGTACACTTTACATTTTGCATAAAAACATAATAAAAGGTAATTGCTTCTTGTATTTGGCAAACAATTAGTGATTATCTTTATTATATAAAGCTGGTTTTCCACTAAAATCATATTGTTAATGGGCTATTTTTGGAATCATTTAACACTTATACATTTAGGGATGAAATTATTTTTTTATCTTAAATCCATGTATTATATTAACACATTCCCGTCGGGTTACGCATATATGCGTCTTTAGCTATGTGATTCATTCGCGTTAAAAAAAAAGATTTATCTCGATAATAGCAAATACACCCCGTGTCATCTATGCATGACCCGATGGGAATGGGTTAATTGTACTTTAACATAGTGGATTTATTGTAATAAGTGTGTGTAATACAAGGCTTAGGTAATCGATACGATGCTTACTGTACGATGTCCTTTCCAAAAAATAAGTCAATTTTAATGGGTTTCCACAACATTTATAATCCGATATCAGCGTCGATTATTATAATAATTGGCATATATATCATTGAGAAAATGATGATGGTAAATGCCATAACATTTATGTTTGAATTAATGTATATGTAAACACTATGAGTTATTCTTCTTGATCATGAGTAATTTATTTGACAGACCAAAAGCATTGAAGATGCTATATGCAATTCTTCAAGGATATTTTTTTCGAAATGCTAATATGTAAATTGATGTTCAAAGAAAATTGGACGCAATTTATGAGTCTTAAATGAGTCATGGCTGATTTTTACTAAACAAATATTATCGGTTCGTCATTCAGTCGAGCTTTCGTTGCAGTTTCACAAGACAGAAATCATCGCGGTTGCATGTACCGCGAAATTCTAAAACATTGTGGTCTATCAAATAGACCGAATAAACATGTTTTTCAACGGTTTATCGAGGAAACCGGTAAACCACGTCGAAATTATAAAATCGATATTATGCAAAAAGGCGAACGGCTTATGCGAAAAGGTGCCGACGCATAATGCGTCGATGCCTATGGAAATGATCGTTTAAAAAAGTGGGTTTATGTCGTTTATGTTAAGGAGATCGTTGGTATTTAAGTGCTAAAACTAAGCGGATAGTTGGATTTTATGTCGGCAAATTTCTCACGAGCCCGAAGCCACTCTATAAATGGATTGCTTCTAAGTATGCACAATTTTGCATTGCGAAAATGCGCTACAGACCGATTTCAAGGCTCACTTGCATTTTTTTGCAGCATTAAATTTAGCCAAGGTGGGGTTTGTCCGGTGCATTTTATGATGCCCGTGGAAAACGTGAAGCATAAATTAGCGCGATTTCTCATGTCTCTATCGCAATAAAAAGCTGGTTAGATATCTCTGGATCACCATAAAGTCTACAAAACCAAATAAATTAATACGTGTATTTTTGCATAAATTATAAACAGTAGAAATACACGATTATGAGAGGCCTTATAAAAAATCGACTGACATGACGTGCATGTCCGGTTTTTCTTCTTTTGAATTTCTCCAAAGAAGATCTTCCAGATTTGTATTGAATTTCATACTTCTCTTCATGGGTGTGACAGGTTGGGTTTTTTATGATATTATAGTATCAGCTCTCAATTAATAAAAAATATGGTCGACATTAACGCTTTTCCATTTGCAAAGTATCACGTTACCATACGATCACTATATTTTTACCACATGTTTTTATTCAATTTTCTTCTTCATATGGTGAAATATCCACTATAGTTAATATAGGATAAGATCGTTTGAATAGGAATATTTAGATAGGAGAAGACCTAAAAGCGAATGATCGTGTCAATATTTACTTATTCAAAAGCAGGAAATCAAGTCACGATGATTTTTTTCCCACAATCTGGATTTGGACCCGAACCTCTATAATACGAGTCCAGGAATTAGCCCAATATATCCTGTAGTATTTAGATCAAATGATTTCGCTATTTGTCGTCTATGCTTCCGTGAGAAAGCTCCAGAATGTATGTATACAGAAACTCAGATTTCCAGATCCAAGAAAACGACTAAATCTGGATCGAAACGATGATTAAAAATATTAATATATCTGATTTTTTAAATTTGTTGATTTGGTGATTATTTTTCCACAATCCACAACTATACAAACATTTGATCCTATTATCTTTAACCCCTTAAAGAGGTAAGACACAGAATTGTGTCCAAATTCCAGTAACTCAGAAGGAATATTCTTAAACGTTGATATCGGAAACAGACAGAGACGGAGAGAATATCTTACGTACATCGTATGATTGTATAGATCTTTAACCCAAATTTATCGACTAATAATGATATGTGATATATTGAATCCATGACGGAATATTGTGTGCTATCGACAGTGCTTATTTATTTATGTACAAGCTTCATACACGCTGCGACGGTCCTGACAGATAAATGGATTTGTACGGATAATATGATATAAAGATGATTTAAAATTAGCTCACTAAGGCAGATATAAAATATACGAGGCTCATCTGGACAGTAAGATTACAAGAGCATCTGAGATCGAGGGATTTTATCTGGTTTCAAAATTGGCGCATCTGGCGTGTAGGGGGGATCATAATAGTTAGTTTCAATAGGTCACAGTAAACTCTTCCGACGAAAAGGTCGTCGCGTGCCCCCACCACCACCCATCCGTGCATGATCCGCGCAGTTATCCGTTTTTTGACTTTGCGAAACAATACCACCATGAATATCCATCACGGCAATTTATGGTAGTGATCTAATGAGACGACTACATGTCACGAAGGTGGTTAGATTGTTCAGAGAAGGTCTTATAACGAGGCAATGAATGGTAGACCATCTGTAAGATTTCTGACGAAGTTGTGCAAAACAGTGCGAAATGACCGCCGTATGACGCTTGACGACCTCCACGAAGAATTTCCTGATATTTCTCAAAGTCTCCTTGGTGATATTGTCTCGGAAAAACTCAGTTACAAGAAGTTGTGTGCGAGATGAGCGCCCAGAATGCCCACAATGGAGCAGCGTCAAAATCACGCGACCGCCGCATTAATTTTCGGGTCATTTTGCACAGGAAAGAGAAGTTTTTCTGGAGTCTATCGTGACGGGAGATGAGACGTGGGTGTGTGACTATAGCCCAGAATTCAAAAGACAATCAAAAATGAACTAGCAGCTCCCTGGCATACAAAAGCTTGTGCCTCAGCTACAGAAATGTCTCGATCTCGACGGCGATTGGGATACTTTCTGGATGACAATTCTATCATTATTAAACACTATTTTAAAAAATGTATGAATTTGAAATGGATATCGTTGATGCATTGCATTGATGTACGTTATTGCATTTTTTAAACTTCCTCTCTCATAAATCAACATCAATGCACATGAACATTATTACAACGAAATGATTTTAATATCAATATAAAAACACAATTTCCGTTATGATAAAAAAAAGCATCGAATCACCAATTGGTCGGTAATATTCAATTTTTTGCCGTCGCAGTATTTTATTAGTCCATTGACATTATGCTCGAACTTGGACGTTAATAGCCCCCAAGCTAACACCAACAAAAAGAGTTTGAACCGTGGCGAATTCAGCAACCCTTCCAATACCATTCCGCCGATCGGATTTCCAAAAAAGCATTAAGGACCGGTGTCGTATTTCCTCGGAAGACCCGCGCTCGGATGTTCGCTCGTTAAACAGTGAAACTGGTCTGCATTGATTAAATGTGTTAGTGGGTTGTGGGTGAACAAGGCGTGTACCCATTATATGCTAATACCTGTCGGAGAATTTAATTCAGCAACCCAAAGCTCTCACATGATCCGGTATTATGAGCATACGTAACGACTGTTACGAGAAGACATCTGAAGAATGTCGACTTTTGTGAAAATACATCCGAAATTGAAGAGCAAATCCAAGCGAAGAGCCATTACTCGTTTAGAAAGTATCACTTTTAAATGGACAACTACGCCGAGCAAACATATGCGATTTATCGCTTAAGATTTCTAATTTGCACTTTCGATTGATGATCAATTAAAAAACGACATCGTTTTGGGCATATCTCTTGACGATTTGACCCAAATGAGGACCATCCCTGACCCTTCAGCAAACTTTTCCGTATTAATACAAATTCTTATCTTCATCGAAATTAAGGGCATCAGATTAATTGCTATGTTCCAGTGACCCAATTTTTTAATGCAACCTTGCGCCTAGGAACGCCTGATTTATTCCAAAATATGATGATAAGAGTTTGAACCTTGTAGGATCAATGTCACGAAATATAACAGCCTTAAGGTTTTCAAATTCATACATGAGATAAGCATTTGTTGGATTTGTTTTAAGGGTTGCTCAATAAGATCTATTCACTTCCTCGTTTGAAACGCGCGCCCTAAACGATATTTATTCCGAGAAGGGTGGGGTCTAACGTTTTCTGTTATGTAGGTTTAATAACGAGAATGCAGTAGATTGTCTTTAAATGTCTCTTTATAACATGGAAGAAATAATTAAACTGATATCTCCTATACCGTTTGTGTTATTCATTTTTTAAATAAGGAAGTTTCCCTGCCGCATACTGTACAACATATGAAATAGCCATGAATAAGACGATTGAACGAAGGTTTTATGGAATGGTATTCAAGAGATAACGATGAATTTCAGATAGCTAGGCGAGTGGATCAAATAAAAAGTATTTATTAAATACTGAAAATATATTTCAATTATTTATTAGACTAGAAATTATATAAACTTGGGTCTGTTTTTATGCGAATTTGAAGTTATGCGGTTTTCAAAAATAATGGAACCTATCCATCATTTTTCTATAGAGGACAAAGCTTTTTTATGCGAATACGCATTCAAAAAAAAATCTAAAATTAACACTAGTACAAGTTACGACCGTTATAATGCGAGTTTATATAGGGCGATGGGCAAACGGAATTGTTTTTAAATCTGGAAACTCTTCTCAAAAGCTTAAGAATTGCATTTGTGTGATTATCGAGTAAAATAGACTTTAATAAAGCAATTCTAAGATAAATATGTGTATTGTGTTTTTATTTATGTTAATTTTTTTATAAACTTTTTTATGCGATTTTTGGTACATTCTATCACATTGATTTGAAGTTATGCGGTTTTTAAAAATAATGGAACCTATCCCCCAGTTTACTATAGAGTTCAAGTATTTTTCGGGGATCCTAGGGGGAATCCTAGCGGTCATTTTGTTTGGTCTCGAGTGTTTGTCGGCCATTTTGTTCAGACACAGTAAATTCTTCCGATGGAAAGGTCATCGCGCGCTCCTACCATATCCACAAAAAAAAATTTGAAGAACGAGTGCGAAATGATCACCGTGTGATCCTTTACAAAGAATTTCCTGACATTTCTCGGAGTCTTCTTAGTAATATTGTGTCGGAAAAACTTGATTACAAGAAGTTGTGTGCGAGATGGGTGCCCAGAATGCTCACACCAGAGCAGCTTTTCAGAAGAATAAGCTTTTCTGGAGTATATCGTGACGAGGGATAAGACGTGGGTGTGTCACTACACTCCAGAATTCTACTCCAGAAGAAGGTCTATGACACTGGCATACAAAAGCTGGTGCCCCGACTACAGCATTCTACGATTTTACATAAATGTTGTAACCTTAATTTCTGGATGACCCTCGTATATAAAGGAAGTGGTAAATTTATGTACATTTTTTACATTTAAATAATAGGCAAACTCTTCTTTCAATATTATACGATTTTTAATTAGGATTTTCATGGATCTTTAATGGAAATAGGCTGCTTTTGTAACACCTACATTTTGTCGAAATTTCAATAGTGGATTTCATGGAGCTGTCAGACTTTCTAGTGTAATGGATGTGATGAATTTACGATGTTAATTTTTTGCATCACTCAAATTGAAAAGCGTGCATTCGGAAAATGCATACAAAATCAAAGTAATGAACTCGGAACCGGTCAAAGCTAAATTTCAATGGGCGGCAATAAATCAAGCACTCGGCGGAAATGTCTCCTACAAAAAAGACAAAAGCTCCTTCGAAAGCATCTCAACATCTTCGGCGCCAAGGCGATATTAACGCAACAGGACAATGGAGAAACTTAATAACAGGTGCCCGTCCAAGACAATGGAATAGGTAATAAAAACGAGCATGATATTTTAACAGTGTTAAGTAATATTGCCGTGCATTGCCGTCCTTTTGTTTATGGGTCATTTTCGATAATGGTTCTTCCATCCATTCAACCGCAGTCACGATACACCAACTTCATATATTTGAATGAATTACAGGTCAACCACCAGGTCGTTTGCTGGTATGCACGCGCCCACGTGTCGGGGTAAATCCGGTTCCATGTCCGACCCTTTAGACCCAACCCTTAAATGGTGGGCGTGCACCTCCACATGCACGCGGACAAAAAACACATTCTAGGATTCCGCGGCCCACCCAGGCTCTACAACACAACCACAAAAAATATCTAGCATCCGGGGGGGATGATATCAATCCAAACCAAACAAGAAAACACCACCCTTATCTGTCGAAAAAGAGAAATAGATAAATCGACTTACCATTTGTTCTTTGCTGTATTAAGCTTTTTCGTTCGTCTTCGCGTTAGGTCGGATGACCTCAACGTATTCCATCGGGCAAAATACAATTTTATATTGTTCTTCCGTAACGGTGTCTCTTGTATTATTCACACATTACACAGTGTCTACTTTTTTAAGCACATTAAGTTCGGATTAATGTTAAATTCGAGTCCTCTGTGAAAAAGCACACGAAATAATGAGGAATAACGGGTGAGCAGTGTCGAATTTAGCAGCGGTAGTTTATCAAAAATCGTGAGAACGCCCGTGTTGAAATTTCGCAGGGCGTTATGGATTCATATGGATAACAGGACATTGGATTCTGCGCTTTTTCGCCATTAACACTTTCGTGGCCGGTGATGCACATGTTGCATCATCGCGGGTTCGATCATTGGCGGCCGCATGATGCCACATATGCATCATGATCGCGCCTACCGTCCATATACATCAGTAATCAGTGAATACAGTTAATGCATTTTTATATCTGCAACTGCTGATGCTACATCTATTTGAAGTAATACGTTCAATGGTCTGATCCTTTGAGATATTCAGTGAAAATTTTGAATGTTTGAATTTAATGCGGCCACGACAGTGTTAATGCAAAAAATGATCTTATGCATTATTTTTCTATTTATTAACGGATTTTTTAGCTTAAATATTGCGCTGTGTGTTGTGTAATATATAATAAAATAGGCAAGACACTGGTATATTTGGTATCGCTTGGTACGCGGCTCATATGCATAATTTCAAATCAAAAATAATTTATTAGGTAAAGCCAAAAGTAATCAAAATTTCTTCAATGAGTTCTTTCACAGATGGTGTGTGTTTTGTTATGACATTTGAAATTTTTTTCAAATAAGGGGAGAGATGTCAAAATGAACAATAGAAGCAGCGCACTTGCGTTTATGCTGTTTTTTTTTTTTCGACCAAGGAATGAAGCACTGAAAACACATAAACGACGCTCTATCAGTACATCTCGGTATGAAGATCCGTTTTTGTGGCGAATTGTAACCGGAGACGAGAAATGGGTGCTATATAATAATCATGTACGAAATGGCTTTCTTTTGGTCAAGTACCTGTTTTGGTCCCTTGATCAACACTAACGACAAATATTCTTTATGTGTGATGGTATTTTTCTGAAGCTATTTATTATGAACTAGTGATAGCCCGGCATGCCCTGCAATGCCACACAAATGCTTAATTTACCTTAGCAATCACCAGACTAATATGCGCCAACATAGTGCATATGCTAAACGTCTCGCATAACAAACTGCGTACTCAAACAATATTTTTAATGCCTATGTTATTCCCGCAAATGTAAACAATAAGTTGACAAAATTTTATCGCAATCGGATGAACAGTATGGAAGCGCATTAAATACGGACAAATGTACGTTGATTTTTATATATTAGATTGTTCAAACCTGGTCAGATCGTTACAGCGATCGTTTATTGTGAACCATTCGAATAAATGAAACAAGAACGCACTTGGAAAAGTTTATCAGTGATTTTTTTCACAAGCAAAAAAATATTTATTACTTTTGGCTTTACCTAATATATATAAATGCACATTCGAATTTCTTGCTGGACGAATCCATATTGCAGCCAGAATTAAAACATAAGATTTGCGTCTATAGACGCGTACGGCCCACGACTAGTTAATCGTGCGGGGCGGACATTATGGGCGCGCACCCTTTTCGTCGATGCCCATCAATCAACGTGCCGGAATAACCGCGCAATATCCTGATTGAGGATGTGCGTATTTAATATCCGTTTTGCATGAGACTGCGAAAATTTCACATATTGATGTTTTTGAAACATGAAATCTAGCGCGTGAAGGATCGCTCCATTGTCATTCAGATTTTGCGGATGGCACAAAAGCATCTCGAATGTTTGCGTTCATTTGCATCGTGTCGTTACGACATGTATTCCTATTTTTTGCGAATTTCTCGGACGGTGTTCGTCTCGGATTTCGCAAGATTTTATATGGAGGAAATGCGCTTATTGTTTGTATTAATTTTTCGCAACGGCAACACCGAGCGTATGACATTTGATTGACGCAACGTTTGAACGTAAATATCAATTATGCGACCATGAGACAAAACTGAATTTGCGCTATGAATCGACGACAAAAAATATTGGCGGCGCTTTCGATGTTTTTTAATGTGTTTTCAAATCGCATGACGAACGCTCGAAACGTTCGTGTCTCGTTGCAGCGTCTTTTGTTTGCGAAATGTGAGAATAAACATTATTTTTAATGTTTGTGGGACATTACAAAATCTATAAATAATCGATGATATAATAACGGCATAATATCAATCAATTGAGGAGTGTATTAATTAATTTTATTGATGTTTAGATGAATTTATATTGAGACGCCAAAGCGAATAATCGAACAATCAGGAAAGGACTGACTGTGTATTTATTGTTGTTTTTTTTTAAATTTAAATTGACATTATGGCTTCTAAATAAATTATGATATTTTTGCTTATATATTATAGTAAATTAATAGCAAATTTAAAGCATTTTAATGCTGATATAAATTAAACTAAAAATATATAAATTTTGAACATGTTTATAACTAATCGACAAAGGAACATTTGAAAGCATTACGGTTAACGATTATAATCCAACGGTCATCCAGAGCCGTCAACGCAGACTCCAACGGCACAAACAAACAAATACACAAAAATAAAACAATGTTTCTCAAATGAAGGCACTTTTGAGTCCGTGTCCAGTAACTTCACTCGCGGTTTAAACTTTATATAGTTGTCGGCGCTGCCGCAAGAGGCGCTGAGCGCACCGGAAACGACCGACTGCGGCAACAAACCGCGACTGTCTGTCGGTCGGGCAACTAAACTACAACGGCAACACTCGAGCTTACAGGTGCCGTTACAAACACACACAAGCGCGCGCACTGTTTATAAACAAGCCACGCACACACCCGCCATTATTTACTTTATATAAGCTCGAGTGCTTTTTATTTTTGCCGCAAGTGCTAACGACACCGCCGGACTCCTGTCACATAAAAAGGGCCAAAAGACAACATTTATGTTCGCTAGACGTAATATAAAATACGTAAAAGGAAATGCAGAATCGGCGAGCGTAAACCACGGATCCATAGCTTATTTAGATAAATCTCCACAAGTGCCGCGATATGTTAAATACAGACGTAGGACGACTTCACGCAGTAACACCTCTTACTGCATTAACACTTTACAGCCGGGCGTTCCAAACTAAACTTCGCCTGGAGGCGACTTTTTCACAAAATCCATAAAAAAGTTCGTAAGATGTCATATAGTTAGTGCCACTATTGACAAATCCAGTGGCGCTACTTTTGTAATCTTCAAAGCAATGGGAAAATCTGAATTTAATTTATTGATAAATCTTTGCTTTTTAATGGGAAAAAATATCGTTCAAGAAAATCAAAGTCTTATTCAGACTCTGCTTCATCGAAATAAATAGTAAAGAAGTGGTTTAGAGTTAAAGTGGATAGCTTACACTTAAACGATATCAAAAGGCAGTGTATTCACCATTTCGCATCAACATTTATCCATAAAAAAGCTCTGTTCAAAGCGAGTAGCGTGTTTGCTCATAGTCGGTTGAAAATTACAACGCGTCCACAATTCAGAGCGCTGTTTGGTGCTGTTGCAGTGCAATAAAAAGGATTTTTATGCAATATGTGACAATGGATGAAATATGGATCCATAACTACTCCAGAGTAAAATCGGCAGTCAGCTGGGTGGATAGCAACCGGCGAAAGCCGCTCAAAGCGACCAAAAACGCAAATGTCAACTGATAAGACTTTGGCTTCCGTATTTTGGTATTTAATTCATCGATCGCCTTGAGAAAGGAATAATCATCAATGGCAAATATTATATACCGTTATTGGGGCGTTCGAAGCGTCTATTTGGCAAGTATTAGGCATCAGAAGGCACATTTAGCCCTTTCAAACCGGAGAACATACACGCTACGCTCTAATGCAGGATAGCTAACCCGCGGCTCGCGGGCCGCATGCCTTGAACATTTTTTTGGCCCTCGAGATTCATCACACTTTTAGAAAATATATTTATTTAATAATGACCAAAATAATCGCAATTGAAAAGTAATTACGCTCACCACTTTCCATTGTTGAAAGAATTTAAGAAATCAAAATGTAACAATTACATCAAATATGTAAAAGAAATAAGAAAACTTACAGCTGCTTTTGAAAGCCGATTCGGTAATTTACAGTTAGACAAATACAACAATTTTTTTGAAATAAATTCATCTCCTCTTCGTGTTGAATTCGAATCGACCCCAGAATATCTCCAAATAGAACTGGTTGACCACCACCCAAAAATAAACTCAAATAACCAAACTGAGATCGATTTGCAAAAACTAACTGAAAGAGTGGAGAATATATTATATATTTCTTTACGATGTGCGTTGAGAATCATTATTATTATATTATCAGTGTTAACATTTAAAAATAACAGGAAACACAATAAAAATAACTCATTTTCACAATAATAATAATTCATGTATGGCCCGCGGACTTGTGATGCATCGCCAAAGTGGCCCGCAAGATCAATTGGGTTGGCTACCACTGCTCTAATGTAAATCCACTTTTCTGTCAGTTCTGCTGCAGCGTGTAACAATCTTGATAATGAACCAGGCTCAATAAATAAACCTTAACACTATTAATAGCACACAATATTCGTTCATTTCTATCTGCTTTCTGTTGTTCAGCTATTTTTGCCTATGTTGCGAAAATAAAAGAACAGGGTTACCGTGCAAGCCTGCCAGTTTACTTACAAAAGAGTGGTGATACTCGGCTAATGTCGTCGCTCCATAATAGTCAAAGGGAATAACAAAATGGGTCAACGATAAGAATGATGCGAGTATCTTAATTTTAAAAACAAACGCCTGATCTCAAGACAACAAGAACGAAAGTCGCGTTGTCTTGAGAGCAGGCGTGTTTTTTCGAATAGTAAGTATGAACATTTACGAGTTTTTATAAAAAAATATATTGAGAATGTTAAGAGGTGTAGGGGCGCCTTTACGGCACGACTTTGCCATCGATGCACGAGTGTTCAAGACACCCGTCTCTGACTCACGATTTCCGACCCGATAGGGTTAATACATTTTATCACAGGAACATTACAATCGGTGACGGATTCTAGCATTTCTTAAAAATCATAATTTCACTGATTTTGGCGACAATTTTGACTGACAAACTGACAATTTTTGGCGGGACGTATATATACGTCTAATGTAAACTGCATCGAATTTGGTTAGGACGTATATATACGTCCTCGAAATATATGTTGAGTCCTAAAGCAGGCGGGACGTTTTTTATTATTTAACGAATTTGTGAGTTGTTTATACATGTTTTGACATGAAGTTAAGAAAGGTAGCAAATTGGTTGCACTTCGCTATTGTGTTGAAGTGGACATGTACTTAGTAAACGGTGATTAGTAGCATAAGGTAAGATTCAAAGGCAAACTTACAGTTTTTAAATATGTACAAGGATAAAAAAAGACGTATTGATGCTCAGTTCAGACAACATAGTAAAAAGCTAACCTATATCATCAAAAAACACTAATAATATGAACTCACGCCAGGAGGGCGGGACGTATATATACGTCCTAACGAAAATGTGAACGCCCACTGTATACTGCGTTATTGAAAAGGAACTTCTCCGCTTAACAGGTTAATAATTGTTCTAAATTCTTAAATAAAAATGGAAATTAGAGGAAGCGAAATAATGTTTGCAAATTGAAGTCCATTATTAATCTTGATTCATTCGCTCTAAATTTTGGCAACACATGATACTACTTCTGAGATTGTTTGACCGGCTTCAAACAATTTAAAATGAATAACCCTTTTCATTATTAACACTTTTTAACTATTTTTATTTCTCGGTGGTAATGTTACCTTCAATATCGAGCGAATGAGGAGGTTTAATGTGTGATACAGGCGAAATGGATGTAACCCTTTCCTGTGAATGGATATTGAAGAGGCCCATAGTTCTATAGTGGACTGCATTATGATGATGATGATGACTTATTTTTATTTAAGGGCAACGCTCAATGATGACACAACCGTAATCGCAAAAGTGCCCTAAAATTCAGGTATGCGATTTATTTTAAAAATTTAAAGATTGGGAAATCACTGAATAATATCTAACAAATTTGCTTTTAGTGCTACAGGAAATTAAGCAAGTGCTTTAAACCTAATGCACTATTAACTCCCAGGGGGCCTAAAAGATAAGGGCATAACATGCTTATCGTAGATCCTAGCGATAAGAGGCCATAGCAGGTAGTCCAGAATTAATTAAATATTTTTCGCAGAAAATTTCATAAATACCTGCTGCCAGCATGAATATTGCAAAAAGAACGCTGATTTGGACAAATAGGTGAATCAACACTTTGTTTGCGGGGTTGATTGGCACGGACATGCTTTGAACGCGTGAATATTTTGGTCTGCTGTGCATTAACAATTATACATCTTTTATTTCATCAATCATGAACTCTTACTATGATGGTGCAAGTTCAAATCCAGATTGTGGAAAAAACATTCATCGTATCAACAATATGCAGAAGATTGTTTCCCATGGGGATTAAGACGATATAAGAATGTTGGAATGTAATGAGCTTTTGGAAGATTATGTTTAGTAAACAAAAACCCAAATAATGTTTGTGTGATAAACGTGATAGATGAAGCCATTTGTTTAAAATACATTTTAAACAAATCAATGGATCCATATCAAGTGTCAAGTTTAAGTTCAACCCGCAAAGCATCGACATTGAACTTTGAAATGTATATTTGAAAATGTTAACCCCATCAGACCCAAGAAACATAGATACACATCAAATTCTATGTTCGTTCTCGTAAATTATAGTACCATGGCATGTAATAGACCACTTGCATGCTTGTCTTGTATGCCGCATTGAGTTCAATTAATAACATAAATTTATAAGCAATTGGGAAATCATTATCGTTTTTTATTATGCCACTTACAAGAGCATCGGCGAAAGAAAGTAATGTGCGAAAATTGTGTAAAATTATCGGAGCGTTATCAATGGTTTTTTCCTGTTATAAACATTACATTGCGAATAGATTTACTGAACAATACGCCAAATGATGTCTGCTTCCGTTGATAATCAATTTAAACGTTTTTTGATGACATTGGACTGGATGGTACATGTTATTGTACTTTTATAAAATACTAATTGATAGCGAATAATGCTTGCTGTTATCACAGTGCCAATTTGTTAAAGATTTTCTATTTGTATAATATAAAACGTGATGATCTACCAATAATTTATATTGAAAATGTGATGATTTATATTTTTTATATATTCGTCGGTGTTAACACAACTGTTCCCAAACAAAGATGTCGTGCCAATTTGACGTTATTTGATAAGTTTTGTACATGAGGAATCAATTTTCTTTTTTGAAAGGTATTTGCAAAGTAAGAAGAAAGATCGTTTGGTCATAAATAAATGTTGAAATTAAATAATCCCATGAGTTTGAATGTCAAATGCATATTGTCTTTGAAAATTTTTTTCATACCCTATTCAGTCGATGATACTCTTAGGTTACCCATAAGCAATGTCGTTTTTTTCCTCAATATATCGTCATTGGAAACATTGTCGCAAAGAACCAGCGACGATATATCGATGCGTTGTTGTCTGGCACCGAGAGGGTTAATATGTGTTTTTAATTATTGATATAGTTGGTTAGATTATTAATCAATTAATCCTATCCTGTCTTAACTACATGTAGAAGGCAATGGGAAACCACCTGCATAATCTATTAATCACTAACTTCCAATAACGGATATGGCTCTTTAACACTTTAAAGCCCGGGTGTTTTGCACTATACTTTACCTGGAATCTGAGTGAGTTTTGCATAAAAAGCTACTTTTAGAGTAAAATTGATATAATTCTTAAATTAGCCAATAGATTAAAACAAAATTTTACTGGTGCCCTTAAAACAATTTATTCCATTGATTTGTGTAAACAGTGGTAATAGGATTAATTGCAAAAAGTGTTATTTTATGCTATTAATTATATGAACGATTGTTCCATTGTACTTGAATCCTAAAATAGATCTTTAGCCTAATATCTGAACTAAAAATAAACAATAGATTTATAGAGGAACACAAAAAATATTTAAAAAACAACATGTGGAAACCATCAACTACCATCTGGTTTAATGTAATGGTTAAAGTAAAACCAAATTGATAATTATTAGAATTTATACACCTGGATCTGTTTTTATGCGATAGATACGTTCAATGAGGAGTCGCATATAAAAAAAAAATCGCATAAAAAAAACCGCATAACTTCAAATCAATGAGATAGGATGTGCTAAAAACCGCATAAAAAAGGTTTACAAAAATTCGAATTCTGTTTGCTACTTTATGAGATCATGAAACAGAAGAGCTTTTTCCTTAATTAAATATATATATGTGAGAAATCGTTTTGAGATAAATCTTCAATTCAAATTACAAGTGCATTTTCTGTTTTTTTCCAATAAAGGATTTTGTCCATTCGCCAAGTAATCCAAAATTGCCAGTTTCTTATCAAGAGTCTGGCGATTTTGCACTATATACACTTTTGCCCTATACACACTCACACTTTAAGTACTAATGTTAATTTTAGATTTTTTTATTGCGCATTCGCATTAAAAAAAAGCTTTATCCTCTATAGAAAAATGAGGGATAGGTTCCATTATTTTTGAAAATCACATAACATCAAAATCGCATAAAAACAGATCCAAGTGTAATTGATTTATTTATAAACGCTTACCATTATGGATTTACATATATGGAGATATTAATTTCAAGGCGTTTACCTGTAACAAAAAATAAAATATTATTAATTATTTGATAATATTAGATATATTACTATATTTTTTACGACAAAAACTATATATTTTTTAAATATTTGTACAAAAAAGTTTGGGAGTCGCACCAAACAAACTGTGATATAAACATATTTATAAAATATTTTCATTATACAATCAACCCTTTTATAGAGTCGAGATAGAAGGATTTTGATAGCACACAATATTCGCATGGCATATGCTTTCTGTACTTCTGAAGGAGTAGATTTTGTAAAGGAGTGGTGATACTCGGCTAATGACGCAACTCCAGGACAGTCAAAGGGTAATAACAAAATTGATCAACGATAAGAATGATGCGAGTATCCTAATTATTAAAACAAACGCCTACTTTTAAGACAACACGAACGAAAGTCGTCTTATCTTTGTTGAAAGAGCTTAATAGTTTATCCGACGATAGAGATTTTTGTTAATTATACCTAAATTTTATGACGATAAAAGATTCTTTAGAATATGATTTTTTTGTTGAATACTAAGTATGAACATTTACGAATTTCTATAAAAATAATTAAAAATATATTGAGAATGTTTAGACTTGTATTGGGTATCTTTCTTACGATTTCCAGGCCGATAGGGTTAACTTGGACATTGACTATAACTAGAGATACGTGTTTTTAGCATCTATTTTAAAAAAAAATAGCGTTTATATTCTTGAATTTAGCGTTTTGGAGCAAATAAAATAACAAAATTTAGCATCTATTTAGCATCTATTTCTTAAACACAAATTTGAAGTTAAATAGTCTAATTTAAACATTATTTGCAAAAAATATACATACATATATTGCAAAAAACATTTGAAATTATTTAAAAATAGAAAAACATCAATTAAATTTACATAATTATTAAAATTTATCATCGAGCATGTTTCTATTGACGATTCTTTCAATCTAGTACGTCGATCGTTCACAATTAAATTATATGAACTGAAAAACCTTTCTACATCAACATTATTTGCAGGACACCAAATTGATTGAATGGTTGCATTGCCGAATTCTTCGTGTTTTTCCCACTAAACTAATTTTGTGAGGCCAGCATTTAAAATGTAGCATTTTATTTCCAATTAAAACACTGAGACTTTTATGGCACGCAATCATATAGGGCGCCAAGTCCGAGACAAATCCTAATATGTCCGAATATGAAATTTCATATTCTTTGAGAGTATCTACTATTGTTTGCGAACATGTAGTAGCATTTGCCACATCCAAAAAATTACATGATGCCAAGTAGACATTTTGTTCACTGGCAGGTAGTACTGTTTTAAATAAAACGGCAAAAACACAGCGCCCCATCTTGTCTGAAGTTTCATCGACCACTATTATGATAGATATGTTTTTAATTTTCCCCATGACTTCTTTTTTCATATCTGCTCCACATAATGGAACATATGTTCTTCTTAATTGATCTGCACATGGCAAATCACTCGGTCCCTGCACATCCATTTCCAAAAACATTATTTCACCGCAGGATGGTTCAACTTTTCCAGGGGTATGTTGGCTTTGAGACACGCGCTAACCGTATTTTTAATGAATATCGGTTTTTCTTGTCGTCTATCTATTATATTTGCTATTGTCGATTGATGAGTCTTATTTGTGGCAGGTGTCGAAGCTTTCTTCTTGTGTCCATTTGATTGGATATGTTTTGTTAAATTGTCTTTCTTTTTCCAATCTAACTGACAATTGCAATGCCTGCACATTAAAATATTTTTATCATTCACATAAAATCCATCTGCCTTGTAAGCTGTAGCTCTCTCTTTAACTGGTTGACGCACACGTCTGGAATAACGATTTTCGTAATTTATGAACGTAAAATTGGAGTTAAACCATCGCTAAAACACACAATTATTATTGTTTTGAATCAATGACATTTATTGTTGACAGTAGCGCTATCTGCCTCATTTCAATTCTTTGAGAAGTTTGAGAGTTTTTGAGCCGCTTACGTTTGTTTTCGGTTTGAAGTGTCCACGAAGACGGTATGCATTGACTTATCTGGCGCAAAAAGCAAGTATTATCTGCTGACGCATGATGGGATTTGACGGCTGTGTACGTCAAAGTCTTAATACCGACATTTACTCGACCCATATTCTTGAGACTAAAACATATATTTTATTGATTAACAAACGTTGGATAATTTTTAAAACGTGACATTATTTAAATTGTGAAAAAAAACTCACCAAGTAGTATATTTAAACAATGTTATGAATGATTACGATACGTGCCTTAACCTCACAACCACGCAAATGACACAAAACAAGTACCAACCTAAGTGTGTGACATCATAGACTATGGACAAGAGTTGAGCATAGAGTCTGGGAAGATTATCTTAGTTATTTTTCAAGATAAACGATATTTTGAAAAAATATTTATCAGTTTTAATAAAATTTCGCATCTATTCGCATATTTAACAATTTCGCAACAATTTCGCATTTATCGCATTTATCGCATCTATTTCGCATTTATCGCAAAACGCGATAATCACGTATCTCTAACTATAACCTTAGGTTTCTATCACACATAAACGCGGGGACGGACTGTTAAATGTTAAGAAAACTCAGAGAAAATGTAATCTTATTACAATCATCGGCCTTATTAAAAAATCAGGATTTACAACCATCCATTAAGATTCGATTGTTTCGAAAATGACACCCATATGCATTACGAATCGCGCTTTTTGACCACTTATTTGAATGTGGAGTCGTTACTGTGGCCACATTAGATATTGTTCGTTGAGCTCTCATGGAATCACGTGTGGTAATCCAATTTTCGCACGGCCATAGGCATCAGACGTGTCAGCGCTTAATTTTGTTATTAATTATGGCGTTTTAGCATCCGACTATTATTATCGCATTTTACGCAATTCAACGTCGTCATGGCGTAATCGTGTCGAATCGATGGCCGAAGTCATTATTCGGGATCTAAAGCCCGGGGCGTGCAAATTGAAGAACGACTATCGTAACTGGGACGTCACAAATGGACTGAGAAAAGACCATACGAGCGTTCATCATCGAACATCTTGCAGAAGATCTCAACAGGTCGGCTGGAAATGGCAAAAAATGCGAACTGGCAATCATTTACAATTAAATAAAAACATATTTTGGAACTTCTCTATTATCTTCGATCGAATGAATCAAATGTTCCATCGATCGTAATCAATCCACGACGTTGAAAGACTTCATTATCGAATATGATTTATAAGAAATCATACCGAAATTGATGTGTTAATTACCTCCAGATCGGAAAAAAGCCTTTGATGTTTGTGTAAAAATCATCAATTGCAAACACAGGGAACGCTTTGAACTTTTATTGCATCCTCAAATCATTTTATGGGCATCAAGCTTTATAACACTTCTTTGAACTGTGTGAATAAATCAGGCGAATTTATAGAAGAACATTAATATAATATGATATGCCTGGGCTATTGGAAATATTCGAGGATTTTAAGTCGTTTGGAAATTATGTCAGAATAGTTTTATAGGTATTTTATCGCTTCATGCACGAAGATTTCCGATGAATAGATCATAAATTTATTTTACTATAGTTTGCATCTATTGATTTGTGAATAGATTGGACTCATTAAAATGCGATTTGATCGATTCAGCCTCCAGGTATGCAAGCAATCCGTCTTTTAATACCTAATGAATTTATTTGTGGCTGTATTGTTATTATATGAACGTTGTAGTTTAAATAATTGTGATAAACCAGAAAAGTATACCTTCCACATGAATTCCATAGAATAAGCAAAATCATAGAACATAATGATTATACAAAGATTTGCTACCCAATCTTCATCATACAGAAACCAGGATTTACTACAAAAAATAACTCTGTCGGTATGATAATACAACATTAAAAAACGAAGACCTTAATTTTTTTAAATCTGGGCGATTTTTCGAGGACTCATTTCATTGCCTTTGTCGCTGCGACAGTTCTCGACTGTCACCTTAATCGGCCGCCGAGATCACACCGGGGAGTCATTGGAAGTGTGGGTGCTTAATAGCAGATGCATCCCTTCCCAAAAGCGATAGTGGGAGAGGTTTTCTTTTTATCCTTGACGATGATTCGTATTTCTAGGGCAATGTCAAAAGGGAGCGTCAAAAGATGGAAAGGAAAGACAATTAAAATTATGAATTATCTAGTATTTAGTTTTATTACCATTTTTGATACTAGCAACGATCACGAGAAACACAGCTTACTTGCGAGGCTTTAACGGATTTGTTTAACATAATTAACCAGGGCTGTAACAAGAGGGTGGCTAAGCAGGCGCCCACCATGGGCGCAACTGGGCTTGGGGCGCAAAACGCAGAATACCCGTAATTAAAAGAGATGCGCATGATTTTTATTTTACTCGATCATTCCACTTTACATGAACCAATACTGATTGACTCGTTTTTATAATATATATATTAAGCTAATCCCCCTTTTCTTCGCTATCGCCTAAGCATTGGGTCGACCCAGTCAGCATAATCCCGCAGTAAAATAAAGACAATATGAGAGTTTATAAACGTTCTGTAGACATGTTCAGGTGTGGCATCAGATCGCGATCCGGAATATCCATCATATCAGCGATCCGAAAAGCGGACCGATTGAACATACAATCAACTCCGTCCTCTTTTAGAGCTTTTTTCGTTATTTTATATGATCTGTATGATCACTGAAGAAGCGTAGCTTCTAGACACTTTCTAAAATAGTATTTTTTTACAATAATAACCGCTATCTATACGTTAATTACTTTTGGGGCTATCTTTGTATATTATTTTAAAACATGCATTATAATTCAAGTAAAGAATTTAGTTGTTTGCAGATCTTGCTTTGTTGAACAGATTGTGGAATAAAAACCGCTATACCAGCAAATTTGGGATTTTGGGAAATATTTCTGAACGATTGTGTTGGTCCAGATTTATCCTGATTTCCTAGATGTGATGAAGTAAATACTGAGGTGATCAATAAAGTCTTGCATGGCCACTTATGGGTGATTGGACTTGCAACAGTTATTAAAATATTATTTTAAAAATATTGATAATTTCGCTATTCACTCTAGATCTATACACATTTTTCCAGCAATCAAAGCTATTATTTACTAGAAAAGTCCCCTATGGAGACGAATATATCTGGTAACAAATATGACACTTTATAAAGACAAATATTTGCATACATCTGGATTCAGTTCAATTTGTTTCTAACTAACGAAATTTTCATCCTGTATTGTATGCTGCTTTTTTAATTTGGGTTAAAGCCAGTGCAGATGTCAATTTTGGTTCCAGAAATTTAAATTGGGCAATAGAAGCTTAAGGGATGAATAAATAACCAGATGATCTTTGAATTTTGATAAAAATGCGCTATAAAACTCTAATTGAATCTCCGTGGACCACTGAGCAAGTACATTTAAAGCTCATCGACAACACGAATAGGATGGGTATTATGGAGTAGGATGGATAGTGCACCGAATACAACAAATAATATTATTATAGAAATTAATATTTTTGATATGTATTTTTAAATATGTTTGTTTCTTTTCAGAAAATTTCATAACTTCTATGTAAAAAGCAATACCTTTAGCGACCGAAAGTAGAATATGTCATAATCAATGTTCCTATATATTTCGACATATTCCATACATATTTCTCATGGGGTTTCTGGCCAATATTGCACAACACGCTGTTAATTAGATAAATAAGTCCACATAAAGCCATCTAAAAAGTATATTCAGTACATACAATTTTGCAAAGTAAATGTTCGCATGTGGAATATGGCGTGTCGCCATATTTGGACACTCCCTCAGGGAAAAATAGTACTACAATATAATACTCCGACGTTAGATAATGCCGACTCATATGAAGTTTATCATCATATTTTATACCGTTCTGACACGATCCTATCAAAATATCCACACCTTTCCTCGCTAATTTAGCCCGGCTAATGGCAGTTTGCTCGACTTTGCCTTTATTTATCACGTGCCGAATACGACCCGAGTTAATTTCGGAAGTGAACACAGTACCCGAAAATTAGCACCCTCCCGACGGTAATTAGAGTCTGACCTAGGAAAAGATGTTTTCCGCGAGGCCGTTCCTGGATTCGAAGCCATTGTCGTGGATACAAATTCAAAGCAGGCCGCGAAGGACAACTCTTGAATTGGTTGGACACGCCTAATTGAATCGCTCCAGCGTTTAGAGCACAATTGCCTATGAAAGATTTACGATCGAAAATTAAATGAGTTCATTTAAATGCGAAATAAATCTTAAATCGTTGAATATTCACAATGTGTTAAAATGATTCATGTGGGAAACGTTAAATCCGGAAATAATTATGCGTGAAATAAAGCGAGCTACCGCGGCACATGATTCACCTAAATGTATGCATTTATTGTGTTATAACTGTAAATTTATTTAATCTATAACTGGGTATAATTCGATATTGATCGATTAACATTAAGGTTTTTTAAAAAAATAAATTTCAAAAACTAAAATTAATTAGGATATTAAGATAAGGATATGATGGAGACTTTCGTACAATATTATTATCATAACTTATAGACTATTAATTCAATAAACACTTGGGTGTTTTTTTTATGCGCCATGTACAAATCTATGTACATGGCTCAAATTCTGAACAAGCTTTCACGATACGATAATTTGTACGATTATTGTGTAAAATAGACTTTGATAAAGCAATTCTAAGATTAATATGCTTCTATTTATGTTATTTTTTTATAAACTTTTTTTATGCGATTTTTGGTACATTCTATAACATTGATTTGAAGTTATGCATTTTGAAAATATTGGAACCTATCTCCCGGTTTTCTACGTAGTTCATGTCTTTTTTTATGCGATTTTTTTATATGCGACTCTCCGTGGAGCGTACCTATCGCATAAAAACAGACCCAAATGTATTATTAAATACCCAAACAAAAAAATTATATAAATTTTGAATATATTTATACATTCCCGTACGTTTATGCATATATGCAACATTCGGGTACTATCGATAGACGCACATAGATTTGATCATCATGTTCTATTAATTATAAAATATATTTTATCACCCTGATACGTACACCACAGTTTAAAAACCACTGCTTTGTTTAGATATTTCTATATAGTGATAAGTCCTAAACACTTGGATCTGTTTTTATGCGTTTTTGAAGTTATGCGGTTTTCAAAAATAATTGAACCTATCCCTCATTTTTCTTTAGAGCGTAAATCCTTTTTTATGCGGATGCGCATAAAAAAAATAAAAAAAGTCATTCACATTTAGAACATCCAAATGTAAAAATAGTGTTTATTTCACCCAACACGACATATAATATTTAATTCAGCCACTAGATCAGGGCATCATTTCCACTTTTAAAAATGTAATATATTAAGAAACTAGAGAATGGGTCATTAACTGTACATGAATTTTGGAAAAACTTTTCAATTTTGGATTGTTTAAATAATGTTTCGAGTGCAGTATCTCAGATTACTCCACACACTTTAAATTCTTATTGGAAAGCAGTTTGGTATGAATGTGTTACAGATGGCGAAATAATAAAAACTTCCCTTATTGTAAAAATTATACAAGAAAATAGTCAATCTATTCATTATACATAACTCAAATTCTGAACGTGCTTTCAAATTCCAGCATAAGCTTAAGAATTGTATGACTCTATATCAAGAACTTTGTAAAAAAAATATTGATCAATTTTCGCAATGTTTTTTTTATGCGATTTTAGCTACATTTCATCACATTGATTTGAAGTTATGCGGTTTTTAAAGATAACGTAACCTATCCCTCAATTTTCTATGTAGTTCAAGTCTTTTTTGTGCGGATTTTTTATATGCGACTCCCGTGGAACATATATTATATATCGCATAAAAACAGACCCAAGTGTACAAGGATCTTGTCATGCCTTAACTCATTCCGGTACGCTCACTTGTTTCACGAGACACATTCATAGCTTTATAATATGAACTTTTGAAACACAAAAAATAAATCCTATGTGTTTTTCTAGTTTCGTCGAAAGATGGCATTATATTCATATTTTTGCTACATTATAAAAAATATGAAAAATAATTTATTTTCACTATAAAATTAATTCATTTCGACATGTGAGTTTTTTCACTTTTTTGTATTTTATCACACAGGTAAGCGCACCACATATGAAGTCATACTTGCGCATTAAATCTTTGTGAAGACATTCAGGAAAATGTTTCAATCTGTCTAATAGTTTAAGAATTATAACAACTTTTACAAAATAAGTATTATTTTGCAAATTCAACGAAATTAGCGCGGACTTCAAACGACACTTTATGCGAAACAGCGACTGGAATGTGTTAAAATGAATTTCATATTAATCTCCTCTTCTAATTAATTTTTAAACTGATTTGAATTCATATTACATATACATAATATCACCCGTCAATTATAATACATCTCTTTGTTTTATCTCCTTATAATCTTATAATTTATTTTTAAATCAGCATCAACTGTTGCATTGCGTGTTAGAGTCGTCTCAAATTCATTATGATCTATTCACCTGTTTATATCAACTATCTCGATTATCATCGCTTGATAAAAGTGGTCCATATTTCATCCGTTCATCTCACCACATGACCAGTCTATTGTAACATTCGATTCATAGAATTTCTCAAAATACCATACCACATAACGTTTTACATTGTATCTATCAATTTGTTATTGATAAAACAAATTTCGATTGAGATAAAGATGTGATTTCGGTGTCATATTCAAAATATCTGAAAGATATGATTGATATACAAAAAATATATAAAATGAAAAATCTACAAAGCAAAAATTAGATTTTGGCTAATAATTATGTTTAACTCTGTCAATGTCGGATACTGATGTATCTTCGTTGTAAACACTTGTGAAAGGCGCTAACGACGATATATCGTCGCGTTCGCGACAGCGGCTTATTATTTAGCATAGCAAGAGAATTACGTCCCAAAATAACGTTATATGAAGCTCTAATGTAATAGATGACACAATTGCGACAATAAGTCATAATCTATGTGCCGTCGCTCAAGGCATGCTCGAAATATCTTAACTAGTATAGTGGGCTGAATAGGGAATGAAGTGTAGCAAAAATGATATGCATGATGATAGTATGAAAAATGATGATAATCAATTACAAAAGAGGGTCTTGCATGTTCCAAATGTGGCAAGCGTCATATTGGCATTGAAGATGTGCATGGCTGTAGAAGTGGTCCCCGGGATGTGGGTCGGCAGCTCACAATGGATGTGTCCGGAGGCCGATGGCCACCAGATCCGTGAGAACGCCGACGGCAACCGGAGATAGGAACCGGCACTGCTCGAACACTTCTTGACGTGTGATCAATCAATCTCACCAATAGTCAACGTCTATGGGCGCTTCTCCTCATGTGCGTGCTTTTGTCCTCTTGCAAGACACATCATACTATTTTATTTCCCATCGCGGTTAATAGGACTCGGCTTCCTTTTTGCTGCCTCGTCAGAAGAGAATGCAAGTCTACGTGCCAGCTATCGTATCAAAAAATTGAGAAAAATCGCATTTATGCCAACAAAAATGTATCATTCAATGAATATGCAGCATAGCCATATGCATGCACTCGTAATATCCGCTTAGTCATATCTGTGACGTTATCGTTTGTATTAAGTTCGCTGATATTATTTGCAGGCTTCAAAAATATGTTTTGGCATCGAAAGTGTTAGTAGATGTTTTAAATTTTGCTTAACAAGTCAAGTGCCATAAGCGTCTATAGACGCGACCTAGAACCCGTATTAATAATTAATCGTAACTTAATTATTAAGCCATATTCAAAATACCTTAACTTGTTGGGACAGTTTTCGTTTTCCATAAATGGCAGCTAAAGGGTTAAATTATACGGTGAATCCTTAAACCATATATAGCTGCAGGAGATGAAGTATTTCCTTTTTGTCAATGTCCTTTTTCTTCACAATTTACACAAAAATCATGAGCGAAAGAAATCCAAGTTCCATGAAATCCTTTGGTTCCAGAAAATGTCTTAAGAGTTCGATGAAAATTTACCATTGAACTATAAAATGATCATTATGAAATAATGACTATAGTGTATTTATTTGTTTATTTTCATTCTAAATCCTTTTGTCATGAAGTCCTTAATAAAATATATATCTAAATTACATGAAAAACAACTCTTAAGAATAATAAGCGACAAATATACGATTGTATATCAAATTACGAGGGTTACTTCAGAAATACCGAAAGGTTCCAAAGTCAATGAAATGCTGAAGAACCGTAGACAGGCTAAGCAAGGAACATTTGATTATTTTTTACAATTATTTTAATATTCCCCCGTTGATCGCGGTCCCTCGTTAATCGCAATCTTTTTCAGAACATATCTTCCGTAATCAACTGGGACCGGACTGGGACAATTGGGAAAGGTCACGTTCATATCATAAATTGACCTCCTCATGCGCTCAATATTGAAGGTAGCATGACCTTCGAGCTAATTTTTGAACGATGACCGAATCAGGCTCGATTCACACTATGGTGCCGTTCACGGTTCGTTCTCGCTCCGGTCTCGCTCCGATCCCGGTTCAGTCAAACATTTTTCAGCGCTTCTAACCGATCTTCTAAATCAGGGCTTCGAACCGTTATTTTTTTCATTTCGGTTTTGGTGTCAGTTACAGTTTTCATTCCGGAAAAAATAACGGTTTTACCGGTTATCGGTTTCATTCCGGTTCGAAGCCCTGGTGCAAATCTCGAGACAATCATTACTAATCATTACCTTGGATGAAAATAAGTTACAGGCTGATAAAGTGTAAGAGGTAAAAAAGACGTATTCTGGTTGACACGATTTCAAACTTTTTAAAGATCTAAAATTAAATATTAAAAAAGTATTCTTAATAAGTAAAGATGTTGCTATAGTTTCAACCTCAAAGAAAGAAAATAGTTTTATTTTCACAAAATGGCGATTGTTTAAAAAAGACGTGTTTTGGATTTATTTTTTCAAAGTTTTAATTTTTTTTTAAATAGTTAAAAATAAAATTTTGATATATATCTGGTAGGCACAATAGAAGGTTATATAGAAAATGTGTGTATTGAATTTGATGTAAATCAGTTGATTAGAACTTAAGATATCACGTCAACCGTGTTTAAAAAATAGTTGTAACTCCGTAAATAGTTGGAATTTTGGAAATTTCTTTAGATGATATATTCTTATATTAATATGAAAACATGCAAAAAAAAACAAAGTCCATTTTTTTCAAAATTCTAGACTAGAATACCCTATTAAAACATAAAAACTAAGGTTGTTGTTTTAATAATTATGTCAACCCTCTTTCGTCTTGCACCAAAATCTTAATACCAGCAATGAAATAGGCTTTCGACACTTTTGAGCGTTCTTACGGAAGCATATCGGACAAACAGCGAAAATGAACTCGTAGCGTTTAACACTTAATATTCCGGCGATATTTAGTCTATTAACATATTTTATAGTTTTCATATTAACAGATTATTGGTATAGAGTTAAATATGTGGGTTAAATTCTGAATTTCTATTATAAAGGCTTGGACTTAAATCTAGATTCCGGGGGAGAAAAAGTCATCATACCAAGAAATTTGGAAGATCGGAAATCTCGACCCGGTTTTGATCTGAAGAATGAGAGATCTATGAGTGACAATTTTAAGTAATATTTTTTAAATATAAATTTGTTAGACCTTCTTCTTAAAAATATCAATTTAAATAATTGTGTATTAGCTTAAAATTAATGGGAATTCCCCACATGAAAATCGATTATCTCAAATGGAGATTGCCTATGGCCGATAGTGAATTTGGCACTTTAAGAAGAAGAGCGTTAAAATATTTACCAAAATGTATGCGTGCGGAAAGAGTTAAATCATCGTGCAGAAATATGGAACGCATATTGAATTAAATCTGTGTGCTGTTCAATGAATTATCTATCAAAGTGTTGAGTCAATTCTTGCAGATAAATGTTTGCAATGGTCTGCAGCGTCTTCTATTATGTTATGACTGAATAACATTACAATATGTTAAATGCTATTTAATTTAAATGGATGTTGTCATCTCTCAGAAGTCCTAATCGTCCCGAAGATCCGTTGAAGCAGATGGAAATTACTGGTAAATTCGACGTACACAGAAACATCACGGTTTCCTTATAACGACGGAATAATGTGCAACCGGAAAGCGCTGATGAAACAACTGGGCTTAATCCATAAATAGAATATTACGAAATAAATTACTGGGCAATTTCACAGCTGATGTTAAATAGATGTTGTACGGCCCAGCATCAAATGATACCGACTATCCTTTCGCTCGGCGCTAAATCGGTCTTCACGACCGATAAGCATCTGCATTTAGTTGCATTACTCGATTACCTGATTAGCTCCGAGATAGAGGCCTTGTAATTCTCAATTTTAATAAATGGTTAGCACGCCCGTTAATTGCTCTATTAAAACCCAGTTTTTATCGCCAGATCAGCACGCAAACATAGGAAGTGTTAAGAAAAACGACTCCATGGTACAATTGGATATGCGCAACATCGGTAGTTTAGATCTTCTGCTTAACACTATCGTGGCCGCATCGAATCAGCAAAAACTTACGCTAGGAGCCGGCGAAGAATGATTGCAAACATTAAAAATTTATTCAAAATTTTCACTGACTATCTCAAAGGATCAGACCATTGAACGTATTACTTCAAATAGATGTAAAAATTAATTTACCGTATTTATTGATTACTGATGGATGGGGATGGTTGGGCGTCGAACGAAAAGACTATCTTCTCTAGGTAACTTTTTATTTAGTACGATAGAGAGGGATCTGGCTGCAGAAAGGACGTCCTCCCGCGGCCAAGGCCAACCGCCCGCCATTCCCGATTCCCATCTTCTGCACGTCACCACCCAGCCGGCAACGGTGGACGCGCAAGAAGCCATCAGTCAGTAATTGCAGGTGCAATGTCCCTGCAGCGCCACGAAAGATGGCGCTGTTAAAATAGCACATTGCATCTAAAGAGAGACGGAAGATGTCGCTGTTAATCTGGCGAATTAAATCCGCTCAGACCAACAGCGCTATGTGGCATCATGCGGCCGCCAATGATCGAGCCCGTGATGATGCAACATATGCACACACCAGCCATGAAAGTGTTAAGGTGCCATATTCATTGAATTGGAGTGTGATTGATTAGATAGTATTTTTTATACATTTGGTTTAAATTTAGGATTAGAAGCAGTCTGCGATTTACTCATGTGCGTCCAAATTAAACACAGTTGATGGACGGTCGCTGAAAACGATCGTTTCGATTTCTTTCCTATTTTTTTTAGCATTCTGTTTGTTTTGATGAAAATAGAGCGAGAGTTAATCAAAAAGGGCAAAAAGACCCACAGCTCTAAATCACTTCCTCGTCTCGACTTTGGCATTATTCCAGTGGCCATTGCCCAGTCGTATTCATAGCAAGATCAACGCACACGTCAAGATCAAGTTTATATCTCCCTCGGTCGTAAATTCAGCATCCATCGCTTCAGTCTATAACAGAAGCTCTGAAATCATCCCATAAAATGACCCAAGCTCATGTACATCAAATCAAAATGATCGCTTCTTATAAATCATGGCGTCATAATATTAGGTTTTTTTTTTAAATATTAGTTGAAATGCCACAAAAGGCAGTAAAACACTAAAAGATGTTTATGGTGAAGTAGTAATAGTCCGCAGATGCTAATGTTGGTTCCAGATACTTAAATCTGACAATAGAAGCTTAACCTGAAGAAACTATAACTGTACAAGTTTATTGTCGACATTTAGAAGTTTTTAATAAAAATATAAATAAAGAGACATTGAATAAAATACGGGAATTAAACTGGGAAGTATTACAGCATCCTTTCTATTCACTGGATCTCGCCCTAACAGATTTCAATAATTTAGGGTTTTAAAAATGCAGCCCTAGTGGAAATGCATTTAAAATCGTTTTTTGCTTCTGTCGGAAAGTTTTTACCAAAAAAGTACCAAAGGACTGTCGAAGCTGAATTTAATAATTAAGGGAATTATATTTTATAATTCTGTATATAAAATGTTTGTTATTAATAAATTTGAACCTGTTTTTACTAAATTTTCGAATACTTTCGGGTCTCCCTAATATATTTACTTTGACAGACGTACAAAATCAATTCAATTCAATCTACGGGCATTTGACGCGTAAAAACGTCTTCCAGTAACCATTGTAACAGATTCGTCATGCTACATGTATAATTTTTGGGTCATGTACAACCTCCATATATCAACATAATTGGAATGAGTGGGATTAAGGCTTAAAATATGCATCGGCGGTGCAATAATAAAGATTAAAATAATTATGCATCGATTGCATAGAAATTCCATACATTTTAATATCAATTAATGCAGCTCAAAAGGAGTGTATAATGATGTTAAATATGTACGCGCTTGAACTGAAAATACAAATTAAATGCCACTTATGACATGCATTGTCAATTAACCCTCGATTTTATGATAATTGACGATGAAAATTAGCTTCGGCCATGATCTATCATCAGACTATACCATAGTAGAACCAATTTTATAATGTATACTTAAGGATAGGCGTGATCATATGATCAAGAAAGCATTGAATTATATCCATATAAAAACATAATTGATATTATATTGGATTATTATTTAACTATTTTTCGATTCGCTTTCATTTCAAATATTCACAAAGCGCTTTTATACATTTCTAAGCTTTTTTATTGAGGTAAAACGCACAATTTGATTAGTCAAGCATTGTTATAAAATATAAACATATGCATTTTTAACCAGGACTTCAAGTCGTAACTGAACCGGTTTATTTCGGTTCGGAACCGCTTTTATGCGAAAAGAAGTTAGATTTGAATTTTGCGTTTAATTCCAGCAACACAAGGTGATTGATTTATTTAACGGATCATAGAAAAAGATATTTGTTGTTTTCAATTATGATTAAATATAGCTAAAAATCATGCACTTCAACTGTGAATATACGATTTTTTCTGCATCATTTTACAAAATAACTATATTTTCTGTAAAATCTATAAAAAATAATTTTCTACAAATAAATAGGATTAATAAGAATAAATTCATGGTTCTTGCGGTAAAAACGAAAAATTAAAATAATTAATGCTAATTGATATATGTCATCATGATAAATATCAATATGAATCGTCAATAAATATAGAGAGTAAAAATGACAATACAGTCGAACCTCGCATAGCGTCTCCTTCTATAGAGTTTTTCCTATAGTGATTGCGGCATATTTCATGTATGCAACGAGCAAAATTTACATTTGTTTAATTTGTAAACAAACTAAACACATACAAACATCGTATGGGTGCTTAGCATTCTATAGCATTTTGTTTATATAGTATGGTCCCTGTCTCGACGCTATAGAAGGATTGACTGAATTTATTACAAAAGAAACAAGTTCTAAATTATGCCAGAAAATAATTGTTCAATATTATAAATGTTTACAAATCAATAATTCGGAACTGAACCAAAAAATCTATTTTATTCCGGATCCGAACCCATATACGAGGGCCATCTAGAAAGTAAGGTTACAAGGGCTCCTAAGATCGGGAGATTTTTTTGTTTCGAAGTTGGCGTGTAGGAAGGACCCTAACGGTCAATTTATTTGGTCTCACGTGTTTGTCGGCCATTTTGTTCAGTCATAGTAAATTCTTCCGATGGGGAAGTCGTCGCGCGCTCTCGCAACCTCCCGTCCGCTTTTTATCGCCGCCAAAAATATCGCCACGAATATCTATCGGAAGCTCGTGGAAGTTTATGACAGTGATATGATGAGTCGACAACATAAGATGGGTTTGGTTGTTCAGAGAAGGCCGTAATGGTACTCACGACAAGGCAAGGATTGGGAGACCATCAGTGATTTCTGACGAACTTGTACAAAAAATTTAAGAACAAATGCGAAATGACCGCCGTATAACGCTTGACAACTTTCACGAAGAATTTACTGACATTTTTTGAAGTCTTTTTGATGATATGATGTCAGAAAAACTTGGTTACAAGAAGTTTGGTGCGATATGGATGTCCAGAATGTTCATATCGGAACACAACCGGAATTTTTGGGTCCTTTTGCACAAGAGGAATTAAATGAATTTACTTCTATGAGTTTTAATTAAATACAAGCATTTTTGGATCCTACATAAATGTTGTAACCTTATTTTCTGGATGACCCTCGTATGTCGTCGAAGAGAGTTAAAGTAGTCGAAGAACTCAGAATTGGCATTGATATTGACTTTGAAACCAATGATTCAACATTGAAGGAAAAACCAGAATATGATGGGTAAGTGAATGAGGAAAATCATCATAAGATACAATTATTTATCAATAAATTCTTTATAAAATATGCAGTTTACGGGATAAGTACTTTCATTCGCATTACATTACTTTAACTTTATATCTCGTATTGGATAATTGTGAAGTTTCTGGTTTTTTATACTAATGTTTAGTCATATTTTATATGACGCATTTTTGATTTAAGAAATAAAATTAGTTGCAATTCAACTGCTTTCTTTGGAAGCGGTCAAAATTCGTTATGCAATTGGCGCCATCTTAGCCCAAGTCAACAACCTGAATTACAGCAATAAACAATAGTAATTGTCGTCGCAAAAAAATCTTACACATTTGATAGTTCAGCGTTGTGGTAATTGTCTGTCTTTAGTGTTAATGTCTAAATTCAGCAAGCAGTTTACGAATCCAATCCGCGACAATTCAACAATTTCAACGCACATTAGCAACGCTCGGCGTATCCATGGCAGAAAGGAAATAAAATAAAATTGCAGCGACATGATTGATATGTAATTTACGTCTTTCGATATTTTCCATTGCCTAGAAAGAAAATAGACTTTCATTGTTGAACTAGATAGTCCAACTTTAGAACCGGTGTACTTGGTGCAATGAAGGTACAAAAAAAACCGAGAACTTTCTAGCTGCAGTTTTACTCTGCCTCTGGAAACGAAACTGTAAGAACATAAATATGCCAATTAAACGAACAAGTCATACTTTTCGAACTGATGGATAGGAGAGTCAATTAGTCTAGACCTAAAATGGATTTGCTCCGCAAGTCGGACGAAGAAGTAAAAGTGAGTTTCGTTGAAAACTTTCGCGGTCATGATAGATGATATAAATACGATAAATCGTGCTATTACGCTTGTTAATTATCGAGGAAAATATTTTTTACATAAGAAGTCATTGTGATCAGATAATGAGGCTCCTTAGGAGTCGCTTATTAGTGCTATGATTGATGTGCTCGAACATTTATGCCTAATTACCTATTCCAAAGCCAAAATTATTCATAGAAAGACTTGATTTATTCTTACGTATGAATTCAAATCGGCAAGAAGATTATAAAAATTTAAATAACTATCTATTCGATCGCACATTCTTGCTTGTCTCGTACATATTTCCTTATCGTGAAATGGTTTTTATGGCAATTTCTAAGCATAATATTACAATGTGTAATTACATTTATCATCTGTAATTCAGTGGACATATTGCCCTATAATTAAAATTAACAATACGCATGTTACAAGACCATATATTTTAATATGCCATAAGTATCAGTACAGACATGTTCAAAACTTTAAATTAATAGAACAAAATTACACAAATGAGAATAATATCTCAAACTTTTAACAGGATTATTTAATTTAAAATGCTCCTTAAAAAAATCATAATTTGGCAATAAGTTGCAAATTAATCTAATTTATTTATCGGCAATTATAGGCAATTTTTATATGAGATATTTCTATGGAAATTTTCCATATTTCCTTAAATTAATATATGCTCCATTTTTAAACGATATTAAAAAATATATATATTTAAGGGGGTGTTCTAGTCTAGAAATTTGAAAAGATTTTGTTTCAAAGTTTAGATCTTTAGTAATATATCCTCCAAAGGAATTTCCAAAATTTCAATTATTTACGGAGTTATAGCAATTTTAGTGACGCAACAACTATGCCAATTTTTAAACGCATTTTTTTAAAATTACTTTTTTCACCACGGTTGACATGATATTTCAAGTTCTAGTCAACTGATTTATTTCTAATTTGTTACAAACTTTTTGTATATAATTCTCTATCGCTCCTACCAGTTTTATGTTAAAAAATTTAAAAAAATATATTTTTAAAAAATAATTAAAAGTATGAAAAAATAAGGGCAAAAATGTCTTTTTTTTATATAGTCGCCATTTTGCAAAAAAAAATTCTCTATGGTAGGGACTATAACAACATCCTTAATATTATTAATATGTGTATATATTTGATATGTATTTTGTCATAATTTAAATTCATACATGGATATTTATCTTAATTTTCAGCAAAAATATATGATATAAAATCATATACGCTTGAAATAATTTTTATTGCCATTGTAAAAATTAGCAATGGAAAGAAGTCCTTTTTTTGGTCATGAATTTCGTGACATTGGACCGCAAAAGCTTGCCATGAAAGTTAAATTAAAACATCATTAAATACCGAGTTCAAGTGTTGATGTGTCTATTATAACAACGAAGAAAAGGCTTTTTCAATCAGATTTGAATGCTGACTGGCCAAAACAAAATCAAAAAAATTGATATCATTGATGCGTTTTGCGACAATATTCGCTTCTTTTCCAAGATGAAAATCCATTTCCATGCTTTAAATATGCTTTAATGATAGTTTCGCCGTATATTGTAGCCGCTTATATTAAATATAATATGTATTTAATGTATAACGCTTTGAAAGTAGCAATATTTCAATCAAATCTTCAACCACGTCTACCGAAACCCCATCCACCTTATATCGAAAGCAGACAAGGTTTATTTAACAATAATTGATGTGAACTAATTGTAGACAAAAAAGCAGCTTTGTATACATTAATTTAATGCCGATATGTACAATTATTCAGGCTTCAAAAAATGTTATTAATGCCCGCAACTTTGAAAGCTTGGAAGACTGTATTTTTCTTGATTTATATTGTATAAAAACTATCTGAAACAAAAATTATCTGCCATAAAACCATGATTATATCTTAATATTTGAACAAATAACAGCTGAAAATTTAAGTCGGATCTCATAAAAGACTTGACATTACCAAATTTATCAATACAAATTTAGATCAATAATTCAAATATTCGTATCCAAGAACTGTTAAGGGTGTATTTAAATTAATATTCATAATAATACCTTACTGGAATAATTAATCGCCCCAAAATGGGGAGTGGCAAACGGACCATCCCTCTACAAAATCCAGATTTATCATTATATTACTATTTAATTTCATATGCTAGGGTTGTAACAACTGTTTTAATTAATTGCATTATATCTATGAAGGACTGGTCTATGGACCTAATTTAAAATAGATTTTGATACGGATCTTAGAGTACCAAAACTATTTTAAATTTAGATGATTGTTTGTATTGGAAAAATGTGTAAGTCGTAAATCAGATACTTATAGGATTAACTGAGGAAATCTTTTATAAAATAGATAATATTGCAATCGAGAATGATACAGAATTTCTTCATACAACATTATAAATAAAGCCTTTTGGATATGTCATCATCCCGTGGCCTTAATTATTAAGGGTTTTCAACCCTTGACAGCCCATAATGTCTGATATTAGGGTAAAGATATTTGTACGCGAGCATTTATATCGTCTTTCAATAAAGACGCTCGATTTTTAAATGTAAATATAACAAGTTTTATGTGAGATATCCACTTAATTATTTTTTTTAAAAAGAACATAATATGGCATTAAATATAAAATATAATATCATTCAAATGTCTTCCGCGGTTTTGTTTGGTGGGACGTATTCGGGAGATCCAATTTTCAATGACTGTCATATAAATTTGGCTCAATTTGTGATTATTTATCGCATTGGCACACGTTGTTTAACTTCTATAATATTTGCCATATATTACTGAATAATTCACAATAAATTTGATAGATATTGATTTAAAAACATGGCCGCTATAGCCTAACAAACTTCGAGCGTTTCTATTGAAAGGTCCTTTAGGTATACATACATCTAAATTACAAAGCTGAAAGGGTATAAATTTAGGTATATGTTATGAAAGTACTGGAATATAATGATTTTTATAGTATTGCTCATGAAGTCAAAATACAAATTAAGAGTGTGGCAAACCTATTGCTAAAGATATCTTTGATCTCATATTATTGTCAATATTGTGAAATATGCACTTGTGCCAATAATAAAGGCTTTTGCATTGTTTTAAGCCGCATTTTTATCAACAATGTCTCGTTTTTATCGCACCGTTCGATTTTTACAACCGGGTATTAATGGGGACATTATATTCCATTTGTATTTCGACGTAAGGCGCTTCGATGCGATTTATATCTCGAATCCGCCAGAACAGATAACAGATTGTCGTCGATATTGCAAGAAGTTGCCGTATCGAAGAACTAGTTCGTTTTTTGACCATCTTGGGATTCGATTAACATCCAGAAGCAGGTCAGCAATCTTATATGGCCATCAACAAAACGCACGTGCCTTTTCAACGACAATGACAATTCGATTGTTGATGCAAGAAATTTCAACGCATTTAACACCAACCCTCGAATTAACACGTCCGGGACGGTAACGGGTGCCATCGTTCGTCTGATGAAAACATTGACAATCGATGGATGCCATCATGATGTCCAATAGAAATTTATTGTTTATTTAACACAATGCGGACGAATTTAGCTCAACATTGCGGAAGTTATTGGCCTTCGTTCAACGGCGCTTCGATGAATATTTAACGTCGTTTTCTATATCCTCGTCGACTATGCAACAGCTGTTGGCTGCTTTTTAACGTGATTGACAGCTCTTTAAGTTTCTCTGGCAAGACAAAACATTTTGCGAGTTTCTCTTCACGCGGAACGACTCACAAAGATTCAAATTACAAAACTTAAAAGTTACGAAACACGAATTTTACTAATTACCGACACGATTTTATCAGATTTGCAGCGTTGTGATGCCAACAATTAAGAAACAGACATTAAGACCACACATGCAAAATATAAATTTGTGGCGATTACCCTATATCTTCTAATAATTGGTCCCGAAAAACACATGGAAATTAATTATGTAGACACGATAATAGCTAAATATAGCCCAGGGTTACTATACTTTCAGAACTAATAGATGTCTTTTATGTAACACACAACCAATCATACAGATTGTATTCGATACATTATTCAATAGTGATCATGAAACAGATCGCTACACTTAGTAAATTAAATATAATATCAGATGTATCCAAACGAAAGGACGTTTTTATAAATGAAATTCGTTTATTTATAACAAATTTGTTTAAAAATATGATTCTATAAAATAATCACCAACGATATGTAAAACATTCTTCTACCTATTCGTTAAACACTGGTTTGAGTTTCAACCTGATTTCGGAGTACCTATGGGAAGATTCGTTCATGGACGCAGATCATTTTATGTGAACGTGTTCGTCATGGCATCCGATCGCGATCCCTGAAAATGCCGCAAAATGCCCTAAAAGAGGACGCAGTGGTCAACCGGTCCGCTTTTCCGATCGCTGATATGACGAATGAACGCCTCGCGATCGAACTCCATAACCGAACATGTCTACAGAACAATTACGAACTTCCATTACAAAACGAAGTTATCCGACGAAGATTGATCGGGTGGGTTGCTTAAATTTTACAATCGGCCGAAAATATTATTGATTTTATTTTATTGCGGGCTTGTATCGAATGGGTAGATTCAATGTTTAAACGATAACGACGAAACAAGGGATGTAAGACAACTTAGTATATATTACAAAAACGGACAATCAGTCTTAAATAATGCAAAGTAGAATGGCCAAGTAAAATAAAAACCAACAAGTTCAATAGCGTCCGTGGCGGGCGCTTGCTTTACCACCCCCTTGTTACGGTCCTGCACAAATCTTGTGATCATTCCAGTTTCTTTGTTTAGGGATAAAACTGTCCCCTGAACCTTCTGTGATCTAAACTCAATGGTAGAAACCCCTATTGCTGCCAAGAAAAATAGGCAAGTTATTGATCTACTGGTTGCTTTATGCTACGTATAGACAGGCGTGGCGCATGCGCATAGCGTGTCTATGATGTTTGCAATAGAGATAGAGAGACAAACAATGATTTTCCCTCTCTTTCCCACCAACTGTCATTTGTAGCTTCACATTTCCTGATGTTCAAATCAATTTACCCGAAACATTTATTACTTATACTATAATCCATAAATTAATCTTTAATAATAATTTTAATGTGTATAAATTGATAGGTCAACCTCATTAAAACATGATCAAGGCGATTAAGTTTGAACATGAACATTAATTCCTTTGAACATGAATATTAATTTGCATCAAACATATCTAATATTCTGAGCCTAATATCCTGATGTGTTATCAATCTCGGTTACATTAAAATAAATATTTTCAGCATTTGTTGAGTGATTTATTTTTTGTTCATATTTTTATCTTATGAAACATGCGTATTTTTCATGCTAAATTGATTTTTTTCAGTGTTATTAAATTCATCTAACCTTTTAGCCCATCCAACCGCAAAAAACGATTTTTATTGTTTTTGATTGTTGAGTTACGGCAAAAAAAAAATAATTATAATCCGTTGAAAATTTGCACGTCACACTATGATATCATAACTTTACTAAATTGCTCATGCGCATATTAGTGTGATTTTTTATATATGGCAACCCAGACGCTATAATTTATATTTTAAACTTTGAATATGTAAAGTAGACCGGTTCGAATATATGATATTTTGCAATTCAATTCAAATAAATTGGACAAATTTGACATTTGGGTCACGCGTCGGTAAAAAAGCGAGCTGCAATGTCAAAATCATCAAACGGCGTCGGCGAATTCGCACAAACACTGCTAAAAAATGCATCCGTTTATTCTAAAATTTAGCAGATTTTCCAATGTTTGCCCATATTAAAAAAATCTAGATCGATTTCTAATGCCATCGAACTGATTCTAACCTAAAAAGTATTATTCATGAGCTTAGATCGAATTTGAATTTCCCGAACGTGTCCGAATTTAAGCGAAGTCTGACGAACATTCAAATTTGACAGATGTCGTTCATTTATTATAAGCGTCATCGTTTGATGATGGCGCAATCGTTTTGGAATAAATTCGCAGCAATTCGATAGATGCGCAATTGGGCGTTTGCAAAATTAAAATGGCACGCATTGGGGTTAAAGTGGATCATCTGAAAAAAAAAATGGCGCAATGTAAGCCGACTTACCTTTGCATGTCCCTTGATAGTCGCCTGCAACCCATGGCCGCTTTGCACCGTGCGCAGTCCCTTGATGGCATTTCGACCCGCAACCTGACTTAGTTGTCGCTCCTTGGCTTTTAACTCCTCCAACTGAAATCCCAACAGGACTCTCGTTATAAAATCAGTGAACATCTTCGGCGTTACATAATGCACACATCACGGAGTACGGTGTCAGAAGACTACTGAACAAAAACATGACATCACTCAGAGGCACCCAAACATGAAAAGTAGCGGGGGAAGCTGTTGTCGATGATAGCAGATATTCGATAAGGAATATATTCAATCGATAAATCTATATCATCATAATAGCAAAACGGTTAATGGATCCGTGCACAAACACACAAGATAACAGATGAACCAATTTGATATGATATCAAACATTATTGCACAAATTCGCATATTGAAAATCCTCATGCTTAATTGATTGGGGAGCTAATTTTATATGTTGCTTATCATCCATACAAATCCACTTTTTACTCAGGAGCGCGCAATGTGAATCAATCTTGTACATCAATAAACGCACCTTAACACTATTGATAGCACACAATATTCGTTAATTACTTCGCGTAAACATAAACAATACGCATGTGTGTCTACAGTTTTAGTATCAAAAGAATGCATTTTTAATGCTTGAAATCAATAAATTGGGTCCCGAATTCGTACGCAAATACGCGTAGTTACTCATGAAAGAGTTGATAACCAAAAATATGTGTATTTGGTACACCGTATGTAATTCTGAAAAAATCTAAACCCCGTATCTATTGTATTTCATATCGATATTACCATTATTAGAGTCGAGTTGTATTAAATACATCATGGTGAAGTAAATGTTAAGGGCATACATTGAAGCAGAGCCATAACAAGGGCGCAAATGAGCTTGCGGCGCAAAACGCAGAATACCGACCCGGTCGTGTTGTATATGGTTTTTATTTTACTCGGCCATTCTACTTTATATGAACCAACACTGATTGACTCTGTCCGTTTTTATAAAACATACTAAATTGTCTAATCCCCGTGTTTTTCGCTATCGCTTAAATATTGGGCCGACCCAACCGGCATAAACCCACAATAAAATAAAGACAACAATAGTATTTTTCAGACAACTTCGTTTCATAATGAGAGTTTGTAATCGTTCTGCAGACATGGCATCAGATCGCGAGGCGCTCATCCATCATATCAGCGATCCGAAAAGCGGACCGATTGAACATACGAACCACTCCGTCCTCTTTTAGAGCTTTTTTCGGCATTTTATATGATCTGTACGATCACTGAAGCAACGTAGCTCCTAGACACTTTCTATTATAGTATTTTTTTAACAATAGTAACCCCCATATATACGTTAGGTCGGGTACTTTTGGGACTATCTTTGTATATTATTTTAAAACATACATTATAATTCAAGGAAAGAATTTAATTGCGAAGAGTATCCTGACATTTTTGAAGTCTCCTTGATGATATTGTATCGGAATAACTTGGTTATAAGAAGTTGTGTGCGAGATGGGCGCCCAGATGCTCCCACACACAGGAGGCAGGAGTTTTTTGGATTCTATCGTGATGGGGGATGAAATGTAAATGTATCAATACACCCCAGAATCCAAAATTAGTTGTTGACGGAGCTGAGGGAAAAATCCGGGTGGAAGTTAAAAAACAAACTATATAAACATAAATTCGTGATTGGAAGCCTCTGTGGTTTTCAGCTCTTTAACAGGGTGTCCATCATATTAACACCCCTTTTGAATATTCAATGAGATAAATTCACGACACCTTACATTTGTATAAAAGCTCTGCATTAAATATGGTATATCACTACTATTCCGACGCATTACAAACGATGGAGGATCCTAAAAAGGAACCGCGTCGATATTTCGGCTTTCATTTTAAAGCCCTGAGGATCTTGGGCTTGGGAAGATTCCATCATCCCGATGAAAATAATTTCGATAACTATCCTACCGTATTTGATCTAACTTATGTCGTGCTGTGTACAGCAATCAATGTGATTGGATATACAGTATCCGAAACGTTGTACGCTTATAAAGTATGGAAAGAAGGAAGAGAAGCCAGCGTGCTTTTCTTCGCTTATACGATGGTCGGAATTGACTTCTTCGCCGGGATTAAGTGCCTCATCCTCATAAAAAACAACAAGAGGATCCAAAGAATCGTCAGGGTATTGGAAGTGGACTCCAAGTATTACAACGGCGATCCAAAGATTTTAGAGCAGTCGATGTTCGCCACCAAAGTGATAACATGGTGCTTCTTCATAATCGGCGAAGTGACGATCACATTGATGACCATATTTTACCTCACCGTGGATATCGATAGAAAAAGACGCCTGAGGGAATCGAATTACACCATTGAAATCCCCAGGGATACTCCGTTTGCCGTTTACGTCCCGTGGGATACAAGCGACGATCTGCCATTCGCTGCAGGTTTTATCTACTGCGTGTTCGGAACTTACTGGATGGGAAGCACGCTTATCATCTGCGATACTATGATAGCGTCGATCATGGTGCATATAACCGGACAGTTCAAAATGATTCAAAAAGTCGTTGAAAATATTGGCGAAAATGCTCTGGATACACTGTTGCTAAAATTGGACGACACCAAGCGCAAGCGTCTGTTGAAGTATTCAGAATTGACCGCCAAAAAGAGCACTCAAACCGTCTATGAATTGATACATCCGGATGGAGATTTTTGGGACAAGGATGAGTTCGCCGAAAAGAAGAAGCATTTGATGTCGTTTTTCACGGAAGATGATCTACACTCGGCCATGGTGCATTGTCTGAGCGAAGCTATCCAATACCATCAGCTAATAATCGAGTAAGTCTGTTAATGTTTTTATCCTGAACTTGGAGATGCCTGCTCTATTTAATTACTGCTCTAATTGGACATAGACGCTAGACGATTGAATCTTCTCATTCAGCTCAATTGGCCTGATGGAATATTTTCTTCACGTGTATTTATAACCGATGACGACCTTCGCTCTGTCGTCGGAAAAACTGTGAAGACCCACCCAGCATTGTTTTTGCTGTATAATATGTAAATATGTGAGCATATATTGGGGGGGCACGCCCCCGATTGTTGTAATTAATAGAGAATATGGCCCTGTTGGGGTGACGTAATGAATATTTTAATGGGCATTTTCAATTAGCACTGTTGACTATATAGCAGCAGTCGCTATGAAAGGCGTCGCTGCAAATGACGTCGGAATATAAACCAAGTATTCCCAACAGTTTCATAAATACTGCTAAAAATACGCTTTTTATGTAACATACATGGCTATTATTTTCAAGGTTTGCTGATGGTCAATCATCCCTTAAATAAGAAATTTTCTTAATATCAATGAACACAACCCATATTGCAATAAATATTATTGAATATTATACAAATTTAGTTTACTGAAATATGATTATATACAGGGTTTCAAACCGGAACTGAACCGATTCTAAAATACTGGTTTTATCGGTTCGGTACACGTATTGCACAGAAGAGAGTTTTATGGAACCATTGCCAACCATTTTGATATGGTTTTTTCATGGCGTATGTATGTTTTTAAAAATATGGTCGCCAGTCACACCTCCTTTAGGATTCGAACCCAAGATGATTGAATAACGAGTCCAGCAGCATAGCTGCGAGACTACCTTCGGGTATAAATTACTTGCACGCATTTTTTAAAGTTTGGGGGCTCAAGGACTAAATCTGGATAATAGGATGCACGAAGATGCAATTCGAACATTAATTCATTGATTTTGCTAGCCACGATGACGGATGTGTACTGGTGCATTGTCATTTTAGCCAAATTTGCCCAGTTTTGCTTGATTTCATCATTCAAATTTTGCAATAAGTTCGCATAATACTCGCCATTAATCAAAAAAATGGACACCGTGATCTTATTTTGAACGTCTCTTCATCCTCAGGACGCTGTTTTTGTACCATGGTGAGCAAATGCGGTACCCATCCTGCGCACAGCTTTCTCATGTCCAAATTTTCAGTCGATGTGCGATATACAGCACGTTTTAAAATATCTATCATATCTGCTAGCTCGTGCACTTTTAATCGAAAGTCATCCAATACTATTTTGTGAATTTTCTTCAACATTTCTGGCGTGGTTATCTCATTTGGTCGACCAATGCGATGTTCGTTTTGACTACTCGTATGGCCTCGTTTAAACTCTGCCACCCAATGTTCTACTGTTGTAAACGAAGGAGCAGACTTCTCCAGAGTAGAATCTAACTCGACTTTGATTTTGTTTGGACTGAGACCTTTCATAAATAAAAAATCCAAAAATGAATCGCCCGGAGATGAAAGGAAAACCGAAATACCGTTATTTTTCCACGGACAAAAACCGTAACTGAACCGATATAAATGTTTAAAATGGAAAACATAAAAAAGGTTCAAGGACCTGGTTGTGAGTGTATCTTTAAGTACAATTTGTTTGTTGAACTTTATGATCTAAAATGGTCTTCGCTTTCTCATGATCACTCACTGTTCCAAATGATTGAAAAAAAATCTCTTCAATTAAGAACGATATATTTCTTCATCGAAGGATTGTTTTTAAAAAACAGTAAAGTAGTGTAAAAATTACAATTTAAGCTTTTGAGTAATGAGCTAATTTTAAATCATCATAAACTTAGATGCTATATTTGTATGTCCGCCACTTATCATTCGTACAAATCCAATTATCTGTCAGGGGCATCGCAGCGTGTATGAAGCTTGTACATACATAAATAAACACTGTCGATATCAGACAATATTTGGCCATTTCATAAACAATACACATGAAATCGATTCATTTGGATTATTATTAGTCGATAAATTTGGCTATCGATCTATATAGTCGTATGATGTACGCAAGACACTCTCTCCGTCTCTGTCTTCCATTCAGAATCTCAACCTGCAAGATAATCTCTCCGTCTATGTTTCTCTTCAAACTCAACGAGCTAAACACTCTCCGTCTCTGTTTGTTTCGGAGCTCAACGTGTAAAAATGTTCTTTCTGAATCATTAGAATTCGCTCGCAAATACGCGACCGTACCATCATACAGGTTAAGATTAAATTATTCGAGGGAACTTTTATAATATTTAATTCATTACATTACATATACTCTTCTTCATATGCAGCTTTTTAAAATATTTTTTTATGTTTTCACCCAGGACACAGATTACAGATGATGGTCACTATACATACACCTCGTTTTTTTTGGCCGTATAACGAAATATTGTGGGCCGTAAACCGAAAGTGTCATAATTAATTAAGTTCATTATAGTGAAATACCGTATACCGAAGCTCTGTTGTATTTCGCCATTCAAAACATGAACTATGTACAACTCATTACATAGTACATTTATAATAATATTTTTAAACGACCTTTATATTAAAAATATGAACGTTCGATAGCCTTCATCCCCATAACAATTAGATACAATAGATTCTAATTAAACGTGTCGCCACATTCAAATCCCAAATACAATGGGAGCTGATAGATAATATAAAACAATACAGATTTAATAACGCGATAAAACACCATTATATAGATTATTATTAAAAACATTAGCGAATTTATATGTTTTTAACATACTTTTAGCATTACCGAAGAATTACAGGATGCATACAGCCAAGCTTTCCTTTGTCAGATACTTCAAAGTTTCTATGTAATCGGATTGATACTCGTGCAAACAGCTCAGGTAATTTAAAATCAATATTATGACTAAATTATTTATTGCGTTAATGAGAATTTGTCTATTATTTCAGGACGTTTCCAATGTATACAGCCTCCGTTTCATCAACACGCTGGGATTTCTGATCTCCATCTTGTGGCAGTTGTTTATGCAGACTTATAGCGCCAACGAAATAACGCTTGAAGTAAGTTAACGACGAAGATTTCTCAGTAAAGATCTTTCTTGGGGGCAAAATAAAAGCATGTAGATTATGCGTGATGTTTTTAAATGAGTTTTTTTAGTCGTTTTACACGAGAACAATTGCCGTTTTGCATCCGGATCTCATATCTGCCACACCCATTTCATTGTCATTTCGGCTGGTAGTCGTCATAAAAATGTTCGGATGCTTGTAATATAATTTAAAGAAGGACGTGTTGAAGAAGCCGCTGGATATGATTGATGATTGAGACGTTTCTATGAAATATTTTCGAGATATTTTATTGCTTTGAAATTTGTTAAATCGATCGAATAAACGCTCAATTCTATCCATTCCATCGATTGTAATCTTGATGCTATCATCATATTAAAATAGCTTATTCAGATCGAATCAATCCAATCAAACAATTAATATGAGCCTCAATTCCACAAATTGTTGCTTCTTTTCTTGGAATTTATACAAATTTAGACATGCGATAAATCAACAGATCTTCAGATAGCTGCGAATACAAATATGGCTGATGATAAATAGGACAAATTCGCGCCATTATCGCGCTTTGAAGATATCATCTGACATTCTAAGACCGACGTAACTCGAAAACACTAGGTCGTAGAGCTTCGTAGGCGTATTTTATTACTAGGACAATGCGCGAAGATACCTACGCTCGGATGTTTTATCGACTACTCAATTTTATGTCTTTTTTTTGCTTTACAAATTCGGACGAGTTTTCATTTTGGCATCGGCAGATGAATCATCCAGCGCGATTTGCATACAAAAGAGTGTGTCAACTCTTTTCGAATACCTCCGAGGAGGATCCGAAAGTAAATTTATGTTAACTTGCATCTAATTTTACTAGATGGTGATGAATATATCAAAAATAAACGCTCCCGAGTGCTAAATGCGGATCTGAACTCATGGACAAAACGATTAATCAGTCAACACCTTTGACAAATCATGATGCAATTTTTATAAAAATATGAAAAATTGCCATTTACCTTGGACGTAATACAGTTTTTAATTTTGTGGGAAAATTCAAAATGTATTTTTATTAACCTTTTAACTGCCAGCGAAGTTAGAGATATTAGACATTGTGTTAAAAAGTTATTTGACTTATATATTAGGGGTATCTAAAAGTATTCGCGTGTTTTGAGACCTTATGTTTGAGCTCTGTTTGTGTTCGGACAGAGTGACGGATTTTTTAATTGTAAAAGATAAAATGTCCAGACCCGAAACTAACGAAGTCAATTAGAAATGCCTCAAAAGCCAGTAAAACACTCAAAGATATTTATGGTGAACTGTCCGCAGATGCCAATATTGCCACAGAATCCCCATGGACCACAATGTAAAATCATTTAAGACATTTGAACGATGATGGCAAAATGGAAATTGACACTAAATAAAATACAGGAATTAAGCAGGGAAGTGTTATCGTATATTTCTTATTTACCGGATCTCGCCTCGACGGAACTCTTCCTTTTCAGGTCCATGGAGAACAGCTTAATCAGCAAAAATGTAGCTGAAGTGGAAATGCATTTAAAATAGTTTTTTTTGCTTCTAAGTCGGATTTTTTAAAAATAAAATATGGATCCAAAGGTTTCCAAAGCGTTGGGAAGATGTGTTGAATAATAAAGGGAATTATACTTTATATTGTTGTATATAAAATGTTTGTTTTTAATAAATTTGATTGTTTTATATTTAATACGCAAATACTTTTCGATACCCCTAATATATAGGCATAGTAAATTTGTGTCTATTAGTTTTTTATAAGGGATTCTGATCGATACGTCTCAAAATAGAATCAGTTACCTAGTAAAGATCATTCAATGGTAATAATTTATATTTGACTAGTGAATACCCGGCATACCTTACAATGCCATAAGCGCTTAATACTTATTTGAAAAGAAACGCAGTACTTGATTTATTGCTTCAGGTCACGTGTAGAGCGAGCCGAAGAGCCCAAACTTCATTTCACCGGACCAATTATGCGCCAACATGGTGCATCCATACAATATTTTTACTATGCTTATGTTACTGCCGCAAGTGTTAACAGTAGATTAACAAAGTTTTATTGCAATTGGATGAACAGTATGGAAGCGCATTAAATACGGACAAACAAATATTAACTTTTATATATTAAGAATATGCCTATGTTACTCGCGTAATCCTTAGCAATAAGTAGACGAAGTTTTATCGCAACCTGATGAACGGTATGGCAACACATTACATATGAACATAGACAGTTTATTTTTTATATATTAGAAGATAACATCGAAAAAATAATAATAATATAGTATACCCAAAAACAAAAAAAAATTGCCTATTGAAACAATTGGGTGAAAAAAGATACATTCTGACTCAATTTCAATGATACAAAATGTCATAATATTGATTTACAAGATGGTATCTTTCATATATTTTAAAAAGTCTTGAGGAAAAAATTCTTTTTATTCTGAAAACAAGCCATAATAATACTGAGAATATTTTTAGCCACTGAATAATTCTTGGAATTTGGCGATTGTGTTGATTTCTCAAGAATATTTTTCAAGAAATCTCTGGAATTGTTAATAAAAAATGTTTATGCATACAATTTTTCTCTCCAGGGGCTTCCAAAAATTTATTCCGGCATTAATTGATATGATAAATTTATTTTGTATTTCCATATCTCATAATCAAAAGTTTTTTTTAATAATCAATTTATAGACCATTTTATTATAACACCTCCAATTTATTATACTAAAAGTATTTTAAAAAAATCTGACGAATTTATAAAGATTATTATAACATCCAACAAAGGCTTCCATCGATCATACATTGATCTGATCTATTCGTGATGGAATGGTCCACGCGGTCCATTTACAATCGGACCGCAGAAAACTCATTAAAATATGGATAAAAATGAAAAAAAACTCAAACAAAAGGTTCTAATTAGGGAGGATTATTTTGGTGTGTCCCTATTACAAAATATCCTATAAAAAAAAGGAATGCAACCTATGCAAAAGGTTCTTTACAATAAAAAACCTTCTATGAAAGCTGATCAGCCTTTATAATCACCCTAATTAATTATTAAAAGGGCAATGATAGCATAACACGATACGTTCACCCATAGATCATGTTTTCATCGACATTGAACGTGCGAGGAAGTTAATGTATAACATATTAGGTTATCCCGAAATATGTGGATGTAATTCTTTCCTGTGAATGATCATTGATCTATTTTTTAATTGTCACTAAATTATTTACAGGCAGAAAAAGTGTCAGATTCTGCATTTTCATCACGTTGGTATTCGGCTGGTTATGGCAAAGGTAAAGTCGGTCGACTCCTCCTCGTCCTAATGCAGAGATCAAATCGCCCACTCCATTTGACCGCTGGAAAATTAGCACCCATGGGCAATCAACTTTTCGTAACGGTGAGTAATAATTTTCGAACGTGTTATTAATTTGTATGATCCATTTCTCCAATTGACAGACTAATTTAAAAAGAAAACCCACCTAAGCAACCGGACCATTAATCAAAATATTTTCATTTTACAGGTGATAAGAAACGCTTATCAAATATTTACTCTCATCACAACAGCTATGTCCGGAGAAAAATAAAATAGCAGAGAAGTATATCATCAATCTTATCTGGCCCCTATGGCGACAGTGTTAATACTTAACGTACGTTGTGATTATGAATAGAAATAAAAAAATGCATTTGAAATAATAAATATTGGCAAATTTACAAATTGTTTGAATTTAAAAATTTATACATGATTCAAAAGTACTGACCAGTTGGACAGTTTGTGCCCTTGCTCTCTTTTCTAGCTGCTGCAGTTGATGTACGTGGGCTTCATGCTGGGCGCGCAGTTCTCCGGCTTTTCGTTTATCTGCTTCTGTTAACACCTGAAAATGAGGCATACAAATATTATTATCTCATAAATTACAGTAGACCCGCGGTAATCCGGCTCCAGTCTAATCCGGCGCCCCCTGTAATCCGACACCCCAATACAACTGTTGGACTAAAAGGGGTCGATGTTATTACTCTATAATCCGACAAATTGGACAATCCGATACCGTCTTGTGAAACATTTGTCGGACTATCGCGGGTCTACTGTAATTAGAATTTGTTGGACTCGAATCAAATTAAGTAGTAAAAAATAATCCTATAATACAATGATAACATCCAAATATTACCTGAAACCGAAGATATTTGATCCATTTGTTTGCTTGATTTGTTTTATTTATACATTTTACACGATTTCAATACATTTTTGTGTCATACGTTCGGGCGAATGATTTAAAAAGCGATAAAAAATCGGCACATAAAAAGATCAATGGTCTCCTTTCTAGAGATGCGGAAGATCGAAACCACAAGATCTGTATAAATTATCTTATATAAATCGTTTTGCAATCGCAGCTCATATAAATATTCAACAATTTATCATATAATCAAGTCGAATATATAAATATGAATTACTAATAGATCGCTGGATAAATTCAAACATTTCCAACTGGCTGCGGGTTGATAAATATAAACATTTAGATCAAATACATTGAATATTATAGTATGTACTGGCATTAAATTGAAATCTACAAAACTTATATTTTGTCTACAAGTAGTTTATGTTAATTGTTGTTAAATAAACTTTATATACTTTTGATACAAGGTGGCTAGGGTTTCGGTAGACGTGGCTGAAGTTATAGCGCGGGAACTTGATTGAAGCTATTACGGTTTTAGTTTTGACCTGAGCAATTATTCATCTACTTACATCCACTCGCTGTTTCATTACGGATGCAATGTTTTTATACTCATCCTTGATTTTGAAGATAAAAGAGCACAACAAAGCAATCCTGTTACGGATTAATAAATAGAAAAATATAGACGAAAATCTTAGCCGTATCTAAATCGAATTTATTTTGAGTCAAATCGAATGACGCAGTTAAAAAACATCATCCATCATATTCACACGTCGAATACGAACTCGTCATTTACTCCATCATTCAAATGATCAATAGTAGGTGATTTGCCATGAAATGAACTGCATGCCTCTCGTTATATCTTATCAATTTTCTGCGCGATTTGCATATAATGCGAGAAAATAGATTTGATGCGATTAAATCGGTCGTGCACTATTCTTGTCATTCTTTTATACGTCAATTTGTCACGATATGAATTGATTGATCTCATGTTTATCTAAATTCTAGCAGATATTTGTCGCAATTCTAATATTGTGTTGCTAAATATCTGCCCCCTGAGTAGATATTTATTCTTTCATATAATAATTTCAAATACAGTATTGTTTCGATAAAATCATCTGGAAGGAAACTTCCTTATTTAAAATGCGCGCCCTGAATCTCATTAGAAAAAACGGGATTAATTAAAATGATGTCTCTTATACTATATTTTAAAATAAGTTAGTTTCCCTGCCGTACCATGTATATTCAATAAATCGATTTAAAGTTTTCATTATAATAAAAATATTCAAAATAATATGGTTATCCACAAGAATAAGAACTGCTTGATAGACGAATTATTTTAAAACATATCCTAAAATAAGTCAAATTTTGATATCAAATCATATTTGGAATCAGGAATAGATGTTAGTCCAGAAACACTCAGGAAATTAATTAGAATTGCTGGCAACCATAGAATAATTCGTAAATGAAAGAATTAGAAGAAGCTATTAGAATTTGTTAAAAATAATAAGATGATGGATTTACAATATTGGAAAAACGTTTTGGCACATATTTAGATATTTATCCATGCCACCCAAATGCCTATTTTTGTCTACCGTCGTAAATTAACGTCAAATCAAGATATTATTTTAGTAAATGCCAAAAGTATGATAATTGACATATGTATTGTTTTTGCAACTGTGCAAATAAATTACTTATTTAAAATAAACTTATCTATTAAACAAGAGTTTCAGTCTTCAGAGAGTCTTCTTCTTACATATTCTAAGAAAGATAAGACGAAGAACTATAATATAAAGCAAAATAAGCATAGAATTGGTCAATAAGATTAATTCAAGTCTTAGATACAAATGGAAACAATTTTGAATGTGAACATTAGGTTAACCCCTACGGTAGTACTGACGGACACCCTGCGTCCCGCCCTCCACTATTCAGAAATATCACACCTAACTCAATGACAACTGAGAGGGTTTATTCGATAGCAGGCTCAATAAAAATGAAATTACGGCCAAGTTTAAAAGTAGAAACGTTCAATGCACTTATATTTTTAAAATATGTATTTTTGAAATGTAAATACAATTATGATCCTTTTGATTTCGCTGAAACCAAAAACTTCAGAATTTCACGCCTTTTTCTACGAGAAAACGCGTTGCGCAACAGAGGATGATACTTCTCGCCATCTTTGTGTAGTGGGATCAAGAACCTTCCTATCTGATGGAAAAAAAAATTCTAACGAAGGGAACTTTGTAGAAGAATAAGATGCTAATAAGATGATAATAATAAATTTGTACGGAAAAATTCCGAGTTATATTTGAATCACCCACACATATATAAAATATTCGAATAATCGATTTTACGAATATTTTGGGACCCCTAGTCATCATCTTCCAATATAATACTATGGCCCACATCAGTGGTGTTTTTCGACCCTTGACAGCCCATATCTTCTGATACTAAACTTAATAACTTATTAGATTGTCCCGTTAGGAATGTCGTTTTTTCATAATTACTTTTTAATCATCAGTTGTGTCTCAGTCATCCCTTTAATAACACGTATTGTATATTTTGTATATTGTATAAGTCGACTAACATCTGGAGAACATTATTTTCTACATTTTTTTTTCAAACCGCGTTTCGAAAATGTGAATTTGTGCTGAACAAACAATTTACGTGAAATTGCATACTGTATAAAAATACTTGTGATATACTCGGAGAATCTTTAACAGTTTGTCAATGACAGAGATGGTTTAAATAATTTAAAGGTGAAAATTTTAGTTTAAAAAATAAGGTTCGAAGTGGAAGAAATATTATCCTGTATACTGAAATTTAACCAAATCCAACATAGATTATACGAGAATTAACAGACAGAGAAAATGGAAAAATGTTACATTTACTGAAGGAGAATACATTGTATCGATGAAGTGTTTTAATATTTTTTTTGATTGAATTTAAAAAACGACATTCAAAACGGGACGTACGACTTTTAGATCGTAGCTCTCTTATGAAAATCTAAAGAAAAATATATATTTATTTCTACTCAAGGAAACTAATAAAATGTCTAATGAACTATCTAATGACATTTGAGATCCGCTGTAAATCCTAGATAACGTTTGAGAGACATTGCGATAAATGTATTTTAATTTGCAGCGTTGAAATCCCCACCAATTGAGCAATCATGGTACATGCAAATTGAAAATAAGAAACGACCAATGGCGCGTGATTCATTATTTTTTGTCGCTTTTGCCAGCGTCTTATGTAAACGTGTAGGTGGATTGTTTGAATTGAGGATTGGGAGTGTTTTGGTCACCTGGAGTTTCTGCTGAAGGCACTTGTTGGCCGCCTTGGTGGCTTCCAGTGCGGCCGCCGTGGCGTTGTCGCTGGGGGTGGTGGTCAGGGCGGCCGGACCGCCCCTCAGCGCACTCCGCAGTTGGCCCTCGAGGGAGGCTTCCCTTCGCCGCCCTTCCGCTCGTTCGCGCCGCGACTCCGCCTCGTGCTGCGCCCTGTGTTCCCTGAAAGCGCTCCGCTCGCTCTCCAGGCTTTTCTTCAGCGTCGCATTATCCAGCTGCAGCTGCTCTATCACTCGCTGTCTCCTGAGCTCGCCCTCCGTAACACATTTCAGCTTCGACCTGGGACTCTCCGGCTTCATCTTGTGACAATCAGTCTTCACTTTAACACTCTTTTTGTCACCTTCACATTCACCGTTTTTAACATCAACCGATTGAGATTCCAAGCGGGAGAGGCAGTCCAGTGTCGCACTCTGAGCTTCCCGAGGCCGCTCTTCGGCTTCGACTGTCTTCTCGGCTTTCGCTCTGTGCTTTCTTCGGGGCGCTCTCGGAGACGCCGGCTTCGATTGCGGCGGACTGGCCGCATCCACCAGCTCCGAGTTGCTGTCGGAGGTCGTCTTGTCGGCCGTGGCCATTTTTGTTTTCGTTTTCGTCGTCTATCGTCTAAAGGAGTCTCCGCGATCCGCGGTCACCGTGTCCACCTTCCAGCCACCACCTCGGCGACTAATGGAACGGCCAGAACAGAATCCACCTTCCCACCCAGAGATTCTGTCAGCTCTATGACACGCGGAATGAGTCACTTTTTTCCGAGATACCAATCTGCATACTCTGCAAAAAGAAGACATAACGTATTATTAATATGACACACTTATCTAGCGATTGTCGATTGTAGCTGCGGCGTGCAATGAATATTTAATGTCAAACCGGCAATAAATACAATGTTTTTGTCGGACACGTTGAAGTATTGTAACACCGCCGAGTGAAAACGTCTAAAATATGAGCAACTCGACATTAACCCTATAAATACCGTGCCTACAGACATGTGCATTACATCAATTCATCTGTATCTATACAAAAAAAGACGCCAAAATCTATTTTTACTCTAAGGTATTTATTTAAAAAGTTGTATATAGACATCAATCACCATTATCAAATTTAAAAAAATAACACATCAAATCAATAAGTTCGTAGGACTTTTTTCACATTAAACTTTTTTCTTCATCATTTGGAGTCGTTTTTTTGCAATTCCTTCAAAGAAAAATCCTACGAACTTATTGAGTGAGGTATTATTATTAAAATAATATTTATCGAAGAGTTGTGGCGGATCAAAATCTGCACAAATAAATCCGTTTTATTCAAGATGGCAGTTTAAAACTTGTACACAAATATTGTTCTTTTCTAATTGTCTAACCATCAATCGACTTTCGCATACACATTCATCATTTTTCATCATGTGTTTTAAAGATTTTGTCGCAGAAGTTGTTGTTTACAATCCGTCTATAGTGGCGGTCGCTAAACTACGGCCCGCGGGCCGGATCTGGCCCTCCGAATATATATTCATCTGGCCCTTTTATATATAAATATGGCATATCTGAAATTCTAAGAAGGTTTTGCAGTCAAAATATAAGTCTAAATGACCACAATTGAAAATATTTAGCTGTTTTATAACAGGTGTTGATAATATATGTACACTTTTAATTTAAATTTAAATAGTTGAAAAATAAATTTTGACAAATCTGGTAGGAATAATAGAGAGTTGTATAGAAAAGATTTGTACCCAGTTTGAAGTACATTGATTAATTAAAAATTGAGATATGATGTCAACCATGTTGAAAAAAGTAGTTCTCGTCGAGCTTCCCCCAAGTTTTTAAAAAATTCAATCCGGCCCGTTTCTCAAAAAGTTTGGTGACCCTACTCTAAAGTAAACAAGCACAAAAATGGGATAATTTACAATCAGCGTCTCGAATCATATAACATGAATGCATTTGCAGTCGCAAATTAATTAGAATTTTCGCAGCCCCAATTTGAATGGTTTTTTTTTATCATTATACGATTTTAAAACAAATTATACGAAACTATATCCAAAGTTTGATTGTGTCTTGTCGAGGAGCTATGATATTTCGTGAAATACAAGTTTTTCGTCGAAATTCTCTAATCTTTAGCGGTATTTATTGGGTTAATGCATGATCGCTTAATCCTTGTTCTAGCATTTAAATTGACACGAATCTTCCGCGAAACGAGTTTTTTCCGCGGCTAAATTGAATTATTGTTATGAAACGCCAATGCTTTCAACACATTTGACCTTATTTTAAATGAATTATTTTTCTTTTAGACATAATATAACACGAACATAAATTAATCTCTCTAATGATATTTCCATCAAGACAATTATAAAATACCTGTTATAGAAGGAAAACGATCTCTATAGGACAATTTTCTAGTGATAGAAGACTTTTATGTGGTGATTTCCCATTGGCTTTCATACACATTAAAGATATAATAAGATTCACTAAACCGATACTATTATAATTGTAGCATGAAGCAGTTTTATAACAATTAATTGGGCATAAAAATAAAGTTGGCCAATAAAATGATTGTTAACACGTACGTCTGCTGAAAGAGTGGGGCAAGAATTGAAAGAGAATCGAGCGGGTCGAACTTTTATTCGTTCGTCCGCAGCCGCGTCCAATTTTGGTCTAAGAAACTGAATTCCGCTTAACATTGAACACATATGCCTCGTGAAAGTGTAAATAAATGATATTATAGATAATTCCCCTAGCAATGACCTATCCATCGGAAGAATTTACTGTAACTTAACAAAATGGCCGACAAACACGCGGGACTAAACAAACTGATCGTTAGGACCCCCCCCTACACAACAAGTACGCCAATTTCGAAACAATAATATTCCCTTGTCCTTAGGAGCCGTTGTAACCTTACTTTATAGATGACCTAGTAAATGATCGTGTCTCCTTCAGGAAGGTTTAAATCCATCGTATCATAAAGACATTATGATATATTTGAAAGGCTATCGATCTAAAGAAGAGGCGCCACAAGGTGGATGAAGATTGTTAGAACAAATCTATTTCGGCTTAGTTAATTTTTAAATCTTCAGAAAGATGAACCAACTGCGAGACTTCCGAGACGAACCATTTCCTCAAACTCGAAAACGTTTAATAGAAGATCTTCTTCCATATATCAATCATATCAAATCTATATCGGATATCAAAAATTATTGTTACACTTTCGTTCCTTTTAAGCGATCTTGTCCGATTTAATTGATGGTGCTGCTATTTTCCAGAATGGAAATCGGGACAAAACTGATTCAAGAAATCGTCACTTATGTTTTGTGACAGGGAGTTAGAAATAGCATGATAATAAGAGCGTTCCCAAAGACGCACTACGACGTATTTGCATTGCGAATATTTAAAAAAAATCAGATTTATTTAAGAAAAATATTTTAACACGAGTTTTAAATTGTAATAATTTTGAATACATGTATTTTTATACTATTTATCAATTTAAAAAAATATCATTAAGAAAAATCTTTACTACCCTTAAACATGATTTTTGTGCTTTTCAAACGCTATGCACATCAAAATGATTGACGCGTTTAATTAAAATTGATATTGAATATATTAAAGCATTTGATTTTGTAGAAATATTCGTACTCACATGAAAATAATGCAATTTCTTCAACAAAAACCAGCAATAACAATGTCACCAGTACGACAAAAGATGACTGACTAAATTTCATAAGGCATAAAGCAAATGATGCAATTCGAACGGTCTTAGGCCACAAAATTCCTACAACATTTGCGTCGTTCCCCTATTAAAATTCATATAAATATACGGGATTTAAGTGTAAAATTGATATGGCGGATGTATATTTAAGCGTACAACAACGGACAATATTTGCTTTTATAAAACACACATTTGCAGTAACGTGCTAATTTAATATTTTCGCACAATTGCTTCTTTGTTTCATGTCGATCTGAAAATTTACAATTTAATAGCCACCTCCATGAAAGCACACATTTGAATTAAATTGAGTGATTTACTCAATTTACAGCACAATAAAAAAATCATCTATTCAACGCCATCTAGATATTGATACTGAAATTCATATCCATGCAAAATTTAAAACGCCCATATTTTTCCTATAATTTATGAAATTTTGCATATACATTAAGGCAGCTATGTTTTTAAAAACATTTTTTTCGCTAATTTTACGACCGTATAAATGCTGACATCTATGAATTTCTATGTATTTATGAAGATAAGCTACACAAGAAAAATATAGGTGACGCTGAAAACACACATTTATAGTATTATTATATGATAAGAAAAACATACATGGGCGCAGATAACATATTTATCCTATTAATTTTTTCATGCTTTTTATGTATCAATAATTTTAATCCTTTCGGGGCGATGTTTGCCTTAGAATATCAAAAAATCGGAAAAATTGTTTATAAAATGATGACGTTTCACATGTAGTATCGATTCAATTACAACATAAGTCATTTGCAAATATGTGCATTTTATTCTGAGACGCTTGGCAGACTGGTTCCTTCTCCTCAAAAAATCCTCAAAAGAGAAGTGCTTTAGAATTAAAGTGGATAGCTGACACCTTAACTATATCAAAAGGTGTAATCACCATTTTGCTTCAACATTTGTCCATGAAAAAGCTCTGTTCTAATCGGATACCGTATTTGCTCAGAGCCTATCAAAGACAACAACGCGTCAACAATTCGGAGCGCTGTTTGGAGCTGTTTCAGTGCAATAAAAAGGATGTTTTCATGCGTTATGCGATAATGGATGAAACATGGATCCATTACTATAGTCCAGAGTAAAATCGACAGTCACCTGAGTGGACAGCAACCGACGAAAGCCGCCCAAAGCGATCATGTTAGCTATAAAATTTTGGCCTCTTATCTTAAATGTTTGAGCGATCAGTCTTTTCTAGACAACTTCGTTTCATAATGAGAGTTTTTAATCGTTCTGTAGACATGTTCATGTATGGTATCCGATCACAACGGGCTCATTCGACGTATCAGCCGTCCGAAAAGTGGACCAATTGGACATACAAACCTTGTGGCCACTCCGTCCTCTTTTAGGGCTTTTTGTGGCATTTTCTATGTTCTATATGATCAAGGAAGCAAAGTAGCGTCTAGACACTTTCTATAATAGTACTTTTTTTTAAACATTAACCGTCATCTATAATATATGTTGGGTCGAGTACTTTTGGGACTATCTTTGTATATTATTTTGAAACATACATTACACTTATAATAGTATTCGTTTTATATATTTAATAGGTGGGAGGGGAGAGTTAGATACTTTCCACGGTCGCTTCATAATCTTATTACGGCCCTAGTGAATATTATACGGTGTTATTGGTAGATTTGACGCATAAAATTCCGAAAAAACTACCCCGAATGAAGAAGAAAAAAGTGCTCTTCCGCAAAAAATCATAAGAGTCACAAATCGATCTCGACAATGGTAAAATTGTACGATTTGCATCCCCATCTCCAAATCTGCAGACCTAAAAATAATGCTCAATGGAAAGAGATTTGGCTCCAATGCCGAAACTGAAGCGTTCTACAAAAAAGATATCGAAATGTCAAAGATGTATTAATCTTGAAAGAGACTATGTTGATGAATAAAGTGGAATTTTCCCTAAAGATTATCGTTTTATTAGGCATCCTACGAACTTATTGAGTGATGTGTATATTGAGGTATATTAAAACTCCACCACTGGTTTGCAATCGTGGAGTGATTAATGCTGCTTTTAAACAAGTTTTCAATACGTTTTCCTTTTTTAATAGCACACACAATGAAATACAGCGAACAATAGCCTTATCAGCTTGAGAAATGATAAGTTAAATGTCATTTTATTATCTTTATTTGCCATTCCATCGATTCACCACAAATAACGAATCTGTTCCGCACAGCGTGATTTGGATAGAGCACTAATAGATGGATGAGTTACATATATTTTTTCAAAGGATATTGAGCAATTTTAATTAAAACGCCTCAACGCTTCTTGTGGGAGAATATTCAAATGTCCTCCCGAACAAAAATCGAGATAATTGCGTGGCTAAGTTCGGCATAAATTGAATTTTGTGCGACTTTCGACGATAATCTCATCAAAATTTTCAGAATTTAAGCTCGAGAAATTCATACAAAGTTGATTTAAATTCTTCAAAATTGATAACGCCGTAATACTTTTGAATTATGCATATTGTTCCATTGTGATTCGATTGATGATGCGTAACCAGTGTACAATGTACCATTTGTATCACAATGCAGATGTTATTGACCGATCTTTTGATTCAATGCAGAATGGTAACATCGAGGACTTAACGCGTTTAAAATATTTATTTTCTTTTATTCAATAACCGATTAAAAGTTTTTAAATTTAGCCCTTTGAGTAGTGAGCTAATTTAAAATCATCATAAACTTAGTGCTATATTTGTATGTCTGCCACTTATCTGTCAGGACCGTCGCAGCGTGTATGAAGCTTGTACATAAATAAATAAACACCATCGATAGCACACAATATTCGGTAATATCTTCAAACATAAACAATACACTTGAAATTGTTTAATTGTATCATTCACACATCATTATTAGTCGATAAAATTAGGGTAACAATCTATATAATCGTATGATATATTCTCTCTGTCTCTGTTTCTCTCCAAACTCAACGTGCAAGACACTCTCGTGCATAAATTGAAATTGAAGATCATCTAACACATGTGAGTTATTTAATAGTTTTGTTCTGGCGTGTTTCTGGACTATCGTTATAAAAGTCTGGCGACTGAGTGCCGTTGGATCTGGGATGGAAGGGTTTGCCAGACTGTTGCCAGCTTGTTAAGATAGTACCAGACTGGTTCAAACTTTAAAAGTTGGAATAAATTAATCATTTATAGAAAATTTAAAAATAAATGCTTATATAGTATTAGTTATTGAATTTTCACTAGATTTCAACCAACTCCCAAACTCAAACCCAATGGTAATCAGTCGCCAGACTATCATAATGATAGTCTGGCACACCAGAACACAATTATTAAATTATTCACATGTGTTAGTTGATCTTAAATTCATCTTGGTATATAGCAGAATGAACGCGTTTTTTTTAAATTACTTTCTTAAACATGGTTGACATGATATCTCAAATTCTAAATAACCGATTTACTTTAAATTTGTTATACATTTTCTCTATATAACTATGTATCGCTCCTACCAGATTCATCTCAAAAATGTGTTTAAACTATGTTTAAAAAAAATTAAAACTGGGAAAAAATATGCGTCAATGTCAAAAATATTTTTTCCACAAAAATCAATTCTATACTAGAATACCCCCTTAAGTCATAAGAATATGGTTTTAAACGATTCTATTATACAAAATAGATATAAGGTATTAAATATCACCAATAATGATACCGATTTTTAAATTCAATCATAAAGAAGATTTATTTTTTTAGTGTTTTCAGCATATTTTTTAACATCTACGAACCTATTTCGATCCATTTTACGCGATTTTTACCAGGGCTTCCAACTGGAACGGTACTGAGAACCGATAATCGGTGAAATCGCTATTTTGCCGGAACGAAAACCGGTGCTGAATCGACTAGAGAATATCGGTTTTTTTCGGTTCGTTACACGTTTTACGCGAATGAAAGTTTATTTTGTTATCAAGCCAAAATCCAGTTTATATTATTTTGTATTTTGTTTGGATAATCTCTTCCTATATATTGGCTATGTACCCAGATTGGGACTCCCAAATTTCAATTTTTTTCCTTGTTTTATGTACAAGCTGGGACTCCCAAACTTCCAGCAAATAACGGTTCTCAAAATGATATACATGTTTGGAACTGAACTAGAACGAAAACCGAAATGAAATATATAACGGTTCGAAGTCCTGATATTTACTATATAAATCAACAGTTCAGTTGCAGTTAACTGAAATACAAATCTGATAAAAGTGCTTATCACAATATATTATTTTGTTGCATTGATCATTTGTCGAAATATTTAACATGCATCATTTTTATTTGCGGCAACAAATTGATCTTCAAGCATATCTATACGACTATCTCATAACTATCCTAGAATTCACGGAAAGATCGACCTTATACTACTAATCATATCACTATAAAAATATTTAAGGTCGCTGATATAAAATGGCTGACATTAAACCAGATAGATAACAAATCGCCAACTACATATGACTGTTTATTTCGAATTCTGAAAAAGCACATTAGATTCGCATATCATAGATAATATTATCAACTACACTTTAGAGATTTTAGATACCACAGTAGCATTCAAATATCACAGTATGTATTTAATAAAGAAAAGTAATAAATGTATTGCATCAAAATGCATTTTTATACACGTTTAAATCTCGGTAATTTCCCATACAATTGCCATATGTATTTATTGTTGAACATTGAACAAAAAATAGATCTACCATATTGGGATTGTGTGCTATAATTTTTAGAGTGATAGATTAACATCAAGGAAGTTCATGAATGCATGAGCTCATACAAATTGAAAATGATCATTAGGAAAACTAATACTCATGAATTGTAACACAAATGATAATGCTGATCAAATGCAGAGATGCCGATCAAATGACACGTTTTTAAATTATGTGCAATAAAATATTGCACAAAATATCACACATACAGTACAAATTAAGTCTTGGGATTTTGTTTAATCTCCTTGATATCGGTTCGACAAAATTTGTAGTGACTTCATTTGAAATACTGGCCCAGTAATCTGCTGTTATCATTGGTAACCTTTGAATAAGTTATAAGTTTTTTAAATAATTTGTTTGAATTTTTAAAGGAAAGCATTTATAAAGGGTCATTCAAATGTGACGCCTATATCATTTTTTCGTTATGTTTTCTTGGGTTGTGTAACATGTAGCACCGCCTTGCTGGACATAAACATCACACATCAATATGATTCAATTGTGGCCATAAAGTCACTCAGCATTGTTTGGTATCGCTCAGCATTCTCAGTAAAAGTATTTGTGTGCAAATGTGACCCAATGATTCTATTTGCCCAAATTGCAAACCAAATTTCCTGAATAACACCCCAACGATTCCATCCATCGTGAAATGAACTTGTTGGGGTGGCTTGGGCGCAAAATGCAGAATACCGACCCGGTCAAGAGCTGCACATGATTTTTATTTTACTTGATTATTCTACTTTACATGAATCAACACTGATTGACTCCATCCGGCTTTATAATATAGACTATGTTGTCTAATCCCTCTTTTCATCATTATTGCTTAAACATTGACCCAACTGGCATAAGCTCGCAACAAATTAAAGACAACAATATTTTCGACCGATTATAAAATTTAAATAACCCACCCGATAAGTCTAATTCAGACAAATTAGTTTTGTAATGAGAGTTCATAATCGTTCTGTAGACACGTGCGGGTATGGCGTCCGATCGCGAGGCGCTCATTCGTTATATCAGCGGTCCGAAAAGCGGACCGATTGGACATGCAGACTTTGTGGCCACTTCGCCCTCTTTTAGAGCTTTTTGCAGCATTTTCTATGATCGTACGATCACGGAAGCTCTCTCGAAGGCTAACTTGTATAGGTGGCTCACTCGAATGCCACCCGAATTTATTTTATAATGTCTATCGATATTTCCTTTCTGGCCATTTTTCTATAATTTCATTCATCTGTTCGTCATGAATATTTTGTAAGCTGCCTTTGGTACTTCTTTACCTTTAGCTTTAATTAACTATTTCTATATTCAATAAATTGATACATTTATATTACTAATGAGATAGTAAAGTGTATTTTTATATGATAAAAAATAATAAAACCCATATCAAAAGATTATTTTATCGATTTTTTCAAAATGATTTCAAATGACAAATTTAGCACTACCAATAACGCAATTGGTACCTTTATTATTAAAATACAAAATGAAGGCTTTTCAATTTTATAATTGTTTAAAAAATGAAGATTTCCATCAAGGGAGCGTATTATATCATTAGGAGACTTGGACTTTAAAGGACAGAAAAAGACCGGACCGCCCAAAATATACTACTCATTCTTGTGATGACTTCATTATATTATAAACATCAACGATAAATTAAGATAAGCGATACAATCCCGAAATTTAAGTTTAAGCAATTTGTGTAAATGTGTATAGACTCATTAATTTATTGTACAATTATTTTGCAGATAAAGGCTATTGCTATATATCAATTTTGTAATTCACAAAGTAAAAAAAAAAATGATTGGCCCCACAATCTCCAGACTTGTCTCCAATCCAAAAGCAAAAAATCTTTTACCCACTTGTGTCACTATATTCTGGAATGACCTATAAAATTGTATTATACCGGCATTAAATTGAAATGTACAATGCTACTTTTTTGTCTACAAGTAGTTTACGTTAATTATTATTATATAAACGTCGTCTACTTTGGATACAAGGTGACTAGGGATTCGATAGACGTGGCTAAATTTGTAGCACGGGAATATCGCTGCCTTCCGTAATATTATATTATGTGATTGAATAACTAAGCGTTTCCAAAGTTGTTGTCGTTAGTGTTTATAATTTATGTTGATTCTGGTACTTTGGTTCTTTATTAGCATTGACAGCATGTCCAATCATCATGTCCAATGTGTGATTTAATCTTTGATCATCCCAATGAATCATCATGAAGAGGAGGTGGCATTTTAATGTCCTTTCTTGTGAGCACCTACGCTGATGGCCTTTTTGGACGACTCATTCCTTCGGCGTTTCATCAACGGTACTTAACACCTGCTAGACGGGTCGATTTCACAATGGCCATCGAGATGTTCTCACAGGCGACACAAAAATCATGAATGCACTTTTTGGTTGTGGTATTTTTTTGGACAATGATTTCAATTGACAAATTCTCATGGTCGCGAAAGTTGATTGAAATCCAGGTCGACTTGCAATTTTATTAATTGTCCAGAGGTGTATGACACTTGAGTGTCATTTTTTTCTCACGGCATCAGTTTTTTATTCACTGCCAAATGTCAACCTCTTTTGTTGTGCCTGTTATGGTTAGACCATTTTCTGGCTATGGATAATAGTAATACTAATAGATCAAAATCCATCATGCTTTGTATTTAATGCAACATCATCGTCGGTATATAAAAGCCACACATCATTCACAACAGGAATATGAATGCTCACCTTATTGGTCATCAGTAGGGAATCCAATCCCGGGATCCCGGACAGTTTTAGGTGCTCATAAATCCCAGGATTAGTAAACGTAGTCCCGAAAAAATCGGAATTGAAATTTTTATCTAACAGAAATCGTACATTTCACCAGCACGATGAAGGCTACTAAATCTATCGAAATCTGGACGCTTGAAAACAGTAGCGTAACCACTAATTGATGAAATTAGGCGACGCCTAGCGTCAGTCACTGTCTAATATATGTATACATATATAGAGTGCATATATGTTTTTCAAATTGTTATATTAACCTTTCGCTACCGGTGATGTATTTACTACACCTCGACTCTAATAATAGGAATATCTATATGAAATATAATAGGTACGGGGCTCAGAATATTTGTATTCCTCCGTAATATAATTACGAATCACATCAAAGTATTATAATATATAAATATTCATTTGCAGCGACGGAAATAAATAATTTTTCGGGAAATCGGGAAATTTGCGAGTTTTAGTCCGTCTCTCAGCAGAAAGGAATTTTATGTCACATATGCAATCCCGAAATCCCGGGATCGAATTTTTGGCTCGGGTTTGGATTCCCTAGTCATCAGATTTAATGTGTACAAACGCGAGCAATGATGTATCCCCGACTTACGAACACTTCATCATTTAATCACCCAAATGTGTACTCTTAGGTGATTTAATGAAAATGATGGATGGCTATGTTGTTGTTCGAGACTAAATCTATATTTAATGGATACAAATTCTTTCATCTTATCGCATTTAACACACAAAGTGAAGAAATACTCATATGACAAGTCAAGGATATATTTGATAATTTTGAAAGCATACTTTATTTAAAATTAATGGAAAGAGGAGTGATACTGTTTGTATTAGTATTTTTAAATTTTTACTTAACCAGACAACCGATAGACGAGTGGGCTCATTGCCACGAATCTTTGAGCCACTAAATCGCCCACTTGATTCAATTTTTTTCATTCCAACCATTTGATCACATTTTTGGACACGACCCACAGACACGATAAATCGACAACAAAGAGTGAATTTTAAAAATTTATGCTCTGTAAATATGTGTTTGACTTGTTAATGCCGGTTTAATGGCAATAAATAACGTGGATTTGCTTTATTTTATAATTGGAAAATTGAAAGATTTTCCAAGACAAATTTTCTGTTCTTGTCAGACAATGCTACTAAATAATAAACATGTTTAGAATCCTAATGCAATATAATTCTGAGTACAATATAATACAATTGGAATATAATGGTAAATGTGGTATTCGCGACAATTATTTGTGATTTTAATTAAATAGAATCTATAATCAAATTGTAATATTATCTCAACCACAATATTTTACTTATGCATTATACAATTTGCATTATTTCTTTTTTTTAAATTTATAGCTAGATTCTACTCTGGATGAGTCTGCTTCTTCGTTTACAACAGTAAAATATTGGTTGGCAGAGTTTAAACGAGGCCGAACGAGCTGCCAAGACGAACATCGCAGTGGTCGACCAAATGAGATGACCGTCGACTATTAGCAAAAGTAATAGGCATTTAAAAACTTGCTGTACATCGCATATTGGCTGAATATTTGGACATGAAAAAGCTGTGCGCAGGATGGGTGCCGTGTTTACTCACAAAGGAAAAAAACAGCGTCATGAGGATGTTTCAATCGAGTATTGTAGCAATAAAGCCGAGTTTTTGCATTGATCATGACATTGCAATGTTTGGGTGATGAAATCAAGAAAAAACCACGACATTTGGTTATATATAAACCATTGTTTATTTAAAACAATGCACCAGTTCACACATCCATTACCGCAGTGGCCAAAATCAATGAGTCAATGAAAGTTCGAATTGCTTTCTGTTGCATTCTATTCGCTAGATTTAGCCCCCTCAAATTATTTTCTTTTTCAAACTTAAAAAAATGGTTCGCTGTTAAGAGATTTATCAACGAAATGAAATCGGCGATTGTTGACTATTTTGAGGAGCTCAACGGTTCTCATTATAAACAGTGTATCGAAGCTATTGAATATCATTGGCAAAAGTTTATCTAGCTAAACTGAGACTATGTTAAAATAAAAATACAAATTATTTGACTCCACTTTTTTGAGTTTTCTTTATTAGGTCGCGTAATTTTGGGACTACCCTTTTATTTGAGATGTGAATTTAAATTATTTCAAAACAAGGTCACAAAACCTAAATCTATTTAGCGTGTTTTATGATACTTCATACTTTTTTGTGTGGGTGTAAAGGAATTAATTATTTTCATGACATTAAATTGCGTTCGAATGCAATTTATAGCGCTGTAAATACTTATTTTTTTAAAATTCAACATGAGTTGCGATAAAATACATTTTTAATTAGGCACCTATTAGAAAGTCAATATTTGATGGTGTAAAAAATATATTGAAATGTAAACAGTGAAAATTCGCATTTTAAAACGAAAATCCGTTATCAATTTTTTGATTTTTGATGATCGATTTTTGATGCGTTAAGACCGGTTTGGCTGTCAGTTGAAACGAACGAATATAAACGTCGCGATATCACGCATAAATACATGATTTAGATATGTAATAAATAGGTATTGTTATTCTTTTTGAACATTTTGTCTATTGTTTTTGTATCTATTTAATGATTTTAGAGATATTTTGATCCGAGAAAGATTTGCGACCAATAGAGATTATTATTGATTAAACGTTTAATTATATTGTATTATTGACATTTCTTTTTTTTTTCCTATTAATCTAGGGCTTATACTGTAATTGATTAAGAAGGACAATTCATTATGCGGATATTCAACGTTTGTACCATTGTATATATATTATCGAACGGTAACATTTGACATTTGTTATTTTTAAACCATCTGACAGTTGAAGACGACATAACGCTTCAAAAAACGACCATCTCGAATGTATTTTAGATTGACCTTTACGGCCAGGTATGTCAGGACGCTTTTAACGACATATTTATAAATTGATGATTAGTAATCAATTACAATTATTTTGTGCATCAATTAATAAATTATATTGATATTGAATTTATTTTGCAGCCATAATGTATGTATAGATTAAAGGTCATCATCTTGATATTTGGACAAAGATGCACCGTTTTTGACCTTTTGGTAAAGATTACGAGCTCAATGCTCTATTCATAAATGTTTATTAAATTGAAATATATATTTTCGATTCAATAGTTTGTATAGTATCATGAACGCATGCTCAGGGCAGACGTCGTTGCTAATTTATCTATTGCTCGTGCGGTGAATCGTTTTATTGGGTCAACGAATTGACCAGCTATCGTCAACGTGGGACGGGAATATCCAGATATAAATATTTCTAATCGCTTTCTTATGAGAAAAAATATTTATGCGTTAACCAGACGGCCTAAAACAATGTTTTCATTCCAAGCATGTAAATCGCGTTCGAAACTTAAAATATAAATAATGTCAGCGTTTGAACCACTGAGAAAGTGACGCAGTGCATAGTCTCAAAATAGAAATGGGAAAATAAATTTCAAGGATTTTATATACAAAAGAGACTATTCGTCATTGGGGCTACACGCACAGCTAGAATAATCATGAAAATATTTTTAAAAAAATATTTGAATCATTATTATATATATATATATTATGTTAACTCTTTGCTGTTTAAAAAATACCTACTGATTTTTGTTCAACATAAAAATATATATTTGGACTATAATAATCATTAGATTAGAAGAAATGTATTTGATCGAAAATATGATTCATCAGTGCTGTTGTGAGTTCTGAAAATTCATTTTGCATTTACAGGAACCCATTCATGTTGATCCAGAAACAGAACTACAGCAGACTCGCAGTAATCCGACCCCGGTTTAATTCAGCGCCCCTTGTAGTCCGACATCCCAATACAAATATAGTACATATGTACGGTAAAGCTTCGTCAATGTAAAAAATGCGCCTAAATCGTAATGAATCTTTTTATAAGTTGGCAAGTGAGTACGGCATAGGGCGATTCATAATTTTTAACACAAAAAAGAATCGCAAGAACATTCAAAAGCTCATCTCCACCATTGATTGTGAGCCCGGTAAATGGTAAACTTTCAAGAAAACGAATCATCCAGAGGTGAAAGAAGAAAAGAAACAGGCGTACACCTATTTCTGGGCTCATATTGGCCAGAAAAGTTGTTTTACAAGGAGATAGCAAAAAAGAAGACTTGTAGCTAGCGAGGGATAGCTAAAACGCTTCAAAATGATCATGGAATAGGTTTGACGATGGCAACAAATTTTTATTTTTTATAATTGCTATGTCCACTGTGTTTATGAAGTTTAAGAATTCAAGTACTCCTTTCTAATAAGACTACAGGGAATCAGGAGCAGTATTTTATATTTCGACAAATTGGCCAATCCGACACTGCCTTGTGAAACGTTTGTCGGATTACCATGGGTCTATTGTATAGTCATTTTTGCTATTTTTATTGGTTGTTTGTTCTACGCAAGAATCATATTACCTAACGCTAATCTTTCCAATTCAATGTCTAGTTCATGCATATAATATTGTCATCACCAAAGCCGTAACGAAGGTATAAAGCGCCCATGGCAAGTATCTATTCGCCCCCCTACCCCTCCTATCCCGGAAATCCATTTTTCAAAGTAAAAAATGCTATTTGAATGCAATAACTTAAATATAATTATAATGTATATTTTAAAATAATATACGAAGATAGGCGCAAAAGTACCCGACCTAACGTATAAATGGTGGTTGTTGTTTTGAAATAAATACTAAAATGACCGTAGGCTCTAAGTGCAAATCATAGAAGACCCCAGTTACGTATTTATCGCCTTAAATGCCGCAAAAAGTCCTAAAAGAGAAGGGAGTGACCACAAAGTCTGCGTGTCCAACCGGTCCGCTTTTCTGACCGCTGGTGAATGTTTAAAAGAAAAAAAGGGATTAAACAATATAGTATGTATCATAAAAACAGTCAGAGTCAATCAATGTTAATTCGTGTAAAGTAGAATGGTCAAGTGAAATAAAAACCATGTGCAACTCTCGACCGGGTCAGTATTTTGCGTTTTGCACTAGCACAGCCCAGCCAAGTTGCACTCATGGCGGGCGTCTGTCTGCTTTGTCACCCCCTTGTTACGGCCCTGGTCATCACTACTTTCAAACCCATTTTGGCATCTTTCAAGGCATAATCAAGGAGCATAAAAAAATTTAGCTGATTTAAATGTTGATGAAATTTTGGTCAAAAATGCGGCATGGCGATATATAGACGACACAGTCAGAAATTGTGCAATTGACGCAGTGCCACGTTTTGTGTTGTGCATGTAACCAAATTTACCTGTTATGGTTTATACTCCTCTTTTTAAACCCTTTGATGAGCGAGTTAACATAGATTATATATTTTATATCCACCACTTATCGGTTCACACAAACCCATTTTTTTTCAAGACCTTAACAAGAATTAATGAACCTTAACACTGTCGATATTATTGGGCCCCATATATCGACGGCATTTCAAATAAAATCATTTTCGGTAGCAGGCTGAGTTTTAAGTATGTAATTGATTTACGTGACTATTTATCATGATTATAAAAAGACCTGATGGTTTTCAACCGGATACGGACAAATTCCATTATAATTTTAATGTTTATTTCATCGTCATCTGTTGATGATTGATGTGATGGCTGTCTATTTTGTACTACGAGTGTATGATGAGACGCAAGACTAGGGAACCCAATCCCGGGATGCCGGACAGTTTTAGTTGCTCATGAATCCCGGGATTAGTAAACGTAATTCCGAAAAATTCCGCCCGAAAAAGACGCCTAGTGCCAGTGACTGTCTAATCTATGTATACATATATACATTACATATATGTTTTTCAAATTGTTATATAAACTTTTCCCTACCGGTGATGTATTTGCTACACCTCGACTCTAATAATGAGAATTTAGATATGAAATATAATAGATACTGGGTTCAGAATTTTTGTATTCCTCCATAATATAATTACGAACCACATCAAAGTATTATAGTATATAAGTATTCATCTGCAGCGACGGAAATAAATAATTTGTCAGGTAATCGGGAATTTTGCGAATTTTAGTCCGTGCCTCAGCAAAAAGGATTTTTATCAGTCACATTGATGGTGTTATATGAAAATGGGGGCTCACGCAGTCATAAACTCGAACTAGCATTTAAATATCTGATGACGATACCTCCAACGAGTGTGGAGGCTGAGCGTGCATTTTCAGCAGCAAGTTGCCTGGCTACCAAAATCAGATTAATCTCAGCACTCACGCCGTTCGCAGCATATGCGGGATTCCTCGTCAACGAATTAAGCATATGGAATGCCAGTGTTCAGATCATACAGCGAAGCGAACGAACGAATAATGGACGAAGACCACTGTCATCAAATGGTATCCGAATGAGACGATTAATGACACCAATCCAAATATATGGAAGCAATTCAAAAATACTCCCAATTGGGCTTATGACGATCGCGCACAATTTCGGAAATGACGGATACAATTAAGATTAATCATCAGATTTGGCAAAGATCCATGTTCGCACCAATACGCCGGTATTTATGTATCAAAACGCTGAATTTAACACGTAAATTGCGCCTATTTTTGATCATAATTACGCGAAAGCGCCCATATGAGCTAAAATATGCCAACTGTGCATTAAATTCAATTTTTTAAAACACAGAATTGCCGCAATTCAAAGTCTTAATTGAATGCAGGTGAAGCGGCTGCTTCCGGGCGCCCGAGTTGAGGGGCGACCAAAGAACAGGAAATGTTGGAATCATCATCGCATAGTCGCGGATAACATCATTTTATTTTATGAAAATATCATCTTGGAATGAAAAGGGCACCCTTCGACGATTATTAGGTCGCCACTATAATTAGCGATTATGAATTGTTTGATTTGAGTTGATATGGAGTCGTAAACATATTGATTATCGCGAGTGCGTGTTTAGTAAGATAAGATACCAATGATTGGGTGCCGAAATTTTGTTTGTATGATTTTTTTTTTTGCAAATGGAATTTCCACTTTTCTCTCAAGATCAAAAAATTTAGAGAATTTTTGATCGATTGCCAACGACACACATTCGTGAATGCGCTAAAAAAGATGTTTATCTTTACAAACACATGGAATTAGTTTCCGCACTTGCATGTAAATACGACCTGGATTTTGGCGACAATGCGGCCAAATTGTGATAATTTGGTGTAAATATTTTCGCTGATGTGTTATTTGAAATGTGCAATATCTATAGCGAATATTGCGCATTTTAAATAATATTGTTTCGCAAATATGAATCTGACAGAGACTCAAAAACGTCGTTAGCGATGAATATTTAAAAGCCATAGTGTTAACTAAGTTGGTGCCACGTCTATTTATCGTCATCTCGCTTCAATAGGAATGGCTAAAAAGCTGGATAAGTGGGTGCCTTATTATAATATGTGTTTTATAATATAATAATATACAAAGATAGTCCCAAAAATACCCGACCTAACGTTATAGATGGCGGTTACTGTTGTAAAAAAATACTATGATAGAAAGTGCTTAGAAGCTACGTTACTTCTGTGATCGTACAGATCATAGAAAATGCCGCGCAAAAGGCATTAAAAGAAGACGTAGTGGCTATATGGTATGTATGCTCAAGCGGTCCGCTTTTCGGACCGCTGATATGACGAATAAGCGGCTCGCGATCGGATGCCATACACAACACAACGATAACGAAGAAAATAGGGATTAGACAACTTAGTATAAATTATAAAAACGGACAGAATCAATCAGTGTTGGTTTATGTAAAGTAGAATTGTTGAGTAAAATAAAAACCATGTGCAACTCTCGACCGGGTCGGTATTTTACGTTTTGCGCCCCAAGCCCAGTTGCGCCCGTGGCGGGCGCCTGCTTTGCCATGTCCTTGTTACGGTCCTATTTATTCTCTCGTATGAATTGAGATATATAGCAAACTGGGTCAAATTTGAACCACGATACCAAATACGTAACTTCTTTCATTGGTAAAAGGTACTGGTTGTCGAAATATATAAATTACCCTAAATTTAAACTACGATATTTTAGCAATAAATGCTTGTTTTATTTAGATTTTTTTGGGCGGGTCAAATAAGATCCACGAAGCTTGTAAAAATTTGCGATACCCGTTAAGGGTTAAAATCAGGTGAGGGCATTTACACATTTAAATCGAATCGTAAATATGTACCAGAAACTAAAAATGAAGTAGCCAAATCTAATAAATAAGCCTCACACTGTTCCATGACAACATTCGGTCACATGCATTTCTAAATTAATCACTTTAAATTATGAAATTTAACCACATGAAATCGGGACGAGATAATTCAAAGGTTTAAAGAATTTATTAGTTTTAAAAGGGCTTAAATTTATAATAATGTATTGATTATACTATTTTATTATTGGAAAAAGGCTATTGAAGTCAGTTGATATCATTTTGATTGAATGAATTATGCTCGGTAAAGGTTATGGCGTTTTAGCACTTACCCACGAATTCCGAACGTTTGTATGAAACGCCCTAATATGTATGTTATTTTATGTCTATAAATTTAAATAGATAAATATTAATGTTATTTTAATGTTGTGGTTAATTTCGTGTGATAGGGTTATAGTGATTCAACATTCGAAAGCAAACAGACCCAGCAAAATATTTGGAGCTCGCAATGACTGTGCCTCTGAAATGCTCTCGTCGTGCGTTCACACTTTCACTTGAATAGTCTTTTTATACCTATCGATAATGATTAGGTTCGATCGGAAGTTTCGGACGTTGAGCGTCGTTTTCTTGTCTACTTTTCGTTTAGGTCGGGAATCGAAGTAAAACAAGTCTCGGAGGGGAAATTCGTTTTCTTTTCGAAGAGGGAGGGTCGGGAATAGGGTGTGAGGGTTCGCAAAGTAGAGTATCGAAAACGACGCGTGGACCGCGCGGAGGGACCGCGGGAGACTGGGCGGTTTCATCTCATCACATCTATATTTGCTCGGGCGTCGTCAGGAGCGGTGGGCGGATCGAGCCGATGCCAATTATTACACATTGACATCGTCCTCCAAACCTCACTCTCTTCTCTCTGCTCTGTCTGATCCCTCTGCTCTATCTGCTACATTTGCTCTGTCGTCATCGCCAGGAATCTTGGTCAATCCAGCAAATACCCAGTAGGCGCCTCAAATGATTATTTTTTAACATAGTCCATTACCACTTCTACAATATAACAAATTTATATTTTAGCATCTAGCTAACATCCTAACCAAAAGTTGGTATAGTAACTCAATCCATAGACTCTTATTATTAGGGGGACCAGATATAAAATACTGTAAAATTAGATCGCCTGTGAGATTTTTTCTTGTTAGAACTAATATTTAGTGCAATTTATGAGTAATACGATGAATTCCAAACCAGAAATTGACAAAGGACAAATATGACATTGTATACTACTTTTTTCAACCAGGGTTTGAACGTCAGGAAGGTCATCAACAAAATTTACAGAAAGTAAATTTTGGCTTCTGCAAAAGATGCACTTAAATTTCCATAATCCACTGTACATTTACATTTACGAAGAAATGGCAAAAGGAATAAAATGGTAATTTGACCGCTCATTCAACAACCGCACAAACTATTCCAAGAAAACGTCCAAGTTTAATTAACAGAAAGTAATAAGTTTTCACCACAACATGCATACACACCCTCATAAAGCAAGAACATCCTGTGAAAAACCAGGATTTAAACTAGGAAGCTCTACTACACCATCTATATTTCCCAAACCTTGCTTCTTGCGATTACTTACTCATTAGATCCATGCAGCATACTATTAGAGAAAAATTTATTGGCAATATAACTGGTCGAAAGCTACTTATTTTTTTGCAATATTACTTTAAACTGTGGAATTAGGCAAAATATGATCAAGAGGCATCTGAGCTTAGGACATTTATTTACAATTATTTAACTAGCGAGTGACTCCATCTGCGAGACTCTGATGACGAACCACTTAATCATGCAAGGCTTAGATAAAACTTATTATTTCTGTCAAGACTTGACCATCTCCCATTCTTGGAAGCTTGCATCTGAAAGCTTGAACATCCCCCCCCCCCTCCGGAATTATAAATATTATTATAATGTATATTTTAAAATAATATACAAAGATAGTCCCAAAAGTACCTGACCTAATGTATAGATGGCGGTTGTTGTTTTACTGTGATAGAATATGTCTGCCTTATAAATCTTAAGTTTTAAGATTCTCAAGAAGAAGAAGAAGGAAAACCTAATTAGATTTTGTAACTTAAAACTCATTTGGGTTGGAGTCACCTATATAAGTGAACTTCTGAGGGAGCTTCCGTGATCGTATGGATTAAAAAGGTCCCGGATACGCCATTTATCTCCGAAAATGTTGCAAAGCTCCCTAAAAGAGGACCGAGGGGCCACAAGGTCTGTTTATCCATCTGGTCCGCTTTTCGGATCGCTGATATTATGATTGAGCGCCTCGCGATTGGACGCCATACCTGAACATGTCTACAGAACGATTGCGAACTCTCATTACAAAACGGAATTGTCCGAAGAAGACTGATCGGGTGGGTTATTTAAATTTTACAGAGTCAATCAGTGTTGGTTCATGTAAAGTGGTCGATTAAAATAAAAACCATATGCAACTCTCGATCGGGTCGGTGTTTTGCGTTTTGCGCCCCAAGCCCAGTTGCGTCCGCGGTAGGCGCCTGCTTTGCCACCCCCTTGTTACGGCCCTGGAAAGTACACATAGATCAAAATTAATACCCGATTCAATTTATTGCAAATTTTACATCATAATCAGATTTAATCTATCGAGAGATACATTTGCTGTTGACAATGATGCTGAAGATTGCGGTAAGAATTGACTTGTCAATCTCAAGAAAATCAAATAAAAATAGTGATCGTGGTTTAGATTAAATTCCAAATTTATTGGTTAAAAATGCAGTGGGTTCGACAAAGATTAAAATGATTAAGATTGATATCGTTGATGATACATGCATAAAAATAAAATATTTTTATTGCAAATATTGGTTGGTTTGTAATTTTTTTGGACTGAATTTATGAATTTATTGATAAGCCCCAATGAAATATCGCCCAAACAAAGATATCTTATAAAATATTAGGTTATCTCGAAAGAAATCAATTTTTTTTCATCTTGAGACTTTATTTCTTCAATTTGTTTTACACAAGTCAATATACTAATAAATAGCTTGGGCTTTGAATGGGAGTTTTTTTTTATTAGAAAGTCATTGTTTTCCTTGTATTATCGTATGCAATCTATAATATTTCTCATGTTTGTGGCTTTGTTCGCGTTCAATTCCTGATTAAGAAAAACCAGTATATAATGGCGTCTCCATGTTTACTCTTAATAACAAAATAACATTTATCACACAAAAAATAAAGCTGATGAGCTATACAACAATCCTTTTTATTACGAAGATGTTTTTTTTGTGGTGTCTGGGCACAAACCGCACTCAAACGAGAGCGTGCGAACATAATGGATTTCTTTCGGGAGGACCTGATATAAATGAACAAATTATAAAAATGAAATATGGACAAAGTTAATAATTGACGTTTTAACTGGTTTATTCCATTTTTTATTCAGCATCTCAACTGACAAATTTGTCTCCATATATTGCATGTCATCTTCGTTTAGGCAAAAATCAATTGCATGACAGCCGTGAACTTCTCAATGGGTAGAACTTGATGCGTAAGTTAGATTAAATAACCACATACAGGAAATGCTCATAGTAATTTTGATGACGAATTTTGTCTTGGAAGACTCTTGAAAGCGATTGAACTTTGTTCAACAAATAATCATAGTTAAAGTCATATAAATTCATAATCTATAACATTTTTACACGCTGATGAATAATTTATGTTTAGTTATCGAACTTAGTGGCTTTTTATAATTGTGGTTAATATTGCGAAGCTTTTAAAATGGAAGTTTATAGTAAACAACTTAGAAAGTAAGATTACAGGGGTTCCTAAGGATTCTTTCTTTTCGTTTTCTCATGACTGAGGATCGTGACTATGACTATATAGATTTTGTCTACATATTTCCAAACCACGTCCTTCCAGCTATTCCTGTTTTCCGCCATCCACAGAGCTATAGTGAAGGTTGAATCGGTCACCTCCTTTACTTGGTCGCCCCATCTTTGTGGTGTCCGTCCTCTTCTTCTCTTCTCTGACATAATTCCCACCATCATTAGTTTTTTCTAAATTTTCTCCATCCCGGCGAGCAACGTGTCCGAAAAACTTTAGTATTCGCCCCAGGCAAGAGGGTGAGAGCTTATTTTTGATTTTTAGCTCCGGCAGGATGGACTGATTGGTTCTTTTGGCAGTCCATGGAATCCTCAGCATGCGACGCAAACACCACATTTCGAAGAAATCAATTGTTTCATCATCTCTTTCTTTTTTACGCAGCGTCCATATTTCTACTCTGTATAAAAACACGGAGAATACGAGCGTTCGGACTAGGCAGACTTTAGTAGTTTTTGAGATTTCGCGAATCGGTCCTTGTAAAGGTAGCGGGGATCCTAACGGCCAATTTGTTTGACCCGGCGTATTTGTCGGCCATTTTGTTCAGTCAAAGTAAACTCTTCCGATGGAGAGGTCGTCGTATGCTCCCATTACCTCCCGTCCGCGCGAAATTCGCGCGGGCGTCCGTTTTTTGACTTTGCAGAACAATACCGCCGCGAATATCCATCGGAAGCTCCTGGAAGTTTATGGTAGTGATATGATGAGTCGATAACGTGTCATAAAGTGGGTTAAGTTGTTCAGAGCAACCAAGCCGAGAGAAGAGGCAAGAAATGGGAGGCCATCAGTAATTTGTGACGAACATGTGCAAAGAACAAGCGTGAAATACCGCCGTGTGATGCTTAACGATCTTCACGAAGAAATTCCTGACATTTCTTGAAGATTCCTTAGTGATATTGTGTCGGAAAAACCTTGTTACAAGAAGTTGTGTGCGAGATATTTGCCCAGTAAATAAAAGAAGAATGGTATGAATGTGTTATTGTTGCAAAATGCAATAACATTTCAGATTCAAGCATCAAGAATTGATCATTCACATATAATCCTTTTCCATTCAATTTTGTCGCTATATAATTTTAAATGATAAAAACGCATGATCAAAATAAATTATATTTTTCATGAATGCATTACAAGCTTAATTTTCATCAATAAATTAGCAGGTGTGTGTTTATTATAATGGATCACCTATGGATAATTAACGAAATAAAAGGGGAACACGAAAAATAATATAAGATAAACGCGACGACAATAATTCGAATTCGAGAATATTACATGAAAGTGATACATCAACTGCTGCCACTTTTGACGCACGATTGCAAAACACGAATAATTAACGTTAGTGTATTGAAATTTTATCCAGTAGATGAGATCGCTAAGCGACACGATGAGTAATGCTGCTATTTTTTGATGAATCAGACGGCAAATAGAAATGTCGAATGCAAACGGACGTTGCCAGGCATTAAATTAAAAATGTATGGTTGAAAAATGTGCTGTTACGGTTTTATTGGTGGAATTTAAAAAATATATGGCGCTTGCGTCGTATTCGAATCGCAGATGATGCGCAATTTGTTCGTTGCGCATGCGCGTGGAATATTTGTCTATTCAAATTTTTTGCTTTGGCCACGCGAGTTGCATATTGTATTTTTGGATAGACATTGTAGCGGTGTTTTATTGTAATTGCTCAAATGATTATGTTAATCGAATCTGTTATGGTTTGGAAATAAATTTATGACGTTAAGATTTTTTGAGAAAATTGACGTATGTGCATTTGGACGGAGTCGCATTCGTTATTTTGAAAGGTCAAAAAACTGACCCGCCCGAAGTGAATTATTCGGTGCCGGAGGCTTATCGGAGAAGAGGCGATAAGTCGCGTTTCTTTCGATTCGATAAGAGCGCGGAGTCACGCGAACGTCGGCCGACGGAGTCGACGAGGACGGCGACGGCGACGGAGCTCCGCGTGGGTCGAAATCTTTCGGAGAGTTTCGTCCGTCGGCGTCGATCGGTGAATAGGAGAGCAGCGCCCCTCGCGGCCGACAGACGAAGCTCGCTGACAGTTGCAGGGGCGGCGCCATGAACGGCATCACGCACGGCATCTCGAAGCTCTTCGCTCGGCGGAGCGACCGCCAGCCGCAGCTGACCGAGATCGGACTGCCCACGGATGTCGTCCAGCATGTGCACGTCCAGAGGAACAAGGAGACGGGCGACCTCGAGGGGCTGCCGCCGGCTTGGCGGCGCCTCGTCGATCAGCAGCTCACTGAGACTGAGCGCCACGACCATCCAGACGCCGCGTACCAGGCCGTCAAGTACTACAATTATTCCATCAAGAAGAAGGATGCGATCGAGCCTTTCAAGCCGCTCCTCACCGAGGAGGCCTTCACGGAGGAGTCGCGCCGCATAGACCAGCTGTTGGACGACCGCAACCAGCGCGGCTCCGATATCTCCGCGGAGCGCAGCAGCGAAGAAGACTCAGTGGCCCCGCCCAGGAACAACGTGAAGCCACCGGTCCCCAAGAAACCCGCGCGCCGCACCGCCCCTCCCGTGCCCGCTCGCGTCGAATCGCAGCTCGACCGCCCCCTCGACAAATCCTTCGGCGTCTCCGATCTGACGGCAATCTGCGAAGAACCGATCGACGATGGCTTCACCCTCCGCAAAAAGGAAAAAGTCAACTCGACCCTGTCCGACGAGGAGATATACGCTGAACTCAGAAAAATATGCAACAAAGACAACCCGCATTCGAGATTCGAACGGCTCAAAGATGTCGGCACCGGAGCCTCAGGTCAGTTTGATTTTGGTACATAGTTTTTCGTGTGCATCCCAGCGCCGAATAATTTTCAGTGAATTTGATGATAATATTCGTGGGGGGGAAAAAAAAATAAATAATGGATTTATTATAAGTGATTTTTCATCCGTCTATTACTGATTATTGGATAGATAAAACTATTCCACTTCTCGAAGACAAATCTGATCTGATAAGAGCTTGTGTCGTAATATATTACCATAATATGGTACAAATGTGGATAAATAACCGGTATACGATTCTGGACTATTTGCGTTCAAATCCTACGGTGGATTTATCAACAGCTAGATTTTCTTCGAGGATGTAAATATCCAAAAAAATATTTTCGTGGTGTATTGCAGAATTGATTGATATTTGTTGGCGACCTCAAATTCTGACTAGGATTTGATAAAGTTTCTATTTGGAAAATTTATAAAAAACATATTTTCACAAAAAAAAGTTATATTGGGTTGATATTCATCAACATATAATAGGGATAACTAAAAAGATGAAACACGACCACTTTTATTTGATTCAATGCTACTGTTATTATGTTCTTGCTTGCATTAATCGAGCCTTTCCACACTCTTTGGATTACGTCAAATGTCTTGTAGTATTGTACCGAGCGTGAATCGGCCCGGTCTGAAATAATTTAGTCTGTCTGTAAGTTCATATTCTATCAACGCCTGTATTCTCTGTAGTACCATGATCTTGAATAGTTTCCCTAAGGTTATTCAGCATATGCAGCAATCTCATTGTGTCATTGTAGACATGGTATTCTTTTTACTACTTTCTTTATGTATTCTTCATGTTGTAGTTGTCCCTGGTAGTGTTGATATTGTGGCTGGGAGAGCTGATTTATTTTTATTATGTCCTCTATTTCGCCTCCTTTTCCTTGCAATTTCTGTCATATAATTTTATATAGCCATCCTCATGGATCAGAGTCAAGTGTACAGCATAGCTCTTTCGAGCATCGTGCTTTGGCTCTCTGTATCATTATTCTTAAGAGTTTTCTGTCCTTGTGGATACATTCTAGTTCCATAGTGCTGTTGGTGTCTTTTCTACACCGGTTCCTTATAACCCTGTGTCTATTGGCAATGTAGAGTCTGCGTAATTATCTGTAACCTATCCCAAACCATTTTTTTAAACATGCAATAGAATGGACTGTTTGTAGTAAAATGATAATTTCTCTTACATATATAAATATAAAATAAAATAGTTATTTATTAAGTTTGTTGAAATTTAACATTCCACATTCTCGTAAATAACAAATTCTCTCTGTAATACATTCCACATAAATCAAATTATATAGCGGAGGAGAATATAACCAATATAACGTTATATGTGCGGGCTGTGGAATAATAGATTTTAAGGTCAGTGGCCTTTTATTTCAATTTGTGTACAAATTAAAGTAAATAAATGTAATACTGTAATACAGAACGTACGCGTTAAAATTAATTTAAATAATTTTGCTACACCTGTGGAAAGTACCTCTCGTTATTGCGGATCGTGATCTCCCATTTATGTCAATCACAGTGCTGATGATGGTCCTCCAATACCATCTGTGACTTTTACGTGGCAACCTTCTACGAGGCCTATTATCATCAGCTTTTCGAGACTTTAATCATCTTCTCTATGATCGATATTTCCATAGAATTTTTTGGGAAGATAGCGTAGTGGTTTCTCGTTTCTTTCTGCATTGATGATGTATTAAATCATTGAAATTAATGTCTACACCTTAATAACATATATATAATTATGCTGGGTTAATGCCTAGCATTTAAATTGGCATTTCCTATATATATATAAAGAGGCATGTAGCAAAAAATGACTCATTCGCATAGAGAAGATAATAAATGTCCTGTTTATAAATAGAATGTATGTATTTTTATATCGATGAAAATGTATCATTCGCTCCGCGCAAAGGTGCATATTGAATTTCTTTTTTTCAAATATTTATGCTTAATCTCCATCTAAATTCAAATGGATGTTATAGGTACCGTTGTCACTTTTGATTTGCCCGTTTGCGACACGAGAGCAAATAAATCAAACAATAGTCCTCTGGATTCTTACAAGTGGGATAAAGCCATTTCATCAATTGACTCATCTCACAATCACGACTTCTAAATGAAATAGATTAACACAGGGAAGGAAATCATCATCATTATTTTTTTAACAATGAATATTGAAATTAAACAGGAAAGCGTAATCTCTACTGCTTATTGTCACTGGTTGCCAATAAAATTTTTATATTCTATTATTTCGCATCCTAATTAAAAATTGCCTAGATTTTTTTGCCTTCTTTTTTCAAAATATGAATACTTAAAAATATTAAATGTTCGCCATTTTTAAATTGTCTGAAACGTTCAATTGGAAAAAATGTTGCGAAACTCGTCACATCGCGTATATTATTTGACCACCAATTTAGCAATTATGTAGCTCATGTCAAATTGTGTGACCAGTGTTTAACTTGTTAACGACACTTATTACCGACAACTCCCACTCTGCGTAGAAATTTAAATATTTACTTAATTCATTCTATTCTAAAAAGATCCACGGAAATCTTGACCTTGGAATTGAAAAATCGACTCAAAAAATCATGGCTTCTGTATTTTACTGGGACCGTAAAGGGATTCTCCTGATTGAATTCTGTGCCAATAAATACCGTTAAACCCTTAAAAACATCATCAACCACCCCCAACACAGCCCTGATCTTTAGGTTTTCATCTTCTCATCTCTTTGAACTTTGTTTATGGGTGAAGAAAGGTTTTCTACTGATGATGAAATCCAAAATGTCGTCTAACAATGAACCAAATCTATATTTGTTTGCAAATTTATAAAAATATTTCAGTTTTAGTTGTTTTCAAATCATTTTAAAATTTTTGATTGAGACAGGTTCCTACTTTAAAGAAGCGTATATAAATTATTAATAAGATTAAGTTTCAGAGGTCAAATTAAAATATTTAAAGCCGAGGACTCGCATGTAAGTCCTTAGAAAACTTTAATTGGAGCACTTGAACTTGTGTGGGAACATCATCATCGTCTTTAATGTCCACTGTTGTACATAAGCCACCCACATGAGTCGCCATCCCTTTCATTCTTCCGCTTTCAGCAACTAGCTTCCTCCTGCTATTTTTCTGATGTCGTCAGTCCATCTTGCAGGGGGTCGCAATTCTTTTAGTATTGTCCACTACTCGAATTCTTCGGATATTATTGTTTCTGAATTTATCTTTTAAAGATACTCAGAGCATAGATCTTTTCATGGCACATTGGGCCACCTTTATTTTATGCGAAAGGCCTGCTGTTAGATTCCATGTCTCTGCGCCGTAAGTTAACACTGGGAGGATGTATTTAAGTTTTTCAAATGCTGCCCATCCCAGAAAATCTGGCATCCTAGTTGTATTATTTGTCCCAGGTACTTGTATTTGTTTATAACCCTAATGGATGAAAATATCGTCCCAAGGATCTGAGAATTGTGGCTATTTATCATGGCTTTGGTTTTATCCATGTTCATTTTGAGACCAATCTAGCTTGACCCTTCATTTAGGTTGTAGAGCATGTCGTGTAGAGTTGACGCCTCTAAGGTGAACGCGCATTCCTCCCTCGTCCACTGCATGATGAACATTAGGTCTCGTTCTTTCAAATGAGCGCCATCCCATCCTTCTCGGAATAACTTTCGCTTCGGACTGCATGTTTTAAATAAAAAGTTTCCCTACTGCGCCCTATATTTAGAATTATCACACCCATATAAGTGAAAGTTGGACAAATAATTCCAGAATTATTTCCCAACAATTTATTACTGCTGGTAAAATAAGCCGCATTGTCAGTGTAAAGAGCCATGTTTACCGAGGACAGTTTAAGGAAGTCATTCACAGAAATGTTAAATAAGTGGAGCTCTATTATGTTGCCCTGGAAGACTAATGCTCGAGCAAAAGCAAGTGATTTTGACTAATTAAACGGGGAATTTTAACGTTAGCATCTTGCGAATTATTGCATCATGCTAAACAGAGACGAAAGTCTTCTCGATATTGAGATGCACCAATCCAGTATTTCTTTTCATATTGAAACTAAACTGGTAATTGTTAATACTTTCGGAGTCAAATTCTATTATTTTTGAATATATAGTTGGTCTAGGAGGGACTGGAATTTTTGCATTCCAGAAAGCCCTTTCCAGTAAAATTAAAAAGGTCGCCTAGAGTAGTTTTTCAATGTCTCTCGAGGAAAACTGCTGTCTTTATAAACCTCCCACACTCCCTATCGAGACGATCATGAAAACGCTCGTCGAGACGATCATCCAGGAGACCCGCTGGGTGAGCATTCTAAATGAAATACGGAGGTTATTCTATCTTCAATATTGAGCGAATGGGGAGGTGAATGCATGATACAGACGAGATGGATGTAACACCTTCCTGTGAATGGATATTGAAGAGTCCCATAGTTCTGCAGTGGACTGTTTGTGATTGCTGCTGTCCGTACCCGATTTTGATAAAATAAATATCTTTGTTAATTTCCAAATGGCTGAAATTTATATATTAGGCATATTTAAGCACGTGTTGAGCATTATTGTTATTTTGTAAAAATGAATAGTATATGTATTTCCATTTAATTGACGATGTTTTCTTTTTCATTTTTCAGGTACTGTTTTCCTCGCAAAAGATATAAAATTGAATATCAAAATTGCAATAAAAGATATAGATTTAACGAAGCAACCGAGAAAAGAATTGATTCTCAACGAAATTAATATTCTGAAAGAGTTCCAACATAAAAATTTGGTGAATTTCTTAGACGCCTATATGAACTACGACCACTTGTGGGTAGTGATGGAATTATTGGACGGCGGATCTCTCACCGATGTCGTAACCGAAGTCGTTATGAAAGAAGGCCACATTGCTGCCGTTTGTCGTGAAACTCTTTTGGCGATCGACTTCTTGCATTCAAAAGGAACCATACATAGAGATATCAAGTCAGATAACGTGCTCCTCGGTATGGATGGATCTGTAAAGGTTACGGATTTCGGCTTCTGTGCCAATATTGTCGGAGACGAAAAGAGACAAACGATGGTGGGAACGCCGTATTGGATGGCCCCCGAGGTAGTGACTAGAAAACAGTACGGTAAAAAAGTAGACGTGTGGTCGTTAGGAATTATGGGCATTGAAATGATCGACGGAGAGCCGCCGTACATGAAGGAGACGCCTTTGAGAGCTTTGTATTTGATCGCAGCAGTCGGAAGGCCGAGAGTTACGAGATGGTCGGAGTTATCGCCGGCTCTTCGTGACTTCTTAGATTGTTGTTTGCAAGTGGACGTCATGGAGCGAGCGTCCGCGTCCGAATTATTAAAGCATCCGTTCCTGGAGACGGCTCTCGATTTGCGCACGCTGACGCCACTCATCAAGGCTGCACAAAAAATTTTGCAAAAGAGCTACGAATAATCGATTAATGTTTTGGTATTGACAATTTCTGTGATTTCAATTTGAAGCATTGTTTAACTGCATATAGGCTGATTGGTATGTGAATTTGGCTTTAATTGGATTTTTGATAACTGAATAAGTTTTTACTAGATCGATTCATGGTATTTCATGGAAAATAAGTACAGTAATATAATAGAAATAGATCCGTATTATAAACAAGAGATCCAAACGATCAATATTTAGATATATGCAGTTATGAAGACTGGATTTATAAAATGACTGAATCATTGGAAAACAATTGGTATGATGTGAACATATCAGTATCGCGCATGTGTATTTTATTAATTTTAATGTAAGAATTTACAAATTATGTGATCATGGCGCGTTTTAAGCTGCAAAAAATTATGATGTTTGTGCATTAAATTTTAAAATGGGTTTGTCGTCATTACAATTGGCAATAATAAGATAAATTTAAGGTAAATCTGGTGTTAGCGATTTTAAAAATCTTCAGGTTCACTTGGAATTCTTGATGGCTATCGACCTAAAGGTTTTACATTTATTAGAATTATTACAATGAGGATATTTCGGTTATTATACGAGTCCCATATCCCATAACACCAATATATATTCTGCGATTATAAGCATATTTGTTGTGCAAAGCCAAAAATGTATAATTGCAACCGTGTCAACGAACTAATTAGCACTATTAATATAAAGCATTTATTGAACGCATATCTTAGTCTATTTTGTGTAAGGAATGTTATATCTAATTTAGGATGTTTCGACCATTTTTACTCTTGCTTTGAGTTAGATATAAAAATATAGTATGTTAATATTTTTGAAGTGCCAATTTATATCCTATTATTATCAATTAATAAAGCTATGTACAATTTCTTTTATCACCATTTTATAATATATCCAAAGATAAGAGTATTTTTTTAAGAAATTGAAATGCCAATATTTTGTACATGTCTGTAATGCATGTAAATAAATAATACAATAACTTTTATATCTCCGGATTTAAATTTATTCTTAAGTGCAATATAAACTATTAGTGTAAAGATGCAGTTTTAATTGATTATTTTTGTCGTTGAAATTTAGCGTCTTATTTATGATTAGTTTTCATATCAATACGTGCCATTGAAGCCCAGCTGTCCCGATCGTTTTTCGATTCCAAATTATACAAATCACCAGAGGACATTGTGCGTTGTTAACGAGTTAAAAAAGAATCTGTGATTACATCTGTTTTTGTGATGGCATTCCAGAAACGAGTATACAATTTGTCGATTAGAAGCATTTTTCAAATTGTTTGTTAAAAATTTGACGGTTGAAAAACTTTTCATAATATTTTTGTACATATTAGACTTTAATATTAATTATGCTTAGCCGCTGATGAATATCCTGTGCCTTAAAAATATAAAAAAAACTTGTATATTATAAAGTATGTTTAATTCATATAATTAAGATAATTTAAGATCTTGAGAGTACGGAATGTCAATTAAACGTGATTAGGAAACATCAAAACATATTTCCTAGAAGTCACTTCCTAGTCGCGCATTTTAAAGTTCGGTGCTAAATTTGAGCATGTTTGAGCAATTTGAACAGAGTGTGTTTAATCAAATCGGCTCGATTTTATTTAAATTATGTTTTAACCCATTATTTTAATTTTATTAACTTTATACAATTATGCTCATAACTTCATTTAATTCGTAGCCCACCCCCTTATGATATTAAAAATAATATAATACGACTTGTATATGCTTATAAACATTTATCCAAAAATATATATATATACCTTTCCGAGAGTAATTCAAATGAATATGATTATTATTACGTGTAATTAATATGTAAACATCTTATTTAGTTGCTCTATAATCACTTATTCAAAAGAGAATATTGAGACTTCATTTACATTTGTAGTAATAACGCGTACTACTCAATGTTTGTAAGCTTCTATCTAAATAACAAAATCATTAAGAGATTATAAATCATTTCATCGACGAGTGTATTGTAAAAAAAAACGGTATTATTTACAATCTTTTAAAAATGCATTATTATTCATTTTATTTACTTGATCTAAGTTTAAGTATATGCGTATTTTATGAATTATATACTGAATTCGACTAGTACGGTCTGGGTTGAAAAGCACTAGTGCAACTGTCCTCTTTATGTATGCACTTAAAATGCTTTCAGTAGGTTCGTAATCTTGCATGATGAAATTACAAGCCGATCCAATATATGTAAAGTAAATAATATGGACCAATTTTGTATGAATTTTTTTATTTAAATTATATTATGACCAATATTTGATATTTTTTAATTTTAAACCCATATGTCCTGAATGTATTTTTTTTGTTTTTTCATTTCTTTGATGGAATTTTTAGCTTCGAGATCGGTAATCTCCTTTGAAATTTTTATGGATTCTATAAAGAGAGATTCAACTTGTTTTGCCATTTTATTGCTACCGCAGACGTAGATTGTGGGAGATGCTTCCAAAAGATTCAGGATTTCTTTCATGTCCGATGCCAAAATATGCTGCAACAAAAAATATAAATTTAAATAGCCTGATTTATTGCACAGTCCAGTAAAGACGAAAATTTTATTATTATGTTAAAGCTATGGTTTTAAATATTGTAATTAAGGGGAAAGACGTCAAAACCAATAATAGAAGCAGCGCACTTGCACCAAACCTAACCTAACCTAACCCCAAAAATTAGACGATATCCTGATTTATGGCGTACAATCGCTTGGAAAAACTTTTCAGTGAAAAATCAAAGGAATTTCCCAAAAAGGGAATTGAAAAATTACCTTTACACTGGCAAAAGGTGATAGAAAATGATAGAAATTATTTTGTTGATTAATATTTAAGATTTCTTTAATAAAAAAATGTTTCTCACAAGCAAACAAAAATTTTGATTACTTTTGGTTTTAGCTTTAGTAAAAATTAAATAAAATATTATAAATACAATTTATTAAATAATATCTCAAAAGCACCCCGATCTAACGTACACTGGTTGCCGGTTAAAAAGAATACTAAATTTAAACAAGGCTAATTCATAATATGGTATTGGATGACCGTCGACTGTAAGTGCGTGAGCTAGCAGACATGATAGGCCTTTCAAAAAATACCGTACATTGCATATTGACTGAAAATTTGCACATGAGAAAGCTGTGCGTAAGACGGGTGTTGCGTTTGCTCACAATGGAACAAAAGCAGCGTCGTAATCATGTTTCAATCGAGTGTTTGGCGATGGTTCACAGCAATAAGGCCGAGTTTTTTTATCAATTCAAGATGGTCCATCATTTCACATCTGAGACAAAGAAACATGGGGACCCTCCTATGATCCGAGCTGTTTATTGGTTCCATTATTCGCCCCGTCGCTTAACAAAAATACACAGCAAGATGCAAAATCTAAATATAATATCCATGTCTGCAAGGGGGGTTGTTGACTCGTTTGCGACCTCATTTTGCATGAACTACCTATATAAGTTAGCCTCTGAGAGTGTCTGTGAGGCTCTAAAAGAGAGCAGAGTGGCTACAAGGTCTATGTGTCCAACCGGTCTGCTTTTCGGACCGTTGACTTGTCGAACGAGCGCCTCACAATCGGACGCCACACCTAAAAATGTCTACAGAACGGTTACGAACTCTCATTACAAAATGAAGTTATCCAAAGAAGACTGATTGGGTGGGTTGTTTAAATTGTGAGCTTATGCCAGCTGGGTCGGCCCAATGTTTAAGTGATAATAAAGAAAATAGGGATTACATAACATAGTATTATATTATAAAAACAGACAGAGTCAATCGGTGTTGATTCAAGTAAAGAAGAATGGTCAAGTAAAATAAAAACGATACGCAACTCTTGACCGGGTCCTCCTTGTTACGGCTCTGCTTTGAGGAGATCAATTGTTTGCAGTTTATATGCATAGACATGTGATTTAAGGTAGTCACAAAGGAAGAAGTCTAAAGGTTTTAAATTGCACGATCTTGGTGACCAGTTTACGTTGTCGCTGCGTGAAATAACCATGTCCTTAAATTGCTTTTGCGGAATGTTCATCATGCACAAGTAACGCCTTGTTAGAGCTTGTTCGATATCAATCGACTTGTTGATTGATATCGTCCCAAATCTGCTTGTTCACATATCCATTCATCCAAAATTGGGGGTGAACTTCCAACTATTCCAGAGCCCAATCAGTGAATACATGGAGTTGTCTATGATCTTATGATTTTATACGGGTGTAGACCCAAGTCCTAACAATGAGAAATTGACTGCCTTGGGTTTTCCTATACGCTCTCACTGATTTATCGAATTGGTTTACAAGAATTTGGCCACCAAATGTCGAATAGTCGACTCAGTAGGATGGTTGTGACGAGCATAAAAAACACGAAATGCGCAAAACAATTTCTCGTATGGAGCACTGATTTTGAAAATAAAATTTGATGATTTACACACATTGTTCAATGCATGCAGCCTTCCATGGTGATTTGTCATATACTACTGAACAATTTACAACAAATTTGACAGATTTTTCTTTAACAACGTGATAACCTAACGATATTAAGAGAATTAAATGCTTACCTGTACATATTTGTGTTCATCATTTTGTCTCGAATATGAAACTTTTAATTTAGACAATGTGCCATCATCTAAGAACTCCATCAATTGTTCTTTATAGAGAAAGTCTTTATCGGCGTATCGACATCCATAATATAACCAAACGTTACCAAATTGAACGTTAGGATTTGACTTTTTTATAGATTGTATTTCTTCGAGAAAACCTACGAAAGGCGCTATACCTGTGCCGTTACAGATCATTATGATTGGCACGTTTTGATCGGATGGTAAATTAAATGTGGATTTCTTTAAAAAGAGAGGAATATTGATTTTTCGTTTATCCAATGATTTGAAATTTGTTTCGTATTCATCATCAATTTTCAATTTACTTATTTTAGAATCGATTTCATCATTATTTTCAAAATATTCGCTAGTAATTATTCTTTCTAACCAGCCAGTTGTGAGGCCTTTTGTGTTGTTTGTATGTTTAACGACTGAAAAACATATCTTCATGGTGTTTTTATCTTTTAAAAAACTATTACATAATGAATAAGGTCTTGGCATAATTCGAGGCAAGTGTTGCATCAGTACTGTTACAGAGGGTTGACACGAAGGAAACTGTTCTAATAGATCGATCATTTTTGTATTCCTGTCTAATATGCTTGCAGCATATGCGCCTTTCTCTTCGCATATTTTCTTTAAACTTATTTTTTCATTAAAATCATATGTATAAGTACACAATAAATTAATTAACGCCTGAAAAAATAATTGATGTCATTTATGAAATCGGATCATTATTATTTAAAATGCACCTATTAAAAATACACTTACCTTGCTTGGAACGCGCCGAACATCTATAAGATGTTGAAAAACATATTTTAAAGTCCCACTGAGAGGTATATGAGATGGTATCATATTCTTTGATGCTTCATCGTCCCAATGTAGAGTGTATATTAAATCTGAATATTCAAATACTTTCAAACGTTGCAATAGAATATCTACTTCTGTAATATCGTTTTCCGGTATGATTCCAATAGTATCTCCTGCTTTATAATCTAATGACATCTGTAATATAAATATAAGCAATTAATACTCTGAAACCCGCTCTTGTGGTATTCATAAGCAATAAGTGCTTATGTATAAGTATGACACTTCTTATTTTACTAAATTAGTATCAATACGAAATAAATTATGAGCATTTTTGTGAAAGCTGTGTGGAATAGAAAAATGCCAAAAATTAGCAAGATTATGTATTATCGTTCGCAATTTGGGAAATTAATAACTGTAAATAAACTCACCAAATTTTCTAGTGATAGTTCAATAACTGTATTAACATCTTGACTGTTAGTAAGAAGTTTAGCATCTATAACCTGTAACCAATTTAAATTGGTTTGCGACGGTGGAAGTAAACGACTTTTTAATGCGTGATCAATGAAACAATCCTAAAATTACAAATACATTTACATATAAAAGATTTCGCAATCATGGATAACCGATACAAATATTAGTCATCAAGGTAAATTTTAGAAAAAGTTTAGCATATTAAATGTATGACAATATAAAAAATACATTTTTATCATCAGAATATGTTATGTGAAGCATCGATGATGGTGAAATCGTCGGCATTGTGATAAATTTCGGGAAATATTCTCGTTAGAATGACACGTGACAACTGACATATCGATCGACTGACATTTCGAACGAGCGGGCTGCCATGGTGCAAAAATTAACATTATTTGACCGTCGAAAAATTTTATATAAAATATCGTCTTTTTTTAAATACACACTGATACGATGAAGTATAAATTATAAAATAAAATTTAAAAATCGTTGAAATATTGATTTTAAATATCAATCCAATCCAAATATTGTCATTAAAATTCCTTCATAAATATATATTTATATGTGCGTTTTAAATATTTATGCCATATTTATATATTTGTTATTGAAATCGTTATGCATTAAAGACATTCGTTGATCCCAAATGATATAATCTCGATTATCATATGATTATTAGCACTGACATCTGTCAATTCGGCAACTGGTGTTGTCATCGCAATGTTGCCATTATTTAAATATAAATAAAATATGTTTTTATTAAAATTTCAGATTAAGATCTATTTAATGCTTAATTTTTTTGTATTATGTGATAAATAGTTTATATTATAATTATTCAAAAAATATTTGTATAAAAATCGTTCAAAATTTTGTTCGTCAATAATTTATTAATTGATGAATGATTTATTAATTTTGATATAAAAGCCATTTTTTATTGAACAGTATTAATAATAAAATAATTCCATGTATAATTTTATATCATATTTGGGATAATTTTTGAATTAGAAAATTTATAAATAAAACATTTTTTTAAGATTGTATTATTTGATTGGTATTGCGATTTTAAATTTGTCGGATTTATACTGTTTTGAAAATAGGTAGTTTGTAGGCTTATGCATGGAAATAATATAAATTGAAGGAAAATGAGGGTGCAAGGCGTAAGGGAAGATGTTTAGTTGCGTGTGGCAACCCCGCGCGCGTGCGGGCCGTAGTCCCGTGCGGGTGCTGGGGGTGCTGGGGGTGCTAGGGGTGCGGGCGGGTGCGGGGGCCGGGGGCCATGTCCCGCGGGGCCGATGGGCTCCATCGCGTCCGTGCTGCAGTGGGCCTGCCCCGCATGCCGCCGCCTCGCGCCCACCGAGGCTCAGCGCTGCCACAATTGCGGCGCGCGACGCCCCCGACCCGCCCCCGCGCGCAGGTACCCCCTCAATCAACATATTCTATTCTGTTTTCATCTTTTTTCAATTATCAACTTGATTTTCTTTCGGGTGTAAATATTATTGACAGTTGAATTTCAATTTGATTTACTAAATACAAAAGTCGAATTCGACATCTCTTCGTCAAGATAGTCTTCATAAATAGTCATTTGTATTCAGGATTTGATGATAGCCTCGGATTGTATGCTTAATTGATTTTGTTTTGAGATCTTCAAAGATCTATTTTTGAAAAAAAACAATGTTTTTCTTTGTTGAATTTATAAATAAAAATTTTATAGGAATTTAATTCGCCACCAATATATATATTTTTACAGTTATTTGTCAATGAAAAAATTGTTAATTCATAATATTACTATGGACTACATTTATGCAATATAATATTCAACAAATTCCTTAGAAATAATTGATAGTTTGCCTTAGATATTAATATTGTTAACTGTTACAAAATTCAACTCGGCAATCAATATTTCTTCTGACCTTTTTTCAGACAATTTCTAGTGAATTGAAGCTTTCTTTGTTTCGGCAAAACATATTGGGAGTCGTAACAAATTATATATAGGTTTTGGAATCATTGCCAAGTTTAATCTAAAATACTGCTTGTTTATGTCTAGTTCATGGTTTTTTTTACATTATTTTCATTATGTAGATTATATTGATAGGATAGAAATAGTATTTATATTTTCAATTATATTTTAAAATACCCATTTATTTTATTATTGATTTCTATGTTGTTTGTATCGGCTTCTTTAATTAAGGATATTTTGTAAAAATTAATGCAAAATAATAGGTATTTATTATTCAATTTGAGCTGTCACATATGATTCTAGTGTGATTTAAGTAGGATTATTTGCTGAGGACATTATATATGAGAGTAGCCCCAGAAGTACCCGATCTGACGTATAGATAGCGGTTGTTGTTTAAAAAAAGGTCTTAATCCAACCAATATCAAAGCTGACCTAGATTCTACTCTGGAGGAGTCTGCGTCTTTGTTTACAACAGTAAAATATTGTGTGGCAGAATTTAAACAAGGCCGTATGCGCTGCCAAGATAAACATTGCAATAGTCGACCAAATTAGGTGACCACGCGACGCAAACGGCAAAGAAAATCCATTTGAATGACATTTCAAAACGTGTTATACATCACATATTGACTGAAAATTTGTACATGTGAAAGCTGTGCACAAGATGGGTGCTGCGTTTGCTCACAACGAAACAAACACAGTATCATAAGGACGCATCAATCAAGTGTTTGGCGATATTTCACAGCAATAAAGCCGAGTTTTTGCATCGATTCATAACTATGGATGAAACACGGCTCCATCAATAGACTGTGATTTAAATTATTGTACATTTTAATTATGAAAACGTATTTTTATTCTCCCGAAACCCTCGAAATTCGTCAAAATGTCTGATTTGTATTGAATGATACCAGGCACAAGGGGAACAAGGCTTAAAAAATGCAATACATCTGCGCCCAACTGATATTGTATGCGATTCCAGAATTCCATCAAAATAATTCCAAAAACAATGGAACGGATGCTTGCTCTCCAAGTGTTTAGGTAATAGCAACAGCTGAAGAAAGTGTGATAATCCAGAAAGATAGAGCAAGATAGAAAGATAGTTCTTTTAACTTACACATACATACATATGTAACACGTATAAATATTTACTTTAAAAACATGTGTACATAATTGAAGAGAAAATAAAAGTCTCGAGATCCAGGACTTTGAAAAAGCCGAGACTACAGAACCCCTAATTGCAACATTTGAGTGATGAAACCAAGAAAAAACGTTTGTTTTGTTTCATCAAGACTGCACCAGTTCACTGCAGCAATGAAGAGATGAAGTCGATCATTGATGACTATTTTGAGGAGCTCGACGGTTCTCACTATAAGCAATTTTTTATGTGTTTACATTTATAGGCTGGATACTTCTGAGGCCACCCTCGTATATATATAATATCGCTCTTCAATTATTAACCTGAGCTTCTCCAGATATGCATGCATCATGAAAATATTTATTATTGCAATAGATGCAGTAAGTTTTTAGCTATTTTTCAACATATTTGCTACCGGAATTGAGACAGAATTTTGAAAACATGTATTGTAGAAGTCTGCTACCTGGGATTGAAACCACTGTAACAATCATCTTCATCAGCATTTTGAAAACTACAGAGAGGCAGACTTTTATGAAATAGGTGTTCCCATGAAAAATGTTTCAATTGTGATGGCGGCAAATATGCTGAAAAATAGCGGAACACTTCTTATATTTTCTGCAATACATATTTCCATAAAATTATGATTTTTTCTGAAAACAGCTCCAGGAAAACAAGTGGACAAACCTTGTATTCATTTTGAATTTTTTTTTAGATGCGAGTCTGAGCCGGATCTGAGTCGACGTTGGTGTTGCGAGCAGTGTGCATCGATCAATCAATCAGCCGGTTGGCGGTGTATTGTGTGCGAAGCCTTCGCTCCTCACGCTCGTGTCTATCGTCACAGACCTTCCCCACCGGGTGCTGACAACATGACTCCCGTTGAGCGGGCAGTTTCCCATGCAGGTGATACACATCATTGATAATTAATTTATAACATATGATTTTAATATTTGTTTCAATTTACATCTTTCCGTATTGATTTTGTTACAGTCGGGTCTAGAAGTTGTCACATTGAGGGTCTTACTGTGCCACGGTGCAATACCATCACGGTGATGAGTTCGAAGGAAAATAGTTGTCAAGAAGCTCCGAGGTTGCAATCTCTCAGCGGCGATGAGTACAATTCATCGAGCGAAAAGACTGTCGGTGTCACCAGATCTCATTCTCATGGCTCAGTTCCTCATACGCAGCCGAGTTATCACAGATCGTCGGCTAAAGACATCTTGCATTCAGGCAAAAGGCTGATGAGACCAGCCAGTCTCTCAATGTCAGACCCTGCTTCTTGCCTATATTATGATGCTGGATTCGAGCGAAACGTTCGTAGCAAACAAAAGAGTGATAACCCCCGTCAAAACAGTTCGAAATATTGTAATAAACAGGCTGAATCCAAATCCAACTGGGAGCTCAACTATCTGAATGACTATAGAGCTGAATCGAACAAACAGTTCAAAGCGCAAAAATGGATTTGTACGAGGTGCACATTAGAGAATTTGGAAACGCGACCAACCTGTGAAGCATGCTTGTATCCGCGAAATTTAGTATTAGATTGTACGCCTAAGCGTGAGAGTCGATCGGTGACAACACTCAGTAGATACGAAAGTATTAGAAGGAAAAATGGCACAATGCCGATTTCTTCAAACAGGGGTGTCTTCATATCTGTGCCGGACTGGCCAAAGGAGCAGCAAGCGGAAGGCGTATCGAAGCCTGCAGCAACTCCAAATTTGAGCGAGGTGCGCCCGACTTATCAGCGATCATTCTCAGAGCAGACGGATACAGTCAAGGGGAGTCATCTATCTTCGGGAAAAGTTATTTCAAGTAGACGAAGTTTGCATGAATGCTACGATCTCACTCCTTCGTCGTATTTAAATAGCGATATTATGAAATCTTCAAGCCACCACAACAGTAATTTAGATAGGCCTACTAGTTATAGTAATTTCTCAAATAGACAAAGTATCGTCAGTGTGGACAGTCAGAGCAAATTGATTCATGACAAGAATGTAGATCCAAGTGTCGACAAAGATGACTATTGGGATGAATGTGAAGGTGTTATTTATGCTTTACCGAACAAAGGGAAATATAAGGATTTGCATTTGCAGTTACAAGTTAGCGATTCGGGTGCAAATTATTCTTATGTGGCAGCTCCCGACGATGTGAGACTGAACAATGATATTTCTAAGAGTTCAGCTGATTTTATTCTGGTCGACGGGGTAGTTCCAGCGAGTGAGCATTTGTCTGATAACGTAGCTATTTCTGAAGTGACTGCAGTCGCAGACAGTAGCAACATACGCACATCCCATATAGGCGCTCGTCACATATCTAGAGATAGTGGCGAGGCTTCAAAAACTCACAGAGGAAGTGAAAATCCATTAGCTGTCGAGACTGATTCTTCAAATAAGTGAGTCATTAAGAAATATAATCAAATATAAGAACATAACAAAAACAATTTTTGAATATATACAAATTTTAGGGGAGGGCGTATGTGGTCATGCGGTGCATGTTCATATGCTTATAATAGAGCATGGGTAAATAGATGCGATGTATGTACTGCTCGAAGACGCGCACCTAGTCTTACTCGTCCAGCTCTCACTACACTCGCGCCTAGGTTGGTTTTGGTTTGTTTTATTAGTGAAATGTTTATAGTCATCGGATTAATTGTTAATTTTTTATGCAGATTAGAGTCTGAATCAGGTGGTGCTGATTGTACATTGCGTATAGGAGATTCATGTAATCAAAATCAACCTGGAAAAAAGAAAACCGAAGGGGGACTAGTTCCTATAGCATCACTTGATCAAGATTTATGTAACGATGAAATGCTTTTTGCGGCAGGTAAAAATTGAATTTGCGCTCTGCTCGCATAATATTTAAAATATAATTAGAGTGTCACAATTAAGTTTAATTATATTTGTAATTATACAGAAGGATGGACTTGTAAAAAATGTACTTTGCTTAATGCGAGTAATGTAGCCATTTGTGTAGCTTGTGGAGGTTCGCGTTTACGTTCCACACAATCTAAACAAGATCCTACTTTAAGAAAAGGAGAGTTTTGGTAAGTTTGTCGAGTTTTTTAATTTATTTTTTGTGCCTTTATAAATAATGTATTTTGATAAAAATGTGTTAATTTGTGTTGCATGGTTTTTCATCGTCACTATTTTCTAATGTTAAATTTTATATTTCTTCAAAAATGAGTTATGAATGCTGTTATTCTCCATTGCAACTTTTATGTAAATAATTTTATTTTCTTTAACCGGTTAATTGCCACATATGAAAAATGGAAGCTGTCCCTAGAGACGATGATATTTTGAATATGATTTAAAAAATAATCTATTATAAAAATATACACATTTAATTGTTCACAATTGAGGGGGTCTCGAATACTCTTTTAAAAGTTTTTATTTAGTGCCGAAGCGTCGATTACAAGCTTCGTCAGAGTCCACTGTCTCCACTGGAAATGGATGCCGACTCATAGAGTCCCTCAAACTATATTAGATTTGGGACCGAATGGCAATAGATCCATCGGAAGACTTCGCATATGTTTAATAGACCAAGTAGATAAAAACGCCGCACGTCTGGGCTTGAGCAATTGAAGGGAGGAGGCTCAGGATTGTCAGAAATAGCGAAATATGTTATCGAGCTCCAGTGCTGTTCATAAATGCACATTCGAATTTCTTGCATATATAACTGAATACATGCCAACTTGGGGGACCGACCTTGGACCCAGTATCGGACCTGGTAATCGGGTTCACGCCAGATCGCACACAAAAATTGCATGCGAAGTGCAAAATGGAAATCCAAAATGGAAAATTTATTTATGCCCAGTTTGTGAGGTCTGCTCTTTCTTGACTGCTTGAAACCATTAGCGCTCTGAGCGCGGGGAGAAAGCTAGCTTAAGACTTAAAACTAAGTAATCCTTAGGCTGGAAAGACATATAAATAGATATTCATATATTAAATACAGGGTGCGTTAAAAATGTAATGCATCAATTGTACAATTAGTCAAAAATTGGTAAATCAAAAGAGCTGATTTAACATGAGCTTGGATGGTTTCAATGTTTCGCTTTCAGAACTCCTTTTAAGTGAGGAAACAAAAAGAAGTCTAAACGAATTAGGTCAGGGCTGTAGGGAGGCTGGGGAACCAATGGGATGCAGGTCCTGGCCAGGAAATTGTTGGCAACGAAGACGCTGTGTCTTGGCGCATTGTCGTGATAAAGTTTCCACATATCTTTTGTTCAAATCATAGTTTACAATGCGATGGACGGTTGTTTAGAGTTTCTGCTATCCATTGAAGACTCAACCGTTCAACCGGTCAACCGTCAGAGTTCAAAAAATCACACACACGTCACATTTTTGTTGATTCGGGAGGTTGATGGGCGGTGAGGTTCATCGGCGACCTTCTTGAATGACTTGTGTCATCAGAGAACTTATGATACGGACAAGCAATCACTTTGCCGGAAGTGTGTCCAGCTCTCCCGTGTATAGGGACATATATGATAGGAAAGGTTGATGCTTGGCAGCATCACTGCATTTGTAGAAGCGTCATGCCAACATGTTTTCTTGAAAGCAGATGGCTTTTCTTTGTCTATCTATATCGGCATCATTTCTGAGTTCGTTATTGATGAGATGTCCGAGTTATTTAAACTCTCGTACTATCTTGAGCTGTCTTCCCTCGATGGATATGAGTGGGACACAATCCGGGGCTTTCCCGTACCGAATGGCAGTTAACCGGTTAATATGCATAGATATTTGCAGGTTGTGATTTTGGTATGACAATTGCCTTGTTTCTAATTCGTGTTTCTGATAACCCGAAAGAAAAAATATCTTTTACATGTTAGTGTAAATTCATTCTATAAAAACATATTATAAACTATTTACAAAACACAATTTTATTATTGATGCGGCATCAAGCGCTGTGTCATACATTAAAAATATGGACTATGAAAGGATATTTTTAAATTTACGTGTGATGGATGATGTACATAAACTTAAATTCAATATCATTAGCTTGAATGAATGAACGAATACCACTATTTGAATCAATGAATATATTTATTGAATGTATGAGGTATATTATACATTTTTATCTATTTTATATCAAAATTGACAATATTTTGCAGGTCGTGTAGCTCTTGTACATTACGCAATCCTTTATCAGTTACTTTGTGTTTGGCTTGCAAGACACCACCTGTTCCTCGTCATGCTCCCAATTCACTTTTACCCTCTCTCAGCGTTAGCGAAGAAATCAGTAAGTATCATTTATATTTTGAACTTTTAAAGAGGCTTATAAATATTGTGAATGCTTTGAATTGCATATATTATTTTTTATGGACAACGGATGTAAGAATTCCTTTTTTATTTATAGCCGAAAGTAGAAATCCTCGACATACAGAAGGAAACCGTAGCCCATCACCTGCACCTCCAGTTCCTAGAAGAACGAGTGGTTCTTCATCAAAATCACATCAATCCGTAGAAACTAGAAGGTGATATTATAGAATAATTTTTGTTTATTAAATCTCATTTAAAGGGTTTATTCATATTTATTTCATTTTGTAATAGTCGACATATAACTACCAGTCCAAATAATTTAGTATCAGAACAAACGGAATGGCATTGTTCAATTTGCACGTTTACAAATGCTGCCCTTATATTGCAATGTGAAATGTGTCAAACCACCAGGGCTCAAGGACAATCCGATTTAACACCGGCTACAGAAAGTAGTTCGTCTACTTCATCTGCGAGTGATTCCCAGATTAGCGATGGAGGTATTGTATTTGTTTGATAATATTTAAAGAAATATAATTGAGCAAAGAATAGCAATTTTTTATTATCTATCTATATTTTGTATCCTCAGCAATTATCCATTTAGGACGTCAAGAAAGTACGCAAATGGAAACATTGCGGTTGAAAGAAGAAAGCTTAGCGTGGGCCCAATGGCAAGAAATTCTCAATCAATGCATGCAGGTAATTGAACCGTTGCTATAGTCGTTTTTAAATTGAATTAAATTATGGTGATATAAAATCAATTTCTATTTTAGAGAGGCTGTCAATTCGTCGATGAAACATTTCCGGCAGCTCCACGCTCGTTATATTATAGCGGAGGAACTGGCTCGGGCGTTGAACAACCGGCCGCTCGTTGGTTGAGACCTCGACAAATACACGTGGACGCAGAAGATTCTCATTTGACTTGGGCTGTTTTTCGTCATCCGCGTCCTAGTGATATATCTCAAGGCATGTACTAAGACAATATTTCATTGAGATTTTTATGTTAATTTTGTGGCATTAATAACGTTATTTAATTTAGGAGTATTAGGAAATTGTTGGTTGTTAAGTGCATTGGCAGTATTGGCAGAACGCGATTGGCTTGTGAGGGGAGTAGTGCTACGGGGAGAAAGCGTTTCACCACAGGGTGCCTATCAGTTAAGATTATGTAAAGACGGAAGATGGACTACGGTTCTCGTTGATGATCTTCTACCGTGTGATAAAAGAGGAAATCTGGTTTATTCACAGGTGGGTTGATTTTTTAATTCTGTTTAATGTCTGTTATATCCAAAGTTTAATACTAATACGTACGCATCTTTATAGGCGAAAAGAAAACAACTTTGGGTTCCATTGATTGAAAAAGCCGTAGCGAAATTGCATGGATGTTATGAAGCTTTAGTATCGGGAAGAGCGATTGAAGGTGCATTTTTGTAATATTAAATTGAGTTTTTAATTATACATTTGTCCATCAGATATTAACACATTTGTTTTATTAGGTTTATGTACGCTTACTGGTGCGCCCTGTGAATCTGTTCCATTGCAAGGAGGTGCTTGTGCAGGCGAGGAAGAATTAGATCGAGATCTTGTTTGGGCTCAGTTGCTTTCTTCGCGCCAAGCTCGATTCCTTATGGGTGCCTCATGTGGTGGTGGAAATATGAAGGTATAATACGCTTTAGAAATTTAAATTTTTATTATAACGTTAGCATATTATAATAAAAATATTTATTTTAAGGTCGACGAAGAAGAATATCAAAGACTAGGATTACGCCCAAGACATGCTTATTCTGTATTAGATGTTCGAGATGCACCTGGTTCTTTAAGATTGCTACAACTTAGAAATCCTTGGGGTCATTATAGTTGGCGTGGAGCTTATAGTCATTCTTGTCCAAGATGGACAGAGCCTTTACGTCGAGCTTTGCATGTCACTCGGGAGACGGAAGATGATCAAGGAGTTTTTTGGATATCATTCGATGATGTTTTAAAGTAAATACATTCAAAATCTTAAAAGGTTACGTTTAAAATGAGTCGATTTAATGGCTGTTTTGATTTTCAGATACTTTGACTGCATAGACATTTGCAAAGTTCGTGTTGGATGGCATGAAGTAAGACTTACTGGAATACTCCCTCCGTTTGCATCAACAAGACACTTGTCTTGTTTGCTTCTTACTGTGTTACAGCCGACGGAGGCTGATTTTACCTTATTCCAGGAAGGTCAAAGGTATAAAAAAATGAACACGATTACAGTTATTTACATCTAGTTTTAAAATTTACATTTACAAACTTAAACTTAGGCTTTGGATTCATATCCTCATATCTAATATATTTTAGTTATCATAAGAATAATATATAATAATTTAATAGAGAAAAATGGCTTGTGAAAACCTCTTTGTCAGATAAGTTCCTTACGCTAGCTAATAAACTAAATAAATATAATACTTAATACATTTCATTCGATCGTTCGTTCTTATGTTGCACATTCACACCACCTTACGCACATGTCGCTTTGATGTTTGTTGTTACATCAAGCTTATATATATTTTATCAGTGTTTTATTTCATTGTATGAAGTTTTCCTTGTTACAATTACAGAAGCTCTGCAAAAGCTCAAAGATCTCAATTGGATTTATGCGTAGTAGTGTTTCGAGCGAGAGCTGGAGCTGCCCCTCATCCTGGGCGCTTGGTTGCTCATAGCAAACGACAGGTTATTATTGTTTTTATCTTGTTTAAAAATTGTCATTTATTTTTTAATATAACTGTATAATATAAATGTTTTTTTGTTTGCTAAATACATTTATTATACAGGTACGAGGATTTGTAGGATGTCATAAAATGTTGGAGAGGGATTTGTATGTTGTTGTGTGTTTGGCTTTCAATCATTGGCATACGGGTCTGGAGGATGCTGCCAGTTTCCCGCGTCACGTGCTTGCTGTACATTCATCGAAAAGGTTACTATTACAAAGGGTTCCTCCACCCCCACATGTTCTGGCTGATGCCATTATTGGCTTAACGTTGGCTCGAGGACAGCGCCATGAAGGTCGTCAAGGAATGACAGCATATTATCTTACAAAGGTGAGATTTTAAAATTAAATTGGTTTGTTATTTGTAATACAGTCAACCCTTTTATAGCGTCGTGATAGGGACCACGCTAGGAGGGTTGGCTGTATGTTGTTAATTTATAGTTTTGGTTCACTCTTAATATCAACATTTTAGGGCTGGGCGGGCTTAGTTGTAATGGTTGAAAACAGACACTCAAACAAATGGATTCATGTTAAATGCGATTGTCAAGAAAGTTATAATGTTGTATCGACAAGAGGAGAGTTAAAAACAATTGATTCAGTTCCTCCTTTGCACAGGTGAATTTGTATATAATTAACAAGTTTCGTATGTATATTTTGGTACAATTGCATAGTAATTATTGCTAGAATTTAAATTGTTTTGGTTTTCATATTTACTCGAAATGTTTTTAAACTCAATTTCTTTTTAGACAAGTAATAATTGTTTTAACACAACTGGAGGGTAGTGGAGGATTCTCGATTGCACATCGGTTGACTCATCGTTTAGCTACAACGGGCACACTTCACGATTGGGCTACGCCCCCCGGTAGTGGGGCTCCCGGTACATCCGCCACCACTGCCGCCGCCGGTCTATCCACGGATCCTGCTACTGAGGAAGATGACACATACCGTCACCACCAACCACCGTTAGACTATCAAGTGCATGGTCTGCACGCTCCGCGTTTAATTACTTGAGTATATGTTATTGTGTCACTCTTCCACACTTTTTTCACACTGTGATCATTTAATTGCACATTAACATAGTTGTTAATATAAAACGTATTGCTATGCAGTCTGTGAATCTTTATTAAAAGTGATTATAAAACGTGATAATTGTGCAAACTTGTTGCATATGTAAATGTATATCTTGAACTTGAGTAAAAACAATATATGTAATGCTAACATTGTGCAAAATGTTTATATAAACGGTAAATATTTTATATGAAAAAAATATACGTAGCTTTCATCTTTACCGATGTGAGTATAGTGGGTGTAACCGATGTCTTTTTTAAAACATATATTTATTGAATTATTTGCAAGTTATGGGACTTATGCACAACATTATCAAAGGATAAGGGACACGCTCATTCATGATGGTTTTCACAATTAGTTGATTGTTGTTAATTCACACTAGTCCACTGTATTGCTGGTTGTCTAACAAATAGAAATGTTGAATCTCTCACTGTATTTTTAGTGCTTAAATTATTTTAATTTGTTTGGGGTGCATACGATGCTTTTATTTACAGTTTCAAACTTCGATTTGCAATAAATTCGATTCAGAAACGATATATATATATTTTTTCAATATACAAAATACTCTCGATCATCCGAGCTAATGCTTTGGAGAACGAGCACAGTTGATGTAAAAACATGGATAATCCAAATCATCATATTTTTACTTGGTTTCGAATTTAATAACATCGGCTGCAGTAGATGACAGACTGCAGGGGCTACCCCTTCGTCATAGTACTCGTATTGGTTCGGTAATTTGTAGTACCTAGCCACGGAGGCAAGTCGCCGTTCGAACAGCCTATAACCGTTCTCCCCTGTATGCCTAGGATGTTGAGGATAGTGGTGAGCCTTTGATACGGCCCTCTCCACCAACTACTATAATCGGCACACACCCATTTATGGGTACGCATCAGGGTGACCTGTTACTCATGTTAGCTGGGCTACCCCAGCTGCGTTTGATGAGCAAACCAACGAGGCTATTTTCGCGCATCTCTACTCCACATCATTACCCCAGATAATTGAGAGTTGACTGTATTTTTAATGTGCATTATTACCACCACTATGTGTAAACTTAATTCAATAGTCAAATTCTTGAATATATTAACGTTGAAATGTTTGCGGAGCTTTGGATAATTTTTTATTCGGACAAAAATATATATGTATAAATGCATGCATTATGATTTTAAGGGTTATTAACGAAGATAAGCAATATAGGGGTCTTGAAAACTGAAGTGTTTATATAGGCGCGTTTATTACAGCGTTTGTATATATTGTTTTTTTTTTTGAAATCAAAATTGTTTTAACACATTTTGCACTGTTTGTAAAAACACAATTCACACGAATAACTGTATGTTTGGACATAGTAATGTATTGTTTTGTGTGCTTTAAATATGCTCCACGATCAGTTTATTTAGAAGATTTACTATCTTCGTCGTAATTTGTGTTTATGTATGAAAATATTGTAATGTTATTGGTATGCGAACAACATTTTTTAAAGTCTTCATACTAATGGCAGAATTCCGAGAACAACATTCTATTTGCAAGTTCAAATTTTGTTTGATTTCCGACTTACAATTTGCATGCGATCTATTTTTTTTTTTTTTACAAAAATCATTCCAATAAATGCTCATTATAACAGCTGAATATCATACAACCCTTTCAACTCGGGATAGAATGATTTTTGTATGGTTTTATTTAATATTTTCTTTGAAGTATAAATTAATATACTGATTTTTATTTTTTAATACTAATTTTATAGCTTTTGCTCAAATCATTTTACTCTTTTGTTTGATTAATTCAAGGAGTGAGAGTAAATCTGCAATCTGTGATACAAGATATCCCGTTTAATTCATAATGTTAGTATTGTTAATATCATAGTCACTTTCATTGTAGATTAGTCACAGGACAGAGGCTCTTGTAGATATGCACTGTTTTATTTTAGAGAAGTATCTCATCCCATATAGATTTTTAATGAACCTTTGTAATAACTAATGTGGAATCGAGTACGTTAATTTTCGAGTTTGTGATATAATGGGTGCATGAATCCAGAACATTTTGATTCCCCGATTTAAAAAAAAATCCATCTTTGTTTGATTTATGATTTCGCCTGGACCTTGAAATTTTCTGTGATGTATTTCGATGATTCCAAATTACTCTGTTTTTTTTTATAGTATTCATTGCCTGTATTGATTTTGATGAATCATCAAAAACCAACTTATATTAGGGTAACTGGAAGTAATGTCGTTTTGTTTAATGCTATTCAAAATAGTTTCCTATATTATTTATCACCTTTCTTTTAAATCGCCTATGAGTTTTGACTGAAAATAGTCTGTAAGGGTGGTTTTCAATCTTTCGTCTCTTTTTAGATGCAATGTGCTATTTAAACAGCATCATCTTTTGTGGCGCTGTGGGGACATTGCACCTGTAATTACCGACCGATTGTTTCTTGCGTGCACTGTTGCCGGTTGGGTGGTGACATGCAGGAGGTAGGAGTCGAGAAAATTCGGCGGTTGACCTTGGTCGCGGGAAGACGTCCTTCTCGCAGCCAGATCTTTCTTGTGCTGAATAAAAAATTACCTAGAGAAGAGTCTTTTTCTGATGCTCAGTTTTGTCTCAGGTCATCGAATAGGTACAGATCTCACACGAGAAGCTTCAAAACACATCCTTACTGCTCTACAGACTGAAGGAGACTATTTTGAAGACGGTGCATCAAAAAAACGACATTACCTATGGGTGCCTTTAATATAAAACATACCAGCTATGTTGATTAAATTCTGCATATGAGAACATAGTGTCTATTAATACTACCATTTATTATGTTTGTTTTAAAGGTCCAGGTCGAATTTATTTGTTTCTAATTCGTATGGATTTATAATTGACTCACTCTGACCAACGATTGTAATTTTATTCATTGTTTCCCCCCCTGTACTGTGCCATTTGAAATAAAGAAAAGATCTTTTTATTGTAAATAGAGAAAACATTGTTGACGATTTAAATTATTAGCTGAATATAAAAATTATGTTATTTTGATGTCTATATATAAACGTGTATATTTTGTCATATGTTTGAGAACAATCAAGAGCACAACTGTTTCAAAGAGTATAAAATCCAGTAAGGATTTTTTTTAGTAGTAAGCTATGTCTTCAATTAACGTTAGTTTCTCCATGGCATCTCGATTTATATTTGCTCATTAATTTTATTTTTTTAATTGAGATTTCAACGAAAAGTATTCGTCATAGATGAAGAATAGTGCTTTTTGTGTAAATATAGTCATTTTTAGGTTTATATAATTTTTATCAACGTGACCCAAATGTGGACTGATATTATTTTAGTCAAATAATTTAGAATACTTATTCTTCACAATTTTTTATATTATATTTTTTAAATGCACTTTTTGTATATTTATTCTATATTTAATTGTGCCATATATTGATATTTTTCACAATATTATGATCTTAATTGCGAGAGAGACATATAAGGATTGGTACTACATTTTTACCCATCGATATTATTTACACGGTTTTTATTGACGTTATCTGGAATACTCAAAAAGGTAATATGATTATGTTTAATTTTTTTTATGTAATGCTCAATAATAAAATGTTATTATCTAGGTATTTTTTGTAGTTCTTTATTATTATGTATTTTTTGTAACGAAAAGAACAAATATGTTTTATTGTGAGTGACAAATTTGAGTATTGAAACGCATACAATGTGCAATTCTTGTTTTAATTCGTCTTTTTGTTGATTTTGTTTTGAAGAATATGTTCTGTTTTCATTGTTAGTCTTTTCTTATTTTATTATATCAATGTGAATATTAAACCAGTTAATTAATGTTAGAAAAATTAATATAATTCTTAAGTTTTCTGTTTATCCCAAAAATTAATTAGAGAGTTCAGCCGAAAATGTCGTTTTTTAAATGAAAGAGTTAAATTCAAACAAATTCATTTCATCGATACAATGTATTCTCCTTCAGTAAAGCCACAACCTTCAATCACAGGATATCGTCATCCACTTTTTACTGTTCGCTTACATTGAACCTTATTTTCCAAACTAAAATATCGACTTTTAAATTGTTTAAACCATCCCTGGCATTAACAAACATTTATAAATTCTCCGAGCATATCACAAATATTTATTAAAGCCAAAATCAAAACGATGGCTGAAATACAACGGACATATAAAAAATAAGTAAGATAAAACGACATTTTCGACCGGACTATCTAATATTTTGAAAGTGTTAAAACTAGATATTTTTACCTAAATATATATTTTCATATGATTTTTGTTTTACCAATTCTACGCAAAGAACATTTGTAGACTAGGTTTGCTTTCAAAAATAAAAATTACGGAATATTTCAACATTAAAAGTAATTAAATAAGTCTCACGATGGATTAAAATGCAATTTTGGAGTTGTCACCCGCACCATTGTTGTTTTTCAACTTATCACAGGAAGTTATCGAATCTAAGAGCTTGTGACGACACAATAAATTTCAAGCGTAAGTGTTCATAATAAAAATTATAAAATGGATCAAAATTGATCATTGTTAACCACGAGTTTGCTTCTAATTCATGGATTTATAAACATTTCGAATCGCAAGCATTTGAATTGATTGACTGGTTTGATATTCGATTTAAGCACTCATTGGAGATCTCGTTTTTGTCACGAGATCGATCCGGACGGAGCGGACACGGAGCAATATCTCGATAAATATATAAAGCGACATATATCGATTTTCCATTTAATTTTTTTATATGTCTCTTTGTGATTTATATATTTGATATTTGTCCTACTGTACATCACCAACGTTTGTAACAATATTAAATTGTAGTATATGCAAAAATGTGTATTTTGTGACTTGCCCTCGATCATCCATCCTTTTTGACGATGTTCTCCAAACAGTCCCGACTGTGTGATAATATTTCCATATCCTGAATTTGAATCCTTTTTCGTTAAATATTGAATGACTAAATGAAACTGACGTGTGAAAATATAGTCATCTATCATTTAATTCCGTAATGTTTTGAATATTTTCCTATTGGTGGTAGCTCATAATTTGCACATTTGATTGATTGTTATAAAAATATTTTTTCAAAGTTTAATTTTCATGTTGCATCTATCGATTCATATTGCAGCGAACGGCAACTTTTTTGGGTTCACAGATCACTACGGACTAGGGATTCTGAAGTCTCGGCTTTCAAATAGTAAATATTTATATGTGTTACATATATATGTATGTGTAAGTTAAAAGAACCATCTTGTTCTACCTTTCTGAATTATCATTTTCGGAGTCACTTTTCTAATTTTCAATATCTTGTCTCATATCTTAGATTCTGCGGTTGATTTCATTATGTTTGATATAATTTAAAATTGGTTTTTAATTTAAAAAAAAAATCTATTAATCAACTTTCTAATTGACGCATAGAATAGACGCAATGAGAATACATGTCGACGTCTTGATTCAATTTCAATTTAGAAAATTGGACATTTATCGGGTATCAGGATGCCAATTGAGTCAAGAGGTATGAACTTATAAAATCCTATTCATCGGCAACGGTGATATTTTGCATGAGTATTAAGTATTAACTCGCTTTCGAAGAGCATTCATTTTAAATATTGATTTTATTTTCAATCAGTTATACCGAGCGGCGTGTCGACGATGTAATAAAATGTGTATTACTGCACTCGGAAAATGCGTATCGAGTATTGCTTGAGTGCTTGAAAAATGCTGCCGTTCATTGCAATACTCAAAGGATTAATTTTATACGTTCATCAAGTATGTATATTTATCTTATTTTAAATTGTAGCGAGTGGTCAAAGAACAGAATGAAAGAATCAAATAAATGTTATTGGCGTTACAACTTGTGCGGGTGTATTTTTATCCATTCTTATCGTTCAACGTTGAATCGTTATTATTGATTTTATGTAGTATACTATATCGAAAATGATTAGTTTTGTGACATGTATGTGCATGATGAAAATTTTAATGGAACATTGATAGAATATATTTTGTTTGGGTATTTATAAAAGCGTTGAATTACATCGTATAAGATGTCTTATATTGTAACGTATGGATGATTGTTTTTAAAAGGTTCGTCACCGAAAGAGATAAAAATGCACTTTTATATACAGAAAAAAGCATGAGAACTAAAACGGTGCAATGTTTTCTCATGCTGCATTTTATTTATATTATTTTTTCCATGTTTTGTACACAATAAAATTTACAATAGTTACCATTAATAATTCCGGACACATTTACATTCATAAATCGCAATTGTTTGGCATTCAATATAGATTTATTATAAAAATAATAATACAAAAAAAGAAACAATTATATACATTGATATATATTTATGTATAACGTCTTAGAAAACAGTTGCTGCTTTAATTTACATACATTTGCAAGGAGAAGGTTAGAATGTTCTTCAAAAATATCTGTTATTTAGACATAACATATACTTAATAATATGACCTCTTGAGTTCCTTTTTTTCATATTCATTTTATTCGTCAATTTCTAAAGGTTTAATAAAAATAATTATCATTTTAACAATTCAATAGTCATTTATAAGTCAACAAACACATTTTCTTTAGAACGAAAGAAATAAGAACGAGACAAAGCGCATAAAATAGGATATAGCTTTCAAATTTGGCAGCTATCACCCTAAGATGCACAACGTGGGTGCATTCCACCCGTTAAATATAACAGAACATCACCGCGTTCGAAGAGTATGGTATTTAATTGAACAAACGTGTATTTAACAATACAATTTGTATAAAAATTAAACTTCTTTTCAGTCATACATCTCGGGGTTCTAAACAAAACAATGATACATCTTTACAATATATATATATATTTAGATTCCATTAGAAATAGTACTTTAATTGACTAACGTTAACAAGATTGAATTTATATAATTTTATTTATTGATGGTAGTTATAAACGTCGTAGCATAAATTAGATGAACTGTTTTTTTTTATTAATGGATGGTACAGTGAGTCCTTAATTTAAGATGAATCCTCTTCTTCGGGGGTTTCTTCTTTGCCGTTGAAGAGCGAATCGAGCTCGTCGTTGGGGGCACTTCTCTTACCCAGACCGAAGTTAAATCTGTTTAAGTTTCGTTGTCTTTTGCCAATTAGGTCGTACCATTGTCTGTATGTTTCTAAGCGTTTGTCTGCAGTTTCTGATTTTTTGCCTAGGCCAAATTCATAGGCTTTCTTGTCGAGGTCGAATTCGCCTGGTGATCTTTTTCCGAGTCCGAATTCATAGGGGGATCGTTTTCCGAGTCCAAATTCATAGGGGGATCGTTTTCCCAAGCCGAATTCATAAGGGGATCGCTTTCCGAGGCCGAATTCATAGGGGGATCGTTTTCCCAGGCCGAATTCATAAGGAGATCGTTTTCCAAGTCCAAATTCATAGGGTGATCGTTTTCCGAGTCCAAATTCATAGGGGGATCGTTTTCCGAGGCCAAATTCATAGGGGGATCGTTTTCCGAGACCGAATTCATAGGGAGATCGCTTTCCCAGACCGAATTCATAGGGGGATCGTTTTCCTAGACCGAAGTCGTAAGGGGATCGTTTTCCGAGGCCGAATTCATAGGGTGATCGTTTTCCGAGTCCAAATTCGTAGGGGGATCGTTTTCCTAGACCAAATTCATATGGAGATCTTCTTCCCAAGCCGAATTCGTATGGAGATCGTTTGCCTAATCCGAAATCGTAGGGTGCTCGCTTTCCAAGACCAAATTCATAGTAAGCTTTTTTGCCGGGGCCGAATCCATACTCTTTTGCTATCCTTTTGGCGCCTTCTCGTGATTCTGATGATCGCTTTCCTAGTCCGAAGCTGTAAGGCAGTGCTCGTTTGGGTTCGATATCTGTAATAAACAAACAAACAATCAGATTACACAAATAATTGATTATTGGACTCTCACATAGATTACATGTAAAAATCGAATTAGGTCAACGAAGGGTCAAATTGAGGATTTTAATCTATTAAGTTCTCTAGGTCCCATCGTGCAAACTAGAATTTGTTACGAGTCCGCCCTACTATATATAATAAAACTATTGTATGTACATTTAATTCAATATTATTTGTAAAGTCTACCAGATCAAATGTTACAAAAATCTCTATTTGTTTAGTTAAAAAATAATCTCGCCTTTCGATCGTTCATTTAATTCAATTTTGCGGCCAACTGAGAGGTTGTAAAACGATGATATAATGAATTCCGAAGCGGATTTTGGGCGGTCCGGTCTTTTCTGGTACTAAGAATCTACTAAGAATCTGGAGCGTACAGAACAACTGCTACAGACAGCCTCCCTGTCCTTGCAGGGATCATGCCACTAGATCTAAAAGTGCAAATAAAGGCAGTGCGGATCCTTTCATGGACGCGGATCACGTTATATGGTCGTATTTGGGCATGTTAGCTGAGAGAGAGGTTCTACTGTGCCGTATCAGAGGTCCTTTTTCTGGACCTCTTGGCCACAGGGACTTGGTGGCCAGCCCCGGTGCCTTTTCGGCGTTCAAGGTTTTCTGCCATAGTTTCGGAGCCAAATGCGCCCACCTCTACCATAACATGTAATTACGGGTTGACTATATACTTGTATCAACCTAGGTGTGTATAATAATAAAAAATACCCTTTTAGCAGTGCCGCTGTGTGGTCTGTTTTGGGTTTCCCCGGACTAGCCACATTGTCATCCATCGATCTTTTGACCCCATGAGAAACGCTACGCGCAGAGCATCCAGGTGCCCATCCCTTTTGCTACGCGCCTTCCAAAGGAGGCGAGGTTCCCGCAAGAAGATCGGCTTCAGACCGTATGCACCCGAAGGTGCGTTGGAGGAGGACGAGAGATGTGCACTAAGTTCAAAGGAGTTATCTAGCGAGGTCACCGCAGCTGTTGACGGACTGCAGGGGCTATCCCTTCACTATGGTACTCGTATCGGTTCGGTCATTTGTAGTACCTAGCCACGGATATGCGCCAGGCTGTTGAGGATAGTGGTGATGCCTTTTGCACAGATTCCACCTACTTCTGTAATCAGCAGTTCCACATTCCATTTTATGAGTACGCTTATGTTAGCTGGGCTACCCTAGTAGAAGGCTCCTCCGAGAGGCTTCAGATTGCATCCCATCTCCAACTGATTGTAAACTCGGCTGATTTTCCACCTGAACTAAAACGTACGTTTTTATACCCAACTTCTACTACTTTTTGGATGGATCGTTTAGCCATCGCATTCGCCGGGAACCGCTTCGATTTTTTTGGAACCATCATCCGGTAGTCGGCACGTGTAAGGTTTTCAATAGCGTAGTTATCCGAGTTTCGCCAATTTTATATAAAATTTATCTTTTTAGAAGAAAATTAGATACTGACTGCACGGAAACTCCTTCATATTATTTTTGTAAGGCCGCTTGCCATTTTCTAATATTTTTCTTTTCTATTTACAGCGTTAAAATGATATATTCTCCCATAGATGAAAATCTTTAATGAATTATATTATGTTTATTTATTTAAACATATAATGATGCCTTGTTATTTCACCGAATACAAACACACATTGTAGCCAGAATTTATCGAATGTATATTAATAGTAAACGTTATGCTTCATCTTGTATATCGCAATTTTTTTTCCTATTTAAGAAGACGCTTTCATCCTGACGAAGCTTTGACCTTTGGAGAGTTTCGTTGAATGGAGGACGCTTCTAAAAATCTGGACTCGTGTGAATTGTTCCCTTCTGGGAAGGGGGCACGATTATATCCTATTATCGCCGAAAATAATCAACTAGTTCGTGTTTATCGCCTCGGGTGTAAATTTTAGCGCGATGGGGTGTGTTTTTTCGACCATTATATTTCAAATGCTCGTTTCGTCCTCCGTAATGGGAGAGACGAGAAAAGCTTTCTCGCATAAAAATGAGCTCTTCAAAACTGGACAATGTAATCCCATTTGCGGCTAGGTGGTGGCCAAATTTAATTAGAATAGCCTTCTGGAGGGTAGTTGTCTCGAGGTTTTTATTTCACGCACGAGTCACCCCCTTCTTGGCTGGATGAATCCTAATTAGCCGACGATGGTCGAGGGTTGGATTCTTTTCTGCGGACTGGGAATGCTCCTTGAATTGCTTAAGAACGACATGAAATCCTTTTAAATTCGCACTTGACATTCCGGGCGGCGAAAGACTCTGATGTTTAAATGCCTGATGAATTCACAGTTTTACAAATTTAGCTGTTAAACGATCGATTGATGTCTTCGTTTATTTTTTTGAGACACGTACGTTAACAATGTGATATGGCAAGAAGTTCTCATAACCAATTCCTTTTGAGGGAATTATATGTCTTCGGGCTTTATTCATCAGCGAGTAAAAACAATGGAGAAATTCTTGCTCATTTCGTATGATTAATTTGTATTCGCATGCGGAAGCCTGTGTAAAGAAATATACACAATAAAATCTTCATTTAGCATCGAGCAAGGCTTATGCGGAAATCGCTTTCTTCCCAAGGGGATGGAATGTACTCGAAAATGATGTGTTTTTCATATGTAAATAAAATATAATCGTTTATACATATACAGGGTCCGCCAAATCAAATTCATTCTAATATGATATTGTTTCATTATCAAAATGATCAAAATATTAATATCTGATGAAATAAATGAGGATGGATTTAAGATATTAATAATGCAAACAGAGCTTTAGATTCCGAACGTTCATGTGGTACGCCTTAATATGATCACCAAGCGCAGTCGCAATCCTTCACTAAACTCAACCGGCAATGAAACACTTCCATGCAAACATTGCATATTTTATCGAAAGCCAAATCCATAATTGGTTTTATTTACTGTGAAAATGCAAGGATTTGCTCAGATCCTAATTTGGGCACAAACACGAATGAAACCGAACGACAGGGCTGTAATTAAAATAGAAGATCAATATACAAATACAATTTCTGTCGTAAAATCTATGATCAGAAAGTGGGTCAACCGATGGAAGCTCATAGAGATAAATCTGGATTACTTGAACGGTTCTCAACGCAGAGGTTTTATTCCATTGTGTCCAGGATTGCAATGAGCTCCAGGCGATTATCTAATAATAATTAAAGCCCGGGATCGCTTCACTTAATCCGTTGTTAAATATTTTCCAATCGAAATGAATAATCGCATTGTGACGTCTAATAAAATCGTACCACTGTCGACTTGAAGTTCAGTTTTTAATAATAAAATAGTTACATTATATCTTCGATTTTGACTATTGTTATGCAAAGTCTTTAATTATTTATTCCAATTTAATGTTAAAAATGATTTTGATGCATTAAAATGATATAACAGGCAAATTTGGTTACTATTGCATAAGTAAAGTATATGGAGAGATACTGTTTTTTAACGTCTATTTATCACCATCATCCATTTTTCAGCTCCGCCGAAGCGTGTAACAAGCTTGATAATGCACCAGGCTCAAAAAAATGTATCCTAACCGGCTTAGTGGGCATGACGTATATATACGTCCAAAGTAAACTGCATCTAAATTGATTAGGACGTATATATACGTCATCGAAATATATGTCGAGTCCTTAAGCAGTGAGTTGCTGATACATATTTTGACATGAATTTAAGACAGGTAGCAAATTGGTTGCCCTTCGCTATTGTGTTGGAGTGGACGTGTACTTAGTAAACGGTGACTAGTAGCATAAGCTAAGATTCAAAGGCAAACTTATAGTTTTAAAATGGAAGGACAAAAAAGACGTATTGATGCTCAGTTCAGACAACATAGTAAAAAAACCAACCTATGCTATTAAAAAACAGCATTACACCTAAACCCTTACGCTTAGTTGAAGGGCATTTTCAAAGAACAAATGAAAGGGAACTAAAGCCAGTAAATGTCGAGTTCACGCCGCCAGGTGGGCGGGACGTATATATACGTCCTAACGAAAATGTGCGCGCCCACTGTATTTTGTCCACCTTATTGTGTTTTTCGATATATTGAGATCTCCTGTGTTGGTTTGGTTGGGTTGTAGCAGCACATAATACAATACGACCAACTGATCCCATCAAATACAGAGCTGGAATCATGCTACTGCTTGGCCGGGCTTAAATTGTATTTTTTTATGTTTGGGATTATCCTAATATATCAATTTTTCATCACCAGTTACGATACGATGTTAAATTCTCTTTTTTTGCATTTGGAGCAGCTGTTCACACGTAAAAAGACGCCTTTCCACATGTTTCGGTTTCAAGTCGTAAGGCACCCAAGATCTTTCCATTTGTATCATTCCCAATGCCGTTAGACGTTTCGAAACTGTTGTTCGATGTTTCCAATTCTTCGTCTTCAAACTGTTTTAGTGCACCATTGCATTCTCATCAAAATAATTATTTTTAAAGCTATACATATGGCTGAGAATTGCATATGGTTTTTATTTAACTTGACCATTCTACTTTATAGAAAACAACACTGATTTACTCTGCCCGTTTTTATAATACATGCATTGGGTCGTTCCCTAGCCATCTTATGCGGGCTGGGAACAGTCGACTTAGATTACTGGACATCCCAGTTCTTAACAGGGCACGAGTATTTTAGGATTTCGCTTTTTAGGTTAGAACTTTCTCTGATCTAGGAATGTCCATGCGGAGATCCGTTCATAGATGCGGGCCATATTCTATGGATACGTTCGGGTATGAAGTCAAATCAGCGGTCCAAGAAGCGGACCGCTTGGACATACAGAATTTGTGGCCACTCCGTTTTCTTTTGGGCCCGTTTCGGTATTTTATAATAAATAAATAAATAGCTCAAGTCAGTAGACGGTCCCCATATAACTTTGCTTCAGGTGTGAAGCGATAGACCCATATTTCATCCATGGTTATGAATTGATTCAAAAACTCGGCTTTATTGCTGTGAAACATCGCCAAACACTTGATTGAGACATCATCTATTGTTCCATTATAAGCAAATGCGGCACTCATCTTGCGCACAGCTTTCTCGTGGGCAAATTTTCAGTCAATATGCGATATACAGTGATTTTTGAAAAGTATACCATGTTTGCTAGTTAGCTTATAGTAGACAGTCATTAAATACCATTTGGTAGGGTTTCTTTACTATTTATGGCGTAGTTTTTTGTTGTAAATGAAGGAGCAGACTTCCCAAGAGTGGAATCTAGCTCAGCTTTGAAATTAGTATTTTTTTAAAAACAACAACCTTCATTTATGCATTAGGTCAGGTACTTCTGGTACTATTTTCGTATAATATTTTAAAATATACATTATAATAGTATTTAATATATTGCATTTGTAATAGTAATATTTAACTTTAAAAAAAATATTTCTGGGTGCAAGTTAGATACTTGCCGTGGGCGCTTCGTACCCTTGTTACGGCTCTGCATAATTGATATATCACCATTTGATGTTGAAACGATAGGAATTTATTCACACACCAGATACAATAATTATTATAAAATGCATTTTTTTAATATGGCAACTTTAATTGGGATGTGAATTTTAGTTTTATATGTTTTCCGCTAGAGGGCTTTGCTTGAATTTGCGAAATTTGAATATTGTCTGGCCGAGACAATACAGTGCAGAATTCGAAGTTATAAATCTACGTAAGTTATTAACAATAGGTTCGGAAATAAATCGCATTGTTTTCGTCAATACGCGTCGCAAACTTCTGTTTGGAATCTGATAGAGTACTTAAAGCGTGAATCCTGTCAGCTTATAAAGGAGCACCTAACGCCGCGGAGGAGGCAACGCTAATTTACTCCGTTTCGAATTATCTACATAGCTGGAATTAATTCAGTCGGTTGTTCGGCGGGGGTTTGAGGGTCGGATCGACCAATTTTCATTAGATAATATAAATAGTTCTGGGATCCAGGAAGCTGCGAATGCACGAACCCTTTGTAATTTAAATGGGAGCCATTTAGATAACTCGCCTCGATGCTCAGATTAATGCTTTAATTATGAAGATCGAATGTAATTACCGTTGGCATCGTCGCTCTCGTCGGACCATTCGTTCGATTCGTCGTCGCTGTCGACTTCGTTGGTCCACACGGATCCGTCGTCGACGTCTGCGTCGTTTTCATCGGAGTCGTCTACGTAGGGCGCGGACCGTTTGCCCAATCCGAATTCGTACGCCATGCTTCGCTTTCCCAATCCAAAGTTATAAACCGGCAGTCTCTTGTATTCGGATACGTAAGTGTAAGCTCTCTTCTTTCCCAGTCCGAAGTCGTAGGATGGCGCTCGTTTGTGTAAAATTCGCGCGGTTTCGTGATCGTCGACGGGCTCATTTTGTTCGCCTTTCGCCGACGGATCGTGGAGGTTTCCTTCGTGGGTTTCGCTCTGAGCCTCCGGCGAGCAGAGGACTTGAGCGCCCAGAACCAACACCAGGACGCCTAACGTCAAAGCTCGCATCCTGCAAACAGAAAAAAAAGTTAGGTTAGAATCGAGACGCAATTTTGTTTTGAAAGGACGACAATCGGTCCCACAGGACAATCCTTTGAATCGCCAAAGGGCGAGGATTTGCAATTAACGTTTCTAGGAATTTCAGTCCGTATACCACACCACTGTCAAACATTTAAAACGTAAAGAACCTGATAAATTTAAATTCGAATTAATTTATTTGAAAACCCAGAGATGGCGCTAATGGCAAAACGTCAAATTTATATTTGGCCATAACAGATATAATTATTTCACACCCGACTGAACAATACGATTTGCTTTTATAAATGCAGCATATCAAAATGATAATGCTCAATAATTTAAATATAGATTTTTGCAACGTTCTGATGGTTTTACCAGTATCAATGTTTTATCAGGCTACCAATTAACATTTTATTATATGCCATCGTAAAACATATAAAGTACACCAAATAAATTTATTCTCGTGCCGTATTTAAATTCGTTTTTTAAATAAATAGATGGCGATTCTCATAGGCTAAAATATAGTTACGTCGTTGTAATGAATTTTATGATATAAATAAAGGCAAAGAAGCTCCAAGATTGAAGCATACGAAGATAGTTTTCTTAGCGCGCTGCAAGAAAACTTATAAGTGCATAATTTCCTTTGGCGACACTTTGTGCCCTAACGTCTTGAAGATTCTATTAACGTCCTGTCTTGAATTAAAATGTAATTTCGGATGAATTTTCTCGCAAATATCAAAGCCTCGGAAAGTGACATTAATTCTATTTTGAGGCGCAAATAAATTAGCTCTCACATTTGAACGTTCGGCTTTCTTCATTAATGCGAAAAACTTGATAAATTAGCTTAAAAATTCCGAGCGCGTGCTTAATATTTTTATTTTTGAATGCGCGCATTTGGACGACGGCAGTCGAAAATGTGACCATCGACGAAAATGTCGAAATCAATTTGTCGACAAAAAAACCTAATTAGCTTACTTTTAGAATTAATTATAGAGCGGCTTTAAATTCGCTCAATTATGTAAATCGAATTTTTATTGTTCGAAGTTATGAAAGATGAATAATGAATCTAGTTAAAAGGTCCCTTGATATTTTTTGCGCGGCCGCAGCGCTAATGAATATTTCAAGATGTGCCATTTAAAATGTATTTATGGCCCGATGATAATTTATGCATTTAGTTTTATCTTTATATTGTGTGTTAGGATGTGTTTAAAATAGAAAATGTCCGTTGTTTAACGGGATGATGTATTAAGAAGTTGATTAAAAGCACTGATGAAGCGGGTTCGCTCTCGTCGCCGCGAGAAACTTCGATAAAACTTCGCAGAGGTGCTTTCATCGGGGTTAGTTTGCGTTTTGGCATTTTGTAAATTGCTTTCGCCGCTTCGAAATTCGAGAGAGCTCGTTAATGTCCGCCCGCGGAACGGCTCGAACAACACGAGCGAATAAAACCCTAATTTCACATGCACAATTATGATTGGGTCGTACATATTGATTGCGGCAAATACTTAATCATTTAGAAACATAAAGGCGTAGGCCACGGAATGCGGTAGCCCTTTGAAAGGTCACGGGCTCGGGCGGAGGGCGAATTACCGAATGTGAATTGTGCGCTTGTTTTCTTTATAAATTTTAAATATGTCTAATTAATGCAGCCGACGAAAATCGTGAATTATAAATGCGCGAAAACAAATTGAAGCAGATTTTTCGAATAAAATTTACAGGTGGCGCCAGTTCGCCTTGGATGTGGCGTAAATGGGAACTAAATAAATTTGAATGATTTCCAGCATACGAACGCAGCTCCCCTGGCGGAAATTGATAGAAAATTGATCATTATTTATATTCATCCAAGAGATCTTAATTTTTAATTCTATACTAAGTATGAATTGTTTTTCGTTAACAATGAACAACGTAGAGCACTACGCCCATCGCCAGGTTATTTACGCATGTAGTCTTTATTACTGTCTTGGGCCTCGGCTGGCTGTTCGGACGTAGATTTAGAGCAAATTGGCGACCAAAGATTTACCGATATTAGGTCGGCATTTCGTTTTTATCTGCACACTATTCCTGAGAGGTTCTGAGCACTTAATATAACGCACTATTTGGATAATGAGAATCTTTGATGAGGGATATGTATCAAGGCGGAAAGGTCAATGTAATTTGGCAGCGATGGGGTCGAAAAATAAGGACAGACGCCAGGTCGATACGCCTCGAGATTAATTAAATAATACGCTGCAATAACTTTTTTGTGTTCTCGAGTCTTATTAAAAAATTCCGAGTGGTCGTCGGATGGCCACTAAAAGTGGACATTGAAAGTTTAACGTCTCCAGGTTAAAGCACCTCCGCTCGGCGTGTGGGGGCAGTCGTAAGTACTGCTTAGCGTTTCACGGCTTCGCCAACGTTTATAGTTTTCGTAACGGCCGATAGAGCGCCGGCGACACCGTTTCCGGTTGTGGCCGTCTTTTTCATTCACTTCCCGATGCTTAATTCGAGCGACCTTTGGCGTGCAGACTTATTGAAATTTATTGCGCATCGTAGAGGCTGTTCGACAATATGTGTGTCGGTCTTGCGTTTGAATTTCGAGAGCGTGCGAATTTAAACGAACAAAGCAGTTCGACGACGCGTGCCATTTCAATAAAATTTGACGTTTCGAATCAATTGGCAATAACAGTTTGAAATGCGACCACATAGCAAAAATATATTTGCATATTCTCCGGGATGCTTTGCACATGTACGCGAATCAAATAACGGAATAAATATTTGTTTCAATTAAATTTGAACGTTGTGGTATATTTAAAATAGTTTGCTATGATTAGTTTAAATAATCGGCAGATTTAGTACTTGAGAAGCCCTAAGCGCAAATTAATTTTAAAGCCCCCTCTTAAATATTTTGAGTATCCCGACATCCGTCATTCTTAGCGCACTATACGTGTGTTTATTTGCACACACAGGAAAATTACATCGAATATTAAATCACAAATGCTCGGATTTGTCTAAAATTATAAAAAAATAAATTCATTGGGATAAGAATTATTTAGTTACAATAGATAAAATCAATGAATTGGATATAGAAATAATAAACAGCTTCTTGAATTTCACCGTAAAATTTAGTGTGAAATAAATCGGTCGTATTAGAATATCGTTATCATTAAAGTTTTGAATGGTATCGTATAGAATTTAATCTTTTAGTTGTCTCTAAGAACCGCGCCCCTTTTAAAAGTGCTAGCGGTATAAAGTGCGTATTGCTGCAGCCGAAAACGCTGTAATTGGCAACTGGCGCAGCGACGAAGGCAACACAGGGTTTGATATGGCACTCATAGGCATAATCGATATATTGGGAAATATCAAAAAACATACAGATTTTTGTGCTTAATTTAAAATTACAGAGCCGTAACAAGAGTATAAAGCGTCTCGGAAGCTCTAAAGGAGGACGGAGTGGTTTGTATGTTCAATCTGTCCACTTTTCGGATCGCTGATATGATGAATGAAAGTCTACAGAACGATTACAAACTCTCATTATGAAACAAAATGGTTCGAAGAAAACTGAACGGGCGGGTTGTGTAAATTTTACAATTGGTCGAAAATATTATTGTCTTATTTAAGCGATAGCAAAGAAAAGAGGGATTAGACAACTTAGTATATATTATTAAGACGGACAGAATCCATCAGTGTTTGTTCATGTAGAGTAGAATGGTCGAGGGAAATAAAAACCATGTACAACTCTCAACCGGGTCGGTATTCTGTCTTTTGCGTCCCAAGCTCAATTGCGCCCGTGGTGGGTCCCTGAGTCCTTGTTACGGCTGAAGAAGTTGTTCTATATTTTTAATTAGGTCCTCAATATTATCTTTTTTTAAATATGAATACAATGTCGCTTTACGAGATTCGATAATGAGATTCGTTTGATGCAATAACTCTTATTATTTTCGTCCCAAACTACAAACAATAGTACAGGAGGCAGTGACCGAAATTTTGCAACCATTTCTACAAAGCTAATTATTGTTTCAGTCAATGTTTATACAATGTAAATCAGGAAAGTTACAATTTACCGAGCTTTCAACGTTGCAAAGAACAATAACGATTTTCGAAACCTGAATAATTGAACATACCGGCATTAAAGTAAAACATACAAAGCTACTTTTTTGTCTACAAATAGTTTATATTCATTATTTTTAAATAAATGTCGTTTATTTTCGATACAAGGTGGCTAGGGTTTCAATAGATGTAGCCAAAAGAGGAATGTCGCAATAACATTGAAAACTGGGAGTCCCATAGCAAATATACGCATGTAAACGGGGGATGCCCCGACAAACGGTGAGCCTGGAAAAAGGCGCACCAACTTTGAGGTCCGTGAATTTATGAGATCCGCGATTTTATTTAAAATTTGAAATTAATTCAGGAAGGCCGTCCTAAATTACGTTTTCTGTATGGGATATTGTATGCAGATATCCGTAGACATCGGCGAAAGTATCAAGCTATGTCAAACAAGATGAGAAAATCGATAGATTAATGGCAGCGGCTGTAACAAAACTTTACTGTCACCGACGCAGTATTAAGCCACAAAATTGAATTTATAGTGCAGTCTAGAAAGTGAATTAAAAACGGATTATTAAGCCACAAATGGAGCGACTTGGAAGTGTCCCAGAGTAGTCCACCGGCGATTTTCCGACCGAATTCATATTTATTTACTACATAAGAAGCTCCTGGATTATTTACGCCTTTTTTCTCCCCCATTGAACCCGAGTAAACTCGGTTTGATTGCGTATAAAATGTTTAAGAAGATCACGCTCCTCGAATACACTCGAGATTTATTTAAGAACGAATTTTACAACATGCCATTCGAGTCCCAAAACTAAAAGTCGAGACGCCGAAGATATTAGTTCAAAACGCCAATCAATCCCTAACTACTTAATATATTATTTTGCGGGTAGAAGTTTCTATTCTATTTCGAGTAGTATTACGAATCTACGCAATTCGATAAGATCTCATAAGAGTTGACGTGATGATTTATATTTAAACTGTAAACGGAAAGGATTTTCCGCCATTTACGCCGACGTCAAAAGTTGCTAGAACAATTGCCACTTTTGGCTAAATTGGATTGGGCTGTTTGAGACAAAGATAAAAATATTATGTCAGGGTTGTTAAGGTGTTAGAAGAGGACATTAAATTTGTCCGTGCTGAGCGAACGCAGAATTTGATGCCTCATTTGATATTATTGCGTCGTTTTGAAGTGAATTGCGGTTTTTGTATACAATGAAACAACATAATCATATATGAACGGGGGACATATTTGAATAATTTCGCAAAAAAATAACAAATAATCATAAATGTTATACTATCAATTTATAAACGACGACATTGTACATAGATTTTGATTGCAGTCTGATACTATTAGGGGGACCCGAATATATTCGCGTATTTTGAGACCTTAGCTCAGTTTACATCCAAACACATTGACGGAAACATCTTTGCTAGCAATTTTTTTTTGCAGAACTGTATGGTGCTTTTTTTAAAAAAATCTGCGTTCGAATGCCACAAAAACTAATAAAACACTCAAAGATGTTTATAGTGAAGTGGTAATAATCCGCAGATGCCAATATTTTTGGGTTCCCTTAATATGTCAATATGTTTTAAGTCGATTTAATGCAATTAGTAACTAAATTATACAAAGTTCATTAATATCGAAATGGAAAAATAATATTACACAATATGTGCTATTAAAGTCTACCAAATCTATTGCTATTATTGATTAATCGATCATAGCATTTCAAATTCTGCATTCTACGTTCAATTAACATAATAGTCCATGTACTTGCAAAGCCATATATTAAATCAATTAGATGCTCTTCCAATGCGAAGAAAAATGCGACAAGTTACAATGATAAATAATTAAAGTATGAGGTCTCATGTGTCCGAAGAGGATCCCAAATTACATGGAAATATGAATATGACGTGGGTGTAGAGCCGTTGTGTGCTCCTCTTCAACCTGTTACATCTGTCAAAATTTGGTTTCGCCATTTTCCCCAGACTCCAGCTTGGATTTTCCATTTATTTCCAGCACAGAGAGGGCTTCAAATGTATACTATTGTGCAGGAATGATTCACTTGTCCGACGTTGTCTTCTATTTTTTGAGAGAAGATGGGTGTAATTGGGCGTTTGGGGTACTTGCGTAAAGTAAGAATGGAAGATATACCATGTGCTATTGATTTATTAAACAATAGCATAACAAACATAACAGTCGATATTCAATATTTGCAGATGATGACCTGTAACAAATATTGCGACTCATATAAGACCTGATATGGTCCTTGCATTCTCACGAGCACTCGCCGCTCCGAATTACGGGACGAACTTCCCGTTTAATCAAACATTAATTTTTTGCTTATTTTCAATATCTCATTTGTGATTGATGCTTTTGTGATTGTTCGATGCGTAAAAATACGAATTCGATTGCATGATTTTTTAACAGTAGATGTATAAGATTTTCTTGTTTTCTGAACACACCACCGTCTCATACTTGAAGTATATCTTTATGTTATAAAGCTGCTCAATCCAGGTTTGCTCCCGTCATAAGACGCTGTCAGAACAAGGTTTTTATGTCCGACTGCAACTGGATGCCGTTTTTTCATTTCGCTTTATGTTTCGGGCTAATAAATTACTCCGTTTTGTTATGAATATATTAAATTTGAAAGAGAGCGAATAAAATGTCCATAATTTAATAGAATGACCCTTTCCACTTGTATGTCGACATTGTGTCGCTAAAACTTTTTTTATGCGCATTCGCATAAAAAAAGCTTTATGCTCTATAGAAAAATGATGAATAGGTTCAATTATTTTTGAAAACCGTATAACTTCAAAATCGCAAAAACTTATTTTCCCGTCCCTGCAGTCCTAAATTCATTTTACCAGACCAATACGCGCCAACATGGTACATCCATGTAATATTTTTATTATGCCTATGATATTTCCGCAAGTGTAAACAGCAAGTTGACAAAGTATTATCGCAATCGGATGAACAATATAGAAGCGCTTTGAATACGGACAAACAAACATTTTTTTTTATATAATAGACTATGCCTATGTTACTCGCGCAATCCTTAGCAATAAGTGAACGAAGTTTTATTGCAATCTGATGAACGATATGAAAGCGTATTAAATACGAACAAACATATATTAATTTTTATATAATAAAAATTACTCGGACCATAGGAAAAATTCTTTTTAAATACTGTAATTTAAAATCAATAACTTTAAAGTTCGTGCTTTGTCATCATTGCTGAAGTCTTTTATACTCCATTATCATTAGCAATTTATAGGTAAATCATGAAGTTGCATTTTCGCTTTTGTCTCGTGATGTGCTCCAATATTTTTTATACTTGTGGAATGAAAATTGATATAAAGACGTCTAAAATTGGTTTAGGATCCCAAGTATGAAAAGCGTATTTATGATATCGTTTTCTGTTACGGAAGTATCAAATTCGACTGCATTAGCAGCGGAATATCAATTTACCATCGAAACTTATATGATGTCGTATCAATTTGTTTTTATATTCTACAAGTATACATTGCGAAACTTTTAAAGGGCTTTAAAATTAGGCCGAAAAACAAAGGGATATTTTGCATTGTGAACAGCATCACCCACGCTGTTGAAGTAACCTGAGTTGGCGCCATATTTGAATTCGCTACCAAAATAGCCCCCCATTTAAATTATTTGGAATCTTAATACGATTAGTGCTTGTCGGTTATTTGCGCTTTCATCCGAGCAAACTATACTTGGGAAAACACAATGGAAGGTCGGGAAAATTCGGGTCACTACATATTTATGGCGACCTTTTTTTTTCTTATACACGTGTTTTTTTTGCACAACATGTTGCTCTAACATCTTTATCCTCATGAGCCCAGGAGCGAATCTCATTTTGAGCTTCGTCGCGTATTCGGATCACGAAAAGCGGAGTGAAGATATAAAAAATAATTTTTAATAAAAGAAAGCACCAACGTATGACACTTGAAGATCCTCTTTTTATTGCATGGCTTTCATTTGGAATGGCGATGTATGCAATGTAATTGTTCGGGCGTAAAATAATTTTATTACACCCCCCGGAGAGACACTTGTGGATGTTTTTTTACGACAGTCGCGTTAGCAGCCAAATCTCCAAACCGAATGACAAATTCAACGTTGCATGCGATTAATGGCTGGATGGAATCAAGTTTTAATTGAATAGGGTCAACTTGTTGTTAAATCGAATTATTTGGGTGCTCGACGACGCTAATGCGATACGTCAAACCCTTTTGAATAATTAAGATGCTCTATAAGTCTTTATCGGCTTACTGAACTAATGTTAAGTTTTCGAGTTGGGGAGTTATCGAATTAGAGCTGCATATTCGAGAGGACTTTCTTCGATTTAAAACGCCAATTATTTCACACTGCTCGCTATAATGATGTAATAGGATTAATTGAATTGAATTAAATGCGCAAAAATTGATTTATAAGAGGGAATATAAAACAGACAGACATACATTGATATGGCACAATATAACATATGTATCCATAATCAAATTCTCTTATAATTATTTAATGCATTTGTATAAAATTGAATAGGATATTTAATAATGGGGTTAAATTAAGTTTGTTTGTGCTTCCATAAGAACGCGTTTTTGGTATTTCAATAAGCCTAAAATTGATCAAGCATTATCAAAGACTATTCAATAGGTTGCCATAATAAAACATTGCTGAAATTTGGGGTCGCTTATAAATTATGAAGCCTTTGACTTAAACATCTTTATAATTATGTTTCCTAACTATACGCATTGTTTAAAAATATCAAACGCATCATAATCATAGCATTTGATGGATATACTTAAATATAATTAAAGGGTTTGTTTTAAAATTTAAAAGCATTATTTCAATATAATATTAGGGGTACCGGACGAAAATGTCGTTTTTTTAAATAAAAATCAATCTCAACAAATTCTCTTGTAACTTTTTGTTCAAAAATCTTTGGTTTTGAATGAAGCAATATCGGTTTTGAATGAATAAAGCAAGATCGGTATTGGATGAATAAATATTAGGTTGTCCCATAAGCTTATTTCGCAAATGAACATAGATCGAAATAGCTAACAAGTTAGAACGTAAACGATCTTGCACCAAGGGTACAGAAACTTTAACTGTAGCTTAATCTGGACAACATCCAAAAAAAGTTTTGCTATGCATTTGGTGGGACTGCAAGGGGGTAGTTTATTGTGAGCTACTTCAGCAAGGTGAAACGATCAATTCAACAAAATATTGTTTCCAACTAGACAATCTAAAGGATTGTCAGAAAACGGCTTCATGTGTCTTTGCTCGTCAGAAATAAATTATTATCATTTGACTGGGATATTTTACCTCATCCTCCATACTCTCCAGACATTGCCCCTTCATATTATTATTTATTTCTTTCATTGAAAAATTCTTTACGTGGTAAAAATTTTAATTCAAAAAATTATATAAAAATGTACCTTGATCAATATTTTGCCAACAAACCTGGGAAATTTTGGTAAGAAGGCATTATGAAGCATATGAAATTCGATCGCAAATACGCGACTATACTCATCAAAAGGATAAAAAGGAGCTCCTTTTGGCGACATAGTTTCGAATACATACTCCAATTTTATCTACTATCAAAAGAGTTCGAAAAAAATATAGAATTATCCTTTACTGCAATGAATTTTTGACATATTGAAATTCTTAAAGATTTGCTTTCGTCACTTTCTACTTTGTTGAGCCTAAAAGTGATCGATTTTTTAACATTTTTTTTTAAAGCGAAAAGTATTAAATATAGAATGTTGATATTTAGTGTGTTCACTAGACTATATTTATTGAACATAAAAATATTTTTTAAAGTTTGACAAATTATGTTAGTGGAGTGGGGCGAGCTATATCTGTCGGTGCACGAGCGATGACATTGTTCACCATGGAAGTCTTAAGTCCTAAATAAATGATTTGCAGTAAATAAATTAAATATATTTTTACTCTGTATAATATTATGTACAGCTTAGATTATAATAAAAAAAATATATTGGAAAATAAAAAAAATGTGGGTGATCAAAAAAAAAAATTGTGTTTTTACCAAAATTTTTTGTAGTTTTTTGTTTATTAATTAAACATTTTTGAATATTTTTGGATAATTGTAGTCTATATGATGAAGACGTTTATTATACACGTGCTTGCCAAATTTCATAAATAATGCTCATCTAAGCTGTGTAGGAACACTTCCATGAGTTTGAAAAAAGTAGTTTCGAAAAAAAATATTTTTTCATGTTATATGAGTATTCCCATGGATATACAAATGACATACTCACCCGTATCTGTTTTTTTTTTTTAAATGTTCCATGATGTAATTTACATATCTATGGATATGCAATAATCGCTCATTTTACATGTTTTTTTAATGGGGATGGATATGAAAACGATGGGTATCCATCCGCAATTTGATGTTATTGTATAATACCACTAACGTGTATGGAACTCATTCAAGCCTCAAAAAAATGCTCTCATTGCTGTTTTTGAGCTGGAATTGTTTTTGTGCAATGCATTTATGGCTCGATGATCAAAACTAACGAGTGCTTGATATGCACGATGCACTCTATCGATCTTTCGAAACTATTTTATAATGCAACAAGCTCGCACGCTGAAAGTTTCGACGTCACGAGTGGGTGGAATCAAAGTTCCGGTTGTTGAAAGTCCAAACCCTGGACAGGACGTCCTTCAGAATGGCCGTCCCTGTAATTAGCTGATTATACGGTGCCCGTGCATTTAGACCATACGCGGGATCCTAACTCAATTTGCCCTCGTCCGATAGGCATTCTGGTCGACAAATTCCACGAATTTATTCCACACCAGATATTTGATACTGTTGCACCCCTCGGGAATATCCCGAGTGAGGGTAGATATCCAAGCCGACACGTCAGGATGAATTTCGCCCTTTGTGTTTGGGGCTATCTCGAAATAAGTTCGCAGCCGCCTACTTCTCGTCATTTGCTTATTTGTTCTGTTGAGTAAAGGGCGAGATTATTGTATGCTGAGAATGGCTCTCTTCGAGATACGATACGCATTACCGGCGACGTAAATCGAAAAGTAAATAATTTATAGGGAAAAGCCCTTTTTTGCACCCCCTTCTCGTGGGAAAATGTCTCGCCATAAATGTGCTAGGGGGTGAAAAAATAAGTTGGAATATCGCGTAATGAATGCGACGAAATTTGCCGAGAGAAATTCGCAATTCGGAAATATCCCGGAAAAATAATCTGCGCCTCGGACAAATATAACAATTGTTTATTATTTGCTGAAATGAATTTTCAGAATTGTCACTTTAGCACGAATAACATTGATATTTTATAACAAAAATGTTACAGCTATAAATGATAAATTCAAAGTTATTTTTGGCGATATTTTGGCAATGCAAAACATAAAGGATGTAGGCATATTTACCATTAGGATAGGACTATACAAATAGGAATTTTAGATGGGAAAGGATCTATCAAATCCAATCAACAATGGACAGTCGTGTGCTATTTTATTAATAGCTTCAGTATTTATTAGTTTAAATCCAAGACATTTGAATAAACCTGGATAGAGACGATCGAATGGAAGTAGGGAATCCAATCCCGGGATCCCGGACAGTTTTAGATGCTCATGAATCCCGGGATTAATAAACGTAAACCCGAAAAATTCGTGGCGTAACTACTAATTGGAGAGCTTAGGCAACGTCTAGGGGCAGTAACTGTTTGATCTATGTATACATATTTATATATAGTACATATATGTTTTTAAATTGTTATATTAACCTTTCGCTACCGGTGATGTATTTACTACACCTCGACTCTAATAATGGGAATATCGATATGAAATATAATAGATACGGGGTTCATATTTTTTTTATTCTTCCGTAATATAATTATGAATCACATCAAAGTATTATATTATAAAAGTATTCATCTGCAGCGACGTATATAAATAATTTGTTATGTTTATTCAATATGTGATATGTGGCCCATTTTAATATCGGGTGACGTTATAGGTGTTAAGTTGTTGCATTATAGCTGCGACGTTATTGGTCTTAAATATATAATAAGGGTTCTTGCTATCTTGAAATCTTACAATTTTGCAATCATCTTTAAATTGAAAATGAAGCCTGCGTATCATATAAATATTGGAAAAAATGCATAGTATCAAATTTATTCAATCCTTTCGTATATGTGACGATTGAACAATCGGTACCGTATCGTGGAAGATATCCATTCCACTGGAACAAATATGGAATAAAAGAATGGCGTGTTTGCCGTAATAAAACAAGCTTTGTATGGAATATGGAATATGTTTGTAAAAACCATAGGGAATTCGCATAGGAAAATCAAAGAATGCGAACTGTATTTGATTTGATTTTATAAAGAAGTTGAGATGATCACGATATAGTATTTATACAACTATACTTTCAGTTCAAATTATTTATTATGATTAAAATATTTCCAACTATTTCAACGTGAATCTCTTACGATAAGGATTTTAATACAAACCCTGTGCGCCGACCCAAAGCATTCCCAAACAAGAGATTTCTTTCGAGTATTTTTTCAGCTGTAAAATTAACGACTGCATCTGAAGTGCAGACGTTTCTACAAATTAACCACAGACGAATCACATTAAATGCTCTTAATTAGAAAGCATTGTTCATCAAGATCTATTTTCATATGGATATTGAAGAAGCCCTAGCATTGCAATGGGTCATTTGTGGCGTATGTTAATAGACTAGAACATTCTAGTATCGATAAGAGTTCAATATAATGCCATAAAAGTGGTTAAAATCATTATTTCAATGATGGGATTTTATATTTATGATCTAACTGTAGGTATGCGAAATTAAAGTTGCTCGAAGTCAGCTCGAAATTGCTCGAAGTCAAGTTTAACTCGATATTTTGTCGCATGTGGTTGAATTTTCGAAGCAAAAATGTCAAAATATCTTAACAAAGGAATGAAAGGTAGAGAAGTTCGAGGAATTTAAAAAAATACATTATCATGGGAACCCGAATGGGGTCAAAAGCTGGTGCAAATGGCAGAAATTCATTGCTTTAAAAAATATTCAATGCTTGAAGATCTGACTCCATTTTTTGGCCAAGAGACAAAACAGCATCTCTTACCGATTTATAAAGATTTGTACAGGGATGAATTACTTCAAAGATGCTTGGCTGGCTCCAAAGCACCTGCATTCTGATGTAAAAATCATTGAAATATTAACATACATTGCTGCTGGGATATTTAATAACGACTACAGCTTCATTATGAAGATGATGAATATATTAAATATAATTATTGGCACCTACTGTAAAGTTTTTGCTGAAAATACCCATGAAGCGCGGGTAGCGAGGTAGAACCGTAAGAGTCTTTCTGAGACAAAAGCAGCTCGTATAGCCTGAAAATAACAGTTAGTCGAAGATAATCAACTTTTTGAGAAAGCTGAAGATCTATTACATGCACTTAGAATCATTGGTTAATCGGTAAATCACTAAAATTGATAGTTTTATCGCATTGAAACTTTAAACAAGATTATCTCGAAATTGGATTTTCAAAATTTTTGCCAGTTATAGCTTAAAAAGTTGTTGATCGATCTGATTGAAATTTTGGGATGTAGCTCACTATAATATTATTTAGTCAATAAATATTTTTTTTGTGGTAAAAATTATTAAGAAAATAGTAAAAATGTATATGTTATGCAATACCTAAAAATTTCAATTTATCTCAGAACGTATTTGTTCCTTTTACGTATTCACAAGCCTTGATGAATAATATATCAAACGTATTTTAAATTTTATTAAATATATTTCACATCATAAATGATTCAAGCTTTCATATTTCTCGATCGTTACCTTATACGACTATTGCCGAAAAAAGAAGGCAAAAAGCGCCATAAGATTCTATGAGGTCGCCCGAAGCGAACGGAGACCGTCGTTCTTAAATCTTTAATTAACCGAAGAAAAAAAATCGCCCCGGAAAAAATTCCGCCTGTGGGCCGTCGCCTCTCCGGCTTATACGTGTCTGCGGCCCAAACTAATGCCGGTTTATCCGCCAGGCGGCGCTCAGGTGCAAATATAAAAATGTCGCCCGACGAGACCATTGGACGCATCCAATACGGGCTAGATTTAATTTAATAAATATTTCAGCATGTTTACTGTTAGGGGCTGCAAATTTGTTGCGGCGACATGTTTGCAGCGTGTGCTCTGGCGAATTATATCAACCCTGGTCGTTTCAAAGTGCAAGCTCAGGTGCTAGAGCGAGATGGCGCCGTTATTGTACATAAAAAGTCCTGGACTCATTTCACGTGTCACTCTAATAAAACAGTTCGCGATTTAGATAAGGGAGAGATAGGAGAATTTAATATGCTTGAAAATGAGACAATATATCCGCTCGAAACGCTTTTTAAGTGACCGAGCTGAAAAGCATATAAAAATACATTGAAATACGGATTATAAGCGTTGATAGTCGCTGCGACATCTGTTGGTGATATTTTGAATTGAATTATCAGGGTGATGCATAAGTTTTTAGCTTTTTATTTTCACAGCGGTGTTTCGGTTGCAGTCCAATATGTTAACTGAAAATAAATTTATTAATGATGCAAAGACGATTGAGAGCATTGGATTTGCCAAAGCCGTAACGAGGGTATGAAGCGCCCGTGGCAAGTATCTAACTTGTGTCCCCACACATTTTTTAAAAAAATAAATAAAACTATTATACGCAATATATCAAATACTATTACAATATATATTTAAAAATAATATACGAATAATAGTCTCAAAATGTGGCCGTACGAGCTGCCAAGACGAACAACGCAGTGGTCGACCAAATGATGTGACCACGCTAGAAATGGTGAAGTAAATCCTCAAATTGGTATTGGATGTCCATCGATTTTAAGTGCGAGAACTAACAGATATGACAGACCTTTAAAAAATGCTGTACATTGCATATTAGCTGAACATTTGGATATGAGAAAGCTGTGCGCAAAATGGGTGCCGCGTTTGCTCACAATGGAACAGCGTTGTGATGGTGTTTAATTAATGAATGTTTAATAAGGCCGATTTTTTTGCATCAATTCATAACCATAGATGAAACATGGGTCCATCACTTTACATCTGAGACAAAGGATGGGGATCCTCCACTGACCTGAGCTGTTTATTGGTCCCGCTATTCGGGAGCATACCAGCCCCTTCAACAAAAGTGCACAGCAAGGTGCAAAACCTAAATTAGCTAGATTTTGTAACTTAAAACTAAAAAACTAGATAGCAGCATAAATTCGGTGGAAGTCTACACTCGTTCGCGACCTCATTTGGTGTGAGCCACTTATGTAAGTTAGGCTCTGAGGGAGCTTCCGTGATCGTACAGATCATAGAAAATGCCCTAAAAGAGGACGTAGTGGCCATAAGATCTGTGTGTTCAACCGGTCCGCCTTTCGGACCGCTGACATGATGAATGAGCACCTCGCGATTGGATGCCATACCTGAACATGTCTACAGAACGATTACTCATTACAAAACTGAGTTGTCTGAAGGAGACTGGTCGGGTGGATTATTTAAATTTTACAATCTGAGTCGTACAAGTCGAAAATATTATTGTCTTATAATTTCTTAACCTTTTAGCTGCTAGCGAATTTAGAGATATATATTTTATTGTCTAAAAACAACTTGTGTATCCTAGCATATGCATGCATACCACATGCCATCCTGTGGGATCATTTATGCGTTTTGAATATTTCTTGTTCAGGGTTGTCACAATACATAATTAATATTTTTTTATGATAATATCCATAACAAAGATCAACATTCATGGCAAATATAATACTGTTTTATTTTGTGTGTTTGTACTTCAATGGATTATTACTTGTTTAGATTCTTTCAGCATTTTTTCATTGTTCAATAATTCAATTCATTGACATTTTATATTATGGAAGCCTTAAAATTATTTTACCCGATGAGATTCGCTTGAACAATTGAACTTTTTAATGCGTTTATTGCATGATGTTTTACATGTTCAAATCAATAGAATAACTCACATTGCGATTAGGTATAGCCGTCGCTAAATGCATAAAATATGCTTTGCCAAAGTCACAACTAAGCTCCTTTAGCAGATAATCTTATTAAGGCACATTGGGGTGGTGGTATATCGCATAGACTTAGTGCTGCGATAAATAAATGCTTAGCCCGGACTTTAGGGGTTGAAACAAATTTACTCGCACATATATATATGCTCAAAGTATTGTTTAGGGCAACGTATAATATATAGCGATTGATCTGGGTATAATTGATAGTGTAAGGCGAAGAAATATGATTTTTATTGGGGTGTTATTCGAATAGATTTGACAGACGTCATGGATAACCTTTATTATTATGATGGTACGATATTTTGGCATACTAATCGAATTTTATTTATTTTCTCGATTTATATATTTGGAAACAATGCAATAAAGGCTGTGTCGATCGATCTGTTTTTCATCATGTTCGAATATAACCCTCGCAAGGAATAATAAATGGGGTGCCTCTATTTAAGGCCACAATTGCCGTTATGTGGGACGCTTTTAGCCGCGGTAATACGATGCATTTTCATATTTTATAATGCGGCTTTCATGAATGGCTGTGGTAAAAATAAACGTGGAAAGTCGATGTAGTATTAAACATATGGTGAATTTAATTTCTGGCTTGGTATTTGGCCTGTTTGCATAATAGCGAGTGCTTTTGATTAGATGTCGGATTTATAAAGTGGTATTTTTGAGTTCGAATACCACCAAAATCCATCGAAAACCGCGTCTAAGCGATGTCTTAATCCGTGTTCTTGAGTGATGTTTTAGCAATCAAGTGTTACATATTGATGTGTTTAAATTTACATGTTTGAATAGACAAAGGATCTTTTTAGGATGTCATATTCGTTCGTCTTCCACAGATGGATATATGAGAAAAATATTATTTAAATAGGTTTTTATTGTTTTTAGCGATAAGTTCGCATTCTTCAACAGACGTTAAGGCTTCTGAACAACATTAAGCCATTATTTAAAATAGCTGGAGGTATCCAAAAGTTTTCTAAATTCATATGAGCGTATATAATTACATACAGATGCCCAAGATGGAATATAACTTATCGCCGAGTGGGTGCAATCTTTAATTAAGTTCCCGGTTAACCGGATTCAATTAAACGGGTAACATTACACGTTAAAAGTTTTAATGAAATTTTCATGGGATTCATCCTAAATATTACAAGGGCGGCAACAATGGGGGGTGAAATGATTCAAATATAATTGCATCGTTCATCTTGATCGGATCTTGGGACCGCTCAAAAGCACGGGGGATTCATTAAACCTGCTCTGGAAAGTAGCCGGGGATTTTATGTATCTTTTGAAGTTATATTAGACCAGCATGAGGAAACTGTTCAAGTTTAATGTAAGTTTAAAGCCGGGCAAACTAATCCCGAAGTGTCCCGTCTTAAATCTTTACGCGCGTTACGTATCTGCCAGATTGAAAGATCCCGATACAGTTTGGTTCGGAAAAATTTAATATGGAATTAAGATGGACTCATTTTTGTCGCGATGGCACGGGATCATTTTTCGTTATTAAACTTTAAGTTTCATTTCATAAAATTCGCGTCGGACATAGTTTAAGCTTGGCTGTCGCCGGATTATGATGAACGTTCATACTTGACGTTGGATTTTACATTCTGCAGAGATCCGGGGAGAATCTTTCTATTTTTCATTCTGCACCGGCTATTGAAATGGAAATTAATTTCTGGATGATATAATAACGATAAAAAATCATCCTTCATTGAAGAATTTAATGACTTTATAAAAGCTTTTATTCCATAGAAGCCACAAAGGCATAAGCAGTTTTTATATACAGATTTATTCACTTCGATTAATATGCATTCCATGTTACGTCCCTATAACATATTGCATTGTTAAAATACTATAGAAAATTTGTTGAAGTTAAAATGCCTACAAAAAGATGATTGAATTTGGACAATGATGAGCTGATGATTTTTCTTAGTGACTCAATGCTTGATCCAATCAAAATATATAGCTTCAATATATAAAATTTACATATTTGTTATTGTTATTGAATATTTTGGCATTAATTTTTTTAAAAATTGAAAAAGTTGCGGTGTTTCAAATTGGTAACACTTGATTTGGCGTTTTTAATATATTTGTGTATATGAATGATTTTTTCCCAATATATCAGATTTATCATATCCTTGAAATATATTTAATTGTAAATCTTCAATTATCAACATATTGGTACATGAGAGTTATCATTTTAAATGAATAAAATGGAGATCAAAGCCAGCTTCATTATCCGTGGCAAATTTCCATGATCATGTTTATCCTTTGATTCGCTTTAATATATTAAATAATTTCGCAATATTGGATATCTTACGAAATAAATTCTAAGCAAAGCCTTGAGATATCATCACTACAATTTGCCATTGAGCCTCGGCCAAATGTGTCGAGGATTGACATAATTTTTGCGTTTTCCCAAATATATTTCACGCCAGTCGGACCCTCATCAGAATTCAAAAACAAAGTCCTACAATGATTTCCTGTTGAATTATTCGACCTTTAACAATGAGATTCAGCCCGAGCATGAATTCAAAAACATATCAAATAGCAAAAATGTCTCGCATCTGACAGGAGGACAATCCTTGAATTTTTTCATCGCGCTTTAATGTATTTATTAAAATTATTTTCGAAGAGTCTTCGAATCATGTTGCTTGTGTAGAATTAATCCCCGTGCATATGGAGAGCTGGATGAGGGTCCACAGAGATTATAGTTAATAAAAGACGATCTCCCGACATTCGAGGATTCCTCTTTGTTTGCACGGGAAGCGCTTATGTTTTATTGGATGCGTCCCCAGCCCGGGGAAAAGAATCGGAAGACGTTTTATTAACTTCACATTTTCCGCATTCAAACGGAAAGTTAAACCGGAAGAACAAGCGGTGAACGATCCTTGTTTTATTTCGCTTCAATCTCTTGAAGGGTCTTCCCGCTGCGGATAAAGTTTCTATGTCCACGTACGATAAATGCGAAAACAAAATTGAATCTAATTAAGTGTCCAGAGTTTACTCTGCAATTTGCGACCATCTTCATATTAGGCTGCTCTATCTTAATGAAAATTCGCCAAAGGCCACCTCTGTTTGAAAGAAATTTAATAAAAATAATGTGTTTGTTCGATGCGTGGTAGTGTATTTTTATATATTTTTCTGCCATAATCATTATAATTTTCGTCATTTCATTTGATTTTTCAAGATTTATCCAACAATATCAACGCTTTTATCAATCCTCTCAGTTTTTACTTTTATTATAATCAACAGATTATACTAAAATTGGATTGAGACGATTGAATGGAAATATTTATATTATGTCCACCCGAAAGAAATCCATAATTTTTACACGCTCTCGTTTGTACCCAGATTTTTCAGCTCATTTTTGTGTCATAAATCTTATTTTATTATTAAAGATAAATATGGCATTAACTTCGGAAGCTTATTTTATGCGTTGGTTAAAAATATGACTGGATTCGGATGTCACGTAATACTGAAATCGTAATAGAAAGTCGCGCTTATCGAGGGGCGAATTGATCCAGGGGAATTCAAACTTAAATTGCGCAAAGGCTCTCTACTTTTCAGTTTTAGCACACTATTTAGATATTTAAAGAATCATTTAAATACGAAAAAAATAAAAAACAAAGATGAAATCTAAAATCATTTGAATTCGTATTTTCAACCGAAATGATCTATTTTCTATAAAAATGCGTTATAAAACTTGCAAAATATATGAAAAATGCTATTGATTAGTTGAAAATAATGTGGATGATTATATTTTATATTGGCTTGTGTAAAAAAATATACTTTTAAGATGAAAAATTAAAATAAAATGGATTTCTTTCGGGATGACCTAATATATATAATATTTATTTTCTTTAAAATTATTTTGAGTCCTGGAATTAAATTTAAATTTAATAATAAGTTTGCTGCTGAATAATTTATTACATCTTTCAATAGAGATAAGACGACTTTCGTTCGTGTTGTCTTGAGAGTAGGCGTTTGTTTTGATAATTAAGATACTCGCATCATTCATATCATTGATTTATTTTGTTATTTCTCCTTGACTATTCTGGTGTAGTGTCATTAGTCGAGTATTATCACTCTTTTACAAAATCTACTCCTTCAGAAGTGAATTGGCAGACTTGCACGATAACCCTGTCCTTTTATTTACGCAACATCAGAAAGCAGATACCATGCAAGTTGAACATTATGAAACATTCCGAAGAAATGAACAGATATGCTATCAACAGTGTTAAGGTTCATTTATTGAGCCTGGTTCATCATCAAGCTTATTACACAGTGTGACGGAGCTGACAGAATATTTACTTTAGAATGCAGCGTCTATGTTCTCCGGTTTGAAAGGATTAATATTGCAACATTATGATCATATAATTAACGGATTATAGTCGATCCTTCTTTAGTGTCGATATATGGACCACGCTCTAGAAACAAAGCGCTATAGAAAGTTAGGCGCCCATACAAAATTGGTACGTGTTTAGTTTGTTAACAAATGCAAGTGACTAACCCACCTAAATGGGTATTGACTCTACGTATTTTCCCGTTGCTTACGTAAAATACGCCGCAAATGAAGTAGACGCTATAGGAGGATTGACTGTATATGATAAGCAAGTAAATTCAAATATATTAAGTATATTTTAAATTCAAAAACTATTCCATATGGAATAATAGGTATGCAAATGCGAGTACACGGTAGAATTGGATTTAATATCCAACCGACACGGCTAATGCATGCAAATATTCATAAATCGGAAACTAAAATTCATGTTCAGATTAAAAATGAACCATATACAAAATGCTCCGACTAAAGCTGATGTGAAAATGAAAACAAACGACTCAACAAGTATTTCATATAATGTGTTCGCCGCACAAAGCCGTTAGTGTATAAACTATAAAGGGCTCATTCTGCCCTATGGGTCAATTTGCACGAAGAATATAATTTGTTACGGCTGCCTAGATTGTAACAATGGATTCTGGCGCCTCGAGAACCGGAAAATGAGACCCAAAGATTTTCCCGTTCCGGACGATGAACGTCCTTAAGCCCCGACAGGAAGACACCGCGACGGAAAGTGGAAAAAACAAAGTCTCGCCGTGGATAAAGAGCTGGCTTAAAAAAATATTTTTCAACTAAAATAAGACCGCCTATTGATGTTTTCGCGCGAATCCTTAAATTCCTCCAGGATAGGAAAATATTTGAGCGACGTAAAATTCAGCATTGAGGCGAAATTTCAATCGAGCAAAGAGCTTTTCCGTTTTTCTGGCGATAAGTTTGCAAGGAGATAAGATTCCGTCAATTGGATGTCTCGATAAGCGAACATTTGTCGCATAAATGTCAAATGCTCATGTATTTCTTTGCTCTTCGTCCATTCAAAATGATGGAGACTACTTTATAATTTACAACAAATCTCATACGTTACATAGTATAAATAGAATAAATCCTGAAATATTATTGTGGAGGAACGCGAATATTATTTTAAATTAAGAAAATTTCATAGTATATGAGGAATATTAAATACGCTCATTGGCCTATATATAGGACGCTTTGTTTGCTTATGTTATCTACGATAAGTGAATTATGATAACATTATACACCCCAAAAGGTCAAAAATCATATGAATGATTCATGGATTTATTTTAGTCAAAAAAAATAGCCATTTTTTGGGTCAGTTGTGGGTCGTTTTGGCCTTGGGTCTTTAATTTAGGTATTGGGTGCTAATGAGCTATTAGAAATTGGCGATATTTATAGACGTTTTATTGATCTGTTTAATGAAATGTTTCAGTATGCGATAGAAGTATCAGCAATATCACAACAAAGATATTAGGGGGATCCGAAAGTAATCGTATATTTTGAGATCTAAGAGCTAGTAAAATATTCAAAGATATTTATGGTGTGCAGTTCGCAAATGCCAATATTGATTCCAGAAATTTAAATCGGGTATAAAAGCTTAAGGGATGAACCGAGACAGCAAAGCGAATTTAAAACTTATCGGAAAACGAATAGGATGGGTGTTATTGAGTAGGATGGGTACTGCAAACCTTGATTAAATACATTGAAAAGAACCCCCCCAATTCCAATCCCTAAGCTTGGATTGACCTGAAGTTATAATCGAATCCTACGTAATGAATTTGAGCTTTTTCAGTCAATTTTCGAATATTTTTGGGTTCTCCTAATATACTGGTCTGTCATAGAGGCATAGTTTTTAATGCATGTAATGAAGAATTAAATATGTCTTTCATTTTTATGCAATTCAATGAAATGATAATAAATTTGAGTCTATGTTTTCTATTCAAATTTGCAATAAGAAGGGAATGTCCTAAAGTTCCAGTCTCAGTCCCAGTTATGCAACATTATGCTTTATGAGTTCCAACATGGACAAATTGCAAATTTCGCTGCAGAAAGCAATTTTAGCGCATTGAGTGATGATGCAATAAAATATGGATGGTGCCAAATGTAAGTCATAAAATATCCTTTGAGGAATTTCAACGTTTCAACGGATGGATATTGAACGAATAAATTTAAGCATCATTAAGTGTATGCAAGGATAAGAATTAGGTCGTTCCCAGAGATTTTTAATCCTTGTCAATACTGTGATTTTACAGTAAAACTATGTTTGATTATGGGAATAATTTGTAAAAGTCAAATTTAAGAGACATCAACGCCCATGCTCTTTTCGACTTGAATTTAAAGTATACATTTTATCGCGATGGTGTGAAATATGAAATGGCGTATCCAAGTTCACAAATTGAATAGCCAAGCAAATGCTATGAGATTAAAGAGTTTAATTTCAACGGCATTACGGGTGCAACACAACGGGATAAGTATAAATCAGCTTAATACGGAAAATGGTCCCGTGGGAGCAGGAGAGGCGTTATTATAACGTAGACGGTTAATCCCGCGAAAGTCCATTAATCAGTGTATGCTCGGCGAGACTCTTTGTTCATGTCGAGAGTAATTATTTTGTAAAAATGTTTAAAATGTCCGCACAGAGCTTCCTGTTTCACATTGTGGAATTCTTATTCAAATTGGGGCGGCGTAATGGCGGATTACACCCTTTCGCCAGTGACCTGTGCGACTCCCATTTCGAGTGCACCTCGTAAATTTGACGGAAATGTTTGCGGCCCTTTTAATTATTATTTATCAGCCTCTTTCGTCGGATCGAATTATAAAAGGCGTTTTTTTTGCGTAAGATAATATTTTATCTGCCGAAAAGGGATTAGCTTAAATGTACACCGAATTTCAATTAGCGTTTCACACGTCGCGATGCTAAAATGGCGCGGTGAATTTAAATGTCAGCGAGGATTCGCGGAGGCGATATAAATAGTTGATGCTTAAAAAAAAATGCGATTAAATATCATTTTTGTAACATAAATGCGAAGGTTTCGTTTTTAATTAATCTCGGTATAAATAGCTTTCATGATATAAAAACATATATTTTACATGCAGACTCATTTTACATAGTTACACATGAAGATTCGGAATTTCAGTTAGTCAAATATCGATTGTGATTTTTAAAGGTTTTGTGCAATATTTTAAAAGTTCGACTATTTGAAATAGATGAAATTGATTTATATTTTAATTTTCTTTAAACTTTCACTTACTGTACTAAAAATACCCGTGCGCTACCATGATATGTATTTGGTACACCATATGAAATTCTGAAAAACTATGAATCCCGTATCTATTATATTTCATATTGATATTCCAATTATTAGAGTAGAGTTGTAGTAAATATATCATGGAGAAAAAAACGGTTAAATACGAAGGCATTGTTGCTATTCCTACTTTTTTTTTAGTAACATTCAAAAGGATGCTGTCTACAAAACCGTTAATTTTTTCTTCACGAGTACAATTTCAGGCATAACGTAAACCAAGCACGTAGAAATATCAACAAGACTTTCGAAAAAGAACCAATTTGTTTGTGTAGTGTGTAGTTTTGTGAAGATTTATTCAAAAAATGGATTATCAACGCCAACAGGAAAATATTTAGATTGTGGTAGCCAAATTTGATGCTTAAAAAAGAGCTCCTAGTTACTGAACGGTGGACAAATATGGTCATAATACATTATCAGTATAGATGTATTGTCGCAAAATCGAAAATAAACATCAGAAACTAAAAATGAAGCAGCCAATTCCTATAAATAGGTATTGGCCCATATTAGTCCAAGACTTCAAAAATCGTGGATACCATTTCTAAATTAAAAGTTTTAAATTACGATAATTTGTCACATATATCTTATTTATCAGATAAAACAGATTTTCACCGTTTTTGCTAATTGGATTACTTTTAAAAAATAAAAGTTTCTATACCAGAATGAGGTAACTCTATTTTCTTTGTTGTGAAAGTGCAGACGTTTATAATAATGCATTAAACAATGTAGTTTTTCATCGATAGAAGACTATTGAAGCTAATGGAGATTATATTGAGTGGATATTTTTTTAAAAATTATGGCGTTTTGATTCTCATATTCGAATTCCGAACGTTGATGTGGTACGCCCTAATATTTTCTTATTTTTAAGGGGCCACATCTGTCATCAGATGTATTTAATCTCTATAGGAGAATTTCATAGGAAAATTATTTTTCATACGGTTATTTTCCATATGTATACCTTTTTTTACAAACCTTTTTTTAAACACTTAAACCGCACAAAAATAAATTGTACATAAAAAGTTATGACTTGCATAAAAAAAGTGAAGATGCGTTCCATGGATTTTAAAACCCGCATAACTTTGAAACAGCTATATAAAATATATCCAAAATCGCATAAAAAAAGTTAATAAAAAACAGGAAAATAATAAGGCAATTCAAAAATAACATTTTTGGTAACATTTAAAGGACGTCTTGCATAATTGGTAAAATTATAAAGATGTCAGACATCTGGCATCTTCGGAAGAAATAGTATACCCAGTGTCAATGTCATCATTTTTTCTATGTAGATTTTCTCTTTCCAACAATATAATTCATAATTAGTAAAGATGTCACTATAGTCCCTAACTCGCATTTTTAATATTGTTTAAATAGTTAAAAAATAAATTATGACATAAATCTGGTCGGAATAATAGACGATTGTAATAGAGAAAAAAACCGCATAACTTCGAAATTGCTCAATTATGTGGACCCAAAGCTTCGGATTGAGATGATTGATCACAATCTTGATTTGAATCCGATGTTTCGTAAAAATAATTCAGAATTTAACCCATTATATCATTACTTTATTAATGAATTTTTCATGCATTATATATTTATTTTTATGCAATCAATTTTTATCGAAGATATTTTGGGTTATTCCTACTGAAGTAATATTTAATATGGGTACAATATCGCTAGAAAATAGATTTGAATATTGGTTCTCAAACAATATCGGTAGAATTCCATTATATTCGAATGCATTCTCCAGGGATCGTTTTAACCAAATATGGCTGGATGCTGCATTTGAAAGTAATCCCACACGGGAATCCGTCTTTGAAAACTCGAATTCAAAGCGCTAGTATATTTTTTTTGTGGAATACATAGATTTCATATGTGTTTATGTGTCGTTTATTATTTCTGAAAGTTTCGATCAAATTGAATAAAATCCTGCATATTTTTAGTTGAAATATCGTCGATCTTCTGGTAAATATTATCGAAAAATTGGGTCGTTCGCTAAAAAGATTTAAATTTAAAATCTTTTGATATGGACAATTAATTTGCGAACGTTCATATGGAAACACATCCACAAACGAACGATGGAATTAGGTTACTATTAATGTTGGACAGCGTGTAGGTGGTAAATTCTAGCTCCAAACGAAACCAAATTAGGGAACAAGTCTCAATGATCGGATAAGTAGACTTTTTCTTACAAAGGGCCATCTAATTTACAATAATGAGTTGCTTGTTTCGCAATCGCATACGTCACATACGTACGTCGAATTTATAAGGATTTACGCTCCTTTGAGACTTGCAGATTGTAACAAAAAATATTAAACCCAGTCGAAATCCAGGATTCTAATTATACCGGCAGGATTTATGAATATTAATAAGTCGATGCGCATCGTATAAATTATCCGGGGGGGGAAGAAAAAATGGGATGTGTCGGCGCTTTGTCCGGGTTATTCCGATGTGTTTTTATCGCAAAGTTTTCACATATTTTCCTGTTTTCGAAACGTAATTAAATGTCAACTTGTTGGCTCTGTTTGGGATATTTTACAAAATTTTCTTTAACGAAAATATTCCAACTTAAATAACGAGCCGAACATATTACGCGACAAATTCGTAATTATAGATATGGCAACAAAAGGGCAAATGTATGTTGCTTTTTAACATAGAATTTATGCAAATTTAATAAAATACATCCCAAATAAAGGACATTTTAGGATCAGACGATATTAATAATGTTGTCCAATTATTCTTTAATCAACACATGGTGTTTGGAACAAATTTAAATTTTTGAGGCAAGTATTTGTAACCAGATCCTCGTTCTTCCGAGCTAACTTTTAATGACTTTCTAATATTATTTGAGCGACCGATCCGACGACGCTTGTGTATTCTATGAAAACTGGAAAATCGAGCCCACAACTAACGATGGATCGCGTGTCAAAGGTTGAGAGTCGATGAATTTTAATGACTTCTAACGTCGAACAAGTGCTTCATTATAAGGGCGATTATCGACGAATCAAATGAGTCCTTATGAGCAAACAACGCTGCATTGTTCTTCATATCGAATACTCCCACATCGGAAAATTATAATGATTCTATGAATCACATTAAAATGTTCTGCAGAATATTGAACACACAAGGCGCTCTCTTGTTCAGTCTGATTTTTTGCAATTATCGAATCGTTTTCGAGTCACAGATTCTAAGCTTAGCATTCAGTCGTCGTGGTTTTTAAGATTGAAATAAATCGTCTTCAATACAAATTTATTAGGGCTGAAATCTCTCAATGTGGCTTGGTTCCCTTTTCCGAGATAAAGCGATGAAAGATCATACACCCCTGGGTGAATTTTAAATTTAAGCATATTTTTTGTTGCTACGAAGTCACATCGTAATAAAGCCGCGTACTAAGAAGTCTTTCCACTCGAGGGGTTCAATTTAAAAAGTTTGCTCAAATATTCAATAACAGTCGCTACTCGATCTTAAGTTTTCTAGACTCCGCTGAGACTTTCCAATATATATTCAATGACGAATTTATAGATATGTTTCGTATAAAAAAATGCAAATCTAATAAAATAACGTGTCTTTTCATTTGACTTACAGAGGTTCTGCCACAAACCCTCCGGGGTAGCTTTTGCTACTTGAAAAGAAACTTCCGTCTATCAAAGATCAAATTAGATTTAAGTCACGATCTTACTAGTTATTTGAAAACAGATTTGTATATAAAAATCGAAATAGAGTCTATAAATATAAAATCGTATGCTTTGTATAGGGAATTTCAATAGAGACGCTCAATTTTTTTAGAGTATAGCAACCATGTTATTATAGCAAAATCTATTAAATTTATTGCAAATTATTTAATAATATATGGCAATTATTATACAAGGTTATAATATTGAGCAATATGGCTATCTTATATCGCAAATGTATGCATATGAATTGCTAGTACACTCAAACCTCTTTTTGTGCGATTTCGAAGTTATGCGGTTTTTTTAAAGCAATTTTTTCATATATCATCACATAAAAGAGTACGTATCGAGATACTTTAGATAAAATAGGAAATAAATCATCAACACTAACCGAAATTTGGAAAAAAATATAATTTTGGCTGAATATACGACGACGCCCTTTATTCTAGTTTAGAATTTTGAAAAAGTTGACTTCGTTTTTTTGCATTTTTCCAATGTTAAAACTTTTAAAAATACATCCTCCAAAGGAATTTCCAATTTCAAAATTCCAGTTACCAAAAATGATATTTTTGAATTATCATTTTGTTTTCCTGGATTTTGATTAACTTTTTTTTATGCGGTTTTGGATATATTTTATATAGCTGTTTCAAAGTTATGCGATTTTTAAAATCCATGGAACGCATCTTCAATTTTTCTATGTAAGTCATAGCTTTTTTTGTATGATTTTTTTAATTGAAACGCATAAAAAAAGGTTTAAGTGTAATTGATACACTCAAAGTCAATATAACAAATGCCATTCATCGTATATGCCGTATATGTGCCATTTCATAAATGTCCTTTGTGCTTCCATGAGAACACTAAATAATTAAAAATTGCATCCAATAAAATAAAAATTGGTTATAATTTTTTTTTATATTTACAATTGTGCAAATTAAAATAAGTTTATTTGAATAAGACTTTAGACTTTTTTTTAGTTAGGAGATGATCAGATTAAACCTGGATAAAAGCAATCAATCAGAAAAAATAGTTCTTCAATATCGAACGTTCATATGAAACACACCTATATGTTATAAACGACAAACTTTTCTTTTGTCAAAATTGTCTTTAAAATGTAATTAAATAACGATATTTAAATAGAAATACTTGAGTAGGAGAGGCATAGGATACATTTTCAATTTGTTTCACTTTCTCAAAACCAGGATAAAAAGGATTGGTCCTGTAAAATGAAACGATTTCATATTTCGATCAAATTAATATTTGACAGAGGACAATCCATTTAAATTAAATGCCTACCAATTACATCGATAATCTTGTCGATTTAACAGCTAGATAATTTGTTTCACGACAATGCTAAATTTAATTTCTCATGATGAGGGTTTGAATGGCAAAGTTTTATGTTAGATAAGGATTTATGGCGAAAGCTTGTTGCAATGGATTATTTTAAATTCTCAAAATATCACTAGATCCAAGTGTTATATCGATTCTTAAATCAGATCAGATCAAAGATACAGATCTGAAATATCAATTGCCTGCATTGTAAAATGTAAGGGTCGTTCAATAAATAGACTCAATGCGGAAATATATTTTGTTATTCTCAATTAAATACATATCGATTCGATTAATTGGGGAAAATTCCACGAAATGGAATTCAAACGCTCAAGGAATTTCGAAGAAAAATAGCGATGATTTTTCTCGATCGGTTTAATTTGGTCGAACAAATTATATCGCTGTTTCTTCCGATTATCCTTTTAATTCGCACAAGATTACGACCTTCGATTAAGCCGACCAATTCACTGGAAGTTTTGCAGGATTTAGTTTAAAATTGGAGTGGATGTGGTCTTCAAAACTAAATAGTTGTGGTGAAACACCCACGCATTTGGGCGGGCTTTCAGCCTTTTTTTATTTGCGGTGGACTCAAATCTTCGGCAAATTATTTTGGTGTAGGTGGAGTATGTGGGCCCTATTCATAAAATTAGAGATTTCAGTATGAGCATTTTTTTCAACGTCCATTACACAAATCCGATGGATATTTACGGTCGAGGGACTTCAATATTTGGCATTTAAAAAAATCCAAAAATGATTCGATTTAAATATACTCATGTGATGATTTTTGTATGGGAATACTTGATGTTGATCCTTTGATTTTCCAGGATTTGGGTTAATCATTGAGCCGCAGCACCGCGATCCCAATTTCGACAAATTGTCGCACACGTGACATATATTAGTACGACATGAATTTATGTTTCGCTTCCCACATTTCTCTTTAAATATCCCTGGATTGTCGGAAACGGACTTAATAATACAGGAAAGTCTACTACGTGACCTGGGACATCCTAAGTCACTTAATTATCTTAAATTTTTAATCCGTCCAAATGAATCAGATCGTCCTTTTTATGTTGATTCTGAGGCGGAATATTAAAACGCGTTAATATTTAAAATACGGCCGTTTTTTTTTCGGGGGATACAAACTTTATCTCTAACATCCTACGGGACTTTTTGTTCGGGAAAAATGTTTGCCTAATATAGCGCTTCTGGGAATTTTATCGCCTTTAATGCACACTTCATACGAACTGTTTAAGGTCTCTAATGTATTTAAATACAAAAATACAACGCTGTTTGATATTACGTCATGCGAAGGAATTTCAAAATTGCAACAAATCGCGTGGGCGCGATATAAAAATAAAAATTTAATATCAGCGACCGTATTTATATTTATAAAGGACGAATTTTAAAAGTTGAAGCATCCAAACGAGCGTTCAATGACGCGCATTTTTAATTCAAAAGGGGAGGCCTTAAAAGGGCTGTGTTTGTATAATTTGTTACATATTTTTGGATTTGAATATTTTTGACCGGATCATATTGCGGATTGCTTTACATAGTTGTCTAAAGGATATCATCAACATAACTAGACACTCAGGGGAATGCTGCATAATGTTCTCGTTTACACTCGAGTTGCCATAAATCCTGTCTCATGTACAACGCTTTGATGGCACATTTGAAGGGATACAACTCAATTTAAACCGTAAAAATATGTATTTTATGCTTGGAGATAATTTTAATGTCGAGCGATTAAGTTTTTGCGCGTTTCAAATACAGCGCATTGGACGCGCCGATTTTTGTTATGGCCAAATTCCGCTCGTTGACGTTTGACATCTGAGATATTTTTCTCGCCGTCGCAACATTCTTCGGGTCGCCCCCGACTAAAGTTACATGGCCGTTGTTCAATTTCATCCATAATCAATTAGTATGAATCCTAAATTTTACATCTGAAATGTGTTTGACGTCGCAGAACCGTCCGAATGTCATTTAAATCCGATATCATACTATGACGTATCGATACGCATCGGCGGTCACGTGACATTTCGATTATTCGCGGCACACGAGTGAGCGCACTAAGCGGCCTGTATTATAACCCCTTTGATAATAAATTAATATAAAATTTATATTACAACTCAAACAACGCCGTCAATGTATACAATTGAAATTGATCTTTATTCATCAATTAATTTCCTCGAGCTCTAATTACATCGGGATGGAGCAAGTTTTCGTTTGTTCTTCACGCAAAGCAATCAATTTGTTTGTATTTGAATTTTGCACTGAAAGTTTTCATACACAAATATTATTATATTGAGTATTTAAAATACACGCAATTCGCTACAAAACGGTTTCTTACGGACGTACAGCGAGAAAATACGACGGAATAAATTTTCTGGAGGAATGCAATATGTACATTTCGCCTGTGAAATGTAAGGATTCTTATGTCTTCTATTATTATATGTACACTTGAATGGTATATCGTTTATTCGCGAATGCATCCTGTGCAATATTATTTGCATACAATAAATATGCAAGATGCTCCTTTACTTATATTATTTATTTGAACGAGCTAAATATAGAGTTGATATAAATCAAAGTCAAAAACTTTTATTGGTATCAAATAAAAACTGACGGGCTTAAGATTTATGTATTTTATACGTTAAGCCCGAGGATATCACTAAAATTATGTAAGTTTTATTTGAGAACTTTTTGATATCTTTTCACAGTTTGAACATCACTTTTTTTGATTGCTATTTAAGTATGAAACCGAGCTAAATATCATGCCTTTGCGATGTATATAAAACGCATTTTTTTCATCGAATCTTTTAACATTTTGAATAACTTCAAGCAAATTCAATCTGATATAATTTTGGAACATTTTTATAGTAAAAGAATCGAAAGCTTTGAAAAGTTCCACATCGACATTTCTCGGAAGACTGCCGCCTGTATTAAGATCCTAACCTCAGGCTTTGAAATTCGTGTTGCAAACTTTTTTATTAGTTTATCTGAAGCACATTCGGCGAATAAAACCAAAGGACATTTTTTCTGAAAAATAGGTCAAAGCTTTCATAAGAGATATAAACTGTATGATTGCATTCGTGATCATTTTTATATCCTCATCCGTCCCGTCTCGGTTGATGCCTTTTAAATTGGACCCTTAAAACTTCCAAATAAATGCGGTAGAATTACATAATATGGATTCTAATCGATGCAATGAACTTCGAAAGAGTTCCTATTATCGTCACACAAATGAGAGTGGCTTCTTGACACAAAATTACAGTGCTCAAGTCCCTCTATTCCCGGATATTTTCTACAAGCACGTTCAGAATCCCAGGATAAGTTTAAAAATTGTTCATTTGTCACGTTGCAACATCAAAGACTTTCATCTTTTATGAGCTGCGTAAATAGAACACATTCCGAGATCTAATTATTGTGTTTATGGAATTCGACCTAGTTAAATTAGCGATAATTTTGCAATTATAAGGGTAAACAAATCTTAATTAAGGGCGCGCACAATTCTTGCTAAGTGTTCTTAAATGGATGTCTGAAATTCTTAAAATTATAACTGGTTTTCCTTGGGACTTAAATAAACATTAAAATTCATTTACATCCACCTCAATATGTAATCATTTTGTCATTTTACTTGGATAGTTTTTATGTAAAACTATTGGTAAACATTGTCAAAACAGAAGGACCTTCAAGTTTTAATAACGATGCAGTAAAATCCCTAATAGAATCAGATTAACGGCAAATAATTGAGTAGTTATTGCAAAGACTGGGAATCCGAACGGAAAACTGCACAATCCTATTTAAAATTCACCGGCAAAACGAATAGGATGGGTGTTATGCAATAGGATGGGTACAGCCCAAAACACATGCTAAGCCATCTTGACAATATAAAAGTATAGTTATTTTTTTTAATAGAATTGTAATTGATGATGATAAATAGCTAATTTTCGATAACATATGATAAAAAAATCAATGCCATTCCCAAAAATAAAATCCAAATTCCAGCGTCTAAGCCCGGATTGACCAAAAAAGGTGGGATATAAAAGGATTAATTCACTTTGTATTAATGAAACTGGTAATAGATTATTGTGCCCCTTCATAAAAAAAACAAAAGGTCTATAGATCATCATCACCCCTTGAACGTATTAGTCAGTATGCCTTTGAAAAAAAACGTTTCTTATAAGTATTATTAGTAAATTGAGACTACCCAGAATAATAATCAATTTTAATGGCGTATATATATATTGTTAACGAAAATAAAAATATACATTATATGTTGTGACAACCCTGAACAAGAAATACTCAAAACCCTTAAAAGCTTGAATGAATTTAATGATTGAGCAATGAGAATATGTTGAAAGAATCTGAATAAGTAATAATTTATTAAAGCAATGATTGATCTTGTTGTTTCCAATTTTAAATAAATTCAATAAATCAGGCCTGCTCATTGATGAATTGCTCGTATCTAATTTGGAATGTATTGGTCAGAATGCCTTGTAAAAAAACAATATTAATAAAAAATATTCATTATGTATTGTGACAACCCTGAATAAGAAATGCTCAAAATCTGAGATGCGGGGATAAAATATAAAGGTGAAACATTTTTATATTTCTAATCAATCGCATGGCGCTCATTCGTCATATCAGTGGTCCGAAAAACGGACCGTTTGAACACACAGCTCTTATGGCCGCTCTATCCTCTTTTAAGGCTTTTTGCGTCATTTTTTATGATCTGTTCGATTACGAAAACTCCCTCAGAGACTAACTTATATAAGTGGCTCGCACCAAATGAGGTCGCGAGCGAGTGTAGACTTTCGTCGAATTTTTGCTGCTATCTTAACTAGTTTTTTGTTTTAAGTTACAAAATCTAGCTTATTTCTCCTCTGTTCTCGCGGAAAAAATTAAAGTTTTGCACCTTGCTATGCATTTTTGTTGAGGGAGCTGGCATGCTCCCGAATAGCGTGTATACAATATTAATTATGTATTGTGACAACCCTGAACAAGAAATGTTCAAAACCCATAAATGATCCTGCAGGACAGCATGCTTATATTAGAATACACAAGTCGTATTTAGACAATAAAATATTTAAGTCAAACAGCTTTTTATGCAATTTCTAATATCTGTAAATCTGCAATCGCTGTCAGTTAAAAGGTTAAATGACAAATATTATACTAATGTCATTTGAATCATTTGGTTTAATTTATCTAGCGTTCCCACCGAAGCACAAATGATAGATTAACCATGATTTATGCTATTTAATCACATATGGATAATGTCTGCAATTGATGACACAAAACGGTTCGGGACTAAAATATTGTACATTGTTTGGCACACATAATATCCGACAAAGCGCTTCTCAAGATTTATGCTTAACCGGCAAGGAGCTATCCTTTCCTGAATATTCAAAGCGATTTTCCGGTTAAATGTTTGCATTCGCCTGCATTCAGGACGAAGAGGATGCATTATGTCATGCTTGTTAAGCATTCTACAGGTGGAGTGAAACCCAAACCTCTCGTAACTTAGTAACAAGTCGACCATTAGACGCCCGCTTCGTGAGGTTTAGTACGCAATTAGTATTCTCTCTCACTCCTCTACAGCGGCACTTAAGAGAATTAATAATACTTCTATGGTTGCCCAAGGATTGTGTATCGTAAAATTACCCTAGGTGTCCATAAAGTCCTTCGCCCATTATGGCGGAAAACGTCCGCGAAGGTGTTAATACAAGACAGCGTGGGCTTCTAGGATGACAGAAAAAATTCTGCTACGCAGAGATTCTCCATTTGAAACATGTTTGTGCATCTGTGGGAACGCTCGGATATAAAATGAATTTATCATCGCCATTAATCAATGCTTTTGTGTCATTTTTTGGCACGGGATCGATTAAAGACTTTGAAATAAACGCCGCTTGAATTTATACCGACATGAAATTTTTCATGTACTGGAAAAACCATTAAAAGGTGCTTGGTGTGAGTTGTAATGCTGAAAGGTTATACGACAAATGTGATGGATTAGCTCTTCAGAAAATTGACACACCTTCCACATTCTCTCATCTTTTAGCCCCTGAGGATTTTTAAAAAGCCAGCCCGAAGGCGACACTGCGAAAAAAATACATCATCTCATATTTTACAGTGTCAAGCACACTCTTTGCCCGACGCCTAATATCGACATGCTCGATAAAAAATCGCCCGAGAGTTATGATTCGAATATGAATATGATATCGCATGGCCGACGGGCAGCCTCCAAATATGCATAATCTGAAGCTAAAAAGTTGCTATGGTATTGTGTTTTTATTGTAATTGTCGAATTTTATCCGAGATTAATCGGATGGGGTGCTTCCCGCCCGGGCAATTAGGCGTATGGACTTTTATGCGATATTTTGGATCTCGAACAAAGCATTGATGCTTAAATTCTATTGTGTGAAGATTACAAAGAGATATGAATCCCATTCGAGTCGAATTTCCTATTTATTTTGCTTTGGAACATGAGCCGAATCTGATCTGAGCTTAATTAGAATCGCCTATCAATTAATCTGTTTCGGGATAGTTTAAATATGTAATCTTGAAGGATATTGTGGAAATCATGTGCTTGGATAAATTCGCTTTGTTTGTGTGTTTAAAAATATCATTTGGGCTTCGAACCGTTATTTTATTCATTTCGGTTTCTTTCCTGAAAAAATAGCAGTATTTTTAGTTTTCATTTTTTACCAGATCTTTATTGACATTTTCAGAATATCCACTTGGGTCTGTTTTTATGCGAATCTTTTTTATGCGATTTTGAAATGTAATTGAACCTATTTCTCATTTTTTATGCGAATTGTACGATTATAGTTTAAAATAGATTTTAATAAAGCAATTTTAATAATTAACTTTTTTTATGCGATTTTTGGTACATTCTATCACATTGATTTGAAGTTATGCGGTTTTTAAAAATAATGGAATTTATCCCCCAGTTTTGTATGTAGTTCAGGACTTTTTTTATGCAACTCCCTGTGTAACGTATCTATCGCATAAAAACAGACCCAAGTGTACAAAAAAAGTTATAGGCTGGTAAAGTTTAAGGGGTAAAAGAAGGGCGTGCTAACGTCTAATGGACGGAAGGGATAAATCAACCACTCAATTGGATAACGCAATTGTTAATTAAATATTATTAATCGAGATTTTAAACCTAAAATGATTATAGTTAAATCTGTCATAAATTAAGCCAAGCAATGATTTGGCACCCAAAATGGGGGATAATTAGATTGTATGAATTATCGACATTCATCGCGACCGTTAATACGATCATGTGCTCGACGTGCCGTTTATAAATTTGATTGAAAATTTAACACCGACTTAAAAACTACTATATAAACTATATTTAGTATATTAAATCTATTGAAATTGCATCTGAATGGCCTGAATAGAATTTGCCTCGTCTCGCACGTAAGCTTTCTTTTTAAAGAGAGCTTTAGAGCAAATTCTTAGAACGGCCGATGACTTGTAAATCGATTTTGTTTGAGTAGATTTCAAAATAAAAAAAATCTTTTAAAGTCAAATTAAAAAGCTTTCAAGTCGGATAGTGAAGAGCTTTAAATTCAATGTGATTTTCTTCAGATCTATATCTAGGAAATGGGTAACCATATATTCTATCTATATGGGAAATATTCGATATTTGACGCTGCACTTCGATAGAAACAGACGCTATTAATTTTATTGAAAGAGAAATGCTTTTATTTTCTTTCCATTCCATCTTACAGCGAAAGATATAATTGTAAACCAACACTTTGCAGAACGCCTCAGCTCTCACGAAATATCAAGTTGCCGGCATTTATTATAATAATTAATAGTGGTTTCAGGCTGAAGGAGAAGAGGACTCCATATATTTTCCTTAACAACCAGACAGGTGCGTTAGTAATATCAGGTTTTAAGGAATTAATTTTTATATCTAACGTGTCCCCGACAAATGGCACGGTGTCGTATTAAAATGGACCAATTCTCCCCGACTCCTTCATAATTCTCCCGGATATTTTAATTCGGGAATATTTCACACTAACATCGGACCGGAATGGAAGCGAGGATTTAATTAAACTGTTGATACAAACACATGCTGACATAAAATTGATGTTTCGATCTATTTGCAGGCATCAGAATGAGATAGCAATGGTGCGAGATTACGTTAATTGTCCGCGATTCACGCCTAGTGTCAATCCTTTAATTAAAATATTGACATTAGATAAATATTTACCTATCGCTGTATTTATCTATCCAAATAACATAATTTGGCATCAAATCAATATGGAAATAAATCTAGGTTTATCTTGGAGCCAGACAATCATATCAACTGCAATAAAATGGTCAATCGCGAATTTGAAAAAAATCCTTTTGAATAGCCTTAAGCAAGTATTTTTTGTTGAAATACTATATAAAAATCATTAAATAAAATAAGATCACGGTTATTGCGAGCAATCCTAAAATAAATGCTTGAAAATGTATCTTAAATATTAATATTTCACGTTTATAGCGAGTATATTAAATCATTTTAATTGACGTTAAAATCGATCATATTTTATGTTAAGCATTCTAATTAATTGAATTTAAATTTTTAAGCAATAAAATAAATCCTCTCAAAAAGCTATACAATGCTCTTTTGTAATTCAGGTATCATCCTCCAAAGGATTAAATGCTCGTTATAAACGTTCTTGATTATAAATCTTGACTTGACTACTGTCTTTAAATATTCCTAAAAGTTTCTGGTGCATTTTTATAATTCATCAATATTTTATACAGTTCATTCGGCATCAGCTGATATTTAATGTCTGCGTTTAGCATTGACGATTTTGTCATCCTACATGATTGCAATCGAGGAGAACTATCCGACTTAATACGCAAATCCTTAAGGCTCATTTTGGCCGGGGCCTAATCCTGGATACACGCTGGAGGATGGGCAAAAATCAGTTTTCCAATAAACCCTCAATTCCCCACAGAGTGGCTCCATACCGTATTTAATACGTGAGGATAAGATCAAAACAGAAAAAATACGTCCACAAGCTTAAAATACATGCGAAATCGGAAATATAAATATGCTTTTGGAAAAAAAACCTATTCCAAGTTTTCAGGACATCATACGTGATATTTCCAGGAAGAACGCGCGTGTAAACAAGCGTCGGACAATATTTGCTGAAAAGTTTCTCTTTGTAAGGGATTAATAGTTTGCTTTATTTACTCGCTCAATGGATGGTTGACATACGTACACATGGGAAAAAATATTTCATACCATATATTAAAAATGCATTTATTATTTTATTATTTGTATACTGTTGATTTTAACCGGATGAAAGCACCACACGCTGGAGGAAAACCATGGGGTGCTTTCACAAACGTATAGCGCCTGATGCCCCGACAAATAACATCATTATGGGGTAATTTTGCTATGAAAGGAAGAAAAACATTTTATCCAAGGACCGATTCGAATCTAGCGTATTTACTTCAATTAGCTTCGAAATTGGTTATCTTATAAAGGGATGCTCAATTTTCATCTTCATTGGGGGATCATTTGGTGGCGCAAAAGAGATGTTTTGCTGGAACTTTGTATTCAAATTGTTTTCGCCCCGCCAGGATACGAAGAGCTTTCACTTTCGTCGAATAAGAGCTTAATTGCAAATAACGTCGAAAGCAAACATATTATGTTCGCTTTATTGAATTTAACTCAAAATAATGATGTAATATTGATACAAACAATAATTTAAGTGGTCTTAGCTAATGCTGCATTCATTCTCCAAAATCTCAATAAGAGACTTTTTCAGGGAACGAATTCTTCATGTGGAAATTTTCCAATGTTTTCCACATGTGGATAGAATTATTTGACATTAGGCATTAGCGAAATTATCACTATTTTTAAAATGATACTTTAAATATTGTTGTAAATCCAGTCATTCATAGACAGTCCTGTTTAAGTTCGTTAATCGACTTTGTATTTTATTTCCAGATCCAGAAAATCTGGTGAAACCTGTATTGAAATCGGTCGGATATATAAATACTATCACCCGTAATTTTCTTTCTTTTTAATAATAGTCCAAGATCTAACTCACTATATCAGAAGTTCTTAAACTGGGGTCTGCTGTATGTAGAAATCGTGATTAAAATACCAAACTTCAATTGAAAAACTAGGACGTTCTTTGCATACATGTCGTGTAATAGTGAAATTTTGATCGGAAACCGCGTATATCGAGGGCCCGCAAAAAAAGTATTGTTCAAGAAGAGGCTCAATGGCGCTGTTAATCTGTGCAAATTTAATTCGCCAACAAGTAACATCTCATGTCTCCCTTTACACGTAATGAGTCAATTTAACAGTGACGTTTATAGCGCACCTTTCTTACGGAAGACGTCCTTCTCGCAGGCAGATCTTTCTCTCTCTTCTACATATAAAAAAAATGAATGTGTGTCGTGGAGAGAGGGGTTTGCTGGGTATACATTCTTATAGCTTACACTTGATTATGATGAAACTTTGGCAAGTTATTGATCGTATATTCGAAAAGGTTTTTACATTAGCAAAAGCATTATTTGTTTGCGGAATATGCTAATTTTTGAATTATAACTTTTTAGTCCGCGCTACGCTAGCCCCACAGCAAAACACCGTATAAATATACTGCTGCGTTTTTTAAAATAGTTATTAAGCGCGTGTGGCATTGCAATACATGCCGGATACTCACTAGTAGTGAATAAATATAATAGTTTATTAGTAAAGATGACAGATTTTCAATTAGCACCCGACCACTTCCATCTAAAAGCACGGCTCATTCGTGACCCAAAAGTAGAACGAATCCCGCGTGTGAACGTAGTCGTCTCGTAAAACACGTTTCACTGGTGTCAGAAGTTTAAAAAATAACAGCAAATTCCCCAGATATAATTCGGATAATCTAATCCAACTTAATCTAAATGCAAAACAGAGCGACTTGAGATGATCATGATTCTAGAAAACTATTATGACAAAATTCATCACGTAAATCTCTTCATATTTATGAATGGTGGTCACTTTTTTACATTCAAAGGCTAACATTGTCCCAAAAGGATCAAACTTATTATAATAATAAAATCACATTACATTCCATTGAATAAATTTACATGTAAAATTATTGCTGCTAAATAACTATGTCTGTTGAATTTAATGACTTGGGCAAATATTTCGGTTTAAAATCCATGATAAAAATGAGAAACAATCAGCATTTAAATGAAGACTATGTTCTTTTATTATTACGAGCAGCGATAGGCAATGTGAAAATAAATCCCTGCTTAGGTCTTAATTGCTGCAATTTAATAAAATAAGAATTGAGATCATTCTGAGGTTGATTAATATGCAAAATGATATTATATCTAAAACAACAACAACAACAAGGAGGCAATTGAATTAATCCTTGATTTGAGCATCATTAATAAATCATCATTCAGCTTTTATCAATACGTCATGAGCCGTAGTAAATCTGAATTTATGTATTATTTGGTCCTATTTATTCGCCATATGGGGGACTATTAGCACGGAGAGTTCGTCACGTTTTTCGAATTTCGCGCGCATTTCAATTAGTCATCGAGTGTGTCGTCACCTTATCTGAAAAAATGGTTTATGTTGAGGGATTACACTATTGAAAGTTGTCATTAATATCGCTTTCTGACGTGCTTTTGATACGATCGTTATCACACATTGACACGAGAGCTAACAATCTCGTTTAAATTAGACGCCGGTCTTGTATTACACACACCCCGTCGAAAATTCGATACGCGATCGATTTTTTCGCGCTCGGAAATATGAATATTTTTATGGCGTGGTTGTATTTTAAAAGTGGCAGTTATGCTCGGGGATGTCTCCATTCTTTCATTATCTCGGCATCACCATCTTGAGGTTCAAAAACACATAAAGGCGGATGTAGAGCTTATCCTCGCGTCGTAAAAGTCGAACATCTCGTTCGGTGTTGTGATGCGCATCACGCGCTCGTAGATTTTATTGCCCGTTCTAATGTATGGATTGCAATTGTTGTGATTTTTGCAAAATATTTGATCGCGCGCTTGGATTTTGGATAAGCGAAATTATCCCGAAAACATTGGGGGAAAATTTCGCTTGAATATCGACGGTCGAATGTTTGATAGATGAACGAGCAAATAGTGATTAATACATTTTATCTGATGCGTAATCACTTTTGTATGGAATTTTGGCGAAATTTATGTGCTTATCCGCTGAAAATAATTCACATGACGCTATCGTCTGGAAAGAATTAATATGTTTATTCAGCCCACCTCGGTCAATTAAATAAATGCCTGAAAATTATACAGCCATATTTATTACATGCATCGGAAGTCATAAATCAGCGATTTAATACAATCCGGCATTTGATATTTGGCTCATTGTGTACTTAGGCTTCGGTACAATATTTTGCGCGCTTTCATAACAATGCCTAAAATGCCAATTCGAATTGGGCTTTAATTTTTTGCGACGACTTTATCTTCGTCGTCGCAAAAAGCTCTCCAAGCAAAATGAACAGGTCAAAAGCTCCGTTTAATGTTGAAATAACAATCGCGCTAGTTTCGTTTGAGAAAAAGCATCCCTTTGTCGGGGAAGACAGAAAAAAATACAAATACATGCAAATCGCCCGCAAATAATAAACGGGGGGAGCATTAGGGATGCGATAATTCAAAAAGGCAACGATGCTCGTAAATTATACTGTCTATAAGGCTTGCCGTGTAAATGTTGTTTATTTTTCAATTTTGCACGGGACATTTTTTATGCTTTGTACGGGCAAAATGGGCGTATAATATTACAAGGGTTTCGCCGGCTTCCTTTGGTTTTTAGAGCCATTATGAGCTTTAAGCTCTGCTCGTTTGTGACACTTGTTGATGTTGTACACACGATGAGCTTTTGCCAAATATCATACTATCAGATTGCCGGCTCGGGTCGCAATCACACATTAAAATCACATTTTACAAACCGCTGAATGAATACACACTGTAATAATCTCATACGAATCGGAGAAAATCGAAGATTTTCATGAAAAACGCCAGGAATTATTTTTGCCGTCTGGACATTACAAATGCGACGTATTCTTGAATCAAGAGTCTCTGCTTAAAACAAGTGTGACCATATGATCACACTAATATTTTGGCTGAAAGCAATTAATAACACGAAAGCATGAATCCAGATTTAGCCTGGGAATACGTTTTTAGTTCTGAAAAATGGATTATTAAATTAGTTATTGTTCACGAAATAGCTAACAAGTTAAAAATTCCACGAACAACCGTTCATAATCATCTGACAAAATTGGGCTACATCAATCGTTCAGATGTGTGGCTTCCTCATGAACTGACTGACTCAAATAAACTTCAGCGTAACATGCGATCTTTTTCTCCAACGACATAATAGCCAACCTTTTTTGAAGAGACTTGTCACTGGAGAAGAAAGTTGGATACTCAATGAGAATATCCAACGTAAACGGTCTTGGATCAAAGGTACAGTAGCTTTAACTGTAGCTAAATCTGGACAACATCCAAAAAAAGGTTTGCTATGCATCCGTTGAGACTGGATGGTGGTAGTTTATTATGAGCTACTTCAGCAAGATGAAACGATCAATTCAACAAAAAATTGTTTCCAACTAGACAATCAAAAAGATGCAATTGCCAGAAAACTCAGTAAGAAATTTAATTCAAAAAATACAAATTATTGTTAATTTTTTTCTTAATATGAAAACGAAAGAAACTTATGGGACACCCTAATATTTGTAGGAAAGGTTCTAAAATTTCTCGAGAAATTTTGATAGCCAAAATCGGACATCCTTGTTCTCTTTTTGATCAAAATAATGTATTTAAATACATTTTTCTAGCATAAAACTATAAACAACTTGTTGATAAACGACCCATTCGACAAAAAATCGTATTCTAAACAATATTTGAGCCGTCATAAAATGTAGGTATTATTTGCTGAAATTGCTATCGTCGGATGAACTTTTAAGCTCGACTTTCTGAGAAAAACACGGATATTTTTATAGCGAAACATATAAGTTCAGGACGTATCGTTTGTTTCTTAAACAAAGATAAGACGAGTTTGAAAGTAAGAATTTTGCGAACATTTTTGTCATATCTTGAACCCTAATAAAACCTTTCAAACAGAATAAATTTTGGCAGAAACCCACTCATATGCAGTGCAGCCTTTTAAAAATGGTGGTTGTATTTATATCAAAATTATTCTTACAAATTCCATACAATAAAAATTGATTTATAAAATTTCTCGAGAAATCAAAAAAAATCTCAAGTAATGAGAATTTATGATTTTGCATATTTATCGAGAAATTTAAGCTCTGTGTAATGTGGCAAAAGCGAAGACCCGTTGTCAAAGGGTTAAGCTGTAAAAATATATAAAATGCCAATAATATAAATTGTCATCTCATTCCGCTTCAATATGATTTTCATACTATTTTTAAAAATATGGTCGTTATTCATTACAAACAAGGATTCCACATTCCAGACATTTTTTCGATCTTTCATAATTTTCACTTATAGATCTTAATTTAATTTAGTATTATTGAAGATCGCCTTAAGAAGAAACTTTTCCATTAGCATCGCTCTAATATTTTTTTCTGGAAATAGACTCGCTATATATTTTTACTTTTGTTTAATATTTAAATTGTCCAATTATTCGTTCTCATGACAATGTTTTCCAAAGCTTATTATGCCAAAGTTTTGATTAGCTCAATTTTTAAGATACTCTTCGCGCACAAGAAAAACATAGTTAGCCATTCGAAGACCATCCCGATGGACTTGTTTTTTAATCGCTGAAAATGTATTAAATCCATCGATATATTTCGTGTTTATCAGACAGGGGGGCTGCAGATAATTAGTGGAGGCCGAATGCTGTTAATTAAGCCCTGCCTAATTCTTTTAGTCATGGTGGAGCAGCCACATCCCCATTGTGGTCTACCGATGATGAACTATTTATTATTCCCAAACCAGTCTTTGAAAGTTTGCTATAATTACAGGAAAGAATAATTATATTCGCAAAGTCGATTGAGGCTGGAACGTTTTCTTTTGTTCTTCCGGGATAATCTTCTTTCTATGGGCGGCAAAGATCGCCTCTAAACGCCTCGGTGCGTTTAAAGCCAAATTCTTTGAAGGTTTTCTCGCTAATCTATTTTTCGGTAAGTGTTATTAAGTTAAGAAAAAAACAATTTCACATAAAGGAATTAATTTGCTTTGAGGAGCCCACAATATTAACATACAAAAATAAGCGGCGCCATTCCACGATCGAGACGTCCTGCGAAGCCGGCGAATATATTTTTTTGGGATTTTTCCATTTGTACTTGGAAAAAATAAGTTTTTCACACAAAGGAAAGCGTTTAACGAGACGTTTTTAAAACTTTCGTCAGACGAGGGGCTCAAGTGGAAGTAGCTCGGGTCCAGATCAAAACTATTCGAAGGCTGTCTGAGCTCTTATTGTATGAATGAGCCCCCAAAAACCGCCCCCGTGCGGTATTTTTAATTATGTAAACGAAATCAGTGACAGGGACTTGAACTAAGTAAAATATTAATTCGATTCGGCATTTAAAATCGCGAAACAGGGTGGCGGAGTTATTACGAAATATCTTAATTGCTTCATTCAATCTATTGATCTTTGGATGATGATATTTGCATGAAATAGCCCCTTCATCTATTTGATTCGGTCGTATTTAACATCCATCTGAATATTTATATCTTTTCGACATCAAATCTAAGCGAAATGCTTAAATAATCAAATCGATAAGCAATTTGGTTGTATTTTCATAAGATAATTTGCGATTGTAGGAAGCAGCGTTAAGTTTTTAATCTGCGGATGATCTTTTAAATCAAAAGTCGGCCTGGATTATCAGCATATTAAAATCGGGCCAGTTCGCTGGGATACTTGAATTTATTCGGCTTTTTATTAAAAACGTTTTAGTTATTCTATGTAGCCATTCAAGTGATGAAAGCATTTCGCGTCTCATGTAAATGTAATAATTTAGATAAATTGGAATTCCATGAAAGCTCTTTGAAAATATAGTATATCAAAAAGTTTGCTAATTTCATCGTAAACGATTTCAAGTCATACGTTGTATATTTACGATTCATTTGAATTATGGGCATGTGTAAATTCTTAGAAAAACGTCTATGAAATTTAATATATTAATGATACAAAATAGATCATGTGAATGATTATTTAACGTACTACGTAAAATCTTATATATTCGAAAGCTTTAAATCTGATTTAACACATTGTATTCATATTGGACTTGAGTGCAAATTAAATGTTGTATATTATTTGCAAATTTAAAAAATCACATTTGAAGCTTTGGATCATGCTTAAAATTCATGCTAAAAAAGTAACTGTGGAAGCTTTATTTTTCAATATAAAACATTGTTTTGAAGTCGACCATTGTCGAAGAAACATCCATTGTTCCAAGCTTTCAGCCGGTATTTATCACACAGCTTCAATGTATATTTTTCATACAAAAATGCACAGAAATTCGTCTCAAAATGATTCAAGAATTGATACATAATTTATTCAAATGCCTAAAAAACCTGTTGAATCTCTTCGATTTAATAATTCGCAAATATAAGAGGTTCGGTCAAATTAAACATTAATGCCGCGAGTTAAGGAGTTTATATTAATTTTAACCAATTTCTTGTGCAAATTGTAGACGAACAATTTAATCTCCTCGACGTTATAAATTCGGAAGAAAACGCGTATCCCAATGAAAAGCTTCAGTATGATACGATTCATAATAATATTTAATAAGGGATGTTTGAGAAGTTTGTTTTCAGACATTGCGGTCTAGACGTGTATATGTATAGAAAATATAAATTCAACCCTATTATTTTGATATAGTATAATAATTATTTCTATTATGAGAATATAAAAATATGTCTTTTTTAGGATTGAAGTCCATCATTAGACTTAATATCTCTAATATAATTTTTGATTTTAACTGAAGTTATTTTAAAAAATATTCCAAATATATAGATTCCAATATTCCATAGACGATCTTGTTCGATTTTATAAATCATTTAGATATTCTGGATATGATCTGGATCCTAAATAATTTGAATAAGTCGATATATTCACAGTTGGGACTTCAAGTACTTTTGTTGCGATATGAGAGAGCTATTTTGAAATGCATGCAAAATATTATGTTTGCCACTTTGTTCAAGTACAATTTTCATTTTATCTATCATACAAAATAATATTTATGTTATATATACTGATATGCAAAGCATGCTGATGTTTTAAGTCGAATTTTGCAGCATGGAAGATAAGAATTATAAGCGTAACAGAAAATAAATTGACATTGCCCAAATTTTATTTGTGGCAGATTTTCATTTTTAATGGTGGATAGCTTTGTGAATTTTGATATGCTGAGCTAATTCTGTCTAAGGAGCAACATTTTTTGTATTTAATTTTTTTATAATAATTAGATAAAGGACGAAGGCTGTCCGTTCATGTTACAAATTAATGGCAATCATTGCTGTCCTTGCTTCTTCTTCATTTCGCTGTCGCTGCAGACCTTGAAGATGCTAAATCCGGTTTTTATTAAAGCCCCAAAGCTTGATAATATAATAATATTTAATAAATGCTAATGGAGCATTTGTCCTTAAGCAGCCTTTATATAAATATCATCAATACGATCTTAAATATGAGCGATTTATATAAGAAAAACGCCATTATTTGCAGTCAATCTTACGCATTGCAAAATATTTAGAAGCTCCATATTTAAATTGGGGCCATTCCCAATTGGATTGTCCATTAAAGGAACAAATCTCCTGAAGTGTTCGAACGTAAGCAAAATAAATATATTGCAAACATTTTTATCGCGCTAAAGAAGATGTAATTCGATTTACAAATTCGGAACATTTCGCAGAACTTTGTTCTGAAATCAGCGAGCAAAAACGTGACCCTGCCATCGACGGTACCCTAAATAATTACCTTCGAAATATTTTTCATAAATACGGATATAAGTGAATTTTATGGAATTTTACTCGTTATTAATCGAGTTCGCGAACATATTAAAAATGCCCGACGCGTTGCTTTAAGCACGAAGTGCTTCATTATGGCCGTTAATATCGAATCGAATTATGAAGTATTTTTAATACATCAGACATACCGTATTACATGTAATTATCTGGCATACATGTAATTATCCGACATAATATGCCCATTGTCCGTTGAAGAACAAGATCCGGCCGAGCAGATCTTTTGTTGAGCCCAATTGAATCATCATTGTCGTCCAAAAATACATGATAAATTTGGTTTCATATTTAGATCTCGATTAGATCATAAAAGGATTAAATTGTGCGCCATCAATCGGCTGTTTGATTATTATTGTATTTTGGGTATTTTGTGTTGGAAATGTGGTCCAATCATTACGCCATTTGACACATTTAAGCCCCGGGTTAGTGCTTAATTAATTGCTTAGATTTCATGGTATTTATTCATTTATGAAAACTCATTGTTCTGCAAATTTACAATGAAAATTTAAATTAAAAACTCTGATTTTCTGCAAAACTGCCGCAATGCAAAAGGCATAAACTTTACAATAATAAGCTAAAGATATTCATTTTTGACTATTATTTTAGCAATTGAATATGTTTTATTTGGGGGTTTTTTAGATTCAAAGATGATATTTACAGTTACATTTCTATAATTTTAGCTAGAAAAATCGATTGTTTTTCTTCTTAAAGTGGCATATTTCTTCCGAAATGAAAACTTTTTTAGATCCAGGAAATTAGCATGGGATTAAGACTTTTTTTAATTAAGAATTTGATCAAAAATTGATCTAAATATCTTTAATAAATTCAATGAATCATTTAATCAGGTTGAACGTGGATGTTAGATCCAAGATAATTTATATTAGACGGATCTTAATTTACATGCGGAATTTGATTATTTACCGTGCGTTTAAATCCCTTATTAGGATATTTAGGATTAAAGGGTGGATTTTAATGAAAAAATATTTGTACACAGCCTTTGATGAAAGTGGTGTGAAAATCTGATCGATCGATTTTCATATCTTTGTATATCAAGCGCCGAATCCGACGGATCCGGTTTATTTTGCGAAGGATTTATTTGCCGAAAATCGTTATTTATTTTCATCTTTGATACAAAATCGCCTTGTAAATTCGCTCTGATCGTATTGTGTGTTTTGAATTTGTATCCGTATTATTTTACTCGCCTTATTATATAATTTAGCCGAGCTGAAAACATTTAATGCCTGAAGATTTATGTTATTTGTCATGTATCAACAGTTTGGGTCGTCGATTCTCAACTTTTAATAGCATGGATATTAATACGTATAGCTTTGACCATGTCGAAACTATTCTCAAACTACAGATTAGATTGATGAACTTTGATGATGAAAGAGCTGCATATGTACACTTTAAAATTTATCCAATTTCATGCCTGAACGCAATGGACTAATAAAGCTCGTTTCCTGGTTAAAAAAGTTTCTGCATTTTAATTTAAAATCGTCCGAAGACATTTTCAAAGAAATTCGAATGGAGAAGTTCATTAACAAGTTTTTCTTGGTTTTCCCTCTGATCTGGTCGAGAAGAAAAACAGGCTTTTTGCCACTTGATAAAAAAAACAATAGTCTTGCAGCAGGCGAACAAAAATATTCTACCCCGTTATAAATGGAACTTAATGAAAGCAAAAAATGATGTTTTATGCACCGTCCGCCTGGAACGTATCCCGAATTTAAATAAGCGTATTTTACAACCGCGGAATGTGGTTGATAACGCTTTTTTATTAGACGAATGATGCTTTTTTGGGTGTTTTATCACGACGTCGTTGTTGTACACGGCGGAAAAAAAACCGACATAATTTATGCACATACGCAACATTTCAGGACGATATATTATCAGCCACATTACGACCGTAAATGTGAAATAAATCTGAAAACATCGCGCATTATTTGCTAGCGCGTTCATTTTCGTGCTTATCGCATGTCCGCCATATGGAATGTTATAATGCCGTATTTAAATCCACACAATCGATGAATGGACGTCTGTGTAATTTCGTGGATTTATTGGAGTTTAAAACAATCCCTGGCGAAACTTTGGCAATAAGAATTCGTCTAAAATCGAGGCGAGACAATCGGCTCTAAAAATTATTCGTTTTCAGCACTTCTTACATACTTTTATGACGTTTACTTAGGCGAACTACCCGTTTATATAAGATCGCCGATGAGGGGCTCGTGTTTGAAGAATAGGCTTTATTAAATTTGTTCGCGCAAATTTACGTCGATGTATTTTTTGTTTAAATGTGCAAATATCATTATGGTATGCAAATATTTTTTGTCACATCAAATTTTTTCGAGCGCTCGTTTTATGACGGCTCTCGTTTTAATCACATGGAAGAGCTCTCGTGCTCTTTTACGCCCTGTATATAAAGTGTTATTGTCGATATTTACAGTAAAAAGAATAATGAACCCGACCCGATCGTTTTCGGTAATGAGGCCATTCGTATTCACATCCTCATTCTTTCATGCGAGCAATCTCAGTGAAGGATTCGAACTGATCTTCTGAAAATTAACCGGGAGCGATGCTGTATTCCGAAGGCGTTGAATTGTATTTTAAATAAATCAAAATCGTCTGAAGCTTATCGGATTGGAAAATCATTTTTCATAGAGTCTGCAATGAATAATAAATTGTGTTCTGATTCGAGCCGAATTAAGGATGGATGATTAAAAATTTCGGTAGTGGAATTTGCGATCTGTTTTGCATATAAATTAGTACCGGATTTCGCTTAATGTTGGATTAAATACTTTTTCGATAGGGTGTATACCGAAAACACTTTTACAAAACGAATTTACGTAATGACTTTTTTATTGCGGATCCGATTGGGGTCGAATCTGGGTGTGACATTTCAAAATCTCGGGATAATCTTCTAATTACGATCGGCAAAAATGGATATCATCGATCGGGGATTTGAGAGCGCGATTCGATCTTTGGTGCCATATTTAATGCCGTTCTTCTATTTCTTACCTCATCATGCTGTCCAAGTTAGCGAGTCAGCTTCGTAACTTGTTGAATCCTCGAACTTTTATACTTGTTGAACCGTCACGTAAAGTTTCACGGAGTGCAGAACTGCAACTGATTCAATTTATCCTTATGCAAATACACACAGAACTGTGAAATTGAGCGGCCCGCGGCCGTCGATTTCGTACTTCGCGGCGGTCGAAATTTTGACCGAAAAATAAAATAAAAAATAAAAAAGTCCGTTGCTGGTTCGGTGCGAGGCGACGAAGAAGTCGAGGGTGAGTTTTTCGAAGCAGAGGGTGATAAGATGGGTCCGTGTTGCGGTCGCCGAGAGGTCGTTCGTGCGAATGAGCAGCGGGGTCGCAGTTCCGCCTTATAAGGCAGGCGGCCGTGACGTCACAGCCCACAACCCCAATCCCGCCCCCCGATGCCGCCTACAACATTCCGTCAGCGGACCGATGCCGAAAGGATTCAAACTCAAATGCAACCGGACGATGAGGAGGTCCTTAACACGGACAATGAGAACGCTCCGAACGAATCCTTATGAGCTCTTAACATTTACGAACGAAGACATACAAAAACTGACTTCATTCCGAGGTATCATTATATCTATTTAAAACCTCAATCATTATAGAATATATTTGCAATGCCAATATTATTCGAATTAATCTGGGACAAATCGACCCTCGATATGCGCGATTTCCTATTATCAGGGCAAAAAATGGCCTAATTTTTTAACTGAAGGTTGATATGTTTACACGATTTCTACACGCCGCGTAAAAGTAAAACCGTGTATTTAAAAGTATAAACATATTATTTAGCAATTTTTCAAGTCGCTTGAATTACGCACTGTGTGCACTGTGGAACTGCAGCATCCCCTATTTCTGCTCGATAAAAGCATCAATATTATCGACAACATTTAACAACTCAATAAATCTGTAGGATGACCAATAAAACAACAACTTTTATGCAAAATTTGACTTTAGCACGATTTGGTCTCAAAATAGGCTTTGGTTTCATCATTTCATCAATCATTTCTTCAATGGAGTCAAATTTATTCCACTGGAGCATATTTAGATCTATAATCATATAGTAGCCGCTGAGAGTTAGAATCGGAGAATACGGTGGATGGGGAAGTAATTCAAAGTGTAATTCGGGCAATTTTGCCATAATTGGCGAAAGAGCACTTTTCTTCTTTCTACTTCATTTGAGGTCGTTTTTTCGCAATTTATTCCGCTAAATAAACCAATAATGCCATATAATATTTGCTATTGATGATTTTTCTTTTCTTAAGGTAATCGATGAATAAAATACTGGGCGTATTCCAAAATATAGAAGCCAAAAGCTTCCTACAAACTTATTGAGTGATTTGTTAATACAATGAGGTCTTTTATCTTTAATTATTTATTTATTCTTGTACGCTATATAATTCTTACGTTTAAAGGCACTGTGCGCTTTACAGTTCCAGTGGTGTGGTGTTCGACTGTTATGCATATGCACACATAGGAAGCTGCATACGATTCTACAAGAGCACTGTCGTTCCCGCAGTGCCGCCTAATTTTAGCTACGAGCCGCCACTGCCTGGAAGTCTTTAGCAATATCATTTAATTTTAAGATTAGATTTTTTGCATTGCAGTTAAAAAAAATTATCTAAAAAAAAAAATCAATTCACATATGGAATGTCCATTAATAAATTTGTTTTTTAGCGATTTTTTGAATATCAACAGCCGACTAAATATAATACATCCCCTGACATAAATCCTCCCCTGCAGTAATCTGCACATGCGTGTGAAAAACCAAAGGTGAATCTCATTTCTTGGACAAAAATGCATCCCTTTTCTGACACGACGTACATTTTGAAAATTTATCACTTCACCATATGAAAATTTCTCGATGTCTCCAGCTTCAGATTCAGGAATCTCAATTTTATCCTCGCTTTATGTTAGCAAATATCGATTTCGTTATCTGAGATCTCCGTAGAATAACGATTTTTGTTATTTTTTTGCAATACGCTGCAAAGAGGATCTTTTTGCTTTTACATACAATTGTAGCTCATCAAAAATTAAACTTCGCTTTCTGTATGTGGGTCGTTATTGATTTATAGAAAAGTATTTCTTCAACGCTTCTTCGTTTTTGATGAATTCTACATATTATAAAGCACTTCAATGTCCATCACCATTATTATTTCAATTGTATTTCAAAGACTTATCGCACACATTTTTCACTTTCATGTATGATGGCAGAGGATCAATATATTTCATATTATTTAGCAGAAGTCATGATCCATTTTTGATATCAATATTAGATTATATTTTCAATGAAATTATTGCTAAATATTTATTTTTTGTCGTTTTAACAGTGGATTTTCTCTGGAATTATCTGAAATATTAAACTCAAGACTCCTGGAATATTATGAATAATTTATCAAGGATTGTTTAATTTTTCTATTTTAGATTATGAGAATTTCATCTTGAATATCACTATGAATCTCACTTAATAATTTACTTCAGATGTATTATAGAAAACGTGAATAACAACGCAAATAATGGTTAAAATATTGGATTACTTCGCTTGATCAATTTTCTTTGTATCCACTTCCTACATTCTGTCAAAACATGAAATATTCAATGGAATTACTTTAATTATCTCTTTCGGATTCGCGTAAAATGCAACCCTATCTTGTTTATTTCCCAGCGTATGCTTAATTAGAGTTGCTGATTCACAGAGTGGTTTTTATATGAGGCTTTAATTACAAATAACAAACATCTAAAATTAGTATAAAACAATTTAGGATATGCCAAAGGTCGAAAAACACTTAAAAAACTATTTTTTTCATAGTATAGTAAATTTTATCAGTGAAACCTTATCAATAAGCGTACTTGTAAATATGACCCCTATATATTGACATCTAAAAACAGGGACGTTCATTAATATCCTGGCTGACTTTTCCAATATTAAAGACACGCTGCACTGCTAAGCAAACATTTTTTTTCACAGTGTGCGTGAAAAATAATAAAAAAGTGTTAGATTCATCATATCGTTCATTGACTTGGAATGAGTGAAATCCTTTATCAGTGCGATAAAGTCGATCATTGCTCGAAAGCCTTCAAATCATTCACTGCAAATACAAGAGCTGGATATTCGATTAAAAGCAAAAATTCTATATGAAATTTCAATATGCATCGATGGTAAAAATGAATTCAATTGCAACACCCACTCGCGTCTCTTTAACGCGTATTTTTTCTTCACAAGGACCTTTTATTATTTATATGTGTCCCTTGAAGCGTAAAACTTTTTATGCTAATTTGATCCGGTGTAGGTATATAGAAGATAACTAAGACTTGGATAGCAGATACCCACTATATATATATTTTGTATGAAAGCTTTTAAAAGCTCTTCCACCAACACATCTTTTTTAAACGGCTAACTTAGTTTTTTGCGATAGCCATACAATTACTTGAGTGCCGTTTTGTCCGTTTCATAATGTTAAAATAGCAATTAAAGCCGCCTGGTGATAAATATTTAATTATTTTATTATTTTGAGCAATATTTTTCTTATCATCACATGTTTGAGATTAGTTTGCAATTATTTAGCGTTTATATTTTGTGCAATATTCGTTTTATATTTAAGTGTTTTTAAAGATGGACTTAAATCAGAACGAGACTCAAAAGCTGATGATGATCCTTTTAAATTTTTAATTGAATCAAATCCTCCTGAACAAAAAAAAATAGTTAATATAATGAGGATTTTAGTGCTGCCCAAACTATGATCATATAAAAAAACATTAGGATGATATAATAAATACATTTTTTTGCTGTAAAGATAGAAAAATCATAGAAAAATGTATGCAATTATCCTACTCTATGCACAAAATAAGCTTTTTTATAGTAAATTATTTAGGAAATTTAGAATTATAATTGGTGATTTTTTTCAAGAGCTCCATTAATTTTTTCATCATATATTATCGCAAATGATCCATTTTTCATTAAGAAGGGTTAGTTGCGTATTTGTCAGTAGTTTTAGTTGTATTCGGCCAAGATGTACGGTACCCATCCTATCCTATAACACCCATCCTACTGATTTTGTCGATGAGTTTTCAATGGTTCTAATAGGATTCCAGTTTTAGTTTTATGGCATAAATCCTTTCTCATTCTAGTAAGCCGTTTTTATGATCATTTATACTGATTTTCCAAATTTAATATTTTTGAAATGAAAAAATCTTGTTTTTCAACTGCATGTACTTTATTTTAAAAGCTATTTGTTTCTGTAATAGACCCAAATATTTATTTTCTGTTATGAAATATATTGTTTTTGTTATGTCCGCTTAAAACATGCGGTACCCATCCTATTAAATAACACCCATCCTATTCGCTTTGCCGATGAGTTTTAAATTTAATTCTTCGATCCCTCTTTTGTAAAATCTTACCAGTTTAGAAGCAAAAACATATTTAAATGCACTTCCACTAATTTATTGTTCAATTTCTAATCACCAATTACAATGCTATTCATAAAGATACCATTTTTTTGCGTTTAATTGCTTATTTTTGTTGTGTTCGTTCAAGGCGTGCGTTCTATCTAAACATACCCATCCTACTCAATAATAACCATCCTATTCGTTTTGCCTATGAGTTCTAATCGATCAGATCTCAGATCACTTCACTATACATATATTTAGATTTGAAATAATCTATTGCACGAAAAATAATATTTAAAAATAGTTATAAAGAAAAATAACATACATTGTAAGGTTTCAAAATTTTCGAATACTTTTGGGTCTAATATAATAATGGACTAATATAATATTAGCTTTACACTATGATCTCTTATAATCAGTTCTTTAAATCGTCCATTCCACATACGATAATGTTTTTTTAATAAAATGTAGATGTCTATTTGTGTCAATTTTTTGTTGTTGATTTTAATTTTGTCTTTGGATTCGTTCTATAATCAATCTGAAGATGAGCCCAGTCTAAGAATATCCGTATTTTTTCTTAGAAGCCTTCATAAAGCATCTTGATTACTTCTGACGGTACCATCGCCTATGTTACATCTATTTTGTTTGTCTTCGTCGATTGCTTGTTATAATATGAGCTCATTTGTTGGTCTATAGTTCTGGAATATTACAAAAATTATATCATCATACTTACCAGTATATCATACACAATATTTGCATATTTCAAGCGATTTCATTAAGATTCGATACGGCGCTGCATTGAATTTATACAATGTTCATTAAAAATTCCAGTCGCGTCCATTTATATTGTACATGATTAAAAAAGGTTATTAAACGAATCTCTGCTTGTAATGTAAAATATTTAAGCGTTGCTTTTATAGTAGTGCTCGCCATGTTTTAAATGTCAGAAGATAGAGCTCATAGGGATTCATCCGGATGCAGTGGTAATTTCTGGGAAAATTCTAATTTTCTCTATGTGTATACAAACATTAAGTTCATATGCACTGCATAATGTATCATTTTTAAGGATTGCTATTAAATGTATATGTAAGTAAATGTGTTTTTGAGGCTTTTGATTATTAATTAATAGTCAATGAAATCGGCTTGATCATTCAAAACCTGTTGTCGTTGTAATAAATTGTGTAAACCTCAAATAACAAAACTTGAAGTAAATTCGAAATGACTTATTAAAATCTACGATTTAAGTTAGTGGAAACTTTTGAATTAATTTTGATTAAAACAAGGCTCTAACGCAATTAATAAGTCATGGAATATTGAACGCCCTTAAACAAAATAGCAGAACCCTCACTTCAATCACTCAATTAATTATTCCATCGAAGTCTTCTATTTGACTTGTGTATTTTTATCTTTCAAATTTTCAATGCAGATGCCAATATTTGAAGATCCCTGTCGATTGAAAATTGACCACATAAAAATATATATAGGGTTGATTGATATTATTCCGCGTTTTTCTGCTGGAAGAGGAATTGTAATTAGAAAGATAGCTTATCGCCCATAATAAAATGTGCACTATCCTATTTCATTACGATATGATATAATAAACGATAAGATAAAATAAAGCAGATTAGCCTTAAGTTGACATTATATCTAAATGTGATTACCAACACTCGTATTATATTCGTGCGTGATCGACATTCACAGCATTAATAGTCGATGACTCGTCTCATATAAAATGTTATTGATTGCTTAACGAGCAAAAGTATGTGGTTATGGTTGCATTTTATTGACGAACGAATATTTTATTGTTATGGACCATGTCTATAAAATGAATAAATAAGATATCTTCGATGTGATGGCGAGAGGGCGGGACTTTATTGTATTATTTTAGAGAGTCACTCTAAATTCGTATTGGGGAAATACATTATTTCTGAGTTTGTACAAATTTCAGCGTTTACTACATTTTAATTAGCATATTCAACCTGGCGAAAGTTGGGGATGAAAATTTATGCCCGTATGAAATGTTGCATTCGCTCCGGTGATGTTGAAATCTCTGCTAATTGTACGTTTTATCTAGCCAACTTTTGTATCCTTCTTCCTCAGTATATAAGCATTGACTTATCGAAAATTATGGACTTGTTAAAAAGTTTGAACCGTCTTGAGAAAACTTTAAGCATTGTAAGTTCTCTATAATAACAAGATGTATTGCTAATGATGATAACTTTACATTAGACAATTCAAACTTATAAATACATTTTATGCTGTAAAGCTTTACATTCAATTGAAAATCATACTTATTCTGATATTGCAATACGAATTTTCTACACAATTTATCGTAAAACACCTAAAATTTTAAGGGAAACAGTTTTTCTATTTGAATGAAAATTTATTTCATGTTGAAAATCAAATGATTATATGAAAAATTACGGATTTTTTTATCACGCCCATAGTAAACAAAAATAATCGATGGCTCTTCATGCCCACTAAAGGGTAATTTTTTAATGGTCTTGATAGAATATTTCGTCATACTCGTTACAGTTGCTTTTTTGGAATGACGAAATATTTCGTCATACTCGGTTAAGGTATTCTAGTCTAGAATTTAAAAAAAAAGATATTTTTTTACATATTTTAAAAGTCTAGTCTTTTAAGAATATAATCTCCAAAGGAATTTTTAAAAAAATAATTTTTTACGGAGTTATAGCTATTTTGGTGACGCAGCAACTAAGCCAGTTTTATCAGAATGATATCTTTAACTTTTCCCTTACCATGTTTACTATACATAGTATATCGAGATTCAATGTAGTAATGTAAAAATTCCCATTATTACAACTTTACTACAATTCGACTCCGCGTTTTTATCGTAATTACTTTTTTCAACGCGGTTGACATAATATCTCAAGATTTAATTTAACAATTTATTTTAAATTTAATACATTTTTTTAAATATATAATCTTTTATCGTCCCTACCAGATTTATATCAAAATTTGTTTTTTAACTATTTAAAAAAATATTAAAACTGAAAAAATAAGTTTTTATTTAACAGTTGCCATTTGTCGAAAATATTTTTTTTTCTGAGGACACGCCATTTTTTATCCATTACACTTTACCATTATTTGGATTATTTGGAAAGGTAGGAGAGGAGAGAATCTATGAGTGAGTAGATCATAAATCGCCTCAGCATTTACTTGTTCAAATCCAAGAAACCAGGGTAAATCTGGATCGAGATGATCGATCAGAAATATTAATATTTCCGATCTCCCAAATTTGTTGGTACAGTGAATTTATTTTCCACAATCTGGATTTGAACAAGAGCCTTTACAGTAAGAGTCCAGGATCTAAACCACTATACTAACACTTGGTCCGGTATAGTCCAAATAAAAAGAGCAGAAAATACTATAGTTCAAATTTAATTCTGATGAAAAAATTTGGGTTTCTGTAAATCCTGCAATACTTTTAAATCAAATTAATCATTTTTTGGATCAAATACATTTTTTTCAATTGCTAACAGTAGTCTTCCATGGAAAGTTATTCCCAATAATGATGATTATAGTCAAAATAAATATTTTTCTGTTGGCTAAAAATCAGCTGGAATTTCACGAACGTGCATTACAAAATTTTCAACTATTTTTTAGCGAAGAAATTGATCAAAATATACAATAATAATTACAAAATGTGGAATACTTTTTCGTAAAATTGTGTGTTGGTTGTTTCTTATCCAGTTCTAATCCAAGCTTCAGTATTTTTTCTTATGCTAATTCTTTAGAATGAAGGCTGTTTTTATATGAGATTTTGCTTCATTCGATCCAAATTTTTGGCAGTATTGCTTTGATTGACCTCCTAGATTCAACCAATTCAAAATGAATGTTTCTAATGATATCTCACCATAGAAAAAAAATGACTTTTCCCTTATTTACCTGGCTTGAAAAAAGTCATTGAATATTCAGATTTCCTCGTTAAAATAATTTATCTAATCAATGAAGTTGATCCTGAAATGTTGATCATGGACTATCGAGCTTAGATGGAAATACTCCCGATTGTCCAACGAGGATTTAAATCCACTAATAACGCCAGAATTTCATCATTCAATTTATAGACCTTTCGCGTTTTTTAAAATGTCCCCGAGGCTCTTTAAATTTGATGCTTATCAAGATTTAAAAATCTCTGTATGTATTTTTAATGTTCTACGTTCCTTCGTTTGCTTTCAATCTCTAATCGAATAAAAATAACATTCAATTACGCAAATGTTGCTCATAAATAATAGTAAAAATGGTTCGAAATAAAAAAACAACATATTCACAATTTTTACCCTCTGATGGTAACATTCAAATTGTTTTTTCCCGAATTACGACTTGATACAAATTGGTCGTAATACGTATATAAATTTTGATATTAAATATTTTACATCGTCGTCTAAGGCAATGTAAATGATGTCGATTGCTATTAAAATATCACTCAATTTGTATTCGCAGATTGTGAGATAAACGTATTAAAGTCAAAATTATGGTTAAATAGTACAACTACTGTTCTTCTGTAATTCGACAACGTAATTTTTCATTCTTCTTTTAAACTGTTTCGTGTCTTGCTTTTATGTTAAAATATTCATAACGTTTATAGCATTACCTCTCCCTGCACGACAGCTTTATTTAAATTCGCCAAGTAAGATAGAATTAAATTCGCACATTAAAAAATAATTGTTTCATTGGATTATTTAGACATTAATACTTATAATGGAGTTTGAATGAATCTAAAACCATAGGGTGTATGTAGTCGAATTCCTTTTAGAGAATGGAAAACTGAAATAGCAATAGATGCTTAATTTTATCACAGTTTCACAGGTTGCCATTGAGCTGAATGACTAGTTTTCATTTTATTGCAGCATACAGTGGGACTTAATCCACTAAAGATGGCTTTGTACGAATTTTCATTTCACAAATGCATGCAGAATAAATTAAAATATATTTAGCATTATTTCAGTTCAAAATAAGCTAACAAGCAGTATAACATAAAGCACTGTCGAATTTAAAGCACCTCTGTTCTTTGGCCATTGAAACAATAGCAATCTTCCTAGTCTTGATTAAACGAGCTTTGAATCATTATCAAAGTCGTTGATCGCATTCCATCGCATTTCGTCTCAATTTATTTCATCAATATTATATAATAAATATATATTTTTCGCAGGAAATCCGCAATCTATCGTATTTTGTCGTATACAATACAAACTAATTGACATACGTATCCCAGCACGAATAGAACGGATGCTGCACTTAGGATCAGATTACGAATGCCATCATTTAAAGCTATTTCCGTACAAATTGTGCCTTTAATATACCATGATTGTGTGCCATTGTATGATATTAACGGCACGAGGATACTTATGAAAACAAATTCGGAATATAACGTTGTCCTCTTGACTATATCCACGATAGTAATTCAAGCGCTCTAACGCCGGTAAAACACGCAAAATCTATCTCAGACTTGAGTGGCACACAATCGTTGTGGCAATAATTGAGCAAAATTCCAGCGTTTAAAACCCTGTAGCATCCCTTAAGACCTCCGCGTCGATGTGACCCACTCACGCCAATTTCACCGATTATTTTCAACCCCGAACGACGCAAAATGTAAACAAGTCATACGGCGCAATACTTCCTGTATTCGAGCGTTTGGCTTAATTAATGTCTAAATGAGAAATATCGATTGTACATTAACAGAATGTAGTTTTTATGAAGGCGATATGTTATTTATTTAAAGTAATTGTGTCGCTCCGAATCGGAATATTGTTTGTTGAATTGCTTTACATTTTGTCATTATTTAATAAAACTACAATATTTGCGAGCGAGGGTGGCCAATTAAATAACGCGAAGATTTATTTAAATTAAATCGTAATTTTTGCATATTTTAAAATGCAATCGGGGTAGTTTTGATTCGTTTGGGATTCACAAGGGAATATAAATTGCGGGCAGAAATGTTCATTGCAGCTTTGTTCGTTTACTTTATTTGAATTTCAATTGTTTCTCTTTTTGAGTATATATGAGGAGCGGTCGAAAAGTTTCGCGAATGACGTGACAAGCATTTCATACAGATTTGCTATAATATTTCAAAACCATTAGATAGTAATTGGTTCGTATGATGTGTTTTTAGGTATGATTGGATATTAAACAAGACTTTTTTGAAATTAAATAAAGGAGTCCTTATCCATCTTCATATTAAAACTAAAAATTAAATATTTTTCAATTCAATCCTAAATTTGGAAAACTGTGAAAATTTGGAAACTGTGAAATTTGAAATTTAGAAAATAAAAAATAAAATGCTAACTTTATTCATGTTTACCGCAAATTTTGCAAATTATTGGGTCCTCGAAAGCACATTTTCCACACAAATATTTGTTGCATTTGGAACAGATTTTGGTGGCTTTGTTTTATTTGCAAAGACCTATTTGGTACTTTTTTCGCATTTGCACACGAGAATCTGAACTTGAATTTGTTGACGTTTTCTGCATATCTATTTTTCTTCCTGTTGCTCATGTTGAAAATCTTCTGCAAGTTCTTCAGCTAATTGTTGTCTAGAATTTTTTTCGTTGGTTGTTTCTCTGTACAAAACCCATAAGTTGATTCCAGCCAGATCAAGAATATTGAAGAAAATTTATACAAACACACATACAAGTCTTCATGTAGCAAATGGCGATGTGATCATTTTTTTTTTTTCAAGAAAATCTGACAAATGGTTCATTTGACCCGTCGTGGTAGGTTTAGTGTTAGACTTAGACAATTTTTATTTTTGCGCGTTTCGACAGACATACAAACAATAAACAGACGCCCTTAATATTTCATTTATCTGATTTTTCTCAATCTTATCAAGATGTTTGTCTGTAATTTTTCGAACGTGTATTTAAAACATGAACACTTTCATATGCAACATAATTCTTTTTTATGTACAAAAACGGGTTATTTCTTGATTTTTCTTAGATTTTTACACTCTTATAGAGCCATTGCCATTCACTTTGACATTGTTTCATAGCTTAGACATGTTAAAAAATATATTTATTTTTATTTTGTAAGACAGTTTTTAAGGAATGTTGCAAAGGGGTTTTAAGTTTCTTATTTTCCCCCTATCTACAAAATTAAATCAACTCTTATTATGTAAAATTTATTATAACTAAAATATATATTTGTAATTAAAATAAGGATAGTAATCTAAGACTTAAATTTTTAAACCATTTTTATGTAATTGTGTATATTGGTAAACTGGTTCCCTTGTAGAAATACAAGGGATGCTTTGTGTTTTTAATTTTTTAAAGAGAAAGAGAAATTTTATTAAAATGCTATAAAGCAATAAAAGAAATCGTAAATATAATGTTTGTAAATGTATTTATATTTAAAATAAAGCGCTATAGAGCGCTGCACGCCACCTATGCGGGCATACTCTCCCTAGATCACTCGATATGAACGCAACATGTACGTGCATACTCATCAAAGAGCTAAGGTACTATATTCATTATCAAAAATACACAATTTAAATTTTTTTCAAGGTATACATGATTTTAATGTATTGGATTTCTATTATCTTCTCCGAAACTTACGATAAAATTATTTGATAGTTTTTTTTGTAGATCTTTAAATGATATTTTAATTATTGTTGATCATTGATCATTTATTGGCGATCCTGCCTGAATTAATGAATTTTCTTGGTATTAACTTTTTTAAGATTCAGATCTTACATCTTGTATTCAGACATTTTATTAGTAATATTGATCTGATCAATATGAATCTATGTCGATTATGTTAAAGTATATAATATAAGATCCGTGAATATTCTTAAATATTGAACGTATAATTCATCAAGTTAAAAATTCAATTCTGTACTTTGAAATCTAGAAGCATCCAAATATATGAGATTCTCATATTTGAAACTACTTTTCATGGAGGAAAGAAGACGTGGTTATTACCGCATGATACTGTAATATAAGAGCAAGTATGATACAATTTATTTGAAAAATTTCCTAAAGGAAATATAGAAATATCCGCAGAAGGTTGACATCAAATGTAAAGGGTGGAATTTGCATTGCTGATAGACTTATAATATAAGACGTATCAAAATATCTTCACGAACGAAATCGGTTTTTTGCACTCCTCGCGTAATTCGTTATCTTTCGTTTTTTGCGCAATATTCAAATCATTTTAAAACGAACCCGATAATAAATTATAAAAATTGCTTTTGTAAAATTTTTGTTCGAAGGGTTAAGCATCTCTCATTTATCACCTTTGTTTACCTTGGAGTAAGAAAAATATTATAAAGGATGAGCGTGGGCTGCTTAGCATAAGCCAAAAATCGATTAGGGGCTGCGATAACATTATATCCATCTATGCTTTTAAGCATATCAAAAATGTAAGGCAATGACGACAATATGGCCAATTTTTGGAAAAATATCGTTCATCAAAAGCTTTTTAAATTCGCCCCGTTGCAACTGGGTAGGCACCGAAGTCGGTTGATGTTTTCGCTGTTTTACATACGCGATCGATTTCTGTTGAAGCTGTTTGTATCGAGATGCTTGTTTTTATCTGCCTTTCAAAATATAAGCTTGTTAACGTGATAGGATCAAGTTGAAAAGACTCTTGCTTGGAGATTCAAAGTTGCACAGGAAGTTGTTCGAAGCCATAATGGGAAAATGAGGCTCGGTAGCTATTTGACTTCCGGGTGTCGTTATTTGTCGTCAAAAACTTGCGGAAATGCCTTTTGAATAATCCTTTGACGAAGCTCTTTTGCGGATATTTTCAATGTAAAGATAAAAGGTTCAAGAATGACGTAGTGTGTTATAAAAATTGTAATTGAATCTAATAATGCATTCTTAGTTTTAATGAAAACTATAACGACTGAAATATTTTTAATTATTAATAATACCTATATAAAGAAAAAAAAATGTCGGTTGAGTTTGCAAGGATAATAGTTTAAAGGGATGCAATTGTTCCTCCAGTATCATATTATAACTTTAGCAATCTTCATTCAGCAGATATTTAAGATTTAAATTTTACTGAATACAAACTGAAATGATGAATCATAGAATGGACGTTAAATATGAATTTAGATGCAATATTAAAATAAAAATATTAATGCGCCAGACCAAATGTTACCAATTTGATCAGTTGTATCTTTGTTAATATTTAGTATTTTGATATTATTTTTTATGCAGGCACATTGTAACATTGTAAATGCTCAGAAAGAGTGGAAACCTTCAAAAACAAAGTAATCTTTCATGAATGGCTATGAATGTGTGTAAGTAGTTTTTGGTGGTTATTTCTTTATAAATAGGTAGCTTTTTTGTAGTTGTAATGGTCAGAGATCAATAGGTAGTATTTCATAACTGTAGAAGCTACTTAACAACATTTTATAGATATGTTAAAATGGAGGTATGTAAATTTAAGCAACCTGTTTGCGTAGATATAATTAACATTTAGTTAGGATAGTCGTTGCTAGTTGGAAAGTCATTGTAGTTAGAAAAAAATGTCTGAAACACCACCAAAGCCGCAACCAAGATAAAAAGATAACGGTTCAAAGCCCTGAAAACAAATCTCATTATATAACTGTACAAACAGCGTCAAATTGTATAATTTTTGATAATTCTGGAATGTGCAAGATTTTCAAATATTTTTTATAAATGATCAAGTTGTTTATGTATGAATATTTTTTTGACCCGAGGAAGTCTTGCATTATTTTTATCATTCGCTGCTCTAAATTTTGATGAACTTTTCCTTCTTTATTATTAAAATAGATAGTTAAATACAAAGCAATCTATTTGACATGGGCTTAATGCTTTTCTATGCAATATTGTATATTAAACATCTATCAGTATTTTATTTATTTTATTGAAAAAAACTTTTATTTATAAGGTTCTGTTCCATTTTTTAATTTTTTTTGACGGTGTAATACTGCTGCGATCATGTATTCAGATTTAACCAATTCAAATCGAATTTCTTCGGAAATATTCTATCAAATATAGAGAAATTTATGTGTTTTTTTGGCAGCTGACCTTAAAAATATTATTTCATCCACTCAGGATTATTATATAGTTTACACTTTATATCAAAAATCACAATTCATATACTTTTCTGAGATACATATCTAAATTCTTTGTTGGTCTATTACGAATAGCAACAATTCATGTAATACCCAAATACCTTGTTAATTGAATGAATCTATACAATGAAAGTGCTCTTGAATTATAGATTATGGACAATTGAGGCGAATTAGATTCCACATATCAAGATATTTATGATATCTTCCTGTATGTTCCTGAAACGCCGTTTTCTAAACATCTCCATCTTAATTTGCTTTCATTCCATGATAATATTTTTTTCAACGATTTTTAATATTGAAAATGTTTATAAACATTAGTTAAAATTCTCTTATTTTCATCCATCGATTATAACAGGGTAGGTATTTCATTTTTGATATATTTTCGATCCCCATAATGTGCATAAAAATAATCTAATAAGATTACAAAGCTAACATAGGTTGAGCTTTGGTACGAATATACGCCATGTGAAATGAAATTAGCGCGTATTAAACACAAGCAAACTAATTTTTACAACTTTGCACGGAGAAATGAATTTGAAAATTATCCGCATTCAAATTGGATATTTCCGGATAATTCTATTACGCCATGGTAAACAAGATCATGGCTTTTTAAATGTGCATATGCCGGAAAGATCATATTAAACTCCGTGTGTTTCCGCATACGGTTTTCTGCATGTATTTTTCATAATTCGTAAAAAATCAGAATTGCTTAAATATCATTTTGTTGGTTTGGCGTTTACATTTATTGGGTATCTTAGGTGTATTTTTCTGGCAATGGGATAACTTTTGACATTCAAATAATGAAATTACACGCAAAAAATATGAAGAGCGTCTGAGAGTATCCCTGCGGAACTAATTAGGGTCCTGGCACTGGATAAACTATCAGGTTTATTTGTTGTTCTGGATTAACTTGCCAACTTATATCCCACGGTCCAGGAGCGCTATTGTGCCATGGAAACCTTTTGCTTCTCACCCTTAAACTTCAAGGGTTCACTGACGTAAGGGTTAAACGCGAATCGATATTCTCATGTCTAAATCATTTTAATGTGACACGAGTATTTGTGGAGAATTCACATGTCGCTTCCACGACAATAAGGTCGCATTATTTCTTTATGAATTTTTCATGGCGTAGGTGTTTTTGTGCCTTTTCAATGAGAAGTGTAGATACACGATTTTTCGTTTCGGTCCACTTCAAGTATAATTAAATTGTCAAACTTTCGACGGAAAGTTAGCATTCGAAGGAAAATATAAGTTGTATTTTGTTGAAGTTTAGTGGACGTGCGCAAACTAGAGTTTTTGTCATAAATATGTCGTATCCGCGTATATATTTTTTTTATCCAGGACACAGAATCTGGGATATTCAATAATTTTTCAAAATAAAACTAACCATATTTACACCTGAGGCGAGGATTTCATGAACTCGCAGTTGGCTTATGGGCCGCTTTTGAAAGTTAGCAAAAGTATCTACGGTCCTTGAATATCTTCCGAGATTTACAAGTACATACCCGAGGCAACAGGATTAACTGTGTTCTTATATTTTATGGCGAAAAAAATCATCTTAAAATACTGTTTAAACTAGCTCCGTTTAACATTTCGCTCGCGTTTATCCCGATTCTCCCTGTTGTTTTTAAGAAAATAAATATTAAAATATTATTGGCACACTTGGCTTCTGATGGGATAAATTTGTTTGTACTGAAGCAACTTCCAGCGTTGAATACTCTTAATTAACAGCGCCCTTGTATTTAAAAAATAACAACACACAGCTAATTACAAAATGGCGTCTTTTAATTGGATAATTACTTTTTTATATAAGGAAACCTCATAAATATAGTGCCAACTCAAAGCTTTTCTATGAACCGGTTTGGTTATTAATAGCTTTTATTCGTATTCATGTTATTCGCCCTTTAAGCATGGCTAAGGAATGATAAGAAATTAAGCTTAAGTTCAAATTTCTTAAGCTACTAAATCCTAATAAATTATAATCGGTCGATAAGCTTCATCAAGTGGTTCAACATGATTGTTTTATGCTTTGAAAAAAATAATATTTTCATTATTAAGCATAGTTTAGATTTATCCAGATTATATTACATGTTTTTAAAAATAATTTGCTAAAAATCAATACATGTATTGATACCAAAATATTCTCATTGTTTAGAATTCTGGACTCTCGCGATAAATGTTCTGGATCAAATTTAGACTGTGGCAAAGATATAAACGCATCAAAGGATTGGAAGACTGGAATTATCAATATTTTTAAGTCATTTTCTCGATTTTAAAAAGGAAATATTAACACATTGAAGACCGTACGCATAAATCTGTGCGCCTCGAAAATTTGGATCAATGGCCCGTACGCACAGATTTGTGCGCGACGAACTACACACATTAAAAAAATCACAGCACTGCTGCTAAACATTTTTAACCTGTTTCAGAGATGTAGCTTGTTTTATATATATATAAAGATTTTAAAATATAATTTTAAAAAAATTACGCGTAATATATTCCACACTATGGACAATCGTAATTGAAACTAAAACAATATTTTATTTGAGGTTTTAACCAAAATTAAAATTTACCGAGCCGATTCTAAACATTTTTAAACTACATAACATATATCATAAGTATAATATATGCATGTATGAAGGTTTAAAAAGCGAATATAAAAAATACGCGTAATATATTACACGACTTGTAAATACCAGGGACCGGAACCGAACCAACATTTTTTTAGGTTTTTTTTCGGTTCTTTTCTAAATACAATCATAATTCCACCTATTACCTTTTTATTAGAGAATGAAAACCAAAATGATTATTATATCTTATATAAAAAAAAATAAAGACATTTTGACACTTGCGCTTGCAGTGCAATTGAATTCTGACATTTGGGTGATCTTAGGTTTTTTTTTCTGCTTTTTGTAACGATTTTGCTAGATCCGCCCTTCAGTTGGGGTGGGGGAGTATTGTGTAAGCTTTCTAAACCATTAAAACTTCACGCCTTTGTTTGCATCTTGTCCAATAATGCAAGCCAATGGTCAAAAAAAATATTTGGACAAATCGTATAACATAATTGGAGGAAAGGAGACAGTACTGCACAACAAATTTTCGATAATACATATTACTTAGTGTTCGGGTTATAGTAGTGGAATTATGTTCTCGGTATAGGACACTTCGCGTCGTGATTCTAGATTTTGATAAATTTGGTTTAAAAAACTTGTGGAAGCTGAATAACTTTATTGTGAAAATTTGAATACCTTCATAATGGATAACGATCAATCACATTTGGAAGAAAATTACGAAGATTGTCTTTCAGACATACCTGATGATTATTATGAAGATAGTGACAGTGATGATGAGCTTTCGAACTCAGAAGTTCGCTTACCGCGATCACGAGTAATGAATCTTCAAGAATCTTCTGATTCAGAACCCGATACTCCAGATGTACCTTTAGATTGGTCAGAAATTGATACAGCAAGAAATAATCAAAATTTTGAAGCCACTCCTGGAATCAATATCTATCCAGATAATCGTGAATCGGTGAAAAGTGTTGCATCGCTGTTTATTGGTGATGATATATTTAAAACAATCAGCGAAGAGACAAATAAATATTATGTGAAAAATAAGGACAAGTATAAAATCGTGGCTCATACAGCAAAATGGTTTGATGTGACTGTCAGAGAACTGAAAATATTTTTTGGCCTTATTATAATTACGGGATTAGTACGCAAAAAATTAATTATACGAATACTGGTCAACTAATCCGCGAATGGAAACTCCATATTTCCGAAAAAGAATGAGTCGGAATAGATTTAAGCAAATTCTGACAGTTTTGCATTTTTCCGACAACGATTTAATAACAGGAGATTCGGAACGGCTTGCGAAGGTGCAAAATATAATAGATTATTTTCAAAAAAAATTCCAACAAGTATATACTCCTACCCAGAACTTGTCTTTAGATGAGGGGATGATACCATGGCGAGGACGTCTAAAGTTTAGAGTGTACAATCCGATGAAAATTATCAAATACGGAATTTTGAATAGAATGCTTTGCGAATCTAAAACGGGTTACATATGTAATTTTAAATTATATTGTGGAATTGGGACGAATTTAAAAGATACAATAACCGCAGTTCTAAGGCCGTACTTAAATAAATGGTACAATATATTTGCTGACAATTTTTATAACAGTGTAGAATTGGCAAACTATTTGTATAATTTAAAAACGCGAATTTGTGGGACCATTCGTGCAAACCGGGGTATACCAGATATTTTAAAAAGCCCAAAACTGAATATTTTCCAATCTATTTTTCGCAGAAAGGGTGATGTTTTGGTTCAAGTGTGGAAAACCCACAAAAAAAGAGACGTGCGAATGATTTCCACAATCCATCAAGCAGAAGTCGTCGATACGGGAAGAACAGATAGAAAAACCGGACTACCGATTAAAAAACCACGATGCATATTTCCAATGAAGTAAACAAAAGCTTTATATTTTATAAAGTATTTAAAAATATATCATTTTTGGCGTGTATTGTTGTTTCTAGAAATATGTTCATAAGCATCATCATAAATGAAACACCAAGAATAAAAGGAAACCTTTTTAACAATATATCCCTTAAAAAATGTGAAAGGGGCAGATCTTTTGAAATGCAATTACAAAGGACAACATTATTTATTGTTTCCTGTCTTCGAAAGAATTTAACAAATATCGGTAACTATTATTGAATAGAAAAATATCACAATCAGCATTTATTTTACGATATATTTTAGATGGCGATTAATTTGCCAATTGAGAATCACTGAATGACCTTGATATGGACAAACTCAACTAAGTTTATGAATAAATTTGATTATAACTTGTTAATTGTTTTTTAATTCAAAAAAATTGTGAAAATAATAGTTTTTTTTTTTTTTTTTTTCAAATACTTCTCTCTTACACAAACCCAAGGTTCAGTACCAATGATTTAGTAACGTTTCCTTATACTTATGAGTATCCCGGAGACGAAGCTAAAAAATTTATTAATTTACACCAACTGGTTTCGAAGTTATATCAATTTAAAAAAAACATAAGATTTCTCGGAATAATCCTGAAATTCGCCCGGTCCCAGGTATAAGTTTTAGGAAATCATTAGCGGTCAACAAAGTGTTAAGACGATTATCAAGTCGGGCAGGGCTATATATTATATGTTTATTTATGATTTGAAACGATAATTAAATGTAATTTTAAAACAAGTATAATTTCGCTACTCACCATTCAAGAAATATTTAAATAATCATAAATGATATGATTTGCTTGTATTATTTCTATATTAATGCCACCGCCTGTACCAACTATCGCATTCATGCATAACTTTCAAGCGCTAATAAAACAAGTCTACCCTTATACTATTTTTTTATCAAAATCAAAAGCTCAAATCTTGTTTAGTTAGGAATAATATTTTGTTGGTTTTATTATAAATATGAACAAACATACAAACATTGATTTCTTTATATAAGACATACTGTAAGTTAATTTTACTATATCTATATTATTTGAGAAAGTGCAAACAATAAGTTGGCAAAGTTTTATTGCAATCGAATGAACAGTATGGCAGCGCATTAAATACGGACAAACAAACATTATATTTTAAATATTAGACTATACTTATGTTACTCGCAAATTTTTTAGCAATAAGTGGACGAAGTTTTATTGCAATCCGATAAACGGTATGGCAACGCATTTCGAACGAACAAAACCCAATTCATTTTTATATATTAGATTATAGTCGTGATAATAAATTGATTTAGTATAGTGTGATGGATTGGACGCAATTTACCGTTAAATTATCGGTAAACCGGTAAAAGATTCCTCCCGTTAACGGTTTACCGGTTATTTACCGGTAAATAAAAGAGTCTTGAAATAGAGAAATATGCATAAAAATTCCTGACATTTATATCGATATGGTTACAGTTTTGGCTCCCGAAAAATAACGTTTTAACTCTTGTTTTCATCTTTTAGACTTGACCTGATTTTTGTACATATTTATCAAGTCATAATTTTGTGTCCAAAATTCCAAAATTTCATTTTTGGCAATAAAATTCTCAGTTACAATATTTGGTTGTAATGTCGATAAAAACAAAACTTCTAATTTCGCATTCATATCTACAAAAAAATTACTTGATTCGCGATTATTTTCGGTAATTTACCGGTAATTATCGAATGAATTTTGTGATTTACCGATAAACCGGTAAAATTCATATTTATCAACAATTTCATACCATATCCTCAAAAATAAAACATCAATAACGACTCATAAAGGTACATTAGATTGATATTTGCAAAATTAAAACGGAAAATACAGGGTGCGGCATGAAAACTACCTTATTTAAAAAATGAATAACACAAATAGCAAAGAAGATATCAGTTTAATTTTTGTTTATGTTACAGAGAGCTATTTAAAGATAGTTCGCTGCTTAATCGTTACTAAATCTATATAATAAAAACGTTAGACTCTGTTCTTTCAAATAAAGTTTATTTTATCTTTCTCGATAAGTTTCCCTGTCACATCCTGAATTTAGAAATAAATTGATATCCATTCGATAATACCAATTAAGATCTTTTTGTGATGTTATTTTGTGACATAGTTATTTAGTGTGGCGAATAATAAGGCACCGATAATACATCGGTGTTGGCTCTTTTGGCAAGTGTTGATAACGATGACAAATGGCGTTTGGCACTCATAGGGTTAATATATTAAATTTGTAACGAAATGAGCACGAAAAGTTTTACAAACCAGTTTAAAAAACAATTTTTCTTAGATGAATAGACGACGCAATTTTTTTGAATTATATACATAGAAAAATTTCATTTATGTCAAGGTTTTATTTGATTATTATGCTGAATGGTTAGAATAGGTTAAAAAGTTTTATATTATTTTGTTTAAGAAGACTTAAAAGGATTGTAGGTCCTTGAGCTTTAAGCAATGAATGAAGGCCGAGTAGCAAAATAACATTTCTCGCTATTTGGATTCCGCTTTCATAGACAGATTGAAGACAATTCTAAACAAACTAGCGGTTGTTACGAAGCTGTTTACGAAAATACTTTACAGGCAAATTTACTGACATAATCTTAATATGCTAATCGCTGAAGATCTGCGAAAGGGAAGCGTTATATAATTTAGATTTCGTCGGGGAGTGTTAAGATAGGTTAGTGAAACGTCGTTTAATTTGGCAAAAACGTTATTAGAGACGGTTCTCTAAATGCTAATAACTCGATTGTGTAATTACAAGATGGAGATCATCTTACTGTGTAATGTCGAAATCTTTAAAGTCAATAAGGTGGATGGGAAAAAATCGTTTCATTCGCGCAATTTCATTCGGGCTGGGGTGGAATACAAAAGATGGTACACAAAAGGATTATTTACGAGCACAACGTTTGAAAAACGCCGTCGAAGCTCCCAGCGATTCTCATACTTGGGATTAGATTTATAAGGTTTTTAATAATGCCCGTGACGTCACGGCTATTTCTCTTTAAAAAATCCGCCTAATCTTTGCGAAATTAATATGAAGGATCAAACATTCGGCATGCACGTAAATCGTGGGCGCGCCAAAGGAAGATCGCTTCCGAGAATACAACGAAAGCCATTCATCAAATATCATATATTAATTGAACAAAATTAGGATTTTCCATTGTCGGAAATTAATTCGTAAATATCGAACACCCTCACGATGATTCGCGCTAAAAAATCACCCGTTTCAATAGAAAACTCAGATAATTTTCTTCTTAGTATGTAAATATAATTATGCTTTTATGACAAAGGAACCCTTTTCATTTGAAAACCACTCGCTTCTTTGTGCTAAAAAAGCATTTTCTAAGATTTCCTTTTAATGACTTTGTTTCATTATTCATTCCTCAGTGTATTATTTTCCAAGATATTTCAGCCGATTCACATTAAATGTCATAATAAGCGTTGGTTATTTCATACAATGCTGCAACCATTCGTCAATGGAAACTTTTAATGGTCTTTTATGAACTTATTGTCAACTTTTTTTCCACTGAAACGTAACTGAAGCATTATTGGAGCATTATATTTAAATTCTTAACTTAAAAAAGACATGAAGAATCATGACTTGATGTAGTGGATGTGTTCCTGTACCTATTATAAATACAATTTTATAAAATACAATTCCCTTAATTATTCAACATATCTACCTATCGCTTTGGTAATCCTTCGATCCCTCTTTTGTATTTTTTTTTGGTATAGAAGCAAAAAACTATTTTAAATGCATTTCCACTAATTAATTGTTTTTCTCTCGGGCTGTACTTCATGTGGCTGTATTCCTGAAAAGGTGGAAATCCATCGGGGGGAGGTCAGATGAATAAGAAACTATAACTTGTGCAGTTATAGTTTCTCCCGGTTTCTTTAATTTATAATGAATTATTCCCCGCATATCCCGCCATTTGCAAAAAAATACCGTTTTTATAGTCAATCCGGGCTTAGGCATTGTAATTAATTTTTTTTTAAAAAGCCCTTAAATTTTTTATCCTATATTATCGTAAATGAGCCATTTCTAATCACCAATTAAAATGTTATTCATAAAGCGATTATTTTTTAACTTTATTTGTCTATTTTTGTTGTGTTGGATCAAGTCGTGCGTCCTATCTAATAATACCCATCCTACCCAATAATACCCATCCTATTCGTTTTGCTGATGAGTTCTAAATGGTCCCAATGATATTTCAATCTTTGTGATAACTTCTCGATTGTCTGACGTGGATCTGACTCGATCAGGGTTTTACATGCGTCGTTATCAAAATTCGAAGGGTTTTCCGTTCTCGGTTTCATCCCTTAAGCTTATATTGTCCGATTTAAATATCTGGAACCAATATTGGCATCTGTGGGGAGTGTTTTATTGACTTTTGTGTGCATTCCAACCCAAATAAAAAAGCAGCATACAATTCCGAATGTGGACTTCGTTAGTTTCGAATTTGGACATTTTACCCTTAACAATAAAAACAAATCTGTTGGATAAAAATAATGTTTAACAATTGTTCTACCAAAAAAATAAGCTATAAAGATTTTTTTTTACACAAACTGAGTTCAAATACAAGGTCTCAAAATGGTTGAATAATTTTGGATTCCCTTAATATTTTAAATACAACGCGTTTCCATATCTCCATGACTTTTATAAATCAATAGTCAATACTAAAAAACATCTATTTTAAATATTGATGTTATTCCTTGATGGAACGCTTGAAGAAATTAAGTTGTTTTGTAGAACAAACGGGAGTTGCCTATACTTGCCGATACTATAATATATCAAAATAATTGGTCTATTTTGGGAAACTATAGGGAGTATTATGGGAAAGTGTTCAATTATTTGACCTACTTTATGATAATCCAGAGCAATGTCCAGAATTAAATAAAAGGAAATAATCCACGAGTATAATGTAAATGCTATGCCTGGAGATAAGGCAAATGAAATAAACCGCTTGTTAAATTTTGCAAATAACTTTAAGAGAACTCCTGGTGAAATATCCCCTAAATATCCCACTAACTGAACAACATTATTTTTATTTGCTTAAGCATTTTTTCATTGAGTCTAAATTATTAATTCACTATCGTCTGAAACATCTGATACATCTGAAACAAGCAATAATTGATCAATCTGCATGAGAAAATAAAATAAAAACTAGGCACGATATATCGATTCAATTTTGGTCTGTTTGTCTATATCCTCGACGGACATATATGAAAATAGATCAAAAACATCACCTGGAGTAATTCAAGTAACCATATTTAAGTCGATTATTACATAAAGTGACAGATTCGCAGAAATTAGGATAACGTCGTCTTAATTACTCGATAGTGGGTTGTTTTGTGAGATTAACTATGATATTTACGCCAAAACTTACGTTTGTGAAGTGTAGTGAGTTCTAATAGACGCCTTGGGTTTCCGATTCATACTCAGTGGTGTTTGTACAAATTTAATATGGTTAAGGGCAGTCAACTTGTCAGCACACTCGAGGCTTATTAAGTCCCTCCTTAATCATTGTTTGAATATATTGCTTAAATATTTGATAAAAACAACGGATTCATGATGAAATTGTGCTCATTATTCCCGCGGGAACATAATCGTGTTTATCTAATAAAGCCCGAAGCGCTTGTCCGACTTGAAGAAGTTCACAACAAAAGGAGCAGATGGTTCAAAAGGTTGCGGATCTTAGGAAAGGTGCATATCTTTAAGGAAGTATTGAAGATGAATAGCCTCTCAAGCAAGTTTTATAGATAATCTTTTTTATTGATACTGAAGATGCTCTTTTTCCCGATTGACCATCGCTTAATAAAAAGATCTTTGTCGAAGGAAAAAATAAATTAGTTGTGTCTTCATTGATCCAGAGGCAACGTAGTACATCCCTCTTGTTGCGTATGTAAAGCAAAAATCTGCTCCCAACAATGAAATTCGATTCTGACGCGTTCCCGTGGGAACGGAGAATGTGTCTCATAAGCATGGCAGAACTCTCTATAATCGCAGATGGAATTTATTAGATCAACATTTGACTATTTATTCTATTCGGATCAGCCAGCTTATCTGGATCGCGAATCAGACCATCTTTGTGACGCAAACAGAGGTCGTTCGAAAAGTTACTCTCATTTCTTATCGCAGCAAATTAGGTTGAATCGATGTGAAGATTACAGACGGGCTTCGAGATTGGCCATGTCACATTTGTTGGATTGATATTATCAACAGGTAATCTTGTTAATGAAGGACAAAGGGCACGTCTGGGAACTTTATACACTATTAGAATTAGTCAAACGACTTCTTTGATGGCAGAACTTCCATCAGAGCAATCAAAAGGTCGTGTACGGTCTTTAACGAGAATTGGATCAGCATAATTTCAAGAGACTGGTTAATGGATTAGAGTGCTTTCAACGCTATCATTGTCTTCATCTGAAAATATATAATTATGTTGTATTCTGATTGACAAACTTTTAATTATTATAATATCATGAATATTATCATATTTCTATACAAAGCAAAATATATTATTTCAATATCAACGCTAAAACTATTATCTATTGGATTTAATTGAATTTCTTTTAAGTCTTAACACCTTGAGAATCCCGCGCTAATGCGTCTTTGATATATGTTTGTATGCCAAAGAAACTTTTTCGTCAAAACATTGATCTCAATTCCTGGCGATCTTTTGTTTGATATGTTTGGGTTTTATACTATGCTCTCTGTACCATCAAGATTATTTTCGTAATATTGTGAATATAATAAACAGTTTGTGGACCAAATCGGTGATTAACATTTTTAAATCATCATCAAATATTTATGTGATCATACGGTCATGCTCGTCTTCAGTAAGATTTAGTTAATGATCATTGTATTACTGTATATATTCTGTATATATTTCTTGTAAAGGATTAATATGGGGTATTGCCAAATTTTTATAGCTATGAAGGATTAAGATCAGTGATCATCTTATAATTAAATTATAAAAACTAATGCTATAATATGTTCAATATTTTTACTTTAATATTAGATTGTCCAGTTAAAAATGCCGTTTTTTTTATACTTACTGTTTAACCATCAATTTTGTCTAAGCTATCATTTTGACAACACGTATTGTATATTTTGTTAGTCGATTAAGATCTGAAGAACATTATTTTCTATAAAAAAATTGCATACTATATGAATATCTTCAAAAAATGAATACAACAATTGCAACTAAAAATATTTGTGATACACTCGGAAAATTTCTAACTATTTGTCAATGCCAGAGATGGTTTAAACAATTTAAAAGTGAAAATTTTAGTTTAGAAAATAAGATCTGAAGTGAATGATAGTGTTAAAGTGATTAAAGTGGATGACGATATCCTGCGTGCTGAAATTGAATCAAAACCAACATAAACTATACGAGAATTAACAAACAAGCTTGGATACTTCCAGAAAAGTATTCAAATACACATTAAAAAATGAATAAGATCATAAAACTGGGTGTGTGGGTATCAAACGACATTATTGATGAGATCAAGGCGGTGCGCGGGAGTACGTGTCATGATTTAATCGATAAAGAGAAGAAACAACCGTTTTTATACTATCTTGTGACTGGAGATAAAAAGTGGGTGTTATACTCAAATCAAAAACGTAAAAGACAGTGGCTTTCAAAAAGGCAGGTAAAGAAACCAACCCCTCGATCCGGTCTAACAGTAAAAATAGCTCTTTTAAATATACAGTGGGACTCCAAAGGGATAATCTACCATGGAGTTCTTCCATATGGTCAAACTATAACGAGGGAGATTCATTGTTCATAATTAGAAATTTTAAGAGTGGCATTGAGTACGAAGAGACCAAGTGTTGTCAACTGTTGCTAAATTGGCAAACATAAATATAGAAGAGGTGAAATGAGCAATCGAGAAATATTTTCTAACAAAACTCGTTCAATTTTAATCTTTTGGAATTAAAAATATATTAAATAGATGAGGAAAGGTTTTATATACCGAAAGAGAATACATTGTATCGATGAAATTAATTAATTATTTTTTGGTTTGAATTTAGCTCTTTAATTAAAAAAAAAACGACATTTCTAACTGGACAATCTATTATAAGATAATGTAGTATTGCCAACATCTTTGAGAAAAGTACCCTCAAATATACCTTTAAGAATTATGTAATGTACAAAATGATTTATATTTTAAGATGTACGATATAATCACTAGAAATATGTAATAAATCATATCGAATTGCTATTGAGATGTCCCTCATTGCGATGAAAGCGCAGTATTTAAACGTCTAATAATACGTGGCTCCTGATTGATCTCTATTTACAAATGGCGTTGTATAAATATTTCTCACAGAAGCCATTAAACAGGATACACATTTGACGAATATTTACCAAGTAAAATACTAAGTATAGAAAAACTTAGGATGTGCCCCAGAACCAACAAAATTTTGTTTATGCGTTTAAGATAACTTTACGAAAATGTCAGCCCCTAAAATAGAACAGATCTCTCGGCATAGGGTGTCGTCTTGAAATCATCCCACATGATGTTTCAATTCGTGGCTAATCGATGTTATTGTTGGGCCATTCTCACTTTCACCCTGGACGTGGATGACGACCTCCAGACTAATTCGTAGAAATGTAGCATTATGTAAACTGTCAATTATGTCGTAGTCGCAAACTTTCAGGAGCGTGGGTCATAATAAATGTGTTTTGAAAGTGGATCCTTGCTTCGGATTCAATTTTCATCTTGAAGGGAAACTTTTAAATATAAAAATGTATATATTGGAAGAGTAGTACAACACGTATCATATTATAAGGAACAAGTTTATTTTTTTATTTCAGCGACTTTCAGCGAATCCGTCTTTAGTTTGTGTGGGAGACTTTCTGAAAAGCTTCTGGAGTAGCTATCAGAAGCGCATAGTAGATTCAATATAAAGCCTCTTATGATGGACTCGCTCCTTGGAAGTTTAAATCTTTCATAAATGTGAATCTCAGATATTAAATAAATATATTACTAATTTAAAGCAAAATTTTCCTTTATATAATGATATACTATTTTTGTGCATCAAAAAGCAGCTTGAAAACATTTTTTAAGCCCAATTTAAATTTTTGCCTAAATCTCAGTAGATATAGAAATCATCTGGTATGTGTAGGGTTATAATATCAAGATGGTCTGGAATAAACTATTTGAAACCGTCGCTAATTTTCTGATGTAAATTTCAAAAATATTTGATATTACAGTAGACTTGGGTTAATCCCACAGAGGTTTTGCAAGGCGGTGTCGGATTATCCAATTTGTCTGACTATAGAATACTGCCTCCGACCCCTTGTAGTTCGAAACTTTTTGGAAAGGAGTACTTATAATCCGAAAAATATGAAAATGGTGAGATATTAACGTCGTAAACATAATGACAATAGCAGTTATAAAAAATAAAAACTTGTTGCCGTCATTAGTCAAAGCGTTTTAACTATCCTTTGCTAGTTACAAAGTTTTTTTTTGTTATTTCCTTGTAAAAAAACTTTGCTTTGAGATTGAAGATTGACGAAGCTTTACCGTACATCACCTATTGTACGGTTTGATTATACTTGGAATGGATTGTCGGACTACAGGGGGCGCTAGATTAGATTAGGGCCGGATTATCGCGATTCTCTTGTAATCAAATTGTCATCATCAGATTGATTATGTAATTTATGCGTATAATAATTTTGATTGCCGTTTAAATTATGTAACAGTCCTCTCTTAACACGCCTTAAATGATTATATGAGTTTCAAAGAGTAAATAAGACACATTCTTTCTATTTTAGTTGTTAATTGTACGCAAAAAAGTATAATTTTCGGTAAAATCTACATTATGCAATGCCTTGTAAAATAAGTTGTGATCAAAGAAAATAAAAAAAACCTTCGTTCAATCACTTGTCAATCTTATCTAAAGGAAGTATGCAAAATTTAAATAAGATCGAAGCATTCGCTTTTGAAAAATCGTATCAATCAACTTCAAAAATAGCTATTTAAGCTGTTAAAATGCGACATTCCCAGCCGGTCGACCCTAGTGATCGAAATTTTCAAAGGCCCTCCTACAGTTTTACTCCGATTGGCTTGAAATTTTGGGAAATATTTTTTATGTGTTGTATTATTAGCTATTTGAAAACCATGTAACACTTTAAATGGATATACATTATTGTTCCATGAATATTTCAAAATCTACACCCTTCCTATGTCAAATAATCTTGATTGGATAGAGATACTTCCAATTTTGATATGAGCTTTAGGAAGAAAAAATATCAGTTTTTTAATTATATTTGGATGCATATAGATTTGCATGTTTTTTTTTATTAAGAAAGTTATCCTATTATTTTATGCGAACTTAATGCCTTATTTTACGCGATTTTCTACGGTAAAATGATTAGTTTTTAATGTAAAATTACTCTTAAAACTTTCACTTGCATTTCTAATTTAATTTTTATTGAAGAATGGTAGAGCTGGAAGATTGGAAAAGTTTTTTTTATGAATCAAAAATATTGTATCGACGGAAAACGTTGAGATTTTTTTGTTACAGTTTAAAAATCAGCTCCTTCCAGAGACGTTTGAAGCAGCAACGTGTCTTCAATTAATTCGCTTGTCGTCTTTTGGCACGTGTCCTTTGGAGCGTCGACCTTCATTTGAAATCCACCCTCAAGACATATTACAAAATGTAAAATTGCTTCTAGGCAATCAGGTTTGCATTTAGAACAAATAAAAATTACTTTCAAGAACAACCTCGAAGATCGTTAAAATTCCAGCGCCGGGATGGGGCCAATTTACTCATTAATATTAATTGTATAAAAGCATCGAAAAATGTTCATGCCTATTAAAACTTTTAAAGCCCGATGCGCAGTTCGTAATTAAAGTAAATTCTTACAATAATGCGATAAAAATAACCCACGAACAATTTAAGGGTGGCTATAATTTGAATACCTTCCGGGATAATGGCGATACAGACCGCTTTGACAATTCGAATATCTATTTTGAAGTTGGTCTATTAAGGGTGAATAATTTGGTATTGTAATAATGCCGGAGAGGCAGCAAAAGAAAAGCATTAGCATTTAGTCCAATTGTTGGTCACTTTGCGGAAATTTGCCAGATATACTTATTGATTTCTAATTTGTTATATTTGTTCTAGATGAGAGTGCCTTCCTCTTTATCTAATTCAATATATACAAATTTATCTCCATTGTATATATTTCGATTCCAAGCTAAATTATCATCCTAAACTGGCGGAAATAGCACAATATTGTATTTTATAATATTCGTGTTTTATATGAGCGATTTTTGCGCCTTATCTTATAAAACATTGCAAATTCCAATGTTACCCTGATTTATTCAACGTCGTTCAACATTCCGCAGATTCCATCTCCATTTCTCACGCAGACACTTTAAATTCTGCTTAATTTGCGTCTCACTAAATTCAACTTGAACTCGAAGTGTGAAAACTTTGGCCGAAATTGTTGTGATTAGTGAGAGGCGCAATCACCGTCAACCCTTAACTTGGACGGTGCTCCAGCAAGAATAACGACTTACAAGATTTCACTGCGGATGTTGGGGTGGTCAAATTGCGACAACCACAACAATAAGTGGGTGACCTTTAAACTAACGAGACGCAATAATACATTTTTTACAAACACATCCGCACTAGAAACCGATCGCCTTGCGTAGGCGTTAATGGAAGGTATCCCATTTAGCAAGTTGTTGGAAAACATAATATAGTTCTATAAATTTCTAAATTGTTATGGAAGCAATATATACATCGATTTATAATTGTGGAGGAATTGCAATTTATTGAGCAGAAAATATTAATTAAATACATATTGATAAAATTATCATTATATTGAATCAATTTTTGTTATGGGATCGGAAAAAATACATATCATACATACCATTATTCATTTTAATCATCTCAAATTTCGAATCAAAATATGTAAGTAAATAGCAGATAGAAGGGGATCCAAAAGTATTCAAAAATTTAGTATAAAAACTTTGTAAAAAGTAAAAATCTGACTTAAAAGTAAATAAAACGATCTTAAAAGCATTTTGGACCATGGCATGGACCTGGTGGAGGTTTCACAAAAATGGAAATCCGTCGAGGCGAAGTTTGATGAATAACATTTCCTAGTTTAATTCCCATATTTTATCCAGTGTCAATTTTGCTTTATGAGGGCGTGCATTATCACGATAGCAGAGCGAGCAGTATTCGTTTTATACTATTTTTTCTGTTGAATAAATATGAACGTTTCTCTTTTAATTTTGGATGCAAAACTTCTAATTTTCGACAATAAGCTTGTGAAGTTATAGCTACTCCCAGTTTCATTAATTTATAATGAATTATTCCCCGCATATCCCACCAAATGCACCAAATAACATTTTTTACAGTCAATTTGGGCTTGAATTAGAGGTTCTTTCCTAGGAAGGCATCGATTTTTTTTAGTATATTATCAGGACATTTTGTTGTATTCCCAAAAAAACATAGTAAGAGTTTTATCGCTTGTTTTTATTTTGTTTAGTCAAGGTATACGTTACCTATCCTAATCCATAACACTCATCCTATTGGTTTTATCGATGAGTTTCAAATTGTTCCGATGGAATCACGCGATAAGTCCTCGGTTTTTTTAACCGTGGATGTGACTTGATTAAGGGTTTTATCAAAATTCGAAAGTTCTCCAGTTCTCGGTTCATCCCTCTAGCTTTTATTGTCTGATTTAAATTTCAGGAGCCAATAATGGCATCTGCGGATTGTTAATACTTTACCATAAACAATTTAGAGTTTTTATGGATGTGGACTTTGTTAGTTTCGGGTCTGTATACTCTTTGGTCGACTTCGGCTATATTATGATATCATTTAACCCTTTAAAAATGCTCAATATCTGGCAAATATATAAAATATGATACAACCCAGTTTAACGCTTATATTTTTTCACGGGTCAATCTTTTTGTGGAATGGTGTGCATTGTCGGGATGACAAGCTATCTCGTTTCGGTTGATTAAACTTGAAACCATTCGTTTTTGATTTAATATATCTTACTTATAGCCGACAGATAATTTTCATGCATTAATGGCTTCATATCATATTTTATTAAATGTAATATAATCAAGTGCACTGAGCATCCTACTTAAGTATTGATCGCGAATTAGGGATTGTAATGGACGTTTAACTTAATAAAACCATATTATCCATCTTATATATGTAATCGTTAACTATTCTTAACTTATGAATTGTGTCATAGTTTTTAAGCTCGTGTATGGATCGTCAACAACGAGTGCATATTATTACATATGCATTGTGATTTACATAGTAGTAAATGGAAAACCAAACGGAAAACATATAATTATGGAATAGAAATCAGAACTTGAAAAAGAAATGTAACTGCTTTGTATATTTTATTATTAAATATGTCCTTATGAATTTCTTTGCATTACATGTGATTGGCCGAGTATTAGTTAATACGATGCAGTTGAAGATACGCCCCCTTTTAAAATTTAATTTTAATGAGCCAATCACAATTGATTCAATTAATAATATGCACGTAATTGGTCAAATGTTTTTTAAATGCGTTAACGATGATTGGATGATTGTAACGTCATGACAGTCTTGTCACGTGATTAAACTTTATACTATTATTATCAAAATGCACTATAATATTTTTAATATAAAAATATCAATAAAGAGGGTTGGTTTTTGTATATTTATCTTTAAAGTTTTGATTTAAATTTAAATTTTATATAATTTTTTCATAATTTTTACAATCATATCCTATATAAAATTCCTATCCACAAAACCTCAAGAAGAAGATATATGTAAACTTTTAATATCGGTGATTCTTAACGAAATCATTGCAAACACCACACCCGAATTACTGGTAGAAATGTACAACAAATGTCTACTAGATGGAAAATTCAACTCAGGCATAAAAGAAACAAACACTGGTCGTCATTCGAAAACCCAATAATAAGACGGATGAACCAAGATCATTCAGACTTCTCTGAATGCTTGACGGCCTAGCAAAAGTACTAGAAGCCTTGTTAAGATCCAGAATCGAAGAAAATGTGGGACCGGACACACTTTCAGACCAACAATATGGATTCAGGACGGACAGATCGACCATTGATGTAATTCAGTCCGTCGTAGAATTTATTAAAAAGCGCATGGAATGTATCTGTGAAGCGAAGCAAAAAGGCAATCTTCGTCACTTTAGATGTGAAGAATGCTTTCAACACCGCCCACTGGATCAAAATAATTAAAGCCATGGAGGAAAGAAACGTTCCAAGGTATATCCTTCGATTAATGAGCGACTACTTCGATAACCGAATATTAGTGCTCCCTATAAATGATGCAAACCGAGACAGGCCAGAATGCAAAATGCACATCCCTCAGGGCTCAGTACTTGGATTAATTTTATAGAACATGATGTATGATGACCTTTTAAGAATTGACCTTCCCGAGGATACAAAACTCGTCGCCTTTGCCGACGACGTGGGTGTCCTGATTAAAGACAAAACTACAGAAGAGCTGGGTATCATCGAAAAAAATGAACTCTCTTTGGTACTAGAAAAAAGGAGGTCTTATTCCTAACAAGGGTATATGTTGACGAACTATCGATAATAGCTATCCAGAGGCATTGTGTCAGGTACCTTGGCGTACACATTAATGACAAACTGACCTTCTGAAAACACATCGATGTGGTAACGCAAAAGGCTACATCGATGACAAATTATTTGGCGCGATTAATGCCAAACATTGGTGGGCCAAGATCGAGTCGAAGAAAGCTACTTAACAAGGTGACCAGCTCCATCTTGCTCTCACTGGATCTCACTGGAAGCATTACAAGTTCAATGGACATTCTCGCCATGGAAATGAAGCGCAGATATAAGAAAAACACAGGAAAAGAAGAAGCCCGGGAAGAGTCAATCCAAATGGCAGAAACGCTAGGGACACCGGAACCAAGGGAAGGTGGACATATCAATTGATCCCAGATTAGCTGAGACTCACTTAACGACATGCGTTTTTGTCACTACCGATATTTGAATCGATATCTATAATTTTTTATATAAAATTGATAGATTGACACTGTTGCTAGACTAATTTTGACTGCCAAATTTAATAACATGTATAAAATGGTCGAGACTTTTACATTGATTAGTTATTTTAATAAGTCGTTTAAATGTTCAAAATTTGCCCCCCACAAAAAATAATTAGAGTTAAAAATTGAAGGTTTTTTTAGTTTTTGATACTATTTTTTGATTTTTGCCATATATATGAACAGATATTTCACTACAAAAAAAATATTTACTATGTCTAAAGCACTGTATATTGCGGAACTGGAAATATGGTCATATTTTACATCAATAATTTACATTTTTTTTTTTGAAAGGCATTACGTGATACAACAAAAGAGTGGCGTTTTATGAGGATATGATGTGCGGAACGTTTTATGACGGTTTCTATCCCCCGGAGCTATTTCGAAGATAATAGAAACTGGACGCTGGAATACAGCTGAATGCATGAAAATGCATATTTTATTCAAATCCGAGTCTGTTTTGCTGAATTAAAATGCTCATTAATGCTTTGTAACACGTTTGAAATTGTTTCAAACGTGTAGAGCGTCGAAATGATTTTTTTAATTCAATTCGTTTTAATGACGTTCCGCTGGATATGAGTTGGCTTTATTGTATAAAGCGAATAAATTAAATTTGACCAAAGCCAAGGCTGTATATACATTTTGTTCTTGGCACATTCGGAAGATTATTTTCTTTTAAGCGACAAAGTGATGAGCACGAACAGCAAATTAAGAATCGGAAAGCAGACCCGAACGATTAATTTCAAAGGAAATAATGGAGTTTATGAAATAAGGTTGTTATTTGAGGCGAAAACTTTTCAAGTGAAATATTTCGTTTGATATTTAAAAGTTAAAGCAGATGTTTAAAAACTTATCGGTGTCTGTAGAAGACAATGGATTTCATTGCATCGATACTAATTTGTGTTGATATATAAAATTAATATAATTTAAAAAAATAGACTTAATTAGGCCAATTTTCATCAATCGCCGATTTATCTGCAACGAAACATCGATAAACAATTTGGAATAATGGTGCATAAAAGCGCTCAATAAGTATTATCATAAAATGATAATCCCGAAATACACTTCAGTCGGTTGCTATAAATTGGTTGTTAACGATTTGAACAGTATTCAGATGTCATTATTAGGATGCTTGTAATATATATTGGCAGTAAATTTCGCATTAGTTTTATTAAGGAGAAGCGAAGATAAAATATTTGTAAGCATTGTAGCAAATCTATATAAATTGCCTTATAGCACGCCGACTTAAAAAAAATAATGCAAATTTGAGCTTGATATTGAATTTTTTGCTTGATTATTGGCCATAATTATTCAAAGGGTTCAAGTTGGGGATGCTTATAAATTAGAATAAAATTTCAATACTCTTGGTTTTATAATAATGTACTTCAAATTTTAATAATAAATCGTTTCCATTTAGATAGTATGTAATAAATTATAGTGGTAGATTCATTGCTGAGACTTAGGCCTTAGACTCTTTTTATAATGCTTCTGGCTAAAATCTAGATTGTGACGAAAATATCACTGAACCAACAGATACTTATAAGATTGAAAGTATTATTATAATAGCTCTGATCGATCGTCTCAATCCAGACTTACCTTGATTGCTAATATTCGATAATCTTAAGAAGAATTATTATTCTACATGGTTTAATTATATAAAATGATTAATTAGTGTCACCATCCATACAGTTATTTAATTCAATTGAATTCAATTAATTCTAAAATTGTAAGATATCAAGCCAATCTGTAATCATTTTTATTCTGTTAAATTATATATCATACCATGGATATAGATTTCATTGCTAATATGATTTTTTGCTTTTAACTAAGAGAGCCAGGTTAACAACTAGATTCAAAAACTTATTTTCGCTGTCACATTGGACTATTGAACAACAAGCTTTTCAGTTGAAAGTCATTGAAGTCATTGAATTTAAAATTTGGTTTTTTAGTTAATATTATCCTTGAGAGTATTTTTACTATGGTTATTTACAGTTAGTTTAATAATTTATATATATTTATAATCTTTTTTATGTAATGTTGAAGCTTTTATGTTTATATAAAATATACATTGATAAATTCTTCTTATAGTCAATCTTAAATAAGATAAAGCTTTTTGGGATTTGATATGTGAAATATAATATGAAACTCCTTCCAAACAACAAGCCGATATCTAGAGTCGATGCTATTATGTAGACGCTTTGGTATTTGCTTCTGAAATTTATGGAGTGAAAGAAAAACACTTGAATGGTATTATATATACATCCTGGATAGAATCGATTTCTCGGTATGTGACCTCATATGAGACAAAACCCACAATTTAAATATATATTTTAATGTATGAAAATAATATTTATTTAAATTTCAACAAAAACAATAAAAACAATAACAAGTTGATCAAAACATAATAAATATTTATATAATAAAGATGGTAAGGTGTTTTATAACGCAGTCAACTTAATATTCGAAGTCATAAGAATATTCGTCATGATGACCACCGCCACCACCACCTCCATGACCACCGCCTCCGTGACCACCGCCGCCACCTCCATGACCGCCGCCTCCATGTCCACCACCGCCACCACCTCCATGGCCGCCGCCTCCATGTCCACCACCGCCACCACCTCCATGACCACCGCCTCCATGTCCACCACCGCCGCCACCTCCATGACCGCCACCTCCATGTCCACCACCGCCGCCACCTCCATGACCGCCACCTCCATGTCCACCGCCACCTCCATGACCGCCACCTCCATGTCCACCGCCACCACCTCCGTGTCCACCACCTCCACCTCCGTGTCCACCACCACCGCCTCCATGTCCACCGCCACCACCTCCGTGGCCTCCCCCACCACCGCCTCCGCCATGTCCTCCACTACTGCTATGTCCCCATTTCTTTCCACCGCTGCTTCCTGATTTTCCACCATATTCAGATCCATGTGAATAATGTGAATCATGTCCTCCTTTACCGCTATGTCCCTTTAAAACAAACCCAAGCATAAATATTACATTCACATCACAAATAAAACTCAATAGAATAAATGAATCGAACTATTAATACCTTATGATCATGATGATGGCTTCCCTTTTCATGATGTCCCTTTTTGCCTTTGCCTCCATGATGGAAACCGGAATGATGATGGCCACCTTTGGAGCTTCCTCCCTGCATTACAGATTTACAATCAAAATGCCATCGTTACATTTTTATATAAATTTAAATTGAATCTATAGATTACCTTTTTGTGTCCGTGGGATTCGTGGAATCCGCCACCCTTGGATGAATGACCGCCGCCGTGATGTTCGTCGAAGAATTCGGTTTTCTTTTCAAAAGCATTTTTTTTATGTACGTCGTGTCCTCCTTTGGTGCTGTGCCCCTTTGAGTGCTTGCCGGATTCCTTGAACTGGATTTAAAAAAATAAATTTGTTTCGTCCATTCAGACAGGGGATGAAATATCAGTTAATTTCTCTTCTTTTCTTTGATATAAATAGCCATTTGAACGCTATTTGCGCGAGCGATTGTCTCGAAATCCTTGATACATCTCGAGCAAGGGATAATACCGAATGTGGTGGCGGTCTTTTGGCAATAGTGGGAAGCACAATAAAGAAAATTTGTGACGAACGTGGAAAAAAAGGGAACACGTCGTATTTCACTCGATTGTGATCCGCCACAAAGGGGGTACATCGTTTTGTTGCCGAAAGTTACCTTTTTCCATGGAAATTAATTTCGACAAAAACCACATCCGCCTACGGTTTTTGGCGATGGTAGGGTTGTTATTAACGCCTACTGAGCTTGCTTTTCTTCAACAGGTTGCGACAACTTAAATATTGTGGCGCTTGATTTATGGGAAATGTCCCGAAAAATATATTTGATCGGCGAAATGTGGTTGGAATTGAGATATTTTTCATTTTGGCTTTTGAACGAAATACGAATTGCTCATTGTTGGCTAATAGAATTGGCATAGATCGTATTACTTTCGTAAAATATAAAATATACTAGATATGAAAAAGAAATTTAATTAAATTTTGAATACTTACACCGCCTCCTTTCTTTCCGCCTTCACCCTTGTGATGTTCACCGTAGTATCCGCCTCCATCATGATGCTTCTTTTCATGTCCTCCCTTTTCTGCATGATGTCCAGAATGTCCAGCTTTGTCATGATGTCCTTTGGAACCCTTTGAGTGTCCATGACCACCCTAAAATTGCATTTAAATCCATACATTAATATCGATGTCATAAATTAGTATATTGTAATATGATTCGTATTTAATTTACTTTGTAGCCCTTTTCGCCTTTACCGCCATGGCTTGAATGATGAGATGAATGATGTTCACTGCCGCCACCTAAAACGAACAAAATTTAATTCGAATCCCCTTGTTGTCTTGAATATATCAGACGACGTTTGATATATCATTTATTTTTATGATTCACTTGTACAACGCAAAAATGACGTCAAACTGAAACAATCTGATTCGGTAAAAGCGATTTCTTCCAGTATGAGCAAATGATGCGTTAAATCGCTTTGGTCGCGATTCGAAACAATCGTGTCGATTGTCTCGTTTGCACAATACAACTATTGCAAAAAATGCAGCCGAAATGAAATAAATTTGGTGTGTTTCAATTACGGAAATTGCAAACATGTTTTTCTGAATGCCAGCTAAAATATTAGCGCACTTCATTGTGGAAAAAGTATGCAGATTGCATTTTTTCGTATTGAATATTTCGATTAAATGTCGAAATTTATTCGTTCAATTATTTGGTTGTGATAAAAAAAACTATATTTTTTGGGGTCAGAAAAAATGTTTTGAGTTCGTTTTTACCTTTGGAGAATTTGTGACCACCGCCGCCACCGCCGCCGCCTCCGTGACCACCACCGCCACCCCCATGACCACCACCGCCGCCTCCATGACCGCCGCCACCGCCGCCATGTCCACCGCCACCATGTCCACCGCCGCCGCCGCCGCCATGTCCACCACCACCATGACCACCGCCGCCTCCACCAGAATAATGGAAGTCTGCATCGTAGTCGTGATCCGAATGGAAATAGTGATCATCCGTTCCTTCCGGGATTAAATCTTGATCATCCCCTTTAGCTCTCACTGCATAAAACGTAGACTCATCACTGATCTTCGTCTCGGAAGCGACCATATCCAAATTCCTCGACGATCCGACTTCATCACTAATTGTCATACAAGTACAACAATTGAAGATGATCGATAAAACGAACAACCCTGAGAGGGTCCTACGATTCGATATGAGATTCATGATTGTTTAATGATTAAAACATCTCATTTAAGACGACCAAATGAACACTTATCCTTGACTAGCCGATTGCTGTCAATCGACTGATACCATTCTGCCGATGTCCTACCTGTTTTATACTTCAAGCTACATAGATGATTAGTTCTAGTTGGCTAATTGGGTAACATAAAATATGAACAAACGTATAAAAAACATCAGATAATCAATCACAGATCGGATCGATTTGATATGAAGGCACGATTTGCGCCATTGCAAGAGATGGCAGCTTCTTTTTGGCAATCGTCTCGATGCGACGACCGTTGCAGCAGATCATTTCATAATTAGTGGTAGAATATTTCCACGAACGATGATTTTTTTATGGTCGTGATCTGTCATCACAGTGATTCGAATGCTCATGTCTCGGTTTTTACTTGGAGTGAAATTTTAGAATGTGTTGCACACCGTTGCTGTTGCTGCGCTTTGTCGCAATAACTAAATGGACGCGACGCTCCCGACCAAAAGGACCGAAAAGAGTTACATTGTTGGGCGTTGAAAATCGACGTTATATAAATCATGGCGCAAAAAGTGTTGAATTAACCTAATTTAATGTGAAATATTCACGAGTAGCTTTTTTTATTATATTTTTTTGTACAACATGAAACAGTTTCGATCAGATTCTGAGTCATAAGCACCATGAATATACAAGTAAAAATATGATAAGAAATGCTTTCTATAAGGTTTTTTAGCATATAAAATATTCATCAAGACAGATTTGCATAAATATTTTACCATATAAATCAAATTTAACATCTCAATAGACAAGATGTGGACAAAACTAAAAAATGATTCAACACTTTATATCGCACATCACTTCAAGTATAAATTCAAATATCCTTATATTCAAATTAATCCATTTATCCTTACATAATTTGAACAAATTTTATATTTTTTCAGTCCTTATTTTTTGCATTGAATGCGTTTTATGTTTAACGCATTCAAACACAACTCAATAAGGTCGTAAAATGACATACAGTTGGCACCAATATTGACAAATCCATATGATTTCTAGGAAGTACCAACATTTAAATAATACGTTTTTAATGGAAAAAATATCATTCAAGCAAATCAATGGCTCGGTAAATGTTATTCAAACTCTGCTTCATCGAGACAAATGCTAGAAAAGTGTTATTTCTCAATCCAAATTCGACACTTATTCCAGAAATCATAGAAAAAATGTACAAAGTTGTTTTGACTGATCGTAAATTAAAGTTGTGTGTGATAATAGACAACTTAAAGACATCAGAAGTTAATGCATTCACCATTTTGCATCAATATTTGTTCACGAAAAAGCTGTGTTAATTAGGCTGAATATCGGTAATTTGTGATTGTTCTTTTTCTCTTTACTGTATATCTTTTCTGGTGTTCTTGTAAATCTGAAGACCCATTTCGTCAGCATTAAAAATCTGCTAGGGCGAGTAAGACTCTTCTTCGAGTATTTGTATTAATTTCAAAGGATACTCTTCCGCAACTATTATGTGGCCAGATCTACTTTCGCCTTTCATTTTGATATTGTGCAAAAAAATTCGACTTTTAAATTTTTCAAGCCATCCCTTGCTTGCTAAAACTTCTGTATTTTGATTTATTACTTCTTGAATAATTACATGATTATAAATTATTTAAACTTTTTCTCTTATGATAGAGCTATTGATAATCCTTTTTGGTTATTATCCTTTATCCAAATAACCAAAGCATTGCGTGTTCGTTTTCATTTGGGGTAATTTTTTCGCTTTTTTTTTAAATCCAACGAACTTATTGAGTATTATATTACACTGTTGATATTTTTTAATTTAAGAAGACAATATTCTGCAGGTTATCGCAGTTGTGATGAAATTTATTTTAAATCTAATTCAAGAATGAAAACATAAAGATGATTATTGCGGCTCAAAAAATTATCTCAGCAGGTTCCAACTCTCTCGTAGTCACTCGTTGTTTCTAATTATTGTTTTTATATTATTATTTGGATTGATTTTTTTCATATATTTTGCTCTATTTGAAGATTTTTTTCAATTCGCAATTGTGATTTTTTACAACTGCATCAATGCTTATTATTGATCCAAATTTATAATCGATACAATAAATTTATATATTATAAAAGATAAGCGCCCCATTTGTCAATTACAAGAACGCGACGTTGTTAACACTTGATCTGGTAATTTATATGCATTATTTTAATATTCCCATATTTTTGTACTTTCTATTTTACTAGTTTTTGTAGTCTGCTTAGAATTAAAAATTAAATATTTTTGCCCATTAATATTTTATGTAGCAATTTATACGATGCATGCTTGAAAAGCTTTATCCATTATGTTTTAAGTCAATTTGCAGTTTTTTCGTCGCTATTTTTTAACCCCTATAAAACCGCTTTTTATAGAGGTTTCGTTGGAACGTCTTTTTATTTTTTATGATTATGCCATAGTTCTGTTACTTGAGTGATAAAAGTTAAATTTATTTTTCATTGTGTCAATATAAATTGGCAAAATAGAATTAAATTTCTTGGAAAAGTCGTATATCTATCACGTATATATAATGCCTTTGACGTGGTTTCGAAAAAGGTTTAGTTTATAAAGACGCTAAATTTGTGCCTTGATTTACGCGGTACATTCCGAAAAAAAATTTGCGTCAATATATTATATAAGCTATTTTATTATTTTTTAAATTCCATCAGCTTATGAATTCACTTAATTTATAGTGTTTGGTAATTTGCTATGTTTTAAAAATATTATCAATGCTAAAGCTATATTCTATAACATTTAATTAAATATTAATACATTGATGTATACTTTCCAATGAAAGATAAAATGTAGTTAACAAGTTGAACCTTTCATTTTTCAGACAGATTAAATGGCATTTATTATACTGATAAACTATTAGTAATACTTTTAGCATTTATCGCATAAAAATTGACGTTTCCAGATAAAGTTCTGAAAATGTATTATTTCTTTAATACAAAAATATAGAGTAGGAAATGTTAGAAATATATTTGAACTTATGAATCATCCAAGAGCATCGAATAGACGTTCAATACATTAACTACCTAATTGTAACAAATTTAATGGGGCAATTCTAAATTTTCATGTAAACATGACCAAGGAAATCGATTGAATTTAATCAAAATATTGCTTATGAGGGTTCAATGATCTCTTGTAATTTTTTGGTAAGAGTTTATTGATGCAGAGAAGATGATTATTTCGAAATCTTAAAACATGACATAGTAGTAATCTTGCAACAAATTTGTTTAGAAATAGTTTTGATCTTGACATGCAATATTGTAAGACTTTATTTGTTTGATGAAATAATGATTTTCAATTTTATTTATAACACGAAATTTAAAAAAATCTGAAATTTATGTATCTGACATTAATTTGGCAATATCTTTAAAACGAAGAAAATTATAGTTGGAAGCTAATAAATTTTAGTAATTTATTATGATTGTCTATTAAATAAATATTAACACATTATGTGATAGCAATTATAAAATTGGCAGTTCTATATGGCCCAAAAATAATTAATTTTGCTCGAATGTTTATAGACTAGTGGCTGATAATTTATCGGAATTTTGATGTTTGAGAATTGGATATTTTGCATTGAAATAAAAAGATTTAATTGATACTCAGTCAAAAATTGACATTATGCGGTATGTAAAATGAAATAATATTTTTTTCTCATAAAAAGGAAAAGAAATACATTGTTTTTAGTTATGATTATAGAATATATTTATTTATACCATCAGTCATTATATTTAAAATATTTTGAAATACATTATAATTAAAGAAAATAAATAACATTAGCTATCAAATAAATAACAACTTCACACGCAAACTTAACTTTAAATTATTACATTTATTACATAATTTAATTAAATTTGGAATATTTGTAGAGATCTGGTGGATTGCTCTAATTGAGTGATAATAGTATTTACAATATAAAATATTAGAGGAGACGTTCATCGAAGAATGTTGCATATTGTATGAGCTTCCACATCGATCATGGCAAATAAAAACTCGATTTAAATTAAGTTAAACCAATATTAAATCAATTGAGTAAAACCAACGCAGAATATAATGGCTTTCAATATATTGTCAAATTCAGATGTTAATTTCAGCTTCAAAATCATGATTATCATTGGGAATATCCAACCCATCGATAAAGTCGAGACCTTCGTGACCGTGTCCACCACCACCGCCATGACCACCGCCACCATGCCCTCCTCCTCCACCTCCATGACCACCTCCGCCATATCCACCTCCTCCATGTCCTCCACCGCCACCACCGTGACCTCCTCCACCATGATCTCCTCCACCGCCCCCACCGTGTCCTCCTCCGCCATGTCCTCCGCCGCCACCGCTTCCGTGACCTCCTCCGCCATGTCCACCACCCCCATGGCCTCCTCCACCATGACCTCCTCCACCTCCACCATGTCCTCCTCCACCATGTCCACCACCAGCCGCCTCCATGGCCACCTCCGCCCCCACCGTGTCCTCCTCCGCCATGTCCTCCGCCGCCACCACCTCCGTGACCTCCTCCGCCATGTCCACCACCCCCATGGCCTCCTCCACCATGACCTCCTCCACCTCCACCATGTCCTCCTCCTCCATGTCCACCACCGCCACCTCCATGACCACCACCGCCATGACCTCCTCCGCCTCCACCATGTCCTCCTCCACCATGTCCTCCACCACCTCCGCCTCCATGACCGCCGCCACCATGTCCTCCTCCGCCACTTCCATGGCTACCTCCACCATGACCTCCTCCGCCCCCACCACCGTGACCTCCTCCACCATATCCTCCTCCACCATGTCCTCCTCCGCCATGTCCTCCACCACCTCCGCCTCCATGACCGCCGCCACCACCCCCATGGCCCCCTCCACCATGACCTCCGCCCCCACCACCGTGGCCGCCTCCACCATGTCCTCCTCCTCCACCACCTCCGTGACCTCCTCCGCCATGTCCTCCACCACCACCACCATGACCACCTCCGCCATGTCCTCCTCCTCCACCGCCTCCATGTCCACCGCCACCACCTCCTCCATGTCCTCCGCCGCCACCTCCATGGCCTCCACCTCCACCGCCCCCACCACTACCTTTTTTATATCCCCACTTTTTACCACCTCCTTTTCCTGATTTGCTTCCATGTTCTGTATGATGTGAATGATGAGTATCATGACCTCCTTTCTGGTTGTGACCCTATTAAAAAATACGTTAGAAGCATTTCTTAATGAAATAAAAATATTATGAAATATAATAACAACTCGTACTTTGTGATCAGAATGATGGCCTCCTTTTTCATGATGTCCTTTCTTGCCTTTACTGCCGTGATGATGACTAGACTTGTGATGTCCTCCTTTTGATTTTCCTCCCTTAAATTTTTATGTAATATTGTTATGTTTTGTATTGAAATATCCTACTAATCATGAGAGATTTTTTTTAAAAATATACCTTATGATGATCATGCTCTTCGTGGAATCCACCGTGTTTCTCTTCATGCCCACCACCATGGTGTTCATCGAAGAATTCCACCTTTTTCTCGTATGCTTCTTTCTTGTGAACGTCATGTCCTCCTTTAGTGCTATGCCCCTTAGAATGCTTTCCGGATTCTTCAAACTAAAATAAACGAAACGAAAACGAAAATTATTTAAAAAATATGCTTCATTTACCTTATAATGTGGTTGAAATTATCTTTTGAATTATACCCCGGCGGCTTTTTTGCCTCCTTCGCCTTTGTTATGTTCAGCATGATAACCGGATTCCCCATGGAATTTTTTCTCATGGCCCCCTTTTTCTCCATGATGTCCGGCGTGACCTTCTTTATCATGGTGTCCCTTTGAGCCCTTATAGTGATCGTGTTCTCCCTATTAATTAAAAAATATATATTCTATCACTAAGTTATGGCTTGCATCACATATCATGCATTTTTATCTGAATGTTGAAACTTAAGAGTAAATATTATATAAATGTATATATTTTTTAATCTTTACAGTAAATGTTACTATGTTATTGCCAGAAGCATATTCATTATTATAGTAAGTTTTTTTTATTATGTATGCTTACTTTTAAATTTAAAAAATCCCAAAGTTGAGAAATAGTTTACAAGAATTGTCAACGAATAAATGATAAACTAAAAATATCTAGAATTATACATTCAATTACCGAGTTGTAAATACAAGCAAAACAATAAAATTAAATCGAAGGCTTTGCTAATCTAATACAGGATATAAACTCTTTACTCAATATTTTTTGATGGAAATAATTTTTGTAGTTGTGGTCGAATTTTTTTTTGAATTATAAGAAAAAAATAAGTCCTAAATGAGCACTATCAATTAATAATAATATAATAGGTAAATCAATATTTGTTTGTTACAATTTTTATCAGGTATTTTAATGTTTTTATTGTTGTTTTCCCATATAAAAGATTTTCTTAAAACCGCATAAATTTATTTAATTTAATTTATGCTAAAAAAGTCAAATATCTGCTTTTTTGCATAGTTTTACCAAATTACGTAAATTGCAATGTTGTTTAATATATTAAAGCGGATCGTATAGTGATAAAATCATGTTTTAAAAATATTTTACCTTATAGCCTTTATCTCCCTTACTACCATGTTTGGAATGATGAGCTGCGTGATGTTCTTTACCACCACCTTTAAAAAATATAACATATGTTAATAATTAAAATGGGATAAAATATGAATAATTTTTAATTGCAGCGTTTTATTACCTTTTGAATGTTTACCGCCTCCACCTCCACCCCCTCCTCCATGACCTCCTCCGCCCCCTCCGCCATGGCCTCCTCCTCCGCCACCTCCGTGACCTCCTCCACCGTGTCCTCCACCGCTACCGCCGCCGTGACCACCTCCACCATGACCACCTCCGCCATGTCCTCCACCGCCACCTCCGTGACCACCACCTCCATGTCCACCACCGCCGCCACCTCCATGACCGCCTCCGCCATGTCCTCCTCCTCCACCTCCGCCGTGACCTCCTCCGCCGTGTCCTCCACCGCCACCTCCGTGACCACCACCTCCATGTCCACCACCACCGCCACTTCCATGACCGCCTCCGCCATGTCCTCCTCCTCCACCTCCTCCGTGACCTCCTCCGCCGTGTCCTCCTCCGCCACTACCGTGACCACCTCCACCACCTCCATGACCTCCTCCGCCATGTCCTCCACCACCTACCACCGTGGCCACCTCCACCATGTCCTCCACCCCCATGGCCTCCTCCACCGTGTCCACCACCACCGCCTCCATGACCGCCGCCACCATGTCCTCCTCCTCCACCACTTCCGTGACCTCCTCCGCCATATCCTCCACCGCCACCTCCGTGACCTCCTCCGCCATGTCCTCCACCGCCGCCACCACCGTGACCACCTCCACCATGTCCTCCACCGCCACTTCCGTGACCTCCTCCGCCATGTCCTCCACCACCACCTCCGTGACCTCCTCCGCCATGTCCTCCACCCCCATGGCCTCCTCCACCGTGTCCACCACCACCACCTCCATGACCGCCACCACCATGTCCTCCTCCTCCACCACCTCCGTGACCTCCTCCACCATGTCCTCCACCCCCATGGCCTCCTCCACCGTGTCCACCACCACCACCTCCATGACCGCCACCACCATGTCCTCCTCCTCCACCACCTCCGTGACCTCCTCCACCATGTCCTCCACCGCCACCTCCGTGGCCTCCTCCACCATATCCTCCACCACCATGGCCTCCTCCACCGTGTCCACCACCACCACTTCCATGTCCTCCTCCTCCACCGCCATGACCTCCACCGCCACCCCCATGACCTCCTCCACCATGTCCACCGCCACCGCCTCCATGACCACCGCCGCCATGTCCTCCACCACCACCCCCGTGACCTCCTCCACCATGTCCATACAAGTATTCATCATTATAGTGTCCATCATCAAAAGTAATGATTTCATCTAAATCATCCTCGTTTGTAGCTGCAACTTTTAGATCCTTGGTAGCTGGATCTTTTTTTATCACTGCTGCGACTGGTTTTTTAGCAACCGGAGGAATCCTTCTCTTGGTCTTCTTCCCCAAAGCTTCATCGCTATTACTTGAGAGTATGCTATCAATTTGAACACTAACAGGTACAGCATGATTTGAATCATAGGAAAATGTCGCCGGGGTAACAACCCGTTGACTTTCGGACGATGACAAATCACTCGTATTTTTCACTTCACTCGAGTTTGGTACAATAACAGAACATTGATTATAACTGATCGACAGTAAAAGCCAGAGCCCTAGCAGGGGGCTGCTTCTTAAGATGACTTTCATGTTGAGAAATTATTGAATCATCTTCAATATTGAAAACACCGTTATTAGTTTTATACAATGGTACACTTGATGTCCGATAAGCGACTGATATCGTCCGTACAAATTGCAGGCTGTTTTATAGTCCTTTTCGCTCAGATGATTTGCGATGGTTGCAAAATAGGGAACTATTGAATGTCGGTCATTGGACGAAAATCACAAAACCGATCAATTTGATACGAAAACAATGCAACGGAGAATAAGATGATTTATTTTTCTGCAATGTTTCATCGGTGATATCTCGTCTTGTGCAAGTGAAATGACATTTCTTTCTTTCTTTCCGCGATTGTGCACTTTTATATGCATTTAATTGGCAGCGTCGTCAATCGCTCGCGAAGAACAGGTAGTAAACGTTTTATAAACGGTCCGTTTGTTTGATTAATTGTAGGTTTTTTTATGCAAACGACAAAGTCTGTGCTGCTTGAACAGATTTCAATTTCGGCGCGTTGATGTTATTCAATACATAATATAATTTTGCCATCTGATGTTGTGGTTGACTAAAATCTTCATTTTATTGTTAAATGGATTGCTTAAGGGTAATCTCAATGCGTTTGCTGTTGTTTTAGCAATACGACTTGTATTTCAAAATCCAGAACCAATCTCACAAAGCGATATTTCGATATTACTATATTTGGATGACGTTGGGCTAAACGGGAAGAGATATTCACATTTTTGATGGCATAAAAAAAATGTTGCCAAATAGTCAGAAACTGACTGTCAAACTTCGCCATTCGTTAAATTAAGTGTGACTATTGGAGTTATTTATAAAAGTCACTTTACGACAGCGATTTGCCAATAACTTGCACATAATCTTTTAAACTTATATTAAGATGTGAGTTTCGAGCAAAATAATTTAAATGGAATTGAGATCATTTTATGTGATGATTCTTCATTAATTAATACATTGTGGTTAAACTATGAAGGTCCTGTTCAACTTTAGTAATCATCTCAAATACAAAAATTCAGGCAAGACCTAGATCAAGACTATTGATTTATTGGTACAATGGTGTTCAAGATCTATTTTCCATTTTGATAGTTTATTACAGTTTATTAAAATTTATTTGGATGTGAATCAGATAAAATATTTATCTAACTAACGCAATTCCATCAAAAAGTCAAATTATTTTTAGAAATTACATACACTTATGAATTTTCATAGATTATGCCTTCAAATCACTCATATCGCTCGCGCAGAATGTCTATCGTGGTATGCGCTGTTAATAACAAGTTGTTTCATGACCCTAGACTTAGTAACACCTTCGAAATTTATATTTAATTAATCTATACCAATAACCTCATCTATGTTATAGCACACGTGGAGATGGGAAATGAAGGGTGTGATTAAATATTAAATTGATTATTGGGGGTCGAGTGAGCACCGTCATAATATTGTCCACCATACCATCAGGGCAATTTTCAGATTTTATTTGGCGATGTCCGAAAATCTATTAATTTTAAATTTAAGATCAACCCTAAACGTTTCGATCAGATGCATATCGAGACGATCTATCAAGAATATTAAAATTTGTTAATTGGGATAAAAACGATCTGGATTTGAATCCAAACCTTTACAATAAGCATATAACCGCACATAAAAACTTGTCCTTCCAAATATGGATAATTGGCAACCCTACCCAAGGGCTAGTATTAAATAAAATAATGATCAGAACTTGACCCACTTCTCTTAAACATTTTTTTTATTGTGAACCTCATCCCAACCCTTGTGACTTGGTCAAATAATGGTCAAAATAGATTTTCTTATAATTTTTTCTGTATATTATTTCACTTGTTCAACAACAGATACATATTTTTTATACCTTCGCGGACCCCTAGGAGTCCGCGGACTCCTTTTTAAGAACCGCTGCTCTAGAGCAATGGTTCACTCAGAGGCGAAGCATTCAGAACACACTAAGAATGATTTGGAGTTCTTTTGTTGGCATGAAACTAGTTGCAAACATCAGAGACTTGATCGAACAGGACGTTTTCAACAATGGTTCACAGCATCAGTGCAAGCATCATATGAAGTCGCATTGGAAATTGCTAAGCAAAAAAAATCTAGACATCAAGAAAATCAAGGTTTCACCATTGTCTTCTTAACAAGTTGATGAATCAACAGACATAACTCATGTGCTCAGTTGCTTGTCTTCGTGAAATATATTCATTCAGATGATATCAAAGAAGAGTTCCTATTTCGTAGTGAACTTGAAAGTACTACAAAAAGTGATGATATTGAAGATAAATACCATTTTTGAGACTGGAAGATTAAAGTGGAAAAAACGCGTGTACGGATAGTGCAACATCTATGCTTGGTTCAAAATCGGACTTTCAGAAAAAATTAAAAGAAGTTGCTCCTCAAGCAAACTGCATGATTCACCGGTATGTCTTTTTCAGCAAGACTCTTCTAACTCCTCTGCAAGAGGTACTTCATTCGTTGATAAAAATCGTAAATTACATCAAATCTGGAGCTCTTAACACTCGTCTGTTTAGAAAGCTGTTCAAAGACATGGATTCTGATCAAGATGTTATTTTTTTTCTACACTGTAGTATGCTGCTTGTCGAAAGTGTTGTGAATCGTGTCTTAATTGAAAGTTGAAATCGAGTTGTTCCTGGAAGTGCAAGAGAAACATGACATTTTGGTAAACTTTATCGACAAAGCTTGGTAGAAAGGAGTAGCATATCAAGCAAACTTCAGGGAATCGAATATTATCGCATGTCACGATAATCTCAGGGCATTTTTATCCAAACTGCAAAACTGGCGAAGAAAGATAAATCTTGGAAACATTGCAATGTTTGATTAACTCTACAGTGTGTTAGATGAATCTTTATTTGATTTGAAAGCGAAATGAATTAAAATTTTAAAAAGGAGATTTCTGGGCATCTCAAATCCCTTGAAAATAAACTTCAGCGTTACTTCCCCGAGCTGAAAGAAAAACAAACTACATTGATACGAAATCCATTTTCTGTTACCCTTAAATTAACCACCAATCCCGATAAATTACGAGATGACTTCTTGGATTTGTGGAATGATTCCTCGGCACGTAACATGTTTAATGAAAAATTGCTCACGCAATGCTGGTGTGGTATGTATCATTCATACCCAAATGTGACGATGCTTGCTTTTTGAGTTTTATTTCCATTATGTCTACATATTGGTCGCCACCCGAAAAAGTTTGGAAGCCTCTAGAATAATCTATGGGATGTTAAATGGTATTTCTACATTTAAACTGTGACCGATATAACTATAAATATGACGAATTTTGAGATTGAACGCTCAAAATAATTGAATGAAATTTAAATAGAGCTATTTTTCGATTAACGACGCCGCCTTTCGTGCCGTTTTTATGTTGCGCGTCTTAACATTTTAATTGCACAATCTCGTTTGTAATGACCGTTTGGGTACTTTTGTCGAGTAATTGCGACCATTTTGGAGAGTCTGGTCTCTAACGAGTCCTCAGTGGCCTCTTGTCCTTTTTACTTCCAGCACTTGGCGTTGTCTATTCATTATTGTACGTCGAGGATGGTTTTGTTTTACAGGTAACCACTTGATCTGACCTTTGACTTTACGACCGCATTAAGTGCGGAATTTTTTAGGCTTCCGGCATTCAACTTTGTGGTTAATTTATATCAGAAAAATACTGAGATCTTTATTTGAGAGCTCAAATTTACCCCCGCGATGATTAAACACACACCTATATTAAATATTATAAATTGTATTAAAGCTTTTATTGTGCTTCTTATTTTGGTTTTATTTTAATGATCAATAAAAAGTTCATAATAATCAAAGCCTCACTTTATATAAAGTCGCGAAATTAATATCCACCAACGCAAAAATATTTACGTTACGAGTTCATGAAACGCCTACACGAGTTCTAATTCTCAGATCCAACCAATATTTTCATATCATTATCTTATAATCTCCAAAAAACTTAAAGTCTACAAGAAGTATTCTATTTATATTAATGAATACGACATATGATAAATCTATTTGGGTATTATTTTTAAAAGCTTGAAGTTAAATGGTATTCATATTGTATTTTTAATATAACCATATATGTATCGGTAGTGACAAAAACACGTTGTACCTATTAATTAAGTCTAGACAAGTTTAATTATCAACGAAGTTTCTTAAATAATACATCAATAGACCTGGATTTATCTCTCGACATTGATACATTAATAGTTATCTACGTATGCAAATGATTTTATGCCTTTTTTGAAAAAAATAAGAGTAAATGTCGTATATAAGTTTGCATTTGGAGGCTTTGTTTCTGCGAAAATTATACAAATTCAGACGCCAAAACCGATCAGAAAAAACTATACAATGATTGTTTCTTGTATAGTTTTTATTTTTTACTTTATTTTTTTATAACTTTTTTAAACAGAAGGGTAGAAACGGCACGTGTTTTCGACTTATTATGTATAATATATATATCTAATTCAGTCTCTGAAAACATATTATGTATTTATACTTCTGAATGAAATCTGGGTTAATATTTGGTGATGAGGCCAAATTAAGAATATTTATGTGTATTAAGCATAATTATTGTACATTGGAATCGAAATATGTAGCCTTAATTATGTCACGTGTAGACATGATAGCATAATGGGACATCTTTAAGAATTTGGGACGCCATTGAATATCAGACAAGATCAAATTGTAAAAAAATGTAGATGAGGATTAAAAAAATCCTTGAGCATACACGTGCCATAAAATTATATTTGGAAATACGTATATTTTTTGATAAATCTCTAATGATAAATAAGCATTAATTCTGATACAAATTGAGAAATGAAACATGATCTCCCGCTGTTCGGATGCTGTTAAATTTGAACTGACTTTTATATGACATTCGACATATTAACCCTTTGAGTAGTGAGCTTATTTATAATCATCATAATCTTAGATGCTATATTTAGTTGTTAACCATTTATCATCCGTACAAATCCACTTATCTGTCAGGACCGTCGCAGTGTGTATAAAGTTTGTATCTAAATAAATAAACACTATTAATAGCACATGACATTCGGTTATTCGGTTTTAAGTTCAAGTCAAGTCGAACTTGCTTAAAGTATTAATACAAATACATTAAGGCCATCAATATTGGTTAATTAATGTCTTTATTTTTGGAACTTTACAATAATATATACAAAACGTATTTGACACTTGTCAATATAACAATAAACTGGCATTTGATACATCATAACACAAAGCAACAAATTCATCTTAACATAAATAATATTAACAACTGAAAAACACGGTTCGATGTACATAAAATAGAAAACACATTGACATAAAACGCGTGTTTTTATTATTTACATAAACGACGGTAAATTTTGTAAAGATATGTCTTGAATGAGAAAAGTTGAGAGATTTTTTTGAGATCGTCTAAATTTAAGTTGGAAGCTTATTCTTCCTCGACTTCTTCGCCTTCGTAGTCTGCTTCTAGTTCTGCGTCTTCTTGTTGTGGCTCAGCAGATTCGACATCTTGAATAGCAGCAAATTCGTCATGATGACCGCCTCCGCCACCTCCACCGCCTCCATGGCCATTGTGACCACCGCCACCTCCACCGCCATGACCACCGCCGCCTCCACCATGTCCACCGCCGCCTCCACCATGTCCACCGCCGCCACCGCCATGGCCACCGCCGCCTCCCCCATGACCGCCACCACCACCACTCTTTCCACCGCCGCCGCCGCCTCCACTTTTTCCTCCGCCTCCACCACCACCTCCGCCATCTCCATGCTTGTATCCCCATTTCTTTCCTCCTTCTTTGCCAGTTTTGTGTCCATATTCACCAAGATGTGAATGATGTTCATCGTGACCGCCTTCGTGCTTATGACCCTTCAAGCAAAATAAAAATATGCAATTTCAATTTAAGCAATTTTATAATATTTATTCATAAATAATTTAGCGGAAAAATAAATTAATAATTTTTCTGATATTAGCGCTAAAATCTAAAAGCACGCTTTAAGGATCCTCCGAGGAAAACTTTAATAGAATTTGCATACCCGCTAAAGAATACACGACACCGAAGGCTCTTACCGTCGCGCCTCCCACATTCGCATCGCCAAACTTTTTTTCTTAAAAAATAAAAGTTTCTATCCGACAACGTGGAAATTGAGGTGTAAATGTGCTGCGAAACTCCGGCTTCAGGTAAACTGTGTTTATCACGGCAGCTGAAAACTTTCCGTTTTCGGCCTCCTAATTGGAATTCATTACGATCCCCGAATGGATTAATACAAGTCCAAAGAATTATATTTTTCATTATTTATGACTGAAGTCCCAAGGGGATGTCCACCGGGACAAGAAAGGTATTAAACGTGTCTACAAGAAAATTGCATTAGCTTGAAACTCAATATTAACGAGGCAAAAAAGAACGCACAAATGCCGAAAATGAGAAAAAAATCATCAGACGATAGTAATTAGATGACTTTTAGCATCCTTTTACGGAGATATTTACTATGATGGATATTTCATGATGTTATATTAAATTTATGAGCAATTACTTTTAACATATTTTGCTAAAAATCAAATAACTTATGCATATTTATAGCATTATTATCTTTAATAATTTACACAATGCAGATTTTAAATATATATAATTAAGCTGATGATTAATTAGTGAAAATTAAGAGTTTTAAAGCTATTTCATTATCAGAAAAGCTGTTTATGGGCTTCAATGATTTGGATATTTAACCTTATAAAATGACTTATAAGCACAGGGAAAGAATCAGCCATCAATAAGAAGCTTAAAAGTAATTATGTCAGGCAAAAATATAGGTCGTATTAAAAGGAACTGGAATTAATTTAAATCGTTAAAAGCTATTTGCAATTGCTATTATGGAATGCTAAAAATGAATTCCAATCCATATAAGATATTTATCAAAGTCAATACCAATTTGTTAATCTTTAATTCTGGATTTGACTTGTATAGCATTTATTGTCATATATAATAATGAAAAATATTTGCCAAACAAGTATATTAATGAATTATTCCTTAAACGGTTAGAAACTATTAAAAATTAGCTCTTTTATTAATAGATTCTGATATATCTAATTTTTTTAAAATATTTTTATTTATTCTAAAATGTTATTATGTATCGATTTTCTCAAATATTCTATCTACGAGTACTATTTTTATGGTATTGTAATTTACAGAAAACGTGGTTAGCGACCACATTTTTAAAACCTTATACATATTCACTATAAAATCGGCTTTTGATAATATCAAAAAATATAATACCGTTAATATCATATTCTTATTAGCCTTTAACAATTTAATTTGGTTAGGCGATATTTCAAATATGTCAGGATAATAAACATATTGATGTGATTTTTTCAACATTCGGATTGAAGCATTCGATTTTCTGTGCTTCAAATTTTATTTATCACGAGTTCAGTCTTGAGGAATCAGCTTAAGAAGTTTAAATTCGATTTGTGATCTCACGGACTCGACAATTTGGACTAAGTTATAGGACAATAAAAGTTCTTTGAAGTATTCTATATGGTCTGGAAATTGTTGATAAGTACTAGAAAAAAAATCCTACGCAACATTTCAGAATTTCGTATGTGACTTTTATCGATTGCAAAATCTATTTAATATAATCTTATGGAATAATTACCAGCAAAAATATTTTGGATATATATGCAAATATACCTTATGATCGTGATTATGACCGCCCTTTTCGAAATGTCCTTTCTTTCCTTTTTCGCCATGGTGGTGTTCAGTTTTTAGATGACTACCTTTTGAAGTTCCGCCCTATAACACAGCAAATAATTAGCGATTGAACGTATTATGATTGTTAATAAAACAACATCTACTCGACGTATTTACTTTGTGACTATCATGTTCATGATGGAAGGCTCCATGTTTTTCTTCTTCGCCGCCTCCGTGATCCTCTTCGAAGAATTCTATCTTTTTCTCATACTCATCCTTTTTGTGGATGTCATGTGAGCCCTTTGTGCTGTGTCCTTTTGAATGTTTTCCAGATTCTGCATACTGAATGTTTAAAAAAAATATATAAATAATTAATATCGTCGACGTATTCGTTGTTTTGCCCCTGGGGGTGAAAGCGTCCAGCACTAAATGAGTTAAGTTTTATTGCTAAAAAATTTAAGCGTTCTTAAAAGTGTTTTAATTTAATTAACGTCGGATTCGAGACGACCTAGGAGGACTAGGGGTGAATTATTTTTATGATTTTCGTATTGGAAAAATGTTGTACGAAGAAGTTAATTGACATTATGGTCGCCGGGGGAATTTATCACAATGGTGTGCAATAAATAAGAAATGTGAGGATATGAGTTTTATTGCGTTTCAAAGTGGAACCACTCCGGGACATATGGATGACTGCCATAAATTACCACCACCCACCTGAGTGTGGATAAGTTCCACCCACCCCTGGGGATGAACGCGCTTTGAGACTCTTGAATGGACTTGTTATTTTGGGTCCAATTTTGATGTCTGCTATGAAAAATGTTTACTGAAAAAGGCTTTATTTATTTTCTGCGCCCAATTTTCATATTCGGAATTGGCAAGAATGTCATGAAAAACGTATTTGTTCAATTGAATTACTCTAATATAATTGAAAATGATTATAATGACGTCTTGTCTGCCAATATAAATATTGACCTTTTTATGACATCAATTATTACGTAAAAATTCCAAGTATAATCTATTTACATAAGCAGTATGTTAATGGCAAAATTATTAAGCTTTTCTTGGAAAGGCATATATCAAAGCATCAATAACATATTTTCCAATTTGATAATAATACAATTTTTCTAATACCTCAGCTTTTTTCGCTCCTTTTTCCCCTTTGTGATGCTCTCCGTGATGTCCTGACTCCTCGTGGGACTTTTTGGCGTGACCTCCTTTATCTTCGTAATGTCCGGCATGACCTTCTTTGTCGTGATGACCCTTTTGGCCTTTAGAATGCTTGTGATATCCCTGAAAAATATTTATTGGATTTATCAGAAGCGAACAAAATTTTTTTGTTAAATCTAATGGATGTATATAAAAATAATAAAACCTTATATCCTTTATCTCCTTTTTCGCCGTGTTGCGAATGATGTTCAGCCTTGTGCTCTTTACCACCTCCTAAAATTAATTTGGGAGAGATTTAATAATATTTCAATCAAATATTGCAACTGTCATAACTGAAACACCCACGGATTTGCTTGTCATCTAGTGACCGGAAAATGAATACACCCAACCTTCAAAGGCGGAAATTATAGTGCTTTGATATTACAAATATATCTTTCAGCACAAAGGGCTATTTTTATTTAAGGAAAAAATATATAAGCGAAAAAACAAGAAATTCCATATTTAAGGAGTTACATTGGTTTTCAATGCTTAATAGAGGCATATTTCGCCAAAATTTAAAGAATATTCTTTTATATAAAAGAGCAACATTTAAACAATATTTTATAAAGTTTTCATCAGAAGTTTTTGAAAATTCAGCCGTTGACATTTATTTTCGGAGATCCCTAAGGGAAAATTGTCCTTGCGGTGGTTAATAGTTAATGATACCTTTATATGTAAATAAAAATCTAAATATTTTTTGTTAATGTATGAGAACAGTTTGTGATTGAATTAAGGATTTAAAAACAAAAATGAATTTTGAATTTTTGGCAGAGTTATATGCAAAATTGTACAATTTTCGGTCAAATCTACACCATATATTGCCTTGTAAAATAAGTTGTTATCAAAGAAAATATCGTTCTATCACTGGACAATCTTATTTAGAATAAGCGTGCAAAATTTCAGTATGATTGATGTATTTAAAAATAGAGTCCTGAGAAAAAAGCGATTAAAGTGCGATGCTCCCAGTCGTCAACTCTAATGTCAAAAAGTTCTCTTATCTAGAGTTTAACTCCGATTGAATTGATATTTTGGAAGAATATTCTTGACGTGTTGTACTATTAGATTAAAAATGAAATCTATTGAAATTTCAAAACTCATTTAACCCTTTAAATGCTCCAAGAATCAAATGATTATTATCAGTAAAATTGAGCAATATTTTGATGCTTATTTGCTATAATCAATATTAGGGAATATAGATTGGACGTAAAAGATATTGCCTAAAAAGACTGAAGTCATGAAATACATAAAGTCATTAAATTTATCTTCTTTGTTAAAATAATACAAACTTATATAATTGTTTGTAAATCATACATCAGTATATAACGCCATTGTTTTTAAGGAATGAAATATTGTATAAATGCCTCGACATATTATAAAGCAATTTAAACTCGTTCAAATATCTCGGTCTATTATTTGCGCTCGATAAATGGCCAATTTTTGTACCGCACGTATACATTTTAGCACATGGATCTGCATGAATAAATTCGAATAACAGCAGAATTTTTTTCAAATTGATTGAGAGCTTCATTAAAAAAGGTCAGTTGAATGATTTCGACTGTGTAAAAAATATTATGTTTACATTCATATCGCTGTGTAATGTTATAGCGGATGTCCAACGATTTCCGAGTAAGTTTTTAATTAGAATTTTGCTTTTATCCCGATATACTTTTGGATAGTGTTGTTGTAATTAAATCGCGAATTTAGATTGACGTTGAAGTTTTTCAAATTTCCTGCGAAAGCTCACTTCTCCGGTGGATGCTAAAAAGCTCAGCCTCCCCATCATTAAGTGTCATACGCCAACGTCACCCTCAAGGGCTTCCCTTGGCTAATCATCGCAAAAATAAACAATTTTGTTTAATCGCCTGGAAATTAGATATTCTGAGACATATATAATAAATGATATGGAAGGCGTGCGTCGTTATTTTTGTTGTCTGCCTTAATTCGTATCTGGAATGTAAGAAGCATGCGGAGGATGAGATGCCCTGTGGGGCTTACTGCCGATGCTTCAACGTCAGGGTCTCGTTAGGAGAGCTGGCTGCGACTCCTGACTCCTTCCTCCTACTTCACAGCTGATGCTGCCATCAATCATCCGCCTCCTTGGAGACCGCTCCATAAATATGAACCGACCCGAGGACATTTACATTTATAAAACGGTTCCTTTGTAGCACTTGTTGAGTCCTCTTAGGGCGAAAAATTGTAATCAATGCTATTGGGCGTTGAAAGGTCGTGCGTTATAACATTATTTATTGAGAGGTAATGATCATATGGCTGCAAATAACAATACACGTCTCAAGTTTTGCAATTTTGATACTACAATTCAACGCTTTTTTAACGTAAAAAAATATAAACATTTTAAATTAATATAAAATGCAAGTTGGATCATAATAGCTTTTATAAGAAAACGATGTTTTGCGTTCATTATATTCCAAGGAAATCTTTCTTTTAATTGGATTCGTACACTTCTTGTATTGCCTCAGAATATTACGTTGGCAGGCGCTTTTTGAGGAATTAGAATTCAGCTATGAAATTCATTGTAATTACATAAGAACAGTGTATAAAGACGTAATTTACAGGAAATTTTTGTGTTTATCACTGTTCAACAACATATTCCATGGAATTATCTTTTTATCAATGAGTATTACCAATAACGTTGTATACTAAGTGAAGAATATTCGAATAATAATGCATGGGTTTTGAAAAATGCCAATAATGGATAAAATATGGGACATTATGGAATGATTTTCAAAAAAATAGGACATGGCCTAAGATAGAAATACATGCACTTGACAAACATCTTGAAGATGATTTTCGTTGATTTATCAAACAACTATCTTAAAGACTACTAAGCCATGACGTTCGTCTTCTAATGAAATCAAATTTTCCATTTATTTTCTCTTATGAAACGAAATTTGGTACGATCTTAATATTATATAAACGTCCAAAGTATGCCAATATGTTTTAATGATGATGATTATTGCTTTGGATTTATGTCATATTTTGATCGCAATATTTCAGTTCATTCACTTTCCACTTGTTATTTAAGTCCTCTAATTAAGATCATGAACTTAATCGTTTCCGAATTAAGGTATTTTAAAATCGATTTACTTGATTTAATATTGATATAATACATCACTCTATTATAAGTTGGCATAGAAGAAAGAAAGAACAATCAATAGCGAATATTATATGGCGTTATTGGTGCATTTGATTGAGGAAATTGCGAAAAAATGAAGAAGAAAAAGTGTTTTTTCACCAAGATAATGTACCGTGTCACAAGTCGATCGCAATAATGACAAAATTGCACGAACTGCAATTTGAATCGCTTCCTCGTCTATTGTATTCTCCTAAAAATAATGTTACAGGGAAAGAGATTTGGCTCTGATGAAGAAGTATTGTTTTATTAGCCATCCTACGAATTTATTGAGTGATTTTTTACTATGCCTAATTATCAGCATTTTCAACTTCAACTACTATTTTAAATGGATTTGCTCTTTTGCTTATTAAGTAACAAAAGGGCTCTTTAATAACTGATTGTGGTTGCTAAAATATTTTTTTTATCGATTTGTGAATCATATTATCGATTTTTTAATATGCCTTGTATTTCAAAGCTTATGGAGTGTAATTATGAATAACATTTTTAACGGCCCACACAGAAACTGAAATATCTGCCATCCCCTGTTGATTCGAGTGTGATTAAAAATATACACTTGGAAAACCCCAGTACAGCGTTCCCTGTGATTGAAACCGATTAAACGGAGCGTTAAAGCGAATCGGCTTCGTTAATACGAATCAAATCCACGGCTAGCTTGTCCATTAATGATTGCTCTCCGGGGCTGGAGAGCGAGGATAGCAGTCTGGACATATCGACTCAGTTCTCATCTCCGGTTCGCTGATTTCAGCTTCAATTTCAATTTTTGCTTCTCCACAAGCCGAAACAAAACCTTTCGAAACCACCTTGCGAAAGCAGCGGATCAATTTTGCCACGGTGAGAAAATGAGCGACGCTATCTCGGAGAGATCAAAAAACAATCTTACGTAATGCGATTACACAATAAATTCAAAAGAAAAGCTTTAATTATAATCATGGATTTGAAAAAGATGACATTTTTTCAAAAATATTTATCCATATATATACTGTGAAAATTTTGGAATGTTGCAAATTTTCTTCATTTAATTAAAATATGATACTTAGTTTTTTAAAGCAGAAGTTGAAGAATGCTCGTGGGAGTATGTTACTGCGTTGTTTAGCAGACTGTACATAATCGAATTCATTTTGAGTCCAACGCATCCCAAATGCAGCAGGATTTTAACTTCATTTTGAAATTATAATAGGGATAAGAAGGGACACAATTAAAATAATGTGTTGGATTAATACAAAAACTTAGAGTTTGCACAGAGATTATTTTTAAAATAATTAAATTCGTCTTTGCACTTTGGTGATTATAAGAAACTTCGCTACAATAATTACATCAGGCTGTTGCTAAAACTAGAATAGTGCACGTAGATTAATTTATGTAAGTGCATTGTCCTGATGTTTTCTTGAGAAATAAGGATAGAAATAACAGTATTGCCTATTTTGTGCTTATTCATTTTGGGTACATTGTTTATTTAATTTTAATGCATGTTAAATAGAGGTTTTATTAGGGGGGTAATAATATATTTTTGTTACCTTTCACGTGTTTACTTGCGGCTTTACCACCACCGCCTCCTCCATGGCCTCCTCCACCACCACCATGACCGCCACCATGGCCGCCTCCTCCACCGCCGCCGCCACCATGGCCCCCACCACCACCGCCGCCTTTTCCATCTTCCACATGATCATTATCATACGCTTCTTCTTCTTCTTCCGCAGTCTCTTCCTCGTCCGATTCCTGTTCGTTCTCGTTGGTAGCGGCCGTCTTCAAATCGTGATTTTTAGTATATTCAAAATTCATAGGCCTTCTGAGCGTCTTCTCCGGCGTCACCATCCGCTTTCGCTGGACCTTGGGAGCTTCTTCAATCGCATCTTCAACAGTGTCTTCGACCTTGACGAGGGCCCTCGGCTTTGGCGCATAATACACCGGAGTCAAAACGCGCGATTCCGACGCAATCAAATCTATATCATCTTTAGCTTCACTCAAAACATTAGTGTCTATCCTAAAACTCGCGCTCAAATCGACGACAATTACTATAACAAACAAGCTGACGAAGCTACAGCGACTAGATACTATCATCTTGAACAGTCTATTTCATAGTATTTCATCGAGAACGGCACCACAATGCAAAAGATCCAACCACTTAACTATGTTGCAGTTTTTGACCGACTGACACTTTCACTGCGGAGCTGCATTCGTTTTATACCTCGAGGTAATTCATTGATTTGTTCGAGTGACAAAAGACGGTACTTCCAAACGATTGTTGGCCAACAAGTAAAAATCAACCAATCAATTACAGATCGGATCAATTTGATACGAAAACTTACCGTTATTCAAGATGGCTTCCGATCGTCCACACTATTACAAAGATGACAGCCGTTTACGTAAAAATTTCGTAATGAACCCCTTTTTTTAATGGATGTTGATTACATGCAATTTTTTTCGCTTTTACTTGCAAATTGATTTTTTTTCATGATTCAATTCCCGCTCGATACACATGAATATTTTACATGCAGAGCTTGTTTATTTTGTACGCGAAATCATCGCTTGACGTTCGAAACAATTTACATAATACTTGGATCTTAAAACAAGCATTTATCTATTTTGATATTACAAGATATATATATTGACCATAATGATCTTAAATAATAATTACGAATAAATACATCATAAGAATGCGTCATGCGACGACTATAAATATATTTTTATATAAAAATTCGAATTAATCCCGACAAACAGACAAATTATAAAAGTTTATCATTTGTGAAGTGGCTATAAGCAGAGTGGATATCAGCTACTCCATGACTCCGAGGACTTCTATTGGAATTGAGCTCAACAAACAAATTAAGGCTGATCAAGACTGCTTGTTCTCTTCTATAGAATTGTGTACGTTCCTTTGAAATATAATTTAGTTCAATTCAATCTATCTGTTGAAAATTACGGCTTATTTTCATAGTTTTATATTTATAAACTCGATATAATACGTGGTAATTAAGGATGACGTCAAAACACGCCCCCTTCCAAAATAATATTTTAATGGGCCAATTACAATTGAATTCAATTTAATGCACGCACGCGATTGGTGAAATGTTTCTGATTTTTATTAATGACGATTGGTGGACGGCAACGCATATGTTAGTGTGGCTCTTCTCTTTAGTTACACGATTAATATGCGTTAATATTTTTAAAATTAATTTTGTCGATATTCTCGATTCAGATTTAGCATGATTTTATGAATCTGAAAACATAAGTATTAAAATAAAAATATAATTGATATTGTTGAAATTTCATTTCATATTCAAGATATCAACCCTTTCTAATCGTATTTTTTTAGGTTATGGATAGTGTTAGCTTGTAAATAAAATTGCGGATTTTTTAGATTTCATATTTGAAATTTAAAACGATATAGTAATTAATATAACGTAATATATGATATACACTTTTATACGATAAATACGTTCCATGGGGAGTCGCATAAAAAAAGACTTGAACTAAATACAAAACTAATGGATGGAACTTTTTCCAAACGTCAGGTATAGTTGATGACTCATTTTCTAGTTTATCCAGTATATGTTGATAAGTGTTCTTAATATAATATTATTTAAAAGTGAAAATGATGCCCTGATCTAGTGACTGAATTAAACATGTCGTGTTAGATGAAAGAAACACTATTTTTACATTTAGATGTTCTAAATGTGGATAACTTGAACTGTTGTAACTTCCACTAGTATTAATTTTGGTTTTTTTTAATGCGCATTCGCATAAAAAAAGCTTTGTGCTCTATAGAAAAATGAGGGATAGGTTCTATTATTTTTAAAAACCGCATAACTTTAAAATCGCATAAAAACAAAACCAAGTGCATATATTTTTTTTGCAGTTGCTTTTAGCGATCCTTTTTATAGGATCATTGTTAGTCATTTTGACATAGTTTTTCATGGCGTATATAAGTTTTTGAAAATGTGGTCGCCAACTAGACCTCCTGTAGGATTCGAACATAAGATGATTGATTTATAAATTCAACCACTTAACAGGATTTTAAACTTGCGGATATTGTATATGCACAAGTTTAAAATATTGATGTCATAATGTCAACATACGAGTCGAAAGGGTTAAATTTGTTTTGGAAAATATTGACGACAATATTTTTCAATTCCTTTCATACTTACATACATACACAAAAAGATCGAAGGACTCTATATTTAACACATTATATTATGATGATGATATTATGAGTAAATCAATAATAGATTAATGAGATCTATGATTTATGAGTCTCTATCCAGATTTAGCCAGACTTTCTATTTTTTTATACACGACTAATACAAAAACATCCAATAAAGTCGGACAAGGCCGCTTGTGAGTGACTGATTTGCAACAATCATTGAAATGTCAATTAAACATAATGATAATTGCGCCATTTAGGAGAAATTTTTAGAAAATTTATAATTAGGTTATTTATAACTTTCATATTTCTAAAAAAAAAAATGGATAAAACCATTTGTAAAATGGTAATCAACAAGTCACGATTTGTATTTCTAGTCAAGGTTTCTAATCAATTTAGAAATCGATGCAAATTGTGTGCATACAAATTGGAACAGAAACAAATTCATTTGACTATAAAAAAAAGTTAACAGTAGCTTCTGTATCTAAATAGATAAGAACTATCATGAAACTATAAAAATAGCTCAAACCTTAGTACTTTGAAAAGGGAGGATCCATGAACAGATGTATTAATTGCTGAATCTTTTTTCAGAACTGAGTGGAAAAAATACATTTTTGAAATTGTCTCAGTTTTATATGATTATTGCGAATCATTCGACTTTATAATTTTGTCTCAGTATTTGGTGTTTCAGGTTCTTAAAAAAAGTACTTCCTTTCCTATCCTAATATACTAATAATTATAACCCAACTTAATCCATCCTAATAATTATATCCACATATGAAAATTTTGCCCATTCTACATCTTAAAAAAATTGATGTCAATTTTTTAGCTTATTGATCGATATAAATTCTATTAGCGTGAAATCTCACTATTAAATCTGGCTTATTTATTCGCCTAATCGATTAAAATAATTTCCAAGAATATTGCAATGTGTTTGTTTAAAATTGTGAAAGTTTTATGAGTATGCTTTTCAAGAATGTTTCAGTCGTTCTCAATTCAACTTGTATTTATACATTAATTTGGAGCAAAATATGTTTGTATCCCGAGAAACACTCCCCATCGGCTAAATAAAGAACATCATTGCTTTGTGCAGCTAAAATTGGAGCTTTATTATCGTTTAAAAGGAACCTTACAAAATCTAAAGTGGCTGAATAGCTTTCGTTGGAACTTTTATATTTCAAAGAATTTTTATGAAGGAATCTTTATTTCATTTAATAATAATGAAACTTTTCGATAAACCGGGATCGAGTAAACATTTTGCTCGTACCGTAAAATTTACATCCACGTACAAAAAGGATTCATGGGTCTTTGTTCGATAAGAAGGTTGCTCAGAATGTTGCACATATGAAATATACCCAAACATGGCTAATAAATCTTCCTAATAAGATTACCATGAGTATATTTCAAGTGCAATTATTTAGCTGTAACAGGATATATTTAATTATTCTTCTTATTGTTTACATTCCTGAAATAAATCGATTGTTTTGTGATTAAAAACAGAATAACAGTGAAAAAGATATTTGTTCTCCGAATTAATACTTGTGAAATATGAAACGTTTTGTGTAGTAAAATTCCATCATTTTTGTTTCTCGGTATTCAAGTATCTGTATTTGCAAATATTAATATTAACAGTTCTTGTTTTATGTCCTTATCACCCTTAACATCTGCAATGGATCTATGTCATCAATATATTTGCTATTTTTACAAATTATCCAATGGCTATTACATGTTAAAATTGTGGTTCTACGAAAGACTTATTTATGTAATAGATAGTAAATAAATAAGTTCATCATGATGTGTTTAATTGAACTCTTAGAATTTTTATTATTTGAAAATTAAGATCAATTTATAGTTTTTTACACGATGCGCCAGATCAAGTGTTACCAACGTCAATTCAATGTAGCCGTTAAATTGTTGATAAGTAATTATATTAGCATCAATTTTAATGCAATTCAATTGAAACAAGTTAGGTTCAAATCATTGATCTTTGATTTTCTAGGTCTAATCCAGATAAAAATTAATAAAAGTGTTAGAAACGACACAAATTCTTTGACATTATAATGTTTTGTGTATGCAACTATATTTTTAGTGTACTGTATAATTGCATAGATAATCTGCAAAATAAGCTTTACTCCTTTAGAATTAAGAAATAAAAAATAAGCCCTTATTTGATCCTGGATTTAAATCTGAACCTGTATAATAAAAACATTGGAATCAACTCACAATACCATCAATTCAAATATTGAGCATTGATCAGTAGTCTGGTGGGTTGGCATAAACACGTTTTTCCATTATTATACCAGTACTTCTTTTAAAAGCCTACCGTGTTTTAAACATGTAATAATAATGTTTTTGAAAAACATCATAACTAACTGTTTTTGGGTTATTGCGTTCAATCTCGAGCAAATAAAGGTATTTTTTTTAGCATAAATAAGATGTTTCTCGATTAGGTTTGCTTTTTACATGAACTATAGCAGCTGTCGGTGGAGCAAATTATTGCTTTTAAGTGTTGCTTGTATACATTGCCACTTATTGTGTTCCGATAACCACAAATCACAGCTCAAATTTCAGCTGCTTTCTACGCGATAAAAATGGCGCGGTGCTTTGTTACTTTATTTCATCTTAAAAACCGTGAATAACAATATAAAACTTATCTCTTTGTCGAAATACAAATGAAAATGTTAAGCCTCTGAATGCTAAGGTGAACAAAGAGAAACAAGAAACGTAAGAGGAAACGATGTGAAATTTCATGTCCAAAAGCACCTGGTGGTGACACTAAAAGTGACGTAGCTTAAGCTACGTTTACTTCCACTCTTTAACTTTGACCAAACTCGCAGAGTCGGAACATTGTTGAAAGATTAAGTATCGCAATAATTGTTTAGTAACAAAACAATGTAGGGCGTCGGTTAATTTCCATTCCGTCTCCGGATGAAGGACGCGATTTCGTCAGGAGGCAATTTGAATACCTCGATGTTATGCTTTCGATGAATCGTCGTCTAGCGAAATTGAAGAGTGAATCGAGCATTGATTAACCGAGATCCAATCAACCGTGAATCCGGCAAATCGTGCGATGAAAAAAGCGGCAGAATAGGCTTTTACGTGTGCGGAATCGGGCGGAATAAACCCGTATTTTGCCGAGAGAAATGCACAAAAAAGACCAACACTCGAATAAACTGCAGCAGCGTTCTACAAAAAATTCAGCAAGAAATACTCTATATTACTGTGTATACTATAATAATACTTGATTACATAATATAGCGGCTATAGTGAATCGATGAACTATTGATAGGAGCCAATTTGTTAGGGGAAACCTTTAATTAGAAGAAAAATTGAGTAAGGATTTCCGTGATAACTTAAATACAGTTTCAACAATATTTTTTATCCGGAGCATTCTTTTTAAGTCTTAAAAAATAGTAGATTGGGAAGCATTTTGTTAATGCAATTTTTTTATTTTTACAACCGATATGTGACACGGTACATTATTTTGATAAAAAAGCACTTTTTTTCTTCATTTGGGGTCGTATTTTCGCAATTTATTCCCATAAAAACGCCATATAATATTTGCTATTAATGATTATCCCTTTCTTAAGATAATCGATGAATAAAATACCGGGCGCATCCCAAAATATGGAGGCCAAAACCTTTCTACGAACTTATTGAGTGATGTGTTAATATAATGAGTCCTTTTTTTCTTTAATTGTTTCTTTATACCAACCATATATAATTCTTAAGCTTGGTGTCAGTAGCCAATCCCCAGTTTACAAAAATATTTGTATGGAACTGTGCGCTTCACAGTTCCAGTAATGTGGCGTTTGACTGTTGTGCACCCGCACACATAGAAAGTTACACACGATGCTACGAGGGAGAGAGAGCACTGTCTTTCCCGCAGTTTCCAAAATTTTAGCTACGAGTTGCCACTATCTGAAAGACTTTAACGATATCATCTAATTAATATTTGATTTTTGACATTGCAATTTTTTACTCGAGAAATTTATATGTAGCTTTAAAATAACGAGTAATTAAATATTCATTATTGATGGTTCCTTTCTTCCTTTTTAAAGCCTGAAAAATCCTTCTTATTGCCCTAAAACAGCACCAAACAACGCTCTGAATTTTTGAAGCGTTGTTGTTTTTAATCGACTGTAAGCAAACGCAGTACCCATTTCGAATAAAGCTTTCTCATGGACAAATGTTGATACAAAATGGTGAATACATTGCTTTTTGGCATCCTTAATGTATCAATTATCTCATGCAACTTCGGTTAGGCTATGATCAACCAAAACTATTTTGTGAATTTTTTCCATGTTTTCTTATGAACAAATGCCGAATTTTGGCGACCAAAGCTTTCAGAATCATCAATGTTGTATATAATTTTGACACGTATTGCTTGACAGTTGGAATTTCCTAAAAATCATATGGATTTGTCAATTCTGCCATTAATGGCATCCTACAAACTTATTGAGTGAGGTGTTATCTTTTTTTTCTCCCTATAGTACAATAAGCTTAAAAAAACTATGCTAAATCTATTGAAAACTATAAGTTGTATTAATAATTAGGATTATAACTAGTAACTAAACATTAAGGTATTTAGCCATTTTTAATATAAATGTGTATGTAAATGATACGCCTATTTCACAGTGTAGTATTGTGTTTCTGGAATAAAGGATGTTTTAGGGATAATAATATAGCGAATCGATCATCCTATGCAGTATGCTTATAAATCAAACAGAGTTCCCGGTGCATAATGCTTCCCTAATCCATTTCAGGATAATAGGCAAGAACTGTTAGAGTAGCATGCGTGATGAAGCATTCCTTAATACGTGCATATCAAAAAGGTACACTGAAATACACCTGCGCTCGGAAAAGCTCTCACGTGTCTGCAGGAAATTGATATTACGAGGGCAATTCAAATTTGACGTGGAACAACCGCCAGAAATTGAAATTATGCCGGGATTCCCAAAGGAATCGCTTTTCATCGATATTTTGGACGTTTTATTATATTATTTAAAAAACATAGGTTCGATCTACATCGATCATGTTTCGTCTGTCACCTATGTACCCATGGGAATAGTTTATGATTAAATTGATTGAAAAGCGTGGTTAATATATCATTTTTTTTACTATTTGAAGCATTTTACATAATATCTAATTGTTTCTAAGACGGATGATAAATTCGATTACATTGATGAAAATGTCACCAATCTAGTCTACGAATTTGATGAGAAATTGTGTCATTAATATCAGTTATATCATATTATGCAGATTTATTACAGAGATTAAAAAAATTGAATTAATTAATTTGCTTATCAAGAATGTTAAAAGTTGAACGCTTTTATCTATAACGGATTATTGGCGTATGTGCAAATGTATAGGGTTTTTTGACAACCGACGTTTCCTATTTTATGGCTTATAAAGTTATTTTGTAGGAACAAGACTTGTAGCCACATTATACATACGACCTAAAGGCATTATATTTCTTACACGCTCTCGATTTTTCTCAGTCTTATCTTAAAGTCTTAAGCGTTTTATCATATAAAATTATATTTTTCCTAGAACTAAAGATGATCAAACATCAAACTTTCATAAGCCGAGATCAAAATATTACATGGAATAATGTGTGTATGCAAAAAACACTATTTTTAATCAAATTTGGTCAATTTATTCTGTTTTACTTATGAAAATATTTAAAAAAAAATGTCAAATATAAAAGACGATAAATCATTCTACAAACAAATTTATACAGTTACCCATGTTATCTTCTAATGATCCTACCGATTAGACAATTCTTTGGGTGATTTTAGATCATATTTTATTATAATGGGGTTGTTATTATGCTACATGTTTTTTATTTTTATTTAGCATAGTATTCATAATGCACGAAATACCCGGTGAATAAATATCACATTGTTATCGTAGAGATTTATTATTATAATAATCACTACATGCATACATTGCAATTGCAGTTAATTATATTGAACAATAAATTTCCATGGCAGGCATTGATACTTGACTTATTGATAATATTATATTGGATTATGTGCCATTCAATACAAGTAAAAAAAAAAACAAATTTAGTAACTATTTACATTTTTTTATATGCAACATTATAACATATAATTCCCTTCATTGTTCAAAACATCTTCTCATCACTTTTGCAGTCTTTTAATCCCTTTCTTTTAAAAAACTTTCCTACTTACAAGCAAGAAACGATTTTAAACGCATTTCCACATAAGTTGCATTTTGAATCATTTTTCCCTCAGGCTGCTATAATACTTCCCAGTTTAATTCCTGTTTATCTATTAACAAATTTTACTTTACAGCATGGATGTTCCTTTTGTAATTTTTGGTGCAAATCTTCTAATTATCGACAATAAACTTATGTAGTTATATTAGATAAAGCGAAAAGAAATGTCATTTTTTTTGGTTGCGTCTTTGCCGCCAGTTTGCCTCGGGTTGCTGTTGAATGAATACGTCAAGATTAGTGTCATTTTGAAGCTCTGTTGTTTGTCTTACTTTTTCAAATATTTTAATATATTTTTAGCCATAGTGAAAATATCCAAGCCAGAAATTGATGACACCCATTTGCGATCTTTTTTACTGTTTTTATTCGATAAAGGATTAAAAGCAAAATAAGCTACCCAGAGCATCTGTGATACATATGGCAACATATTGAATATTCAAAAATGCCATAGATGGTTAAAAAAATGCAAAAGTGGCGATAGAGATTTGAAAAATAAACCAAAATCAAGACGACCTCCAATAATCGATGATGACGCATTAAATTCTCTGGTAGAATCTGATCCTCGAAAAGCAATAAAGGATTTATCGCTAGACATCGGCTGTCTCTGGTTGACAGTAAAAGACCATTTGAAAAGACTCAGGAAAAAACATAGACAGGGAATTTGGGTACCGCACGAGTTGTCATCAACGGTCTTGGAACAACGGATAACCATTTGTTCATCGCTATTGTCCAGGTATGAAACCGATCCATTTTTAAAAAGGATCGTTATTGGGGATGATAAGTGGGTCTTCTACAACAATCCGAGAAGAAAAAACAGTGGCTTTCTTTAAATTAAGTACCTGTTTCTACCCCTCAATCGTCATTATCCTTGAAAGAGGTCCTCTTTTGTGTTTGGTGGGATTTTTTTGGCATAATTCACTACGAGTTATTAAAACCTGGCCAAACTATCACAGCAGAGCTATACTGTGCACAATTAGACAGGTTAAAAGCGGAAATGCTCAAAAAGAAATCAGTGCTAGTTAACAACAAAAGAAGAATATTACAGCATGATAATGCAAGACCACACGCAGCAAGGATTACGCAGAATAAATTTGGAAGTGCTATAACATTCCACATATTCTCTTGACATTGCACCTTCAGACTATCATCTTTTCAAGTCATTAGAACATTCGCTTTGCGATAAAAAAATCACTTCTGTGGAACAAGTGAAAAATCATTTCGATTCTTACTTCAGTGGAAAACCGGCCGAATTTTAAGAAAGAGGCATTAAAAAGCTACCTAATATGTGGAGGACGATTATAAATAACAATTGAAACTATTAAATTGAATAATATTGTATAGGTTTAATTAATATACATTTTTTCTCTAAATAACAAAAAAATGACATTTCTTTCCGCTTTACCTTTAAATAACCTTTTTTAATAGTCAATTCGGGATTAAAAATTGGAATTGGAAACGTTGCTTATTGTTGTGTTTGGTCAAGGTGTGCGGTATCCATCCTACCTAATAATAGCCATCCTATTCGTTTTGCCGATGAGTTCTAAATTATCTCAATAAGATCCCAATTTTTGCAATAACTTTTCGTTAGTTTGTCATAGATCTGACTCGATAAGGGATTTTAGTGCATCGTTATCAAAATTCGAAGGACCTCTTGTTATCAGTTCTTTTTTTAGCTACTATTACCAGATTTAACTTTCTTCAATCAATATTGTCATCTGCGGATTGTTACCACTTCATTATAAATATCTTTGAGTATTTTACTATTTTTGTGGCATGTTTAACAATAGTTATATAAAACAATTTTTAGAAAGATGTTTCTATCACCGTATCATTACGCTCAAACATATGGCCTCAAAATATCTCCTTAATAGAAGTCTAGGGTCTCCTTAATATAAGCAATGGCTTTTATTATGCATTTCGGAATATTGATAAGCTTAAAATTCTAAAGAAATATTAGCATGTATGTTGATTGTTTTTCGGCTAAAATTTGCCGATATTAACTGTAACAAGAATTAAATCAATCAGATTATATCATAAATCAAATGCGTCATATGTATCCTTATATGTTTAATAATTATGGCAATGTGATCATTTTCATATCTATTTTCATACGAAATAAATGGAGCGTAAGTCGCAATAATCGCGCGATGAATCGACACATCAAAAATAGAAATAAACGCTCCCTTTTCGCTCATCGACAGGAACGAGGAGTGTATCGAATTCAGGATAGTATGTATTATTTTTTTATATATTCTCTTGGAGTTCTTCCGGTGAACCGATCAAGAATTGGAACGTTATTCGACGACGGTTCCGTCTGAGATTCGGCCGGCCTAATCAATTGCGGACAAAGAGAACGCCATTGTCAATTATCTCCGGTATTACTGACTCCATAGAAACCTTTATCGCCTAATTTGAGACATTGCTCTCTATTATATAACAATAATCTAGAATGACTATTACACAATTCTGGAAACATTTTGGCGTTTTCCTCTACGTATGGGAAAAATTCCATGACGCAAGAGCATCGTTTGGGTGATTTTTTCCGTTCCATTTACTGCGCGATATTTTGAAGCTCTACGAAGACTCTTTTTATTTCGACCGTTTGCATCAGCTTACTCAAAGAAATGTTGCATTTTATAAAAAAAAAATAACCGTCTAGAGACCGTCAGTATTTTATCAACCAATTTCCACTTAAAAACTACATACAAGCTTAACACGTTTCCAGCAATGGAGCTCGTTGGGGAGTGCGCTTTTCATACATAAGTAACTCATTCAATTTCATGTGCCAAAACCACAATTTCTCGGCAACTTTGAGAGAAACTCAAGATTTATACAAGAAAGTTGAGAATGATTTCGCTTCCGAACCGGACGGAAGTTAAATTCGCATTTCGCAAAATCACAAACACAATGAATTTCGCCATGTTAAAGCTGTAGCACAACGATATTCCTACTTTCTAAACGTCCTGTCGGACAAATTGACGATTGCACAAACTCATTTTCTAACACACAGCGTCTTATGAGACATGAAATCTGAAATGAGATCAGCTTTTCAGATCGCAAGTTTCAGCTTTATGCTTTCACAGCATGAATGCGGTAAGCGGATTAATTTGGTAATACTTTGATAGAAGATAATTTCGATGTTCGCATATAAAGCATTGATTTGTAATTAAATTTATGTACTTTTCAAAGAAACATTTTCTGTTGAGTTATCAGAAATATCATCGTAATATTTATCCTTCAGGCGAAATGTATGCAAGCAAATTATGGGGAAAATATCGGGGTTATCGGTATAGTATTTATACTTAAAATCGAATCAAAGACGATCGAAAATTTCTACATACTAAGGAAAGATCTTATAGGAAGAACCATCAATAAAAAAATTAATATGGTTTATTGATGCATTTTATAGAAGAAATTGCGAAAATACGACCTCAAATTATGAAGAAAAAAGTGAAAAGTGGCGAAAATCCTACGAACTTATTGAGTGATGAGTCGAGATGAATCTCGCAAATTATTATCTATAAAATTAGGCGACAATCTTCTAAAGATATAAAATACATCCAATAGCGATTAATAACTGAAATGGTTCAGAAGATGATGTTTATACAGCAATTTGTCAATGTACAAAATAAATCTTGATTTGGGTCGCAGTGTAACACTTGATCTGGCGGATTTTTATATAAATTACACACAAATTGTATTTAATTTTTTATCTCACTTTTATTTAATAAATACATGCAAATTTATTCTAATTGGCAATTGAAATAATGTATACAATTTTTTTAATATGCAGATAAGACTTTTCATATCCAGCTAAGATGCACAATTTTTTAGTGTTATTATAGTTATGTTATTATTTTAAAGATAAGGTAAAAATGATGTATTTTTCAAATTTTATTACTTAATGTTCCATTGAAGATGATAATCATGCTACACATATATTAATAGTAATGAGTTTTAATACAGAAATGCTGCAATTAAGCCTCCCGTGAATGTATAAAATTGTAATGGGCTCACATACGGTAATAACCTTTTAGACCCCAATTATTTTTCAGCACAATCTCACACAGGTACTGTGAAATGAGATTTTCCCCGGGTCGTTTTGTGGCAATCAACATTCAAAATTTGGTAATTGATTTCTTGATAAATAGTTATTATTGAGGCTAATTGTTTAGCGACGCTTATCTAATGAGTCGGAACTGGTCCGATGAACCTTGCAGCCGAAATTCGACTATCCGACGGCGTTTCCTAATCCGTCGATGTTAATCTTTCATCATTTGAGAGTATTAATAAAGTTTTCGGATTAGGCTTTTTATCGAAGCACAAAATTGGATCTATTTCAAGATCGTCGATGTCGTTTATGGGCCGATGCACCACTCATTTTGCGCTTTTCGATGCTCAAATAGAGCCGCCAAAGCGTGCGATTCTATGAAATCGGATTATGATTTATCTCTCGTAATACAGTTGTGGAATATTTGCTTTGTTTGTCGGATATAAGAAGTTCATCGGAGCTATTTTCGCGCTTGACCAAATACCACCAGTTGCTATTGTAGTTTGAGCAAAAACTAGTTATTGTTATATTCCCACTGGGAGCCATATGGTCGGATAGACTACAATGTTGCACATTAGTTCAGCGCCTCTGGATAATAAGGACGTACTTTTTTCGCACTCTGGGGAATCTATTTGGTAATTTATAAAATAGGCAAACTCTAATACGATTATTAAAAAATACAAGAAGCGATCAATGTAGAACAAATAGTGGGTGGTAGGAAAACTTCCTTATTTTAAAAATTATAAAGATTTTTTTCACTTCATCTTATACAAATTACATTACTTGATACAACGTATATTTGAATTTACATTGCTGAATTAAAGTCTAAACTTTGTTAAACATTTGCATTAGTTTGTACAGGACAACAAGGTAGAAACGTTCCTTAAGCTTTTATATTAATTTATTCGATTTTATTAGCTTTTGTGGTATTTTGACTCAATTAAAAAAAAACTGCATGCAATTTTGTACATGGACTATCTTAGTTTTTAGTATTTAGGCATTTTACCCTTAACAATAAAAATTATCCGTCATTATTTCGGAACATAAACTGAGCCCAAACATAAGATCTCGGAATTTTCGAATACTTTGGAATTTGGAAAATTGCTCATATATTTTCAGGTGCAAAATTTAAAAAAATCTCATATTTTCATACACTGTTAGCCCAATTTACTCTTACGTATATATTTTTCGACTAAAATCAATTTAGCCTAGGCTATTCAAATTATCTTTCTCAATGTAAATTTACAAATTTAAATATGTTGATATTGTATAAATGAAAATTAAATGCGAAAGGGTAAAGAGCAAAAGCCAAACGCACCTAATTGATTATATAATAAATGCTCGTTCAATGTTTGTAATATTGGTAGGAATTTCATTATTAGTTGTATGAATTATATTGCGATCGTTTGAGTAAGCAAATCCACGTTGCTTTCGGATTTATTAAAAAAATATTTAAATTTTAAGATATCCAATATAATAATGAGCGATTGAATCTTTGATAATTTTAATAATTATTCAATCAATTACCTTAATACATAGATCATATTTAAAGTATAATAGACAAGCAAAAGTATGGAAGGCATTGAGTTAATTGTATATTAATTATATTCTTATATCTTATGCACTATTCAATCGGTACAATTTATGCAATATTGATGAGAATTCCAATGTTTCCAACCGAAATTCAGCCATTTTTGATTGTTATTTGATGTTTGCCTTATCTGTTTTTAAGGATCTTAGCGTCTACGTATCTGGTCGAACTATTTCTCGGTCTACCACCTTTGAATTTAACGTAGGCGGTAAATTCTCGTTAGTGTGCTTGACCGGTCGTGTGGCATTTATTTTATTTTCACAAAGTGCAATACTCAAAGTGCGATGTGCATGTGCATGTGCAATCTTCTGATGGGCGAATAGTTTAGCTTCTGATGGCAAAAGTGTGGTTGGTGATTACATTCGTACTCTTATCCATGAAGATCGTCGTTTAGGAAGATTATCCGGGAAAGTGCTACTTGGTTTTTGGATATCAAAACTTGGATTTTTCTACGTGAAACGAATACAAATCGATGTTAAGTTCTGGACATTCTGGTTAAATAGAAACGACAACACATAAGATCATGATGCAAATCATGATGATTCAAATCATTGCATAAGTAACGGAATAAATTAATCCTGGCATATTTGTATGCTTTCATATATTAGCTCATAAGCTTGCGACGATGATTATGACAATTACATCATTTTTAACACCCATGTAGTTCCCAAATGCCAATAAGTCGTTCTATTTAATATTTTTAAATTCATCCGAGCAAAAAAATACGCTACTATTTCTTTCTAACAAGAATTTGAAAATCAGAGTTCAATCATCAAATCTGTTTTGGTACTGGAAATCGCTACGCTTTTATGGGCTTCATCTATTAATATGACCACAAATTGTGTTACACAGCAGCCTAAGACTGTTGCTTCGACGTAAATACAAAAGGATGGTATCTGTCGGGGTGAATCCAATTACACGGGGTTGTGAACTCACGTAATTCATTACTTTTCAGTAAATGCAACAGGTCATCCAGTTGCTTACGATTGACATTTTGATGTATGGAAGCATCGATGGAGTCCTTGTGTTGAGATCGTAAGGACTAAAGATAGTTATAAAATTTTATAAGCAGAATGATGATGCAAAATTTTAGTTTAAATAGCCTTAAGTGTACAGGATACGCCAGAATGTTATCTGTTTGATGTCAATTTTGTTTCAATGGCTATTCAAATAACGAATGACATGATATGCAAATATTTTACTCAAGTACAAGATACATGAGCTCTAGAAGAATATATTTTTCCTCTGAATCTATAATTTGCCATTTGATTTATGATTTTTGAATTTTTTTGTTGTTAATTTTTTTATTTAAAAATTGCTCGAATACAGGAAATACACAGAAATTCAAAAAATCAAAATCAGGGAAATAAGATGGATGTAATATTAATTCCCATTTAGAGTCTTTAATCTAAAAAAATGATATGAAATGTCGTAAATTATTGTAGTTTATTAGTTTTTTTCTCCAAAAATTGTGCACATCCAGACAGAAAGACTGCTCAGAATAAACTAAACAATGATTATTTCAAAATGTATAGCAAAAAAATAATTAAAAAATTTACCTTCCTTACTTTTTCATAGTTTTTCTAAACAGAAGTGTAAAAACGGCACGTATTTTTGGCATTATCGATATAAATGTCTTTGTAGATATTTTGATGCTGAATGTTTTTTGGGCTTAATAAAATTGTATCGCTAGTATAGAAGTGCTATAGTATTATATTAATAGCATTTATTTAAGGTTTTTGGATAATATGATATAAGCGCTCCCTTAAGTTCCCGTTATGATATTTTAAGCATTCAAGGCTTGGTTATAAATAGGTATTTGATGAAGTATTTTTCATCTAATATTTTTCGCAGCAGCATGTGAAATTTACGTGAGAATGGGGGCATATCTTAGTTAAACGTTAATGAAAACAAGTCTCAAGAACAGCAGGGGGGAAGATGCCCTCAGAGTGTCGGAATCATTTTATCTCCACATTAACTCCAGGAAGAAACTTTGAATGGAAAAATATTACGACAGATTTTTATTAAGGGAAGGGCGTAAACGTCCGAGCACAGGTAAGTAGAATAAGTTGAAATTGAAAGAAAATAAAATTTGCCACGGCCTTTGAGGAGGCAAAGTTGAAATTTGCGAAACACGACATGAAATATCAGCCTTCGGAACAAGACATGGACACTTCTTTGCCTAAAATGTTTAATTAATTATTTGTTCGGGACTTTGTTCTCCATTAAAGGAACGCTAATTCTCATCGAGTACGAATTCTGGAAGTTTAATATAAAATCAATGTTTCGGGCGAACTTTGCATGGGGATATTTTTGTTCAGGGCTATTTTTGTCGATATTATATTTGTCGATTACAGCGAAATTCGAATTTGTTGTGGTCTCAATTGAATGCTTTTTAATATCCCGTGGGTTGCACATTTTGTCGATAAGGATATGAAAGTCAATCTTACATTGACAGGTATCAAAAAACGTCAGTGACCAGATGGTAACATCGTTCATGATGTGTATTTGTATCATAAAATGCATTTATTTTTTATAGAACTATGGTCGATGTAACATTTATTTATGACTCTGAAGATGAATTGATCTCATAATAGTTATTTAGCATCGGATTGTAGCCAAATATAATGAACGTCTAGAGAATCATCCTACGCAAATCGACTATAAACAAGGCATGCTTTATAGCATATCAATATTTGCTATATTTTTGTAAATAAATCGATCTGTTTTTGGTAACCGCACTACGCACTACAGCTAGACGTGACGTCAAGACGCAAGTTGCGTGGGCTGAAGAAGAGTCGTGGAACTCCCTCACCTCCTGGTTTAGGATAGTACGCCTTACGTTTTAAGGATTCAATTTTTCCCGAAAATCGAATCATTTCAGTTTGCGCAGTGGAGTCAGGTGACTCCCACGAGGAAGATAACATAAGAAGAACCTCCTCCAAGCATCCCCACAAAATTGGGTTATTGGGGCAATGTTGGATTGCAGCTACAACATGCAGATTATTTAATAAGAAAACGGAAGGAAACACATTAAATAACCCCTGTCTTACCATCGATACCAAATATTTATTAATACATATATATAATTATTGAAATTCATTTTTGATATGATACATTTTTTTGGGGATTCAGGGGGATCATTTGCTGTATTTCACACATAGGTCTTAGGTTCTAAGTGTCAGGGTTGTCAAAATAGATTTTTTTTTTCAACATTTTGAAAAGAACTCAAATTTCACCCTTAAATCGTATTTGTAATCTGTAGTCGTCATAACACAAAATAACTATTTTTGTATTTTGCAATATATTTTTGATCTAAATAAATCATTATTTTATGCAATTAGCTAAAAAAATGACTTCTGAGCTTCCAAAGTCACATAAATATGCAAACGAATGAGAAATGTCATGCTATTTTGAAGTTGGTTTAGTTTTAAAAAGTGTTAAAAACTATATGCTAAATCATAAAAATAATGTAATAAGTCGTTAAACTTAACAATAATTAAACGTTAAGACATAGGGCCTATGTATGAAACGTAGAAAATGATCTCCTTAATCCCCAAAAAAAATTTGTCGATGATCCATATGCAAAACACCTTTTATATTCGAAGGAATATCATAAAAACAGTGGTTTTCTAAAGAGTAGATACCACTATTTGGTAATAAATATATATATTTTAGGTTGACTTTGAATTTAATAACTTGTACACCTTCTTCAGCACTATAAACTTCTATGATAATTTGCCATATACTATCAAATAATTCACAATAAATTTGCTAGATATTTCTTTAATAATATGTCCACTATAAGCTAACAAAATTTTAATCGTCTTTATTGAAAGACCCTGTATTACATAATTTTATTATGGCCCTAATTAAAAAATATTTTCGTTAATTTTGGATATGTTGGATTATTTTTTAGATGACAATTAGAATTCATTGATGATAAATTTGATGCAAGTTTTGATCCCTAAGATTTGATAGTTATGTACAATAAACATATTTTACATTTAAAAAACACAATTGGGATTTAGCTGATGTAATAATGTGATATGATTTTATTAAAAATATTTGATATAAACTGTATATTTAATATATTAGAGGGGCTCGAAAGTGTTCTTAAAATTTGTGGTCATATGTTTGAGTTCAATTTGTGTCTGGACACAGTGACAGAAACATCTTTATAAGTTAATTTTTTTCTAGAACTACTGTTAAAATTTATTTTTGTGCAATTTTTAGACCCGAAACTAGCAAAGTCCACATTCAGCATTTTATGCTGTTTTTATATTTGCTTAGGAATGTCACAAAAGCCATTAAAACACTAAGAGATGTTTTTGGTAACAGTCTGTAGCTTTCAATATTGCTTTCAGTAGAATTTTGATAATGACGAATTAAAATCCCTAATCGATTCAAATTTTCGGCAAACAATCGAAGAGTTATGGATCACTCACCACTGTGCAAACACATCGGAAAAACAAATAGATTGGGTGTTATGGGGTAGGAAATACGAGCTATGCCTTATTGGCAACACAAAAAAATTATAAGGAATGACTTATTTACGATATATATGAAAAAATCAATGGTTTCCTCTAAAAGAAGCCCCAATTTAAAGTCCGGATTGACAGTAATAAATGATCAAACAATGAAGTATAATTCATTGATGAATATAGCTTATAAGTGCTATTGGCATTAATTGTGGTTGGGTAATATGAGCGACGTTAGGGCGTTTCTTAAGAAAATTTAAATTATAATTTATTCAACCCAATTTAAACAAGTAAAATTATAATAGATTCAGATAAAAAGTTGATAAGAAAGTTTTCAAATGTCAAGTTTACTTTTCTTTGTAAAAGTATGCGTGGTTGGGAAGCACTTTATTAGTCTCGTTGTTTGGATCAAACAATGCGATATTCAAGGCAGAATTTTTAATTTGCGCGTTTTTCGAATTTATAAATCTGAAACAAGCATTTAACGCGTGGCAAGGGCGTAAAAAATGTATTTTAAGCATACATTTTTTATCTTCGGGGGGCGAAAAGGTCGCATACCTCTGCTTAAGTGCATTTCAATAATCTGCCTTACTTTGCCGAACGGATCTGTTTTGGTAGTCTTAATACATAAAACCGTTCCAGTTCTTCAAATGGGAGGAGTTTGTAAATTCGAATTTATCTTGTTTTTAAGCGAGTATCTTCGAAAGATTTATGGAGGGTTTCCAGAATTTTAAATAGTAAATCAAGGCCTAATGTATATGTATTATGGGAGGGTATATAGTGTGAGGAAATTTACAGCGTCGATTATAAGTAAATTCATTTAAACAAATCCACATTTTTGTATCCTTATTAATCAGCCAAGGATCTATTTATTATCAGAATATTATATTTGGCAAAATATTTATCGAAATATCCGCTTGAAGCACTGGCCACAGGCTCCCGCAAGTATTGAAGGAGGATTTGGTTCTCATCCTCGAAACTAGTGTTGAATGATTTTCCGATAAGAGGCTTTATTGCCGTACAACCTGTCGTGTCTTATCCTTGTAAACCTTTGCCGGAAAGACTTATTATACTAAGAATATTCCCGTGGCTGCGGAATATGGAACATGTCAACAACTTGAGACGTTCTTTTGCGCGAAATACAAACACTAAGCCGATCAATCCATACTGAAAAAATGTAGTAAGCAATTTCATGTCAAAATTTAAACAGCTTTTTCAAGAAATAATTTCATAAGAATATGACCAAATTATTTATTGACGATTTTTCTTAACCCCTTGACGCTTGATTGACCGTTAATCATTAGCCGAAATGTGAAATTATGACTAAATTCATAATATTTCAACATTGTATGAAAACCATTTACATTAAGATCATACAATCTTGACCGTAAATATGCGGTTTAAGATTATTATGAATCATCATTTATTTTCTAAAATATAATAAATGTACGTCGAAAATGAAATTCATAACCAATAGCCAATTATTTAATACTAGAAAATAAATCAATACGAATTATCGATTTTTCATAAATTTACATGAATAAATAACAATCTTAATTGATTTTTGTTGTCATTTGTATTGACAACCAAGTTTATAGTATTTTTTGTAGATTTGAAACCAACCAATTCATTTAGAATAGCGTAAGAAGAGTAGGATTGTAAGAAAATAAGTCAATTTTGCGAAAATGAGTCGTTTTTCATGATTTTCAAATCAAACTCTTATACGAAATTTATTCTCGATTCCCGATTTACCGACAAATTATTTATTTCCGTCGATGCAGATGAATAATTATATACTCTAATACTTTGATGTGATTCGTAATTATATTACGGAGGAATACAAAAATTCTGAACTCCGTATCTATTATATTTCATATCGATATTCCCTTTATTAGAGTCGAAGTGTAGTAAATACATCACCGGTAGGGAAAAGTTAGTATAAAAATTTGAAAAACATATATATGCTGTATATATGTATACTTAGATTAGACAGTTACTGCCCCTAGGCGTCGCCTAAGCTCGCCAATTGATAGTTACGCCACTGTTTCCAAGCGTCCAGATTTCGGCGGGAATGTCCCGATTTGGAGCCTTCGTCCTAAATACGTTGTATATTTGTGTTTGGTTTATCATTTTTTTCTCCTAAACAAAGCAGATCCAATGCCTGTCCCTATTTTCTCAACCCCAACTATGAACTTAAGAAGGTAGAAAAGCATCTGCGCTTGTATGTGAAAAAATTAGAGCATGGTTTGTATAATATTAGCCACTCCTGCACTATACAAATATTTGTTCTATACTAACTATAGATAACATAATTGATCGTCTTTGAATATGGCATTAATGATGTTTGAAACCTTTATGATTTCAGGCTTAATCTTTTTAAGCTGCGTCGACACTGTCATAACAATACTTGATGAGGTCCTTTGAACAGGATTGTTAATTGTCGATTATTTCAGTTTAAATAACAAGTCTAAGCGCATGAATTCCATCAGGTGTAGACGAAACAGTGGAAACTCCTCAACTAATGGATTCGGACAGAACTGAATTATCGTCCTGTAAAGGTCACGGCAGTATGAATTTCGATTAATATTTACTGAGGCCATCTGTCATGACCTTTTCCTTCAATTTCATACGCACTTACAATTAATTCACGACTAATTTCGACCCGTTGGATGTGTTTTATTAAATTTTTGCCCCCTCGAACATAAAGTGTTATCGTTGAATATCTTACATAAGCTTTAATGTATTTTGATTAATCAATTTTCGATTGTCTTCGCCGTTAATTGAAAATAATTCTCCAATCAGCGTGGAATGATGAAATTTCTGCGGAAATTCATCGACAGCTTAATATCCGCTGGAAGCTTTTTTTTGCAGTTTTACAATTTCAGCAGCGAAAATCTGAAATTGTAAAAAAGGTGGGAATAAAAGCAAAAAGATTTGCATCAGCGGATGCGAAATCCGAATGTTTTATTCAGTTCAAAATGTTTTTTTTATACATTCAAAGATTGAATCTATTTACAATATTCCATTATAATATCTTCGCAAACAAAGTGTTTACAAATATACTTAATCCGCTCAGTTATTAATATGTATTTATCTCATTTTTATTGGTCTGTAAACAGGGGTTGGTTTACAGTTATCGCTTCGTTTCAGCTTTTGTCACGAATTGCTTCAGAATAATATTTATATATCGAGCAATACACATTCCAAGGCTCGGAATATTGTGATGATTATAATGAAAATTTCATAATGTGAATTTTTTAAAATCCAACCCTTAATTATAACGAATTTTGACATAAAAAGAGGGAATATTTGAAGCGTAGACGCTAAAAATAAATAAACTACAGCACTCGAATTACTATTTTTACCACGAAAACTTTTAATTATACCTAATGCTCTGTAATTATTTCAAATTGCGTATACCATAGTGGTGTTGAAAACGCAGCATTCCACCACCGTTTTGCCATGTAATTTAAAAACGTAATTGCGTAATCCGATGACTTTACAGAGCACATTTGAGACTTTACATATATTTATTAAATTTGAATATATTTTATATGAAAAATTCGCGTATGTAATTCAAGTGAAAATTTGTCTTTGCGATTTAGTGGAAATTTGTCGTCTGGTATTCCATATCAATTTTCAGCTTTATGAATCGGAAAATTTCGTGAAAGCTTTTTCATATGATTCAGGTGAATCGTAAAACCCTATCTTGATATATTACATTATATGGAATCTCAACCCAGGTAGAAAATGTCATATTTTCTCCCTTGCGACCTTGTAATTCGTGATTTTCGATGATGTAATATGCCATTTTTTTAAAAAAAATAAACTTATTCATTTTATAAATATAAATAAACTAATAATTATTGCATTTATTAAAATTAAAATAAATTTTCAAATATTAAAATAATTACACAATAAAAAGAGACATCTATGAATATTTAATAAAAATTATTCAATATAATCCTTGCAAAACGAAAATATTTACTGTTTATTATTAAAATAAATTATTAATTTATTAAATAGATGGCACTTTTTTATTTATAAAATTAAATTAATATACAACCATCTCTCGGCTAGGGTTGCTACTTTCATCGAATAATCTTAACTGAGCAATATTTTTATATAATTAAAAAAATATGTAAATAATTTTATTTGGTTCGATCATTTCGTTCTTATCAGTATGCTTTTGATCATCTGTTGGCAGGGGGTAAAAATGTTTGACCATTTAGAATGCTGCCCTCTCGTTTCTTTTACACAGGGTATGTTTGTAGTATTTTCGCCCTACCTTCGTAGTTCTTGATATTTTTATGGGTTTCTAAGAACGGTACTAAATTTTGATTGTATGGGAATATCATGGCATTGCGTCGTAAATCAAAGAACTGCGATGGAGTAATATTATTTATTGGTATTCGACTTCGACAAGCAAGGCAAATCGATTGCTTAGTATCAATGCTTCGGATTTTCTGAACAAAAACCGATGGGCTATAATTTCCGGCTGCCGTTTCTCACATGTCAGCTAATCCAGCAAAATTCTTTCATATGATCCTCTTTTATCTAAACCAATAGAATTTATATCTACAGTATTTGTTGTAATTCGCATATTAGATCATCCCTAGATTTAAAATGATCGAAAAAGTTATCCAATTCACGATTTGCACTTCCATTATAAACGGTGAAATTAAGGCTTTTTAATCAAAGTATTTGCTATTAAAAAAATAAGATTTCCATCAAAAAGCTGTATTGAATCATTAGAAAACACTTAGAGACTTGGACTTTGAACGACAGGATAAGACCGGACCGCCCAAAATTAACTGCGGATTCATTTTATTATCGTCTAAAAGAAATCGTCATCTTTCTGGAAATCTTATGGATGAAAATTAAGTAAGTGATAGATAATAAAGATGATTATTAGACAATACCCTAACAATTACAGTATTTTCAGGTTATGGAATATTATAGTGAAATTTTAAACTTCAACAAGACCTCAAACATTTTTTTTGATTTTATATCATTTTTTAATGCATAAATAACGGCCCTGTATTTTTTTTTAAATTATTTAACCCCCACAATTCCCAAACTTGTCTCCAATCGAGCTATTGTGGAATGAAATCGACAGAAAAGCGAAAAAATCAATAAGAAAACTGAAGAGATTTATTAGGTGATTTTTTATAATATTAATTTTTGTTGTAAAGCAAAGTATTAAGTGTTTCCAAACTTATTGTCTGTAGTTGTTATGTTGAATTTAACCCCCATATTAGATTTATTGCCAATTACATTTAAATCTTTTTTTGTGTGGTAGATGCGTTCCGTGGAAAATCGCACAAAAAAAACTTTGAAATAGCTTTATAAAATACGCTCCAAATCTCACGAAAAAAGTTTTCGATATGACTCAAAATCGCTCTCTTCTTCGGAAGAAATAATATACTCAGTGTCAATGTCAGTCATAGTCCCTAGCTCAAAAAAATAAATCACAAAATCACAGTTTGAAGTTAATCAGTTAATTAAAACTTGAGTTATGATATCAACCGCAAAACTTCGCATAACTTCGAAATCGTATAAAAAAGTCGCACAAAAAAAGGTTCGAGTGTATACTTTTTTTATAAAATATATTTAAAATGTTAATAAACAAACAGAATATTGACTCTTTAGTTAAAGTTGGTTTTCTTTTGCGTAAAACTAATTATATCCCAATTAATACTGTCAATTTTATTAAATCTTTGAATAAATTTGATCAACAAGCTATCAATTATTATTGCACGGACTACATAATTTTTTAGGGATAAATTTTATTGCCAAAATATAAAAAAAAAACAAGAAATCACGTATTCTTGGCTATAGATAAAGCATGCATCGTCGTATGGCATGATGACCTTAGTAATATTTTGCAATTAAAAATTATTTAAATATCTAGTTTCTTATCAATATAATTATAATTATTGATATCTAAAACCATAATATGTATTATTTAGAAGAAAAAAAAACGTATTAAGCATGTTTTCATTATTAGCATTGATGATGTATTCGCTATTGCAAAAATTTCTCATTTCGGTGGCCCGAAGAAAAGTTCCGAAGAATCTGCATATTTTCAATTACAGAAAAAACGCCCGGGGCGACTTCATCCGTCTTTCAGATAAATTCTTTCAATTATTGCGAAGAAAAACAATTCGCATCGTTATGTTGAGTGTTTTGCGAACATTCGACGCTGCGCACATTATTGTTCATGGATATTTGCCATTCGCCACAATCATCAGCTCATCCATTAAATGTTGGGGAACAACATTAACGTCTTCGTTTCCTGGTGCTAATGGGTTGACCTTGGATTTGCATTAGCGGGTTAGTTAGTGCATTAAGGAGCCCATTTGCTCAATATCGACGAGTCATTTGGAACTGGAGGACCACCTATGGTCGTGGACCATTTCACGTAGTAGCGACCTTGAACTCGACAATGTGGCCGAGGAAATGGCTCGAGAAGTAGACCTCATGATTATAGATTTAGGAAATTAATTTTTATATCCATTTATATGGCGGAAATACAAAAAAGGACGTTGTAGGAGCGCAATTAAAATCTATACACAATGTTCTGAATTGTTTTTGTATCAAAGTAAAATTTGTTTTTGGAAGCAACGGAGCATATATATAATTTGGTTTTCAGTAATGTACGTTTCAGCTCTTTTTTCACGTCTGTTAGATCTCTTTTATATGTGTAATATTTTTTCCATATATATTTTTCGCCTACCAAAAATAGAAAGAAAGACCTGATTATTTTTATTTTTCGTAATAAAATTACAATTCGTGCTCTTCTTTTATTGTTCGATTTAAATTTCTGGAATCAATATTGGCATCTACTAACTGTTACTATTTCACTGTAAACATTTATGACTGTTTTAATGATTTTTGTGGTATTCCAATCCAATTCAAAAAAAGCAGAATACTATGCCTGAATGTGGACTTCGTTAGTTTTGGTTTTGGATATTTTAGCCTTAACAATAAAAAAAACCTGTTGCATGAAAATAATCTTTAATAATAGTTCTATAAATAAAATAACTTACAGATAATTTTCCCTCAATGTGTCCGGACACAAGTTGAGCTCAAAGATAAGGTCCCAAAATACACGACTACTCTTTATTCCCCCAAATATTTACCCACTATGATTAAAAATAAATATAATCAAGACAATGGATGAGTTGCTATAGAAGTACCATCTTATGATAATCAGCCCTTTAGTGATATTTAAGCATTTAATGGCTATAAAGTGAGAGCACTTGTCGCCCGTCACTATCGCCTAAATTTATTCGCGCGATATTTCACCGCTTTCAGCGTCGGAATTAAGTGCTAATAAAGCGAATTTATATTTTCTGCGACAATAGTATGTCTCCGGTATTTATTTTCCGCGGTAGGAAACACACAATCGAATGTTTAATGTTTTTAAATTATTCTTTGGCACGAAGGCGTTGCAAATCCGACCATTAGTCGAAACATCCACATTTGTTTGCCCTCCCCCGTAAAATGTAAGCCTCCGACACCTCGCCACTCGAATATTGAGATAAAAATAGCTAAAAACACTCTAAAAGCGTACCATCGACGTGTTTACCTATATTTTTGAACGACGTACCTGCAATATTTTTCTATTCGCAAATGCAAATAGCGATGGATTTGTTTTTACACGCGTATTATCAAAGCATGATATGATTTAATCCAGCCACATGTGAAAACATCACGGATGTTTAATTGAATCGGATTCGTATGTATTTTTTAAATTTTAACCAACCCTTTTAATATTATTCAATTGATAATTGATATAAATAAAATTGTACGTTTTTTTAAATCGGTCATTCTCAAAGTGAACTACACTCAAACCTCTTTTTGTGCGACTTTTTTTTGTACGATTTTCGAAGTTATGCGATTTTTTTAAAGCAATTTTTTTCTTTTTTTTAATTTCATAAAGAATACATATCGAGATATTTTGGATAAAATATTGTGTGATATTTTTTTGAGTTAGGGAACTATAGTGAAATCTTTGCTAATTATGAATTACATTGTTGGAAAGAGAAAATCTACATAGAACAATGATGACATTGACACTGGGTATAATATTTTTTCCGAAGAAGTGAGCAATTTTAAGTGATTATCACACAGCGATGATAGTTTGTAATTAAAATAATTTGCATTTCCCATGCCAGCTGTCTGACATCCTTAAATTTTACCAATTGATGCCAGACGTCCTTTAAATGTTATTTTTTTAATTGCCTTTTTCTCCTGTTTTTCATTAACTTTTTTTATGCGATTTTGGATATATTATACGTAGATGTTTCAAAGTTATGCGATTTTTATAATCCATGGAACGCATCTTCACTTTTTCTATGTAAATCATAGCTTTTTTTTGTGCGATTTATTTTTGTGCGATTTTCTACGGAACGTATCTACCGCATAAAAAAGATTTAATTGTATATCGATCTCCAGGGGGCGATTCCAACCTGCAAGGAGTTCATGTTAGTGGAAAAAAATTGAGTATGCATGAGATGTACCTACGAGGCTCATCAAGAAGTTTGTTTGATCCCGTGTACTTGTCGACCATTTTGTTCAGTCACGGTAAATTATTCCGATGGAGAGATCGTCGCGCACTCCCGCCATCTCCCAAATATCTATTCGTTTTTTGACTTTGCAAAATAGTACCGCCACTTATATCCATCGAAAGCTCATGAGAGTTTACAGCAGTGATGTGATGAATCGATAAGATGTTACGAAGTGGATTAGGTTCGTTTTGCACAGGAGGGAGAGGCTTTTCTGGAATCTATTATCACATGGGGATAAGACGTGAGTATGTCACTATATCCCAGAATCTTAAAGACAATCCAGAAAGAGCTGACAGTGGAGATCTATGACATCGGCATACAAAAACTGGTACTCCAACTATAGAAATGTCTCAATATCGACGGCGATTATCCTTCGAAATACACGGTTTTACTTTTATGGCAGGTGGTCTAAATTAATCATCATCATAAATAGATGCATGGCAAATACCATTTCGACTAGCTTTCGCTCATGATTAATCTGAGATAATCTCCATGTATCAGAACTGGTACATATTGAATACATGTAAATGCATCAGTAATCCATTTATAGGGCTGTCTGAGATTCGAATATATTAATAATTTTAATTTTTAATAGATGTATGCAATGTTTTAAAGTACGCATAGACTTCCCTATAATAATACGATTATATAATTACGAATACATGGTTCAATGCGAGTCCGTGTCATATGAAGTTCATACGAAATTATGTAATCCCTAATAAAGTTATTATAATCCCTTGATAGGTAAATCCACCACTATGTTTGGATATATATTTCTAGGAACGTCTAGGAGTTAATGAAAAATATTAAAACTATAATAACTTATTCCTACCCCTGTAATGTTTTCATGAAAAAAACAAATATTTGGATATATTTTTGCAACAAATCCATACGCTTTTATGTAAGATAATCTTATAGATTTAGATAAAATGGCTCATCGTGATAGCAAAAAAAGTATTATCTATTAACAATGCAGCAAAAATATCCTTAAAATTGCGTTAATAAAAAATTTCAGTACAAATAGAATAAATCTAGAACATAACAATTACTAGCTAAATGATTTGCTAAATACCGAAATAAGGAAGTCAAAATTTATCAAAATATCAAGATTATCAATCTCAGTGTTATTGAAGGTTAACTTATCTATTAAATAAAATTAATATATAATCTAATTTTGAGATAGTTTTGCTGATATTAGAGAAATTCCCATGCGATATTATGTATTTGTTCTATGATATAACTATTTTTTTTAACTAAATTTAGTTTTAATAGAATTTTATAAATAATGAAATGTGTTCATAATTAAGTGTGGTGAAAAATTATTCAACACTTTCTTGAATTTTCGACAAAATACATAAGCGCCAAAACAAGTGTTACCAATTTAATTCTGTTTTAGCTATCAAATTATTGCTTTTTGTTGAGTATTTAAATAAAATTCAATATATGTCATACTGAGATAGATCCTGGATTCTCATTATAAAAATTTTGGCTCGACGTCTGATTGTGGAAAAAATTTTCAGCGTATTAACAAATTTGGGAGATCAGAAGTATTAAAATTTCGGATTGATCGTAACCGTTCAAGATAATTAATAGCCAAGCTGACAACATGTAGAGAGTTCATTAACAAACAGGGGAGGCCAGGCCAGCATACAAAGCCATCTCCATGGGATCTTGCAAAGTCAGTGCTGAGATCCGGGACCCTACTACAAAAATTATTGCCACCAACATGACTCAATCCATGAACTCCTTATAAAAAACTCATGGGACCAACAGAAATCGTACACCTCACCAGCAAGACGAAGGCTCCCAAATCGAGACATTCCCGCCGAAATCTGGACGCTTGGAAACAGTGGCGGAACTATTAATTGGCGAGCTTAGGCGATGCGTAGGGGGAGTAACTATCTCATCTATTCATATATGTATACATATATATAGAACATTGTTATATTTACCTTTCCCTACCGGTGATGTATTTACTACACCTTGATTCTAATAATGGGAATATCGATATGAAATATAATAGATACGGGATTCAGAATTTTTGTATTCCTCCGTAATATAATTACGAATCGCATCAAAGTATTGTAGTATATGAGTATTCATCTGCAGCGATGGAAATAAATAATTTGTCGGGAAATCGGGAATTTTGCGAGTTTTAGTCCTTGTGCCTTTCTGTATTCTTTTGTGCTGAGCAGAACAAATATATTAGAACGCACAAGTTGCCTTTTGATGATTAAATTGATATAAAGAGTCAAACAATTTTTAATGCAATTTCTAATATCTCTAAATTCGCTAGCAGTTAAAAAGTTAAAAGGTTTTTTTTACATTTTCATGAAATGCAGAAATGATCCGAGTTGAGCACTGAAAATCTAGTCGTATACTTCCATACTGAATAAATATTTATTTAAAAGTGGAAAAGCTGTAGTTCATTTGGATCACTAAGTGACCATGAAAATACGATGATATGTAAAGGTCATAAATTTAGTGGTATTGACTATTGAAAGTTGCTCTTTGTCTATGTTTTTACTAAATTCTATTAAAAAAATTGAGATTTTTAAGAGTCTGAACGATAATCTTCAGTTGTATTCTTACAGTTGAAATATTAAAAAATGCCGATTTAAATTGGGATCACTTTCTTAAATAAATAGATACGTCAAACTATGATGTTAATCTTCAAGTGCTACAAAACAATCAGTCCATGTTTATTGATCAATTATAGATATTTTTTACAATTTCGAATGCTTTCTGCGATAAAACCCTTTCAGAGATTTTTTTCGCGATAAATCAACATATTTTTCGCCGATTATATAAAATAATTTCACAGGCAGCATTCGAATGTCGTCGTATTTCAAATCTGATTTATTGATGAGCGTTGAGTACATTTTACATCGTTTAAATGCATCAATTTTAATGATGAACACAATTTGTCTTGAGTGCTCGCGTAGCGAAACGTCAGGGAGCAAATTTGCAGCCACAGGGCTGTCATATAAAAAACTCACCCCCGCAGAAATATAAATTTAAAACGAACAATACAAAAACCGTCCCCAGGACCCGATGTATTCTTTGTGGATGTTTTTTGTTATTTTTAGCGAGCACCCCGAACGTATTCTTATCCAGGATCCAACGGTGCGTGTAATATTGCAGCGGAAAATTCTGCATTAGAATTCAGTTGTAAGTGAATGCATCCTGGTGAATCCTGCGGGACATCACGTTGTGCAGAAGACGAGATTTATTATGACGTCCCGTGGGACAAAACCGCATCTGTTGTAATTATTTCCATCCAACAAAAACCATCAAACATTCGTCCTTCGTTCGTATTTATGAGTACGTTTAAGCAGCTCCGCCCTATCGCCCTACAACCCTCCAAAAGTGCTCCAACTTTACTCGTTTAATTGAATTTTATACAGACAATTTTAATTTATATCATTCGAAATTAATTGAATCGACCACGCCACAGTTTTATTGGATGTAAAACGCGTGGGTTTCCCAATCCCGTGTTGTTTCTTGAAAACTGTTCAAATTATCAATCAGTAATCAACCACATCTTGGATGTTAAAATAACGATTTCGTTCACTATTAATTGAACCAAATTATTCAATAACGTATTGATTCACGATGAAAGTCAAGTCACGTTTAAGACAAGATGACTACACGTACAATCGTAACGAAACGGTCAATGAACGATAAAGCCATACAATATTCTAAGTAGACTCATTCAGGCGAAAATGATTCACAAACGAATCATCTAAATGTTACACCTAGATTTTTTTGTAATGTTTGCTCGGGTATGACATGTAGCACCGTCTTGCTGAAAATAGACATCAAACACATCAACATGATTAAATTGTGGCTATAAAGTCACTCAACATTGATTGGTATCGTTTAGCATTCACAGTGATAGCATTTGTGTGCAAATGCGGTCCAATGATTCAATTTGCCCAAAATGCACGCCAAACAGTAACTTTTTTTGGGTGTAAACAACGTTCCTGAATAACAGGAGGATTTTCATCCATCTATTATAAAATGGGCTTCAATGCAAATACAAAATTTTGCATGAAAATACAATGAAGCTTTCGTTTATTGTTCGATAATAATGTAAACAGATTGTTGCAAATATATACCTATCCATGATTAAAATTGTATTACATTTTAAGCATCAGAGCCATAACAAGGGGTGGTAAAGTAGACGCCCGCAATTGGCGCAACTATGCTTGGGGCGCAAAACATAGAATACCGACCCAGTCGAGAGTTGCATATGGCTTTTATTTTACACGGCCATTCTACTTTACTGTCTTCTTCTGATATCACCGTTTTGTAATGAGAGTTCGTAATCATTCTGTAGACATGTTAAGGTATGACATCCGCCAGTCAGCATCAGCGGTCCGAAAAGCGGACCAGTTGGATACACAGACCTTATAGCTACTTTGTCCACTTTTAGAGCAGTGTCGGAGATAAATACGTACCTGGGGTCATCCATGACCTGAATGATCACGGAAACCCTTTATTTTTAAGTTATAAAATCTGACTATTTTCAACCCTGCGCTCAAAGCGCAAGTGGCAACTTATTTTGAAAATATGCCCGAAGTAATATTAAACATCGAATGTTTCGTCATTTAATCTGGATCTGATTTTGGTGGCCAGGCAATCTTTTGCTGACAATGCACGCTCAGCCTCCACACTCGTTGGAGGCATCGTCATCAGATATTTAAATGCTAGTTCGAATTGATAACCGTGTGAGCCCCTATTTTTTATAAATCCATCAATGTGACTAATAAAATTCCTTTATGTTGAGCAGAAAGGAGTTCAGGACAGCACACGGACTAAAACTCGCGAAATTCCCGATTTCCCGTCAAATTATTTATTTCCGTCGCTGCAGATGAATACTCATATACTATAATACTTTGATTTAATTTGTTATTATATTACGGAGAAATACAAAAAATCTGAATCCCGTATCTATTATATTTCATATCGATATTCCCATTATTAGAGTCGAGGTGTAGTAAATACATCACCGGTAGGGAAAGGTTACTATAACAATTTGAAAAACATATATGTATATATAAATTAGATAGTTACTGCCCCAAGGCGTCGCCTAAGCTCGCCAATTAGTAGTTACGCTATTGTTTCCAAGCAACCGCAACGGCGGGAATGTCTCGATTTGTGTCGTGTGAGGTGTACGATTTCTGTTAGATAAAAATTTCAATCCCGAATTTTTCGGAATTACGTTTACTAATCCCAGGATCCTTGGATCCTAAAACTGTCCGGGATTGGATTACCTAATAACGACGCTGTTTTTGTTCCACCGTGAGCAAACGCGGCACCCATTTTGCGCACAACTTTTTCATGTCCAAATGTTCAGTCAATATGTGATATACAACATTTTTTGAAAAGTCTACTATGTCTACTAGCTTATGCTCTTAGTGTCGATGGTCATCCAATAACATTTTGTGGGTTTTCTTAACCATTTCTGGGGTGGTTACCTCATTTGGTCGATCGCTGTACTGTTCGTCTTGGTCGCTCGTATGACCTCGTTTAAACTCTGCCACCCAACATCTTACTGTTGTAAACGAAGGAGCAAACTCCCCGAGAGTAAAATCTAGCTCGGATTTGATATTAGTTGGACTGGTACCATTCTAATAAAAATATTGTATAAAATTTCCGGGGGGGAGGTGCTAGATAATTGCCACGAGCGCTTCTTACCCTCGTTACAACTCTGGTAAGCATTATACAGTGCTGATATCTAGGCGTATTGTGATGGCCCTATATTTACACATTAATTTGAAATTTACATTAAAAATACATCTCTAATGTAAATTTGGCTAAAAATGAATGTCTTCGTACTTGTGACGTACGCTGACGATTAAGGTCGAAAACATTCGTATCATGTGGTTTTCATCAATTTTTAATACAATTCTTCAAGCATATCAGATTTGCTAAAAATACGAAGGTTTTCGGTATCAAATTTCGAGAAAAATCACGTACACACAAATTCTCAAAGTTCATCATGTATTTTTTTAGTCGGAGGATTACCATCGAAACGGAATGAAACAGCATTTGATTGGCGATCGAAATCGGAGATGAGATCTGATATATTGCTCATCCATTGATCATTGTTGTGTGCAAATCAATTAGTCGCCCATCAAATACTGCCAATTCAAAGGTGATGATATTTTTGATGGCTCTCCGATAATGTTTCTAATCGATTTATTGATTTCGGTTTGAAGTTCAAATGCGAAAAAGTCGTCGATGATGCCATATTTTTTAATATATTGCATGCAAATATATATAAATGCGACGAGCATATTTCAATTGATGACGATTGTAATAAATCGCAATTTGATTTGAGTCATTATGTGACTTATACATGATTTTATGATCCACTGTTATAACAAGAATTGCCATAATTACTATTCAAAGCGGTTGTATTCTTAGAAAATGCGAGATGTTTTTAATTAAATTTTCCTCAAATGGATCTGATAGATTGCGATCGTTGCATCTTATCAAAATATACAACACTATCTGTAACAAATATTTTTGAATGCCGACTTTTGCAATCGATATTGCATCGAAAAGATTTTCGGTGTAAATGAAATCGTATTATTTGTCAGTCTGCAAATCGCTGGATCCGTGTATAATTCTCCATGCTGTGCCATACCGTTTGTGGGTGAATATAATTAGTAAACGCTGAAATTTATGCACATCACAACACTCAATAAGTTCGTAGGATTGTTTTCACACTATACATTTTCCTTTTTTGGGGTAATTTTTTAGCCAAATGATATTTGCATATGATTGCTATCCTTTTTTAAGGTAATCGATAAATGAAATATACGGAACCAAAATACGGAAGCTAATATATTACCAGCTAAAATTTGCGCTTTTGGTCGCTTTCAACGATTGCTGTCCACTCAGAAGACTTTCAATTTGACTCTGGACTACAGTGATAAATCCATGTTTCATCCATTGTCACATACCGTATGAAAAAAAATCATTTTTATTGCGATGAAATAGCTCCAAACAGTGCTCCGAATTGTGGACGGTTAGTCGTTTTTGATCGACTGTGAGCAAACACGGTATCCACTTCGCACCGAGCTTTCTCATGAACAAATATTGATGCAAAATGGTGATTACATTGCCTTCCCTCACGCAAATTCAATTTACGATCGGTCAAAACTATTTTGTGAACTTTTTTGTCATCCTACGAACTTATTGAGTAGTGCGTAATTATTTTTTTTTTTTGGAGATTTTATGACAAATACACTTCATTATTACATGTTTACATAATAAAAAAACGGAAAAAACGGATTTTCAATGGATACTCGCTGCTCCAAAATATTAACGATTATCAATAATTTTGTGTAATTTTAAGATTTTGTAGGATTTTTTTTCAATTTATGCTTTATTTTTCTGTTTTTGATGTCGTTTTTTCGCAATTCCTTAAAAGAAAAAAATCCTACGGACTTATTGAGTTATATGTTAGCAACAGTATATAATGTTTTTTCAGCCTTTTGTCGGTTTTTAGATAATTTTCATGCAATTTTTAGCAAAATGAAAGCGTGCGCGACTCATTTTACATTCATCTGATCTAAAAAGTATTGTAAAATATTGACTGTCTAAAATAATGCCATATGTAAATTTTTATCCTTGAACCCGGCTTAATAATGCACATCTTTATACCAAAAAAATATCCTGAAATTTAAAAGGAAGGTTTTGTAGAAGTCTTTAATTTTATTCTATTAGGGGGACCCAAAAGTATTCGAAAATTTTGAGACCTTATGTTTAAAAGTCCAGACACAAAGACGGAAATATCTTTGTAAGTTATTATTTTTGTAGAACTATTGGTTAAATATTATTTTGGTGCAAAAGATTTTAAAACTCATCGCCAAAACGAATAGGATGGGTGTTGTGTGGTAGGATGGGTACTGTGCGTCTTGACCTAATACAACATAATAGTCCCTTTTTGAATAGCATTGTAACTGGTGTTGTGAAATGACTAATTTACGATAATATACGATACAAAAATCAATTGCTTTGTAGAAAATAACCCTCAATTCCAACCCTTAAGCCGAAAAAGGTAAAATAAAAAAGGTTTTTTTTGTGCATATGGTGGGAGTTGCGGGGGAATAATCCATTATGAATTAATGAAACCGGGAAAAATTATAGCTACACTATTATGGTCGACAATTAGTAGCTTCATGCTAAAAATAAGGGAATTTAAGTGGGAAATGCTACCACATATTTCTAATTTTAACCTCTTCAGATCCATGAATTTGAAATTTCAACTTTTGTTAAATAAATTTTCGAATATTTTTAAGTCCTCCTAAAAATAGGGTACATTTGGATTATTATCGATTTAAGTTTTTAAAGCTTTCTATCAAGGATAAAAACTTCAGAATGAAGACGAAATTAATATACCTCCGATGTTTTCCCAGGTGTACGAAATGTAGAGGAACCTCTGCTCTTTTTTATTGATAAAACCCACATGTTGAAACATTCACAAAAGAAGCATGTCGATTGTTTAGCGGAAATATTCAACAAAGGAACGAAATCACTGAAACTATCGTGCCCAATGAATCAGACATATTGCGTATGAAAGGACTACGTACAGTAAAGATAGAAACGTTTCGTTATATTTCGGCAGTGTAATAATTCCAGAGAGCAAATCTCTCCGCACAAAGGCCAAATGATATTGGGCAAACTTTGGTTTTATTCCTTATTATCAATTTATTGTGTCTGGATGGAGAGAAAGGCGAATTTCTTCCGTCTATCAAGACGTCCGAGCTCCGTGTAAACGATGAGAAAATCAACAAGTCACCCGAGATTCTATTAAGACTTTGTTCTGTCAATAGACATTGGATATATCAAGGTCACTCTTGGGCAAACAATCGAGATTTAACCCTATAGTTAAAACGCAAATAATACGCTTCGATGAGGACATTTAAGAATTTTCTTCGCTTTATTAAATAAAGTATGAGGACAGACTTGCATAACGCACGTCAACGCCCATAAGAGCTTTCTCGCGTCTATTTACCTTTTTGCTTTTAAAGCAAGGAAATATCGCAGACAGGTGACAGTGAGGTATATTTAACGAGAGAAATAATTCAATTTTTATTTTGCAAGCAAACTACCCTAGCAAAAAAATCTGTAAATAAAAGAAACGACCAATATTACAATATTTTAGTACAATCATCTTACAGTACTTATTTAGTGTGAGCCTTGGTATAATATTTTGCTTATAAATTCGCTACACAAAATTTATCTTGAAAATTCATCCCTAATATACGAAATAATCCTCGGTCTTCCTTGCTTCTATTCATATGCTAATATACCCGAATGGACAAATAGAGTTCTTGATCAAGTTTAATCACAAGATTTTAGTCTAGCTCTATGAAATCTGCAACATCAAAGGCTTTCACTTCTAAATGCAGCTATAAACCATTAATCTTCCCTTGAATGGATTTAGTATACAAAGGATATGTGCATTCAAACAAAGACAAATATGTGCATTTAATTAAATTTATTATCAAAATGCGTTCGTAATTGCACGCCCGATTGATTGTTTCCTGTTGCCATTTTACGCGAAGTATTCAATTACCGCGTAAATATGTTAGTTCATACACTTTTGAAGTAGTTAAGTAAACGCAACATCTTAAATACATTCTAATTGTTAAAAATCTCATCAATATTATCGGATATTTATAGATTTTAAACGTTATGGCTTTAAATAATAAGACATTATTAGAAAATACTAATCGTTGAAAGATAGTTGAATTTATATTTCTTCCTAGAAGAAAACATATGTTTTATGAATTCAAGTCCAAAATTGATACATGCTAAGAATTAAAGGATTTGGACAATCATCTTGAATTTTCTTAAATATCCAACCAATGTTTAAGAATACGTTCAGTAAATTTCAAGTTGATATAAGTGAAAATCGCAAAGCAATAGGTCGAAGAAGAGAAGCTGAAGAGAGAAGAAACTTTAAACACGTTTTTCTCGAAACTGATTTTTCCAAGCTCATGGAAGTGTTTCCACAAGTTCTAGATAAGCAATCTTTTTTAAATTTGACAGGCACGTGTATAATAAACATTTTCATCGTATAGACTACAATTATCCAAAAATATTCAAAAGTGTATATTTAATGAGCAAAAAACTACAAAAAATGTTGTTAAAAACACAAACTTTTTTTGATCGCTTAATTTTTATTTTCTAATATTTCTTCTTAATTATAGTCTAAGCTATACACGATATTATAGAGAGTAAAAATATCTTAAATTTCTGTACTGTAAATCACCTGTACAGGACTTAAGACTTCCATGGTGAAGAATGTCATCGTTCGCGCACCCCAATACCATACTCCCTTCACTATCATACTTTGGCAAACATTAAAAAATATTTTTATACTCGATAAAGATCTCCCAATCAACATACCAAATATCAATATTCAATATTTAATAATTTTTGCATAAAAAAATGTTAAAAAATCAAAATAAGGTAGAAACGTCCCTTAAAACCTAATTCTGAATGTATTATAGTTTTGTATAGTTTGTTTTAATAAAATGTTATATTTTATTCGTTTTTTTGCATATTTTCAAAGTTTAGACATTTAATAATGTATTCTAAAAAGGAATTTCCAAAATTTCAATTATTTACGAAGTTATAGCTATTTTATTGAATGAAATCTTTGAACGCGTTTTTCACGAAACTACTTTTTTCAACACGGTTGACATGATATCTTAAATTTTAATACACTGATTTTATTCAAATATGGTATAATTTTTTTTAATATAATTTTCTATCGTTCCTACCAGATTTAGATGAAAAACATTTTTAAAACAACTTTTTTTTAATATTTTCACAAAATTTTGCGAAAAAACAAATTTATCGTACTTAAAAAATGCCTTTATGCCCCTTTTATAATTAATACGTTTTTTTGTGTTTCTTGTGTGTATTCATATCAAGACCTAAGCGTGTTTTAGCTATCTCATGGTCACTCACTGTTTTTGATCAACTTCTTTCAATTAAGCATCGCTAATTGCCATCAAAAAAGCCATAATATGATCTTGTATAATAACATAAGGTTATTTGTGTTCGATTTTGTTTGGATATTAAAATTAAATCGATATTATCCATATCTAATTCAAAATACGTTTTAACATTCATACTATAAGAATTTTGTCCACTGTTGTTACCCAAATATGTATTAATATTAGAGAATTCTCAAACTATACCGAATACTTGACATGACAAGTTCTGAAAGAAAGATAAATGATATTCATCAAATTTGGTTGGCGACCCTTAATTTGTCATTCTGACCCAATGCGACTTGAACGCGTTGACATCTGTCTTATATAAGGGTAGTTTTTATACAGTAAGTTTTCAAATTTGATTGATCAAAAAGCGCTATGGATGAATTGTATTCTTGATTTCTATCTGCGATTTTATTTAAACAAATATTTTTTTCAAGAACAGGAATCGATTCGACATCATTATTCATGTTGCTTAATGGAATTGTTACTATATAAACTGAGACGCGTCCATAATATATACGCCCATAGTTCGATCGGGAACATTTTTAATAGAACCCTTTGTTGGGGCTTGAAATTGATTAACCTCTGTCCTTTCAGCAAAACTTTCCTCATTGAATTTTTCAATGGAAGTGACCCTAAGAAGACAGGTTATCTTCTTAACGGCTCATTTAGTCGTCCTTTAGAGATTTCTCTCTTTCTTTGTTCAGGGATACAAGAAAAAAGGTTGTATCGCGGTCGGGATAAAAAATATTAGATGAGCATTCATAATGGGTATAATCCTATAACATTGAGATATCCTACGAATTAATAATATTTCTTGTACGGTTTTCATGTCATTTCCGATCGATATGATGGTTGTTATGTGGTTCTATGTAATATTTATCGATCGATTGATAATAAAATGCAAATTGTCACAAAATAAAGACGAAGATTATATCGACATTGTACGTCATTCGGTGAAAGAATCCAAGAAATTGATTACGATGATGAGTCTTCGTTGCTTGTCGATAATTTATTTGAGATCAACAGCAATTTTCTTCGATTATCTCAAACGATTAGATCAATTTCGCTATGCAAAGTAAAAAATAAACATATAAATATAAAGGGTGAATAAATTTAAAAAACTGAGTATAAATAGATTTTTTTAATAAATTATATAAATATTTATAAAAATAGTGTATAAAATCTTAAAAATAATTATTAATTAATATTGATTAATGCTAGCAGCATATGCCACATGTTATAACGGATAAACAGGAACGACCATCTTCCTTGTTTTCGGTCGATTTTGATTTATTACCTTTCCTTTCGGACTGAAAAAAAAATACAAATTTAAATTTGCGAGCAAATAAATAAATTCGCACTATATGAGATAATAAAATATATTACTTCTATGATTTGTCCTATTTTTAATTTCTTCATGATTGTATCAGCATCATTGGAATGTCCCAGCGTCTCTGTACGCCTTTGTCGCATCCATTCCAGCTACTTCTTCCAGAAGATCATACCCTCCCGGATGCTTTAATATTAAATATAAACATCACATAAATGCTATAAATAATAAAATCTGAACTGAGCGTGTCAAAAATTGAATCGGCATTAAATTGGCGCAATAAACATCACTTCAATATGTCATAAGTAAATTTGGAATTGGACATCGTTGAAGCGTCGATAACAGTTAAGATAAGAACAAATTCAGTTTGAACTAAAGATACATAGACATTAGCATTTTAATGTATCAATAAGTCTGCTATATTATATTAATTGCATTTACCTCGCTTAAATATTTGGTGACATCGTAGACCTGATCTTTGATTATGATCCATGTGGGAGCACCGTCTTTTCCATTTCTTTGGGCTACTTCTTCCAATGAGAATTCTTGAACTGTAACGGCAGTCATTTTGACTTTTGAAGCACACACTTAAATATCTTTTAATTTTTAGATTCCGCGATGTATTTTAGTATTTATATATTCGCGACTGATAGCAAAAATACTACCGATTTACACAACGCTGCGAATATATATGAACAAATTTCTCTGTACAGAATTTGTTTTGAGTATAGATAAGAATCCGCACAATAGAATTCCGTATGTTGTCTAATCAGATATAACAAAGAATTGGGTGTGCTAAATAAATCCATTTGAAAATACGCAATATTTGTTACAGATGAATATTAAAAATGCGTATCATCTTCTTAATGTGCCATATTATACCGAGAACTGGCAGCATAAATTAAGGGTCATCTAACATATATGAATCATTTAATAGTTGTGCTCTGGCGTGTTTCTGGATTATCATTATGACAGTCTGGTGACTGGGTGCCGTTGAGTTTGGGAGGGGATGGGGTTGAAATCTAGTGAAAATTCAACATCATTAATACTGTCAAAGTATTTTTTTAAATTTTCTATAAATTGGCAAAATAAACAATAATTTATAAGTGTTGCCAGACTATTTATTGCTTGTTAAGATAGTACCAGACTGATTCAAACTTGCTGAAGCCAACCAGAAAATTATGTAATTTCCGTAAATACCGCAAAAAGCCCTAAAAGAAGACACAAAAGTGGCCATAAGGTCTGTGTGTTCAACCGGTCCGCTTTTCGGAGTGCTGATATGACATATAAGCACCTTGCGGTCGGACGACAGATCCAAATATGTCCACAGAGCGAATACGAACTTTCATTACAAAACGAAGTTATTAATATATATTATAAGTTCACGCAAAATAGAATGGTTAAGTAAAATTTAATAAACCATGTGCAACTCTTGACTGAGTCTGTATTTTGCGTTTTGCGACCCAAGTCCAGTTGCACCTGTGGCGAGCGCTTGCTTTGCCACCCCCTTGTTACTGCACTGGATAATCCGACAAAAGTTTTGCCAGGCGGTGTCGAATTGTCCAATTTGTCGGATTATAGAGTACTGTACTACTCCTGACCCCTTGTAATCCGAACAAATATTAAAATTGTGATATATATATATATGAACAACACAAGGTTTTATATTATAGAATTAATGTCATATACACAATAACTTTAGCAGTTATAAAAAATAAAAAATCTGTTAATGGATGTTAATTGTATGATGATTTTTGAAGCGTTTTAACTATCTCTTACTAGCTTCAAAGTCTTATTTTTTGTTATCTCCTTGTAAAAAAAAATTGCTTTCATGGCCAATATGGATCTATAAATAGGTGTATTCCTCTTTTTTCTTATATACAAAGCTTCTTCTACATCTGGGTGTTTAGCTTTCTTGAAAGTTTGCCTCTTATCTAGTCCACAATTAATGGTGGAGACAAATTTTTGCGAGATCTTTTTTATATCATAAATTTTGGATCGTCTTATCCCGTACTACGACTTAGGCGGTCTAAAATCACATTTTTGTACTTTTTACACTGACGAAGCTTTACCATACATATGTACTATACTTTTATTGGGTTGTCGGACTACAGGGGTTGCCGGATTAGACTAGGGCCGGATTACCAAGGGCCTGATGACTATTAATAACGAAACTGTGTTGACCATTCCCTGAACGTTTAACGAGAATTTGATTCCCTTATTTACTACAATTTATATATACCATCTTAGAAATGCTCTTGATTTCATATAACGAATTTTTAAATTTATTTTTGCCCATCTTCGATACCCATTACGTTTTAATGGTCGAATGTGTTTCCTGAACCGTGTCTCAATACGAATTTATTGTAAAAGGATGAGGCTCAAAATTTTGCTCAATTTATGAGCCTCTCAACGTATACAACAAAACTTAAATAACATGATATAAATAGGATCAAATGAATTTTTGAAGAATCAATGCAATTTTTATGGTGACATAAAATTATTTGATTTCAGCAAAGATGGTTATTCGTTTGGGCATAATTGTTGACAAACACAAGCAAAATTACACATCCAATTTCACATTTTGTATTTGCAATACGCCATGGATACGTTTATATTAATGCATTTCCATAAATTATATTATGTATTCAGTGTTATTACGAATTTGCGAAGAAAATATATTGCTATCTTAAGAGTATTTTAATTTAAAGACCTCTGCAATGCGGTTCAACTGTTGACTTTGAGAGATAATGGATGAGGATAAAATTTATTTGTTTGTAAATTCTGCGAAATCAATATACCAGCGCGAAAAATTCTCAATCTGTATGAGGAAAAATTTAAGATAATAATGCCTATTGAAATTTCTAATTAATATTAAAGACAAAATCTTCATTCTCGGTATATGTATTATGATATTGCAGTGCCTGCCTTTGAGCAAATAAGAATGAACGCTACGAATTTATCTGAAATATCGATGGTAACTCGTGGTTATTGATATATTTACGTAATCATACCAACTGATTCATTCGAGCTCCGTACACACGCTCGCATAATGCACGTCCATTCATTCATACATACGCCATGCGTTCACACTCTTTATTAGCTATAAAACCAATTAAAGCTCGCTATAATGACTGGATGTTATTATAATAAGCGCCGAAAATGTATCCTGTTAAGTATCATCACAATTGAGCCTTATCTATATAGATGTCTAGACATCAATCTGAAAATATTTGACTAGATTTCCTTATCTGCGCCGTTAAAAGGCATACAAAAAAGTGATCTCATTGTTCATCAATACATCAATTCGATGATCGAATTTTCACACGAAAAAATAGGACTACCCGCTGATAATACTCATAAAGGCTTGTGCGGAAAATCAAAGATCAAACAACTGGTATTTTCCAAATTTACAACAAAAAAAGGTTCGCGGAAAATCTTTATCGTCGCTCGGTGATAACGATATAACACGCGTCATTCGTAAAGTGGGCATTTTTTTTAAGTATATTGATTTTATCTGGCCGCATGTATATTTATGACATCATTGATCCCAATCGATCGTTTCCCAGATAATAAAGGAGATATGATTCAATGTTGCTCTTGAAATTTATCGCATCCCATTCAATGCTACTATAAAGTTTATATCGATGTGGTGACATCTGCACGTGCCCATTGGATTAATTTTATTGTCCAATCGATTTTTTTTTAATTCAAGATAAAATAGATGTTTGAATTGCATGGCGTAGATCTTATTCAATTGATATTGTTAAATGAATAAGATTTTTTTTCTATTTTATAATTGTTAAATTACTTTTTTTTATAAATTTATAATCTGGTTGTTGAATCATCAAAATTATGCGATCTTCATATACGCTATTTATACGGAAAACGCGCAAATTAGGACTGCATTGAATAATTAATTAAAATCACAGCAAATACATTCTCTTTATAATCAAAGGTTATCATTCCTATTTTTATTTAAATATTTTTAAGATCACGATGAAACTTATTAAATATTTGGATCACTACCTATCATAATGTTTATTTATCTTGGATTGGATTGATTAAAATCATGATGATTCATTTAAATCGTTGATAAATTTGCTTTTGCATTTGATATTTAATATCATTCTGACTAAAACCTTTTAAGGGGTCATCTCACTTTGACGACTCAAAAAATAGGTAATTTTTAACTTTTTTTTTTCACAGTAAATACAGTGTATAATGAAATGAATATTTTTGGTATTTATTATGACACTCTTATATAATATTAAAAAAATTAATTCTTATTTAAAAATGATATATATTATATCTTTTTTAAAACATCAAAATGGTATGTCAAAAAAGATTATTCATTTAAGCTTACTTGAAACAAAAAATAAAAAGATTTTTAATTTATATGAAGTGTCACTATTAAATAATACCGAATTAATACTTTTGTTTAACAATAACAAAATGGCGCTGGTTTGCAAAAAAAGTTTTGAAAAAACACTTATTTTTTGGAAATATTTTTTAATATAAATCATAAGATAAAATGTATATTTTGATCTGATTTTGCAAACTGCCATATCTATACATGTGTAAAATAAGTTCGTAATTTTTTAAAACAATCTTGAACATGGTTTTTCGAAATTCTTTCAACGCCACATGCAAAAATGTCGTTTCGAGAAAAACGCGTTTAAAGTTTTGAGTACTTACAAAAATGTTGAAAAAGAAGACATATTACTAATCAGCGGTTCCATTCCATTAATTCCAGATCTGGAGTCTCTGAGCGCTGTTCTGGCTGCTTTAGAAGATTCGGAGCCTCAACAATCAGGATTATAAAGGATCTGAACCGATTTTGATCCCCATGACGACCATTACGCACGCGTTAAACATCTCATTGTTATATTGGGTATTCGAACCAAGGCATTTTTCCAATGAATTATAAGACAATAATTCTTCATAAATGAGTCTTAATAATTGCTAAGCTTCCTCGTCGAGAGTGGGAAGATACTTGTACAAAGATAAATATCTTATAGTTGTATGTTTCTGCAATTCAAGAATCTGCGCCCTCCGGACAGTGTGAATGCTGTGTGAAATTTTATGATAGTCTATGTCTTTAATAACATTTTTCAAATTTTCTATTGAGTCAAGATTAGGGGTCCCAATCGAATATTCGATATTCGAATATATTTGGCCTGTTTCAATATTCGTTAATTCGAATTATTATAAAATTAATCGGATATTATTCGGTTTTTTAATTAAGTCATTTATAAAGTTGAAGAATGTAGTTAATTTATTTGAAATCTTGGATGCATTTTTGTTTTCTAACCAGTTGTGTGTGAGCCACGGATTAGGGCACGTCTTTAGACAAAGAAATCCAGTGGTGTCAGGTCTGGAGACCGTGCGGCCCGCCACGGAATAGAGCAGGGTAGGTCTCTGGGTATAAAAAAATCCAGTGGTGTCAGATCTGGAGGCCGCGCGAACTACAGAATAGGGTCACCAAAATAATTAATTTAGTAAGTATATACCACTTAAGAAAAATGAAATTTAAAAAAAACACTTTTTCTTTACGTGACAAAGTGAAATGATCGCTTAAATTATAATGTAATGAAATTCTGCATACCTTAAAGAAGCAATACTGAAGATTTGTGATGATTTGATCGATCATCTCGATCAAGGTTTATCCAGGATCAAAAAATTCAAATACTGAGGGAATAAAATCATATATGATATGAGTGATTTGCAACGATAATTTAAGTATTCTTGATTAAATTTAATTATTTTAACACTCATAGAGCTTCTCCTATCTAAATTTCCTATTAAAATAATCTTTATCCTGATATGAAGGCAATGAGAACTTAATACATAGAAAGTTATTTGGCTGTAAAAGTATTTAGCATTAAACACCCTTAACACCCTTGATAAGCTTATTACGTACAACCAATTTACGTGTCAGTATGTCCAAATAAATTTTGGCAATAATTTGTTCATTATGTCTAATGATATTCTAATTTTTATTGCAAATCAACTGCTCTTAGTTGAACTTGTTTAATTGTATTCATATTCTCGCTATTTACTCTTTTAGAACCAAAATATTAACATTTTACAGTCCACATTTACACTATAGATTTAAATTTATTTCTAGGAATGACAGTACACACCTATGCCAATATTTTAATCATATATCCATGTAAATGTCGTCCTTTGGAAAATTACAGCAAATTGTATAAAAAATATATTTCACAAATATGTCATAGAATACGTTCAAATACATAATTCAAATACAATTTGTACAGAGAACGATGGACTGATTGAATCTTTTCCTTATATTTTGTTTGTGGGTTTACGTGCCATTTAACCAATGCCTGTTCATACAAATCAAGTCAAAATCAATGTTTGCATTTTATCACGCCGACACACGCACCACATATTGAAAACCACTATTGTATTTAGATATATCGATGCGTTGAACTCTTTTGTGGACGTCGCTAAAATTTCGTTTAAATCTATTAGCCGGTTTAGGAATTGTATCAATTTTACGAGTACAACTAGCCGCTTGAATCGTTCGGATTTCAGATGAAGTTTAGCGCGGAACACTCTGACCTGTAAAGTGTTAAAATAAGCTTGAATTAAGACGATCGATCGGAAATATTAATGATTTCAAGTCGCTTTAATTTTTTGGTATTGTGATTGTTCTTCCACGATCCGAATGCGAATCTGAGCTTTTATAATAATAGTAAAATAACTATCCCGTTATGTCAATATTTAATAATATGAATGTGAATATTTTTATGTTAATTGAATAGATTTACTAGATCACAATTGTTAGGATGAAGCTACATGACATCACAGTATAGATAAATTTAAAAGAAAGATATGACCAACCACGTGCTAATTTAGATTTATCATGAAGCAATTTATTTTTGACCCATAACATGCATAAGCTAAAGGCTAAAGATATATATTAAATATATTTTTCCGCTAAATTCATTTAGTTTCCGGATTCGTCAAAGACGATAATATAAGAATACAAAAAAATACAGCTCTGGAAGATTTCATTTCATGACAAAAGGGTACGATATCTTCCGGTTGGAAGATTCACGTTTGATCATTTCAGTCTTAACTCAAATGAGTTTACACCGATTTCGTACAAAATCACTTTGACACAGTAACGTTAAAAGCAATCTTTCTTTGACCACATAATTTCGGTTGCGTGGAAATTGAAAATCTGTGCGATTTTCTACGTTGACATTTTATTAACATGCATCAACCAGAATAACATCACATTCGGTAGTACACACGTCCATCACATGATCGCAAAGATGAAAGATATCCGAGTACGTGTCCGAGAGCCCATAGTTATTTTATCAATATGTTTAGCATACTTCAAGATAAAAATTAACGTGATGCTCTTTGAATCCGAAATTTATCTCAATCACGGAGATGAATTTGTCTCGTTTCGCTGGAGAGGTTGTCTCGAGGCGCAGTTCATGTGCTAAATCTTAATTTTTGACACATTTGCTATGCATGACGTGGAAAACTTTACAAAGTGAATTTTGCTTCATGAGACAGGGACCTGTTCATGAATGTAAAATGACATTTTATCGTACACACACATTATGATGAGATTTTAATATATTTTTTCTCAAATTCAATTATTTTATGGGATAATTATGTAGGAGTCTGTGGCTGAAGCACATTTTTTATCACAGGGCTGTAAAATTTGACGATGCAGTCTTTCCGCATGCCAATCTTGTCGACTATCGTCCCCATAAACTTTTCTTTTGAAGAGGGCTGAAAATCATTAGTTTGTCTCGGAGAGTTTTAGCCTTTAAGGTCACTTTAAGAAAATTAAAAAACTTGGCATTACCGCAGACCTAGGCAAGGAAGAAAATTTAATCCCACGTAATCAACATAGAGCCAGGAAAAGATTCTTAATTTATATATATACGTTGCCATATTGAAGCTCAATAAGAGCCTTAGCTAAAGCATCTGGATTTAAAAATATCAATTATAAAATGGCACAATTTATATACAAATATACAGTCCAAATCTTCAGTAATGGAATGGAAATTTTCATCAGGGATAATAATTTCGTTCATCTTGTATTTTATACCGAAATGTGATTGCAGTATTACTTCGTACATAATGCAGAGTAAAGATTCAAATTTATTTCTTATATTAATTTTAGCAAGGAAAACTTCGTATGAAAATACATTCTTTTACCTATGCACCAGAATATATTTTCAAGGATTTCGTCTTTTTAAAAAAATATAAATATTTATAAATCCAATTTCATGAAGCTTTACACATTGACTATGGGGGACGTGGAATCCGCGTGAATCACTGATACAAAAACAAGAATAGTATTGCAACCATAAATAACACTCAAACAACTCTTAAACATCCATAATATTGAGTGGTCCTTATTTTTCGATTTTTAAAAAAAAATGCAGACTTTTTGACTAGTAACTCCAGATACAACCCAGTTTTCGAATAAAGATTTTGAAATTTGAGAGGAAGACTCTGATATTTCTGAGCATGGTGTTGTTTTAGTAGAGGAATATAATAAATTGTTCGAAACATTATTGCATACATTTCAATGACTTTTTAAAAATTGTATCCAAATCATGACTCAATCAGATCTTCAGTTTTTTATAGTCACACGTTGCTCCAAATAGTTCATAGACTACAAACATTTTTATTATGAATATGTCATAATTTGAGAATGCAATTTGCCAATATCTATGAATATTGGCAAAATAAAAATAAATAAATGTGTTTTTTACTTATATAATTTGAATACAAAATTTTGAATGGAAATTTTTAACTCATGATGAAATCGAAATAGCTCGATGTTAAACATGATTAAAGGGCATAAGTTGTCATCCAAATGATCTTATCGTATGTGTTTTTCCATACGAGCCTTATTTTGTCTTGTAATTTGATGTTGACGCTGTCATTAAGATACGACATCTAATTTGCAGCTAAAGCTAATAAGGCATTCATGCAGTGTTGTGTAATATTATGGCATTTGAGAGAGCAATTTTCTTCAAATCTAAAATAAAGAGCTTGAAAAATGGCAATTAATGTTCAACGTTCAATTCCATATCTTCAGTTACTATTTATGATAATTAATCGAGATGCATAATGCTCCATTTTATGAAATTGCCACCAAGACGAATGTATTATATAAGTAGATATTGATGATGAAAAACACTTGGGTTATTCAATCTTATAAGGATCGCCAAAATAACAGGGAAATGAAACATCGATTGAAATAGCAAGAACTGCCCCAAAGATAATAAATATGAGCAAATCCAAAGCAATGTTTATATTGACGATGAAAGAAAACCGAATGTTCGTATCGAATTTTCTATAAGTCACTTAAAACGATCAAATGCCAGCGAAACCAAAACAAATTTACAGATTTGATACGTCCTAAACAGCAACCCGATGAAAAATTGTGTGATTTGAAGTCATTTTGGCTTTATCTCGAAATAGACATATCATTCACGAAATATATAGAAAGCCCTCAAGAGAACCTTGATATTCCTTGGGGATTGTAGAACCCACTTTAAGGGAAAACTGCCATACTTTCTTATATCGTATATGTTTCGGTACATATTATTTTTTCAATAAAAATTTAAAATAGTTACATTTAAACATAAATCGATTATCGTTATGGTTAATGATTGAATTACCATTAGTTATAATATTAATTGTATGAAAAGTTTGAAAGTAGTTAATAGTTTATAAGTTGATAATAAGAATGATACCTTAATAATAAATGTCTTATTTGCTTAATAAATTCGCATAAATAAGAAGCGAACCTTCAAAGCTTCAAAGTTTCGCCATATTTGAAAGACATCCTTAAAGTTTTAAATCCGTATGCCTTTATATATCCGATTTTTAACGATGCTGATTCCGTTTATATTTCTGCATGCATTTAATTAGGACGATATGGCATTGATTGATTTTAAGTTTTCAATCGATTCCTCGTAAATTCTTGCATATTGTAGTGCAAGATGTTAAAATTAAGCTTTAAAGCTTTGTCGCTGTCATTAACGTACATGACCGCATAGCGTGTGGTTTCCACCCTTCATATAAACCCCCTACGTTATTTTCTTATGTTAAACGCGTTAATATGTTCATCAATATGCATGAAACAAATTGTGCAATTAAGCCTGTCAATGTGTCCGCAAAACGACAAGTGACCATGATGGCTTTATTACGCAAACACTAGCGTACTTGCTCTTCATTTATGCTAAAAAATATTAATTGCGAAGTACGAAAACATCATGTAAACTATAAAAAAACTAGCATAAGGAGAGATTTTATTAAAAAAAAATATTTATCATAAATACAATTTTAGAGCAATATGTTCAAATGGGTTAAGATCAATTTCTCAATAAGATCAATTAGGGATATATTCATGATATTTGAGGTGGAAACTGGACATGTCTAAGGTTAGTCAATGATGGATTCTGAAAGGGTTTATGCTGAATTTTAAGCAAATTTGCTATAAAAATAAGTTGTTTTTTAATATTTAATGATATGTGATAAAATTTGACTATTATATAAACACACATTGAATCTAAAATAGAGTATAAGTTATATAAAAACAAGATTTTTTCCACAAACTTCCTTAAAAAAAACAATTAATTTGCTTTATAATTAATCTTTATTATGCTTTTTGAATTTATGCCATAAAATACTATCATAATTAAAATAACATCAAAAATAAAATGCCAGGAAGAATCTCAAAAGCATGCTGTTTTTGTATGATATCAAATGAACAAAAATGGTTTTAAGAGAACTTGGAGCTTTTCAGAGAGGATCTTATACATTTTTCTAGGTTCTGTTTATAATATACTAAATTTGAGTCTATTAAAAAAATAATGAGTATAAAATAATGTCTATGAAATGAAAATGCAATATTTTGTGCTAATTTAAAAAGCTAATTTTTGATTCAATCAGTGTTTATACAATGTAAACCAGGAAGTTACAGTCAACTAAGCTTTTAAAATTACAGATATTATTGTGGGGGGTATTCTAATCTAAAGCATACATTTTGGGTGTTTTTTCAAGCTTGATATTTATAAAAAAAAAACTGGTAAAGTGGAAAGAGTAAAAAAAAAGATGTGCTCTGGTTGACACTATTAATATTGTCTATAAGTAGTTTACATTAATTATACTCAAATCTTTTTTGTGCGACTTTTTTTGTGCGATTTCGAAGTTATGCGGTTTTATAAAGCAATTTTTTTTTAAATTTCATGTAGAGTACGTATCGAGATATTTTGGATAAAATAGGAAATAAATCATCAATACTAACCGAAATTTGAAAAAAAGTCATAATTTGGGACTGTGTAAATCATATTATATCTGCGACATTTATATCAAAATTTATTTTTTGACTATTTGAAAAAAATGTGACAAAATAAGGCCAAAAAATTGACTTGACTGAATTTTTTTTAACCTTTTAAATGCCAACGACTCACCGGCGAATCGCATTTGTACGCGCTCATTATGCTCTGGCAGTAAAAAGGATTAAACAGCCGCCATTTTGTGATTTTATTTTTTTTGAGTTAGGGACAATACAGAGAACAATGATGACATTGACACTGCTCATACTATTTCTTCCGAAGAAGAGAGCAATTTTGCGCCATCGAAAATCTTTTCTGTTATCTGCCTTATTGTTTTTTTATGAACTTTTTTTTATGCGATTTTGTATAGCTGTTTCAAAGTTATGCGATTTTTAAAATCTACGGAACGCATCACTTTTTCTATGTAAGTCATAGCTTTTTTTGTGCGATTTTTCGCAGAACGCATCTACCGCACAAAAAAAGATTTAAGTCTATTGTTAAATGAACATTGTCTTATTTTGATACAAAGCGGCTAGAAATTTGATAGATTTGGCTAAAATTTGATGGAAGTACTGCCATTTTCAAAGCATATAATATTTATTATACGCATATAAAACACAGTTTAAATCTCGTATAAGACATTTATATTATATTTATTACAGGTCTAAAAAATTGTCATAAATATCGGCAACTTAATTTATTAAGGGCGCCGTAATAATGTATCAAAACATTCTCCAATAAGGGTTTCAACAAGTAAAAAATCAATTTAATCCAAGCTCAGCTCTTACCGATTAATTACCAATTTGGTAAATGGAGGGTGCTTTTTGATTGAGGAAGCTTTGATATCGATTAAAAATACGTATTGTAATATTTTTATATTAGCTTTTAGCATTTATTATAGGAATGCACGTAAGAACGATTTTTGATTCAAACAAACATTATATGAGCACATGAGTTTATTAGATGATAATCTGTTTGTATACGTGATTTGATTGTCTTAAGAACACATTGATATATTTATATTCAAACACAACGATCAAATCAACGTTCAATTAATTCAAATGAGAATTTTGATCAAGGCTTCCAATCGTCCTATTCAATAGTAGTTCCATATGTATTTTGATCATAATTAATTTCCAAATATAGCATTTTTCCATCTTTTGCACCGGTAGGTTTGTATGATACAAAAATAAACTTTTACCATTTAAAAAAAATTATAAAGAACTTCGGTATGTAATGCTGTTTTATTGCTATCCATCGTCCCGAACCGATCCGAGTTTAACATATAAAAAGGATCAATTCAAATAAACCTTGATAGCTTTCGTAGCAAACTTTTCAGGCTTTTTGTCGATGCCTTTGAAACATCTTCTTTCAGATTGAAATCGCTCTGCAATTTATTATGAAATATATTCATTACATCTTGCGAAAATACATCGAAATTCACACACAATTGTTCGGATTATGTCCTTTTTGTTAAGCTTAATGATGCTCGAATGATGTTTGCCTTCGCTCCTCCACCCTAATATTTTTCAATTTGAAAATTAATTAAGGCGAAAATTTCAGAAGGGGTTCGCATAATACTTTCATTCATAAATATCGTTTTGTTTGCGTTACTACTGTAAACAGTCGCAGCAAATAATCAATATTTGATAAATTGTCGTTTGAAATGTCAAAGACTTAATTTTTATTGTTGAACAATGGAAAAATATATTGGATTCGTATTTATTTTATTTGCACGAATTCCCTTGAGCTTTATTACTCAGTTGATGTCCTTTTATAGTAATAATTTCATTATTAATTTATTCAGATCGTGTTTCGCGTCTTTTAATGACGAATAAAGGGGATGAAGTCGTTCGACGTTAAGAGCGACGTTCACCGAAGAATTTAATTGAATTTTTTCATACATATCAAATCTACTTTTGCATGGAATTATTTCATTGCATATTTTGCCAAATAGGTTACAGAATAAAATCAAATTTAATATTTTCGTGCAAAAGTACGAACCATACGAAAAGACTCTTCATATGAATTATTTCTGCGAAGGATATAAATAAGCTCTGCGTAAAAGCCTACAACATTAGATCAAATTTCATAAACACTATTAGTTTTGTGAGGTTTGTTTGCAAGCTTTGAGCAAAAAAACGGATTTATTTATATACTAAAGTCTTTGCAAACAATTATTATAATATGCCATCTTAATGCAATTTATGCCGAAAAAGGACATAATTTCATTTTCGCCCATCAAATTTAATCAAAAATTCAATTCATATTGAATATTTACAATCTAAAGATTAATATATTGTGGTGAAGACGATCATCTTACATAAATATAGAGCAATTTTCATAATTCGATACTGTTTTTGACCTTTCCTGTAATACAAGAACGATTATCGATATCATAATGTACATATTTCGAATATCAGCATAATGGTGTATCGAATAATGTAGCATATTTTTAATTGAAATACGCCTAATGGCGTATTCATTAAAGGGTTCAGATGTATCATTTATAATTCATACGCCGGAACAAAACCTCCAATTTAAAAACATCGGTTCAAGTATCGATAATTCCCATTGTCAAAATTCAAGGGGATTGTTTATTTCTCTCGTTTGTATGGCTTTTGAAAGAATCTCGAGTTGCTATTGATATTTTTAAATAGCTCTCATGATGATATCGTATTTTTGCAATTTATACAAATTCATATTGTATTCATACTGTGCAATTCAATTAATAAAATTGCTGGAAAGCTCTCAAGCATGGAAATTTAGACGACATTTATACATTAAAAATTCCTGGACTATGAATAACAGTTAAGGGTTGTACGACGAGACAATATAATAAGATTAAATAATACATACAGTGCATTTTCAAGGGCTCGATTACAAATTCAATTTGTATAAATGGTTGTCATAATTTAAACACAATTAACACACGACTCAATAAGTCCGTAGGATGACTAATAAAACGACATTTTAAGGGCAAAATTCAACTTTATTCATCAACATAGTCTAGTATTTCGAAGCAAATTCAATTTACGATCGATTAAAACTATTTTGTGTGCCTTTTATTATGTTTTCTGGAACAAATGTATGTCATCCTACGAACTTATTGAGTGATGTGTTGTATCTTAAATTGATATTAAAATGAGCATTCAACTAAAAAATAATATGATTTAACTGGATTTAATCAATCCGGTTTGCAGTTTAAGCTTGATTGATTACCTTAGATGCTGCATGAAACTCATTAACACTCACCGTACCAGCATTTAGCGTATAAATCGTCAAAAAATGACTTAAAAATAATAATTTTTGATGTGTCATATACAAGACAATTTGTGTTGATATCTTTTAGTTAGTTATTTATTTATAAAATCATTCTAATTTATTATACAGTGTGTAAATTTACATTTTGTAAAAAATAATTGTTCTTGGTTATTCAGATTTATATCGAAATTTTAGCTATGGAATCCGATAAAATTGTTCATTAGACCGCTCTCGGTTGCGTTAGTGTTAAATTTATTTTTAATTCGAATTCAGAGCTTAATTTAAGACGTAATCAGGCATTTTAATGAGCGACAGGTTGAATTATTCATACTGATTTAACAAAGACTTTTCTTTGTCTCGCCGGACAATCCTTAATTAAACTATTTAAATAGCTCCATGCTGAACGCTGAGATAAATCTTAAATAAATTTGCTATGATATTGTATTGCATATGGACGATACCATTACCATATGTCGCTTTGGGTAAGTATGCTTGATGTATTGATGGCTTTTAATTTATGTCGTTCGATGTGTTGTTGTAAGATAAATATGAGCGTATTTAATTTTTATTCATCAGGAATTAACACCATATGATGTCGCATAAGGGGGCGGTTACCACCTCAATCGGAGCAACAGCTACAACCCCTCTCTGTGCACATGTGGGCAGTGCGGGGGTGTTATGGGGTTTGGGGTGCTTTCCGCTTATATATAGAGGCGGACGGCTCCTGTTGCCAGTGGTCGCCAAACATCAGAGCCGAGCGGTAACCCCTTCAGCTCTAAGAACCAACAGAGAAGACCAGGCCTCAACTTTTACGAACCGATCCACTACTTGTGCTTATAACCGAAGTTCTGATCCGGAACTTCCGCAAGGCGATTTCTTCTGTCGGGTTTCCTCGGTCGAGTTTTAAGAATTCAGGTGAGTCTTTTTTGAATTTTTGCGCGCTTATTTGCTTCGTTTCGGGGCTATTTTTCGAGGCGTTTGTTGATATTTTGCACTGACAAAGTTTCAACGTAAGATTTCGCTAAGAATTTCCCAACACGACGAGTGTAGCGGAAAATTAATGACTGCAAGGTGGAAATTTGGCGAAATGCCTGAGGCGAGGCTTTTGCTCCGGTATGTCTTACAATTTGGCGGTTTTAATTAAAAATGAAACTGTCGAGGCTGTAACAACACTTCAAATTTGTTAAAAACGCCGCTAAACATTTTGAGCGGGGTAGTTCTTCTTTGCATCCCCACATAAATCCGTCAACGGTCTCCCGGGCTCAATTTCTGCTCCGGTATTACCTTCGAGGGTATAATTGAAATTAAAAGTCGCCAAAAATATTTTTAATTTTACCGGGATCCTTGCCTAAAATAATTATATCCGCACAAGGACGACACTTTATAGCAACCCTCGAAAAAACCTGTTGAGCATAATTTTTCCAGTTCGATTGGGCTTTTTTCAAATAAAATATTAAAATATTCACACCCCATAATAAATAGCCTCATAAACTCAATTGTTCCAAGTTTCAAAGTCGTACATATTGATTCCATCGAAATTTTATACATGATTTATTGAAGCATCATATCTTTCCATTGTCTTCGAAACTAGTTTTTAATTACTACCCTTGTATTCCATAGGGCGGTTTTATTGAATCGAATAAACTTTTTCTCGACGTATTCGATGCATAAAAAGAATTCTAAGAATTAATCATCGCCATCACGAAAACTTTTAATTGTATATGAAAACACAATCGTTAAAATCTCATTGTGCTAAATTCATAGAACTTGTACAGATGGGGGATGATTGATAAATTCGAAAAATAATTATTCATCGCCGATTAAATCCAATTAATTGATGAATTCAAGAAATTTTGATAAATTGAAATATCGCGAATTTATGAAAGCTCAGATTATGCATCATACATAGTAATTGGGCGTTTTCAAATTTATGATAATTTTCTTGGGATTATTGTCATTTCACGTACACTTCTGCTGCGGCATTTAAATGTCTTCCATATTGTTCCAGATTTAAGACGTGTATTCCATAAATTATCGTGTATTTCCACCGCCAAACAACGATTAAAGCTTTGCAAATTCAGGGACGCTTTGATTGATCGGCACCCGTGAATATTATCGAGGAAAAAATTTAACTCTTAAAGAGGTTGTTATAAATTAATAGGAAAAATTTCGCCAAAGGCTCCACTTTCTATTAATTGAATCCGTGATCCCTTGTAAATAATTAATTTCGAACTTAAATTCTCTCCTCATTCAAAATTGCGCAATAAGGCTCTATTTATTATTCTAGAACGCGCTGCGAAAAAAAGGAGTTGAAAGTCTCAAAAGACGAAAAAATCATTTTGCTCCGGAACAGATTTTCGTGTGATTGATTGGACGATAAATTCCAGCGTTTATCCAGAAAATATTTACTTCCACCACGACAAATTCTATCAGCAAATCCATTGATATTTTCATACCGACTGGCGTATTTCAGTATGATATTGGATGGGAATTTAATTTGTACAAGATTACAAAATTATAAATTGGCCAACCTATGGGTTTTATTCGAAAATAACTAGAAGTACGCGGGATAATTTTACGCTTTTTGAGCAATTGTCAGTTTGGATGTCGTCCCGCTCGAGGGCCTCCTTGAAGACATCGTTTTATAATTTTTAAAAACCCAAATATACGAAGGAGCTTTCGCGGACATAACTCGATAAAGAAGCTTTTTCGCGTCGCCAAAATTTAAAGACAAAACGATTTTAAATCAAAAAGGCGATTAAATTTCGCCCGACATATTGTGCTAATCTTCCGCAAATAGATCACATAATGAGGGATTAAATACGTATGTAATTTAGCACGTATGCAAATTTAATCCTTTGTTGCTAATTCCATCATATTAAAATGTGTCCACGTAAAGTAAATACCAAAATCCCACCGTAGCAAGACAAATTACGTATGCTGTAGTTGGAATTAGCATTCATAATAATTAATTTTATTATAATCAAGATATTGCGATAAAATTTCGGATGCTTTTGTCGTAAATATTGCCAAAAGTGATTAATATTATAATGGCAAACTTTAGCATTTTCTTTTTCCTCGCAAATGGACGAATAAAATCTGGTGACTCCGAGAGATAATGGCTAAATAAAATTTTATTTCGTCTCTACGATAATAAAATATTACTATAAATATTTTATCTTTTATAATACTTAATTGGATGGATGCAGGTGAACATCGGTAAAAGCTGAAGTGACCAATAAAGTACAATTTTATCACAAAATGACGTGCTTGAAGCTGAAGATTCGTGATTGGCTTGGGATGTTCAAAATCGATTCTGATCGTCATTTTTGTACGATGGTCAATTTAGCTAGCCAATTGATGTACGTAATCTTTTGAGAATATCATTTAACATTTTTATCTGAAAAAGATCATTCAAACACATCACTCAATAAATTCGTAGGATTTTTTATCACTTCAAAATGTATTCTTTGTCATTTGGGATCGTTTGATTCGCAATTCCTATAAAATTTTACGTACTTATTGAGTGATATGTGCATTTTATATCACATGCACACAATGTAAATCATACATGCATTTTAAATTATTCCACATACAGTCCGACTGCATATTTTTACTGCATCGTAAAATATGAATTTTATTAGCATGTCATATCGAATACAGTCATATATGATCATATGACATTTCAGGTGGAACCTAAGTGATATAATGGAACACAAATTGTATTTTTCTTGCGTATTCAAAGCAATTTTATCATCAAGGAAAATTCCCATAATAAAAAGCTAATGGATCCAAATAGAATGTGTCCGTAATAATGGCTTACAAGGTGTCTGTTCGCTTTTAAGCTATACATATTTTATGACAATTTCATTATTTAATTTGTAACTTTGGAGCGAATTGTTGGGGGATGTTTTGTGAAAACCGTCTTACAATTACAATAACAATATTTTCTTTAGTAAAGTAATCCTTCGTAGTTTCAACAATGCGCCGGATATCTCGACTATGAAATCCAAATCCGGATATCCTTCGAGCGAAGAATTTTCTCGATTTTGAATAAAGACCACGATGGCACTCCTGAATGATAAATGTGCATTCATTCATTGCTTCAGGAAGAAGCGCCCTCAAATCTTTCCATTTGATGGTCGCGATATTTCTGTAGCTATTTTTCGAATACATGCCATCAATCGATTGTGTTCGGGTGGAAAAAATCTAACGATTTGTTGGAAAAAATGCGTCATATTAAAGGTCAGGCTCAGCAGAACAGTGAAATCCTTGATCTTTAATAAAAATAAAAAATGCATTACCCTTTGATAAAATCTCCGAAAATATCAAATGTCAAGCGCAGAAGCACACTTTTAAATATTTAAAATCTTGAATATGAAATTCATTCATATGCATATGGAATTTAAGCATTTGATATGCGAATTGTATTTTCAATAGGCTTTCGAGCGAAATATAAAAGCCCATATCAATTAAAATTCGTTTTTCATCCTTTGAAGTGTATTTATTATTTTCATTATGAATTGGTATTTTTTCATTTGGATGACTGAATGGGATGAAATTTTGGATGAAAAATGCCTTTTAGCCGATTCATGAAAATGCTATTGGGTTCATTAAAACTGATTATATTTGTAATAGAAAATATATCCTGTTGCAAAAATTTGTAGCATGAAAATCATAAGCATTAATTTTAAATGCTTTAATTTTTTAAATAATTTTCCTATAGAAATTTTATTAGGAATGTTCATCTGAATATAGTGTACAAAATTATACATTTATTATATATTTAAGGGTTGTAATTGGGGTTTTTTTCCAGAAAACCATTGAATTTTTAATTGTATATTATCGCAAATGAGCCATTTTACATCACCAGTTACAATGCTATTCAAAAAGGGACTGTTTTTTTTTTGATCGGTCAAGATGTGCAATACCCATCCTACTCGATAACATCCATCCTATTCATTTTATCAATGAGTTTTAAATATGTTTGCATAAAAAGTCCATGGAGATCCTAGTCTTTGCGATGACTCTTCGATTGTTTGCAGTGGATCTGCCTCGATTAGGGATTTTAGTGCACGGTGTTTAGTTCATCCCTTAAAATTCGATTGCCCGATTTAAATTTCTGGGACCAATATTAGTATCTGCGGACTGTTATTACTTCATCATAAACATATTTGAGTGTTTAATTGGCTTTTGCGGTATTACAACCCAAATTTTAATAAAGCAAACCATTCCCGATATACGAATACTTTCGGGTTCCCCTAATATTATATATTGTAAGTAGATAAAAACCAGGTTAAAATATTAATTTTAAAACAATCCTAGGCTTTTATATATGTTTTTGGAGTAAAATATCAAACAACTTCATTGTACCCCTTTGAATTATTGTCTTTTAAATATTAGGGAGTTATATCAGATGATATTTTTACTATATCAGCCTCTTTCGCCTGTAATTCTTGAATATCCTCGACATTTATATTGTAATAACAAGTCTTATTATTGCATCCTATTTATTTTTAATTGGCTCAATAAGACTTAATCTGGTTATAATTTTTTTGATAGATGAATGAAATTGCATTGAAATTTCATATTTTTTTATAATTTTTAAAGCACACAAAAGCAAAATATTCCAGTGCTTCAGTATGTATTTTCAATTATAATAAAAGTACAAAAAGGGACATAGTTTCGCTTATGTTTGATCTACCATTATAGCGTTTCACCGTCGATATTTTCCGAATATGATCAAGCGATAAGCGTACTTTTTCCTTAAATCCGACAATTTTCATCAATCAATTTAATAGCATGCACTGCTTTTATCAAGTTACAATATGATGGTCGTAAGCCCATGATGAAAGCACTCTAAAATAGTTAATCATCGATCATCCGAAGCTGTCGGACACAAGCATATAAGTTACGGATTTTTTTTAAATGTGAATATGATCCATGACATTCAATTAAACATATTCCATGAATCAATCAAGTATATTACGATTTGAAAATACAGACGAACATATCGATGTTTCGTTGGCGTATTAATGGGACATTCGATATTTTTCGATGATGATTAAAATGCGAAAAAAATTATTCTAGTAAGGTAAAATGTATTTTCATTACATCCCTTTGATGCCGCCTATAAATCATGTTTCGCGAATGCGAAATAGGACAACTTGAACGATGAATACACCCCGTTAGAGCCCTCTGTGAAACTGGATTGCGTCATTTAACCGCACAAATATTTACCAGAAATATCGCTTTTCTTGTTGACACGGGTTTCCATATTTTTATATTTGGATTGAAGGAAGTTCCTGCTCGAATTTCTCAAAATTTGCTCCGGAGGCTGATCCTTAAATGTACGAACTTGCATAAACATCCATCTTCGCCGCGCTTGAATTTACTCCTATTCATTTTAACTGGCGGGGTTTTTTAAATGTCATACGACTCAATGAAGTGTTTACATTCGCGTCGTTAAAATAATTTAAATTGGTATATTCAAAGTAAATAAACTGTCTTCAAACAACGAAAAATCATTTTTCAATCGCGTTGAATGACTATCAATCAAATCTACAGACTGTCGATTCATCTTCAGTAGCCGATTTTCATCTGGAAAAATTTATCATTCCATCAAAATAACGAAGAAAAACTTACTAATCACTATTGCTTGCAACATTTAGAACATCCGATAGATCAAATATATTACCGAATGTCTGGTTGATAATACAAATTTATTTTTGCAACAATTCCAAAGATAAAATCAACAATTCAAGACCGAAATATTTGCAATGATATGCAATTTTTAGATCGATATTTTTAGTTTAAGATATAATCTATTTTAAAAAATCCTATCGTAGGATGATATGGCAATAAATTATTTTTTACAAGATTTTTCAATATCATCTTTTTGTCATATACTGACTGTATAAACTTTATTCTGGATTTAAGATCTGTAATGATAAATCCAAATTTTGCTCTTACCAATAAATATTAGAAAAAAGTATTTCAGATCCCTTATTAAGCTCCAAGTTCTCTTTTCAAAGCTTTCTCCATGTGTGCAAACTCATCTTGAACAGCTTAGCTTTGCACGAATGTTGCACGTATCCTCAAATGTTCTGAATATTTCAATTTGCTAATCTAGCAAAATTAAGCAATATGATTTCTGATCCATTTATAAAGAAGTTGTATTCTTTTTACGCCCAGTTTTAAGATTAATAATTGATTTTCATCCAAATTTCAGCAAAATTTGGGTTGTTTCTATGCAAACAATTTAAACATGTGTCTCGCCATACGCTTAATATTAATTGGCTTTTGCCTTTAAACTGTTATTTATGAACCTTTATCTCATGGACCAACATAATGCACGCATTAAAAGTTGCTTTTTTGATTGGAAATCTAAATTAATTCAATCAACGAAATGGTTTGCTTGGAATAATTAGGAAAAATGTCCAAATCGAAGAAAAACGATTTTTATTACAGAATGCTTTTGTGTATTGAAATCAATAGATCCTTCCTCTAAATTCACATTAAATTTCAAAAATATTTATCCACGCTATCTTAAAATTACAAAGGAAAGGATTAATAACAAGGTTTAACTAAAAATTAGCTCGGTTAGTTAAGCAATCATAACAAAACTTTAAAACGCCTTCCAAGAAAATTTTAATCAGAAAGGGAGATTAACATCCTTTAATTTTTGACCAAATTATAATAATAAATGTTAATTATGCTCTGTTTTTATAATTAATTAATTCAAAAGAGCATCTATGGAGCTGGAAATATTTGAACCATAATATGCAGCTTAAAAATAATTGCATCTTTCGAATGCGGTTCCATTTTGTGTGCGAATATAAATACGAATTTTCAGCATCGGAAATATGGTCGCAGTCGTCGGAGATATTGAAAAATTTAACACTTTCCGTAAATTTATGGAGATCTTTAGTGCTCCTCGAGATTTAGATTGACGATGAAGATTATCATTCTGGTTGAATTTATTCGGCGAATTACCGTCGAAGCCTTCGCCACAATCGCTTTAAAGCGTTATGGATTTGTGCGGGGTTAAGAAAATCCAATCGGTGACTTTCAAACATCCATTATTATACATTTAAGGCTAAGAGGAATACAATGGCTTCGCCATTAAAGTGTGATAAATGTAGTATTTTTTTGAGCACTTAACCTATCGATATATTATTGGCTTTAATATTTTTGGTTGTGGGTCTGCCATATCAAAACGATAAGAATGATTGAAGCTCTTGATAAAATATAAAATTGAGAACCAAATGTTATTCGATCGAAATCCATAGACCATTCATATCCAGTCTCATTATTCTTCTCAGACTTTTAGAGAATGGAAAAATTATTAATAATTCCTCTTAAATTCTTAATATGGACAAGTTAAATTATTCATTTCAGATCTTATATATCGATATCTGTTTAATATTTTTGCAAATTCATATCAAAAAAATCCTATTGCCTTGAATAAATCGTTTTTAATCGTTATAATACAATCTTAAGGCTCATTTTAATATTATATTTGAAGATCTAACAACGTCTGAGTTTTATAAAAATATATTTGAGCAATAAAACAGAAACACATTTCTGAATGTCTGTTACAATTATATAATTAAAAGACAGACAGTACAGGGCTCAATTTAAGGCGAATGCCTCGGTGGGTTTTTTAATATGACGCTGTACAGAATTTATTCATACAAATTTAATTCGTACACGACAAAAAAAACACACAATGGCTTCCTTTATTAGTTTCTTCGTCCAATTTAGAAATTGGAAATAGATTGCGTCCCATAAACGTACAAAGAGCAGCAATTTAATAGGCCTCGGATATGAAGTTTCCGCTCAACTTGTTGATCGGAATTGGTTATTAGCGCATAATTCCGCAATGAACTTGCAGTTTTTAAATCCCAAATAGAACGCGATGGACTTTCGAGCATCAAATCGACCATTACACGTCGAAATCGTGTATTGTACGAGTGTATAAAGTCGAAAACCACAATAAGATCGCTCGGGCGCCGCGTGACGCAAATGCGCCCCCAGAAGCCTCATTTCCTGTGCTTAATAATATCGATCATTGGAAAACCGATGATCGATGGTTGTAGCAATTTAAGTCCTTTCAAGGATCGAACTTTGGCTTAATGGACCATTAAAATCTCAACAAACAGCCCCGTTCATTCATCCCGCCCAGCGCCCCAGTTCACGTCAACTTATTTTTAATCAGCTCCCTCCGCGTGACGCTCCTCAAAAGGTTATTAAATTACGCCGAAATTCATATTTACAGAATTAATTTATTAGGCCTCGCTGATTAAATCTCGAATCAAATCACAAAATCCAGATTGGAATGACACGTTTGTCTCGTTGGAATTACATAATTATCGCCGTTAGGCGGTTTGAATGATTTGACGTGACAGCTTTCTGTGTATGAACGTGGAAGTATTTCGAAAATACAAATTCGCTAATTAACTCAAAAACTACTTTAAATTTAGCGACTTTAGCTCCGCCAAAATATTACCATCAACGAACGAAATTCATTATATGCCGCTTTGAAATCTATAGGTAATGTGAATATAATAGGTGTTTGAAGACCATCTGAATTATCCACGATCATGTAATTCTTTATTATCAAGACTGTAATTCTGTGAACAAATTGTAATTTGGGGAAAATAAACGGATCATTTATAATATGATCATTTAAATCGTAAAAACAGTGATTGTCCTGAAATGATACACTCATAAACTCGGCTTAACCCATACAAAGGTTATTTTAGTTACTTGATGAAAACATTCAAGCCTAATTAATTGAAAATGAATTATATTTCATCATGGGAATACATTCTCCCGTACCAAAAAATCTGGATCTGGATTGTTCAAAATAAAACAACAAAAAATGCTGATTTTCACGTGGAGATTTTTTGTCCATATTTGCTCACGTTCCTGATGGATTGCATATTACAAATGATTCTGAAATAAGAATGAAATAAAAAAGTTGACATTATTGCTTATATTCCATGGCTTCGAACCATTATTTCTTCTTTTTCGGTTTTTGATCCGGGAACATATTGGTTTCTTTGGTTTTCGGTTCGGCTCCGCTCCGAGTGATTCCTTTTTGATTTTTTAAAAAAGCATTAATGATTGATTTCTTTAATTAATGATGAATTACTTAACGTATTTTTTCCGTATTCCAGAGGTTATAAATTAAATTTTATCTAAAGAAATTTCTTTTTTGAAAATTCTAGTAAGATTCATTTAAAATTCCTGAAAAGTTTAATTTTTTTAGTATTATCATCAGAGTAGTCAAACTCGAAAGCTAACATGGGTGCAAATATTCATAGTAACGTAGGTTCGTTTATACATTTATAAGTTTGAAGCCCCCTGGATCCATTTTGCTCTCGATAAGTGCGATTTTCTATTGCAATTTCGCTATTACGCGGCATCAGAGCAAAGAAAGGCTTAAAAAAGACAATAAAAGTGATATCTTGTTTTTATGCGGTTCTTTTTTATGCGAATTTGAAGTTATGCGGTTTTCTAAAAAATGGAACCTATCCATCATTTTTATATACTTGGGTCAGTTTTTATGCGAATGCGCATAAAAAAATCTAAAATTAACACTTGTGTAACCGTTATAATGTGATTGTGTATAGAGCGATGGGCGAACGGATTTTTTAAAAATCTGTTAACTCTTCTCAAAAGTATAAGAATTGCATTTGTACGATTATCGAGAAAAATAGACTTTAATAAAGCAATTCTAAGATAAATATTTTTTTATAAACTTTTTATGTGATTTTTGGTACATTCTATCATATTGATTTAAAGTTATGCGGTTTTCAAAAATAATGTAAACTATTCTTCAGTTTACTATATAGTTCAAGTTTTTTTTATGCGACTCCCCGGAACGTATCTATCGCATAAAAAAAGACATAGGTGTATTTTTTTTTAAGAAATATGCAAAATCGAAAATTCACATTCCTCGAATAAAATCTAATTTCTCAAGATTTTTTTTATTGTATGAAACATTTTTTTACGACAGTTGTTTAGAATACGCCGTTTTAACACCTCGCCGTCGCGTCTTCGTCATCAATCATCGTCAATCTTCATCGCGGATGCCTCATGAAGCCCACTACGAGGGGCATCTCAAATCGCGGGGCATTCCAAGGGCTAGACGCGCCCGTACGCCTCTCATCTTAGTCTGGAGGGTCTCAACGAGAAGGATGATGGCATCCGTCCCTAAGTATCGACGGGGCTCCGCAGCCTCGACACCGACTCGCATCATACGACGGAAACCATATTTTACTGCTCATCTGACACAACACCGAAAGGAAGGAATCCTCAAAAAGAGATGGAAACAATTAAAACACTGTGATCTTCAATGATTTGATACGGATATAGCGATGATCATAAAAATAAATATTTAATGAGAGATTTTTTTTTACAAAAATAAATACGTTAATTCCTACGTTGCAGATTGTTTGTCGTTTCATCAATTTTTAATGATATACAAATACTCGAGAAATTTAAGAAATGATGTTGCGTATTTTATCTCTTCTTCTGTTTGAAAATTCCTGTTTAAAATGATATCATCCCAATTTACGCAATGAAAATCTCCCATGAAGATCGATTATGTCCAATAATAAATAAAGCACCATAAGAAGAAAAATACCTTTAAAATAATTGCTGAATGTTTTTTTAAGATTTTAATTTAAAAAGTACAATATTAAATTACAACGGGTCTGTATTATAATATAATAGTTTCGGATACATACAGATATAATGTCGTTAGATGGACACAAAGCCGACGCGTAATTTGACATTTTGGCTTGCCTCATTTCACTAAGTCAAAATAAACATACTGCTGTCTAATTATTTTCATGTATTGCTAAAATAATGCTAATGGCACATAGGAAATAGCACTTAGCGTTCGCATAATGAACCTAAAATAAATAAACAGAATTACACATTTAAACGACAATAGGCATAGTGGTAACTTCAAAAGGCTAACGGATGTTTGGCTCTGCTCAATCTTGAAAATTCAGATGAGGTAGTCTGAAAGCTTTTTCCGGAACTGCGCCTTGAAGGTCTCAGTTAATGCATTCCTTTTTCAATTAAAGTTCTTAATAGAAGCTCAAGACATAATTTACCTCTCACGTAACACCAAGAGCCCATCTCGCGATCTTCACCGTCAAAGATCCATCTAAAATAATTATTACGCTACGAATTTTGTCAATTTTTTTTTAGATAAATTTCATTAAAAGAAGCTTTCAATTTTAATAATTTCCAATAAGAAGCAGGAAATTGAATAAAAGCTTTGGAATGAAACATTCAGTGCACATTGAACGTTACTTCTTTCGCTTGGATGCCAAACTGTCGGAAGTATTTTGCATCCATCAGTAATTACATATTTAATTTGACCCTAAGCTTAACGCAGAACGTTGGAGGAAATTGCATTTTGTTGCACTTCCGGAAAAATCCACGGCTGTTCTTCTAAAGCCTGAATAAATTGCATTCGAATATTAACTAAAGCATCCTGTGGGAATTTATTTAAATCATCCAATCAGTCTTTGAGCAACTATTTTCGTTCATCGATTTTCATCCAATTTTAAATCGAATCGAATGACTTTTTCAATGAATACGCAAATTCGCTAAATCGCTCGACTGTTTGTCGATTTGAGCACAATTTTTGAAAAGGTCAAATACAACGAATTTTGAAATAAAAATACACCGAATCGAAATCGAACTTTGATCATTGAAACCTTGCCTGAATGGAGAAAACTCATTTTTTGATTCATATTCCCAAAATATGTTTGCTTTAGTGCGAGCGTGAAAGCTTTTCATTTATAACCTTTCCTGTGTACGTCTTTACTTTCATCCCACCCAATCAATTTCTTCAGATGGCAATATGGAATAAAAACGAGTGCGAAAATAATTTAAATATTATTTTTAACACTCGTTAGTGAAAAATGAGCTTATGGTCTGCATGTGGATACCGCATTAAATCGAATGCAAGGGCTCGATCGTGAAATTGAACGCTCATCAAAAATTTACATGGAAATTGACTTAGGCCTTCGTAAAAATCAATATGTGTGTTTAAAAAAGCAGTTGACGTCAATGGGCGAAAATGCACTTAAATGTTTATTGATTTTTTTATGGTTTCGATTTACTTATGCAAGTTAATAAGTAATCAAATTCAAGTATAGAACGCTCGATAAATTCTAAAATTAGGTCGAACTATAAGAATATACGAAATATATCGTATATAATGAATACTTTGATCTGAGATAAATTTATCTGTTATTTCGCAATTTCATCCAAGAAATCCTACGAATTTATTGAGTAACATGTTGAAAAATGATGATAAAAAACATCACATTTTCATATTACACAAAGCATTCTACGTCATCATTTTTGACAGCCATTCATTAAATGGGGATGTATTCTTATTTGAAAAATATTCCCCTCTTTGGAGCATTTTTCTGCAGAATCTTGAGCGTTATGCTCTATTTTTTTGCAAAAAATCCTGTTATTTTCAATTGATTGCTTTTGGCTACTTTATTTTGATTGCTTTATAAATTACATTTTTTGGATATATACAATTGCAAAGTTATCTATTATAGTTTGTGCTTTTAGTCAATTTATTTTATAAAAATATAGCTTAAATTGTTCGAACAAGTCTAGATCATTATTTGTTCTATATAATCTAATGTTCTATACATCTATATAATTCCATCTACAAAATTCATTCTTGGATATTTTTATGGTTATCAGATGAGATTGAGATCATGATGTATCTTATATTTCTTAGACAAAGATAAGACGAATTTAAAATAAATAAATTTGTGATTATTTTTATATATCAGGTCAGTCCAAAAGTTCGTGCGCATTTTTGGATATTTTTTAAAAAGGTGTAAATAAAACACAATTTAACATTTTAATCAATTAAATTGCTGTAGAAAGACACTGGTTATGAGTCAAAAAACTTGAAAGTCCATTTTGTATATATACTGTTTAGAATTTAACTTTTTTCCCTGGTAAAAAAAATTGTAATCTCCTTTAAATGACGAAAAACTGTTCCATGAGATGAATCGAACTTTTATGCAATCTGATCCGCTGTTAATTATGGCTCTGAATCAATCACAATATTTGTAAGAACGTCGTTATAAAATTTAACAGGACGCCCTGAATGGTGTTCATTATAAATACTGCTTTCTACAATTTTAAAGAGTACTAATATGTGTCTGATGCTTACGAAAATTGGTGATAAACTGACTAATACATTAGTCTAACGAGGACAAAATTCGACAGGTTTGAAATGTAATTTTAAACTGTGTTTTTTTACACTTTTTAAAAATTTACCAAAAATGCGCACGTACTTTTGGACTGACCTGATAAATAAATTCAATTTATATAATTATCCAGGAGATACACTATTCAAAGCATTTCCCTTTTTAGTTTTAATGAATTTTGGAATATCTGAAATAAATTTTAATTTTTTATTCCAATAGTAATTCTTAAATATCATTAAAATTCATATTGTTCCTTTATAGATATATAGACTTTTACGTTTAACTATTTTCAACTGAATCTCTGACTTGTTTCCTTGATGGATCATTAATCATTCTCATGCTTTTATGACTTCAATAGATTTTTATGATCTTTTTTATGTAGTAATTGAAGAAATAAATCTGTATTTGGGTGTAAGAATATCATTTCGATAGCTTCATGTGTTATTATAGCTTTCCTCCATCTTTTGCTAAATACTAAAGATGTATGATTATAGCGAAGATTTATGTAACCAGGGAAATTATTTTTGAAATAAATACATACGATAATTCACAATCTGATTACGAATTGTAAGCTCAACATTTTCAAAGACTTTAATCCAAAATTTGTACGCCCATACATGTGGGAATTCAGGCAGAAATAAATGACACGCAAAGAAGAGCTCCAAAATGCTGTATTAAACATTCATTTAAAAATCCATTACGCAAAAAATTAATTATTAATTCCGTCTAATAAGTCCTTCTTTCGCATTAATCAAAAATGCTAAATATACAAAAAATAGAAACAAAATACAAAGGAACGAATAAAATTTACATGGCGTGGATTCGCACGAGTGGTGCCATTAAAAGAATATTTTTTCTAATTGCTTAATACTCTTTGTTTTAAGTGAACAGTGTCGTTAAACAAGCACAAACTCCGGCATTTTATAATTCGTCTGTTAAACGTGAAATTGTTATACATCAATGGACGTGGGCATCGGAGAAGGCGCAGTTTTTGCCCGAAAATATTATGTAAATTATTAACAAAAACGGCTCTCTTTGTCTCCATTATAAAAACAATGTCCTGTTTTAAAGCTCGCCATTCTCGAAGAAAATGTTTTTTCAACAGCCGCAGATTCTCGGCATATAATTCGGCGGATATTAAAAAATCGTCACCATCCTTAGGAGCCCATCTTTCCGTCCCGTTGTTTGGAGATCGCAGAGATTTTCGCCCATAAACACATCGCCTGTCGAAGAAAACAATCTCGCAAATTGGCCCGAATCCCAAAGTCGACAATATTGCAACATATTGAAATTCATCAAATTTCGTTGTGTGGGAAATGCCTCTTAGCGAAATTGGCAAATATTGACAACTCCGTCGTGATTTTATGGATGTCATTGAGGCCGCCCTTTATGTCCTCACACCAAAGCTTGAGTGTTTTCTTATACTCGGAGTCTTCGATTAAATCGGACGATTTTGGCGAACGTCGATTATATGAGCAGATAAACAAGTTCGCTTGGAGGGCTCGAGTGAAAAATATTTTCTTTTAAGGTCTAAGGGCCTTTTAGAGACGGCTCGAGTACCTTAATTAAGCCTGATTATAACATCTCAGGCTTTAAGTGACACACCTATCATGGAGTGGCACTTTTGAAATGTGTCACCTTGATATTTTGATTTTTAAATTATTCCATTTGATGGAAAACATCAATTGCGAGTATGAAAATACTCTAAAACCTTATACGACCGAATGCATTATTAATGATAGCATGGATGTTCTAAATAATTGCAATGACGAATCATATCAATTTGTTAGCAAATATGGCTATCAATGCAATTGTAAAAGCATAAAATATCAATATCTGGGTATTGATCATCATCTTGGGTTCAAATCCTATAGGAGATGTGGCTGGCGACCATATTTTTAATAATATATACACTTAAACCTTTTTTGTGCGGTAGATGCGTACCGTGGAAAATTGCACAAAAAAAGCTACGACTTTCATAGAAAAAGTGAAGATGCGTTCCATGAATTTTTAAAAACCGCATAACTTTGAAATAGATATATAAAATATATGCAAAATCGCATAAAAAAAGTTTTTAAAAATTTAGTCAAGTAGTTAAAAATACATTTTGACATAAATCTGGTAGGAATAATAAAGGGTTATATAAAAAAGATTTTTACCCAGTTTGAAGTTAATTAATTAATTAAAACTTGATATATGAGGATGTCAACCGTGTTGAAAGAAGTAGTTTCGAGAAAAACGCGTTAAAATATTTCGTTACGCGTTAAAGGAAAAAACCGCATAACTTCGAAATCGCACAAATAAAATCGCACAAAAAGGGTTTTGAGTGTATATGCCATGAAAAACCATGTCGAAATGGTTAGCAATGGCAATATAAAAATAAAAACGATCAATGGAAAAATTGTTCGCCAGATTAAGTGTTACTGTTTTACTCAGCCTAAGTATCCACGAATTTTATTTTTATTAAATTTACAATTTTCACATAAAATTAAAAAAATACTGTCTTTATAAATCATTAATTATTTTTTAATGTATTTGGATCTATTGGTGATCATATGCAAATATTCGTAGCTTTCCCAATTCATTAAAATTAGACATTTATTCTATTCTAAAACTTTTAAAGTATATTTATTTTCTCGATCTATATGCGATCTAAATTATGACCTGAGCAGATCTCACGGTCATTCGCTGCTCCAAACTATCGATGTAATTTGTAACAAACACAATGATATTTTTAAAGATCTCAGCTAAGTCTAGTGAATGTAAACATTTTTTATATGCATATGATCAAATGAAGCCCCAAGTATTCAAAAACACATTATTTGTAGATTTAATCAAAACCATGATCTCAGAAGATCCTCGCTATTTTATGGCCACTCGGTGTCCATTATTAATGCATGTTTACTTTTATGAAATATGGTGGATAAAGCCTATTTAACCCAGTTTTTCCATTATTCATATTCATATTATGCGACCTTTTATATCTTCCATAACTTTGTATGAATTTATATTTAAGAGCCTTTTAATATCATAATTTAAAGGTCACTTAGATTACAATTTGATTATGTTACATAATATAATAAAATAAAATAATTTATAATCTTTGTAAGTACCACTACAAAAACTATTTCTTGTGTAATTTATAAAATTGAACGATTACTTGGAAGTTTGTATTAAATTTAATTATCTATCTTCCCTCAGTTGTCTGTCAACTGTCTTAAGTCTAGATCTACTTAGCCCATATCAAAATTTCTTAAGCGTTAAACGATTTTATCTCAAAATATTATACATAATACATAGAACCTTAATCAATTTCCGGAATAAAAATACATTTTCCTAATTACATATCGCTGTAATTAAATACATTTTCGTCGAAATTCGATACAACGTTTAATTCCGTAATATTGTATAAAGGAATAATGCTAAAATCTCCATCGCTAATACCGTTGCGGTTTCACCGAATGTGGAGCGTTCATTTGATTCGTACGCTTAGGAATAATTATCTTATATATGTTTACCCATCATAATGATGGACTTAAAGATTCTCAAATATACGACAAATTCCATTATGTCTGTTTACATGAGCACGTCTCTTGGGGAAGAAATATAATACGGAAAACGACACACAAATAGATCGATACTTAGCAAAGTAGACACATTTTCGACATGTTATGTGGCAATATGCCCGAATTGATTTTAGGAATATCCATCAGATTTTTGAGCATTGAAAATATATCACGTTAAATATGTGAAATTATGGTGAATAATTAAGGCTTAATCTGACGGAAACGTCATGCTACCTTATTTGTCAAAGGCGGACAGGATTTATTTCTTTAAATCCGATTCTGTGGGCAACTCATCCATCACATGATGATATATTCTTATTCCTGGTATTTGTCTTCATTTCTATATACACTTTCATTCGCCGTAGATAGAACAACGATTTATTTGTCTAATAGACAAGCAATGTCAACAAGATTGGCACATAGGTTCCCTTCTATCCAGAACAACACTCCAGACACTTCAACCTCTTGTTCGCTCGGAATTGGTCCAATATGTTACTTGATTTTTGCCATTGAATTTATTTATTTGCACAGACAATAATATTTAAGCATTTGAACACTTTAATATGCTTTTCTAATTTTATTAGTATAATTTAATTATTTTAATGAGAGTTCATGAGCTAATTCACTAAACTAAGATGTTAAAAAATGTTTATTAAAATTTATACTTACTTCTAAAAATTATTTTTTAATAATAATATCAATTCTAAATTACGTACAAATAGTGTTAATACTATCTTATAATAGCGTTCCCATAGAAGCACAGACATCTAAAAGACCTAGAACAATATAACTTGAATAATATTAACACATTCCCGTCGGGTTCCGCATGGCATTTCAATATCAGAAAAAATGCTTACATTTTTAAACTACTGAATAATTTATTTTAAAAAATCGATGTTAATATAGCACTGGTTTTTAAACTGTGATGCGCATATTAGCGCGATAAAAATATTTTATAATTTATAGAATGATTAAATCTATGTCTTTAAGCAGTTTATAATGGCTCAATCCGCATTCTCAGCAAATTACGCATATATGCGTCTTTCGGACGTTGTCTTTAAGAACAAGTTCAGCTTTAAAAATATAAAGATAGAGGAACAGTTTGTATAAGAAAATAAATTCATTAAACTAAATACACTTAAACCTTTTTTTGTGCGGTAGATGCGTTCCGCGAAAAATCGCACAAAAAAAGCTGAAGAAAAAGAGAAGATGCGTTCGATGAATTTTAAAAACCGCATAACTTTGAAACAGCTATATAAAATACATCCAAAATCGCATAAAAAAAGTTTAATAAAAAACAGGAAAACTATAAGACAATTAAAAAATAACATTTAAAGGTCGTCTTGCATCATTAGTAAAATTTTAAGGATGTCTGACATCTGGCATCTCAAATGGAGAAATACTTTTATTTTAAATTCAAACTATCATCGTTGTATGATCATTTTCGTTTTAATTTTCGATATGACTCAAAATCACTGTCTTTTTAGGAAGATATAGTATACCCAGTGTCAATGTCATCATTGATCTGTGTAGATTTTCTCTTTCCAAAAATATAATTCATAATTAGTAAAGATGTCACTATAGTCCCTAACCCAAAAAAAATCACTCTTTCGACACAAGTTTTAACTTTTTTTAAATAGTTAAAAATATTTTTTGCCATAAATCTGGTAGGAATAATAGAAAGTTATATATAAATGATTCGTACCCAGTTTTAAGTAAATTAATTAATTAAAATTTGAGATATCAAGCCAACCGAGTTGAAAAAAGTAGATTCATTATGGATCCACGTCACTAAAATTTTGGTAATTCCTTTGGACAATGTATTTTTAAAAGTCGAAACATTAGAAAACTGCATAAAAAACTAAAACAGTTTTTCTATTGAATTAAAAAAAAAACTTTAAAAAAACCGCATAACTTCGAAATCGCACATAAAAAGTCGCACAAAAAGAGGTTTGTATGTAAATACATTTGGATTAGAATGAAAAATGATCCTAATAACTATTGATCTATTGATTTGAAAAAGTTCATGATTCCAATACTTACTTTTGGTATGCAAATTCACAGTAACAATCTGTAATTCAATGTTCCATAAAACGAAACAAAACTCCTATTTTAGCATGCATACCTTCAATGCATTTTAATTATAAATTGACTGTATTCATGCTTGATTCGCGATAAAATAAGTTTCGGTAATTATTGGTAATTTATGCAATCCATCGGTAATTACCAATGTCATTTTTTGGTTAATTTACTAATAAACCGGTAATGCAAGCCTTAATGGAGTCGTTTATTATTGAAAATTGAAATGTTTATCGTGTTATACTTTTTTTAGAGCCAATGAATCACACGGTTAAAGACGCACATAGACGTAAACCGACGGGAATGTGTTAAGATGTTTTTCATATTTGATTTTTCACTCATTTTAGTTCTTTGTGCATAATAATGTTCTTTAATAATAACATTTATCAATCTTCTTTAGATGTTATTATATAGATATATATACGATTAATCCACTTGATTACATAAAATTATAAGAAAATCAATGTAAATCATTGACTGTATCAAATGAATATATATATAAAATACAGATCATTTATCGTCTTCAAAAAGATAATGTCATTGAGTTTGTGCATCTATTGCATACTGTTAATTGGTTGACATTTTTACAAAATTTGCAGAAATGTTCGAAAGAAACGACATCCGATACTCAAGACATTATTCAAAAGGTTCCACCATCCGATACTATGAAACATCCCCGATAAGATGTTTGCTGAAATTTTAGCCGCTCAGCTGAAAAGCTCTAAGAAATAATTGCGCGATCAATTTTCAAACGGATCATTCTATCAAGATTTTAGAAACAAAGCATAGAAATTTTAATATCTCAATTGAGCTAAATATTTCTTGCGGGGGGATCGTTTCAGCGCGGTGCTTTCGGAAGACTTCTTAGAGCTGCTTTTTAATTAAATAGAAACGAGGGTACATTACAAATTATGATAATGTAGTCGTTGAGGAAATTTTCAATTAAGTACCCGTATTGAATAACTATCTAAAAACGCTATTAGCCGACTAAAATGAATGCTTGTTAAACTTTCATCATATAATATTCCGCTGCGCATAAATTTGTCCCTATTAAATTTTGCAAAAACTTGAATTTTAATAGTATTTATGACTCGTACATTATTAAATGGCAGTCGGAAAACCTAGGAAAGGTCAAATGTCGCACTGCTGATTTAACTGTTATGGCCAAATTAATCCTCGGACGCGGGAAAGCCTCCTATAAAAATAAATTATCTTCTTCCGAGTCTGCAACGAGCCGTCTCTGTGCAAATATAAATTACACAAATCCGTTTAATTCAGCACGCTCCGCCACTGCGTCCGTGATGACCCTCGCAGGCCCAAATTATTGAAGTGATAACGCGAATTACCCCAGCAAAATTGTCACTAAAGTACTTCGTTTCAATCTTGTAAAGCGACACGACTTTTAAATATATCTCAATTGGTAAAAAACAATTAAAAATGGCCATATTTATGTGCCTTCGTGCGTCAAAAAAGTCAACAAATATACAGTTTTAACACCTAAACACACACCATCGATTGTCGTCTTGATTATTTCGGGCTTATTGACAAAACGTAATGGCCGTTGACACAATATATCAAACTGGTTCCTATATAAATTGTTTTCCTATGTTACGATCCGAACAAATCAAGCATTTATTTTGCGACTGAAAATGATATATATATTTTTTAAATCCAAACCCTAATGGATTTACTTCTTCTTAAGGTATCATATTCGTTATTGGATTAAGACTTTCTTGGGGAAAGAATTTTTATTATTCAGTATTTATATTTTTCCAATCCAGAAAATAAAGATAAATCTTGATTGAGACGTTTTCCTATAAGGGGCATCCAGAAAGTAAGGTTACAACATTCGAGATCGAGACATTTATGTGGTCGGGACACCAGCTTTTATATGCCAGTGTCATAGACCTCCGTCGCCAGTTCTTTTTGAATCATTTTTCAAATTCTCATGTCTTATCCCCCCTCACAATAGAGTTTATATAAGGTTTTTCCTCTTGTCTGGGTCATTTTGGATCACAGGACACCACGGCCGTAATAAGGGGGTGGCATAGCAAACGCCCATCACGGGCGTAACTAGACTTGGGGCGCAAAACGCAAAATACCAACCCAGTAGAGAGTTGCATATGGTTTTTATGTTACTTTATCTTTCTGCTTTACATTAATCAACACTGAAGTTGTCTAATCTCTCTTTTCTTCGTTATTGCGTAAACACTGGGTCGACCAAGCCACAATAAGCCCGCAATAAAATAAAGACAGCAATATGTTCGACCGATTCTAAAATTAAAAAAAACGACCCGATCAGTCTTCTTTGGACAACTTCGTTTTGTAACGAGAGTTTGTAATCGATCTGTAGACATGTTCGAGTATGGCATCCGATCGCGAGACGCTCATTTGTCATGTCAGCGGTCCGAAAAGCGGACTGGTTGGACACACAGACCTCGTGACCACTCTCTCTTTGTTTAGGGCTTTTAGACCATTCTGCAAAAGCAATAGGGATAAAATTGTCCCTGGAGCCTTATAAATGGCCATCTAATTGTGACGCCTAGATGTTTCTTTTATCGATTGAAACATCATCACGATGCTGTTTTAGTTCTATTATGAGCAAACGCGATTTTTTTAAAGGACTACCATGTCTGTTAGCTCACGCACTTACTATCCAGTACCATTTTGTGATTTATTTTTACCATTTCCGCGGCGGTTATTTCATTTGGTCAACCACTGAGCTGTTTATCTTGGCAGCTCGTTCGGCCTCGTTTAAACTCTGCCACCCAACATCTTATTGTTGTAAACGACGAAGCAGATTCCCTGAGAGTAGAATCTAGCTCGGATTTGATATTAGTTGGACTGAGACCTTTCAAATAAATGATAACCATTTTTTTCCAAGAACGTTCACTATTAATGGCTGCCAAACACATACTAAACAACGTACCGTCTTGAAACTTAAAGGTTATAAGGTAGACACTTTCTATCGTGGTACTTTTTTTAAATTGGAAACACCATCAATACGTTAGGTCGGGTAGTTTTGGGACTATCTTCGTATATTATTTTTAAATATTTAATATATTGCATTTTTAATGTTATTATTTATTTATTTTTAAATTGGGGGGGGGGGCGCAAATTAGGTATATGCCATGGGCACTTCATACCCTCGTTACGACTCTGCAGAACACGGGCGGTTTAGTTCCGAAATTTGGACCGGTTGGACATGGAAATCTTGTGTATTTTAGTACATAAGATCATTTAGGACTTTTTGTAAAAGTTTTGGAGAAAAATGCTTCCCCAGGGTTTTCTATGAACTCCACCGAGTCGTGGCTAGGATATCACCTAGTGGCTGGTAACAATAAGTAAGCTCGCACCTTTGACGGTGCTCATGATGGTCATCAAGCCTTACGCGGTGATCATTTCGTACTTGTTCTTCAATTGTTTGCACAAGTTCTTCAAAAATCACTGATAGTCACCCACTTTTTTTCTCGTCTTGAATATCAGTACGGCCTTTTATGAACAACCTAACTTACTTCTTGACATGCTGTCGAATCTCCATCGGTAAAATTTACTGTGGCTTAATGAAATGGTCGACAAACATACGGGACCAAACAAACTGACCACAATTTGATGAAAAGTTTTTGGAGTCTGACTAACCATACCAACACTTTAATCAATATTAATACAACAAACGCAGTTTTTAGCAAAAATTACATATAAAATATCACGTATTTGGGAAGTATTCCAAACGAGCTGCAAATAAAGTTGTGCACATTAAAACAAACTGTCCAGTCATTAACGGGTTAGCATAGCTATAATTTTATCCGAGCTCGTAGGGCACATGGAGAGAGTATTCAATTGTAGCATATATTTGCAATGGTGTTTGACCAAGCAGGGAGAGGGCCATTTACACCCCATGGGAGGGTGGCATTTAAGCTTTTAATGCAGGCGTATATGAACCAGTTAGGAGCGCGGTTAATTATATTAAGCTCTGAAAATGTTATTCAGGAAAGTGTATTATTTTTGAGCTTTTTTAAATTGGAATTAGAGAGGAGCAATTTTCTGCACAGCGCCGCGGTGTAATAATTTCGGGATCATTACAATCGGATCCTTTGGGAAGTTTTTATGATCGTTTCGCGCGCATTCTTTGAATATTTCGTCATGGTGAAATTAATTTCGGCACACAGCATCGCTTATCAACGTTTGATGAAGAATTTAAACCATGGTTTATAACAAGGGTGTAGATATTAGAAGCCCGTTTGTGTTTATGCTCGTGGCCAAATTCATCAAATCGTGCAACAAAATTCTTGAAATGATGAATTTCTCGCGCAAATTCGAGTGGGTTATAATTCGAGAAAATCATACCGATACATTTTCTCAGAAGGCACAATTATAATTATTTCAAAATTATTGTGTTTTATAAGGATTTGATACATTTATGCATATTTTTAAATGCCCTTCCTCAAAATCCTATTTGTCGAAACACTAGATTATTTATTGATAGTTTCCCATTGTCTTCCATGATTAAATTGGGATAAGTTATTTGAATAGGATTTTTTAGATATTTTAATTATTGTCACATATCAGTCTCAGGGTGAAGATTTTTTCTACAATTTAAATTTGAATCGGAACCTCCATAAAAATAGTCCAGGATCTATGTTAATCCACTATATCAATATTTGATCTTTTTATATACAGAATGATTCAAATCCTCTACATTCTTCAAATAAACACTTGTTATATTCATGTAAAATGGAGAATCACACACAAACAATGTTAATAAATGCACATTCACGTCCTTGTGTGTCACGCGTGACACAAGATAAAATGTAGATTAGGATTACAATGCCCCAATTAAAACGCAATAACTATTTTAATTTTCATACAGAACGATCCGACGATTTTGATTTTATCTCAGAATTATTCGATCGATTCAAAGATAAGTCCATCAAAATGAATCATGGAGAGTTGTAACGCGATTGCGTGCAGTATGCAACGCGTTAAACGAGCCGTTCGTTAAATGCATGCATATTTTCAATTACAAACGCAATTTGCCACGGCATATTTGATTGTCATGGTTCGCTTAAAGGTTTCAAAATGCGAATTCATGAGGCCCAAATGAACGTTGGTGTTTTTATATAATGCCATTGCGCTGTTAAATAAGCGTCACTAACGAGTAACAGTTGTGTATTTGCTCCATTACCCTTAATTTTTAAATGGCGTTTGTGTTTGCCCAATAATAATCGCGGATGAAAATTTCGATTGTTTGCTCTGGATAGGTATGAAAGAATTGGTTTGCTCTGCTGATTAACACTTTGTCGGCGGTGCTGTTCATTAATAATGGAGACAGGCCAATTTGCGCTTGGCGCTTAGCTAAATATACGTTTGCTCTTATCTCATCAGCAGAAATAAAGCCAATATGTGTGAACATAATAGTGCAAATTAAGGACGTCTTAGTTGATCGAAAGCGAAGAGTCAACATTGAACCCTATCGGGGAAAGTTTCTAATTTCGTCCTGACAGGGCGATTAAGAACAGCTTACAGGTGGAATTAGTGGCTTATATTTGGTGTAAGTTGTTTTTCGTCTAATTGCGGAAATATAAGTTTATTAATATACAAACAATAACCAGCTGATGAACTTTCGTTTCGGTTGAGTAATTATTGAAGCTTTCTTTTAGCAAGTTGAAGGTTCAAGCTTTTTATGATTTTTGCTTCTGAATCCAATCCACCAATACTTTAGTTTAAGCTATCATAATTTCCATACAATTAAAATACACGCAAATACCTTATTTAAAAATATTTTAGGGGAAGGAAACATAGTTGACTTGACTTGAATTGAGGTGGCCTTTGCCAATCCGTTTTATGGAATTTTTGCCAACCATTTTAAAAGATGTTTACCATATATCCTGTACATTTGAACCCATAATGATTGAGTTACTAGTTCAACTATTTAATCGCGGGACTACCTATATGCAAAGAAACACAATGGTGATAAACTCTATAATTTAGTAGCAAATCAACAGCGATTCAATATTTGAACTTTTGATTTTCTTGAGTTCACGCCTACAAAAGAGGTGGTTAATGACCACATTTTTATAAAACACAAGCGCACTTTTAAGACCATAATAAATTTGTAAATAATTATCTAATAGAAGACTGCTAAAAATAATTTAAACAATCTGTGATTCAAAAAAATTCATATTTAGCTCCATATTACCATCCGATTAATTACTTTTCCTGAAACAGAAAATCAAGATAGATCAGATTTGAGATTACTTTTGGTTGATGCTCTCAACCTAGCAAGAAAATTGGAAAACGTTGTGTTTAAAATTGATCCAAACATGGAACGTGCTCTCAATTTCCAAAGAAACCCTCGAAATACTTTTACACAATATGAAGAAATATATAAAGACCTTACGAAAAATAAAACACAATCAAATTACGTGTAAATTAAGTGCATCCCAAAAGTCATGAAACATATTTTTTGCCACATCCCTACTGGTCGCAACGTATTCGAACCGATTGGGTGATATAGGAAAGATCCTTAGCTTTAAAATGCACCAAGGTTGTGTGTTTTTTTTTTGTATTTGAGGATCAAAACCGTACTCAAAGGATACCATTTTGACAGCATTGGCTGTGATGATAGTTCTAAAGAAGGTTCCTGGCGAAGCTTTTGTGATCCGTGGAAAAATGTGTAGATGCTCATGGAGATTACTTAATAATTATCATATTATAAGAAGAATATTATCATATTGTATCGGGATTATTGATAAATCTTTTAAAAAAATATATATTTCATGACTTTTGGGATACACCTTATATGTATGAAATGGACGTCGATTTTGAAAGATTAACGTTATTTAATGGAAATAAAGATGATTTTTCTCGATAGAAAATCAATAAAAACAGCAAAAAAGACTTTTGTGTTCTGTTTCTGGGTCATCAAATCCAAATTTCAATTGGCAAATGGCAATAGTAATTCACTATAGGAATATGTTACCAATGACGATGATTTTGTCCAAATATACATTTTTCTATTTGCCAAAAATTAGTAAAACCTCAAATTTAACGAACGTTTACCACACATTACTTTTAGTGAAGAATTATAACATAAATCAATATTTATAACTTATGATTGAAACAAATAAGACTTTCGTCTGTATGAACGTGGTAACGCTTTAAATATTAAAAAAATAAAGCTAGATCAGAAATATGTATAAATTATAGTATTCTATGAGGGAATTGAATTACTTGAGTACTCAAGGGTAAGAGGCTTCATATGGTGTGATGTAAGGGTGGGAAGCTCATACAAAATGTATTTTGATTTGATCTCTCCAGAATTTCCATATTTACATCACTCTGACAGGCATGCATTGTTTTCAAATTCAATATCTGAAACTACATGTCAAATGTAGCGCAATGATAACATTGCACTTTTTTCCACCCTGTACTCAAATTTGAACAGAATAAATGGAATTCATCAGATGCATATGGAAAAATGCACTATTTAAATCATGCTTTCAGATTTTATTTAGAGACTCAAACAAATATAATAAATAATGTTGATTGACTGCAATTATATCGTCCATTTGAAAGAATATTGTGTAACATCAAGCAATGACAGCTTACAGACTAATAAAGTGTTATAAAAGTGTGTTTTATTAGTGTTTTCTGAGAAGTTTACACTTCGTTTAAATTTAATAAACTCAAAACTCAATATGTCTTCTCGACGTAAAATTGTATCATTCCGTGTAAAAGGAATATGCTCGAAATAAAAATGTTCTCACTCTTTCAAAACTTATTAACGCGACTACATATCGAACGTGAGCTTTTGGATGTATTTTGATTGAAGAAAGGATCAAAAATTTGATCAAAAATGTTGAACATTATATTTTGCAATCGAAAAATTTTCATCCCCTTGGGCGATTTATTTGTATTTTTAAGTTATCTATTAGAAAATATAGAAATTAAAATAAATATACAATTGATTGTCGAAATAAAAATGATGCTGTAATAATTGTATTTGGTTAGGTTAAGGCATGCGGTACCCATCCTACTTGATAATACCCATCCTATTCATTTTTCCAATGAGTTTTAAACCTATTTGCACAGTGTTCAAGAATCCCAGTCATTGCGATAAATCCTCGATAGTTTATCATAGATCTGATTCGATTAGGGATTTAAATGCATCTTTATTAAAAATCAAAGATTCTCTCGTTCTCGGTTCATCCCTTAAGCTTATATTACCTGATTTAAATATCTGAAATAAATATTGGTATCTGTGGACTTTTATCACTTTGCCATAAGCATCTTTGAGGGTTTTACCAGCTTTTGTGGCATTCCAACCCAAATTTTCATTTTTATACATTTTCATTAAAAATTGTTCTCACTCTTTTGAAACTTATTAACACAACTATATATGGAATATATGCTTTGGATTTATTTTGATTGAAGACATTTCATATACAAATGGAATCTTATATGGTTAATAATATCGTTATGGATGTAGTTTTGTCAAATATTCTCCATATGAATGGAGGTCCATTTTGGCATGGTTTAATAAAAGGACTTCTATATAAACACTTCAACGTGGAACAAAATTAATTTTGTTTGATGTTAACGTTATTGTTCACAGGACTGCCCCATTGTAGCGTTGTCTTGCGATTAAAGTCCCTGTTCCCGTTTCAATCCAGCTCTCCTGTTCTTCGTCAACAGCTTTCAAACTTTCACCATTCAAATTTAGTGTCACATTTACTTCACGTCTATTGCTTATTGCTTTAAATGTCGCCTTCTGCTTATTCAATTTGAGATCTACGAATTTGTATCATTCATTTACTCCATTAGGAATAATTTCATTGCTCTGCGAGTTGAAGCTATGAAAGCATTTCCGACCGCTTAAAACTTTTGATCTTTCCGATTGTATTTTTGTAATCTCGAAATTCATTTGCGTATAATTCGTTCATGTTATAAAAATTAATTGAGGCAATATTGCAATTTTATAAAATGAACCGTTTGATATATCGGCTTGAAATAGGGTTAAACGTCAAAGTAGACCCCAAAGTCTTAAGTCATCAGACGACTTAAAATAGGATAATATCTGGAAAGTGGCTTTGTACCTTAAAATGACGAGAGGACAACACCTGGCGGTTGTCGACCGGTTGTATGATTTAATGAAGAAGAATCGGCATGTGAAGTGGGTTTCCATCCCAAATATGTTCCTGTAAAGCCCTTTTGAGGGACTGTGGTAGTCCTAATTACACTCTCATCCCTTCAAAATATTCACCGACAAATTTCTACTATATAAATTACCATGTATTTGATATTTAACCTGTGTTCGGCGGTTTTTGTATTTAATCCCGATAGTGTTTCATCGCATGGAAGCAATTAAATTCGCTAAGTATTTTCCACTCGAAGGCTTAAAGTTATTCCAAAAATTATACACCGTCTTGTAAAAGTTTACTTAAGCGCGTGAACATAATTTCCATTTTAATGTAGGAGACCTAAAACGTCGTTTATAATTAGGGTTGGGTCTCCTATTTGATTTAAAATGCTTATTTTTTGTCAAGATGAAATTGAGGCAGTGATACGATGGAGTGCTCATTTTTAATTTCGAAATATGGGATTATGAGCTTTCTATCGTCATTGAAACGTGCTCGTATGAAAGCTCGCCTCATTAGAGTTTTAAAGCTCACCACACAACGTCAATGATGCGAGCGAAAGCGGATGCTCCAAATCCGGCTGGGGGTTGAATTTTTAAACGAAATAAATATTTGAATCTATTTAATATATCATATTTAAGATTGCAACAGCCCTAACTATTCCGCTGAACGAATAAGAGAATTAGGTGATCTATTTAAATGACTATAAAAAAGTTCAACTAACAATTTTCATACATAACCAACATATTTAATATAATAACAAATAGAAATCTTGGAGAAAAATATTTTACAATCGAAAAATTTTCATCCCCTTTGGCGATTTATTTATATTTTCAGACTATCTACAAAGAAATATTATAATTAATATACAATTGATTTCTATCGATATTAATGTGGGCTTTTGAGAAATTCGATTTTAAGCTTTTATCCAGACTTTTTAGTGGTATCTTGAAAAATTTGATTGAAATATATATTTTTTTTAATACAAATTCTTGGATTTTTTTTCTCTTAAGTTATACTCCATGGACCTGAAAAGGTGGAAATCCTTTGGATCGAACTGTAATGATGCTGTAATATTTGTGTTTGATTAAAGCTAAGGCGTGCAGTATCCATCCTACTTCATAACACCCATCCTATTCATTTTACCAATGAGTTTTAAACATGTTTAAATCTTCGATAGTTTACCATGGGTCTGACTCAATTAGAGATTTAAGTGCATCTTTATTAATATTCAAAGGTCCTATTGTTCTCGATTCATCCCTTAAGGATCAGTTCAGCCATGACATTGTTTACTATGGAAGTTCTAAATCCTGAATAAATAATTTGCAGCATATAAATTAAACGTATTTTTACTTAGTATAATATTGTGTATAAATTAGACTAAAATTAAGAAAAAATATTGGAAAATAAAAAAATAGCGAGCGATTAAAAAAAGGTTTTGTGTTTTTACCAACATTTTTTTATAATTTTTTGTTCATTAAATAAACATTTTTAAATATTTTTAAATAATTTTAGTCTATTTGATGAAAACGTTTATTATACATGTGTCTACCAAAATTCATAAAAAATACTCATCTAAAGCGTGTGAGAGCACTTCCATAAGCTTGGAAAAAGTAGTTTCGATAAATTCGATGAAAAATACTTGACTTTAAATCTTCAATATTTTTCCCCTTTTTGAACATTTCATCAATATTCTTACAACAAAATTCTTTAAAAAGGCGACACATTAATAATACGATATTAAAAACGGATTTCATTGACCCGAAAGCCTGGAATAGCTCCTCAAATATAATAATCAATCATCGCTTCCATCGTATGGCTAAAAATATATCACAGGATCAAAGTGGGCGTATAAATGTAATCTTCCCCTTTTAAAGAGGTGTTTTCATTTTGACCCCAAATAGTTTCTTTATACAGGCAATGTCTTCTATATTTTTTTTCGATGGGGTAAAAATGTTTCTATACACTTTATCAAAATATGATGTTTTCATCGTTCATCAATGGACACCTACACATGAAAGCCTCTTTGAATGATCCTTGGTGATTTTTTTATCACTTCAACAAATAATTGAAAGCGTGGCTTCGTGTAAATGATCGATTTTTATCAGTAGATAGTTAGCAAAGGATGTATTTATGTCCAAATTCAAACAACAAAGGATTTAATTGAAATAGCTCTCAAATGCCATAGTGTTATTGTTTAAATTGCGAAAATTTTAAGGAATGCTCTTGATGATTTGCTTAAATAAATAAATGGCGTGCCGAATTCTTCAGCAGCCATCGCAAATTGTTTGCAACGATCGAGTGGTATTTTGAATATTTGGACGATTAAATTATAATTTAAGTATGGCTTTGATTGTTGGTAACGAATTTGGGCCTTGTCTTTTAATGTTTTTAAATGAATTTAGCCCTTTATTGTATCGCAAAAAATTAGGGTCGTAGTGTTTTCCGGAAATTTAGGGTTGAAAGCGAAATCTGATAAGATCAATTTCCGGCCGTATTGGTTCCCGCCTCATTTCGTTCTTCCAGCTCAAAATGTTAGGACTTCAGATAAATGGATCGGAAGAGATGACTTCCGAAACGTTTGACCTCATCCGTTTTGATTTTATCCATGTATACAAAATTCCATCCAAACGTATGCCTATAAAAGTGTCTTAAAATATGATTAAATGCCGATAGATTTGTCGAGATTTACATATCTGGATTATATCTAATAACAACATAATTTACAGATTTACCATAGGACAATTAATTATTTGTGTCGGCGCTAAGCCGCGACTAAGGATTATGGTAATTGGAGAGAGTTCTCAGTGCTGAATATATTCCTGAGAGATGGAAGGTCCATCCCGCCTCTTAATTAAGCCCTAGACAAGAGCATAAATCCCGTTCATTTTCATATTTAAGCCAAAATGCGAAAGACGATTTAAAATTAAAATTTTCAACCGCCGAAGACAATAGGTCCTTAAAAAAAGATCCGGCGACTTCGAAAAACAGTTGCGGCCTAACGAATATTTTAATGCAAAGTCAACACTTCTTGACGTCTGGATGTCTTAAGAGGTCAAGTTTAAATAAATTTACATTATCATGTAAAAATATAAATTTAAATAAATTCCGCATAACATAATTACGCCATTATAACAGACGCTCCCAAAATAGGGCATCTAAATGACGTCGCAGATCCAAACCAAATAATTAATCATCCCCCCATATCGCAAATCGCGATTTTCGGACTATTCAAAATAACAATTTGATATTTACATTTGTAGATCATTTAGATCAAATGTTATTCCGACATTGTCACTTGGAATATGGCAAACTATTCGAGGCCTTATCTTATATGAACAGGAATCTCCGAACGGGATACGGACTGAATAAAGATGTGATTAATTCCTGGATCTTTGTTCCGCGCAGGGGTTTTAAACAAAGGCCGACGTATTTAAGTCAACTTAATGTGCGTCGAAACGACGGATTTGATTTCCAGATAAGAGATTAAAACAGTCTGGACCGAATTCCATTAGTGGGACAAAATATTTTGTCGAAGCTCGTTGTTACTGGCGATTTTTAATTTTATCGCACATTATAAGGGATGATAAGCCCAATCAAATTAAATTTCATTGAAGACTATCAAAAATGATGCCAATTTTTGAATGGATAAAAACTTATATTATATATACCCATTGGCCTATATCTGCGAAATAATAAATCACCATCATTACGGCGTTTTAAATATAAATGCACATTGGAAGGATATCATTCGATCCAAGGGCTTCGACGTGATGTGATCATATTTCAGGGTAAAATTTCGTCTTTTCCATTCGCATTCCATGCAATTAATTCCGTCCAAAACTCCAAATGCCTTTAAATAAACATGTCGCTGGAAGTTCGAATCGGATTCTACCCTTTTATTCCATTTAAAATAATATGCCTAGACGTGTCTTTTGTTCGTTAATATTTATTAGTCGGTCCTACACATAGACAATGAGGTCGATAAAAATAGAAAATACCACAATATTGTATTATTAATTTAAGGGTATGGGACATCGATGCGGTACATTATTTATGGCTCATATTTCAGATAAGTCATCCACATATGTAAAATTAATTGTTCTTTGAGCCTTTGTAAATATACTTTTCCAAAGGCTTATGGCGTATTCAAATGATGTGTAATATTATAGTATCGCGTGTCAATTAAAAACTCTCTATAAATATTCGACGGATTAAGATGATTTATGTTAACATTATGGTTATCAAGCATTTATATTAGGGGGACCCGAAAGTATTCAAAAATGTTGAGAACTTATGTTTGAGCTCAGTTTGTGTCCAGATACAGTGTCAGAAATATCTTTGAAAGATTTTTTTGGATTGAAATGAACGAATATCATGTGTTAATGCAAAATCTAATAATATCAACAGTGTTAAGGGTCATTTATTGATATACAAACTTGATGCACGTTGCACGGAGCTGATAGAAAAATGGGTTCACATATGAACACGTTAGGCTTATTCTCACTCTAGGAATGGATTAATAATACAAAATAATCCCTTTTTTAAATAATATTCAACAATATTACGATATCGAAATATTGATAAATTCTATAGAAATTGCGTATGAAAGCTTATGAGTGATTTGACATTTTTACGCGGTGAGACAGCACACTTTTTTTGCTAATTAATTGATATATTTCCACAATCGAGTATCTCACAGAGTGTTTGCACTGTTCCTGAGCCATCGTCTGTTGTTAGGGTGTAAGTCTGTCTTATCCATTTCAAAACTACACCATTTCACAAACAGTGAGAGCAATATTTGTCCCCGTATGAGTGTTCAAATATAATTTTGTTTGTGCCCTGTGTTTGCGTCTGTACCAGAGTGCTTCGCACACAGCGCAAATCATAAACGAATTAATTTAATTTCATCATAGATTCTTTCTTGTGGGCCTCTTTCGTGTTGGAGATAATACTTAATTGTTTCGATAAATAACGGCTCGAGATTTACACAAGGTCGAAAATCTACCCCGAGGGGGTTAAAATTTACTTTTGCCGGTTATTTATGTCCGAATTAAAAGATAATTCCCTAATTCGGAAAACAGCGGATTTAAATTTGAGCAAATTTGCTATTTCGCGGAATAACAGCCTCTCTTCTAATCGCGATGGAGATAAATCTAGTATGATCTGAAAACTACCACTTTTGGAACATGAAAAAAATGATTAATTCAACGCCATATCTTAAACGGGGGAGGTCTATTTTTGAACTAGAAAAATATTCGGAAATAAATCAAAAAGCTCGCTTAATGATGCGTTCAAATGCGAACGAATAGCAACGAAGCCTGATTCATTTACCGACAGGAAATTAACCTTCCCTTAAACTGCACCCTATCCAACATCTCGTACTACGATTTCATCCAAAATATTTATAATAATTAAACGTTTTCATTATTTCTATTTATATCAACAATGAAAATATTAAATAAGAATTTATTGGATCAATATAAAAAATAAAAACATTTGTGAATTGTTTCTAATGGTACTTACGCGCATTTAACCCATTGTTTAGTGTCTTAATAAGTACAAATGACCAATACGCGCCAGGGGGCATTAATCTTACGAATTTTAACATTTGTTTCTATAAAAGATACCACAAACGAAGTGGACGCTATAGGAGGGTTAACTGTATAGAAATACAAATGATCATTTGTATTCGTACAACTTCATTGGTAATTTATTTTAAACGTTGCAAAACAATAAAACAGGTCGAAAATGTAATATTTAAGATGATAATTAGTATAAATAAAAATATTCTATTAGAAATAAAAGTACTGCAAAGTAATGTACTATGAAGCACTGAATTGGCATTAATACTCATCAAAGGGTTAATTTCATAATCATTTTATTTATTATAAATTTAAATAGACTCAAATAGAAAATGCGGAAAATATATAAGCACACAGAGGATTAATTTAATTATTTATGTCAAAATAATTATTTTAGAAATACACAAATTCATAACTTCAAATCTAATCACTTTGTATTCAATTATTTTAATTGTTTGAGCGTTCCTACGGACATACAAACATCAATTTTCACATGTACACTAATGTCTGTTTTTATGCGATAGATACGTTCTACGAGGAGTCGCATATAGAAAAATCGCATAAAAAAAGACTTGAACCACACAGAAAAACTGAGGGATAGGTTCCATTATTTTTAAAAACCACATAACTTCAAATCAATGTGATAGAATGTATCAAAAATCGCATAAAAAAATATATAAATAAAAATACAATACATATTTCTCTCAAAATTGTTTTACTAAAGTCTATTTAAAAGCCAGATTTAAAAACAATTCCGTTCGCCCATCGCTCTATACACACTCACATTAAAACGGTTGTAACTTGCACTAGTGTTAATTTTTTTTGTGCGATTTCGCATAAAAATAAGCTTTATCCTCTATAGAAAAATGAGGGATAGGTTCCATTATTTTTGAAAACCGCATAACTTAAAATTCGCATAAAAATGATCCGCATAAAAACAGACAGGGAACATTCTATAGAAATAAAACGCTAAAGAAGTTTAGGCACCCAAATATTTTTTTTGTGTGTTTTGTATGTTAACAAGCACATGTGACTAGCACGCGCGAAGGGGGCATTGACTTTATGCATACCCGTTGCATACATAAAATATGCCTCAAATGAAGTGGACGCTATAGGAGGGTTGACTGTATTTAAGAGATTACATTTTTCTATTAATATTGTATGCATAAAAAAATAGTATGGTTATTTGAAGGTTCCTACGGAAACATAAACGGCTTACAAACAAAGTGATAGTTCTAAACTGTTCACTATAAACATATGTAAAAAGACGTATACTATCGTAAATGGACAATTTTTTGTTAATAAAGCGTAACACGTATTTCGTAGCTCGTTTTTGTTGTGTTCCATCAAGGTGTGCGGTACCCATCCTACCACATAACACCCATCCTATTCGTTTTGTCGATGAGTTTTAAATGTGTTTTCACGGGGCACCATAGAAATCCCGATCTTTAGGATAACACCACGATTGTTTGCCATGGATTAGACTCGACTAGATATGTTTATGCACAAACATATTATCAAAATTCGAAGATCCTTCAGTTTTCGGTTCATCCCTTAAACTTCTATTATACAATTTTAATTTCTGTCACCAATATTAACATTCAGGAACTTTTAGCATTTCGCTTTTTGTTCTTGTTTTGCTTTTTCTTCGGTTTTTTTTGACATTCAAAACAAAATATGGAGATCGCCTACATCTATTATAACGGATGTGGCACCTTAAGAAGAAAGTAATGATGTGCAAAATATTTAGAAGCTATCAAAGGCACCTCATTTTATGTTACATTTTTAAATAGATTCTCCTCCGAAATATCAGCCTTTGAATTAAATTTAGAATTCAATTCGAAATGATTACGACGACACACAAATGCAGAATGAAATATTGTAGAGTCTAAATGGATAATCCATCATGGAAAACTTGTACGCCATTATTCCATCTATGCAACAGTCGAAGTGCACTTTTCCGTAATGCATTTCGACCCTACAATCATACGTATTTCCGATTTAAAATCATCCCTGAACTGAATTTCGTCGTAAATTCTAAAAACGTAGTTCCACGTCAGATTGAACGTAAATGTCGAACGTCCATTTGCGTGAGCAATTTCAGCAACGTACAATAAATCCGATTGAAATTTTCACATTCGATTTTTCTGAAATGCGACGCAAAACGCACGATCACATTCTTGACATGACATTGTGTCGTAAAAATTCTGATAAAAAATATTTTAAGGCTATATATCTTTATGTCTTTACGACCATCCCAGAAGTGGTCCTCATATATATAAAGCATCTACAATGGGGCGTAATCGCGGATTTTTTACGCTGATTACAAATTTTATTGTCGCCTTGGTTGATATAGGTTAAACTGAAGATGTTCCCTTTTTTTTACTGCGCATTCCATATTTGTTTTTTTTTTTTTAATATGACACCCTTAAAAATACAATCTGCTTTCATTTGCAATTTCAATGCATTTCGTATTATATATTGCCATTGCTAACGATCTGCATGTTCATATTGAAGCCCTATCGCGTCCAATATGCCAATATGAATCACGTAAGCTTATAATGTAATTTGATGTTCTAAAGAAATCTTCTCAAGCTTTCAAATATACATAGATTTTATCATCATTATTGGATTTATAGCTAAATTCTATCCAAATGTTCATATAAAAATACGAACAAAATATTTGAATATCACCGACTTGGGGGTTTTATGAACCCCTAATATACGCGTCCAACGTTTATCGCTTATAATATACACATATGATCATTTATAAAACAATTTTCAGTTGCTACATCGTGTCGTAAATAATATTTTCAGCACCCCGTGCAATATCAACAGACATTTTAAACTTATTGGATATACAAATGGAAGTTATAAGATATGACATTAAAATATATTGTTACGTTTCATATACACTATTTTAATAATAAAAAAAAATGGATAAACTCAAAAAATTGGATAGTTTATTGGCTTCATTTTGACGTGTACATATATGCCGAATCTTTCAACAAGAACGCTCTAATTTTGTTAAGTTATAACAGTCGTGTTATTAAAGCAACATCTATCAAATTTATTGTAAATGACTTATTAATATATGGCAAATTATCATAAATGTTTATAGTATTGGACAACGTATATAAATCATCAAATTTTATTTTCAAAATCAGTACTCCGTTCTAAATACGTTTCGGCAAAAAAATAATTTTTAGCAATGAGTTCCATTCTTTGTATGAATAGGACATAAATCCTACAGAACGATGCTACATTCTACACAGCACATGCCACGATGAACATTCTGCACGAGCGATTTGAGGGCATTTTGAGGTCGATTTTTTTGAGAGATTTTATCCCTTACACTTTACCACCCTATAACTACTAAAATCATTGCGATTTGGATCCGCTAATTAAAGTCAAGGAAGTTTGATGACAATTTGATGCTGAAGTGAAATTATCAATTGACTATTCAACTTTTGCATCAATAATTTAATTTATCCGTCATTATTAACATTTAAATTTGTACTTTTTTTTGACAATACATCGTATTTTAGCACTCTAAGGGTTAAAAGAACAATCCTTCGATCAGGCTGCAAAAATTGATTTACTTCCATATGAATTTAGATGGCTTCTAAGCATGGAGATATGTGAAAAATCAATAACACATCACTCAATAAGTTCGTAGGATTTTTTCGGTTTAAACGGTTTTCTTCTTCATTTGGAATCGTTTTTTCGCAATTTCTTCTTCGTAAAAATCCTACAAATTTATTGAGTGATGTACTATATGTTATTAATAGAATTACCCTTGAAACTATAAATGTATATATTTATTTATTCGAGGGAGTGAATAATATGCTATGTGTCCTCAAAAGCGCATTTGCCCTCGACATTTCACACATAACAAGCTTGCAAATTCAATAACTTTGCACCTTTGCATAATGGTTCTTCATTCAACATCAGCCGCTAAGATACGAGTTTCTAGGATTATTTATCTGCAAATACCCTAAGAATCGAAGCAATTTGAACAAAGTGACAAGTATTGGTTTGTTAATAAAGAACACGCTCTGCAAAGCTCAAACGTGTTGGCGAAGTTCAAAATTAAATTTCTTGCAAGGTTGTCATCCGACCCGTCGAAATGTGCAACCCTATGCAATTTGCGCTTTATTGAAATTAAAATGAGCACTCGTCCCGGGGGAAAATCCAGGCATTAATACACTTCCTGGGATAATTCCGAAGCCATGAGAAAACACTTCGCATAATAGAGCAATCCCATTTGGTTTATGAGATGTTCGTTTTTATTTAAACGAGAATTTTTGCGCTCTGGCATGCACTCTACATTCTTGAATTTTTCGCTTACATCCGCGAATTGCGCAATTTTTTGCCAGAATTTCAAAAGGAGCTCTGATACAAAATACGCTTTAAACAGGCGTCATCCATTTTGATATTTTCCCAGGATCAAAAATTCATCCGAGTAGACGATTGTCGAGATATCCCCTTTTTATCTCCGAGTCGTTATCATCGACCAGGATGTTGCGGGCAAATCCTTTTCACATTGCGTCGTGGGCTGAAAACACATCATGCAGTTTACCTTAGGCTCTCAATAAATCTAACCTTATTTTATTCCTATCCTTTCAAATTACTTTGTTATCCACTCCTCCGCTTTGAAGGGAATAAATATGTACATGGAGCAAAAGAAATATTATTCGGCAAATGCTTGCCAGGTGAATCGATCGGGATCGATAGTCGTTACCGATGTATGATCCCTCCGAGCCGAATTGTTTTACAATCAAATCACCCCCCTGGAGTATTTATTTTATATTCATAAATGCAATATATAAACAATATAAATTATCATTCAAGTATTTCGATTTTTTCAAGGGTCATCCAGAAAGTAAAGTCCAGAAAACATTTATGTAGGATCGAAAAATGCTTGTATTTAATTGAAATTCATCGGATACTTCACAATGTATGCCAGTATCAGAAAACCTCCACCACCTCTTTTTGAATTGGGTTTTTGGATTCTGATGTTTAGTGACATACCCACGTCTCCATCACCTATCACGATAGAGTTCAGAAAAGCTCTGGTATAAGCATTCTGGGCACCCATCTTGCCGACAACTTCTTGTAAGCAAATTTTTTTGACACAATATCATCAATGAGACTTCAAGAAATGTCAGGAAATTCTTCGTGAAGGTCATCAAGCGACACACGATGATCATTTCATACGTATTCTTCAATTTTTTGCACAAGTTCGTCAGATATCAATGATGGTCTTCGACTCCTTTCCTCGTCGTAAGTATCAGTACGGCCTTCTCTGAAAAACCTAAGTTACTTCATGACATGTTATCGACTCATCATATCACTACCATAAACTTCTACGAGCTTACAATGAATATTAAATCAAAAAAATAGACAACTGCACAGAAGCGCGACGAATCTTCCATCGGAAGAATTTACTATGACTGAACAAAATGGCCGACAAGCATGCGGGACCAAACAAACTGACCATTAAGATCGTCCCTACGCGACACCAGATACACCAATTTTTATGCAAAAAGAAATCCTTGGGTCTCAGGATCATTTGTAACCTTACTTTCTAGATGACCCTCGTAATTGTCCATGAAATCAGCTTTTCTAAGCATCGATTATCAAAAGGAAATGTTAACAATCAGATTTTAAATCTCATAAATAATAGTATATTGTATTTGCAATAAAAAAAATTGTATTTTGGAAGGAGGTACTAAGTAACTCTAATTTAACCCTTTGCGGTCCTATGTCGAGTCTGGCTCGACATTTTTTTTTTCTACATTTTTTCCCCACTCAGATTTAAAATCAAGTGATTTTATTTTGCGTATCGTGTTTAGGACAGTATCTGCTAGAGATACATAGGAAAAGGGTGTTTAGGGACCGCAAAGAGTTAATTACAGTAATTTTAATCACAGTCACTCGCTATTCCGAAATATTGAAGGAATTTTACCTCAAATAAACATGGTACTGTGCTCTCGCATAGTATTATTTCAGTGCTTCTACTTTTTCAAGTTGTGCTTCTTAAAGGGAAGCTTCTAAAGGCGTGCAAATCGGTCTAAGCGTCACAAAAAGTGAAACTCCCAGTGTTAACTGGAAAAAAATGAGAGTATTGCTTGTAGCGTTTCCGTCTCCGTCGCATAATTTAGACATGCTACACGCATGCGCTGTGCCGTATCTACTATCTTTGTATGCAGCATACGACAACTAGATCAGTATCGCCCTATTTTATTATATATTACACAAACTCATAGCGCTAAATTTTAGCCAATAATTTCTCATTGATTCATAGAAAATTCACTTATACCACCGCAATTCTGGCGTATTTTTTTTCAATAATGAACAAAACTGATTTTTAAAAAAATGTACTTTACTTCCGAATTTAGTAACACTTGGTCTGGCGAATGCTGTATTTATGTTTGTATATAAAAAAAAATTTTTTCAATCCATTTTAAATGCATATATTTATAGGTGGATATTGATCGCCATAGTTGGTTTTGCGTGCATGCAATGTTCCACAAAATATAATAGCGAAGCTTTTCAAATGTTTATATGCAGTAGACGGGATCGTTGATGTCATATTTGAAACGTATTTTGCATATTTATTTTTAAAAAATGATTGAAAGCTATGTCTTATGCTTGAATGATTTGATTCTCTCCCATAGCACACGTTGGATGGGTTCGCCCATTTTTCTCAATGCTCTTTGAAAAAAAAATTCAGAGCTCTCTGCCATCATATTAACCTAAATTTACGATGCTCTTGTGCAATATTACGGTCGTAAATCCGATGCTCTTGCTCTCTTTGTCCCGTTTGATTATCATGTAATATAACAGTGGAGCGGCAAGTGTGGGCGTTATAAGTAATACTTTCAATCTTATAATCCGAGATGATAGTTTCGTGGCTTGAAAGCCAACTTGGTCATAGTTGAAGGCAGCTGGTATTCCCTAGCGGAGGCCCTAATGTCGTTTCCAGAGCCGGCGCAAAACTGATTATTGAGCTAATGCCGTATACAAAGGGTTACTCCGCCGAAGAAGCCTGGATTATGGTTTCTTTGCAAAGGACAAAACCGTATGATCCACAGAATCTGATGATGCAATAATCGACGTCATATACCGAAAAAAGAACCCTTATCAATAATCTTTTATCCATGAAAATATTTTTATAAATAGACTATGAATTTGCAACAAGCGAAAAACATGCGATATTATGAAGCAACAGCTTGCAATGGCATGCAAAATTTTAATAATATATAGTACCATAAAAGTGTCAATTTTTGCTTAAAAAGTGACCATAACCATTACAAAATACGTCCCACGATCCGTAACTAAACTAATTTCCATCGAAAATATTCTGGAAAATGATCTAACCATTTGCCAAATGTGTCTCGATCCTTTGGGTTTATGGAGTTGTATCAAGAACCGAAGCACTTTCCTTGGGGGTTTTGTTTAAACAAAGGGATAATTGGATTGGGGGTCACAATGCAAATTATGTTGGCCTACTAGTTTAATTGCAATAAAATAATTTCGTCCATATAAAGAACATCCGGACTTGGATAAATAAATCAGACAAGACATTATTAGTTACCGAAACAAATTTAATTATTCAAACGTGTTAATATTTGCATCACACTGTGGCATCTTTAAGGGTTGTTTTTCGATTTAAAAGTAAATTCTAATTAAATAATAATGTAAAAAATTAAGATATTATTATTAAAAAGCATTAAATAATAGAAATGAGCGACATTTAGTTTGAATGATCTTATCTGCTTTAGGGCAGGGCTAATATTTATGCTCTTTGATATTTAAAAATCTGCTTAATAATATTGATATTAAATTATTCGTCGATGACCTATCAAAATCATATAAAACTGGAGTAAAAAAAATATTCTAAAAAAGATTATCTTCTATTCTTCCCAATGATCTTATATTATTTGATGCTGTTCATTCGAAATATGGTACCTATCCTACCCCATAACAACCATCCTATTCATTTTACCGATAAGTTATGAATGATCCCAATGAGATTCCAGTCATTGCAATAACTTTTCGATTGTTTGCCATGAATTTGACTCGATTGGGGATTTAAGTGCATCATCCAAAATTCGGAAGTTCTCCTATTTTCGTTTCAACCCTTAAGAATCTATTGTCTGATTTAAATTTTTGGAAGCAATATTGATATTTGCAGACAGCTACCAATACATCATAAATATTTTTTAATGTTTTACTCGCTTTTGTGGCTTTCCAACTCGAATTTAAAAAAAGCAGCATATAATGCTAGATGTGGACTTTGTTAATTTTGTGCTTGGAAATTTTATCCTTTACAATAAATAAATATCTATTCCACAGAAATAATGTTTAACAATAGTTTTACAAAAAAATAACTTATAAAGATGTTTTCGTCACTGTATTTGGATACATATGAGCTTAAACATAAGGCCTCAAAATGTACGAATACTTTCGGGTTCCCATTTTTTAATCATCAAATCCGCATTATAAAATATTTCATACGAAATTTGCATTATTTGAAATGTATATTATTTTAGATTCAAGCGAAAAAAATCATATTTTACCGTTTCACAGCAAAAAATACATGAAACGTTTTCTGTCTCCGTTCCATGTCACAAACAGACATGTCAATCTATCAATTCGATGATATTTCGCACACGATATTTCGCAGAAGAAATATTTTTATTCTCACAGGCGGTTTTACGATGACCACATGTTTGTATTAAATTTTTTGCCATAAATCCTAGTTGAAATTTATGATATTCTACGTCGGAAAAATTTACGACTATGTAATGTTTTGCATGTCCTACTCCAGCAGGATAGCGCTCCGAATGAATATAGATTTTATAAGGGATGAAAAACATGCAATAAAATACTGCATGCGCTCGGTCGGAGCAGAAATTGATGCATGCAAAACGTATTTTATGTGAATATTTAAATCTTTCCGCCGATAAACCTCGCTCCTGAAAGAAAGAGCTTTCAATGAGAGCTTTTACATGTGATATAGTCGACGCGCTATGAAATTCCAATTGGATTTCATATCATTGTTTCGTTCGAGTTGAACATAAATTCATATTATGTGATGCTGTGCATAATTATGCTCGAACGGAATAATAGCGAGATAAATTATTCTACAAGGAGTTACTTAAGTTCAACAGCTTGTAATATATCATTTTGACTCTTAAGTACGTTTATGTATACTGAATAACGTTGTTAAATTATAATGCATTTTTGTGCAAATTTACTGCAAAGATTTTTATGCGCGTCGTAATTTTTTTATGGCACTTACAAGCACTTTAAAAATTCTTACAGTACCAATAAAAATATTAAGCTTATTTGAGCAAGGTAAAATACACACATTATCCATCCCCATGGGGCAAAATGCCTGTCAGAATATATCGGGGTTGGTCACCGGATGAAGATAGGGATTTACGTCCCGTCTTCGCATTCGTACAGGAATTCTAAAATATGAGAAGTTATTCCCGAATTGTTTTTTTTAATATTCGAGATAAAGAAGCTTCTCGAAAACGTGACATGTAAATACGCGTTGGGACGCCTGAATAAAAAACTCACCCCATCAAACCACGACATTTGCATTGAGTCTGATATTGAAATTAAATTTATGAGAAAGCAAAATATTTTCATTCAAAGCGTCTCCTAAAATTCAATAAAAATACTTAAAATCGAGATGAATTTTAATTTGATACAATATTATTTAAATAAGGGTGAAAAAATATTACATACGCATTCCATTAAGATACTTTATGATAATATTTATATGACGATGTAAATTAAATAGCTTTGTAATTGGCAAAAATTTTATTTATTTTGGAACTTTTCGACTTTCTATAATCAAGCTTATTATCAAGCTTAATTCAAAATTATAAAAATTATAATTTTATATCCAAAATTCTAGGAAATATGCTGTGAACATACTATAAATTGGCGTTTTAATAAATAGCAAACCTAATCAAAATAATAAGCACTTTGATAAATTGTTTATGTATTTAAAATAATTAATTTTTGCATAATTTTAAAAAAAAATATTAGGTGAACCCGAAAGTATTCGTAATTTATTAAAAAATATTTTAAATGCATTTCCACTTCTGCTATATTTTTGAATAGTTTTTATCTCAGATTGATCCTATTAATTCATTCTACCCCATAACATCCATCCTATTCGTTTTGTCGATGAGTTTTAAATGGTCTCAATGGTATCCAAGTCTTTGCCATTTCAGTGATCTAAATTCGTTTTCGGTGCGGATTTCATTAGTTTCGGGCTTGGAAATTGTACCCTTAACAACCAAAAATATATGTTGCACAAAAATAATGTTTAAAAATACTTCTACAAAAAAAAATACAAAGATGTCTTCGTCACTGTGTCTGGATACAAACATAAGGTCTCAAAAACTCCGAATAATTTTAGGTCTTGCTAATACTTCAAATATCACTTTTATAGCCAAAAAAAATTAGAATAAAACCCAAATTTAGTATCCCGTCATAATCATTTAAACGATCACATATTTATAACATCCCTTAATTAAAATTTGGCAAGATTCCGCGAAAATTTTATGCTAATCCCGATTTCGTCCATACTAATTTTATACGCGAAATTACCTAAGCACCGCATTTTGGTAGACTTTGCATAAAATATTCGCTTGCAAAAATATTACTTTTATCATAAATAATAAGAACAGGACAATGTCGAATTGATAGTTCTTGCATAAAATGCCTCATTATTTGCAGATTGAATTTGAATTTTTACGTACAAATTCGAATGAGATTAGCGGACATTTAAATGCAGACGGTCACCAGTTGGTCTCTCGGCAATTTCTTCGAGACATCAAACGGAGTTAAGCATTCAAATGGCTTTTTAAAAGCGGATTATTTTCGCTTTTTGCGAATCGCATTATAATCTTGTTTGTCCCAATCTGCATTCTTCGCAGATGGTTTTATTGAATTTTTTATGCATAACCGACAAATCTTTGAAAGTTTGTGTGAATTGTGAAAGAGTTTGTTACTCGATAACTGAATGCGAGGGTTGGTAATGGAGTTGTTGAGTGCAACATTTATACTCACCTCAGGACGTTCAGCAATTTAGTTGGGAACGTTAGTAAAGTGCATGTGATGTTGAAAACCGATCTGTTGGATTTAATATTGGAGGATGTATATGATATTAGAAATGAAAACCACATGTTGCTTAAGAGGTTCGTTGAAGTTTTAATTCGATTGGAGATAGGTAAAGCGCATCTATAGATTCAATGCAAAATGGTTGTATACCATGGAAATGGATTGTATTTTACATAGTTTTAAATCAAATTATATGAATAAAACCTAGCTTGGGGGTAGCAACATTTTTTTAAATAATTCACACCTAGGTTGATACAAATATATGGTCAACTCATAGTGACATGTTATGGTAGAGGATGGATATTCAAAATAGTATCCGTCCAAGGCGCATGAAACTATGGCAGAAGGCCTTGAACGCCGAAAAGTCGCGATGCATGATCGATTTCAAGATCAATCGCGGCGCAATCCGTAACAATGGTCCCGACCCACGAGTCGGTTGCGATGAAAGACGGAACACGTTTATGATTTCAATCGCTCGATGATGGAGTTCGAAATGAGGTGCTGCAGATGATCAATGAAATGTCGGACAATCGACACTACGTATTTCTTCAATTAACCCACAGTAGGAACATCAGTGATAAGCGAGCGAACGCGTGTAATATGGAGCAAACGGGTGATGATCCACTCGAGGATAGACGCTTTGTTGGAGCATTTCCTTGAGCTTGAAGTTGGTAATCTTCTCAAAGATCCTTCCCAGTCGGCATCCAAAAGCAAATAACTGATTTGTCCAGGATTTGATTCCACCTTACAGTACCAATTTTTCATTGAAAGTCCCAAATTACCATAAAAACCGATCTATTTAACAACTGATCGAGGGAGATTATTCTACGCTGTCGTAGTGCGATTAGCGACAATTTATATCGAATGTAAATTCCATATTTTTTTATACATTTATATGATGAAAATACTCTTAAATTATTCATCATGGACTACTGAGATTATTTAGCAATTCTCCAATCATTTGACGACGATCTAAATAATTCCACCGATGAGGTCAGATACTTCCAATTTATATTCTTGAAACATACTTGAGATTCCTGTCGTAATTTTTTAAATCCACCTATACATATATATATAGTTTTAAAGACTCTGTACGCTCTTGAAGTAATCATCATAGATAATCAAGCCTAAATAAAAAATATCGTATTGTTTAAAAATGATCTGATTCCATTGATGACGCTAGAACATCAACATTGAATTTATTGGATCTTCCCGTTTTAAGAACATCTTTGAGGTTCTTGGCGTCATTTTTATTATTTTTTTGCTTTGATATTGTTTATAAATATTGCTTAAATATAATTTCAAACGAAAATATGTTCTTTGAGCGGCGTATCGATATGAAATGATTTGCGCTTAAAATTTTTGATTATTTTCCGGTTCTTACATATTTTTATCTTACATTCAATTATCTATTGCATCAACGGCAATTTTCTAATTATAACGTCAATGTAAATTTACGGCGCATTCACGTAGCCCCTTGAAGTTTTTCATCGTCGTTTGAGGTTCTTGAAGAGGCTGAGATCTGCCGTCGGTAAAGCTGATAAACACCGTAATCTTCTTTGCTTTTGAGTCGAGTAGTCGTCTGCATACGATGCAATTTTATTATATAAGGTTGTATTCTTTATAAAGTCGCTTCTTAAGGGATGAACTGTCGGCTTTTCTTCGTCACGTCTCGAAAGCTTCCGATCGACTTTTGTATTATTCATCGACGCACTCGACGTTTTGGTGTTTTTTCCAATTCAAATCTCTTCGTCATATTTTTTTCTTCGCCGCCGAATCCCCGAAAAGGCTTACGCCGGTATTCATAATCTGCTTTATGCGATTACGTTTTTACTTCTGCCCAAAAAGTGGGATCAGGGCGGAATTTCAATGAGCTTAAACGTCGGAGCTTTCACTTAATGATATGAAAATAGTCATTTGTTTGAAAGGAACTCATTTCTTGCCTATATATTTGTGGGCACGTAACAATTTCGTATTATACATACTTTTTTTTCTTTTAGGGGGGGCTGAAAAGGTCAAACGTACATTTTAAACGGAATGTATAAATAATGATGAACATTTGTTTCGCGGTCGCTGTATAGTATGAGCGTTTTACTCATTTTCATAAGGCGCAATCCCGTCTCTGTTTTGCATATATAATTATGTCGTTGTTGTTTCAAATTTGTAGCAGATGAAATCATATTTTTCATCCGTATAAATCACTTGCTTTGCAATTTCGTCGAAGCTTTTTTTCTTAATAAAAGTAACCAATGGATGGCTAATAAATCAAAATTCATGAGGAAAAATCATGTTTACTTACATTTGAATTCGGGCTTTATTTTGTCGAGTGAAAAATTATTTATTAGACAAATGTGGGTAAGAAAATATTGGAAAGCTTTCAAAGCCCGAATATGAATAAATTCGAATTTATGCTTCAATATGCCAATAGCAAAATGTTGCGATTTACGATCGACCCTATAAATTTTTATAAGTAGCACAGGTTTTTCACCATGGTCCATCGTGCCATAATATGATAAGATTTATACAGGATGCGGCAGGAAAACTACCTTTTTTGAAATTCCTCCCTCTTCCACTGCATGCATAATTATTAATACATCCACATGAAAAAATAAACATTAAATCTTGTTCTTTAAAATGAGTGTAATCTTACTTTTTTTAAAATGACTGTAATTTCAAGACGAGCGTTTTAAATAAGGAAGTTTACCTGCCGCATCCTTTAATATAAAAATTATATCCTATAATATTTGCTTTGAATAATAATGACATATGCATCAAAAATTTTCATAATCAAAACGCCATAAAATACACGTTGAAGATCAATCGATAAACAAGACTTATATCGCGCGTAATGGGTCTCCTTATAGGACTTCATTTTCAGCTTTGGGTCGTTAAAAACGAACTTAAGTTTCAAGTCGTTATCGTAAATCGCCATTAGTCGTCGGGTGTTTTCTAGTGGAGCAGAACGACATATATCAGTGACAGTTTCCTCTGGAAAATGAGATAATTTCCACAAGTCGGCCGGAAGGAATCCTTGTCAGTGGACCTCTTCATCACGAAACTCCTACCGCGTCAAAGAGCTTCATATTTATAAAATACGTCCACAAAAACTCCAAGTGCTGACATTAAGCGAGTTTGGGACATACCATCGCATTTATATCTTTTTATATTTAATACTTTAGCGCTCCAGATAAGGACGTTCGACCCACATTTGCTAAATGTCAACATACATACTCGATATCCTCTCGAACTGCGATCAAATCATGTAGATATTTTTAAAAAATCATCACTTATGGACAGCTTATTTACTTTGGATGATAAAATTTTTAAAAATCCTACCTGAATACTTATAAATCCTGAAAAAATGCTGTGATCTATTATAAAATTGCATTATATATTGATAAAAATATTTATATAAATTCATGTTGAGGATTTATTCCCGACTTATTGAGTTTTAATAGATGCCTTATGACGTCTTTGTCTTTTCACATATACGCCATGATCGATGAATAGGGTTGGTTTCGTTTCTCTTTTCTCATTACATAAATATTATCACCGCAGGGATCTGCTACCGAAATTGGTATCAACAAAAATAACGTAGAATCATCATGATATTATGATTTGCGATTCGCCCGAGATATTGATGCCATATGAGTCCAGATTGGATATTTTTCTTAATAAGAATTTCATGGATTTGTGTGTGGGCATCTAAGATAATATGCTGTTGTGTTTGTTGGAATGAAATTGTTTTATTTGACTTCTCCGTGGTTTTGCTCTGTATATAGATATTTTTTGCTTTCAGCGACATTTTTAATAGTGTATGGATTTACTTCATCTAAGAGCTGAAGTTTACCTCGCTTAGAGTTTAAGGCTTTAAGATCCTTTCAGCATTTCTTCATTTATGAGCTCAAAAGCTATTTTAAGTACAGTCCATTGACTAGTGCTGCAACTTTAGAACTGTTAAATCGATATTCTTGGTTTTATGCGTCATTTTATTGGCGACTCCGGTTGGACTTTGCTATTGTGGCGCGTGGTGCCTACAAGTCTTTTCACTTAATATTTTCCAGCTAACTGTAGTTTTTCCGCATTTTCTTGTTTACAATCCCGTATTTATAAGATGGTGTCCCGAACCGTAACCGTTAAAGTACCGTAACCCCCAACACTAATGACCCGAATGGCGTTCGCCGAAACGAGCTTCTTCATGGGAGCTTTTAAGCTCTATTATTATATGACCGACGTCGGCGAGTCGAACGGATAAACAAATATATTACGGGAATCGAAACAATACGGGAATCCTGTTTGTAGTCGTATATAATAGGAAATGTTTATTGAAAGTTCCGCATCGGAGACTTAGTTCTTATTCACTGAGTTTCCGGTGGAACTTTTAGTACCCAGCATGACAGTGTCGCAATATTTCATCCTGACAATATCGCCTTTTGTGATATTCCATTTTGAGACCTTTCTATTTATATTCCTAAAGCCGACGATTACAAAAATATCTCCAAATGAAATAAACTAAATATAGCCCATTAAATCCCTGATTAAATCCATTCACATATGTAAAACGCCTTTATATCAAACCACAGGCATTGATTTACACAGGTTAAATTTGAATACACATAACCATTGATCAATTCAATTTATATTCAACATTTAGACTCAAAAATATATCCCCCAAAGAAAACACCAAAATCCCAATTATTTACAAATTTATAGCAATTTTTGCAACACGGTTGACATTATATCTCAAGTTTTAATGAATTGATTTACTTTAAATTTGGCATAAATCTTTTATATACAACCTTCTATTGTTGCTACCAGATTTGTGTCAATATTTTATTTTTAACAATTTTAAAAAGAATTAAAACTGTGAAAAAGGATCTAAATATGACTTTTTTTAAAAAAAATCACCATTTTGTGAAAATAAAATAATTATTTTTCTTTGCGATAGAAACTATAGCAAGATTTGTAATAATTAAGAATATTTTTAATTTTTTAAATTTTAGATAGCTAAAAGGGTTGTAATCATGTCAACCATCGTGGTTTTTTTACCCCTTACACTTTTTAATTTAATTATTTTTTTCTATTATTATTTTTTATATATTCTAGAAATGTCTATAAATATTTGGTTATAAAATTTATACTAAAAACATTTTTTATTGATTTTTTATCGAACTTTAAAAACACCCAAAATCCAACCGATTCCAAATGGAATCATTTTTTGCAAATTAAAAATAAGGATACCATAATATTCGTATACAGATTGATTTATATAATTACAAATATCCCTTATATTGCATTAATATAGTGTTTATAACACATTCCAGTCCGCTGTGCATAAAATGTTGCCAGGTCAACCAGCAATCGAATTAAAACTATTTTTTTCAGACATATTTACAAACATTTACTGGATACATAAATATAAAAATGATTGTTAATCTGTGGTGCGCACATAATCTTGATAAAATATAGAATGCAATAAACCCATTGTACAGGGGGTGACAGGGAAACTAACTTATTTTAAAAATTAATAACATAAACATTATAGGAAATAATTTGGATTTATTTATTTATTAGTGGAAAAAACATTTTTAAATTCGTCAAAGCTCAAATTAAAAAAAGCTCTTTGTATGAAAGCACCAACGAAAATGTCGCGCAAAACGAGCATTTTTAAGTAAGCGGACCGAAATGTTTTAAAATGTATTTAAATATACGAATATTATGCAACATAATTGTCCTAAATATTAAGTCAAAGAGTATATACAGGTATTATAATAAAATGATCAACCGTTACACGTTAAATCCCTCGGGGAAAATATTTTCTCCGTTTATTAAATCCGTAAAATACCGAGAGCTTTTGAAAGTAGGTTGCCCTAAGCTTTTTTTTCATAAAGCTGCATAATGGATAATAGCTTGGAATGCATTCATTATCTTCGGGGCATTCACGAGCAATGACGCCGTGCAATTGTTCTTCTGGAGAACAAAACAATGAGGCTCCTTGAAAGCTCATCTGCTCCAGGAGGCTCCTTTGGAAAAGCTTCAGAGATCTGTTAAGCCCCTGCATTATTACCACGAAGCACAAGCCAAACAGAAAGCTCATCTTACATTCATTCAAACAGACAGCAACGTCTGGACGAAACCAAACAAAGTGATCAATTCTTACTTTAATAAAACCATCATTATAAAATATGTTCCCCCGCATAAAACACAATTCGTAGTATGGATACAATCAATAGTTGCTATAATAAGAATTCAAATGTGTATACCATATTAACGTAATTAAAACCGAAGGATGTATTTTGGCATTATACAAATTTTCGGATGATGGATGGAATAAGATCGAATTTAAAACATAAATTTAATAATAGCATTACGAAGGGTCTATGCATAGGCGATAAAAATTGAGTTTATAGTTGAACGACAATATATTTTTATATGTACACATAACATATGTGGATAAGATCCATCTTGTTTAATGCTAATGTGATTCAAAAACTATTACTGACCGAAAAAATTGATATTAATGGACTTTTAATAATGAAATTTGAGTCCAAATCTGAATTGTGAAAAAACATTTCGGGATATTTTTTTGCCTTTTTGTCTTGATTTTATTAAGTTAAAATAGTGAGAAATTCATCCATTTATTAACCAATATAAATTTTCTACCCCTGGTGAAATGGTCTATGTCTGATAATGGGTATTTTGTATTTTAAAAATGTTTTTGCTGCACATATCCATCTTTGGAATCTTCAAAATATTTTCATATGAAATGACCGTTTTTTCCCTTATTAATGTTATTATTTTTTGCTTGTGTTAAATCGATCTTTAAGAAATCTTATTGCTGATTTTATTAAAATACTTTTGAATGCAGTCTATATTGGCCGGATACCAAAAAGACTAGTCGCGATATAAAATTATTCTCCAATCGTTGAATTACATATTCTCGTCATCGAATAAGAGTTCCTATTCATTTCCCCACATTTTCCATTCAATTGCTCGCGAGCAGTATGCACTCTGGAAAAAGACAAAAACGATGGTTGAGATACGGCAAATTGATTCCATACAAGAAGAATGGAAACCCACACGATGGGACAATAACATTACATACATCAACTCCAATAAGTGCGCTCTCGAATGAATATATCTGAATAATGCTCCCGTTACGAGCAGCGGGAAGAAGACGTGACAAATCATACTGAGAGAATTGAATCCGGGAGCGCTGCATCTCGTGGGGTATAAAAGTGCCCCCAACCCATATTTACGAGCTAAAAACAGCGTTTATCGTATAAAAGTTTACGACCACGGAGACCAACGACAGATAGGGACGCTTTTTTAAAGCTCGCGTGTACTTTTTACTGATGCAGTGTTTAATAAGTTTGACAAGTCTTTTTAAGCACATGATAAAAATATACAAACTCGACTGAATTTAGCAAAAAATGCTTGTATTGCAAGAAATATTGTTGTCATTCGCTTTAAGCGCTGCAATCTAATGTACCAAAATTATGCATATTTATTATATTTTAAACAAATACGAAAGCTTGAATAAATTCTTGAAACGAAGTCTCTCTGTAATCAATGAACTAATTCCTGGATGCTTTTTATGATATTTTGGACTTTCCACTCAGACTAATCAGATCCAAATTTTGCTATGATTTTCTGACTGATGACTATCGTTAACAATAATTTAAAATCAATGATAATTTCGCTATTTATTCATAAACTCGACCATAATGAAAAGTTATTATAAATGCATAAAAGCAAAAAAGCGCCAGATCAAGTGTTACTAATTTGAAATACTATAATAAATTCACGTACTTGATAAAAATGTCTCAAATTATTAATAGATACATGATATGAATCATATGGAGATGTATTTGGAGCATTGGTGATATATTTTTGAACATGACCCAACATACTCTCCGTTTAATTACGACCACTCGTTGCTCAGAACGGTTGATTAATGATTCATTCAATCGAAAATTATTTTTGGCTTATCAATCATTAATTAATGTATTAAATAGATATTTCGCTTGTACTCGTTGATTTGGCGGATGAGTTATATAAAATTATCGCCTTTTAAGGGATAACATGAGTTTCAAAGCGTAAAATGAGACATATTTTCTCCATTTTTTTTCGTTATTATAAAATAAATATTTTATTCAAATTTTAAATTATATGAAAGAGCAACGTTTAAACAGTGTTTTATAAAATTTTCATTTAAAATTTTTGAAAATCCAATCGTTGAGACTTGGTTTTTGGAGACCCCAGAACAAGGCAGTATTGCAAAAAATATGAGCGTCGTTCAAGGTTTTAATTTAGACCTTTAAAATTCGGCCATAAAGCTGAAGGGGTGTAAACGAGCTTTATTTTATAAAACGAAATGTTTTATCACCCCTTTCAACATGATAATTTTCAACAACACAAAGATAAGTTCCCCTTTATAAACTCGTTGTACATTTAACAACATAAATAATTCAACATTTTTAATCAATTATCCGCGATCTATTTATACAAACAATGCCCGGACAATTTCTTACTTGGCAAATATTTAAATTCGTTCGCTCAAACGAACACAGCCAGCCATTGTATATCAACTGAATCGAAATTGGCTTTAACTATTTAATATTAATTCGTAACAGAATACTTTTGTATCGAAATGTCAGACATTCTCGAAAATATAAACTTCGTCATTATCTCAGATTTCCGTATTGAAATTGAATGAAAACGACGGAGAGTCGAATGGCTGAATGGAATGGAGCTTAAATGGAACGAGGCATTTTTACATCAGTCAATCTTCGATCAAATTCCTGTATAAATATAATAGAAGGCAATCCTCTTAGCGAATCATAATGTCATTTTGCCATCCATCATAAACATCCTCATAAATCCATATGCGTCCATCTCGATGAATAATCGTCCATAAATTTTATCAAAGATTGCATGGGCATCAACGTGACGACATTTGACATATTTAATATATATTTCATGCGGCTTAACCACCCCTTAAAGCGGAATAAACTCGTGTTCTCAAAGACTCAAAGTCAAAGAAGCGTGGATAGTCGTCATTTAAATGGAGATGTCGTCGTTAAAAAGGATTTTTTACGAGTGGGCATTAAATTTGACCGCAATAACCGGGCTTTACGCCCCTCTCACTGTCTTTCGCCGGATAAAAAATAAGCACCCCACAATGGGGATGTTAGATGACAAAGTTCAACTCGGTGCTAATTTTAATACATTTTTATCACTACGACGCTTTTATTTGCCACTCAAGCGTCGTATATAACATGAGAAATGTCATGAGATGATGTTAGATTTACTACGGCCGAGAGAAAAAAACGGAGAAGCCTATAAAAAGACTTAAAAATTAAGAAGCTTTATCAGCGTAGGACTTAAATGTGGGCGTAAGGCACTAAATAATTTACAAATTCAAGAATCGAACACCCATTTAAAGCTATTTGGGAGCGAATTAATACCACCGTCCGTACAAATCATGACTGTAATATCAATTTGAATGTATAATTTCATTGCGAGTGTACCCTCAATTATGCGAACTTAAATTGAATACCTGATTAATGAATCAATTTTATAAAGCTGGGTGGACATGCTATTCACGCTATACATATGGTGATCATGTCTTTTATAATATTTTCATTTAATAAGAAAGTGGTCCCCATTTAAATTGCCATTTTTAATATAGGTTCATTCAATAAGGATGCTCAATTTTAAAATGTATATAAAACAAATTATGTGTAAGATATTGACTCAATCTTTATTGTGTTATACGTATTTGGTTTGTTAACGAGTGCAAGTGGCCATTGCTTATGTAAAAGACACAGCAAACGCTATAGGAAAACACTCTATAAAAATGGACGCTATAGGAAGATTGATTGTATTTATTTATATACTATAAATATTAACAATAAATTTAAATGCTGTTTAATACTACTTGAATTAAGGGGGACAATCCCTTTAGACGCTCGAAAATGAGTCGTTTTTCATGATTTTTTTTAATGAGGATAAAATAATCGTATCATTTTAGATTTTTGACAATATTTTACTATAATCTTAAAGTGCTAATTCATTTTATTTTTTTAAAAACAGAAAACAAAATGGCGGAGTTATAAGGTATTCCATTAAGCGCCTTTTCTCGTGATATCAAACGGCTCGCCATTTGTCGAAAGGTTTCCTGTTGAACTGAAATCAAAAATGGAAATATTTTTTGATTTTTAATATGTGTAGGCTGTCAACTAAGCTATTAAAATTTAAAAAAATATAAAATTAAAAAATTAGTAGGCTTTTTAGTTAAATTTTCATATTTTTTACCATTATCTTGACAATTTTTACCCCAAAAAAATGATTTATTTACGCTAAAGCCTTAAAAAATTAGCTTAGTTGACTAGATAATATTATAATGAGAAACATCTTAAAATTTCAATCAGATCGATCAATAACTTATTAAGCTACAACTGGCGAACATTTTGAAAATGCAGTTTCGAAATAATCTCATTTAAAGTTTCAATGCGATAAAACTATCAATTTTAGTGACTTATCGATCAACCAATGATCCCAGGTGCATATAATAGATCTTCAGCTTTCTCAAAAAGTTTATTATCTTCGACTAACTGTTGTTTTTGAGCTATACGAGCTGCTTTTATCTCAGAAAGACTCTTACTGTTCTACCTCGCTATCCGCGCTTCATCGGTATTTTCAGCAAATTCTTTACAGTAGGTGCCAATAATTATATTTAATGTATTCATCATCTTCAAAATGAATCTATAGTCGTTATTAAATATCCCAGAAGCAATGTATGTTAATATTTCAATGATTTTTATACCAGAATGCAGGAGCTTTAGAGCCAGTCGTCAAACCGTCAAGTTAAAGCATTCATTAGCGTTTTGGTTATGGCCACCCAAGCATCTTTGAAGTAATTCATCCTTGGATAAATCTTTATAAATTGATAAGAGATGCTGTTTTATCTTTTGGCCAAGAAATGGAGTCAAATCTGCAAGCTTTGGATATTTTTTAAAGCAATGATTTTCTTCCATTTTCACCAGCTTTTGACTCCAGTAGGGTTCCGAAAAATAAACTTAAATATCATGAAACTCCATATTTATAACACTGCACATCCACTGGAATATTCGAATCAAAAGACATTATGAAAAGTCATACAGTTCATTTGAGCGATTCGATTAAGATATCCAAATCTTTCGCGTCCATAAAGAGCCGTTTAATTCGAATCGCGATTCGAATGTCTAATCAGGATATTTCATCCTGCGTAAGGCTGTAAATTTCCAGTCTTTAATACTCAATTTTATTATCCGATTATGCCAAATTTGATCTTAAAAATGCAATCAACTAATTTCTGCATGCGCACATACAGCTTACTCGATTCAATTATATTATACAAATTTGTATTGTGCAACATATCTTCATAAATTGCTCCGGCTTCCAGATAATAATTCCAGAGATTCACCCTAATAAATATGATTACAGCAGGCAAATACCTACTCTTTGTATGTACATATCTTGGATGGAATTCTATTTAATTCAAGGGGTCTAATGAACTCTTTGCGAAATTGTGGCAAAAATCTAATTATTTTACATCAAGTATTATTTCTTTAAAATCGTAATTTAATTGAATTTAATTTAACATCCATCAAATACATAAATCTGAAAATTATAAATCTGATACTTAAAATTGTGGTTTTGTTCAGTATTATGAAGATTTCTCGAATTTATTCTTGTAAGACGTCAAGAAAATTTATGATCTGAATCAGATGCATGATTCGAAAAGCGTGATCATTAATCACATCACAATAATTTCGTAAGTAAATATAGATTTCGAATTTGGGTAGCCGCTTTCTCCTGCGGTTGTAATCCAAGTCAGAAGCAATGAATTAAATTTAATTAAGGCCGACGAAAAATATACACAACACATATTGTGAATTTGGATGTAAAATCATATTAAAGGGGTTGCGAAATACATAATTTAGATTCATTAGGACCCCATTGAAAGTCGAGAGCGAAAATTCTTCGAAGAGGTATCGAGTATAAATAGCTCCGGATCAAAAAGGTACAATGAATAATACATACAATGAATTTTTGATAGTCGATTTATGGCTAATACTTCCAAATGGGATGCGTTATTATAAATGCAAAAAATTTATAAAAGGTTTCGTACGTGGTCAATCGTCGATATCTTTCAAATATTATAAAAAAACGTTTTTATTGGCATTATTGGCAGCGTTTTGGAATTATTTCGAATGTATTTTTGTGCTAAAATGGTATTTTTTGTATGGGACGTATTTGAGATTCATATGGGCGTATTTCCTTTTTACTTCTGTACTAAGAGGCATAGAACGTTTTAATTAAATGTACCTCATTTAATTAAATACACATTGCGAAAGCTCTTGCCATTTTCGAGAGAAAGGGAAACGACTCCCACACTCCTTGCAAAATCGTCACATCTAAAGGATTTCATTGAAAATCTATTATCCTACCGCCAGGAAGAACTGGTCGTAATCAAATTAACCGTCCGATTTCTATCGCCTATAACACCCATACTAATACAACAATTTACATTATTTTATACAAGATTCAATCCGGAGGAAATGCTGCGAGTTTGCTGTGATTCAATAAAATCGAAGATGGCAAATAAACGCTCCAGGAATGAATACTGGGATCCGTTGGAGATCTGTTTGTCAGCCAGTATTTACCGTTCTTCAATCCGACAGATCCTTACGGAATGCACTCAGGATGTCTTTCAATCTTTTATCCCATGTCCAACATTGGTTTGAGATCTAGACCGTAATTACTTTCCTACATGTCAGACGTATTTTATTTCATCGTCCTATTATAAGCACATGTTGCAATAATGCCAGACTGGATGGCAATTTCATAATAAAAGACATCTACAACAAGTCTCTCGTATGATATTTGGAAGACGCAAATGTTCATAATGTCGCATTTTATAATTTACAACTGTGGCATATTAAAAGACATCTACATCTACAACTACCACGTCTAGTGTTTGTTCAATCTCGATTGTATTTATTCTGAATTTGGTATTGAATCACTCGAAGCGGCACCAAATTCGAAAACCCGATATGAAACATTATTCATTTTCCAATGAAAACCACTTTGAAATTTCCTCGTTAATGTAATCAATGGAAGTTCTCGAGTTCGTCTTCGAGTTCATCGTTAAATTATTTTTATTTATATTTTTCTTTTATGTCTAAGTAGTCAACTAAGCTGTAAAAATTTTAAACGTATAAAATTAAAAAGCTTTTTAGTTAAACTTTCATATTCTTTACCATTTTCACACATTGTTCAATGCTATGACTTTTTATAATAATTTGCCATACATTATTAAATCATTTATAATAAATTTAATAGATTTTTCTTTAATAACATGGCCGCCATAATCTAACAAATTTTGATCGTCTGTATTGAAATACCCTATATAATTATGATTTAATATTTTATAAAAATCTGAACCATATTTTGCATGATTTAAATTAAGCCATCAATGGTAAACACATATTGCTTAATGAATGTCGTTTAATCTTTAGCATTAAACATAAGAATGAATACAAATCATAAGTGTATTATGTAAGAACGTTAGTTTTAATGCCTAAATTACACCGCAGCAACTTAAAGCTCATAGTAATTAACATTAAGCACCCGTGAGCTTATTATACGCGTACAAACGAACAGAGCTTACCTACTTTCTGAGGTTTGTTGAATCTATCTTTGTCTTGGAGCTGTGCCGAAGTTTGGGAACCTGCTGTCATGGTCACGTGTCACAGGAAAACAGGCATCTTCCTTAATTGGTTCGTAATTGTCATTGGATTAGTTCAGCCCCGAACCGAGTCCCTGACGAATGACGAGCATACGACGGTGAACTTGTTCTGCTCCAAACCAGATTGCATTAGGGTTTGCTGTCTATCTTGATTTAGGGGAAGAAAATAAATAAAGCGGGAGCGATAGAAAATTGCGTGTCTTCTTCTGGGGGTGGGCGGGAAGGGCAAACATTCATCTTGTGATTGCCGGACATCGGGATGTTCCAAAAATAAATCGATCCGATGGAGTGCTCCGAAGACATGCCCGCGATATATTAGGGCGTATCACATGAACGTTCGAAATTTTGTAGGCGAGAATTAAAACGTCATAGCTTTTACAAAATATAATAAATTCAATCAATGAAAAATTCAAAATTCTTTAAAAAAAACCTAGATGTATTAAATTCTCATGATTTAAAGTATTTTATTTTGAAAAAGTATCCGCAATTTATAAGGTCCAACATGTTTTTGAATCTCCATTATATAGAAAACATGAGCTTTTTGAATGCATTGAAAGCTTTGGTTCTTCAGTTTGTCTTGGAGATTCATCGGCATTCAACCCCTGTTCAGATATTTTCCTGTTGTCGTATAAAACCCATTTTCAGAAGTAATCATGCGAATTAAAATCAATTAATTAGCTTCAACTGTGGTTTAAAATTCTTCATCATTAACAATGGCTTTAGGTCTTCCTCAAATTCTAACCCATATAATAAAAAGTAGCAGAAGTCTTTGTTGATGCATGAAAGTCATTGAAAGTAATGGAAATATCATCAACAACTCCATATTTAAAATACTATATTAACCCTTTACACTGGAGAGGTGACTATCACTCACCATATGATTTGGTGCCACAGTTCGAGAGGTGACTCTCGCTCACCACTCGGTTTGATGCAGAAACTCGATGCACGGCAATAAATATTCACGTTTAGTTCCTTTGAAGCGGGTCCCTATGTTTTTTTGTATAATCTTATAGAATGTAATATGACACCCCTCTAAATAGGCTTGTTTTATAAAATATCACACACTGTAAAATTACAGAGACTGACATTTAATAAATTATATTCACAAAGGAGTAAAGATATATAAAATGTTAAAATATAAAAGTTGTATACATTAACTTGTTTTATATATTTTAAATTAGGTGTAAGAAATTCGCCAAAAGTGCTACGAAACGTCTTGAGTGCAAAGGGTTAACTTTTTTAATCACGGTCGATCTTTGACTAACTGAAACTCCGAATCTCCATGTGTAACTATGTAACATATCAATAATAAATCCTTTATAATACGCATTATTTATATATATGTTATCCATCTATCGTTTGTGATTCCGTGGAAACGCTCCAAAAATAAAAATATCGTCAAAGATAATTAACAATCGAGATGCAACGCACTTTTCATACATACATATTATTCTAATTTGGTTAAAAATAAATTTTTATATTTGATCATTTAAACGCCAGCGACTCACAGGTGAGTCGCTATATTTTTTCGTAGATTTTTTTAAATTTAATATATAAAAATGAATTGGGTTTTGTTCGTTCGAAATGCGCTGCAATATCGTTCATCAAATTGCAATAAAGCTTTGTCCACTTATTGCTAAGAATTGCGCGAGTAACATAGGCATAGTCTAATTTATAAAAATTAATGTTTGTTTGTCCGTATTTAATGCGCTGCCATACCGTTCATTCGATTGCAATAAAACTTTGCCAACTTATTGTTTGCACTTTTTCAAATAATATAAGTATAGTATAATTAACTAATGTTTGTTGATATTTATAATAAAACCAACGATATTTTTAGAATTATTACTTCTGTGGCGGCAACGCGCTGAATATCGGCTAGTATCTAAATATTATTATGTTATCTTTGTTACATAATTAATCTATTTTGGAATGTATTAGTCAGAATATTTTGTATAAAACTGTTCTTATTACGAGTAGTATTATTCATTAATTGGGACAATTTTATTGGCGCGTATATAATATCAATAAAGAATTTAAATGCTAACCCCGAACAAGAAATTCTTATACCCTGTAAATAATCCCGCAGGACATCATGTGGTATTCATGCATATTCTAGGACACATAGTTAAACAATAAATTATACAAGTCAAACAACTTTTTGCGCAATTCCTAATATCTCTAAATTTGCTGGCAGTTAAGAGGTTAAAAAGGCATTTACTTTCATGGAATTCAATTTGTTGAACGTTATGTTTATAATAAAAGAAGATATTTGCAATTATTCTCATATTTGCATGCGAAATTCATGATAAATTGATTGTCTGCTCGGTGTCGTCGTGGTTAGAGCTCCATTATCCGAACTATAAAAAGCTTTATTAGATATTAAAATACATCGTCAATCTTCTTAATGTCGCTCATTTAACCGGCTACTATCTTTTATCGTCAATGCCTTGATATAAAAAGATTTATCAAGCGATTACCAGCCTTAACTTCTTTAACGCGATACTAAATCACAAGCTCGATTCAATATCCAAATAGATTGACTCGTTTCAAATACGATGAGGATATATTGTCGAGTTCTATTCTTGCAATTGTTAGAGTTCCAATTAGCACGCGGATATAATGGCAGAACAACAAGCACAACTTGAGCGTAATGAGCTGTAACAACCGGTGGGCGACATGAATTTAAGCTACAAGTTTCTGTTTGCATGGACGTCCTTTAAATTTCACATATGCTCAACTACCCCCAAGACAATAGACAAACTTTGCTGCCAGGATGTCTCTGCAAATTTATAGCTGCACACATGCTGTCGGGTGCCGAGTGAAAATGTCATTTCGATCGGTTTTTAGCGAACGTCGCGGCAAAGAAGTCTTGTTCACAATGGCGAACTGATGATGCGGGCTAACTTATCGAGTCAAAAAGGAAATAAGCTCTGAAAGCCTTATCTTATTTGCTGCGAGCTAAACTTTGGGCAGGAAATGGAATCCGAAGTATCTGAGTGAACTTTGTTTGAACTATTCTTCGCGCGCTCTCTCTTGTAAATACGACGACGAACAATGTCGACACCTATTCCGCGTCCTTTTAAAACCCCTTATCAAGAATTGTAAAAAGGATGTTTCCAGCCGAATATACACATCTTCATCCGAAACAATGCGATAATTTTAAACACCCTTTATGTTGAACGATATCATCCCCAAACACCAAAATTGAACTTTGATCGAATCCACATCATTATATTAAAACCGGGACTAAGCGATTTTTGCGTCATTTATCAATGCATTTACATCAGATTCTGGTTAATCGGGGGCTTTATCCCAATTAAAAGTTTGTACTGAGCGCTATTTTTATCAATAAGCTTGATGTAACGAAGGGCAAATACAAATTTGGATCTAAAAAGGTCATAGTTACATTTCATTTATACTGAAAACATACATAATTTACATACAATTTTTTTTAAATCAATTTAAATCAAAAATAAAACTCTAGTACACTAGATTTTTATTAGATAAACGCCCAATTTAATATAATATTCAAATAAAAAATAATATTAGTTTGTTCGTATGTAATGCGCTGCTATACTGTTCATTAAATTACAATAAAACCTTGTGCATTTATTGCTAAGAATTGCGCGAGTAACACAGGCATATTCTAATATATAAAAATCAATGTTTGTTTGTCCATATTTAATGCGCTTCTATACTCTTTATCCGATTGCGATACATCTTTGTCAAGATAATGTTTACACTTGCGGGAATAACATACATATAGTAAAAATATTGTATGGATGTTGGCGCATATTAATCTGGTGAAATGAAGTTTGGGCTGCGGGGATGGAGAGAGAAAGGATGTGCTTGATGTATTAATATGTCTTTTTAACATTTGACCTAATTTTTTTATCGTCGTAGTCACTATAACTATTTTAATATAAAAATATACAAGATGCGGCAGGAAAACTACCTGATTTTAAAAATTAATAACACAAACAATATAGAAGATATCAGTTTAATTTTTATTCCATCTTATATAACGACATTTAAAGTTTTTTATCCTGGTCAAGACATTTAAATAATCGAGTTTTAAAGCTTCCAATCAGAATGCGGCAGGGAAACTTCCTTTTTTTCGCTTCTCCATAACATGAAAAAATAATTGAACTGATATCCGCTATACTGTTTGTACCATTATTTTTTTAAATCAGGTAGTTTCCGTGCCGCACCCTGTATTTGTTATAGATTATATTAAGCAATTTTAAATTTAAGCAGAAAAATGTAACATTGACTTCCAATTTTAAAACTTCCATCGACCCCCAAGAGATTCACTTGTATTCCATTGGAAACCCCTGAATTAAATCAAAACGTGAAATATTTTAATTTAATTTTTTAAGAATAAAAATATTTACGTGGTGATTTTCTATCGTTTTTCAATGAGATTTTTGTTATTCAATCACTCAAAGCTAGCCCTGCCCAACTATATAAATTTACAAAAACAACTCCAAATTTATTGAAATAATGCAAACTTCTACTTATATTAAATTTGAACGTAATCTTTATAATAAGAGTTCAAAAGCTAATATCTTATAGCAATACTTTCGCATCAGGAATTTGTATACCGAAGCAGATAGTTGATGCGGGCGGTGGCATATCTTAATGCGTATATGTTAAGTCGTTCCATAAGATGTCCTATAACTTAACAAATATTTAAAATATAATATTTTAATGCGAATTAAATCGATTTGATTGACTTTGGCACACTATAAATGTGTCAACAGATATACCGTATTTATACGAATTATCATTTGTGTTTAAATTAATTCATCGAATATGCGCTTGAAAATTTACATACTTTTCGGCGGAAAGTTTATTCGACAAACTACTTCAAAGAAAAATCATGATAGATAGAATTTAAAGGCATTTTTTCATGAAACTTTCGATAAAGTTGCGAATTGTAAGCAGTTGTTAGAGCACGACTCCGACGCTTTTAACAATCGCGGTTTTTTGTTATTATAAAACGCATAATACCAAGAAACTTTTCATTCTTGCTCGCTTCCTCTCAGAGTCTTTGAGTTTTAATAACGCGTTCGTGTTTTTTGCGTTCGCAGCATTTCTATGGCATTTAAACAAAGCGAAAATTCACATAATGTGTAATATGAAAATGAACATAATGTGAATTAATAAATTTTAATTAATGTTTTTATTAACGTAGGTAAGGACACTTTTTGTCCTCGGGGGTGATACGGTTTTAATCTTGCTCCACGGGAATCATTTTCGTAATTTTCAGTCAAACAAAAGGGGGAACGTTAGCCTTTTGAAGTGCGTGGCTTCATTCTTGTTCTTTTTTGTTTGAACAATAAGGTAAAATTTCTTTATGATAAAAATATTTCAAAGAGGTGAGCAAACATCCCTCTGCGGTCCTGATGCAGCTCACAGATCCTTTTGGCGTCGCAAAACGCGAACATCAAATCCTTTGAGGAATATTTACCTACACATTTTTGCCAATTTCATTTCGCGCCGGCCAATTTCGGCGCTTAAAGGGAGCCAAATCGACCGTGTCCTTTTCATTGCGATCCGTGTTTCTCAAATTAAATTATGATTATTAAAATAATAAGGTTAATGAGCGTCGGGGGGTTGTTTCGTGTCCATAAGTGAGTATAATTGGGGGGATGAAAATAAACGCGTGGGTCGCGGCACAAAGCGATACACCCTTTGAGCAATTAATAGCGACTTAGTGCGAATATTTTTTGTTCCCTTTGACGGTCGAACTTCATCTTTTGTATGATTATATCGCATTTGTAATTGCCTTTGAGGTTGAAATTTAAAATACGATTTTCGGAAACTATATGACCCTTTAAAAATAGATATTTTTGTATTGATTTCTTCATTTAATTCATACAAAATCATCCAAACAATCTATTGATTGAATAAAAATATAAGAAAATTTTCTTAAATTTTAGATATTCTATGTATTTTTTACCTTGACAAAAAGATAGCCGAATCATTAAAAATGATGAATGATCTTTACAAAGATGTGTTAAACATAATTCATATGTCAGAGCTTAAAAGATGCATCCAGTTCATATAGGACTATACCTAATCATCCCAAAATTATCACAGAAACTCCATTAATTCATTGGTAAAATAACAGCGGATGAATACTTACAGTTCCTTATTTTCAAGACAGGAACATATTGAAATTGAATAGGGAAAGTGGATAGCTTATGCTAATTTTAAACGTAAAAAATGGTGACTGTCTTTAAAATATATATCCGTTTCAACCCCTAAACTCGGCTTAATCCCAGGATAGGTTATTTTGTGCTCGGTGAAAAATGCAAAAGACTTGAGCATAAACTCGAATAAAAATATTGAGATTGGATCAATTGAAAAGCGGTCATATCTCATCATGACAATATGACTATAGCACCTTAAATATCCAAGATTTAAATCGGGAATATCTGGAATAATAGCTGTTATTAATTGATCTGACACATATTGATATTCGCTTAATATCAATCGAACATAGAAAAATAACAACCGTCAACATTGTCTTGGTCACTCATTGATTTGAATTATTATTGGTTATATATTATTACATTGGAATTATATAGTTAATATTTGTGTTATTATAAAATTGGTACATAATAATTATTTTAGCATATTTATGTAATAAATTAATTTTGATTCAATAATGAACTAACTTTTATCAACGATTTAAGAGGTAACACTTGATCAGGCGCATTTGTATTGTTATTCACTATTTTCCATTATTTTAGGAGCTATTTTTCTTTTATATAGTGCTAATGACTTGCAAAAATAATAGGCCGTTATCTTCGTATATAATTTTTTGCTATAAAATATTAAAATATTTAGCAATTTTCACAAACTTCAACAATAATCAATTATAATCGATTAAATAGGCTTTATCTTAAAATATATACTGTCATATTTCATCATGACAATACATCCATACTGACATGAATACCCAGGAGCTTTCGGGATTTAAATCGAGAAATTTCGTAACATGTCTATCTATTTTAAAATACCAAATTCGCCTGTCATTGAATCGAATTTAACGGACATATCTGGGTTAATAGCCATTTATTAATAGCGTTTTAACATATCAATAGTTTATTTAGCACATTTTGATATTCGTTAACATCCCGACCATCGATCGAACTGCGTAGAAAAATAACAGCCGTTTAAATTGTTTGTGAACCAGCAGAATTCAGATATATCGATGAATAATATACGTCACATTGACACCGAGTTGACAGCAACCGGTGCCCGCTTAGCTGTCAACTATATTTCACCCAAAGCTCCAACAACGGATCGTTGACAGCACAAACTTCAGCCCACACCTTAATTAATTGAGTGTCGTTCGGAGGCGATCGTAATTTTTATCATCAATATATATCGACGTCATAAGGGAGCAATTTCGACCTTTTTCGGGCCTCAATATTTAATATTTTTAACGCCCGAAGGAGAAAAGGGTTCAAATCTGCACTACGTTCTGAAAATATTTTTATCAAACTATGCTTAAATAAATACATTTAAAAATGTAGTAATTTCGACAACAATTCGGCTCAGTTGTTGTTGAAGAATTTTAAACTTTCAGACGAGCCCGAATCTATTGTTTAAACACCCGAAATCGCTATTAAAGTGAGCTTTTGAACTTATATATTTTTTAAACAAACATCATATAGACAGCTCTCGTATATTTCGCCCCTGGCGATCGCGGAATTCGTTGTAATACGATTTTTACAATGTAATAATTCTACGATCAGTTACATGTTTGTTCATTCATATTACAAATTTCCACTCCCGAAACATACTCCCATAACGCAGAACAAAGTGGGCAATTATTTTTTGTCGAATGTTACCAAAACGAACAATATTTTCCCCTGGTTTATATAATTTTTATTGAATGAATTTGCAAATTTTTATTCCTAGGCTATTTAATATTTCAAATTTCTCACCCCATAAATAAAAAACAATAGCCCGTTGTTATAAAGGTTGTTTATTTCATATTACGATATGAAATTTAAGGGGGTATTCTAGTCTAGAGGGTTAAATTTTAGGGCATTTTTAATAAGAGTAAAAAAACCATGTCTTGTTGTACACGATTTTAACCCTTTTAGTAATTTGAGACAAAATTTAAAGAAAGATTTTTAATTAAAAAAAAAGATATCCCTATAGTTTCTACAGAGTTCTATTTTTTTAAAATGGTTTAAACTAAAATTTTGTCATAAATCTGGTAGAGACAATAGAAAATTGTATATAAAAGGTTCGTAACAAATTTGAAATTAATCAGTTGATTAAAATTTAAGATATTATGTCAACCTTGTTAAAAAATGTAGTTTAAAGATTTGAGTAAAGTTAAGCAAACCGGTTTAGTTTCCGCATCACTAAAATAGCTATAACTCCATAAATAGTTGGAATTTTGGAAATTCCTTTAGAGAATATATTTTTAAAAGTCTTTACTTTGAAAATGTGTAACAAAATGCTACTTTTCGGTCATCTACCATGAAGACTCATATCATTTAAGTAAAATACATTGAAATATATCTTGTGATGATCGATAGATTCTTTATGTATGAAAAAATACATTTTCTTGTCTTTCAAACAGCGTCTATAATACGTCCAAATATTGTTAGCAAATCGTATTACGACATTTGTACAATTTCGCCATCATCCAATACACCGAGATCAATAAAATAAAATCAACTCGAAAGTATTATTGAATGAACCATTACGAACACAGCCACAAAACGTTCCGTCCAAATTTGATCAATACCTTTTCGGAATGAAATGAAGGGTTTTCTCATCCCTTCCGAATGAATTATTTCAATGAATGACGTCCAAAGAAACGCTGATGAACTTCGTATCTTAAATGGAATCGATAAGTTTAAGATAGATACAAAGTTGCTGAATGTCTCGTATATTGAGTGATCGTCGTCGAGTATTTCGAGGCATGGCATTTTACGGTCGCTGCTCGCGAATTCTTTCGCTATTTTAATCCGCGCGAAATTTAGGCACTACGTGCCTTATTTAACACAGGCGCTTCGGGCTGTTGCCGTTTTATTTATTGCACAATCTTGTGATTCTCTAAGATATAAATTAAACATCTCACCCTGGGTCCCGCGCGCCCACAGACCATAAAAAGGCCCAATTTAAACTTTGGCAAAGTTATTTTTTTCATAAGCCATTAAGTGTCCAAATTTCGCTCAAATTATATGGGACGGTGAGCTTTTGCAAATGAAATTTTCGATCGTGCTAATATTGGCAAAGTAGAGGCTCCTCGATTTTGGACTTGGAATTATCGCCGGGGATGATATTTTTTGCTGCGCGATAGTCCACGGAAGTGTTTAAAAGGGTTAACGTCGTTATGCGGTGTCAAAAAAGTGTCGGATTTATGAATTTATAAACTGAAGTTTTTGCCTGAAACTTTGCTGTCGCCTGAAATTAATTTATTATGCGACAACTTTCAAGGAATAGTATTATTTTCATTATATAATTAATAATTCAAATACAGCAATATATATTATTTTAAGCCATAATGTACACAAGGTACACCAGACTAAATATCATCAAATTCAAACCGCTGATAACAGCAAATTTATTTGTAGTTAAACAGTTCAACGAAACCATTGACAATATATTTAGCTGACGAGTCCCAAACCAGTTATTAAAATATTTATACATCATCCGATTATTAATTTTAATAATATTCTCAAACAAACTCCCTGGAAATATATATAAAGTTAAATGCAAAAAATCCCTATGATATTTTATATATAAGTAGAAGAAATTAGCTCTTCGAACCGAAACTGAACCGGTAAAACCGGTATTTGTGCCGGAACGCAAACCGAAATTAAAAACATAAGGGTTCGCAGCTCTGGAATAATTAATTCATGGAGTTTTTAATGATAAACACAAACAAATCAAAACAATGTTTCTTCAAGATGTCTAATATCTCATGAATATCTAATATGTCAATCTTATATGTTTTCTAATGAAAATATCAGTTTACTATTTAATAAATCAATCGTGGTTAGCCAAATGATATTTTTTAATATAACAATTTGAAACACCAACTGACCACAAAAAATGCAAAGAATTGTTTATGTCAAATTTTCGATAACACGATCTTAAATCTCAAATTTACTACTTAAGCCAACGTATATATTATATCGCGCTGGAATATTTTTAGATCAAAACTTTCCATCGAATTTGTATGCAATATGATTATTACCAGATTCAACGCTTTCGCCATTAAGAGGAATTTGGCTGCGGAAAGGACGTCTTCCCGCATCCAAGGCCAACCTACGATTCTCCTCGACTCCCGCCTCCTGCGTGTCACCACCCATTCTGTAACGGTGCACACGCAAGAAGCGATCAGTCGGTAACTGCATGTGCATTATCCCCGCAGTGCCACAGAAGATGGCGCTGTCAAAATAGCACATTGCGCCTGAAGAGAGACGGAAAATGTCGCTGCCAATCTGAAAAATTAAATCTGCTTAGATTAAGAGCGCTATTGTATGGGAATATTAAATCGTCCACGCTACATAAGCATAAATCAAAAATTTACACTGTCATGTTGATGAGTAACAGCGCGTATGTGCGTTCGAATTCGACTGATACAGAAAGAGCATTCTCATACATTGAGTGCGGTGATTAGTGAATCGGAGACAGAGACGCAGAGAATGTCTTGCGTCTCATCATACACACATACATCGATTGCAGCATGGTGCTGTAAAGGCACCCTTACACGTCTAAATATTCTCAACAAAGGGATCCACAGCGCATCATTTTATTATTTTGTCACGTTTCAATTAAATTTCCGAACAATTTTTACAAATGATGATCAGATGACGACAAAATGAACATTAAAATTATAATAGAATTTGTTCACAACCGATTGAAAACCATTAGGTATGGGGTCTTCTTAGATCGTTGATGATCTTTTTATAATTGTAAACAATAGTAAAAAGCCATATAAATCCATTATATTCTTAAAACTTAGCCTGGTACCAAATGTGATTCTATTTGAAATGTTGAAATGAGGCCCAACAATATCAACTGTGTTAGGGTTCATTTATTGATATACACGCTTTATTCACGCTGCGCGATCCCGAGAGAAAAGCGGATTTGTTTAGACGATAAGCGATGAACATACAAATTTAGCATCTATGTTTAACTCAATTTAAATTGACTCACTAATCGAGGGGATAAAAACAAGATTCAGTATTTGACTATAGTAAACCATTGATCCATTTCAATTTGTGTGTATACTAAAATAGTTCTATGGAAAGACTTATTCTGATAAAAATCCATCCAATATATCCAGGAAATGACTTGATTCCGAACCTAATTTTCCATAATCAAACACATTAGAGCCCTTATTTAATGCTTCTACATCTTGATTAAACTTGATATTATTATATAAATAGCCAAATTCACACAAAATTGTCCCTCGAGTTCGGCGAAAATGCATGATATCAGACACAATATATAATATAAAGCCGCCCCTTTCTTTTTTCGCAGACAATTTTTTCTTCGTAACAACTTGTTTCCAATAGCCGCAATAAATTTTATGGCAATTTTACAATTCGTTTTCTTCCCGCAGGAGCGCTTCCTTTGTAGCCCCCGCATATCAATGCGGCGTCGTACTAAATATAAAGCTCTTATTGTGGCATATTAGAGAACAAAAAAGGGGGGACAAAACAACTTTTAGAGCTTTTTACATTCCCTTTATGAATATCGCAAACACGGCACAGTCCTCAACAAAGCCATAATTTTCTCTGTTTTTCCGAGCTCTTTCTCCTGGGAGTGTTCCCTATGAACTACCATAACTCGTTCCCGGGGCATAATACGCGTACATTATACAAAAAAATCCAATTAATTACGCCGAAATTGAATCGTGTTTGTGTAAAATGTAGGAAAACTTCAGACATCCCGGCGAAAGCTTATTCAATTAGTTGAGCACCGTTTTAAAAAATAATACACAATGCCGAAGTTTGATACAAAATCAATTTGTTTGAATTTCACGGTACACGTTACGCTAATTGATTGTAACTCGAGAACTATGTTTTCGAGTGCTTTACATGGCTGCCATAATAGATATATATTTTGCAGTATTAAATTTATAATATTTTAAATTTCACCTAAATATCTCAAAGCTAATTTGACATTCAATTAAGCAACTCGATAACAGATTTGATGTTGAGCCTAAATGCCAAATTATTAGAGAACCGCGATTCATTATCGATTTGCCGTAATATAACTACAATTTTGACTCATTATAAAGAACGTTGGTTAACGTTTATAATAATAGACAATTTGATATAAAATAATCTCCTTTGATAATATTAAAGGCTTCATTAAAACATAGCAATTAAAGCCTTTTCATTTCCTATGTATCTGACTTTAATACATGGTATATAATTTTAGTATCAATTCATTGTATTTTGCGAATGAATTATCAAACGCCTGTTCTATATTTAAATGCGTCTTGATATAGATATATTAAGTGTATCGATAAGTCCTTGCCGATTTTGATAGACGTCTGTTTAAGCTCAGTTTGTGTCCAGATACGACGAAGACAGCATCCATGTAAATTGTTTTTATGTAAGGGTTAAATGTCAAAGTCCGAAACTGATCAACATTCGACATTATATGCTGATCTTCATGCTTTGGTAACATTGAAATATATATTTTCCATAAATCATGTTTTCATATGAAATGTCCGATTTTCGATTAGTAGACATTTGTATAGATAATTATACAAGAGTAATTCAAAAAATCAATAACACTGATAATTGACTAGCAGCTTTGATAAAAAAAAACTTTAACAGAATTATTCAAGAGCCCTACAATACCTTAGAAAATCGGACATTTCATATGAAAATATTACAATTTTTATAAAAAAAATTGATTTGAGATAAGAAATAAATCCCATTTTAAATCACACTGCATGATTAATACTTAGACATGTTTTATAATTAATATGATTATTATTTTTTAGTACTGAGCCTGTATTATTCAATATGACGTCATTGAACGCCCTTATGTAGTAACGTTCTATTTCTAGCCCTCGTCTAATTTTTATGATAAATGCAATTACTATATTAATGAAACTAAATTCGCACCCTCATTGAAAAATCACCAATTTCCCATCGCCTAAAATAGATATTTATACGAAGACCCGAGCAGAAAGACTTCATAAAGGGGCGACCGTTTTTTAATAACTTTCGAAACACAACTTTATCGTTTTTCGATATTAAATTCTTTCGATCGTTAATATCCTCGAGGCGAAAAACTTTTCAAATTTTCAATATCAACCCACATTTTAAATTACAACTACATACTAGACCAAGAAGAAGACTTTAATTGTGTGCAAAAAATATCTCATTTTCCTGTCGACGGGTCGAAGATGGCGATTTATTATATTAATAACAAGGGCGTCAATTGGAGAATTTGAGGAAAATTTTCAAGAAATAAGCTTAAGGCCTTGAGGCCATGTTAAATTCTCTAAAATATCGGATAATTCAACACACGGGGTTAATTTTGTCTAAAGATACTATTTAGAAAATGCGTGACGGCGCTTTAACAATAATAAATTCCGCGAAAATATTTATTTTTGACCTTTTAAATAGCAAGCCTTTGATGATAATTATCAGATAAGTATGGGCTTAATTTAAAGATTTAAATCTTAAAAATACTATAGCAATCTGAATCATTTTTAGCTTGAATTTTTAATTTAATGATTGATGAATATCTTGGAATTTGTCCATCATATCTCTTTAATAGTTGCATGACTATTGACCACAGGTTGTTTTAGAACTGAATCCAAAAATTGATTAAGGTAATTGATTGCTAACTCAATCATCTTGGGTTAACAAAAAGATAACGCTGTGTTTGTGTAATATATAATAAAATAGGCAAACCACCGGTGTAGTGGTTGCTTTATGATACATATAGACACACACAAAACTGTCGGTTAGAGTTTCACTTTTCGTAACGTTCAAACCATTTTAATCTGCCGCAACATTTGAAATTTCACTTCAAAAATAAATAATTTACAATAAGAACTTAATAGTTTGTAGAATCTTCACTTTTTACATCGATGCCGCTACACAATCGATAGTGTGATCACAAATATTCTATTGATCTCAATGTATTTTTCGACATTACCGCCTAAGACTCGGATACTTTCAAGTCTATAGAATTCAAATCTAATGAATTTAAAATGGAAAGATTAAAAGTATCATATTTCTACGTTTCTGGATATCAAATTTGCTTTAGTCTTAAAATCCGATAATGAATATAACACCATAACAAATAGAATATGGAGACCAAAAACATTTTGTCTTGGAAGATATTCATTTTCATGGGATTTGATCAATGATTTACTCGTTATTTAATTTTATATTATTCATTTTAGCATTTTTATTCAATAAACCAACGATTGTTTAAAAATGAACGAGCTGTTATCAATGCTTTGAGGTCTACAATGGATTGACATTGATAACACTTGATCTGGCGCATAATGGATTGTTGCTGCATTCATTAGTTTCTCATTGTTCTGAGAGCTATTTTTCTTTTGTACAATGTTAACGATGTGCAAAAATAATTGGATGCTATTGTAGTTTACATTGTTATGCTATGATGTTATAAAATATATGAAAACTCTTCATTTATCCAGCAATTTGAAGATGATTTTGTATATAAGCATTTTAAAAATAATGCTTAAATGTATACATTTTGACTAATAAAGGTCAACAGATTATGATGGCAAAAAGTCAGCAGTATCTTTGACTTAAACCCTTTGTTGACTAAACGTCGATCTCTTCAATCTACTTATGCTCATATAAATAGAGGGACAAATCCGACCTTTTTGTACTATATTAAACCTATGACCTTATGTGTAATCCTGCGGCTTTATTATAATAATAAATAACAAGGACGATATCAAAATGGACCGGCTATATAAATACATCTGTTTATTTTATTTATAAGAGCGAAACATTAATAATTTTCTAATATTGGGACCATTCCATAAATATACGAACGTATTATGGGGGAGCAATGAAACGGGAAGACATATTCGAATCGAGATCCAAATGGCATCCCAACATGAATACCTTTAATCAACGCCATATTGGCGTTTTGGAGGGCATTATGTGCTCTTCGGGAATTACCCCAGGTTCCAAGTACACTTATCATTCGATGTTCACATTGAATTCTTTGTCTGAGACACTCGAACGATTGCAGCGATATTGTTGATGTGCAAAATCCGTATTGCTCCGTGGTCTGACGATATTTTAAATTCAATAAATTCATCGGCGAGCAAATCAATGGATGTCGGAAAGCCATTCGTTTAAAGTTGCGATGCCTTTTCTAATCCCATTAAAGCCTTTCAGACCTCATTTCGACGTCTTGTCGAGACAATAAAGACCCTCGTTCTGAATTAATTTGAATCTATTGTTGCCCGCTCACCGCCGGCCATTAATTCTTAATTGTTGCTCTCTAATTGGCGAAGATCGAAAGAAATCATCGACCTGATGGTCCAGCATTAAAACAATGTAATATAATAAACCGCACCAATTCAATGAAGACAATCTCGCAAATGGCCCATCATTAGATGCGATGTGTGAACACATTTTGAAGATTGACGTCATTAATTTAGTTCTTCAAATCTCATTACGACGCTGGAGATATTTTAAAATGTCAGCGTATCTCCCAAAGAATTTATTATTTTAACCCAGTTTTTTTAAAATTGGGGTGTAAGATCATGGAATGTTTTTAATTAAGTCCCGGAAGTTATTAATTCGTTACCTGAGGTGCTTCTTAATTATGAAATTGTCGTCTGAATAATGCCATAGGTTGAGTTGGGTGAAACATAGTTCACATCTAATTAACATAATTTAGACATTTATACGATCCGTATTTATTCTGTAAACGCCTAAATATTTTCGTTTATAAAAGATAATTCCATTTTTTACAACAAAAAAATAAGGTAGGACGCAAAAAAAAAAAACGTAAAATTTTCATAAAACGTAATCTTTTACTCAAACCTCTTTTTGTGCGATTTCGAAGTTATGCGGTTTTCTTAAAGCATTTTTTTTAAACTCATAAAGAGTACGTATAGAGATATTTTAGATGATATAGGAAATAAATCATCAACACTAACCGAAATTAGAAAAAAAAAATCATATTGCATCTACTATCTCTGAATTACGACCAAGCCGTTTATTTTGGTTTAGATTTCTGAAAATATTTTTTTGCATTATTCCAATGTTTCGACTTTTAAAAATACATTACTCCAAAGGAATTTCCAAAATTCTAACTACTTTAGCTATTTTAGTGACGCGACAACTTGGCCAGTCCTACCATACTTTTTTCAACACGGCTAGGGATTATAATTACATCTTTAGCAATTATGAATTATATTGTTAGAAATTAAATAGTTTTTTATTAATTTATTTTATGCGACTTTGAATATATTTTATACGGCTGTTTCAAAGTTATGCGGTTTTTAAAATCCATGGAACGGATCTTTACTTTTTCTATGTAAGTCATAGTTTTTTTTGTGCGACTTTCTGCGGAACGCATCTACCGCACAAAAAAAGTTTAAGTGTATTTCTTTCGTGTTACATTTCGGAAAGTGCGTTAAAATTTCATTTTTCTACTATTTTACCAAATGAAATAGCTTACGTTTGAATGCTTTAACTTTGCCACGCATCTGACGATCAGATCTTTCATTCATCGAATAGTATTTACAACACACTCAAAAACTATGATCCCTTGCCTGAATATTGTCACAGTGTGATTATCAGAATATACGGGTTATATTCTGGAACTGCACTTTGTATATCAAAAAATAGCACTTTACATATGCACATATACTTCGCACAAAAATAGAAAATTTTAATTTGATTTGATAATTTAAATTGGTGGCCAAATTGATAACTTTATTCTGCAACTAAGCCTCGAAATAAACAGATTGATTGAAAAGGCACCACAAATCCTGGATTAACTATTTCTGCAGCTTTTATTGGGTATTATTTTGTATGTTTTGTGGATTGGGAAGCAAAAACATTCGTTGCGGGCCGCATACGGCCCGCGGGCCGCATGTCTGACATTCTTGTTCTAGAAGATCAAAACTTTATATACATTGACTTTTGCAAGCACATTTATCATTCTTAAGCATCTACTGAGGTTTTGCCTTAGAAGTTGGTGTTTAAAATCTGCCTAAAGTGAATAAGCAAATTTGGATAATTTGCAGTCAGTATCTTGAATCATATAATACGATTGCATTGGCCTGTTCTTCAATCATCTTATCATCATTCTTAGTGTTTGTAAAAATTGTTCGGAAATTAATTTGAAACGTGACAAAATAATAAAATGATGCGCTGTAGATAGCTTTGTTGAGAATATTTAGACGTGTAGGGGTGCCTTTACAGCACCATGTTATAATCGATCTATGAGTATATGATGAGACGCAAGACATTCTCTCAGTCTCTGTCTCCGATTCACTAATATCCGCACTCAATGTGCGAGAATGCTCTTTCTGTATCACTCGAATTCGAACGCATATATGCGCCATTACTCATGAACAAGTTAACAAACATGATGAATTTTGAACAAGGATTTTTAATAAGAAAATTCAATGAACTATAGAAAGCCTAATTAATTCCAATGCATATCATGTTACACATTATGAAATGATACATTCAACATTCTGCGTTTAGAGATAATTTCCACCTCGGTAGTCTAACCGGCTCAATCAATCGTCTTATACAGTAACACTTGTAGCATAATCTAGATACATTTATCCAATTTAAGTTTTGTTCCCGAACATGGTCACAATAGGTCCAAAAGCTGTTGTAGCGATTTCCCCGACTGAATACAAATTCGTACACTGTTATCCTGGACGGGTTCTATCCGTGAAGCAGTCCTGTAAATATCACTAAAATACATATTTTACAAAGCCGCTACTTTCTTCTTGTTAAATTTGCCAATGAAAAATAATTATAAGGACTTTTTTACGTCGAAAACCCACGCATTAATGTTCGCTGTTTGTTTGTCAGCTTTGCTTGACCCGTAACTGACTCGGGATAATCAAAAAAGATTCAATTAACGCCTTCAAAAAAAGGATCGTGACTCAAATTTGTAACGAATCCTTTAAAAGCTTTAATAAGGACATAAATTACGAGGCCGGGAATTTAAGTAATGGCACGATTTGCATGGAATATAAAATTATTAACGAGCGCCGAAATTGAACAACAGGAAAACTGCGCAAAATTACTCGAATTTGTATTATTTATATATACTGAAACTATCGTCGTTTGTACGTGTCTGTTGAATTTGCTCAGGTAATTTTCACATCTCTGAAAAACAGCCATAAAACGTCCATTTGTATCGCTCGCCTCGAATGGCTCATTTCGTTCCACCCCTATTTATTTGGGCGTCGGATTCGAATTTAATCATTTTCTGATTGCCAGCAAGGTATTGTAATTATGAAATATTAAATTAAAATTAATTTACGCGATTAAAATGAGCGTCGTCCTTATGAATCAACCCTTTGTTAACAGTGAGAAGTGCAAACATCAATGGACGATTGCAAATATCCGTAATAAATTTGATAGTCTTTGTTCGAGTTTATAATGGCTGTTATCTTATTGATCACATTTTAGTTTAAGCACGTAATTTAATGATATTGTAACTTAATTATGCATAAATTTGAGACATCCTTCTGATAAATAGATATCTGGTCTTAATCGGGAAAAAAATTATTTTTGCCAGAACTGAACCGATTTGATTAAATCGGTTTGTTACACGTCTTATGCGAAAGAGAATTTGTTTGATTTTTGTGTTGACATAATATGTGTTAAGTACTCTAACCTGGAACTCTCAAGCTTCCAGTCAATAAGACTCAAGTCAATAACCTTTCATTTAATTAAATATAATGATGTTGACATAATAACTCTAAAATTCTATACATTTTCAAGGAAGAAATTTCTTTAAATAAATTGTATTTTTTAACCCCTATGTAGAAGCAGAAATAAAAAATAATACGTGAAAAATGAACCACTCGGAGTTGAACAGAAAACCGTTATTTTTCACGGGACGAAATCCATAACCAAACCGATATAAATGTTTAGAACTGAACCGGAACGAAAACCCAAATGAAAAATATATCGGTTCGAAGCCTTAATTTTGACCTCAAATTTTTATTCACCGACAGGATAGAAAAATCTGCATGGATTGTTTAAAATCATATGAAAGGATGTCATCTGCTTTTGAAAATTTACTTCAAATCTAAATCACTTTAGAACTAAAAAAAAATGTATAGCTCTCAAAATTTTAAATCCGATTAAGATTTTCATCCGTTGAATAAATAAATATGTGTTTATTTTGATTGTAAATCAGTAAATATATTTCTGAACGGGTATATTCTAGTGTAAAGTGTAAGGGGTAAAAAGGACGTGTCATGGTTGACACGATTCCAACCCTTCTATTCATCTGAAATAAAAAAAGAAGATTCTTAATTAATAAAATCCAGTTTTTTTTTTAAATAGTTAACATATGTTTTTTTTAGATAAATCTGGTAGAACCAATAGAATGTTATATAAAAAATATTCATATTAAATTTGAAGTAAATCGGTCGATTAGAACTCGAGATATCATATCAACAATGTTGAAAAAAGTAGTTTGACCCTTTGAACTCCAATGTCGAGGTGGCCTCGACATTTTGTACTCCAGTTTTGATTACCAATATTTAGAGCTATTTTTATGTTTTTTTTTTATTTTTTGAAACACCAGAGCAACTGTTCTAGGATAGATAAATTTCCACACTTGTTCCATGTGAGAAAAACGCGTTTAAAGATTTGGAAATATTGAAAATATTTACCAAATAACACTATTTTTTTAAAATTCTAGCTAGAATGCCCAAGGCCGTAACAAGGGGGTGGTTAAGCACGTGCCCGCCACGGACCGCAAGGCACTCATCCATCATGTCAGCGGTCCGAAAAGCGGACCGGTCGGACACATAGACCTTGTGTGATCACTACGTACACTTTTAGAGCTCTTTGCGGCATTTTCTAGGATCTGTAAAATCACGGAAGTTTTGTATAGATGGCTCGCACCAAATGTCGCGAACGAGTCTAAACTTCCCCCTGCCAATAAAAACTATATTACTAATTTATGTATCTTACTATTACCTATAATATCTATCTTACTAATTTATGCTGCTATCTTAGCTGGAAATTTTTTTTTCCTACAAATCATATTAATTTACTCATGCAATAAGCATACTTTAATAATGATTACTCCGATTAATAATGAAATTTTCAGTCTCAAAGATTTTAGAAGACTTAATGAAGACTCTTTAAATATGCATTATAAACTTCTTAGACGCATTTCTTGCTCTTTAACCCTTTGATGAGTACGCACTCACGTGTTTAGTGTGCTTGAGAGCGATCTAGCGATCGAGCGACTGTAAGAACCAAAAGTGATCCTATTTAAGACAATAAAGGATTCATAAATAATTTTAAAAAATATTTTGTGATTGAAAAATACCGGTTTTTTACTATAATTTCTTCAATCTAAGTACAAACTAATAATCAATTTAAGATCAACATTGATCATAAATTCCACAAAGTTTGACTTTATGATGTCTTGAACATCTTTTAAAAAGATCTTTTTCAGTGTTGACTTTGATGAGCCAAATTTAAGTATCAAAGCATATAAATGATAGCCCTGCCTTGATAAATGATTTCTTATTGTGTCTTTTAGCGCTTTATCCATTGAATTTCAATTAAATCTATCTCCATCATCTATTTTTCTACAACGGCGCTATATTTGCTCTCTGATTTTTCTATTTCGCACATCTTTTCTGTTTGAAAATAGATGTCGATTATGTTTGCAAACGAGGCAGATTAATACTGTGTAAACGTCAAGCGGCACGTTTCTTGCATCAAAATGTATTTATTGCATTTAAATCGAGCATATAGTGGCCTTTTCCTACCAAACGGACATTTTCATACGTCCGCAAACATTGCAATCGTCATTTAATCCGCTCTAATTATACTAAATCACATCTTGCATCATGCTTGTGGTCGTATACGTGGTCCAGTATCGTCATGACGGATTATGCGCGATTTTAAATCGAGCAAATATAATGTTTTGCGATTTGCATTCTTTTGGCTTTGTAAAGCGTAACAAAGTGGAGAGCTTTCATGGAAAGCTCGCATAATGCCACAGCGATTGTGACTTAATCCGAACATATTTCCTGGTCATCAATATGGCCTTTCAACGCGCGCACAATGGACGTATCTGTTCCTTATGAACTATCTTAAGATCTCAGTTTTAATATCAGCTGGAAATGCACCATCTTTGGATATAATACCATCCTGATCAAACAGCCCTTGGGGTATTTTCTTCCAACCCACCCGATATAACGTGCGTGTCTTAATAACATATATCAACCCGGACTTCGCAGCAATTCCCCGAGCAGATAAAACTCTCGACTTCAAATATTTAGTTTGATCAACTTATTCGTTCAGAGTTATAGTCAGTAATTTCATTATGCAATTACAAATAGCGGAACGTGTCTGATTACGCCCTATCCCAAATGTATTTTAGGCGAACAATGTTCTACGGGGCATGATATTTATAATACAAATTGTTTATCATAACAAGATGCTCGTGATTTTCCCCAAACTTTTGAATGGCTTTGTTTTAAACTTGTAAATTTGAATGTCTCTGTCACATGGCAGATGCACAAAAACCACAAAAAATATAAAACCTTAATATTTCCTCTTTTTTCGACTCTCTAGCCATTGTTTGCGAAATATACGCGAAGATGCAGGCTTGAATTTTAATGGCTTTCTCCTATAAAAAATAAAACATATCAAACCCACCAAGCACCATATTAATTCAATTGTATGTAATTAAATTTTAGCACAATTTTTTAGCTTTTCATCACAGAAAATAAACATATCTAAATGCCTAAAAACATGAAAATAAATTAATTTCCAGCATAAATGTCGTGTATCAATACGTAATGCGAAAGAGCTTTTTTAATTTACACTGAATGACTGTCAAAATTGACACATATTCAGGTCATACAGTGTCCATATGAACTCGTTCATATAATCGTATCAAATAAATTTTCAATCGATAATATGTATGTCTGTTCACATGAGTGGCAATTCAATATCCAATCAAAGATATAGATCACATTAAGGGGGGCAATCCCTTTAAACGCTCGAAAATGAATCGTTTTTCATGAAAAAATTAATGCTGATAAAATAATCGTATCATTTTAATTATAAAATTAAAAATTTAATAGGATTTTTATTTAAACTTTCATATTTTTTTACCATTTTCTTGATAATTTTTACTCCAAAAAAATCATTTATTTACGCGAAAACCTTAAAACTTTAGCTTAGTTGATTAAATAATATTATATTGAGAAACATCCCAAAATTTCAACCAGATCGATCAACAACTTTTTAAGCTCCAACTGGCGAACATTTTGAAAATGCAGTTTCGAGATAATCTCGTTTAAAGTTTCAATGCGATAAAATTATCCCTGTAAGTGATTCATCCCTAAATCTTTATAAATTGGTAAGAGATGCTGTTTTATCTCTTGGCCAAGAAATGGAGTCAGGTCTTCAAGCTTTGGATATTTTTTAAAGCAATGGTTTTCTGCCATTTGCACCAGCTTTTGACTCCAATGATAATGTTTTATTTTTTAAATTCCTCGAACTTCTCAATATTTCGTACCTTTATTAAGATATTTTGACATTTTTGCTTCGAAAATTTAATTACACACGACAAACTATCGAGCTAAACTTGACTTCGAGCAACTTCGAGCTGACTTCGAGCTACTTTAATTTCGCATACCTAGAGTTAGAGATATATGAGTGCAATATAACGATAATTTTGCTTAAATTATTCTTAAGAACATCTCCTATAATAAAACTAAAGAAAAGCAAATGTCACCCATTGTGCAATTATCTGGCTAAAACTATTTTATAATTATGATTAAAAGTTTATATCATTCTACATTGTTATGAAAGAGAAGAGTAAATGCGCTTAGTAATTATTTGACAGGTAAATTAAGAATTAAAGTGTACCTCTTTGATATTTCGAGTCTCCTGTCAGACTCATGGACGCGGAATAACTGCCGGCGCCTTGGTGATCCTCCTTGTGAGCATTCTTCGTCCAGTTCTGTCAATGTGCGATGTTGGGCCATACATTGCCGTCAATTGGTAGCCAAACATAGTGCATACGCTAAACGTCTCGCAAAATAAATTGCATACACAAACAATATTTTTACAATGCCTATGTTATTTCCGCAAGTGTAAACAATGAGTTGACAAAGTTTTATTGTAATCAGATGAATGGTATGGCAGCGCATTAAATACGAACAAACAAATATTAATTTTTATATATATTAAATGTTAAAAATTTAAAAATAGATCTATTAATTAATCATTAATTAGGCGAAAATATGCGCAAATCCTTCGTGGATGTGATAAATGAAACATTTTCGGATCCAAATTTAGGCATAAAAGAGCCCAAAAATATTTTTGACGATTACAATTCTCAATTATCGGTTGTCATTTAGATGGGATAAATTTCCCAAACTCATTGTTTATCAATCCAAATCTTAATTAGGAAATAGTTCCTTCGATAATTTGAAGTTTCGGTTCATTTTGGACATGACAGAAGCGTTGTCCTATTGACATAGCACAATTTGAGCACAAGTGCTCCGGACAAACTCCTCAATTCCTTAACGAAGCAAACAGCCTACATTTGAAAACGATATCGTAAACCGACTAAACCAATAACGAATTCCAATTTGGCAAATCACCGCATGCTTGAAAAAAAACGCATTTTACACCATCCTGCCTTCGGGCGGATGTCAAAATCCTCGTGGCTTTCGAGTGCCCTAAAGCATCCTCCAGAGTCTTTCATCCCTTTTTTCTGGAGTTACTCGAATGAATTACTTAGTGCTCATTTTTTTACGCCGCAGCTTAAAATATAAAACGGGATGAAAGACCGTCAACACTCTGTACGCTTAGTTGGAATCTAAATTTAGTGTGTACTTCTCGAGTGTATTCCGCAAGTCCTTTTAATATTAAGACTCTTCGCTTGGAATTATGAAAGTTTTCTTGTTTCGAAAATACACAATAAGATTTCCGACGTTCGAGGATTTATTTTATTTACATCGCTTGATTGAAAGTCCCGTAGAAACCAATGATTTCGACACATTCTTTCAATGGAAGTTTGACCTTTTTCCCGTTGAAATTTTAGGCATTCATATAAAATACTTATAAATAAGAATTAATTCAAACAATGCAAAGACGTCTAAAGGATTAAGCTTATAAATATATGAAAATTTACATTTAAAAAATCAAGTATCCAAGATCATATATTCAATCAATAAAATATTATTATCAATGTATAGCTTATGCACACATTTCTTCGGCGCTTCTTTGTATCAAAATGTATTAGTTGAACACTATTTCATATGGATACATTTTTCATCCTGTCGATATTTCATTTTTCCTTCTTTATATTTACATATTGAAATTAGTTTTGTTGCGAAACTCGATATGAAGTTTTACATGCTGCGAAAACGCGCCCCCAAAGGATACACGTTCATGTACAAATTCACCTTCAATCCTCTATTCCAATTTGCTACTCTGGCTCTATTTAGTTGTTGGATGTATCCTATCCTTGTTATTGAATTAAAGCCGCAATAAATTTAGTTTGGGCAATCATATTTGGGAATATTATGACTGCCAAAATGCTGTATAAAACGAACGCCAAGCAAAAAATAATACAATATTCATACGAATTTAATACCGAAATTATGCTATTAAATCAATATTCAGTCAATGGATTAGATATAACAACGCATTTAAAATATAAAATAGGTGCCCTACGTACTAATTTTAATATATCGCTTTCGAAACGCTTAATACTTCGCGTAAAAACTTAATTTAGTTCATAATTTATTGTTATTAAAATGCAAATTGTTAAACATATCACTTGATAAATCTCTTCAGTATTCTAGAATATATTGGTACAAGTAGACAGGGTTATAACAAGAGGGTGGCAAAGCAGGCTCCTGCCACGGGAGCAACTGGGCTTGGGGCGCAAAACGTTGAAGAACGACCCGGTTGAGAGTTGCACATGGTTTTTATTTTACTTGACCATTCTACTTTATATGAACCAACGCTGATTGACTCTATCCGTTTTTATAATACATACTAAGTTATCTAATCGTAGACACTACTAATAAGTAGACATGTTGGGGTATGGCGTCCGATCGCGATGCGCTTATTCGTCATATCAGCGCTCCGAAAAGCGGACCGGTTGAACGCACGGACCTTGCGGTCGCTCCGTCCTCTTTTAGTCCAAGTCCAAGTTGCAGGTTGGGTGGCGAAGCGCAGGAGGCGGTTTGTCGAGTCGGTTGACCTTGGTTGCGGGAGGACGTCCTTCTCGCAGCCAAATCTCTCTCGTGCTGAATAAAAAGTTACCTAGAGAAGAGTATTTTTGTTCGACGCCCGTCCATCTCCTATGTAACACTATCATAGAATATAACAAAGAAGCTTTAATACGCTATGAATCTTATTTTAAAATGTATTTGAATCTGTTGATACTCACATTTTCAAGCACAACTCAAAAACCGATCGACCGATTTAAACAGAGTCTTCAACTCATTTGATCTACACAATATTATGCATAACAGAGCATTATATTTTGATGGAGTGAATTTTAATTGGGGTAAATTGCCCGCCAAACATTATTTCGTTCGCCTCCTTCGCCATTCCCAAAATACATTATCATCAGTCGTTTTTCATGTTTATCCCGTTTTACTTGGCCGTTTCGCCGCCTCAATTAGAAGACAATGAAAATTAGTGCTTTATTGGCAATAAAATGGCAGGATCCAGTAAATTTTATGGACATTTAATGACGGATCCACGTCCGCGCATATTGCTACGATGGGATTTAATTTCTCCGACGTGTTTAATAGATGCGCGCATATTAAATTAATGAGATTCGCATAATCCGAAAATGTCAGATTCGCCGTTTTCAGCTGAATCGATGGCATTTGGGTCCCGACCGAATGCTGAAAATTTCCACGATCAAGCTTTGAACTATAGATAGCGTTTAGTCTAATTTACGACGGGTGTTTTGATCGGGGGCGCTAATGTTGAATGCGCGCTATACGAGTGCGCGCAATAAAAAAAAGTATATATATGGCATTTATTAGCATTGAATTTATGGTGTTATTTTACCATTTATTACAGCGGTCGTATATCATTCGATTATGATTTATGATTGAACAGGACGCTATCGATATGTAGATTCAGGACTTATTCGCTAACTTCTTCGGGCGGTGTTAAGAAGTGATACATCATGGTGTCGATGATTGGATCTATTGTTATAATCATTTGATCAAATTTATAAATACCATTTATCTTTTCAGGTGAAATGAAGCAGGCAAGAGTGGCGGCCTGCGGCCTCGGCTTGGTGTTAATTGGACTAGTGGCATTCTGCAAAGCAGATCCTGCACCAGCTCCACAACCTCCTTCAATTAATCAAGCAATCGATCAACGACAAGTAATATAATATTTTGATTATGGCAAATATCTCAAATTTCAATAGATGCTTCGATATTAATCAGAGCTTCAACTTTATTCAATCTCAAATGTCTTTGTATTAGACTGTTTCATATGAACGTTCGGAACTTGTCAATGAGAATTAAAGCACCATAACTTCTACAAAACATAATATACTCAATCAAAATAAGCTCAATGAGCTTCAATAACTTTTTGCCAATAAGAAATTTAATTATTTAATCCATTTTTATAAACGTTCATACTTTTAAAATCAACAAATTCTATGAACCTTTGAATTGCCTCGTCCAAGTTTTGGAGATTTTTATTTATCCAACTTTAAAAAGTACTCCATGTTTCGAAATGTACCATTTTTGAATTATTCTTACATAAAAGAATTATTCAACATGTCACAAAGCCACGAGGCAAGGCAGGGCCATAACAAGGGGGTAGCAAAGCAAGCACCTTTTCTTCATTATCGCTTAAACATAATAAAGACAACGATTGTAAAATTTAAATAACCCACAAAACCCGACTTCAAACAATCTTCTTCAGACGTTTCATAATGAGAGTTTGTAATCGTTATGTAGACACGTTCAGGCATGGCATCCGATTGCGAGGCACTCATTCGTCGTATCAGCGGTCTGAAAAGCGGACCGTTTGGACATACAAACCTTATGGCCGCAATGTAGCGTCTAGACACAACAGTTACCGCCATCTATACGCAAGGTCGTGTACTTTTGGGAATATCTTTGTATATTATTTAAAAACAAACATAATAAAAGTATTTAATATATTGCATTTATAACAGTGTTAAATACTTGTCTAACTCCGTATGGATTCGTGAATAGCTTGCCAATTTACATCGAAAATATTGCTTTAGACACATCTTTTGGATGATCCCCAACCTTCGTTAGCTCCCGATATAAAATAGTTAAAAATGAATATACTATACAAGGCATCTCTCCTTCGGTTCGGTATAGGCAAAAAATTCAAACAACCCACCTGATCAGCCTTCTTCGGACAACTTCGTTTTGTAATGACCAATCGCGAGGCGCTCATTCATCACGTCAGCGATCCGAAAAGCGGACCGTTTGGACACATAGACTTTGTGGCCACTCCGTTCTCTTTTGGGGCTTTTTGCGACATTTTCTATGAACTGTATACATAGGTGGCTCGTGCTAAATGCGGTTGCTAACGATATTTATCTATTTTATTTTTTTTAGTTTTAAATTACAAAATCTGGGGAAACAATGAACAACTCGGGTCAGTGGAGGGTCTTATGTTCCGTCCATGGTTATGAATTGATCATCACGGCACTGTTTTTGTTACATTGTGAGCAAATGCGGCATCCATCTTGCGCAAAGCTTTCTCATGTCCAAATTTTCAGTCAATATGCGATGTACAGCATTTTTTGAAAGGCCTACCGTGTCTGCTTTGGGGGAAGACAGGGGATGAAACTTGGGAGAGCGTGATGAACTCTCCATCGAAAGAATTTACTGTGACTGAACAAAATGGCCGACAAACACGCGGGACCAAACAAACTGAACATTAGGATCCCCCCTTACCCTAAGCCCTTATAGCTTTCATTTCTAGATGACCAACACGATTATGTTCTAAATTGGCTAAAAATCATTCAAATAAATAATTATTATAACTTTCAATTTATTTATTATTAATAAAGTGTAATATTAGCAATATGTACTTGTACTATTTTTCAATTCAAACTTTTAACAAGATCATTTAATTTAATAAATTTTTAATTGTGATAAGTTGATCTATTTATAAAGAAGAAAAAACACTTTCTTCCAGAGAGTTCAATTTGTTAAACTTCAAGTAGATTAAAATAGTTCATAATAAAAACAGATATCTGCAATTATCTTCAGATGGAAACCTGCCTCGCTTACGGTACTTGCAACTTTGAAATTCTAATTATTTTCTTAGTTGCCCAGCGAAGGCTACGTAGAGCACTAAAGTTAAATTGATTTTGTCAATCACTTAATTTTGCTCCTATACAAAAGGCTACTTTCATACCGTCTTGACGAGAAGTGTTTTCCATTATAAATTTCGCCTTGAAATTGGATTATAGCTTCAATTATGTTCATAAATTCGTTAATAGTTTACACAACTTTATTTTGACTTCTTTTCAGCTCGAATCTATAAACGGTGAATTAGACGAAGAGAAACGCGCTTGGCAAAATCTCCACGGAGGATGGGGTAAAAGAGCATGGCAAGACATGAATTCGGCATGGGGTAAAAGGGCATGGCAAAACTTACACGGAGGATGGGGAAAGAGAGGATGGCAAGACATGAACTCTGCTTGGGGAAAGCGAGGCTGGAAAGACATGAACGCAGCATGGGGAAAGCGCGCATGGAACAATCTTCACGTATGCCATCACTTTATTAAATATGTTTAAAAAATCAAGCATTAATTTCAGCAATATTAATACGCATACATCCATATCGTAGGGAGGATGGGGTAAACGCGACTGGAGCAGCTTACACGGTGGATGGGGAAAACGCGACAACAGCGATATCATGGAATTGCTCGACGGAATCAATCCACAGGCTATTGATGGCGACATGTACGATAGCAGCTACGACCAATATATTCCCCTTCATCAAGTGAGCAATCCAAATAAATTTAAATATAAATATTTCATAACGTCAATGCTCGTCGCTAATACATATTAATTTGTGCAGATCTTAAACAATAATCCTGAAAGATTAGTAAACGACGCTGATGATCAAGATGTGGAAAAGAAAAGCTGGAGCTCACTGCACGGAACCTGGGGCAAACGTTCATCAGACAAATGGAGCAACTTCAAAGGTATTACACGATTCAAAATAGATTTAACGCCAAACGTTACATTATTTAAATATAAACATCATTTTATAGGATCATGGGGAAAAAGAGAACCAGGATGGAACAATCTGAAAGGACTCTGGGGAAAGAGAAGCACTATTGATTCTATGGACGGTATGTATTATATTATATTGACGCTAATATGATGCATTCACATAAACTAACGATCTGCGTCGTTTCAGATTCACCAAGTGAATATTCAGACAGGCGAGACGAATAAATATGATTGGATTCAGTTGTATAAAAATAGTATAATATCCTATGCAAATCAAGATAACAGCTTTTAACATTAAGGCAGTTCTATATATTTTTTTAAATTTTAAACATATGCATATATGAATTTATGTGTATATTATCTTATTTTAAATTGTTTCAAAGTATAATAATGTTGATATGTATTGTTTATGATAGATTTTTCTATTTATGACCATGTATAGCAAAAATCAATTTTGATCTCTTATAACGACTATCCTATGTCGGTGTAATTTTTTGTATAATACATTTTTTTCGATCGCATAAGATCTATGATAAAGTTCCAGCCATTCAACGCCACGTTGAAAACTTTATCATGGACCGCTTATGCTTTTAACGAATGAATATATTAAATGACAAATGATCGATTATATATACGAAACATATCTCTGTAATTGTTTGTGTTTTCTGCCGGTTTTTGTTAAAATTAAGTATGATTTTATTAATCGTCGACATATCTTCGAGTTGAACTTACTTCTAGCAAGGCAAAATTGCCAACAGAAAAATAAAAAAAAATTATAGTTATCGATTTTTTAATAAATTTAAATGAATTTCGTTTCTATTTGAAAATGAACTCGATTAATCAAGCAAAGTAAATTTATAATTAAAGTATCATCATAAACTATATGTGTAACATAGAATTAATGTAAACAATATAACCATGTTGAACACTGTAAAATTATTTGTCGATAATCGCTGGATAAATTTTATTTGTGAAATAAATATTAAATGTACTGTACAAGCATCTATATTTATTTTTATTTCCTTTTCAACCACGAATTTCAGAATAAGTAAGAAACAATTAAGCAATATTAAAACCCTACTTCTGTGGATTGCTTCAATCCATATACTGAACAAGACTGCTTAATCCTAAATCACTAATCATTAGTTTCAAAGACTACAGAATTGTGGCGCATTCAATATGTAAGCATGTTCCCGAACCTTCCCCGCTCAATCCTTTTTTAAATAAGCAAATTAAATCATCTCATTGTTTTCTAATAAACATCAATACACAAATTAATTAATGTGACTGCACTGTGAACAGTTCCCGGCGTAAAAGTCAATGAATCAGGGGGCATTGCTGGGAACGTTCTCCTGTTCCACTATGGCTGCTGCAAGTATTTGCAGGGAATAAGGGGGTTTGGACAACTCACTGCCAGTTCTGGAAGGAGCCAGTTTAGTCCGGATATTAGAAGTCTATTATTAAGTCCAGATGCCAGATAGTTGTCTATAAGATACTACATTTAATAACAATTGAAGAAGTAGACTACAGAATTATTCTCCGTAGAATCCTCCTTCCGCACATTTAGAGCCAAAACTTTTTGAATATGCCGTATGCGCGGGGAACAGCCACTAGATTTGCGTATCCAACGGGTCCTAAAGCAGAACCTCTGACACAATGCAGGAGAATTTCCCGATCGGCCTCTATGCCTGGACATGACCAAAGAACGTGATCCACTGTCATGTCTGTATATGTGCAAGCCGAAGCCTATGCCGAGCCGAAGGAGCGATGCCTTGAATCGCCCGGGTTCCATGAGGAACTGGGAGGTTCAATATCATGGAACCACCCAGCAACACGATAAAAGATATTTAACGTTATTGAAATATTTGAAAAAATGCTGAAAAAAGCCCTAAAAGAGGAAAGAGTGACTGTAAGGTTTGCATGTTCAAACGGTCCACTTTTCAGACCGCTGATATGACGAATGAGCGCCTCGTTGTTTAAATTTTACAATCGAATAAAGAAAAAAAGATGGATTAGACAACTTAGTATATATTATAAAAACGGACAGAGTCGATCAGTGTTGGTTCATTCAACGTAGAATGATCGAGTAAAATAAAAACCATGTGCAACTCCCCACCGGGTCGGTATTCTGTTTCTGGGCACCTTCTTTGCTTGTTACAACTCTGTGGAATTTTTTTCGTGGATCCGTCTCAGCCTGCATTCTTAGCGTTAGTCTGAAACAGTCTTAAGAGTGAGAAAAATAGACAAAATTCTTAGTATTCAGGGGCACCATGTTTACGAATAGACATTTGCACTATCTAAAAATGCTTATTAAACAATTGAGAAGAAGCTATCGCCAGGCTCATGATCGAGCAACGTCAAACACCAACGAACGCTGAATAAATGGAAAGCTCCATATTGTTCTGAATGGACTAAAGCGGGGTTGCTCAGATTAGATTATTGTCAAATTTACCCTCACAAACCAAGGATGCATCTCGGGGACATATACATGTTTAACGCGTTGGTGGACACGTCTGCATGCAAAAATTACGCATAATGCAAACATATCCACCAACATATTAAGTATAAAATCTTTTTAAAGTACTTGTAAAACATTTAACACCTTGCTTATTTAGAATATTCAAACTAGGCATAAATAAAAATTGAAGATGTTATTATCAAATCTGCACTTTATTTTTAAAATAAATATTGCTTGAAAACAAATAATACTTTTATTTCATTCGATATACGTCCTATTCGCTCAAAATTCAAATTTTTTGAGCGACGATGCAAACATTTTCAGGCGAAACGCTTTTATCAACATAAAAATACAACGTGGCTTTGAAGTTGTTTTTTTCCAAATAGCTTACGCGCCCCAAATCTAACAAAGCTTTAGCTTTGAATCCTATTTCGGCTCTCTGTTGTACTGAAAGACCAAGACGCTTTCTCTTGAATAAAATCACATTTTCAGTGCTTTGCGATTGATTTCCATCGTTGATCACGTTATTATTAACATTCTCCTGGCTCTCGTCATTATTTTTAACGTCAATTTCATTTTTATCATTTATTTCCTCGTCGTCGCTATCTGAATCTATTGTATTCAAATCATATTTGGCTTTTTTGGGATCTTTAGCATTGGCCAATTTAATCTGCTCTTTTTTTTCTCGACTCAATCCAGATCCACACGTTGCCCATGAAACTAAGCCGCATATTATATCAAACTGTGAACGACTGATATCATACTCCTGCAAAATATAATTATGATTATGGCCAATTTAAATTTTAAAAAATGCAAATTCATATTAAATTAATTAACCTTTAAAAAACATCTTCCAACGTATGAACTCCAACTACATCTATGATGGCAACATGTCGCCATTACGAGTCCTTGCGTTTTAATTAATAAGTCTGGTTTTGTAAGGCATCTCAATGCAAGATCTAAAATTGAGCAGTAGGTATAATGTGTATATTTATTACAAACGTATTTAAAATATACTTGGAGTAGTATTGACCTGTTGCAGCTCCACATAAATGTTTCGACACTCCGACGACTTTATCTGCAGTTTTTATAATAGGTACTTCGGCTAAAACTAGATCTGATATATCCGCCCTCACTCGGGCAACACTATGACTTTCTTTATCGAGTTTATTATCTTGTTTATGCCTGTGCGATGCTCTATCAATAAGTAATACGGAACATTTCGGTACTTTACTCGTTGAAGTCGCTAAATAATATGAAACCTGACCTGAAAAATAAGAAAATAAATTGAATAAAAATATATAATTCATAATAATAATATTAGGGGGACCCGAAAATATTCGTCCATTTTGAGACCCTATGTTGGGCTCAGTTTGTGTCACAGTGACTGAAATAATAAAACACACACAATAAATGAATCAATTAGGACTTTCTTACACACATGGAATAATTTGTTATGAAAATGCTTCGCATCAAAAATGAAAAGGAAAATGTCCGTTTTTATTCAACAGAAAGAAGACGATACTGCTTAACTGGGAAGTGTTACCGCATACTTCTTATTCGTCAGATCTTGCCCTGATGGATTTCCACCTTTACAGGTTCGTGGAGCAATGCAGCTGAAGTGGAAATGCATTTTAAATCGTTTTTGCTTTAAATAAGCCGAAAAGTTTATACAAAAAATGGATTGAAGGACTACCAAAGTAATAGTAAGGTGTGTTTTTGTTATTAAATATGCGAATAATCTTTGGTCCCCCCCCCCCCAATATAAATTATGCCTATTAACAAATATACCTTTGCCAGCTCCTAATTCAACAAAACATGTATTTTCAGATAGAAAATTATTATTTTCAACTATGTTCAACAATGATGACGTTTGTATTAAATGTCGTTTCGAACTATCTGCTCTCAGCTCATTACTTATCTCCTCTTTTACGCACGGATGATATTCGGACGAGTCAAATTTTAAAATCTTTCCGTCTAATAGTTCTATAAAAATTCAATATAATTGATTAAATATTTTTAATGGATGATAATAAGAGTTTAATTAAAAATTTATTGTAAAATACCTCTATATAATTTTTCTATAATGGCAACAACATCGGCTAATACATTATCAGGCACCTCCGACAGTGTTCTCTTCTCTGTATTATTTTTATTCTCTATTTGGTCTTCCTCGGTATTATCAGAGACATTAACATTTTTAACAATGTACGACGGTAAGTTAATCTGTCTGGCATTACAGACTTGCAGATGTTTCGCTAGTTTATTTGCAAAACATGTGCTAAAAATAATAATATATCAATAATATACAACAAACTACCTACGATACGATGAACGTTAAAAATATTTATTTAAACAATTAGATACGTCAATATAAAAGTGAAGCCTGTGTAAATATATGTGATAAAATTTTAAATAAGCAAGTGACGTTATAAAATCATAACGTAACAGAAATTGACTATTGATATATGAATATTAAAAAAATACTTACTGTTTCGGATCTAATGGACAAGGTATTCGCAATTTACTATTTTCTACTGTTGATGAATCCTAAGGAAATTTCATATTATAAAACAAGATATGGTTTTATTAAAAACATTGTTTAACGTATACAAACCTTTTTATTATCAGATGAGTCTTCAGGTTTCATGTGAATTAGATGTTCCCCACAATAAACTTCGCCAGCTCGAACAGTCATTCGACAAAGGCGTTTCTTTCTTTGAACAAAATATCGACAATGGTTTTCCATTTTTCCCACCTATAAGGTGTAAATTTGTTAAATATAAGACGGTTCGAAAAATCGGTTTTTTTATTTCATAAATGATTGGTAAAACTATTCAAGAATATGTTTTGAAAGTTTCACAACAAAATTCCGTTTTGTTCCGATGTTATGAGCACTAAAGTGAACGCCCTGTGGTCGTGTCAGTCAAGTTTCTCGAAATTCAGCATGGATGTTTCGGTGAGTACTTGAAGAGGATCGGCAAGGAAACATCCACTGTCAAGCGGAAGTCGATGATGTGAAACACACCATCCATAATTGTGAGACTAAGATACCCCAGAGGAACACGCTGAAACAAGCATTCGGGGTAGCCAAGCTCAACGTTGAAAACATGGTCCACAGCATGACGGTGAGCAAGAAGAACTGGGACCTTTGGCAAGATTACGTTGAAGAAATCATGAGCGCCAAAGAGGGCAATGAGAGAGAGACGCAGAATGGCTCTTCAATTCTAGAATAGGATCAAACACAGGACCAGACTACCTGTCCCTCCAAAGCAATGTGATAAACAATACCGGGAGGACAGATAAGGACAAGGGAAGGGTTTAGTCAGTAAGAAACGGACACTACCCTGGGATCAAGCCCTAGGGTGTCTTATGCAACAGAAAAAAAAGTCAAATAACGACTGGGATCACCCTTAATATACCCAAAAATACATATTTTCTTCGATCAATAAACAAGTAAAGTTTTTAATTAAAATAATACATTTGTTAAATTACAATCCATATATTGCATATTGTATATTAACTCATCATGGACCGCTGATATTTCGTAAAATATTTTGCTGAAGTCCGCTAATTGTTTAAAAAACAAGGTAAAATTAGGCACTGACTTCGGATAAAATGATCATAAAAACATAACATATGTGTTGACGGTCCATAATGAGTTAAACATTCAATTAATCTAATTATGATTGAATAAAATACCGATTAAAAGTGAAATGTTTAAATTGCCAACGCGGCCGAAGAAAACATGTGGAAATGTCAAACACTTGACAGATCTTAGTTTTTCTCTTATTAATTTTTCATAAGACGCAAAATTTCGTGCATAATTTTTTTAGGACGAAAATACTTTTTCTTTTATTTATTAAAAAAAAAAATCATTATGATATGATAATGTTCATTTTTCAATATTTAAATTTTTGCTGATTATATATGTATATTAATTTTCATACATTAAATAATTCGGATTGGCGATATATTAAAAATATATATTTTATCAAATAACCAAATATTTCCTGTATTTTCCAGTACTAATTTTTGAATGTTTTAGTTTTTCTTATTACGATTAATAAAAATTAAGTTGTTAAATTTTACCGATTGCTTATTTATGTTTAAAATTTATAAATAGTAAATTTTATTGATGAAAATGTTTTTTAAGCGCTCATTGCGAAAATAAAAATATTTTACGGATCTGGCCATATAAAAGTGTATTAGGGTCTAATGTTTATATACAAATTTATAACCGTCGTCCATACAAAAGTCTCATTTTCGGTTTGAAGCAGTTTTAAGATGGGTCTCTTGTCTGCAGTTCTTGAATCAGCAGCACAGGGAGCTGCAGTTGATCAAAGAGAAGCGGCTGCATCGCGAGGAGATGCAGTGGCTTTGGCTGGAGCAGCTTGTACCTTCGCCGCTGACATCCACGATGTCCTTGGGGCTCGTATTCTTCGCTGTCAGTTCACCCGTTCTTTACATAGCCTCAACTACCATAAGCGAAGAGACGATCTGCGCGCTGAGATGCTCAGATTGCAATCCGCCCTCGATGCATTTCCATCCCTCGGACCGGATCTCGCTTCCGTCCATGATGAAGTCATGATGGCGCGCGAAAAATTTGAATTTTCTTCAAATTTGGCCGATTGTACGGAGTTGCTCGAATCGGCCAACAGATCTTTCGAACGCAGACGTTTCAGAGAAGCAGCCGAAGTCTACGGAAAGATGATGGACAACCTGAATAAGAAGACCCGGTGTACCAACTTCGCAGAACTCGTCAAAGCAATGAGAGAGATCGTATCCCTGAAGCGTGCAAGATGCATATCGAGGATCGTCCAACAGTGGAGGCAGCGTCTCGATTGGACGACGACAGAATCCAACAGTGGCCATATCATCACCTTAAATATTTGTATTTGTGACCCTGAAAATCTTCAAGAAATCTTAAATGCTCTCTTTGCTTCCGGACGTATCGTCGTCGAGATAGAAAGCTTCGCAGAATTTTTCATCGACACCGTAGCTCCCGCGTTAGCATCAAACAAATGCAAAATTGAAACCAAAATGGACTCAAACAACATCAATATCAAAATAAACCAATCCGACTGTAGAAAACGACTTCTCCGACGTCAAAAACGTCGTAGACAACTTCATTTTGTTCTTTGAAACTGTACAATCGGCGATCGACTGCAAATGGGAAGACGACCGTACCTGTATTTTCCATATTCGGCCAAATCGCTCGGAACCGTTTCTTTGAAATACTCACAAACAAATTTCTCGGGAGAACAATTCCCATTCACGTCGAAGCGGCCGAATCGTACATTGAAATCGCATCTCAAATAGAGCGATTCAATACGTATCTGGCTGAAATTCGATTTTCTGACGAGGGCGAATCACCACTGATAAAATCAAACACATCCGCAGTACGATTTGATTTACGACAAAAAATGCCAAAAACTCCTCGCCGATGCGAGAAATCTTATAAAAGGCGATCTGCAAGAGGAAATAGTGGCAGTCTGCCACGAACAGTATTCTGAAATTTATCCGGACGAGCTGGAGATGTTAAAAAATCGAGCCGAAGACAGGAACATATTAGACTCTCCGTACTCATTAGCACCGTGCAAAATTTCAACGAGTGCCAAAAATCTAATGAAGCTAATAATCGACGAATTGGAAAAGACTCAGCACTATCCTCTTAGACTCGGAAGCAAAATCATATCCACGGTGAGAAACGTTTTCGAGATGTATTACACGCTGGTTCCGCACATCCACAAAGACGTTCTCGATACAAATCCACTTGACTTGGGTATAATTTCAGTTTTAATCAACAAATATTGTGCTTTTAAATGACAAATAATATATTTATCGTACGTTTTCAGCATTATTTTACAATAATTGTTTTTATTTGGCGCATGCAATGTTGGGACACCCGTGGAGCAAATTTTTTCCAAAGGATTTTGCTTCGATTGTGAATATCCAATTGGCCGATCAGGTGCACAATATGAGAATGTTGGCCATATTAAAATTTTCAACTTTCATGAAGAGCCAACAGCAGTTTATCGAGCGCACCATATCTGATTCAGGTACTTTATATTAAAATATGATTTACTAGTGATTACCCGGCATGCGTTGCAATGCCACAGTCTTGCATAAAAAACTGCGTACACAAACAATATTTTTACTATGACTTACTGTTATTTCCGCAAGTATAAACAATAAGTTGACAAAGTTTTATTGCAATCGGATGAAAGGTATGGCAGCGCATTAAATACGAACAAACAAATATTAATTTTTATATATTCTTCGTACTTTAAAATTTCAAGATTCGAATTAATTTCAAATGCATTTTTTTCAGAGTTAAGTCGATTGGAAAAAGTTGACAGTGTCGGAAGTGACAGCGAGCTGGCGATACATGAGTGTTTGAAGAAATTGAAGAACCTTCAAAAAAATTGGCAAAACATACTAACATCAGAGACATATGAGAAAGCCATGGCTGATTTGATCAACTGTTTATGTAGATTACTCGTCGAGACTGTTTCTACGGTTAAAGGAAAAAACATTGGAGAAAACTTAGCCCAGGATATTTCCGTTGTATTTGAACCCATATTGAATGAAGTACCATTACTTTTCAAGGTAAAATTTATTTTACGCAATCATTGTTTATATATAGGGTCTTTAAATAAGGATGCTCAATTTTTAAATGTAAATAAAACAAGTCAGTAGTTCGTTCTTGACCGTTAACAGACCATCTCTTTATGGACTTGGTCAGCAAGGAGCCTCCATTTGCACCGCCATTTTCGCTGCACTCCGCCTAAAAAAATTCATTATACGCCACTGCCATCCATGACTGTTGTGCTCCGACTTTATCTATCTAATCTTTGCATTTTCATCGCCTCCATCCACTATCCTCATCTGCAGAACATCCCTATCCCTACAAAATCCTGACAATATCCGTAGTTAACTGGCGCCGTTACGAAGAAAACATAGGGGTGCTTATAGTCAGCAGCCCCCTTTTAACATGTACTTTTGCTATTAAATTAATAATAAAATGAGGATACTAAATCTGCTAATATTATATAATATTTATATATAATTACAAACTATACTTTTAAACCGTAATTTTTTGTTGCAGAATGATACAGATTATAAAAAGCTTTCAAGACACTTTTCAAGACTGTCCGAAATTACGTTGCTCTTAAAATGTCCGATGTTCACAATTGCCAATTTATGGCAATCGGAAAACAGCCAACTATCAAAACTATTTTCGTGCGAGGAAATCAAGCACCTAATAAGAATTATGTTTCCAGGTAGCGTACAAAAGTCAACTGTGCTCAACATGATTCAATAAAAATGAGAAAGTGAATCTGTTATATTTCCATTGAATCGCATGCGCAGTCTATGGTGTGATTTAATGACATTTATCATATACATTTCCTATGTAGTTGTCTCAAATTATCACTTTATGATAGGAAATGTGCTATTTGTATTGTATGTGCCTGCAAATAAATTGTATATATATATGTTATATTTATTATATTTTTATAAAAACAATACCAAGTCTTGATTTAATGTCCCTTGTTAATTTCTGTACCTGATGAGCAGACAGAGTCTGAGAATTACAATAAAATATGGCAACTTATACTATTACATTGTCTCAATTTACATATCAATAGTGCAGCCACGAACAGTCCTCTTCAAGACTGGGATTTCAAAGGGAAAAAGAAGGATTCCATCCATTTTATGTGTATCACCTCCTAGAGAAACGATGAGATCTCAAACATGGGGGATTTGTAAAGACAGAACAGATATAACCAAGGATAGCTAATATAGGAAATGGTACAAATATTTATGTATTCATCCATTCATTAACATAATAAAATCTGTTCTTCCTCAAAAGCAACCGATATTATATATATATTTCCTATTGTGAAAACTCCAAATTAATGGCATGGATACCTTTCTTTCGTTATATTCACTTCCTCGACATAATTGTTTTTACATCATTGGTTATCGCGTCTAACAGATTTTGTTCAGCTCTCTATAGCACCATCGACAGCATAAATGCTTTCTTAAGTCACACTCCACCGATTCTATGATCTCATGTGCGCTCCGTTATAATGTGTTCGACAAACCGAAACCATCATGCAAGGCTGTCACTTCAAATACAAGTTCATTAAAATAGTCTTTTATTCCAATACGTTCCAGATTTATATTCATATATCCGAGATTTTGATTTGAATCCGAAGCAAATGATTGGATACATGCTTCAAAAACAGGTGAACAGCATTTTTATATAATCCGCCGCAAACAGTCCCCTGCAGAATTCAATATCCATTCATAGGAAGGAATTAGATCCATTTCGTCTGTATCATATATTCATCTCCTTGTTTGCTCAATATTGAAGATAGCATGACCTCTGAGCATCATGTAGAACGCTCACCCAGTGGGTCATTTGGTTGAACATAACGAAGAGCACTTTCACAACTGTCTCAAAAATAGTGTAAAACTGCTTAACGTGACCTTGTTGATTTTATTGGAAAGGACTTTCTGCAGTATAAAGGTTCCGGTTTCCCTTTCCTTGGAGTGTTTCCTTGTCAACGTGCAACTTTCCCAAGCGAATTTGAGGCTTATTGGTTTCTGATATGCGATATAGAAGACAACAACCGCTACGCGTATCAATTGCTTGTATACATTAACCACCTAAGATGTGTTAATATTTTTTAAATAATTGATGCATTGATTGATCTATAAATTCTTTCTTTTCATTTCCTCATGACTGAGGATCGTGACTATGACTATGTAGATTTTATCTGTTTCTGAACCACGCCCTTCCAGCTATCCCTGTTTTCCGCCGTCTGCAGGGCTATAGTGAAGGTTGAGTCGATTGCCTCCTTCATTTGGTTGCTTCATCTTTGTGTTGATCATCCTCTTCCTCTCTTCCCTGACACACTGCCCACCATCCTTAGTTTTTCTAATCTCAAGTTACTATTTTTTTCTCCTCCTATGGAGATCCCTCCTTCCCGGCCATCTAGTGCATGTCTCATTATATATTCCCCGTATATATTAACAGCTTAACGGCCGCGGACTCGTATTTGAGTCTTTGAAAAACTTTGGTTGCTGTCCGTGGACTCTTATATACGTCTACGTCATACATTCCATTCTATTGAAAAACTATTGGGTTACTAAAATACCTCAAGTGGTTTACGAAATATAGTGAATTTAGTGAAATGGTAGTTTTTTTGCTTTTCTTTCTGCAAAATCGCCAAAATCGGCAAAATTTTTTTAAAAAACATGCGGTCGTTAAGCTGTTAAAAAGCAGTGGAGACAGAATACAACCCTGTCTTAAATCTTTCTGTTTTAAACCACTCGCTGGCCACTCTCACGGCTTTTGTGTTATCCAAGAAACAAAGCATCATGGGAACATTAAACTCTCAGGATTTTTCGATAAGCATTCTGATATTCAAGATCTGTTCCCAGGTTCCTCATCCTTTCATAAATCCTGCCTGTTCTTGATCTATGATCTATGAATAGTCACGTGATAAAGCTATCGAATACACAACTCAAATTTATTAGATATAAATCTATATCTTACAGTTAATAAAGACATTTATATGATATTTTATTGTATGTATGTAAATATTTGCTACAATTATTTTACGACCGATGTTAAAGATAAAAACCAAAAAGCTTACATAATGAATTGTTGTTGTTATTTATTGTAACACTTTACGGTGTGATGATTTAAACGATACGAGCTGAAAAGCCCAATTCAGAAATCAAGCCACATTGCGTAACATTCTTAATTTATGACGATCATAATTATTTATAATTGCTATTAAAAGCCGCCAAGGTGTAGAGTGATCTTAGTGAAACCGATTATAGGCACTCGTTTCAATTGCATTATTGTTTATATGCAGAAAAGTGAAATAATCACTAGGTATGATTTTGTATCGCACTAGTTTTGGTGCATTGATGCAGCCAATGTTTATAGTGCACGTCTGTGTCTATCACAGCGTGAGCAGAGAAAGTAGTTGCATGTAAATTTTAATAGCCGTTATGAATTACTTAATGAACATCTATGCTATAAAAGAGTGTTACTGAGGTAACATGCTATCCATTGTTTCTCGGATCGGGACAAGAGTAGTATGAAAATATGAAACCTTCGGTGGGTATTTGATTATTTACAGTGATAACGGTTTTATTAAAAAAACAGTGATGTTAAACAGTGATAGTGATATGTAATAAATGACAATAGCGAGTGTATTAAGTGTTATAGATCAAAAATTAATTTACACGAATATTTGCTTAAATAAAATATTTATTTCTTCCGCAGGTGACTATTCTGGTAATATTATCAACGCTAGTTGTTAACCCAAAGGTATCGGCATATTATGAAACGCATTTGGATCAGATAGCAGAAGAAGCTAACCAGCAAGACTATAGTGTTCGAGTGAAGCCGCCTGCTAATCGTTTCAAGCAGAACAATGACGAAGCAAAGAGTTTAACAAAGTATGGAGAACGCACACACAAGAAAAAATATATTAATAACGATCCTCAAATACCAAAATTACATTATATACGCCAAACTAACAAATTTAAGGCTTTCACCCCACCTGTCCTAGTAGAAAAATCTAGAGAACGTATTTTTTCACCTACGAACCATCAACAGACTGACCAGTACCGAGTAACAGCTGCCAGTATTCGAGTACACCCAGACAGTTATCTTACAAACGATGATTACTATGGCTGGATGCCAGTCGCACCTAAGTTTTCATCTGATCATTTTATTTTGCCTCGACAAGTGACTCAACCGACGAGACAGTATACATTAAATCCCATCCATCCTCAAAGACAATTAGGATACCATTTCAATTACTATCCACATTATGCATCATTAATACAACGGAAACATAACAATGAGCTTGCTCTGAAAAAATACAATTATTTTGCTTTCAGCGACAGTGCATTGCAACAAAGCGCTGGATCAAGAAACTCAAAAGAACTGGACACGTCTGAAACTCGTCATGTAGAATACAAAACAAAGATCAAGCATCATCATCATCATCACCATCATAAGTATGTCAAAACCGTAGTCAAAAAAGTTCCCGTTGAAGTTCCCGTGAAAGTCTATGTACCCAAACCGTACCCTGTTGAAAAAAAAGTACCTTATCCAGTTGAAAAAATTGTCCACAAAGTCGTAGAAAAAAAAGTACCTTATCCAGTTGAAAAAAAAGTACCGTATCCAGTGGAAGTAAAAGTCCCACATCCCTACCCGGTGAAGGTGATAGAAAAGGAATACGTTCCACAACCCTATCCTGTAATAAAACACGTACCAATTATAAAACATGTAGAAGTTAAGGTTCCAGTACCCAAACCAGTACCTTATATAGTTGAAAAGAAAGTACCTTATCCAGTCGAAGTCAAAGTACCGTATCCAGTAGAGAAAAAAGTCCCATATCCTGTCGAAGTAGAAAAACAGGTACCCGTCCCTGTAAAAGTCTACGTACCGAAACCTTATCCGGTAGAGAAAAAAGTACCCTATCCGGTAGAAGTGAAAGTTAAAGAACCGTATCCAGTAATCCAAAAAGTCCACGTCCCCGTGAAGGTTTACGTGGACAAACCGTATCCGGTGCCGGTGCCAAAGCCATATCCAGTAGAAGTAGAAAAGAAAGTACCCTACCCGGTGGAAGTCGAGAAGAAAGTTCCCATCCCCGTGAAAGTATACATCCCGAAGATCTACGCTATAGACAAACCTTATCCCGTTTACATCAAGAACGAAGAGGAACATCACCATCGAGAACCCGAACTATCATTCGAGCATTCTGATATTTTCGGCCATTCGCTTTAATACTGTTTATTTATGTTAAATTATTTTTGTTGAAATTTATCGACAATGTCGAAGTGAACGTTTTATGATATTGTTTATTTTATGGAAATAAAATCTGTGATAAAAAAATTGCATATTTAAAAGATGATCGATGACCAATCCCTCCTAATTATATTAAAATAATATTTTTCGACTAGAGAAGAAAGAAACATTCATATATTGATGTAATTATACTTACAGGGTAATTCACTTCTACGTTGAATATCACTTTCACTAATTTCACATTAACTTGCATGCATTTGTATATACATTTACGCATGAATTACTCTTTTAATACATATGAATACTGCGCATTATAATAGATTAAAAACGTATCGTTTAGCCGACTAACTACCCAAACTATACGATGCTTTATTTTTTTAAACAGCGCTGTAAACAACTTCATTTGCACATTTTATTAACGAACTGTCATATCAAAATATGGATATTTTTGCTTTTCATATCTGTTTTCGATGAAAGATAATACCTAATATTGTCTTCTTATTCTAAAAGTATAATTAAACATATCAAATCTATTAGTTTCAAAGAAAATCTTTGATTTTACCGTGCAAAACTTAGCCAACGACCCCCAAAAATTGCTATTTGACTACAATTGTTTTCCTATGCATAAATATAGCCCATTCGACGATTCTTAAATATCCTTTAGTATTTAAATAAGTCCAACTTCATTGTTGTAATTTACGTATGTGTAATTTACCAATGGTGCAATCAGAATGAAATTCATTGTATTAATAAGAATATTATTTTACATCAGATATTTAAAAACCTTTCAGAAAATAGTACTTAATCTGAAACTTTCTATATCTCACCATGATCTCGTTTATTAAAGATATATTTCAACTAAGCATAGAATTATATTCAATTCAAACACACAACTAGAATTAGACGGAAAGAATATAATAACAAAAAAGTTGACCAGATATTATTTTGGGCCAAAAAATATAAGTAATATAAATTTTTATGCAAATTGCATAATTTCAACAATTTAATTTTAAGTTAAAATAACTGTAAAAAACGATTCTTAAATAAATCTAATTCTATATATAAAAATTAAATATGTTTAGCTTTTGTTTTGATCCATTATTCAAATGTGATTTTTGCGTAATTTAAATATTCCATCGTTTACAGTTTAATCTATCTTCTATATTTAAATGAATATTTTATATTATTAAAGTATTTTTTTTTGTATATATAATTAATGTAATATTAAAATTTTATTTATTTATAATTTTATTAATAACATTCAATCATTAAAATATTTTTAGAGTTGATTAAAATGCACATTATGATCAATTGTCAGTGATTTTGAATGAAAATAAATTCATTTGTCGTTCTCTACTGTGGTCAAATAATTTTATGAAGATGGCTGTCAAAAGTTGATTTATAGCCAAAAGTGTCGTAATATCAGTTGTCGGCTGCGACCTTGCGTGTCCTTAGTGGCTGTCATCGGTTCGTATTAAATAATTCCCTAATTCAAAATGAGTCGCTTGTTGCAACCTGCTAAACAGCTGGCGACGATCTGCTCCCGAGTCCAGGTAATTGTCGAAAAACGAAATAAATTCGTATGTGAGAAAATACTACCTTCACTTTCACCGACACGTCTTTTCTTCGCAGCCCCAGCAGGCAGCGCAGATAATCGCAGTCACGCCGATCAACCGTCGCTTCTTTTCCAGTCCCTCAGAAGCCTCATTTGAAACTAAGGTTATTTTTATTCAGTAACTAATTTAAAAATATGTATATTTTTTATAGGCAATTTTTTTTTATATTAAGACAAGATCAAATTTTCCATACCGTCAAGCCTATATTAGTGCATTTATTTTTATTGACTTATAAATAATAAATTCTAATGTATTATTTTCCATGTATTTTGTAGCCCTTCCGTCTGCACAAGTTAGAATCCGGACCATCAACAACCGTCAAGGTCACAAAAGATGATGCCCTGCAATATTATCGACAGATGGTCACTATTAGACGAATTGAAACAGCCGCAGGAAACCTCTATCAAGAGAAAATTATTAGAGGATTTTGCCACTTATATTCAGGTACTCAAGTTCACGCAATAATCTAACTAGAAAAGTATAAGTATAAAACATCTGATAAGATAAACAAGATTTTTGCAAGCTCAAGTTTATCTCTACGTATCGATGCAAACCCGTCAATTAAATCTAATTTTAGAAGCAAACAACTTTTCAAAAATAAAATTTCACACTCCTCATGTTTATAATGCTATCATATACTTGCCACGTCTATAATTTTTTGGTAAATACGGAATTCAAGCGTTGTAACATTTCTGTTTGATTTTATTGAATTATATAACTATTTTTGTACTTATTAAATCGAATATGTATCCCACGATTTTGATTTCCACGTCTAATATTTTCCGCAGGCCAAGAAGCCGTGGCAGTGGGTATGAGGGCTGCCATGCGTCCACAGGACTCCTGTATTTCCGCATACAGAGTTCACGGATGGACTTACCTCATGGGAGTTTCTCCGCTCGGTGTTTTAGCCGAGCTGACTGGGCGTAAATCTGGTTGCGCTCGCGGCAAAGGCGGCTCTATGCATATGTATGCTAGCAATTTCTACGGCGGAAATGGAATCGTCGGTGCTCAGGTGCGTCTTTTGAATGTTAATTTTTTAGCATCTGAATTGAATCTCTCTTAAATCGGTCCATTGTTGCTGAGGATTGTGATCTTTTCCGTTATTGTCTAAGGATGTTTTTGCTGACACACCTACGATATGACTCCTTTTCATTCTTCTCTTATTTCGGCTTTGCAAAGGGCTTTTTTTCTGTGGAAGGGGATCCTTACATAAGACACCCTGGACTACACTGACTGACTAAACCCCTCACTTGCTCTTCTCTGTCCCCCTGGTATTGTTTATTACATAGCTTCAGAAGGACAAGTATTCTAGTATTGGATAGCCGCTTTGCGTCTCTCTCTCTCTCTCTCTCACTGCCTTCTTTGGCACTCATAATTTCTTCCACGTATTTTCGCTAAATGTCCCAGTTCTCCTTGCTCACCATCATGCTGTGAACCATATCTTCGACTTTAAGCTCATCTACCCCGAGTGCTTGCTTCAGCATGTTCCTCTGGGCCACCCAAGCCTCACAATCATCGATGGTGTGTTTCGCGTCGTGGTGGCTTGACAGTGGTGGATGCCTCCTTGCCAATCCGCTTCAAGTACGCCCTGAAGCATCCGTGCCCCGTCAGTATCTCCATACTTCCGGGCCCTCCACCAGCTTATGACTAAAATAAGTTAGTGGGTCCACCTTCCCTTGCTGGACTGATCCCATCTCTGTTGCCAGACTTCCCTCAGTTTCTGGTTCTGTACTTCTGTGATTTTTGGGATCTTCAAAGTCCAAGGCTTAACCATAGCGATTTTTCTTATTTCTTCATTGCATTGTCCGTCACTAGAGATGAGAGATTTCGAAATGCAGTCAACCCTCCTATAGCATTGAGATAGGGAACACGCTATAGAAAATTAGGTACCCATACAAAATTTGTACATGTTTATTTTATTAATAAATGTAATGTTTGACTTGATAATTTGAATAAATAATATTCTATTATAGAATAGAAATAGAAATACAAGCACAGTAAATAAAGCGCTATGGAACACTGTCCACAACATGTGCGGGCATACTCATTAAAGAGATAAACTCCTGTATATGTTGACTATCATCACTTTGTCTTAGGCTTGTTTATTTCCAGACCTAATCTGTTGCTTTCGATCCATGTTTTTGGCTATCAACGCTGTATCATCAGCATATCTAAGATTTAAGAGTGTTTTTCCACCTATAGCTATTCCTTTGCTCCAATCATACAGTGCAGATGGAGACAGGATGCATCCTCGACAAACTCTTTTTAGACAGCGTATTTGTTGGAGTTTACTCCGTTGAATCTTACTGAATCAAATATCAGAACCAAATGCATCATTTATAGGTTCCACTAGGAGTAGGAGTCGCTTTTAAACATAAATATACGAATGATAATGGCGTTTGTATGGCGCTATACGGAGACGGAGCAGCTAATCAAGGTCAAATCTTTGAAGTCTACAACATGGCCAAATTATGGAATCTACCGTGCATTTTTGTTTGTGAAAATAATGGATATGGTCAGTATTTAAATTTAAAAAAATGCTTGTTCAATTTTGTAATTTGCATCTTATTAATCGCAATTTGAAATTTATAGGTATGGGTACAAGCGCAGAAAGAGCTTCCGCTAGTACATCATATTATACGCGTGGCGATTATGTTCCTGGAATTTGGGTAGATGGTATGGATGTGTTAGCATCTAGGGAAGCGACGAAGTTTGCAATCGATCATTGCACATCGGGCAAAGGTGAGCCATGTTCTATTAGAGTTTTTAATTATTTAATTTCAAATAAAATTAGTGTGCGCTTTATTCGTGTAATTTATTTCATCAGGGCCGATTGTAATGGAAATGGTAACGTATAGATATTCGGGACATTCCATGTCTGATCCGGGTACAAGCTATAGAACACGCGATGAAATCCAAGAAGTGCGTCAAACTCGTGATCCCATAACGTCGTTCAAAGAAAAAATATTATCTACTGGTCTCGCGACTGCCGACGAAGTCAAGGTAGGATTTTATTATTGTCGCTTTTTATAATATTCAAATATTAGTTATTTAGAAATAAGCAAAATTATAAAAATGAATTGCTGGTCGACAATTGGAAAAAGTCTGGAGCCGCATGACAATGGAAGATAATTTATTTGTAAGCTTTATTTTCTTTTACAGAATATAGAAAATGAGGGGAAAAAACTCATTGACGATACAATGAAGGTAGCAAAAGCTGATACTGAGATTGGTTTTAACGAATTGTCAACGGACGTTTATAGCAATTGTTTAGAGCCGCTCATCAGACATATATTGCCTGATACGCCCCTGAAACACGTTAATCAATCAAAACCCAGAAACTTATAAATAATTCAATGAATAGTTGTAATTTTATCATAAAAGATTTTAAGCTTTAAATTTTTATTATTAACATATTTTTTCTTTGATTTATAATAATGTATACAGTCAATTATAAATTTAAATATTTTAGAAATATATTCTCTGCTATCATTTATATATAAATCTCATTCCAACGTTAACAGTCGACCGTATGGCAATGTCCGCAATTAATTCTCACCAAAACAAAATGATTAAGTTCACGATGTCAAATGTGATACCAATTGATAAGCGAGCGTCTTTCTAAATAGCAAACCATGAAAAATCATTTTTAATCTTATCGAACCGAAAGTATGGCGTATTCATTAAAAATCAATATAAAACTGATATTATAATCATTCATACGAAAGCTTTTGTTATTAATCGTTTTATCAATATTCTAACGCATCTCTTGGCTAAATTTCGATCCATTTAGTTGCTTTAAATGCTTAAAAAATCGTTCATTTTCAATGTTTCAAAATTTTTCCACATTTAAAATTTAATGCAAGACTCTCAACTACACAACACATCTACGCTATGTAAGTTTAAAAGAAATATGGATGTTTAAATGCAATTATATGTTTGTGTTTTTTAACATCGTAACATTATTTGTCCAATAACTTCACTTAACTATAATAACACCGTTGTTTACACCGTTGCATATCATCCTTATAACGTATTTACCTCATAATATTCGTATTGTATGGATTAAACTGTATTTTAAGGAAACCCCGAGTACTGATAACATATTTAATTATATATTCTCATTGCAGTGGCAGATTTGGCATTATATTATAGTTAACAATTTTCGAAACCTGAATAATTGTTCAAATCGGCGTTAAATTAAAATCTACGACGCTGCTCTTTTGTTTACAATTTGTTTATATTGATTATGGTTAAATAAACATCGTCCACTTTCGATACAAGGTGGCTAAGGCTTCGATAGACGTGGCTAAAGTTGCAGTGCGGGAATTCGATTCGAGTATTTTAGCAGATTTACATTATCAAATCCGCCACTGTCTCGTTGATATTAGTAATCATTATAGCAATACATGTCTATCGTACATTTATTTCATCGGTTGAATATGTTTACTAATGGATTATACTTGTAGAATGATATGAACCTTTATAAATTAATGTAATTGTAATATTCAGAAAATCGAATATCATACGTCTATCGATAACGAGTACTTCACATTTTATCATGGGGATTATTCTGTCACGATTTGTATTTTTATTCGATTGAACGCATATTTTTATCATGTCTAAATATTCATTCATTTCCTATTTAAACGCGATTTCAAGCCGTCCTATAAATGTATGTATGATCTCTGACACGGCTATTTTATATTGATCGAACTCAATTACATCCTATTTATCAAAGCATACGACCTCGGCATGCTTCAAATAATTGTTCACGATTTGTTTATATTAGCATGTAACGTGTTATGTACGTCCATTCCAGGGAATATTAGAAAATACTCCATAATAATATTGATATTAATATCTCCGTATATTTGCATGATTAAATATTTTGTGTATCAATTAGTCCAAAATGCACAGGAATTCTTATATAACCAGTAGTATAATAAAACGTATCCATTTGGTATTTAATTAAAACGATGTCGTCCTGAAATATGTGTGTATTGCATATTTTATTAATTTACTTTATTGTGTTTCTAGGAAGTGGAAGTCCAAGTGAAGAAAGAAGTCGATGAGGCAACTAAAAGATCAAAAACAGATCCAGAAATTCCCATGACAGAAATTTCGGCCGATATATATTCAAACGCCATCGAACAAAACATCCGCAGCACATTACCGATCAATCCATTTGTACATAGTAATATTGCTCAAACGAAAAGTGCATAATGAAGTGATGTGACGATTGCTTAGCTTAATGATCACATAATAAACAATTGCCTCCCAACATTTTGATACGATTTTAGCATAAAACGATATTTGATGTTTGTCAAACAAACAAGATTTAATATATTTTTAATTTAATTGATTTAAAATCATCTATCACGTGATCTTACTATTTATGCTTTAACCACTTGAAAGGATTCGTCGATATGGATATGCCGTAATGATAATTGCACTGTAAATATTGTATCACGATTATCATAATGCATCGTGTAGTTGAAGTGTCTAGTTGTTTTGTAAATAGCTTCTAGCCGATCGATATGGCTGTGGAATAATGTGGCTGGCAGTAAATATTACTATGTGAGAGATCTGATAAAACATTAGATATTTGGCACAAATATGTCAATAAATATATATTGTATATAATGAAACGCTAAATCTATTTTTATTTATTTTATATTTTTGATATTTAACATACTGAAATGTTCGTGTTTGTGATAATCGTATTCTAAAGAATCTTCAACCATCATAAAATTATTAAGCTTATTCAACAGAGATAAGACGACTTTCATTTGTGTTGTCTTGAGAGCAGGCGTTTGTTTTGATAATTAAGATACTTGCATCATTCTTATCGTTGATCAATTTTATTATTCCCCTTTGACTGTCCTGGAGTGGTGTCTTAGCCAAGTATCCTTTGCAAAATCTACTCCAGAAGTAAACTGGCAGGGTTGCACGGTAACCCTATTCTTTTATTTTCGCAACACATTAATAAGCAAAATCAGCTGAACGACAGAAAGCAGATGCCATACAAGTTGAACGTTAAGAAATATTCCGAAGAAATGAACATTATTGTGTGCTATCAACAGTGCTAAGGTTCATTTACTGAGCTTGGTTCATTATTAAGCTTGCTTGTTCATATCGTAAGTTCCCTGATGGCACAAGTCGTTCAAGGAGGTCGCCAATGAATCCTGCAGTGGATTGATCTCCCAAATCAATGAAAATGTGTTGCGTATGCATAATTTTTTGAACTTAAAACAACCGTTTATCGCATTGTAACCTAAGATTTGAACACAAAGACACATGAAAATTTCATCACGACAACATGCCAAACCACAGCACCATCGTTGTCAATGATTTCCTGATCTAAGAACCGCATCTCATTGGTTCTCCAGCCTCTTGTTGGTTCCACAGACTTTTTGTTTCCTCGCTTATAAGGAGTCCTGAAAGGGAACCATTGGAATACAATTGAAATCATCCAAGCTCATATTACATCAGCTCTAAAGGACGTCCCGAAGAAGATATTTTAGGCCTGATAACACCAATCACCTTCAGAAGTGTATCAACGCAAGAGGGTATTTTGAAGGTGTGCAAATGTGTTCAATACATGATATTTTATGAATTTGGATGCATTACTTGTTAAAATTTAGTGCTGTTAACCATATTATGACCAAACAGAGAAACCGTCTGAGTATTTCTAAAAGAAGTTTCACAGCATCAGCCTCGAGGATCTCATTAACGATTAAATTAAAAAAGCAAATGAAAAATCTGCATAGTTGTGACAATTTAATAAATTACAAATATGCATAAAATATATTTATTTACAAAATGTTTCTTAAGAAATTACATCCTTATATTATATTATATACATACATTATATTACTAGAATTTTTATTCAAAATCGATGATCCACTTTAACTTTTTTTTATATAAAAATGTATCATATTTTAATGAGAAATTCTAAAATTGTCGATGATAACTAAACGGCGTTTATTTAAGTTCGGAAGCTTTTTTCTATATATATATTAAATATTATCGATATTTGCAAATGAATGTTTTTAATTATGACAAATCTTATTCGTTATTAAATATCGCTTTAATCACATATTAAATCAGTCCTCGATCAATTTTAATTCTATACGATTTTAAGCTTTAACTCGACGTTTTTGTGCAGAAAGCCAACTCCAATATTTTACTAGTTCCAAAAATATATTTAATATTTATAAATTCAACGACTTTAACGCAAACACTCAAGTTGATGCAACCATTGTTTCTACCCTGTTTTCAATTATTATAATACGCACGTTTTATGCACTAGAATTTCATAAAATTCCATCCAATTATGATATTAGTCGTCTTTTAGAACAAATTTGACTAGTCGATGTTGTCCATATTCATCGTCTGCAATGCATTCAGCTGTGCGTAGAGTCCGTCCATCTTGATGAGCTGTTCGTGAGTGCCCGTTTCTGCCACTTGTCCTTTATCTAAAACGCATATTATGTCTGCGTGACGCACCGTTGCTAGACGATGTGCAATCACTATGCACGTTCTGCCTTCGCACGCTTTATCCAACGCCTCTTGTACCACCTATTCATTAAAAACCGTTAAAATTTAATTCAAATCGTAATAAAATATAAATAAATCATTGTAATTACTTTTTCACTTTGGGTATCGAGTGCAGACGTTGCCTCGTCAAGTAAAAGTATTCTCGGATTGCGAATCAATGCTCTCGCTATGGCGATGCGTTGTTTTTGACCACCCGATAATTGAGTTCCTTTCGAGCCTAGCCTCGTTTCGTAGCCCTTTATAAATATTACATTGTTATAAATATTTAAATCGAACGCGAACATGATCTAAATGTTTACATTTATCTTACCAGCGGCAAAGTTTTGACAAAGCAGTGGATGTTGGAACTTTTTGCAGCTTGAATGACCTCGTTCATTGTAACGTCTCTCGAATTATCTCCATATGCAATATTTTGAGCAATTGTTTTATCAAACAAAACGGGCTCCTGCGACACAATACCGAGCTGCGATCTTAGTTTCGACAGAGGAAAATCTGCACCGATATCCTTATCGTCGATGTTCTATAAATAAGATGATCATACGTTTTATATTTTGTCAATAATATTTATTTTCTGTTAAAATATAAAGATTTGCTAACCACAATACCAAAATCAGGATCATATAATCTCTGTAAGAGCTGAATGCATGTTGATTTTCCGCATCCACTATGTCCTACTAAGGCTACCGTTTGACCTTTTTGTATATCGAGCGTTAATCCTTGGAGGATTTCAACCTCCGGTCGCGTCGGATAATGAAATTCGACCTTCTTATAACTAATATCCCCTTTTGATTGCTGAAAATATTTAATGTCATCATTGATTTTCCATTTTTATAGCGTCGTATTAAAAATAAATTATTTACCCATGTATCGGGGACTGTAGGATTTGTCGGCGATACTATTTTCGGCTTTCGATCGAAGAGTGAAAATAGTCTATTTGCTGATAATTTCGCCGAATTAAAATTTGGAGCGAACGCTAAAGCCTGTCCGATCATCCACGATCCAAATATTAATGATTCTGATACTCTAAAATTGTTACGCTGCATTAATATTGAATTGTTAATGTGTTTTATATTTGAATTTGAATAGCGTGCGCTTACTTTAGTGCGTTTTGATAATCCATTTCACCATTGGCTATAAGCAATCCTCCGTAATACAACGACAATGCATATCCAAAGTACGGTGATGTTTGTCCGAGAGAAAATACTATACCGCGAAGGCGAATCTTCTTTTTTGCCGATTTAGTCACTTCGCGTACTTCTTCCATGTAACGTTCCAGAAAGCCGTTCTCTTGACCTGCGTGTATTTAAATATGATATTTATAATTTAATTAATAAATATGTATGTAGAAATGAATCAAAATAATACATACATAAGCTGGCTACGGTCCTGATATTTGAAATGGCCTCGGTTGCGATTTTTGATGAACGTTCCATAGCAATTTTTTCTTTTATAGCTTCTCCTCCGATTACTCTTGATTCTAAAAATACCGTCGATAAAATAACCGGCACCGTAATCATCGATACTAAGGTCATCTTCCACGAGAAGAAAAGTGATAGAACGATGCCTATTGCTAGAGCCGATACTGCTTGTAATATTGAGCCTATTCTTGTACCCGTAGCCTGTAATGATATATATTTTTTGTGATCAATTACAGATTAAACATTATGAATATTTGATGTTAAAAAATATTCAACGTACCCCTTGAACGGCACCACAATCACCAGCTAAACGAATACCCAACGCTCCGATAGAATTCTTTTGATCGTCATACCAACCCATTTCTTGTTTCAACATAGCATCAAACGTCATTGTTCTATAAATTACTACAGATTTAACAAAACTATTTAATTAAACGTATTATACGGATCGAATAAATATGCAAACCTTAATCTGGATGTTAAACGTGCTCCCGATACATTGAATAAGTATATCTGCACAAAAAATCCAATCCCGGTAACGACTCCAATCAGCAAAAAGTACATACAATAGATCAATGTTTTTTCTTTTACCACGTCTATATCGTCCAAGGAAAGAACCTAAATTATGCATATTTTGAGTATAAATTGATTGATATTTAAAATAAACGCTATTTTATTAAATCTTACGCCGTAAACGTCTCCAAATAAGACCGCAAACGCGGGTAATGTGCCACCCAAACAAAGCGACGCTATGCAACCGAGTAGAATTAAATGCCATTCGGCCGAATTCAATTTCATTATCCGCCACAACGAAACAGACGGCACGGCTTCTTCTTTGACGTCGTCTCTACTATCGATTGAAATTGTTTCAGCGGACGACGTTTCATCAGGATACTAACGATATTTGTGATAGCTTTATAGATATTTCTTTCTCCAAATTTGGCTTCTCTGCATGATCTAAATCTTAAATGTCTTTCGATTAATTTTCAATCTGTTTTATTATTGAAAATGTGATTTAAAAAGTAATATACCTTCTTCCGGCATTGCGTTCGCCAAAACAAGATTGTAGTAATTCGATTTCAATTTCATCAATTCGGCATGAGTTCCCATTTCCATAACGACGCCTTTATCCATATATACAATTTGATCTGCATTGGCTATTGTAGACAGTCTGAAATTTATTACGGTGATATCAATGCCAATTTGGAAGTCACTGAATAAATAGTCTAAAATGTATATGCACCTATGAGCTACAACAATCGTAGTTCTTCCTTTGCTAGCGACGTCTAACGCTTTTTGTACTTTAGACTCTGACTGTAGATCTAAAGCACTGGTGGCTTCGTCCAAAAGAAGAATTTTTGGATTACGAACAAGCGCACGAGCAATAGCAATTCTTTGTTTTTGTCCTCCGGATAATTGTGCACCTCTCTCCCCGACCATTGTATCGTATCCCTATTAAAATAAATATAACATTAATTGAATTAATAACATTCAATTAACATAACGATTTGATTAAATACTTACATTTGGCAATTTTAAAATAAAATCATGACAATTAGCTGATCTTGCCGCATTCTCAATTTCTTCCTGTGTACAATCCTGGTTTGCCATATCTTATTAAACAAAAAATAATATTGAATTCAGGTCTTATTTATATTAAAATTAATTTAAATATAATAACAAAACCTTATATTTTCTTTTATTGACGTAGCAAATAATACAGGTTCTTGACCGACAACTCCAATGTGACTCCGTAGCCAATTAACGTTAACGCTTTTCACATTGTGTCCATCGATGAAAATATCTCCTGTTTTGGGATCATACAATCGTTGTATGAGTTGAAGACACGTTGATTTTCCACAACCCGAAGGACCTACAAGCGCTACAATCTTTCCAGGATTTATAACGAGGCTCACACCTTGCAATATCTATAAAAATATTATTCAATAAATATCAAAAATGTAAAATTATTTTACAAAGATATATTGAATATAGTTAAATACCTTCACAGTTGATCTGCTTGGGTATTGAAAATGTACATTATCAAATTTAATTTCGCCTTTAATATTATCCGGCTTATCTCCATCGGTACTCAAGCTATCAATAGCCGAAGCTCTATCGATTATGCTGAAAATGCTAGCGGCAGAACCACGAGCACATGCAAATGCTTCCAAATGTGGCGACGTTAGTCCTAAATTTTGTGCAGCCGCCAATACACCAAAGAAGACCTATATACACACAGTTTTAACGTCAATCATATCGTCAAATTTATATTTAAAGAAATGCATCATGTATCGATACTCACAATCATCAAAACTGCAGCCGTATACTCTTTTACGTCTTTATCTCTATCTTCCATAATTAATATGACGCCATAATAAAACGATATAGCGTAACTTATATATATTATAAACCACATGATTCCTGATCCGATACCGGAATACAGGCCTTTACGACAACCCGATCGCTCTGCCGGCTTAAGCTGTTCACCATATCTGAAATATTTAATTATGCAAATATTCCATATACAATAAATAGGATTTATTTATTTATTTGATATATTCACAAATTACCGTTCAACTTCTTTTTTTTCTCCACCGAATGCAACTACAGTCCTGATTGAGCTTAATACTTCTTCAGCAATCACACCAGCAGGTACTGTACGCTTCCAATTCTTTAGTAGTCAAACTGCTTTGCACCTAAATATATTAATTATACAATCAAATTACATATTATATTGTTATAAAAAAACTCAGCATTCCTAAGAATATTTACCTTAGCTACGACTGCCGTCGCTATGATTATAAAAGGCGAACTACTTAAAACTACTAATGTTAATTTCCATCCATAAAAGAAGGACGTTATTACTGAAAATACAAAAGATGATAATAGGTATGTAAATATACCTATTTTCTCTCCAATTCCTTCTTTTATCTTTTCCAAATCGCTAAAATATGAAAATAATTAGATATCATTTGAAATATAAACATCATCATATATGAAATAGACGTTAACTTACTCGGACTACTTTAGTAGCGAAATTCATATTCGTATTGGTATCATACCATGAAATCTCTTGACGCAGAACCGATTGTAAAAGTAATCTTCTTATTTGATTTATCTGAAAATTTAAGCATTAATACCTATGTATTGATATTGTTAAACCACGTGCAATTAGATGCTTACCTGTCTGAATGCAGCAAAATTCAACGCGTCCACGCAGATAATCCCCACTATGAGCTGCATGCAAGCGACCGTGGTACAACCTATCCCAAAGGCAACGGAATCATCCAGGAGTGCTTCACGCAGTTCATCTGCAGTCCCATTTACACTGCAATACGTTGTATATATTAATTATAAAACTTATATAATAGACGTATATGTCGTTAATCGATACAATCGGAATCATCAGGTACATTATTTTGCCGCCTCCAAAAAGCTCCAGTAATAACGTCGGCGATGATGCACCCTTCGGTGCTACTCGGTCCACTATGATCATTGTAAATTCTCCATATAAAATCACCCCGAGCGGAATACATATGCCCATAATTGTCGCCATGGCGATTCCCAACATGACTGCCATAAATTCTATCCATGTTGCAAAGCGAAACTGAAATATTAATTCAAATTTGTATTCATTTTATAAATGGGCATTTCATGAAAGTCAGGGGACTGTGTATCTAAATGAAAACTACTGTTTTAGTAGCAAAATTAAGTTTTTTTTTTAATAATATTCTACGCATACTCAAATTCTAAATTCTGAAATCTTAATGTAATTATCAAAATAAATCACCCAAATTGTGAGAACATTTAAGTACTTTGGGTCTTATATTATAGAACCTGTATCGTTATAATGAAAGAAAATTATTTATCACTTAAATGAGAGATAAATAAGTAGAAAAAAAATAGTTTACAACCGAATCAAATTTGTAGAATACTCTATTCCTTTTTAAAAGTACACTTGGATTAGGATAGTATTTTTATCAATTGGTCTATTGTAAAATTTGCTGTATTGTCGTGATCCAATTAATTACACTCACATATTTGGCTTGTTATGGTGCAGGGGACTGTTTAATTGGATTTCATTGTAATGTGACCCAAAATACAAATATTTTATTTTGCTGTACACAGAGATCAGTTTGCTTACATTTCATAAGATGTATTAACGCAGCAGTTTAAACTGTAAACTATGTGGTGCGTAATTTGAAATATAGACAAGGGGACTGTTCATAAAATTCTGAGATATGCTTAAATTTAGTTTTATAAACATGCATTAATAAAATAATAAGCAGGTCTAATTAACAATCATATAATACTATTCAAATAATAAAATAATTTGAATGATTCCTAGGGTTATTGTTTTAATTAACTAAATCTAAAGCAATTATATCGCCTTGGTGATACACCAGGGAACTGTTGTTGGACAAAATAAGCTGCGCACAAAAATATTAAGTAATTATCTTTTAAATTAACTACGAAATGAGACAACCAGAGTACCCAGTTTACTGAAAAACGCTCAAATATCAAGCTTAAAAGTTAAGGATCTAGAATTTTGAAAACATTGATTTTGTTTTTTTTTGCATATTTCCAAAGTTTAGAATTTTAAGAATATATCCTTTAAAAGAACACACTTTATCAGCCTATAACTTTTTCAATTTATTTTTTTATATATTCTTATCAAATTTGAGAAAACGCCCAAAATTCGTGCCTCCTTTAAATACATTTTATTGTCAAATATCTGAAAAATACTTACTAATTTGTAAAATGGTACAGTTTCTTCTTTTTCTTTGGTTTCAGCTTTGGTGGTAGTCCTGAATTTAAATTAGTCAAACACGTATTACAAATAATTCATATGAATGATTCATTTTTTATTAAGAAATGCATGTATATATAAAAATACTTTTAAGGATGACCTTTTTAAGAATCTTTTAAGTACTCATAAAATATATTTTTAATTGAATACAACGATAAAAAAATATTTATTATGCAATTTTATGTCGTATTTAAAAGTTATGACATGTGTTTAGCAAAAAAATATATAAATAGAGTCAGGGATGTCGAAATAGAATTTTTTTTCAACATTTTGAAAAAATACCCAAAATTTCACCTTTAAATCATCATGAATTTTTAATTTATAGTCGTTATAGCACGAAATATAAATGACACCATTGGATTTCTTTGCCTGGGGACGAACCCTATTACATGGCTCGTACGGTCTTGTGATCTGACACCACTGGATTTCTTTGTCTAGGGACGTACAAAAGAATTAATTTACACGACAGAGGTGTCCACAAAAGAAATCCTAATTGAAAGAATAATCGCCGCCTTTGCAAAAATGAAAAAGGAAATGCTACTTCAAACAACAACAGCTAAAACAAGGAAAGAGTGCATACGAAGCAGAGGTGGCCAATTAGAAAAAAAATTGTAAATAAATTTAATAAAAATATAAGCATAAAAAGTATTTTCTTAACTTCGACCCTGAAAAACTGGTACTTCTTCAAGATTAAAAACTTATTGAATGACTTGTATGACATGTAGCATATCGTTGGAAAGGGTATGGATTAGGAAATCCAATCCCGAGCCAAAATTTCGATCCCGGGATTTCGGGATTGGGATTTTCAATAGTTTAAGAAATTACATTGATAAATTTGATCGAAAATTACTTAAAAGTCCATTTGTTTAATATAAAAAATAACTTAAAGGAAGCGAAAGAATTGTATTATTTAAGAAAAGATATCCTTTCTGCCGAGACACGGACTAAACTCGCAAAACTCCCGATTCCCCGACAAATTATTTATTTTCGTCGCTGCAGATGAATACTTATATACTATAATACTTTGACGTGATTCGTAATTATATTATGGAGGAATACAAAAATTCTGAACCCCGTATCTATTATATTTCATATCGATATTCCCATTATTAGAGTCGAGGTGTAGTAAATACATCACCGGTAGGAAAAGTTAAACTAACAATTTGAAAAACATATATGTACTGTATATATGTATACATAGATTAGACTGTTACTGCCCTTAGGCGTCGTCTAAGCTCGCCAATTAGTAGTTACGTCATTGTTTCCAAGCTTCCAGATTTCGGCGGGAATGTCTCGATTTATTAGCCTTTATGAGGTGTACAATTTCTGTAAGATACAAATCTCAATCCCGAATTTTTCGGGATTACGTTTACTAATCCCGGGATTCATGAGCACCTAAAACCGTCCGGGATCGCGGGATTGGATTCCCTAATCACGACCACAAATTAAAAAATGATGACATTTTAGGTATTTTTTCAAAATGTTGAATTTTTTTCGACAACCCTGGCACTTAAAACATATGGTCTTAATTGCCAGGGTTGTGCAAAACGTAGCAAAATATCTCCCAGTCCTCAAAAAAGATTTTTGGATCTATTTCAACGAATCACAAATAATGTCGTCCTTTTAAACGTATTTATTATGATATTATTAATTATTTCTTACAAATGTATATCTGGTAGCTGTAAATGTGTGAAACTGCCCCTGAAACTCGGACCACTGAGCGTGGAACTTCTTCGGCGATATACTTGCACACCGTTTGCACAGTTAGATACTATGCTATCATTGCGCATTCTCGGCTTAATCAACCTGCAAAATAATAAAACTCATTATATATAATGATTTGAATAGAAATTATCACTGGGTGTGTGAATAAGTTCTCGCCGTTTTTCGTGACAATTGTTATTGTACTCACCATCTTGGAATGCTAACTTAAGGACATGAATCTATCTAATCTTGAAATGTACATTATTGAGACCATGTTCCTGTTCGTCAATTTTCAACGTCAATTTTTGTGAATCACTATTTGTTTTACTTCATCCCTGTTCTCATGTTTAAATTTTAACTTTATGTTTACTCTCAATAATTACTACGATTTATGTCCACTTATGAACCTAATTTACATTTTACTACATCATGTCCCACGCTACCTTATCCATTTTGGAATGACTGGTTAATATTATTTTACAATTGTAGATTTACTTGTCGATTGATAAAACGTCATCCCTTATTTTTGCTTAACAACTTCGTAATCATCGTCAAGTCACCAACTGAACCTTTTTTGTGAACCTTTTAACCTACATTCAACAATTCATAATCGTTCTGTAGACATGTTCGAGTATGGCGTTCAATCGCGAGGCGTTCATTCGTCATGTCAGCGATCTGAAAAGCGGACCAGTTGGACTCACAGACCTTCTATGATCTGTACAATCATGAAAGTCTCCTACCCATATCCATAAAAACTATATATTTATCTATCTTACTAATTTGTGTTGCTATCTTACTATGTTACTTCAGGCATATTTCCAAAATAATATTTGAATTTTTTAGTTTTTTTATTTATTTATTTTTGAATTGTATTTTTATAAATAAAATTCTTTCGTCTTCAAATTATTTTTCATATTAAACAAATAGACTTATTAGTAATTTTCGATCAAATTTATCAATGTAATATATTAAACAATTGAAAATCCCGATCCCGAAGCCGAAATTTTGACTCGGGATTGGATTCCCAGGACTCATCTGGGTTTTCAACTTCAAATTCTGCTATTCGGCTCTCGAAATGCGCGGTTTCATAGTACGGTTTTGCTATTACGCGTCATAACAGAGACAGAGAACGGCCTAGTTTTTCAATTACAGGCTGTTATTTCCACCACGATTTCTGAATACCGCGTAAAAGTGAACCCGTGTATTTCAAAGGAAGAGCATAAATTGCTTGAATCCCTTGAATTATGTAGTGGGTTAAAAAAAAATTGAGGCCCCCTGAAATTTATGAGATCTCCTAAATGTTTGAGGCTCGAGGTGCTTGGTTGGTTTGAGGAGGAACTTTGAGGCCCTTAAATTTATGAGGCCCCAAGCACTGATAGCATGCAATTTGAAAGTGAAACGGCTGGTTTTCTACATTCAGTGCAATAAATAAACATCGGTCAATATGTTAAAAACCTTGGCACTGGTTCAATTTTAACTCAGACATTAGTCTGTTTAAAGTTCATTTTGAAGAACCTTGATAACAATAGAACGAAAAGGAGTTTAAAAATACTTTCCATTGCTTGAAATATACGACCGTATTTATATATGTAGCACTACATGACCAACATGCTCTTATTAACACTATAAATACCGTACGCACAGATCTGTGCGTTTCATCTCTTTTTTAGAGGATCGCTTTTTAATTGCCCATTAATCGAATTTCTTGCCTTCAATCGACTTTTGCATAAATAATATGACTATACTAATTGTATTAGATAAGTTTTAATGATTGCACAGTAAAATAATGTTATAACTAATTGATATTTATTACACAAAAAAACGTACGGATATTTAAATTGAAAAACATAAAATACCAAGAAAATATAATAGTGACTTAAATCAGATAATAAATAACTTCTTAGTAATTGTTCATTTGTAGTCATTTTCATATTTTTAATAACATGGCTTGCTCAAATTCCAAGAGATTAATCAATTTGTTAATCTCAATAGCGATTTAATTCATATAAAATAACTATCGGTTGATACAGAAACATTTTTCCCAGAAGCAAATCATATGGCAACGTGATTTTTATAATTAACCCTCTTAGTGTTGGACGTCAATATGTCGTCATTGTCACCAATTGCGAAAAGTGCCAACGTCGATATATCGTCATATACGCGATGGGGCCTCTCTAACAACTCAAAATAATTTCATAAAGCGTCAATTGAAACTCTTATTTAATAACTAAATTTAATTTGAAAGACTAATTAGTCAACGCAAGTGATATGTTATTACACTAACAACCATTGATATTAATTTACTGTCTATAATAGATGCCTAGTAAGTATAAGATTACTTCATTGTTAAAATATCATTAGTCAGACACTATTGCGCCCCTTTCATAAATAAAATATTATATCATGCAATAAATTTGATTCAAATATCACAACAGACTCAATACTGGCGACTAGTGTTATTATCGCATAAATCGTTTGAGAAGTAAATTCAGTATGGATGTATTTATTGCATGCAAAAATATAATATATCTCCACAAATCTACTGTGAAATTAAGCAGAGGCTTACGTTGCTGTTGCTTGATTTTTTGTTAAATAACACGTCATCGTCGACGGTACGACTTATTGATTTTTTCAGTACATTTTCAGCGGCCTCAAAACTAGTATACATTCAGAAGAGCATGCTTATGGATATGCATTGCTAGATCGATAATTATACTGCATGATGAACAGTGGCGGATTTAGCGCTTGAGAGGCCCTTGGTGCGTGATTTAAGTTTGAGGCCTCTGGACTTCGGTTTTTCTGCTTGGGACAAATTCTAACATTCACCTTCCTTTTGGTACTCGATATGCGTGGTTTCCTATTACGATTTCATTATTACGCGTCATGTAGGCCGTTGAATTACGCGACGGCTCAAAAACTGCTTGAGGCCCTAAGAAAATTGTGAGGCCCTCTGAATTTATGAGACCCGAGACGCGCAACTTCCGCGCCTTTAGGGAAATCCGCCACTGATAATGAAAGCTATCATAGCGATGAATATTTCAAGTAAATTATATATTTGGAAGCCATTAACCAAATAAATACCGCTAAGAAATACAGAATTTGAACAACAAATTTGAACGTCCCAAAATATCATAACTCTTTAACGAGCCAACATATTAATACCAAATTTAAAATGCAATTTTGCTAACATTAGTCAAAATGAAACGGATCCCTTGAAATACATAGTTTTGAAGTGAAATCGTAATAGGAAACAAGGGTCAAAGGAGTAGAATGTTAGAATATTTTCTCAGTCGAAGAATTAAATGGGTCCAGAGGGCGTCAAAGTTAAATTGCGTCTTGGGCCTCTCATGTGCTAAAATCGCCACCGCTTTAGACAGATTGTGCAGAGTCGTAACGAGGGTATGAAGCGCCTGTAGCAAGTATCTAACGTGATGAGTGTTTGGCGATATTTCACAGCAATAAGGGCGAGTTTTTGCATCATTTCAGGATGAAATATGCGTCTATCACCGACGTCCCACTCACCAGAGCTGTTTATCGCACGCATCTATATCTACACATGTATGCACGAAAACGCCGCATAAAACCCTAAAAGAGAACGGAGTGGCCACAAGGTCTGTGTCCAACCGGTCCGCTTTTCGGCTCGCTGACATGACGAATAAACGTCTCGCGATTGAATGCCATACCCGAACATGTCAATAGCACGATCACGAATTCTCATTACAAAACGAAGTTGTCGTTGTTGTTGTGGGCTGTTTAAATTTTACAATTGGTTAAAAATATTGTTGTGTTTATTTTATTGCGGGCTGAGTCGGCTCAATTTTAAAATTGAGCCATTAGAAGTAGAACATTAGAAGACCTTCTAAAGAATGATGAATGTTCATGTGAACGTTGATTGAAGGCAATAAATTAGAATATTGAATAATAAAAAGGGACCTTCTGAAAAAAAGCTATTTCAAGTACTGATCCATTGTAATAAGTTGATAATTTTTAGTTGATAAGTTTAACGTGTTTTTTTTGTATATGTATGATGAAACGCACATATCTGTGCGCGCGGCATTGATAGGGTTAAAAACGCATATGGCGGTAAATACTAGAAGCGCACAAATTTCAAATATCGGACCCCACGCCATTTATATAGCTTAATGGATTTTAAATGAGGAATTCAGATTAGAATTCATTAAATATCATAATTTTAACCTACTTATGGCAAGCGAACGACTGATAGGAAGCAGGATTCCTCCGAGTAGCTCGATTGTCTTGAGAACCATCCATTAGAAATGCATTAAGATTATATACATTTATAACAGCACAGTCAAATAAACGAAAGCGTTTCTATGAAAATAATAGTTTATATGAATCTTTATGGAGTATGTGTGGGCGCAGTAGGACTAAGGTGGCTTTAACGTCACGAAAAGTGAAACTCCAAGCGACAATTGGTCGGAAAGAGAGATAGAATCGTTTGTAGTGTGTCTGTGTCCGTCGCTTACATCATAGAGACGCTACGCGTATGCCCCGCCTCTATTTTGTGTGTGTACGTAGTATAAAGCAACCACTACACCATTAACTAGGTTATTTTATTATATATTACACAGTCACATCTTCTAGTTAACAATTTTCGTTAACAAATGGAATCTCACGCCTTTTATTTTTAAGTTGGTTGTTATAAAAATACAATAAAATTGTTTAGTCAGTCTTTCCATTGAATAAATACAATGTGTGTAGAATGGATCATAAAGCTATAAAAGTGAAGTGTGTTTTTCATGACTTTAGACGTGATTAGATAATTTGATTTATGAGCAGTTTGTCTTTGTGGTCTTTAAAAAAAATAAAAAAGTTTCAGCCGGTTCAAAATTAAACTGGTATTGCCATAACTGTCAACGACGAGTACTACAGACCAACGATAAGAAACTTTTTGTAGCCTAAATTGAATTATATGGATATCGATTACATGTGGTTCTAACAAGACGACGTTACGTGCCACACAGCGCATGCAATGATGGACACTTTGCACGAGTGATTTGAGGGCATGTTTATTTCGCGCGACGATGATATGAACTGACACCAAGATCGTGTGATTTAACTCCTTTGGTTACTTCTCCTACGGGTCTATATGTAAAAATTGCAAATACCTGATGCTATTAAAGTCAATATAACGAACGCCTATCCAGTAAATTCAGCCAGATTTGTGCGACAGTCATCGAAAATTGGACCTCCCGAATACGTGCCACCAGACAAAGCCGCGGCAACCATTTGAACGACGTTATATTAAATATTTAATGCCATAAAATATGATTTTAAATAAAATAAAAATTGAGTGATTATCTCATACACCACTTGTTTTATTTACATTTAAAAATTGAGCGTCTTTATTGAAATACACTATATTTTTTATTTTACTTGTTATCAAATTTGTCCTGTTTTGGTTTTTTAACCCGAATTATTAAAATCTATACTAAATATAAAATAAATCGAACGTAAAAATAAAAAATCAAAAAAGATGCACACATTTAGAACAAGAGAGATATTTCGAAATGAAGGGAAATGGTTTTAATTTGAAATTTTAGCTTATTCAAACTCAGGTTAAAATAAAATACACTTGTGTGTATTTAATATTATGTATTTAAAAAAAAATATTTACATCTAAAAATGATTGACTAATCGGCATGCAATTGTTATGTGGTGAAAATATTTTACTCCCAGTTGACAGGTGTCAAATATTTATTTGAACATCTGTTTCCTTAAAATGAATAGTTATAATTTGTAGGCGAATTTTCAAATTTATAACCGAATTACTGGAAGAATGATTGACGGGTTACGATTACTCACATGATTTTATAAAATTTGCTCGAGCACGTTGATTTGGTCTGTTATTGTCCAACGAAATGACTATAATATTTAAATTCGATCTGTTAAATACTGCAACTGAACAGCTTCTTGTTTCCATTGTTTTGTTAGTGCTATTAAAATATCCTGTTTGTATAACATTCGCAAAACAAACTACATAGTACAATTCCACACGTTCACGGACTCTACTTAGGTTTCGACTTCCGTCATTGTTGAGATATTACTAAATTTAAATCGTGCACTTGCGTTATTATTGACTATGTTTGAGATTTTTACGAGTTGAGCAATTAACCCTCGTAGTGCTGGAATGGTGGAAAAAATGGTGTCAGAAGCGGTACCCCGACACTCCAAAATACCATCAACAGAACGTTCAGGCCCTGGAGGTGCCTATAATTTTTTTGGCTGGAGTTCATTTCGAAGCTCCTGCAGAACGTGTAGGCATTGGAGATGAGAATAAACTGGCCCAACGAGCAGCTCAAGGAACAACGGAACAGCCCTAAGAACATGGAGACTCTCCAGTGACCCGAGCTTTTTGTTGATCCCGCTATTCGAAACAATGCCAGCCCGCTCAACAAAAGTGCAAAACCTGCATTTATATGCATATATATTGTAAATTAAAACTAGATAAAAGATTTATTGGTGAGGGGAAGTCCAGTCTCGTTCGCGATCTCATATGGCGCAAGCCACTTAGCTTCCGTGATCATGGAGATCGTAAGCCCCGGGGATGTATTTCTCCCCATAACTTACACAAAAAGCCTTAAATACCCTAAAACATGAGGGAGTGGCCACAAGGTTTGTGTGTGCAACCGGTCCGCCTTTCAGACCGCTGACAATTCGAATGAGCGCCTCGCGAATGAATCTCCGCACGGACGCTCCGAAATCGGGGAAATTCAGCCAAGAAACAACTGAGTAGTCCATATAACAGTCGAGCAGCCCAAGGACCATCAGATACTTTATTTTATTTTATTATTTTTTTTTTAAATATTTTCATATTTCACAATGTCCGACCATGTCTAAAGAAATTATTGTCTAAATAATTTCCCAATTCGATGGAACCTTATCCAAATTAAGCATGTTCATTAGAGACTATGATAATGCTTTTATTTGTAGGTAGTCCCGCGATTAAGCGGTTGGATTTGTAACTCAATAATCTTGGGTTCGAATTCTACGAAAGCGCGCGATGATATCTCCATCGGAAGAATTTACTGTGACTGTACAAAATGGCCGACAAATACATGTGATCAAACAGCCCGGCCTCAGGAGCCCTTGTAACCTTACTTTCTAGATGACCCTTGTACAGTGACTTATAATGATAATTGAGACATTTACAGTAGGAGACGCCTATAACCTTTATCCTAGCCTGGCAACGATCTTGCGAGAAGAGGGGGGAATTGGACTTTTTGTACTTCAGAAAGTCATTTCCAGTAAAATCAGAAATTGGTCCGCTGGATGAGGATGTGAATGTATGATACAGACGAGATGGATGTAATCCCTTCCTTTGAATGGATATTGAAGAGGCCCTACTTCTGCAGAAGACTGTGGCTACACTATGATGATGATGATGATGATAATCTATATATATAAAAAATGAATGTTTGTTTATGAATTAATTTATTAATTTTCTTGGGAACTATACAGTCCTACATCATTCATCCGATTGCGATGGAACTTTGGTGAGTTATTGGGCGTGTATCCGAGAAGGTTTTTCAATTAGCACATCCATTATTTGTGTGCGGAATTTCTTTTGCAAAACGTTTAACGAATGCACCACGTTGGCGCATATTGGTTTGATGAAGTGGAGCGAGGCCGGGGAGAGAATATTATATTAATACTACATGTTAAATATCAAACTAGAAATAAATTTGAATTTAATTAACGATTTAAAACCCCAGTTAACAAAATACATCCCAGAGAGCCGAATTTGTTTACGTGTGACACCAGATTCAACGCAATCATCCAAGTCTATGTAACCACGTCGAGCAATAAATTCGAACTCATAGCATAGAAATACTATATATGTTATTCGAAATACACTCATACCTTGTTTTACGGTCTGGATACGATCCAGAATCGCTGACATTATAGCATATTTTTGGCCGTATAACGAAACATTGTAGATCTTTATAGCGAAATACTGAATAAAAAGTGGCCGAATAGCGAGGTATTGTTATATTGAATCAATAACTACTGTTCGACTCCTGCAATAAGCTTTATAACATATTGCTTTATTCACATCTTGCCGTGAATTTTTATTGCCCTAAAGAAGCAATAACTTCTTTATGATTTAATTTTAAAAAATTAGACACGTTCGAACAATGCAATTAAATACAAGGATAATTGATTATTAGCCAATTTTCTCGTAGTACGTCGACGATCGTCGATCCTTTGTGGAATTCCAAATAAAGACAAATGTACTTCCTCGACGTGTTTCATTGAAAAATATGTGATATTGTCAAGTGTTAAGATTATTTTCAGCAACGGCAATGACGTCTGTGTCAAGATCAAGCGCTTTACGCAGTCAGACTTCAGGGCCATTGCCAAGTCTGACTGAAAAATATATTTTTTCCGATTAACCGATGAAGAAAATTTTCTATATGTTTGTCGCATTGCAGTTAACAACGACGGCCTTGTTCGTGATTTCCACTAGTTTCTATTTCGGTTGCATACAAAAATTAGTCGGACGATAGAACTAATTTAAATCGCATTGAACAATGGTTGAGATTAGCACTGATTGCTCATTAGCATTGTATTGAAGAGCTTTGATTAACCGAAATGCCGCAAATGTCTATAGCAAATCAATAAACCCTGTTAGTGATGCTTCCAAATTTAATCCCATTTTCTAAATCAGTTACATGATGACCGTTAATTAAAAGTAATTTGATGTAATGCCTCAATTTATCATTAAAATCTCGCCTATTTTACATACATATTATATATAAGGGCGTACCACATGAACGTTCGGAATTCATAGATGATTAATAAAACGTCATAACTTTTTCAAAACACAATTAATTCAATCAAAAGATAGATCGTTGATTGAAATTGCACGAGCTAGCAGATAGAAAAAAACAGATTTAGGGTCGCAAGTCGTTAGATCGGGAACTTCTGGGACTACCCTCGTACCTCACCAACGACGATTTGAGATCTTCCTCGAAGCTCATTGTTGAGATTCGTATTACCGGGACGAAAATTTTGTTTCCCTTTTTTTAAATTATTCTCTCCTAAATCGATTCTGCTCCTTTTATATATTTAAGCTAATTTTATTAAATATTAATTTCCAACGGCATTAATATTTTCATTCAGCGGCGTATTTAAATAAAATTGAAGACTTCAATAGTCTTGCCAATTTTAAATAGTCACATTTGTAAAATACTACATAGAACCTTTTTCAATCACGGTTCACCTTTGAATAAATTAAATTCCGAATCTTCATATGGTAGTGTGTAATGTTATTATGCTACGCACCTATTTAAATTTAAACCGATATTTTTTTAAATAAAAGAGAACCTATTAAACAAATTTTAACATATGGCAACCCAACAGCTCAACTGTCAAACAATCTAATAACAATCGATGAATAACACGATGACCAGATTAAGCAGCGGAATTATGAAAAATTATGTCATATATTTCAGAATGATTCATCGTTCATCTATACATATTACGCATACATCAAATGTTGCATTAAAAAATCATATTTTTAATTATCTCATGATGGCCTGTCATTTACTCACGTCGTTAATATTTTGACAGATGTGCGTTGCGATTTTTTATTTGGTCTTGAGGCATTATTTTTCGGCCGTGCGCCGATAAATCAAAAACGCCACACGAGTGCATCGCTTTCCGTCAGTGACATCAAACACTTTCGATTAAAAATGAAAGCCTCTTTGCTCCGATACATCGTTATAAATACGCAATTGTGAAACGATCGCGTGCTCTAGGATAATAATACTTTGAAGAAAATCGTAACACTTATTCTTTTGGACAAATTCCTCAATGTCAAACAATTTGGCTTTCGGCAATTCAGTATTGATTGAATCTAAATGAGAATTACCCAAATCGATATTTAAGCATTGAATACACCAGAAGTTTATTCAAATTGCATCGAGTGCTGTAAATATTTTCATTTATCGATCGCGGGAAAACCTTTGACTAGACACCGATGAACCGTCATAAAAATATTATCCTAGATTTAATTTTTTTTTAGTGGTTCGGTTAAATTTATAACTTGATTCAATATTTAGACCACGCTTAAATGCTTATATAGGTAATGATTCGCGATAATGATGCAAAATTTCGAAGGATATTGGATAGTATTATTATGTCATATAATTGACATTTATGATTGACTGTTTGAGATTATTTCACGTCACATTTTTCTATGATAAAATGTTTGAATTGGCGTCAATGAAGTCATGATTTTAACTGTTATAATACCGAATGAAAAAACTGTCCCTATGCCAAAAATGTCGCGCTAATTTGATAAGGTTTGAGGCAAAGTTCATTGCGAAAAAGTAAGAATGATGCTTACAAAATTTAAAAAGAAACCGTTCTATAGCGTCCACTTATAAAACGTATTGCGTTTCTTTTCAAAATTATTTGAAAAGAAACGCAGTACGTGATTTATTGCTTCAAGTCACGTGTAGCGCGAGCCGAAGAGCTGGGATCCAAAAGCATATGCACACACGCTCTCGTCTCTTTTTCGAGAGATTTTCTCTTCCCGTTTCCGTAGCCCAAACTTCATTTCACCAGACCAATATGCGCCAACATGGTGCATGCATACAATATTTTTACTAACTATGTACCTATGTTATTCCCTCAAGTGTAAACAGTAAGTTGACAAAGTTTTATCGCAATCGGATGAACGGTATGAAATCGCATTAAATACGGACAAACAAATATTGATTTTCATCTATTAGACTATGCCTATGTTATTTGCGTAATCCTTAGCAATATGTGGACGAAGTTTTATTGCAATCTGATGAAATGTATGGCAGCGCATTACATACGATTCATTTTTATATATAAAAGAAAAAGATTATCAAAAGTTCTCTTACGTACACAACGATATATCGTCGTTGGCACTTTTCGCAAATGTTAACACTTTGATATACCGGTGTCCGGCACTGAGAGGGTTAATATTTCATTGAAATGAATCAACTTTCATTAAATTTTCTCAACGTGGCATTTTATCCAGGACTTTGAACCGAAACTGAACCGAAAACTGAAAAATAACCAATTAAATTGTTATTTTGTCTGAATTGAACCGATTCTTATGCAAAATTTAATCCTGTTAAATTCAGATAATATTGATATTAATCCTCTCAGATTTCAATTTATTTCCTAGTGCTATGTAATTCTAATCTGAGACTCCCAAACTCCCATCCAATAGTATCCTTTCGTTTAATAAATTATATGTTTACAATGGTGTATTTAGCACTTGGGAGGTATTTGGCGCATTTTAAGTTAGGAAGCCCCCTAATGATCTGGCTTTTCATTTGAAGATTGGTATTTCAACGACGATTCTACATACCAAAAGTCAAAATTGTTTGAGTCTCCCTGAATTTTTGAAGCCCGAAATGCGTACAGGTAAATACGCCATTGTATAACGTGGTTTATTGCTTCAAGCCACGTGTAGCACGGGCTAAAGACGCGGGAACCGCCTGTCTCTCTACGAAAACCGGAAAAACCGTTATTTTTTCGGAACAAAAACCGTAACCGAACTAATATGACTGTATGAAATTAAAAAAATCACAATTCGTAATCCTTATTTCATGAATACACCAAATCAATCAAAAAATATTCGGATTATTACAAATGGGATTTTCTTACAACAGAAATATTACCCTTTATATATATGTAAAATGTATTTTCTATGATGTTATAGATAGTATAAAACCCCGATAAAACATATTCCAATTTAAAAAGTGTACATATTTTTATATTTTCATAGATAATGTCGTTTTTTATTACATAAAGTGTTATGAAATACGACGCATCGGATCTAATGGGGTTCGATAATTTTTATTATACGAAGAAAAAAAACACATAAAAAGCACATATTCGTTTCGGCATTTTCCATCTGCCTCTTATTCTACGTCGAGTTTATGATCTTCGATGGGAAAATACTTATAAAATACTAATACTAAAAGTATGCGAGCATGAAAACACAAAAAATATATTATCTCACTTTGATGGTCTGCTCCGTCGATAAAGTCGCTGTTATATAGATCGACTTTTATGGTTGTTCACATCTGATGATAACACTCGAGTCTCTGAGAACTTTTCTGACGAAACAATAATTTCCTATTTCCGAGGAAAAGCCGAAGAAGCAGTTGCTTCACGAATGAATGTCGCAATACTGAAGCTTCTCTTTATTGTGGCTACGGTGCACAAAGTACATGCGCACGAGATCACTCGATGAATTAGAACTTAGATGCATTGTAAAGAAGGATTTATTTGTCTCATTTCCACGACGATCAAGATTTATGAAGACTATAATTCTACCAGTGGTAAAAACTTCAAATGTGTTTAAGAAAACTAGTCCAAACGCTTAATGAGGGACGCAAATCAAACGAGTGGCGTCTTTAAGTTGATCGTTGAATCATATGTTCGTATATCAAACAAGTCTGAATTATTTTATTATACACTCATATATTTTATAAACAATCAGAATTATTCATATTTCCCATAAATCTTCTCGATCCAGGATTAATCGATTTTTTTTTGTTCTGAAAAATTAAATACTGAGATGGTTAATAGCGCAGTATCACCAATTTCGCAAATCACTCATAGATCCTATCTTAAATTCATATTTAAATCATCCTATCCTAATTTAAAACCATATGGGGAAACCATCTAAAAGAAACTTGTGTGGAGTTTGACTTTATTCCAATAGCAGATATGGCGTCTTAAGAAGATGATATCTTATAAACCCGTCATCGGTTTTTATCATCACGTCAGCAAACTCGGATCATGAGTAAGACGATTATCAATAATTATATTGTGGGCTGTAAAACATTCAGAGGGCAAAAATTGTCTCATTTGAACGCGATGAAAGAAAGTACAAGCCAAATTTCAGCAAGAACTGTGAGAAAAATTTTACAATGAAGCCTGTCTGAAAGATTGTAAATATAAGAACATGCTATGTCTTTCTGAAAAGGACAACAAAAAAATATTACTATAAATTTATTAGGTCGTGATCGATCGTGCGATCCGTAGACGGATGGTCCCAACCCACGAGTCGGCTGCGATGAACGACGGAACACGTTTATGATTTAATTCCCTCGGCAGGCAAGCTAGCATGCATAATGCAGAGCAGGCGGCTGTTGATCCGTTCAAGGGTAGACGCTTTGTCAGAGCATCTTCTTGAACTTAAAGTTAGTTGTCTTCTCGATGATCCTCCCCCATCGGGGTCCAGAAGCGATGAGAAGAGCTGATCGTCCGAGAAAAATTCTTTTCCGTCGAGATCTACTCGACAACTCTCTCGTGCTCGGCGCCTTTTCTATCCAATATACCAAGAGCTGGCAGCATAAACTGAAAGTCATCCAATATATGAATAATTTAGTAGTTGTGTTCTGGCGTGTTTCCGGATTATCATTATGACAGTCTGATTAGCATTTTCTGGTTAGCTTCAGCAAGCTTGAACTAGTCTTGTACTATCTTAATGAGCTGATAATAGTCTGGCAACCCTCTTCCCTCCCAAGCCCAATGGCACTCAGTCGCCAGACTGTCATAATAATAGTCCAGAAACACGCCATGACATAACTATTAAATTATTCACATGAGTTAGATGATTTCCAATTTATGCTGCCAGTTCTCAGTCTATTAAGCTTCACTACTTAATTCGCTATCATTCGAGTATCACTATTTTGCAGAAATCTCTTCTTCAAAATAGAAAATTAGAAATTGATAGGCTTGCAATTTTCCTAGGATTTCCTTCCACGTTAAACTTTCTTCTAGTTTATTGTATAAAAAGTACTTCAGCTATGTTTTAATTTTCGATTTTAGTTGTTTTATTTTTTCCTCATCAAAAATAACTTCTTTGATTAAAAAAATCAGTCATTTTTCTTGCAGTTTTTATTTGAGCATATCTATTGTCGACAATATGCTTCTACAGTTATCATTTTATCCAGTTTAAGAAGTTCATAAACAATAACTTCAGTCATATTTCACCAAACATACAAAAGAACCTTCCGTAACATCAATCCAGACATGAACGTTGGAACATGTTTCTAAGAAAGCCTTTGATTCTTATAAAGTCAATTCTTCTATAGCGTCGAGATAGGGACCACGCTATAAAAATATAGCGTTTAGTTTGTTAACAAGTGCAAATGACTAGCACGCGTAATTTACCTTACGTATTTTATTCGTTGCTTGCGTAAAATACGCTTCAAACGAAGTGAACGCTATAGGAGGGTTGACTGTGTTATCATATATGATCAATTTATTATCCCCAGTGATAATTTTCAGGAATAGTGGCGGATTTACCTAAAGACGCTCGCCTCGGACCTTCCTTCAATTAAAAAACTAGGCTACATACCGCGTAATAGGGAAATCGTAATAGGAAACCTGAAAAAAATTAAAACTGAAATCTGTTTATCGTTAGGACCGATCCAGAAATTTCCTTGATGATGTTTGTGATCTTAATCGCGTTCGATCAAGAAAAATCAGCATACAATGTCGAATATGTTCTTTATTGGTTTGGGGATTTTTGCCCTTGATGATGAAAGAAGATTCATGATACAATAATTAAAGCTGATGAATCATACAACAAGATAAAAAAATTACAGAGATGTTTCCTTTGTCGTATCTGGACACAAACTGAGCTCAAATGAGAGCCTGCGAAATTAATGGATTTCTTTCGGGGGGACCTAATATATACTGAATAAAATGAAGCGTAATATCCAATATTACTCAATAGTTTGAATCATGACTTGAATAGATTATTTTATATTATAGCCTTTTAATGACCACTAGCTGCTCTAATGTATTAATTAAATCAACCCTCAATCAAACAAAATTGGGTTTTTTGAACAAAATTCTAAACAAATACCACAAACATGTAATTAAAAATCGACTTCTTACTTTAATTTGTAGATAATAAGCTAATTTTGGTTTTGGTCAGTATTTATACAATGTAAATCAGGAAAGTTACAATCTATCACGCTTTTAACGCTGGGGAGATCAATACATAATGGCATTAAATTAAAATCTACAATGCTGCTTTTTTATCTACAAGTAGTTTATGTTAATTATTGTTAAATAAATGTCGTTTACTTTCGATACAAGGTGGTTAAGGCTTCGGTAGACGTGGCTAAATAATATTTATTTACAGGGCTTTTAAAAATTTTCAAAAAAGTTATAAATATCGGCAACAACATCATCGTAGTAGATTGCCATTTTGCTTATTTACAATATCAAAATAACAAAATGAAAAAGAATCTGCTTTCTAGGAATAATTACTTAAATAATGTTGATGCCGCCCCGTACTATGAAAAAATTATGACCACTATAATTTTATTGCACGGCTTTTATCATTAGATATATGCTATATTTTTAAAGGCATTTAAATATCAAACAAAGCATAGTTTATGATAAGTGTACGTCTTTTTATTATCTTGAAAAACTAACAAACTATCGCAAAATTGTAAAATATTTGATTTACAATTTCAATTGAGTAGATTTCCTATAATTTATTATACTAATTTTTTCAATAATTGGATCCAATACTAAATTAGAACTAATTAAACGTTCATAAATTATCTTTATTTATGTAGTATAATTGGACTGTTTTATATCTAATGTACATATATACAAAATCTTATAATCCCGAGCAATAATTTTGCTTCGTATCCACTAAACTAAGTACATCATAATAGAATACCGTTTGAAGAAATTTAAAAAAGTCATCAAACAATTCTTATTTGCACTGGTGCAATCTTGATCCTCGTCTATTTGCCTTTTATAAATTGTTCAAATAAAACTAAGAAGTTTAAAATAATTATTTCAGGTAAATATTTACAACGGAATCATGCAAAATGATGAATGAAATATATATGAACGCTATATCTGTCTTAATCTTATAAGATGCAATGAAGCCACTAAATTTATTGCTCATTATTGAACAAAATTTATCTGGAATCATAAAGCATAATATTTCACGGAAAGAGAATGCTTTTTGTAATGTTGTTCATTTCGGTATTCTTTAATCTCATTGAGTATTTAACGCTTAATTTTGTATTAGCAAAGATGAAATATTAGCACAGTATATTCTAAAAAAAGTCTATTTATTATTGACTAAATCGATTTTTCATGTTTCAGTTTTAAAGTTTTAACCGAGATGAGTACCGATTTATATCATGAAATGTTAAATATGAATAATAATAAAATAATACACTATTTAAAGTCAAAGCATTTGACAGCTTTCAATCAAACGATGTTACATCAGACGTATATATTTCATAACTTACCGCCATCGTTCATGAAATGTAAATATATTTACTCAAATGGTGCAACATTAATACACATTTGTTACAGATTAATAAATACCGTTGTATAAAAGGTTTAAAACATTCGTATGAAACATGTGCAAACAGTTGTGTTTGCTTCGGACTTGTAAGAATTTAGCCATTCATACGCGTGTAACTTGAATTAAGTTGCACGTGGATCGATATTAATATAATATAATCATCGATTATATTTGCAATATATTAATGCTTTGTATACGGTGTGTGTGTGTGAATAATTTATGAAATATATAGTTTTATTGAATCCAATATTGCTTATAAGCGTAACGGTCATATCGGAACTCATGTTACAAGTTAGTATAAAAATTGTTACGTCTCAACGTTGCCCTTGATTATAAATAGTTTGCAATGCTTATATTGTATTGAATCGATTGTATAATGTAAAATTTTATTGTCTCACATATATTTTGCTATAAAAGATCTTTTGAAATAAATTACAACATCTAAAATACAGTTGAAATACATATAAATACTCAATTTCTTACAACATATTTCATGCTTAATTTGGATAATTTTCAAGCATTTCTATTGCAAATTTGAATTTAAATTACTGCAATATGCTCTTGAAATATGGACTCACATCCTGGTTATGAATAAATGTTTAACTATCAATATATTTCAATTGCTTCCATGAAAAAGATGCACAAGTATATAATAACAAAACATAAAATACAATCATAACATGGAAACTAAAGATGATAAGCTATAGATCAAAATACAAATGATTTTATTAATAAACTAATAATAAAAAATGCATTTAAAATTTATAAACATTTATGATATTTGATATTAAAACATTATATGAATATGACTATATAACCTTATAATAAAAATTAAATTGTTTACCTATATTTTTTTATGAACCGCATTTTCCTAGTTTCTTGCCTTTCAAAAGGGAAGATCCTTGATTATGATTATTTCATGCGATGGCACTATTGATCACCACTATGAACAAATAAAATAGCAACTATCACCACAAAAGACTTACGCTTACGTATATATATCTAATATTTCATAATGTAAAAGGGTCCGGTATTTTTGTTGCGAACCGGTTTAAAAATATTTATTGCATAATTGTGAAATTAAATATAAATTCATCACATGTATATAATTTTGAAATATTTATATTTTTAATATAATTAATTTAAATCGATTTTGTTTTTTATTTATCAAATAATTTTTCGCCGTCTGAAATATATATTTGATGGTCGCTATTTTTGACGTTGGCTTTATGGCCAGATAAAAAGTTGTTATATCCAAACATCTGATTGTACGTAAACAAAGTGTTGTTGGTCATCTTCAAAGATGGACGAGCCGAATAGCCGGGAAGACTTGCGACTGCGTGTTCGAGCTCTTCTCTCCACCCGGCGACTGCGCCTATGGCTGCCGCCCTATCAAGGACCCGATGGGGCCGCCCAAATGAAGGTTAGACATCCTCATCCACATCATTTTATCATCGCAATATGCGCAAAACATTCAATTGAAATGATGTCATTTATCGTCTTCCATTACTTCGCATGATGAACGATTTCAATTTCGATATGTGTATATTTAATTTGTTATATTTGCCGATTGGAATGAGTCAGCATTTAAGCACAAAGTGAGAAATACTCTTACACCATCTATATTTAGCACCAAATCTTTGAATATGAATCAGGCATTTAAATATACAGATAGCTGTGGATAGATGGAAATATATGTCCTCAGATCATAATTTGGAAATTTTAGATTCCTCAGTATCATAATAATTTATATTCAAGTTCTCAATCTTTTTATTTTAGTGTTATTTAGCTTGATATAATTATTAAAACTAGTAAATCACTTAATCTCACATACAGGTAAACCCTGCTGATCTGGAGATAGTCTCGATAAATGGGAGATTGCGATCAGCAGGTAAATAGTAATTAATCATTCAGTTCCACGTTGCAAAAGCTAGTATTTCATGCTTGGCTCATCTATGTTTATTAAGTCATTTTTTTCGATAATTATCAAATAATCTGTTAAAAATATGCTTTGCTGTACTCGCTCATAATCTTCATCGTTTTCTTCTAATAACTCCAAGCATTGATTATGAGAAGACACCTTTTCAATGATCTTGACAGTTAACTTTCACGCAGGAAAAACTTAAACGTCATTTTCTTTAGACGGGGAATGATACTTCAATGTAGGTTGTTCAAGAGTTTGCAGTATGATTTAAGCAATGTTTGAGCATGATCTACATCGGCAGTTCTTAAACCGGAGTCTGCGAAAATATTAAAAAAAACATTTTTCTATACTTGAACAAGATATTTTTTCTGAAATTATATATAGGAAACATTGTAAGAAGATCTATTTTGATCAATATTTGACCCAAAAAATTTGTTCAAAAGGGGGTCACTTGCCATTGACACTTGACAGAAGTATTCACTCCACACATTAACATGAATACTTCAGAATGCGAAGATGAGATTCACTGGCCCCCAAATACAAAAAAAAACCAACTATTTGCATCAAAAAATTCACAAGGCGAGAAGTCAGATCAGTCATAGCAATGGTTGATATAAAAAAATTGTCTGGCTACGGTCTCATTACGAGAAGAATGGTAAAGGAACTTTTTACCAAAGGATTTAAGTTCTTGGTACAAACATTCAATGCAGTACTAAAAATGAACTATTTTCCCCCGCAATGGAAAGTGGCTAAGATTATTCTAATCCCCAAGCACGGCAAGGATATACATGATGCCAAATCATACAGATCCATCCCAATCATTTCCAAATTTTTTGAAAAACTACTACTGAAGAGACTTGACTGAGAGCAACAACCTTGAGAAAATTGAAAAAAACAACCTAATACCTAATCACCAATTTGGATTCCGTCAACAACATACGACTGTAGAACAAATACACAGGATCTTTAATAGAATCCACAAGGACTAAGAAGATAGAAAATATTACTCAGCAGCATTCCTGGATGTAACTCAGGCTTTTGACAAAGTGTGGCATCCGGGCTTGCTACATAGAATTGGAAAACAACTGCCCGCGAATTACTTCTTCATACTCAAATCATACCTGACAAATAGAACATTCTACATCAAATACGAAGATGAAGCCACCACACTCCATGATATAAAATCCAGCGTCCCTCAAGGCAGCGTACTTGGTCCAGTTCCATACTTTCTGCTGGAAGCCAACATTGCGATAACAATCACCACAACAACTGCCTCCTTCACCGATGACACAGCTCTTCTAACCACGCATAACGACTCCACAACAGCATCTCAACATACAAAAATGGCTCAAGAAGTGCCACATGTAGCAAACATAGTAAAATATCTCGGTTTGTTTGTACTTGGACAGACGCTTAACTTGGAAAACGCACATAACTTAGAAAAGAAAACGACTCGAAATTAAAATGAGAATGTTATACTGGCTGATGGGCTGAAAATCGGAACTGTCCCTAGAAAATAAAACACTTTTATAGAGAAGCACACTAAAACCTATTTGGACATACAGAATACAGCTCTGGGTTACCGCATCGAACGCTTTCAGTCCAAAGTGGTGCGTACTATAGGCAATGCTCCATGGTACGTCACAAACAAAGTCATACACAGAGAACTAGTGAAATAGGAGATTGAATGCTATAGTTAAAAATATAAACAAAGGCTAAACACACACCCCAACCACCTGGTTGAAGAGCTAACCAACCAAACCTCCGGGACGCATAAGCTGAAAAGATATATGGTCCATGACCTAGAAAAAAACAAATTGTGTGTGAGATATGTAATATAACATCATTAAAATGTCTGCCGCAGCTTTGTTTGGAGACACGTATTTGGGGATCCAATTTTCGATGACTGGCTAAATTTGCTGAATGGCGTTCGTTATGTTGACTTTGAGAGCATCAATTGTTTTTGGTTTATACGCCCTGCGATTTAAGATAGCCACAAAGGAAGAAAGCTACATGCCCTCAAATCACTTGGACAGAATGTTTATCGTAGGATGCGCTATGTGGCACGTATCCATTGGAACCACATGTCGCAGTATCCATATCATTCAGTTTAGACCACAAGAAGTTGCTGAAGTATCTCATGTGAATTGGTACCGTCCCAAATCTGATAATTTTGCTTGTATGCACATCTATTTATTAAAAAAATGGGCCTCGTCCCTATTGAAAGACCTTTTATAATTATTTAACAATTCTAATTTCTATAAATAACCATGAATTCATTCCATATTTGTATAATCACTGTGGTTTACGCTTGCCATTGTATTATATGTTTTAATGCAATCTCTATTTTATTGTAATACATATTTTTCACATTCTTATGGCATTATTTTCTCAAAAATAGATACTAGCCGAAAGTTTTTCAGAACAATTGAATCTGAACACGGATGAAGTCCTCGAAGCCTTGGAGGACTTGAAGAACCATTCGGCTGAAAGAGCAAAAGCAAATGACCATTTCAAAGACACAGGAATTGCTACTCTCAGAATAACGACCACAGTGGCCGTGAAAGGATCTAAAAATTTTCTAATAAATCTAAAACTCGATTCGATGGGATGCAGGCTGTTAGAGCGAATCGCCGAAGAACTATCAATCGAAGCAATCAGGTTAGTCATTCTCAAAGGAGCTATGTGATTGTAATGCATCAGTTGTATAAATTTAAATTGTATTTTTTCTGTTACTAGGATAAAGCTCATTCATAGAGGTCAAGTTGTTAAATATGATCTGTCTTTGGCTGCACAAAATATTAATAACAGTGCCCAAATTTTGGCCATAATCTTATCAGGTTGGTTAATAATTATGAGAAAACAATATTAATTATAATGTGGTTTCCTAGTGTTTTCACTTGTGCTGAAATATTAGGGTATCCCGAAATAAATCCTTTTTTTTTTAATATTTCTATTTAAACCTTATTGTTTGGTGGCTCCTATAGCCCTATAAGAGAGCCACCGTAGTGCGTATTGTCAATTCCGTCTGTCCATCCAATTACTCAGCTGCGTGACATCGAAGCCCCATCGTATATAATTTCTTGAAGTTAGACATAACTTTCTTATCCATGGGCTGCAGGATAGGAGTTGTATTGGGTAGAAGATGGGTCATTATAAAACGATGCATTTTAAATGACCGTGTAAGGTTAATGTTGAAGATAAGAGTTTCTGTTTTGATTGACAAGGATCTGCTTTAATTCAAGCACGTCTTCATCAAAATTTGACGATCATCCTGATTTAGGAACATCCTGTAATTTTCTGTAATTACCATTTAAAGTGTCTAAACCAAAATTGACATCTGTTTATTGTTAGGACTGGTCCATAAATTGATGATGTTTGTAGTTGTGTGTAATCGCATTCAAGTCCTGATCAAGGAAAGTCAGCATACAATGTTGAATATGTTTGTTCTCTGGCGACACGATCTGAACTCAAACGAGAGCGTGCAAAAATGGATTTCTTTCGATTGGATTTAATACAATTGCGAAATATTTATTTGATTGTTTATTAAATTATATTGTGATTATGTTCAGCCACTCCTGAAAATTTGAAAAAAAACGCAGACATGTATATTTTGATGAGTTTGACGAGGAGCGATGCTGAATTATTATCTCAAGACGATTTAGGAGAATCGTTCATGCAGGTTGCTATCATTATTTATTAAAATATCAATTAATACCATTTTAAACTATTAATCATAGTTAAATTTATAAAGCTCGAAGATCAATCCGGAAACCCTCTCTATCTACCGAAAAATGAAAAAAGGGCATTGATGGTCGCTATGGCGTTGCACGAAAGAGGTCGGACTGCCATGAAAGAAGCAAATTATTCCTTAGCGTTAATTTTTCTACTCGAGGCTGACAAGCACTTTAGGTTTTTATTATATTTCTATAATATTTTTATTAATAATAACGTTATTTTTATTAAAAATTTAATATCGTGTATTGACATTTTTATTTAACAGCGAGTGCAATGCTGAAATTTTGAAAACTGTTGACAACTATGCTCTTTTAAACTTGGATATCGCTTGGTGCTATCTTCGTTTGCAAAGCATAACGCATATACCAGACGCTGAAGCAAGATTGACTATCTGCGAAAAAAAGTTTCATACTAGCTATGGAAATAATCTGGAAAGACTCATTGCTCTCAAAGGATCTAGTGGTACAAATTCTGTTATATTTAATTGTAAAATCTTGTATTAATTTATTATATTTTGTAATAATGTATATTATTAATTATTTAGGCAATGAAAAGGCGCTCTTTACGCGCTTGCATTTACTTCAAGGCGTTGTTTTTTATCATTTAAACAAACGCGCAGAAGCCAAAAATATTCTGAAAAAAGCAGAGCAAGAATTAAATTTCCTGAAACCTGATGAAAATTCTATCTGTACGTTGGTCGAAATGGGTTACACGTTAACCGAAGCAAGATTTGGACTTCGGGCTAGCAATGGAGTTGTACCAGCAGCTATAGAATTTATAAAAAAATCCAGAAAAGAAAAAGAGGAACGAAATAAGAAAGCCTTGGAGGAAGCGTCAGTACATTTCATCGAATAATTTTCATATTTCTAAAACATTTACGATAATATTTTTTTTATAATATTTTAGGGAAGGTCGTGCTTTGGGCTGGTGTGATGACAAAAAGCAGTTTGTTTCGATGAAATGTGTACAAATGCTCATCGATATGGGTTATTCTAAGAAGACGGCTGTTTTGGCTTTGAAAAAAAGCAATAATATTGTACCGACTGCAGTACAAATCATTCAGGAGATGCCTGATACAGTGAGGATACTTTTCAATTAAATCAATATATATATGGAAATGAATCATATTGTAACATGCAGGGCAGGGGTGGTGAGACCAGGTGCAGCTCTGTAACTGCACCAAATTAGCGGCCTCCGTTAGTCTGTTAACTAATGATTCGCATAGGAGTACAAAATAAATGTCTTTCCATGGCAAATACAATTGGTTGGATCCTAAGACTTAACTAAGATTAGTTCATTTATACTCAAGCTATCTTAATATTTTCCTGATTGTTCTCGAAGCTTCACATTCATTACAAAATCGCTCTTATCTTCAGGAATGTTATTAGCCTAAGCTTTGCATATTTATTGCGCTTTATTAAAGCCCTATTGTCCATTTTGTTTATAAGCTTGACTGGCGCTTATATGACGCCTTGTGAAGAGGCGTCATCACCCAAGTTTCACCATTCCTATGCAAAATCTATTATCTAATTGAGAAGAAAATCAGAAAACTGACAGGCTTGCACAGCAACTTTGTCCTTCTATTTTCATAAAGCCGCTTATACTTTTCCTGTAATTTTCCCTCTGCGTTATAATATAATGAATTTTTTTATTATTGTTTCAGCTGAAAGAATCGGACCTTCCAAAAAGCTTGTCAAATGAAAAAGTCATGGCAAATTGTGAACTAGTGCAACAGGTTTGCTTCAGAATAAAAATATTTTAATTCTAATATAACATAATTTTAAATATATGTTTTTAATAGTTGGTAGATATTGGCTATGATTCTGGAATGGCATCTGAAGCACTTAAAAGGACTGCAAATGATTTGAATGACGCAATAGACATGCTGGTCAAATATGGCGGAATTGTTGTTGATTACGTTGGTAAGTTTAAATATAATAAATTTAGTAATACATAACAAGGATAATCCCAGAACTACCCGATCTAACAAAGAAAACACAAAAAATTTGGAAAAATATCTTTATTTACCAACATAGTTTCCTTTCAGCTCAATACACTTTTCCCAGTAATATTCAATAGCTTTGGTACTCCTTTGGAAAAAGAAAATAATCTGAGGGGGCCAAATCTGGCAAATAGCGTGACAATTCGAACTTTAACTCATTGATTTTGATCACTGCGTTAACGGATGTGTGAACTGATGCATTGTTTTAATAAAACAATAGTTTATTTATAACCAAATGTGGTGGTTTTTTCTTGTATTCATCACTCAAACGTTGCAATAAGTTTGCATAATACTCGTCGTTGATTGTTCTTCATTTTTTAATATAATCAATGTAAATTATGCCACATGCATCCCAAAAAACTGATGAGCCGATTCTCCCCTTTCAGTCCGTTGTTTTGATTGTTCCTTTGTCTCAGGTGGGAAGTGTTGGACCCATGTTTCATTCATGGTTATGAATCGACACAGCTCAGCTTTATTGCTGTGAAACATTAACAAACATTTGATTGATCATCACCAAACATTCGTAACCTCATTTTGTAGACCATTGTGATGTTTGTCTTGGCAGCTCATACGGCCTCATTTAAACTCTGCCATCCAATCTATGTATCAGGTCAAGTACTTTTGGAACTACCCTCATATCTTCTACTGTATATTCAGTTTGGCTTCTGGCCGGGAAAATCCATGGTGACCACCATAGAAAAAGTGCTGCACACTGTAGAGAACTCAGGTAGAGAGCTCATTCATGTTGAAAGGCAACCTCATGAAGAGATATCTCTGCATCAAGCTTATGGGAAATTATGTACCTGTACGTCATCAGAGACACGACCGCCAAGGCAGCCAGATCTCATACCAAAATGCCTTACCGGGGCCGATTGGGGACTTAGTCGGCGCAGCCTGCGCATAGCTTATGAGGCTATTTATGTGAGCATCGACACATACGGAGCTGGAGCCTGATTGGGACATCATGGTAGGAACGTTATCATCAAACACATGCTAAACGGTGCACAAAAGCAACCACTTAGGAATGGCAGCGTAGATGGTCGGTTCCGACCATGTGGCGCTTTCTGTTTCGGTTGTCGGTGCTTGGGTAAACCCGACAGTCATTTCAGTACCCACCTAATGGGACTGGGCCTAGCAAATAGGTCGGATTGCCCATGTGAGAACCCGTGTATGAATGCAGATCACATTTGGTGGACTTGCGCAGGCATGGGGACCGAGATGCTTCTGAAGCATGTTCGCAGGCCTTGTGAGGGGCCCATCAGACACAGAGACATAACCTGTCCCGGAGCCTTATAAAATAATATACTCTAATATTGTAAATATATAATTTTGTTATTTTTTTATTTATAAAGTTTAATTTAATCTGTATATATTACTTTGTTGACTTAAATAGATTCAAATGATGGTGCCAGTAGTTCCCAAAACATGCAAGATGCAGAAGCGAAGCGAACTGCCAAGAAAGTGTATGTAGTATTTCCATAAAATATTTTAATTTGATATGATTGATGTTTTTAAAATAAAATGAACCATCAAATTCTAGGAAGAAGATGAAAGCAGCATTTGCTAGGCTATGCGATGGAATAGATGTTAACAAAGACGACTATCTCGACTTAACATTAGCTGAAGAAGAAACGATCTTAAATCAATATCTAAACATGTTGAAATAGACATGTACATTTTTAATCTTCCACTCATACTATATATGATTTTAAAATAAATATATTGTTTATGAATCAGCAATCAGGGTAGAGTGAAGAGCTAAATCTTTTAAAGCGACCTATTGTTTGATTATTCAATTTTTTTCCAAGAATGTATTTTGTACTAAATGATCTCGAGACAACAAAGGGATATCGTTGAAACATTCTTTATAAATTATTTGAGAGTATCACAGTCGCTATCTAAAAAGTACTGATTATTTTAATATTCTGCCGTCCCTGTTTGTTCTTTCGTTTTACGATACAGAAATAAGTCTTAACATTTTATTATTCAAAGAAAATGTGGCTGTGATTTTCAGAACTAGTCTTTTTGATCTGGTTAAATGATCATTTTACGGACGTGCCAAGAACAGAATCATAATTTTATAATTTTTGAAACGTTGACTATAAAAACACCGTACACTATTTATTGCTATATTTCAACACTTTGGGTATCGATAAATCGATACCATATTTTACATGTGTGTTTCTATCCTAATATTCATGCATGATGTAAAACGATTTCTGAGACACGTTAATAGAAAAAAGCGTCTTTAACATTGAGTATTAAAACGCTAATCAAACGATTATTACCGAAATTGATGTTTAATTTCATTTTTGATAAATGATATTCGCATATTTGTTTACATTTATTAATCGTTATTCGCTTAGAAAAATATATAAGATACTCGTCACATATTTATTATACAACTTCTTGGAGTATCTCAAGGTGTTATATGCCATAGTTTGCATATTATGAATTACTATTTGTATTTGATATTAATGAAATTATTTTTATTGTATTAACTAGGAATTTTTGAAACACCGGTGGCGTGATTTCATAAACTGATTTGGACTCTCTTGCACAATTAAATATGGAAAAATCTCCATATTTCATCTAATAATCGGTGGTATGTAGATTATTAAGATATGTGCCTGATGAAAATTGTGTAGATATTTTTTGATGTTATACTTATTTCAGGTAAATATTTAGAAATATAATAAAAAGATTATTGACAAAAGATTTTAGTTTTTTTTATAATACAATTCCATACAAAATGCTTTAGAAAAATACTTACAAATACAAACGAATTAAATCTACAATATGATTTTTTTACTATGGTTTCGAGATAATTATTTCAATAAACATTACATTATTTTTTATGTAGTCAAACTTATCCAAACTCGTGTGCGGAATAAACACATATTGTTTTCTTGTATTGGGATCACTTGAACTTTTATCAGACGTTAGAGAAACATTATCGAATTTTCTCTTATCTGATTTTTTATCAGTGCCCATTAATGTAAGATATTCTTCTTCAACTTCTTTCTTTTTCACCGAAAGAGTTTTAACAATATCCACTGACTGAAAAATATAAATTTCAACATGAAATATTATATACAGATGCGACAGGGAAACTTCCTAATTTGAAACACACGCTCTGAAGTAACAGTTATTTCGAGAAGGTTGGGGTTGGCGCTCATTTGAAAGCGCAGGACCTAACGTGCAACTGTTCGATATGCGTTGTCCAAAATAGACATCATTGGACTGATACTGTTTGTGTTATTAATTTTTTAAAATAAGGTAGTTTCTCTGTCGCACCCTGTATTATTATCAACACATGTTATTATCAAATACATTTATTGAAATTGAATGATATATAAAGGAAAAGTATAAATCATATTTATTTTATTTTGTTGGTTTTATTATAAATTGAAACATTGATTTTTATGTATAAGATTTAATGTAAGTTAATTGTACTATATCTATATTATTTGAGAAATTGCAAACAATAAGTTGCCAAAGTCTTATCACAATCAAATGAATGGTATGGCAGTACATAAAATACGAACAAACAAATTTTATTTTTGTATATTAGACTATGCTTATGTTACTCACGCAATCCTTAGCAATAAGTGGACGAAGTTTTATCTCAATATGATGAACGGTATGGCAGCGCATTACATACGAACAAACAAATATTGTTCTAATGAAATATTATGTGGTCCTTCCAGCCATTGCGACTATGAAATATCAATTATTTATAGGAAGTATGAAACATCTACCATTCTAACTCATTTAATCTACTAATCGTTACTGCATTTACAGATTTCCCGACATGCTTGTTATTCATTACCTCATACATACATAGTTGAGAGCACCCAATACTATATAACGTATGGAACCTTGCCGGTTCAGACTCGGAAAAGCATAAGGAAAACAGCAAGCAACTTTGAGGAGATACAAATGAAGAATGCTTGAAAAGGGGACTGAATTATGTACATCGAAGTGGCGTTAGTCCTTCGGGAGACTGTTTATGGCTGAACTATAATAAAATAATTACCTTATCCCTCTTTGGCGTCTGATCTTTGAGTATAATATCCGCCTGCAGAGTCGCAGGCCATTCCAAAATCGGATCATATTCGCCCGGCAAAATATACACGGTGGCAGTGAGATGACGTCCTCGTGCTCTGCCGTTTCCGTTCAAATTTATCTCCGCCTTTAAATTTCAAATATGAATTACAACGGTGAGTTTTTTGATATCCAAAAAATTAAACGCAATCATACCTGAACGGTGTATCCGTATTTGCTGGAAAGAAAAATCGGACTTTGCAGAATAGATCCGTTATCGATGGCGTCTTTCAGTTTCTGATGATAGCATTCGATTCGCCAAAGAAAATGTCCTGAAAACCATTAATATTATCGTTTGATCGATATTGTAAATGGATGATTGAATGATTGCGATTGACGTACCGGAGGTTTCCGTTGCTTGATGATTTGAATTTAAATTGTTATGGATCGCATCCGAATGACTTTCGTTGCTTTGTATATTGTTTATTTGCTTTGATAACGTGCCCAGATTTCTATCCATCATGCTAAGCGTGGATGAATCTTCTTGCATTGATTGTTTTATCGATTTCATTTCCTGATTCATGTTTTCTAATTGGGTCATCAATTCCGATATGCTATCCAGTCTTTTTTCGATATCGTTCTGGAATGCGTGAATATTTTGCATTTGTTGTTTGGTCAAAAGGTTTCTTGTGACATTATCGTCTTTAGATCGGCCATCTCCTGCTGCATAGTGATTATTTGTCCGTTGGCCGCTGTGCTGGTGTAGTTCTTTTCGCTCTTTATCGTGTCCAAATCAGTCACTAAACATAATAAAATTATTATTCAATCAAATTTATGTACGTACGGCACTTAAAAAATATATATTTTAATAGATGCGTTACCTATTTTATCGAAATTTCTTAATTTGCCATCTTGACTATTCACTATCATCTCTAATCGACTTCTTTCATCTTTTTCATATGCTACTACTTTTTGTAAGCTATCCATTCGTAACTCCACTTGCACTATGAAATCTTTGAAATCCTTCGAATCATATTTAAATGAAAACATATATTATAATATAATACTGATATATGAATCTAATACGACACCGTAACTTAATTTTACCTGATTTTTTAAGTTGATGCCATTAAATTCATCTTTTAATTCCGATATTAATATTTTTTGTTTGGACATTTCTTCTTCGGTTGATCTTCGCATTGCGGTGAGAGTCGCCAAAACTATTTGATTTCGTTCCTCCGATAATACATATTGCCGCTTGAGCTTACTTACTTCAGTCTTAAGATGGCCCGCATAATTCCTATCTTCGGTAATAATCAATCTAAAATATTGGTATTCTTATTTTATATGAACGATTGATTTATAAATTTATAATTTCATACAATTGCTTATCAAATTGCATCTACACGTTAAATAACGGCTACTTCAATTTTGTTGTATCGTTTAAATAAATTTCTTTTATACCGTAATTGTCGATCTATCAAAGATCTTGATTAAACATTTAGAAGCGTTATCTTTTTAAGTTTATTTAATACAGTTAAGCAATTGGTTATTGATGATCTTGTACTTATGATGATAATATTAATAAGTTTATAGAAATGTTATAAAGCTGGTAGTCAAGATATTTTTAATTACCTTAAGTTATCCATTTCTTTTTTCAGGTACTCGATATTATCAAGCGCAACATTTAATTTTGGATCTGTCTTTTTTTCTTCTAGTATATTAAAAAGGGTAGGACCGATAGTGTTGCGCGATGGTAATGTTTTTGAAGTATCCCTTCTATTCGTTGTACCGCAGTGCCGCTCGTGAGACACTTTGTGTTTCCTTTCGATCCATGATCCGCATTCCTTTGGGCATTTTTCCAGAATACTTCCACATTGCTTTACATGATTCTAAACATATGACAAAGAATTAAAAGAAGCGCTGATTAAAAAATACCTATTATAGCGTTATGATGGAAAATATTGATCGGAAGACAATACGATACAAAAGGAATAAACGAGAATCACATCTTTATATATATCGGATGTAATGAAAGTATGTATTTACAAGCTTTTTATCATCATATGTCGTTTAAATCATTTTTTTTATTGCCTAAATTAAATTATTATCCTTTTTTATAGATTGTAGGCAGATTCATGAATATAATCAATCTACTTCAGAATAACGTAGCCTTGAGACATGAAAATAACTTCAAAAATGGTATCATAATTCAAACGGAATGCTAATATTATTCGTAATGCTGTTTAGAATATGTATGAATGCTTATTTATTAACAAAAAATCATCAAATCGACGTTGATGTTAAACTTATTTTAATTTAAATAATCTACGCGATGATTTAATATGAATTTCTCAATTTTATCAACGCAACAGAATGTGATTTAATAATTGGGGTAAACCTTGTCATATTATTTGATAAGCGTTTTAATGTAACTACGATTTTCTCACCTGTAAAAGCAATGCATTTTCGATAGACTCGTTACAAAAATAACACATGAAACTCGTACCGACGGGTCTATTCATATCGCCGTTCATTTTGTTGTCGTTTTTAAATCAACGTCGATAAATAGTTGATGCACTGAGCTTCTTAAAACGTTTGATCGATGCACATTAATGAGAATGTATCAATCGATTTTCACAATATAATCACCAACTTATCTATTTGATATGCAGAGTTTTTGATCGTATATTAATTGTATTTAAAACATTTTCACTTTTGTACACAAATCAATTTTATCCATGCGAGAAGGATGTTTAGATCACAATACCTATTGTCTCAGATGCTCTCGCTATCCTGAATGAATAAGATTTCGACATAGAGCCAATTCGTTATCTATTTTCTGTTTATCTTTCTCACTTGCACAATGCGTTATCATGATTACTATGGGCAGTGACATGACTCACATTAAGACCTGTGTTTTATTGATATTTACCTGTGCAAATATGATAGTCAATATTGGTCTCCGTTTCAATAATTCGGAATGAATAAAGTTCATACGACGATTATAGTTCTTAATCGGTGATCAACGAATCATACCTTTTCAAAAAAATACATATATTAGAAACTCTCGCTAAAACACATTTTGAAATGGACCACATAATGATATTCATCGTTGCATCCCAAGAATCAATAATTTTCATGTATCAAATTTGTATGTAAATTTACAAGAACAAGTTTTCTCATCGTGATGTTTACGGCTCCCAATCAACATATTGTGCATTGACTGTTTAAAATCCAAAATTCCTCGTTATTACAATTTTCATATCAAATCCTCTTGAGTCATAATTATTCCATTTATGGATTATAAAATATGTAGTAGATTTAATCAAACGATAAGATACAATTTATTGAAGATAATGTTCATGGCTCTGTGATATCAAGCGTTCTAAAAAAGGTTTTCATAAGACAAAAATGATAAAATAGCTGATGGGAGTGCCTATTTTGATTCATGTTAATATTCCAAGAAACTTGTAACTCATCTACGCTCGTTATCAATACTGAAATATCACAATAGATAATTTAAAACACTCAATTAATATTATATTAGCAATCAGAAACAGAATTATCAGAAACTGGATGTAGAATGCAAATTTGATCAAAACAACAATAATGTTTTACAACTGGAGACATTGAAATCTTTATCTAGGACAAGTGCTCGACATTTTTGGGATTATTCAGTCGGTGAGTACTACTAAGTGCTGATATAACATTGTGAAACAAAGATAATGAATTCTAATGTTTATCAGCTGTTGAGAATTATTTAAAGAGCTGCAAAATAATGCAGCAAGCAGGTCATGTAACAAGGTGAACGAAGCATTTTAATGAATTGAAAGAAATCCGATGCAGAGCACATAAAAGTTGTTCGAATGGAAGGATGTTATCCCTTTGGTGAGTACGCACTCACATGTTGAGTATGCACTCGAGCGATTCAGAGTAGTATACAGTACTTCTATTTCTAATACGATATATATCAAAATTTATCCTATTTGAGACACTATTATGGGTCCCAAATGCATTGTTTTTTGTCGAAAAATAACTATTTCCATTAAGTGTGTGTATTATAGAATTAGAAGACTCCAGGAGGCTTGGACTTTGAACTTTAAATGTCGTAAAATTTAGATATAATTAACTGAAATCGCTATCGCCGGATAAGCTATTAAGCTCTTTTAACAAAAATAAGACGAATTTCGTTCGTGTTGTCTTGAGAGCAGGCGTTTGTTTTGATAATTGAGATCCTCGCATTATTTTTATCGTTGACCAATTTTATTATTCCTCCTTGACTGTTCTGGAGTAGCGTTATTAGCCAAGTATCATCACTCCTTTGCAAAATTTACTCCAGAAGTAAACTGGCAGGCTTGCACGATAACCCTGTCCTTTTATTTTCGCAACACATTAATAGACAAAATAGCTGAACAACAGAAAGCAGATGCCATGCGAATATTGTGTGCTATCAACAGTGTTAAGTTTCATTTATTGAGCTTAGTTCAATATCAAGCTCGTTACACTCTGCGATAGACTTGACAGAAAAGTGGATTTACATTAGAGCGTGGCATATCTGCTCTCCGGTTCGAAAGAGTTAAGGCAAAATTTACATTCCAGGATGATCTCATACATACTTCAAAATTCTGTATCAATTCTAGATGCAGAAAGAACGGTCCAGTGCCTCATAATACATGCCAAAAGTGGACATTTTGATGAAAGTCCCACATAAAGCATTTTTTTTCATAAACAATTTGTGTTATCATTTAAATGTTTATATTGTGTGATCATGCTAAAAAGGATGTGTTTAACAATGTGAATTTTAATGTCAATAAATTATGTGTTTTGTAAGTTGTTTTTCACAAGTTCAGTTTGGCGCTCATTCGTCATATCAGCAGTCCGAAAAGCGGACCGATTGAGCATACAAACCTTATGGGCACTCCGTCCTCTTTTAAGGCTTTTTGCGACATTTTCTATGACCTGTACGAACACATAAGCAACGTAGTGTCTAGATACTTTCTATCATAGTTCATCCCTTTTTGCATTAAATTGTGATTGGGGATGAAAAATGGATTGTTTATATGTGGGGACAACATAAATTGTAAACGTCAATGGCTTTCATTAAGCCAAATAGGTGGAGCAAACTCATCACCATTATCAAAAACTAAAATATTTGCGAACTGATAAAATAATTTTACTATTTTACCAATGCCATCTAACCGTTCAAGGTATGCGATAATAGTGCCAAATATGTGTGCCTATTCTATTATCTCTTATCGGTGAATTTTGATTCGTTTGCCATTTTTTCATTTCCTGCGAAGGTTTAACATATTTATTTTCAATACCAGAAATACAATAGCGTTCTTGCATTGCCCTCATGCTTTCAATCAAATCGGACGAATGTGTTAATTAATATAAAATTGTCAAGTTCGTCCGGTGTATTCCGTGACACGCCATCGTATAATATAATTATGCCCGGATAACATCTCAGCGGATCGAATCTTCTGTTATTATGTTTAAAAACTGATGTTTCTTATCTTACAATGCCAAAGAAGATGATGCCGTGATGCTGAAGAGTGTCATTTGCGTTTAAACGCCAACATTCAACTTGACATTGGCGGCGACGAGAATCAATTCCGTATTAAATGTATGCATAATCATCAGAAAAAAGTATTAATTTGATCTCAGTCTTTGCATGGAAGTTCTGTTAATTAAAATTAAATGGACTTCTGACATAACTCGTTTTCAAATTATTTGAATTTCGCGGTCACCTTTAAGAATTATACATCAATTATTGGGGCATGCTTCACACTCTGGCTGCTGTGATGCTTTTCAAAATATTATCGAGGACTGCTGAAGATAATTTACTGTGATTCACAAGTTTCGATTCTGAAAGTGATATGGATTTCAGTTAACATTTAAGCGATGATTAATTGCATGGCATTGTTAACAAACGCGAAATTGAAGAAGTGTTTTTCGAAGTATTTTTGAATCAAGATTTTGACAATATTTATCAGATTTTGAAGAGGGCCAAAAAATCTACCATTTCGCCCTACAAATTCAAGATATATAAATTGGTTTAGAAATTTGATATGGACAAGAGATGCCGTAAATTGTCTAAACATTCTCAATATATATTTTTTAAAGAAACTCATAAATGTTCATACTTACTATTCAACTTTAAATTTCGTAAAATTTAGATATAATCAACTGAAATCGCTATCGTCGGATAATCTATTAAGCTCTTTCAACAAAAATAAGACGACTTTCTTTCGTGTTGTCTTGAAAGCAGACGTTTGTTTTGATAATTAAGATACTCGCATCATTCTTATCGTTGACCAATATTTTTATTCCACCTTGACTGTTCTGGAGTGGTGTCATTAGCCGAGTATCCTTTGCAAAATCTACTCCTTCCTGCCTGCTCTCTTCTCTATCTACTACAATCCTGTCCTTTTGTTGGCTGGCCGATGGTTTTTTTTTAAAAGTAGCTATGCATAGAACTTATCAAATTTTCCTGACTTTGTCCATTGAAGGGTTTTACATAATTCAGAATTGTCTGCTAGACAGGGCTTGCTTTTATTGGGACTATTGAGATCAATCGTCGTCCAATGTATCCATCAGTGTTCGGATTTACAGACAATGTTGCAGCTATTTCATACGTTCTGAAAAAATCAAAAGCTGTTGTCCCATTATCAGCTACAAACAACAGGTAATGTTATTTTACAACAAGCCCCATGGAGGTTTTGATATTATGGAGCAGATGCTTGGGGAATATATATATTAGGTAAAGCGGAAAGAAATGTCATTTTTTTGTTGTTATTTGGAGAAAATATTTATTTTAACGAAAGCTTTACAATATTACTCAATTAAATAACTTACATTATTATTTATAATCGTTCTCCACATATTAGGTAGATTTTTAATGCCTCTTTCGTAAAATTCGGCCGGTTTTCCACTAAAGTAAGAATCCAAATGATTTTTCACTTGTTCCACAAAAGTGATTTTTTTATCGCGAAGTGAATGTTCTAATGACTTGAAAAGATGATAGTCTGAAGGTGCAATCTCAGGAGAATATGGTTGATGTTGCAGCACTTCCAAATCCAGGTCCCTTCATACATTCGGATATCCGAATAGTTTTTGAAGTATGAAAATAACAAATGATTTACATATATAAATTTCTTTATTAAAAGAATACATTAAAAACGAGCTCATTTTTATTAAAAGTAATTTATTCAACCTTTAAAAATTACAAAAAAACAGAGGATTGAATGTTTCATATTTTAAATTTGTTCTTAATTTGGTTTTAATTTGTCCTGTCATTGAAAATACTCGTTGAGTAGCTGTTGACTTTGGTTTTATTGTTAGAAATGTATTACACAACACGTTCAACTTTTGTGTCCTTTTTTTATATTGATCCAAATATTTGAAATCTTTTTTCAGATTAATTTTAGAGACAAAATTGATCATTAGATAATAAATTTAGATGAATTCTTTGAATAATACTTTGTGCCAAAGAAATGGCCATATATTTGGTTGAGTATCAAAATTGTTCATCATCAATAGAACTGGGAACATTTCCACTTTGTAAATATATCAAGAGTGTGATTATTTTTTATGTCGGCGTTCGTTCATTTTCTTTTTCGCTGCATGTAATAATTCTTCACTTAACGAACTTCCAAATTTTTCGAACTTATTAAATTTATAAACCCCCTATGCCGTTATTAACACTTTGACGTACATAGCCGTCAAATCCCGTCATGCATCAGCAGATAATTGATATTTCAAATCTTATCTCACATCGACGAAACTCATCAAAACGAAAACAAGCTTATGCGGCTCAAAAGCTCCCAAATTTCTTTGAGAATTGAAATGAGGCAGATAACGCAACTAACAACAATCAATGTCATTAATTCAAAACAATTATAATTGTGTGTTTTAGCGATGGTTTAACTCCAATTTTACGTTTATAAATTGCGAAAATCGTTATTCCAGACGTGCGAGTCAACCGGTTAATGTTGCATTATTATTAATCAGTTCATTGTCCCAACTGTTTAAACTGTTTAACTTTGTCATTTGTCAAGCCAACATTCAACTTGACATTGCTATTGACAAGAACCAATTATGTATCGAATGTATGCATAATTATTAGAAAAAAATGATTAATTTGATCTCAAAGCCTTTGCATCGGAGTTCTTTTAGTTAGGACTAAATAAACTTGAAGCACGTGTTATTTTTTTAAAGTACACCATAACAGTGGTTATTTTATTCTCTTCTATATCACAACTCGTTTCAAATGTTTTAAAATTTCTCGGTCACCTTTAGAATTGTACATTAACAGTATTTTTTCATTAGTTGGTATTTTTAAATGGCGAAACTTTTTACCTGTTTATCTCCAAATTGTGTTTTATATTGAAAGTCTCATGTTACCTGAAAGTATTCGAAATTTTTGACATGTTTAAGCTCAGTTTGTGCCCAGACACAGTTTTTGAAACATCTTGTGAGTTTTTTTCGTAGAATTATTATTAAACATTATTTTTGTGCAACAGATCAAGGGAAAAAATTCTAGATACAACAAGGGCGTGGCAAAGTAGGGCGCAAAACGTAAAATACCGAAGACAATAGTTTCGACCGATTTAAACAACCCATCCGATCAGACTTCTTCGAACAACTTAATTTTGTAATGTTCGTAATAGTTCTCTAGACTTGTTCAAGTATGGTGTCCGATCGCGAGGTGCTCATACGCCATGTCTGCGATCCGAAAAGCGGACCGGTTGGACACACAGACCTTGTGGCCACTCCGTTCTTTTTTAAGGCTTCTTGCGGCATTCTCTATAACCTGTACGATCACAGAAACTCCCTCAGAGGTTAACTTACATAGGTAGCTCGTGCCAAATGAGGTCGCGAACGATATTTTTCTATCTTACTAATTTATGTTGCGCTCTAAGCTAGTTTTTTAGTTTTAATTTACAAAATCTTCTGGGCAAATAAACAGCTCGGGTTAGTGGATGATCCCCGTATTCCTTTATCTTTTTCCCTTGATATTTTTCCCTTGAATTTTTTCCCTTGATCTGTTGCACAAAAATAATGTTTAATAATAATTCTACATCCAATTTATTTTTAAAGTTAACTAATGCAATATATTAAATACTATAATGTATTATAATGTGTGATTTAAAATAATATACAAAGATAGTCCCAAAAGTACCCGACCTAAACTATAGATGACGGTCACTGTTGTAAAAATAATATTTTGATAGGAAGTGTCTAGACGCTGCGTGGCTTCCGTGACCGTACAGATCATAAACAATGTCGCAAAAAGCCCTACAAAAGGACGGAGTGACCATAAGGTTTGTATGCACAATCGGTCCGCTTTTCAGACCGCTGATATGACCAATGAGCGGCTCGCGATCGGATGTCATACCTGAACATAACGATAACGAAGAAAGATGGATTGGACAACTTAGTATTTATTATAAAAACGGACAGAATCGATCAGCGTTGGTTCATGTAAAGTAGAATGGTTAAGTAAAATAAAAACCATGTGCAACTCTCGACCGGGTCGGTATTCTGCGTTTTGCGCCCCAAGCCCAGTTGCGCCCGTGGCGGGCGCCTGCTTAGCCACGCCCTTGTTACGGCCCTGACTATAACTACACCAATTTCTTGTTCCTAAGACGGAAATTATCTACAAAAGATGGATCAAAGGATTATATTTTATAAAGTCAGATACAAAGAAATAATGTTATTAATAGATTTGAACTCTTTTTGCTAAATTTTCGAATACTTTCGGGTTCGCATAATATGTTGAAATACGACACATTACATTGGCAGCTTGAATCCTCTTATAATATCCACCTTGAAATTGTTTTAATAATATCCAAATGCCTCACAAAAGATAATTTGTTGACTCCTATATTCAATGCGATTTTCCTTGTATTTTGACGTAGATTGGCGTCATCGATGACCTTTAACTCAGCATTATTAGTCTTCAAAAACCCTCCAGTCCGTGGTTTTTCAATCGTTGAAAAATTCCCAAATCGAAATATTGTAAACAGGTTTTTGGTCAGTTGAATTTTGGTAGCATCTTTATTATTCGCATTACTAATGATTTTCGTTGTATTTTTTGTCTGAAAATATCTCCGAAACGATCTTCAAAAGAATATCAAAGATCCCAATCAATATACGAGGGTCATCCAGAAAGTAAGGTTACAACATTCATGCAGGAACGAAAATTGATTGAAATTCACAGGATACTTCGCAAATATATTAAACTGTTTTTCGATGTAATTACCGTCGAGTTCAAGACATTTCTGTAGATTTTGTATGCCAGTGTCATAGACCTCCACCGCCAGCTCTTTTTGGATTATCTTTTGAATGCATGTAGTGACAAATCCATATCTCATCTCCATAGGAAGAATGTACTGTAACTGAAGAGCCCTTGTAGCCTTATTTTATAGTTGATACTCGTATCTAGTTTGGTAAAATTTAAAAATATCTAATTATTTTCCATAGTTCTGTGATAAGTGACCGGTTTTTATCGTTATACCTAGACGATCGTCATTAGGTATTGGCATCTGGTAAGAATGTGAATGATTCAAATATGATGTAAAAGCTGAATCAGTTATTTGGCGCAGCGATTTGTCGTAAGAATGTAAAGACTTTCTCGGGTCATGATTTTGACGCCTATGTTTTTGGACAGGAATGAAAATTAGGGGATGAAATGTAATGTTTTATTCAATACACCAGTTCAAATGCTCTTTGTGTAGATATTAAATATGTTTCTTCTAAAATAAAATCTAAATATCTTCAAACGTTGTAATTGAATCTGTCACTTCATCAACGTGGAGTTCTTCTAATGCTAGTTTTATCATATTACTTTCCACTGTGTCATCGATTCCAATTTTCCAACAATTTCAATATCATTAAACCCAAGGTCCGCCCAATCTTAAAAGCCGTATCGGTCTATGAAATTTGGCGCCCTGGGCGAATTATATTTTACTTTCGTCGTCGTTCGACAGTCGAAATTTAAATAATACTTTAGATCAATAAGGCAGGGCTACCATGTGTACTCTGTGATACTTAAATGACCAATAACACTGACAAAGAAAGCATGTATACATAGTATGAAAAACTTTATTTTTACGTTTGTTTGCACCTTATTTAATGAATAACACCACATTTATCTTTCATTCATAATATTGATTTTTATTCCTTTTTTAAAAAGTCAAGTTTTGCGTTTTTCTACGATGAAGTGTTCAAATTCTGTATCCAAATTCTGTAGAAATTCATTTTTGGATCAAGTTCATTCCTAATACATGAGCAAATGATAATTTCCATGGACACTCTGATCCAAATCATGACCTGAATAAATCTTTATTTTCCAATGGTCACTCGCTGCTTGAAATTATCGACTCGATTGTAAATATTTTATAACTGGTTCGGCGTACATTTCAGTGTATTTTCTTTTTCAATTCGTATTTACTTCTGCTTATCTGTAAGATCTTGAACTTTTTGAACATTATAGAGATTTTAAAATATCACTAAAACCATCAGTACTTAAATTTATCGACAATTCAGCATCAGAAAGATTGCTGAATTAGGAAAAAAGTTTATGACAGTTTGAATACAGAGCCGTAACTAAGGTATGAAGCGCCCGTGGCAAATATCTAACTTAACACCCTCCTCCAGAAATACAATTTATTTTTTAAATTTAACCAATAATAATGATAAATGCAATGCATTAAATACTATTATAATATATGTTTTAAAATAATACACAAAGATAGTCCCAAAAGTACCCGACCTAACGTATAGATGGCGGCTATTGTTGATAGAATGTATGATGGCGTCTAGAGTTCCGCGATCGTACAGATCATAGAGAATGTCGCAAAATGCCCTAGAAGAGAACGGAGAGGCCCTAAGGTTTGTATGCTCAATCGGTCCGCTTTTCGGACCGCTGAATGAACGGCTCGCGATCGAATGCCATATCTGAAAATAACGATAACGAAGAGAAGAATTAGACAACTTAGTGTATATGTATTGAATATAACGAAAAACTGTGCTAAAACGATTGAATTTGTGTCGAAATTTTAGTGTAAATTGAATAAACTTGGACGTTCCAGAATAAAATCATCCAAAACAATCCTGAGATCCAAAACGATCAAAAAGGTCAAAAATTAAGATCATGCTGATTGTTTTCTTTGATATTAAGGATGTATTTTTTATAGAATGGATCCCAAATGGATAAAACCGTCTGAAGTAAAAATAAAGCTTCTGAAAGAAATGATAGAATGTAAGGTTACTATTCTATTATGTTTTAACTATCTATATCTGCTATAATTTCTCAGAAAAAATAAAATGCTTCTTACAGCATTTAAATGATGTAATAAACTGACATTTAATCAAAAATGAACATGCTGTTGTCAGCGGTTCGCCAGTTATAGCTGATTGTATTTGGTAACATTTGATCTGATTAGCTCAGTTAATAATTTTGAATTTTTATAACTATCCGGTGTCATTAAATATGTTGATCTTTACACTCTATGTGAGTATTTCGAAAGTTCAAATAGCTATTTATATTTTTTTTCATATCTTTCCTCTTAGGCATGTAACTTCCAGTCCTATTGAATTTTTAGCTCACCTCGAACTAACATCCTTATGGTCGTTAATGTTTGTTGAATTTGTTTTCTAAATTTATGAGATATATTTTCGCATTAATTTATTAAATTAAGCACAAGAAAAATTATTATAATTTTTATGAAATACGCTACCTTTTGGTTAAGGTCGACTAAAATATTATTACGCCATGTTTTTTAATATCTCTTCCCCATTAGTTGGCTTATGAGGCGATTTTTAAAAATAATGAAACCTATCCCACAGTTTTCTATGTAGTTCAAGACGAACTTCGCGCTAATTATTGCGTCGACAAATTCAATTTTTCTTCTTCTTCGAAAATATAATAAATGAATCGTGAATATTTTATCGAACGTGTGAGACTGACAAATATGGAAATGAGAGGCTGAAGCTCGGCGCATATGTGTTTAGTAAACAAAGCGCCCCCCAGATGGCGAAGATTGGTGGTGTGCTTTGTTAGCTTGGGTCAGTTATTGAAGTTGTCAGACGGCAGTCAGTTCGGTAGCGGCCGTTGCCTCGCGCGCATATCGCTTCCGAATTTAGGTACGAATCCCTCCCCAAACAATGCTCATAAAAAAACGTTTTATGACTAAATTTCATTTATAACTAAACCGCCATTTGACGTTTCGGTCAAGTGCAATACTTTTAATCAGTTTATTTAAATCGTTGCGTACGCATAAATGATTAAAATATACTTAATCCCAAGTGTCATATTTTAAGTGCAACGCTTATTTTTGCGCAACTTTAAATCCAATTCAAATAATAGAATGATTTTTTAACATCCGTATGCTGAACATGTGCATTAAGCGGCTCATTCGAAGGATATCTACATAGTTCGCATGCGGGTTAAGATGCCACCGTTTTGCATTATTTAAATGCGTCGATAACCTTCCAGTAGATTTTTTAAAAATATTTTTAATTCGAGGCGTTTAGGTTATAAATATAAATTTGTGCAATTATTATAAATAAAATAAAATAATTTTATGCGATATTTGACACTATTAATTATATAATGTGAGTCTCAAGTTCAAGGTGTTCAAGTCATTACGTCTGCTGCAAATTGATCGCCGTCATTTATAATTGTTATGAAAATGATCACGTTTTAATTAATTCATATATAGATTCTTGTTAGATTGTGTCTATATAAATTTTATTACAACATATTTCGTTAGATTTTAATTGAAATAATTTAATCGTGATAAATAAGACGCGTGGAAAAATCGATCGAGTATATGGTCGATTTTTATCGGGCGAAGACTTAAATTTCAAATGTAGTGCATTTCGTCTCTGTCAATAATCGGAAGTGTCCCGCTAATCTGAGCGTTTTAATTTGTTATTGAAGTATAAAAAGGCGTCGTGTGTTTATTTTGCAGTGCTTTCGCTAATAAGTGATCGTCTTTGACATCTTTACCGGTGAGCTTTGTCATCAGTGGGTGCTGATATTTGACGTTTTGTAAATAAATGACCACAACACAACAAGCGAATTGACTCTCTCATCTGGGATATTGTCGATTTGCCATATCACGTAAGCTATTTTGGATTTATTTTACTGTCTATTTTATTAATCCCGCGGATACAATTACTGATTTGCATTCCGATTGGATGCTTCAATCGCGCAATAAGAGTTCGTTTTCATTATTGCGATTTGTTCATCCATTTCTAATGAGAGTGCGAAAAAATGCTACCGAATAGCATGTTGCAGCAAATTGTAAAATTAGACATTTTTTCATTGATAACAAAGTGACGATTTAGCGATTTGACGGCATCCGCTCCCGGAACGGATGTCGTTTATAAAACTGCGAGAAAAATATCTAAACAAGTTGCATAACGACCCGGTTCTAAGCTCGACACACAATTCGATGGTTATGCTCAACGATCGAGCTGTTAAGAGCTGGTTTTATTCTAGCTAAAATGATTCATTTGTTTTTAAAATATGACAGCAACATTTTTAAAAATATTTTCTTTTCATTTTGTGATTATTGTTGTAACTGCATAGATATTTGTTTTGAATTTTATTGACGTAAGGGAATTTGAAATCCTATTGATTTTTTGCCAATTGAAAAATGTATATTTGCACTATAAACATCATTATTGGTAACATCTTCCCATTGTGGACTTCTATTGGCAATTAGAGATGTATTTTTTCGAAAATCTAATTTATCACTGCTGCTCCTAAACCCTGAAGGTTCGAGTTGCATTTTCAGGAACTCAAATTTCTTCATCAGAATTAGAATATGATATGAAACAGTGAGTCCTTTTGCTATTTTTATTGGCTGTTTGCCGATTCAATAATTTCAACTGACGCTAATATTTCCAAACCAAAACAAATAATCACTGTTGTTACATCTTTCAAACTCGTTCAAATTTATCCGCCCGCCGTAATACAAGCCCAAAATTAAAATAAAGATAATAATATTTTCGACCGATTTTTTGAACTTATTCGGACAACTTCGTTTCATAATGAGAGTTTGTAATCGTTCTGTAGATATGTTCCGGCATCCGTTAGCGAGGTGCTCATTCGTCATATCAGCGGTCCGAAAAGCGGACCGATTGAACATACAAATCTTATGGCCACTCCGTCCTCTTTTTTCGGGGATTTTTGCGGCATTTTCTATGATCTGTACGACCACAGAAGCAACGTAGCGTCTAGGTCAGTGGTTCTTAAACTCATGTAGTCCGCGGACCCCCTCTTGAATAGTGTATTAACGTGTAGCACATGAAGGGCTAACAAACTTTCGGAGCCAACGTGTCTAGCATTGTGACATCTATCTCGATTCTTGTGGATGCACCGTTTTTCGTCTTTCGTGGTGACGCGCAGGAAGCGGAGCCGTCGGATAGCCTTGGTTGCGGGAATATGTCCTTCCCGCAGGCCCCTAGCAGTAACCGCAAATAAGTGAGTGTAGTTAAGATCATGAGTGGCCAACCCAAATGTTATTGCCCAAAGATAGCTCAGAGCATCCATGTCTATTCGCCCCACTTTCTTACGTCGGACAGTAGTGCATGCGTATCACCTCCATCCTACCGATCGGTACCGACTGCGATCCGATAGAAGGACAAACCCACGTGCGCTCCCCCACTCTACATTACACTGGAGTCGACGCATAATCTTGGCCGCGGAAATAATACCTGTCCTCAATGAGACGCTTTTATATACGATTATTCCTAAAAAATGCAATCGTTTTATATTTTATAAAGTTTTCTTTATTTTACGTCTTACCAAATATGCCTGTTGAAAAATCGATGTCTCTACAGATGATACATAGGACCTGACCGAATTAAACGGCATTACCGACGATACAAATCCACGAACGCTATTTGGAAACGTCCTCATTGCATTCATTCTGGTGAAATTTGTACTAGTTTTATCTGTTGCGACTCAAATTACTAGATTCTGCGCTTCCTTCCAATTATTATCTATGCATTCACTTTACCGAACCAATATTGTAATAAGATACTGCTTATTTGCTCGATGCGAAACGTAGAAGTTCAATAATCCCACATCTTATATTTTTGCGATGCAGTTTTTAAATGGCCATCGCATACATCATAGGGACGCTACGCGCATGCGCCGCGCCGCCTTTACTTTGCGTGTGTATCTATGCGTAGCATAAAGCAACCACTACACCAGTGGCAAGCCCATTTTAATATATATTACACAACACACTGCCACATCTTTTAACTTAAAATTAACAAATGTAAGTTAAAAGTTTTCCTGTCTTCCCAATGTCTATTGTAAATGCAGTATTTAAATGGCATTAATCGTCGATATTAAAATGAAAGGATTTCCTTATTATTCCGAGATGTGGTAAGGAACAATACGGCACTTCAACAACCGCAACGATTAATTATCTTCATGTTAGCAGACAACCTATTATAAGACTAGGGTTTCTTCAATTGCCATTCAAAGATTACAATAATTTATTCACTTAAATAAGGAATATGTAACCCTTATTGTACCGTCGCTGATAGTACTTGCAAAAAGGGCTAACGATGATACAACGTCGCTTATGTAAAATAACGTGCATTTGAACAGCATTTCATTTTTATCGCTGAAATTTTACTTACTATATCAATACAGCTATCTTTTGCAATATAAATATTAGTATCAGGACAAGAACTTATGTATAAGACCTTTAAATATCTTGTTCCTCCTGTTAAACATACACTTTTTACAGCAGCGCCAATTTGACGCCATCGTGCGGAGAAATCTGGAACCATATAATTGCATGATAATTTTCTTTAATTATCGAAGATGTCATTGAGCGTTCGCGAAGAACTCAATCTGTCATCTTGTGTTTTCCTGAAAGTAGTCGACGCAGAAAATTACTTGGGTAGATCACTGTCAAGGTTGACTGACCTTCCAGAACGATGAATATTGGAGAGATGCAAATTTTAGAAACTTCTTATTCGGCATTTATGAAGATCAATCATCCAAAATCAACGTTATTTTTTTTCGATTTAAAAAAAAAACAAATTTAAATAAACTTCAAATGCAATGTTTACTGTGTGTTTTTTAAAAGAAACGATCCTTCTGTTACAGAATTATAAATTATATATAATTTTTTTTAAATACATTTACTCAATAACTCACTTATTGGAGCGTGTTTGTAGAATAAGTGTTTCTCAATTGATAGAATGCGTGTTGTTGAAACGCTTCAAAATTAATTTGCCGTTTTCGAAACACGAAGAAGTGTTAATACTTGGCAATCGCAAGTCTCGAAATATATTTTTTCGACATTAGTAAGTTTTACCGTATGTCCAACACAGAAATAAATCGAATTGACTGAATAATATTTTAAAATGGATAGATGACCTTTTGGAGAGTACATATAAAGCTCAATAATTAATATTTAGATTTTAAATAAGAGAATACATTTTAGTGTAGAAAACGAACAGACAGACATACATACATTCATTTAATTTTATACATATGCGCCCTTTATTTTTTAATCATCATCATCATAGTGCAGCCACAAACAGTCCACTGCAGAACTGTGGGCCTCTTCAATATTTATTCCCACAAGAAAGGGTTACATCGATTCTGTCTGTAAATATTAGGGTGTCCCATAAGTTTCTTTCGTTTTCATATTAACCGGTTGACGCACATGTCTGGAATAACGATTTTCGCAATTCATGAACGTTAAATTGGAGTTTGAGAATTTTTAGGCCGCTTAAGTTTGTTTTCAATTTGATGAGTTTCATCGATGTGAGATAAGATTTGAAGTGTCCACGAAGATGGTATGCATAGACTTATCTGGCGCAAAAAGCAAGTATTATCTGCTGACGCATGACGGGATTTGACGGCTGTGTACGTCAAAGTGTTAAGAGTAAAATAAACAATAATTTATATTATATCAAAATTTATTGAACAATATATGATCCATTCTATTCTATTACCTTTCTTTATCTCTCCAGAAGCCTCATAATGCTTTTTTGCCAAAATTTCCCTGATTTGTTGGCAAAATATTGATCAAGGATCATTTTTATATCATTTTTTGAAATAAAATTTTTACCACGTAAATAATGTTTCAATGAAAAAAATAAATAATAATCTGAAAGGGCAATGTCCAGAGAGTGTGGAGGATGAGGTAAAACATCCCAGTTAAATGATAATAATTTATTTCTGACGAGCAAAGACACATGAGGCCTGGCGTTATCGTGATGAAAAACAACGCTTCGTCTGTTCGCTAATTCTGGGCGTTTTTTTGGCAATGGCATCCCTTAGATTGTCTAGTTGGAAACAATATTTTGTTGAATTGATCGTTTCACTTTGCTGAAGTAGCTCATAATAAACTACCCCCTTCTAGTCCCACCAAATGCATCGCAAAACTTTTTTTGGATGTAGGTCAGGCTTAGCTACAGTTAAAGCTTCTGTACCCTTGGTCCAAGACCGTTTACGTTGGATATTCTCATAGAGTATCCAACTTTCATCTCCAGTGACCAGTCTCTTAAAAAAAGGTTGGCTATTATGTCGTTGAAGAAGAAGATCGCATGTTGAAATACGCTGAAGCTTATTTGAGGCAGTCAGTTCATGAGGAAGCCACACATCTGAACGCATTCATATATGTTATAGTCCCAAGAAAAAATCTGGTATTAGATGACTGAGCTTAATATTTAAAACATTTCGATATATGCTAATATAAATTATGTATTTAATAGCTTTAAGAAGAAGAAAAAATGGTGATAAATTCACACAAATTTGTATAAATCATAGCCTTAATAGAAACCTTGATCTTTATCCTATGAAATATTGACTACTGGTATCTTCATTGCTAATGGGTTATAAATTAAAAACTTTAGAAAAAATACGATTATTATAGACTCCTTATTGCTCTGCTGTACCATAATCAGTTGCCATGGAATATGAGTTCAACTCCTGCAGTATGTCTTGATTGCTTCTGAATATTGCCAATTGTGTTACACTCGGTGCACACGAGGCTGGTAAGCTTGTAAATCTAGCTTAGTTTTTGAGCTGAAAATGAAGCTAGTACTATTTATACAAAGCTGGAGTTGCTGGCTTCTTGGCACTAGCTTGCTGTTCTAGCTTGAAAACGTTGTTAAATAAAGGTCATCTACTTTCGATACAAGGTGGTTAGGGTTTCGGTAGACGTCCTTGTCCTTGAAAATTTAAGTGTGGGAAGTTTATTTATTATGGAGAGGTAACAGTCGTTAATGTTGTCCTTGCGAAATCCTTCGACTGCTTTCTTTCGGTGGTCCAAGACTTGATGAATCATTAAAACATTTATTTTTCTCCATTTCCATTCAATTAATCGTGCATGTTATCAATAAACATACAAAATGACACATTAGATAATCTAGGGATGGTAATAAAATTAATTTATCCTCGGCATTCGTATGCTCAGATTTTGGGCGGCCCGGTCTTTTTCTGTCCGTCAAAGTCCTAGTCTCCTGATGTTTTGTAATGCTATTATGAATCCCCTTGATATAAATCTTCATTATTTTAGCAATTACCCTGATTGAAAAGCCTTCAGAGGTACGAATCGTACGTGTTTGGCGTTTCCAAACTTATATTATGGTAGTAGTATTCTATGAAAGAAGCTCACACTTTTTAATAAGAGCACTTGTTATCTTCCGCTATAAAAAATGTCCAATTAATACTAAATGTTGACCCTCGTTCCAGATATTTTTTTGGGCCACCGTAAACCTGAATGCTTTCACTTCATTCATTCTTAGCATTGCAGCAGTACACCACGTTACATAAACAGTTACAGCAAAAATATAATATAAAAACCAGTTTCGCACGTTGATATTTGCAAATGGTATTAGATCTCGTTGCATTTTATCTGATCTCGATCAGGTGTTTAATTGTGGCTAGATTTAATTTGTAAAATGACAGATCGAGAGGCTGTAAGTCTGTATTGTTTCGTCCGGTTGCCTCATAGCAGCAACCGACATACAGAAAGAGCTATTTCGGTCAATCACCTACAATAAGAAATGATCTCCGGCTGATTGCTCAATGCTTCTATCGACGATCGCAAGTATCCACAGATTGCTTGGAACTTGTAGCATTTTTGCCCTAGAATTTTTTTTGGTGTTAAACATCCGCGTATTGGCTGCACTTGACAAAAGAAATATTGGATCTATCGGTAGATCAACACTATGTTTTCTCTTTTGCTTTAAAAACGTATTCGATTTTATGCTTTAATGTAAAATCAACTCTCGATTTAGAATCAAGCATTGATTTCATTGTCGACTTCTTATATAGAATTGCAGATATGTGTTAAAAACATATATTTTATGGTAATAGGTGAAGAAATAGGTCATTGCAGTCTACGATAAGTGAGTATTTCAATAATTAGATGCATTTAATTATGAATAATCATCGATCAAACTATATTGGTAAAAGCATAAGTAAGTCGTTTTTGAAATTAAATCACAAGAAAACTAATTGTATCTAAGGGTAATGTTGAAGGTTCAACTACCAAAGTTCGGTGAGTTTTGGGCTACGGACTTTTAATCCGAAAAAAATAACGGTGTTATCGGTTCGGCTCCGAGTGATTAATTTATAGTTTGTTTAAAAGTTTTATTTGTAATTAATTTTCTAGCATAATTTAGAACATTTTATTCTTTCACGTATAATAATCATTCTTCTACATCAAGGATGTTAAGTTTGCGGGCCGCATACGGCCATCCACGATTCTTTTTGCGGTCCTCTTCTGTCTTTCTCCGAGCTCAACGTGTAAGAACGCTCTTTCTGAATCACTGGAATTCGATCGCAAATACGCGATTGTGCTCCATTGCGGGTTAACGAGGCTCATCTTGAGTCATTTTTAAAAATAATCATGGCTGATAATATTTTGCTCGAAATAGGAAAATAGTAGCAGAGAAGAAATACCAAGTGTTAAGAAAAATAAAAAGACATTAAGTTATCCTTGTTCTTTTTTATTTCTGTTCGTTTCGAAATAAATCCTACGTTTTTATGAGTATTTTAGGTTTTTTTGCGGTAATCTGAAATTGAACTTTTTATTTTGACCCATGTTGGTCTTTGAGTTTAACGCCTCTGTTCTACATAATTAACATTGTCCGATGAAATTAAAAGACAAGTTTTTTATTTATTTTGCACATGTTGCTAATTGAATTGAGTCTTGTCTTGAATACATAGCAAATATATAGAAAGAGATAAGCTAAACAATATACACAATAATGATTTAAGATTACTATCTGGAATTTGGTTTCATAACAATATTATCTGAAGCATTGATTTAACAGAATAATTAGCAGGATTAACAAAGAGGAAAGATTATAGTATTTTGAACTAAATTTTCTTTTAATTAATCTCAGGCGCCAAAGCCATGAAGTATAATCGGGAAGGATGGACATGTACAGGACCGGGTGGAAGCAGATCCGTCGGAAGACCGCATCTATGCTGGGATAACCTGATTGATAAAGACGCCGCTCGTGTGGGCTTAGGATAAACGTAAATGGCGGAATGCGCTATCGATGGTCAGGGTTTTTTCATAGGGTTGTGAGCCACACATAGCGTGCACTATTTGCTATTCGTTTAGGCATTTTCAGCAGGACCGTAACAATAGGTGGCAAAGCAGATGCCCGCCACGGACACAACTAGGCTTGGAACGCCAAACCCTTTTCTTTGTTATTGTTTAAACATTGGACCGACCCAGCCAGCAATAAAATAAAGACAAAAATATTTTTGACCGATTGTAAAATTTGAATAACCCTCCCCACCGATCGTGAGGCGTCCATTCGTTATGTCAGCGGTCCGAAAAGCGGACCGGTTGGATACGCAGACCTTGTGGCCGCTCCGTTGATAAATGCGTACTTGGGGTCTTCCATGACTTGTACGATTACGGAAGCCTTTTAGTTTAAGGTTATAAAATTTGACAAGTTTCTACTCCGCGCTCAGAGCGCTAGTGGCGACTCGGAATTTGAGAATGAGCGTGTCCCTGTGCGAATATGGATATTAAATCCAGGTTTTGCATCTTGCTGTGCCCTTTTGTTGGGCGGGTTAAGCGGGAGTGGAGGATCCCCGTGTTCCTTTGTCTCAGATATGAAGTGATGGACTTATGTAAAAACTCCCCTTTATTGCTGTGACACATCGCCAAACACTCGATTGAAGCATCATTAGAACGCTGTTTTTGTTCAATTGTGAGCAAACGCGGCACTCGTCTTGCGCACAGCTTTCTCATGTCCAAAATTGCAGTCAATATTCGATGTGCAGCATTTTTGGGAGGCAATTTAGATCATTGCCACGGGCGCTTAATAACCCTTGTTACGGCTCTGATTTTCAGCACTCATCTTGAACTCATTTCTTGTACGCAAACACAATTATGCAGATTTGAATGATTTTACATCTTGAGCTCTTGTATTTCAAATGATAGAATTTCGACTACCGCTCCGCTTTGGCTGTTTTTGTTTGTTCGCTTTTTGCATTTATTCTAGGTCATATTTTAATGGAACATTCGGTTCTTGTTGCCCTTGAAAATGCAGGAAATATTCCATGGACTATTGGCCTCATGTCCGCGAATTCCGTCGATACTTCCTTAAAAGCGAAAGTGGCAATGTATCTTCTGCACTCGGTCAGGATATGGACCGTGTTAACCCTGCATCTCTTCCGCAGAAGCAATCTTCTGCGTGTGTTGCTGAATATAAGTCAATTGAGCTCAGCGACGTTAAGCACTGGATCTCGTGTAATGCTCAAGGTTCCGCTCGTTGAAATTGTATATTTTAACACAGTTTGCAATATAAATATCACGAACTGGCTTCGACTCTCTACTTTTGCTAGAGATGCATTCGCTTCTTATGTAATCTATGCATTGGTCGTCAACTCGTGCTCAAAATGGCATTGATTTTGTGATTTTTGGCTGGCTGAAGGCGAAATTGCAGAGCTTTATTCCATATTGTTATTGTATGCTCGATTGTTTTTATGCTGCATGAGCGCACACTACTCTTTGAAAACCGGTTGTGATTCAACAGATTGATATATCTTGGCAATGTGTGTTTATTGATTTTTTTAAAAATCATCCTCAAGGATGCAGACTTCATGTCATAAGATGCATCAAGATGATGAAACGATTTTCCTCTTCTTATAAATTAGGAAATTCACACTCAACATTGCATCTTACACGTTATTTTGAACAAAGTTAAATTTTACACAGCCATCCATTAGTTGGAATATAAATTTTGAACATAAATGGCTTAAAATATTGATTTTTTAAATCATAGAATTTAATTACATATATAAAAGTGTAATAAATAACTAACTATAGAATAATACACTGGCGGTGCATGTTATGCTGTTTTTTGCATTGAATTTATTAGTTTAGAGTCATACAGCCCCGCAAACAAAGTGTTAAAATCCTCTTCATATAAAAAAATTCTCCTATGAAAATTATCTACGTCGATGCCTAAAATTTTAATCCAAAACTGTCGACGATAGCTGTATTCCACGACAGATTAAAAAATCAAGATAATGTTAAAAGATGTCTTCATTCTTTGCGGTCCAATGTAAATTTGCCTTGATAATTTTGAACTATGCAAAAATAATCAGTTTTGCCATTATTTTGATAAGGATATTTTAAAAAGTGACTAATAAAATAAATAAAAACGCCGACTAGCGTGATTTTTTTCCGTGAACTGTTTTTATACTTAATTTGTTATCCATTTGTGTCAATAACTAGTTGGTACCCGGCGCGATGCTCCCATAGAAGGAATAAGTTCTAAAAATATCGTTTGAAATTTGAAGAAAAATAATGAAATCTATTTTCTTTCCGATAATAAATACATTTATTGAAATTGAATTATATGTAAGGGAAAAGTATAAATGATATTTATTTCATTTTTTTAGTTTTATTATAAATAAGAACAAACATACAAACATTGATTTTTATATATATAAGATCCACTGTAAATTAATTGTATTGTACCTATATTCTTTGAGAAAGCGCAAACAATAAATTGGCAAAATTTTATCGCAATCGAATAACCGGTATGGTAGCGGATTAAATACGGACAAACAAACATTGATTTTTATATATTAGACTATGTCTATGTTACTCGCGGAATCCTTAGCAATAAGTGGACGAAGTTTTATTGCAATCCGATGAACGATATGGCAGCGCATTTCGAACGAACAAAACCCAATTCATTTTTACATATTAGAATAAACGAAACAAGCATTTTCCTTGTTTGGAAATTAAACTTTGAAATATCCTTATAGGCTCTTATCAAGACTCTCGGCTAGAAAATTTTATTTATTTAAGAAAAATACAATTCCAAAATAGATAAATGAAATACTAAAAAATTCAAATAGTCTGGATCTGATTTTGGAAGCCAGGCGACTTGCTGCTGAAAATGCACGCTCGACCTCCACACTCGTTGGAGGTATCGTCATCAGATATTTAAATTCTAGTGCTTCAAGTTGATGACCCTATGAGCTCCCATTTTCGTATAACACCATCAATGTGACTGATAAAATTCCTTTCTGCCGAGACACGGACTAAAACTCGCAAAATTCCCGATTTCCCGACAAATTAATTATTTCCGTCGCTGCAGATGAATACTTAAATACTATAATACTTTGATATGATTCATAATTATATTATGGAAGAATACAAAAATTCTGAACCCCGTATCTATTATATTTCATATCGATATTCCTATTTTTAGTGTCGAGGTGTAGTAAATACATCACCGGTAGGGGAAGGTTAATATAACAATTCAAAAAAACATATTTACTGTATATATAGATTAGTTAGTTACTGCCCCTAGGCGTCACCTAAGCTCGCCAATTAGTAGTTATGCTACTGTTTCCAAGCGTCCAGATTTCGGCGGGAATGTCACGATTTAGTAGCTTTCATCGTGCTGGTTAAGTGCTCGATTTCTGTTATTAATAGATAACAATTTCAATCCCGATTTTTTCGGGATTATGTTTACTATTCCCAGGATTCATGAGCACCTAAAACCGTCCGGGATCCCGGGATTGGATTCCCTAGTTACGTTCCAGTTCCTGATCCTGATTTTCTGAGATGGTTATTCTATATATCATTATATTTACCAAATATATGATATAGAAATAGGCGTAACTTTCATTTTTAATGATGTGCCACATTTTCGAAGTAATTTTTTGAGCACTTTTTTCGCAACTGTTTCATTTGTTCTGCTTCCATTGGTACCGGATTTATATGATTAATTCGATTTAAATATATCGGTCAATTTCTATATTTTTCAATGCATTCACTCAATCGGAACTCATTCAATGGACGCTAGAGAAGGTCATCAGTCAAAATTAATTCGACATTAAGCAATTATTAAATCAAATTACCGGAGGTCTTAGAAATCTATTTGATCAATATACAGTTAGTCGCAAAAATCACGAAGCGTGCGTATAATTTTGAAAAGATAGATAAAACAGTCAAATAGAAATAAAAGACAAATATCTCCATAGTAATGTATTATAGTGATTTATTTCATATGGCAGCAATTGGTTAAAGCTAAATGTAAAAAGGTAACATTTCAACTAATAAAAGTCATGGGATAATAATTCGTTTTACGTTGTTAATATGTCTTTTGATTAATTTATTAGTTTGCATTAATACTTGTACCTTGTTGTTGTCTAAATGCAGACTTTCAAATTGCAGATTTGTTGCATAAATACTACAAATAAGTCGATCTACAGTTTTTAATGCGAATAAAAAAAACATAAAGTTGAAAACCGACTGGTAAAAGAAGGCTGATGCGGTTGCCCGTAATTCGCAAAATAACATTATAAGCGAATTATTTTAGGATACCAAACATTGCCTAAAATTTAGACTTGGAAACAGATATAGGTTCAGTGCAGAAACACTCCGAAAAGTCATAATAAAAATATGGTATGAAAAACGCAATATTTGTCGATGAAAGAATGTATATATTTGGAAGGGGAATTCGGAATCAAATGATGTGCATTAGAATATGCCCGGAAGAACCGCATCTCTCTTGCAGTGAGTGAATGCTGTCGTCAGACGTAGCCGTGCTGAGAGCAGAGCCTCACGGTACAGAGTTTTGGTATCTGCTCGTAGTGATTCAGCATAAATCCGCCATCCGCCATGCATTAAACAAATTATTAAAAGATAATTTTCAAGAAAGTGCAGAAAAGTTGGATCAAAATGACAGACAGCGACTGACTGGATTGGGGGTTCATTATCAATTGAATCCATTTCCTGCGCTGCTGTATGGTCTGTTCCGGGTTACCCCGGACTAGCCACACAAAGAGTGTCTTTCATTGATCCTTTAGCTAAACGAAAAACGCTACGGTCGAAGCGTCCAGGTCCCCACTATTTTTGCTCCACGTCCTCCAGAGGCGAGGTTTCCGCGGGAAAGACCAGCTTCAGACCATGTGTATCCGAAGGTGCGATGGAAGAGGAAGGACTAAGGTTGAGCTGCCAATACGAGTCCAACCTCAGTTTGAAGGGAGCTACAGCAGATGACGGACTGCAGGGGCTACTCCTTCCCCATGGTATCGGTTCGGTCATTCTGTCGTTCTCCCCTGTTTGCCTAGGCTGTTGAGGGTAGTGGTGAGCCTTAGACACAGTGTCCACCAACTACTGTAATCGGTTGTTCCACACACCCCTTTATGGGTACACAGCACAGGGTGACCTGCGCACCCAACTCATGCTAGCTGGGCTACCCCAGAAGCGTTTGCTGAGCAAACTGACGAGGCTGCTTTCGGATACCTCTACTTTACATTACCCCAGGGGTTCAACCGTTATCTACGGGCGTAGGGTTGGTTGGACCCCCCCCCCCCCTTTGGGGGTTTATTGGTGAGCATCGTGGATTCTAACACTCACCCGGAGAAAAGTTGGATCAGGATAACGAGCTTAAATTTGATTATTCCTTTGATTAGTGAGACACACGGCATTAAAAATAAAGCGCTATGAATCATTGCCCGCAACATGTGCGTGCATACTCATCAAAGGATTAAGACAATGATGATAGTGTCTCGACTTTAATTTTATGTATTTACTACAACATGACTCTAATAATGGCAATATCGATATGCAATATAATAGGTACGGAATTCAGAATTTTTCAGAATTTCATATGGTGTACCAAATACATATCATAGTAGCGCGTGGGTGTTTTTTAGCACGACAAGGGAAATGTTAACCCTGTCCAATACCTTTCAAATGGTGTAACTACAGATTTGGTCAAATAGCAAAAAGATGTCCCATTTAAATAAAACGATACACATACGATTTGTAATAATGATTTCGTCTCAATAACTACACATGTGCGTACTTTATCCCATGACATTTTTGATGTAAATTTAGTACCTTTGGTTGCCTAGAAATAATGTTATTAAATGTATGATGTTCAAGTCAAGAGGAGTCATGGTGAAATTTGGCATTTATGAGATTGGGACGTTGCAGGTCAGCTGGGTTATCCGATGAAATTCATATTCATCAAAACGAGTTTCGTTTCAATTGCATTCTTCTAAAATGACCGTCGATCAAGCGATCATCTTCGTCGTGAAGAGTTCATGACTCAACACTTGAACGGCCGAATCGATCGCCACCATACAATACCGTAATGAGATTCTTCGTCGATATTACTTCATACGAAAGTGTTATCCGAAGCGAGTTGAGGTCATCATGTTCTGGAAGCGTTTGTCTGCAATAGAAACCGCGGCTTGGGCCCTTTCCGCGCTATCGTATGGACGTTCAGAAGAGCTGACGAAAGAACCTGCTCGACACCATCGAGAAACTAGTTTACGTCATCGAGAACGGTTCCAGTACTGTCTTGCGTTTATTACACTTTTTCGTGTTGCTAGTCTAATGTTTTTATTTTGTGACATGGTACTGTTTGCGGGCCTGTCTCGACTTTTGTTTGCCGCACTTTTTACTGTTTCTGCGTGCAAGAATGCAAGCACTTCTTACATATTAAGCGGTGTTTATTACACGAAAGTAGGCGTTCACGGTGCCATGCTTTAAATTACGAAAAGCGCGCTTCATTTCCTTTTAAAAAATTGTTGATTTGATGCTATATTCGAATGTTTATATAGTGCCATGCTAGGGGTAACGGATGAAAATTTCATTTTTTATATAAAGAGTTAACTCTCATCCCTTGTTTTATAAGAAATCTTTGAACCACTCCTCCACAAAATCTTGATAAATTGAACCGTTGAACTTCACTTCATTAATCAATTTTCATATTCTCATCTGTTCGAGGGCAGGGCTACTATGCATATTTTGCAATACTTGAATGTCGACTTTCATCAACCGATACAATTGAAGTAAGCTTTCATTATTTAGCTACTTTGTGTTCTTTGTGACTCGTGTACAATTTTGGTCAATAAATTATTTTTTGAAAGATGATCGAGTTGCCAAAAATTCTTTGGTATGTACGTCAATATGCTGTCAAAGGCAAATATGATTGAAATTATGAAGCAAGAAGGAATGTGCTGAAGCTGTCTTTGTAATCCTTGATCAATCCTCCAAGGCAGATTGTGCTTGAGAGTCCATTCCCGATTTTTGATAAATAAAAGAACAAGACAAAAATAAATGGACGTATAAATATTATACCGTTTTATCCTTAGGCACTCAAAAGTACTGAGAATGGAGAATTGTCTTCGTATCAGATTGCTTAATTATCCGGCCTCATATTTCACGATTCATCAGTTGACATCGACTCGTCTTTCGCCATTTAAGACCAATGGACTGCCTCGTACATAGATGGTTATGAACATGACAAAAACGATCACATGCATGGATATAGTGCACGCGCATTGAAAGGATTAAGCACATCTGCAAAACATTGCCAAGGCACGTCCGTCCTTATAAATCTATTTGGAACAAAAAAGTCAAACAGTCCGTATGTTTGTTAAGACGTGAACTACCAACAGCGGTGAGGTCATCCAACAATTTTTATTTTCTTAACGTGCAGAATCAAAAGATTCGCTATTTACCCAATGATTCACAAGGCCTTGACTTTTGATCAAGATCCTTCACATACTATCGATAATAAATGAATTCTACAGAATAACTGTGTTTTCAAGGCTTTGAAAATTTCTATAATTAGGTTATTAATCGATTTATTTCAGTGTCATCCGAAATTTCCAATCATTTCTTAAAATTTCATGTCACACTTCATATACATTTAGAAGTTTTTATTCATCTACAAGGTTAGATAGTTTCTATTAGCTAGTGTTTGTAAATATTGTAACAAACCATCAAGTCTATTGTCGATATCAATATTGTTTTTTTCAGCTTGGGAAGAACATCAGTTTTTCAGCTCAAAAATTGATTTTGCAACCTCTTAGGCTGTCTTGAATCTCTGATAAAAGTGAAAATGCCTCACTTTATCAATGCGAGGCATTTTTAGGAAATATCGAATGCTGGGTATGAACTAGCAGTGTAAATCAACAATATAGTAAACCCTTCTATAGCGTCGAGATACGAGATCGCGTTATAGAAAACAAAAGGCTAAAGAAAGGCACATATAAAAATTGTGTGTTTTTGGTTTGTTAATAAGTGCAAGTGATTTACACGCATCAGGGGCTTTGACCTTACGCATTTCACCCGTTGCTTACGTAAAATTCGCCGCAAATGAAGTGGACGCTATAGGAGGCTTGACTGTATTGTGTTAATACAGGGTGCGGCAGGAAAACTACCTTATTTTAAAAATGAATAACACAAATTTTACAGAATATACCAAGAGTTGGCAGCATAAATTGAAGGTCATCTAATACATGTGAATAATTTAATAGTTGTGTTCTGGCGTGTTTTCGGACTATCATTATGTACAGTCTGGCGACTGTGTGCCGTTGGGTTTGGGAGGGAAGCGGGTTGAAATCTAGTGAAAATTTATTTTAATCAAATTCCCAGTCTCCTAGTGTATTCTTTTTTTTCCTGTTGAAAGGGAATCTTGCACAAGATAACCTGGGAGTTGACAGCCCCAGGGTAGTGTCAGATACTTACTGACTAAACCCATCCCTTGTCCTTCTCTGCCCCCCTGGTATTGTTTATCAAATTGCTTCAGGAGACCAGGCAATCTTGCCTTCGATATAGCTCTATTCTAGTGTTAGAGAACCGCTCTCCGTCTCTCTCTCTATCTCTCTCACTGCCCTTTTTAGTGGTAATCACTTCCTCTACAAATTCCCGCTAAAGATCCCAGTTATCCTTATTCACCATCATGCTGTGGACCATGTCTTCGACTTTGAGCTCAGCTACCCCAAGTGCTTGTTTCTCTGGGGCATCTAAGACTCACAGTCATCAATGGTTTGTTTAGCTTCGTCAACTTCTGCTTGACAGTGGTGGCACACCGTGGATGTCTCATTGCCAATCCGCTACAAGTACGCTCCGAAGCAGTCGTGGCCCGTCAGTATTTGGGTTAAGTGGAAGGTCGTCTCTCCTTGTTTACGGGCCCTCCGCCGGCTTATGATCGGTATAAGTCGATGGCTCCACCTTTCTTTGCTGGACTGATCCCATCTCTGTTGCTAGGCTTCCCTCAGTTTCTGCTCGTGCTCTGCACGTTTTTTTGGGATCTTCAAAGTCTAAAGTCTTCTTCTTTGCCTGAAGATCTATCGGGGGGATTCTAGCGATCACGAGTACCGCGTCTTCAGATACTGTTCTGTACGCTGCGGTGACTCGGAGCGCCCCCTGCCGCTGGACCCTTGCCAGCTTCTTCCTGTTGTGCTTTCATACCTGAGCGCCTCTTGCTATATCAGGGCTCCGTACAGAAGGATTGAGTGTACGACTTTCTGCACAACTACTTATATATGTTTACTAAAGAACAGCTTGCAGTCCATGATCCCGAGGTATCGTAACGTTTTACTGTACTCAATCTTATGTCCATCGACGACAAATTGGTTTACCCTCGGTCTTCTCCGTCTGCTGCAGACCATTGCCTCTGTCTTCTCTGCCGCCAACTGTAGGTGATTTCTTCACATCCATGCGTTGATTATGTCTTCATTTTTTTCAACTTCAAAAGGTAGTTGCAATACTATTTATTTTTTTAAAAAATCACTAATAGTTATTACTATTTTTCGTTGCACAAAAAGAAAAGAGTAGTATTTGAATTTAAAAACTGCGTTCCCACGCAAACCGCATAAACGACACACTTATATTTTTATCAAATTAATTTGTTCATAACTGCATTGTTTTATTAATACCTCTAATTTGTCAATCTGTCAATGTGTGCAAGTAGCAAAAACTGTTATTTGCAATGATTCATCTAAGATAGTTTTATAAATATAATTGCCAAAAAGGTTATTAAATGTCATTTTGTCAAATTAACTTTGCATGTGAACAATCGTCAAATACCAACTAGTTCTTTCGACATTTAGCCTCATGATGCATTTTATTATGGAAGCATGACAACGACTCATTTGCCTTGTTGAAATAATTGGGAAAGTCTCTAATGATGGTCGATCTATGGATCAACGCTGGGCCTAAAAACAAGTTGCTGGTTATTATCGTCTTTCGAAACGATACATATCCTCCAGATGTTCGAAGCATGAAATGTAAGTTTCGAAGACCTTCATTCTTTGGCCTGGCGAGTACAAGCCTGAGGAACTGGAAAGAGCATACAGTGTTATTGAATATGTAGAAGAGACCTTCGAGTGAGCAGTTCGACGACCTTCGACGATCGTGAATCTCTTCGAGAGAAATCCTTTGAACCCCAGTAGAACAGATTTATAAATAGCTGGCTAGAACTCAATATAGAATGTACCAATCCATGAAATCTTATGATTTTGTTTCAAGTCATTCTGAAAGAACATTTCTTATTCAAAATATAAATGAGTACCAATGATTTGTTCGTAGAAACATTTGTTGTTTCGTTAAAATCAATATTAGTATTGATAATAATGCTATTTTTCAATGTAGTATGTAATTTTAATTCTTCGATAGTTTTCCTCGTGCGCATTTGGTTTCGAAGTCTTCCTCAATAATCAGATAATATCGTTATTTTTTTATTGTTCTATCGTTTAATATAGGGGTGGCCAACTTTTAACATAACGTGTACCAATGTTTTCACATATGAACCATATAACTAGAGCAACTTTTCGTCCTTCTTTTTTAACTTACAAATTTCACAACCATATTTTCACATTGACGACATTCTGTCAGTATACACATTGATTAGTTTTACTCTAATCTTATTTTATAGACATGGTTTTACTTTTTAGAATATGTCTGGTCCTCTTAATTTACCATGTAATGACTCCAGACTGGAACATAGTCCAAAGGCATTAAAATTATCATTATACCAAATATGTCCGATGAATCATACAAAATTAAACAGAAGAAAGTTCAAGAATGCTGGTTCAGTTGCTGAGATACATCCTGAGATGTGATGTGTCTCGCAACTGTCTGCCTTGATATAATTATTTTGTCTGCTTTCATTTAAATGACTTTATTACCAAGATGACATGAAAATATTTGGAGATAAGGATCAGCAATTCCGTCTCCAACAGAAAGAGGTTTTTCTTTTTTTCGCCAATACTAAAGCAACTTCATAGTAAGCTTCTATCATCGCCAAGTCTTTACAACTTTAGCAAATATAATTTTCTTCTTTTTTCTTATTCACATATTCTTTTTGTAGCTTAGACCCAATAACCCGAGTATAATTTTTCTTTTTATGTTAGTCTGATGCTGTGTTTTATAGTGTAGGCAACGGTCGTACTAAATAATGGACGACTAGGCACTCAAAATTCAGAAATGCATTTGGTTGGAGACTATTTAATTAATTTCTTCTGCTAAATTGAGTGGGTTGATACACATAAGTGGGTTTTGGATTTTTGATAAATTATATGATGTAATACACCACGTTTGGTGCATGCAGCATATGTTGGCCACCTCTGGTCTAATACTGAATACACTTCGATCTATGTATCAATACTTCAATCCTGCAAAACAACATTTTTTGTCGACACCTCCAGATTAATATATGCCTCTTCAATAGGCGAATTAAATAGTCTTACCTAACAAACTTTGCCATGTTAAAAATAACACTTTACATCGCAAGGTCGTAAATAATACGGGACATGATTAGTGCATCAATTCCTTTTTAATTTGCTATTCATGCTAATATGTAAGAACACGTTTACTACGAAGATTAACATTAATTGCGTCACGGTGTCTAGGAGAAAATAATCATTTTACTTTTTTTCAGCACGAGCTGAATAATTATTAACATATTTCATAGTTCCGCAATATTATTGCATTGATCATTTTTTATAATATAATCTGACCATCAGATATTAATTTAATCTGGGAAGGAATCAAATTACCAGTGAACCAAATAGGAAATGTTTCTGGATATTACTATTTGGATTCGAATAGGCGAGAAAAACTCTTCTGTATGCAAGCACTGATTCTAAGATGCTACTATGTTCGCAAACCTGTTTTATCTGCTTTATTAATTTTGAAAAAAACGCTTTGATCACGAAGGACGCACTCAAATTCCAAATGCCTTAGTAGGATCATTATCATCATAGTGTACCTTCATGTCACAGTCCACTGCAAAAAGTAGGGCTTCTTCAATATCCATATCATCTGTATAAGCTTGCATCTCCTTATAGGTTTGATATTGAAGGCAGTATGATGTCCGAGGTTTTGCTGGATGAACACACTGAAGTTCATTCTTACAGCCATCTCGATAGGAAGAGCGGATATTTTTTAAAGACTAATCATGGATTTAGTTTATTTTTTCCTTGCAAAGGTTATGTCAGACTAAATAATTTCTGCTTAAATTGCCATATCTGAATCGGACATAGCTGATCTCCATAGGAAAGACCTTTCTAGGGAAAGGATTTTTCGCGAGGCGCTCATTCATTATGTCAGCGGTCCGAAAAGCGGACCGATTGAACACACAAACCATTACGTCTTCTTTTAGGGCTTTTTCGGCATTCTATATGATCTGTACGATCACAGAAGCAACATAGCGTCTAGAGACATTTTCTATCATAGTATTTTTTTAAACAACAGTAACCGCCAACTATACGTTAGGTCGGGTACTTTTGGGACTAGCTTTATATATTATTTTAAAACATACACTATACGGGTGGGGGGGGGGAGTTAGATACTTACCACGGGCGCATCATACCCTTGTTACGGCTCTGTGCATACATACTCACTATATGTATATTTTTACAGGTATTACAAATGGTTGTAGTCTCCCTCGTTTCACATTTTCAGTTTAAAGTTCATCTGACACACAAAACTTTTTTGGATATTTGTTTTAACATAGATAATAATTACATAGTTATACAAAAGTCATTTAAAATTTTCTTCAAGTGTCTAAAATAAACTAATTAATAGAAACTTGCTAGGAAGGAAGATAAAAAGGTTTGCTAAATAAGAAAATGAATAATTAAAATGTAGAAAAATACTTGAAGTGGCTTATACATCTTCTTGGCCCTAATTTGAAGCTTTACCATATGGTCTGCAATGACTATGCTAAATTTAGCCTTATTATAAAATTTAACCGTTTCAAATAAGCGCTTGTCAATATAAACATTTTCTTTTTCGGCTTACTTTTGTAAATTATAAGCTTAATTCCGTTCGATGTATAAAATAATGTTGAATAACAGAGCAATTGAATGAAAAATATATGAAAACTCGCAAAATTTCCGTTTTCCCTACAAGCTATTTATTTTCGTCGCTGCAAATGGATACTTATATACAATAATGCTTTGATGTGATTCGTAATTATATTACGGAGGAATACACCAATTCTGAATCCCGTATCTATTATATTTCATATCGATATTCCTATTTTTAGTGTCGAGGTGTAGTAAATACATCACCGGTAGGGAATGTTTAATATACCAATTTGATAAACATATATGTACTCTATATATGTATACGTTGATTAGACAGTTACTAGGCGTCGCTTAAGCTCGCCAATTAGTAGTTACGCCACTGTTTCCAAGCGTCCAGATTTTGGTGGGAATGTCTCAATTTAGTAGCCTTCGTTGAAATTGTGTGGATTCCAGCTCAAAATTCGAATATGAAAAATACCTGTCTGCAACAACCAAATAAAATAAATAGCATTTATGCCACACAATTTCAACGATTCTCTGAAAGCCTGTTTAGCTACATCATTCTGGTTTCAAACTCCAATGTGCTTCCAGGAACAACAACATTGTGTGCAAATCGTTATGTTGTTAAATAACATTAAAAATCATATAGTTTTATGTATCAACAGACGATCATCATCATCATTCATATTAATTTGCAAAAACTAAGCATATTATTACATCCTCCAATAATAAAACACACTTTATAATCGACCTGAAATGACGTACATAGAAATCCCCACTTGCTTACACTTATTAAACACCTTGAGAGCTTTCAAAGATGCTCCAAGATATCGTTGATTGTATTCTATGACGGACGTACATGGAAGCGAAGAAATGTTGTTCAGCTTCATTTAAATGTGTCGAAATATTGTACAAATTGATTCAAGAATAAAACCGGTAGTATGCTATTAATAAATGGCATTGTTTTTAAGAAAAACTCGACGGCTTTGTAGCCACACGGCAGATGAAATGCAATCTGCGTATCTCCTTGCTTTTGTTAACGACTCAATATTTGCATATTTAATACATTCTGAGACTTGATATATTGGGCACTCTTCGATCTGAGGCCGTTTATGGATGAATTTTCTTGAATCTATCTCGCAATATTTTTTGTTGTTGTATATATGCAGGTCTGAGGCAAATTGAAGCGGAATGTACAAGGTCTGCAATTAAATTGTCTATTTGCTTGTGATGTGATATTTTGTGCATTCATTTAAGATTGAAAGCGCGCGAGAATGGCCTTCAGCGATCATTGTTAGTTAAAATTATGACCTGGACTCCTCCTTGATTTTTTGTCTTCACTAGCTGCTTCAAATGATTGATTAACTTTTCTTCATTCAATTTGGGCTTTCGCCTTTTGAAAATTAATTTTAGACGCGATGAATGACTGCTTAGGATAGCAATTATACTATTACAATAGGATTTCATTGAGAGTATTTTTTGGGTGTGCTAACAATATGTTGTAACAGTTATTTGTTTTATAACTTATATCTTTAAGAAAAATCAGTATAAAAAAGGTACATGCTTTTCGCATTTAATGAGCGTTTTGCGTTCAAGTTTTCTATTGGAGTATCACTAAAATTATCGTCTCTTGTCCACTAATGGTCAAACATGTGACACACTTTTAAAGTTGCGATTGCAGCAAAATGCAATTCCAGTGGTGGTCATTTCCCGCAGCAATTATTTCGCAGGAAATTATAAACTGGCAAAATTGTGTGTATATATATATTAAATAACGCATTGGGAACGTGTGAAAAAAATCGAATTTCCAGAGTTGCAGAAATAAAACAAATCCATGGAAAATGGTCGTTGTGCAATTTTGTATTTTAATAACACAACGTGCCCATTCGCTATGAATTATTTCCTTGGAGGAAGTTACGACAACCAATTTGTTATTCGTTGTAAATCGCATTCCTGTACGTATAAGACTACTTCGATAATCTCAAATTATGACAATGAACTCAATTGGATGCGTTATTATGCTTAAAACAAACAAAATAAATCCGTCAGACAGAGTGTTAGTAATTTCTCTTCTTTATAGCTATCAAAATGCTCTTAACTGCCATGTACTTTTGGTGGCTAGGGCAAAACTGTAACAAGGGTATAAAGCGCCCGTGGTCAGTATTTAACTCCCCCCCCCCCCCCAAAATCCAATTTATTTTAAAGTTAACTAATACTATTATAATGTATGTTTTAAAATAATATACAAAGATAGTCCCAAAAGTATCCGACGCTAAACGTCTAAACCACAACGTTTGTATGTCCAATCGGTCCGCTTTTCGGACAGCTCCGTGCGCAGGTCACCCTGTGCTGCACATCCATAAAGTGGTGTGTGGAACAGTCGATTACAGTGGTTGGTGGAGACTGTGTTAAAGGCTTACCACTATCCTCAACAGCCTAGGCATACAGGGAGAATGGTTTTAGGCTGTTCGAACGGCGACTCGTCTCCGTGGCTATGTACTACAAATGACAGAATTGATACGAGTACCATGGGGAAGGGGTAGCCCCTGCAGTCCGTCATCCTTCATGCATTCACATGTTGGATGCACACTCGAGTGCCAATCATATTGAACGCCAATGGAACCCTGCCGAGCATTATATTCTGTGAAAATATTCGCAAATTGGACTCAAATCGAGAATGAAGCAGCGAGTGGCCATGGCAAGTTGAGGACCTGCTCTCGTCATTAATTGAGGCCGCAGTCGAAAGAATACTCGGCTTGATCCGACGCATCAGATTAATCATCCAATATTCATGCACTGTGTTCGACTGCATCAATTCATTCTATTCATGAGCTCACTTTTTATCTCGTGCTAATTTAAAGAGACTTGATTATCCTTGAGTAATGTAAATACATCTCTAGACTAAATACAAGTCTTTGTCGCTTGTTAAATCAATAAATTTAAACTTAAGTAATTTAATAAGCGGCTGTAGAGATAATACTGTTTTTAATGCTTTGAGTAGTGAGCTAATTATAAATCTTCATAAACTTAAATGCCATATTTGTATATTTGCCAATTATCATCCGTGTAAATCCACTTATCTGTCAGGACCGTCGCAACGTGTATGAAGTGTGTATATAAATAAATAAATACTGTCGATAGCACACAATATTCGGTCATCTCTTCAAGTAAACATGAACAATACATTTGAAATCGATTAATTATATCATTTACGTATCATTATTAGTTGATAAATTTGGGTTAATGATCTATACAATCGTATGATGTACGCAAGATACTATCTCCGTCTCTGTTTCTCTCCAAATTCAACGTGTAAAAATGCTCTTTCTGAATCACTGGTGTGTAAAATGTATTGTGAGCACAAGTATTAAAAGGCTTTAAGCAAAAAAATATAATGGTCAAATGCAGTCCTATGCAATTCCATCAAACGTTACGCCAACTGATCACATGTCTTCTTGGACCTTCGATTCCAATCATATACGACTCCGATAGGTCATAGATCGCCAATTAAACATCAACATTGATCGTAAATCCAGCAGAATTTTATTTTTTGCTTGAATGTATGTATTTGTTATCGCATCGTAGGTTGACGAACGAATGCCCTGCCCTCTTGAATGACGCTGCTTTCTATTTTAATTTAGTTAAAATATTTAGATCATGGACGCAAATCTGAATGTATGCTCAATACAGTCGACGACTGCATTTTGTAAATGCAAGATCCTTCTACGTGTGCACGAACAACTTTTTTATAACAGACAAAAAATTCCCGGTATTTAAAGGATTCGATGAAATATAAAAACAGTCCAAATATATAATCCGTATGTTAATTTGATATTTGTCAAGATCAAATATGTCTGAGAACGGGTTTGTTGAATTTGAATATCCTTTGAATATTTATCGATGATCGACATGGAAATATCGAATATTAATAAAAACGTATTTTGTCGTTTCTTAATCAACCACTGGCGATAATGAATTTTGATTTCATGATTACGTTGTGTAATATTGTAACGACTTGATGTTGGATATAAGCCAAATAGCTGAAGCTTTCTGTTCGATATATTAAATATCAACGAGCAGGCTAGCACAAAACTCAATCAGAATAAGCTTATCAAAGTGTGTTAATATTGTATATTTTATGACAAACGTTTTTCAATGCAGTGTCGGATTATCCAATTTGTCGGATTATAGAGTACTGCGCCTGACCCCTTGTAGTCCGAAACTTTTTGGAAAGGAATGCTTGTAATCTGTAAAATTATAAAAATGATGAGATATACATAGATAATACAAGGCTTTATATTATATAATTGACTTCATAAACATTAAAAGTATTTCATGACAATTTTTAAAGCGTCCAATCATTCCTTGCTATCTATAAAGTCTCCTGTTTTTGTTATTGCTTTGTAAAACAACTTTGCTTTCATGGCCAATATGAACACAGAAATAGATGTATGCCTGTTTCTTTCCTGAATAAACCACATATACAAAGCTTCCTTCACCTCTGGATACTTAGGATCCTTGAGAGTTTACCTCTTGTCTGGCTCTTCTCTGTGCAAATTTAATTCGCCAGATTAACAGCGACATCTTCCGTCTCTCTTTAGGTGCAAAGTGCTATTTTAATAATGTCATCTTCTGTGGCGCTGCGGGAACATTGCACATGGAATTACCGACCGAACGCTTCTTGCACGTGCACCGTTGCCGTTTGGGTGGTGACGCGCAAGAAGCGAGAGTCGGAAAGAGTCGGCTGTTGGCCTTGGCTGCGGAAAGACGTCCTTCTCGCAGCCAAATCTCTCTCGTGTTGAATAAAAAAATACCTAAAGAAGAGAGTATTTTTGTTCGACGCCCGTCCACCTCCATCCATCCGTCCGGCTGTACATGATCCGATAGAAGCGCGCGGGAGCGGGGAACGCCCTGGAACTTTGCCCCAAAATCACCCCCGCTCCTACGTAACAGAATGTTCCCCCGGATTATTTTTTTGTATCATTAATTGTGGATCTTCCTACTTCATACTCACTTGTCTACTTACAAAAAGATTCAATACAACTTAGGTAGTCTAGAATCTCACGTTTTACATTGACAAATCTTTGCCGTACATATGTACTATACTTGTATTGTCATGTCGGATTACACAGGTGTCCGGATTAGACCGGGGCCGGATTACCGCGGGTCTGCTATGTTGCCGAAGAATACACACAGGATCATTCTGGATGCAAACTGGCTGCAAATAGTATTTTGTTAATATGTTTGAATGGTGAATTTTGCTCATTAACATCCCATATTTGCTGTACTGGTTTCCAATTTTGATCAATAAGTTTTTATTCGAAATATTTGCGTATTGTCAAAAATACAAATTTTGTAAAATTTACGATTGATGTTAAATTACTGGAATGAAGGCACCAAGAAGTCAACACATGTCCACCTTTCTCTCAGGACCGCGCGCAGCGTGAATCAAACTTGTATATCAATAAATGAACCTTAACACTATTGATAACAAACAATATTCGTTCATTTAGTCGCGTAAACATAAACAATGCAGATGTACCAATTTGGACTATTATATTAATTACTGTTCAATGCCAAAATGCGGCATTTTTAACACAATAATATATGTATTTAAAAATAACAGTAATTGCTTAACAACCTCTTTTACATCGCTTGCTGAAAAGTTACCATGTATGGTACTGTAATGTGATTTTTTATTTTTATCGAAGGACTTACAAGCCTGTTATGTATTGTCAATTATATAGAATTATTTAAAACTCAATAAGTATTATTAAATTGTTTTATCTTCGACGATATACTGCTATTGGCTTGTTAATATAGTGATTGTTAATATAGTGCATTTTGTAGGGCTATTTTTTGAACTGGCGTATCCTCAGTGCTATGATAATATTTTTTATAGAATTTATGATAATAAATATTAATATTTTCATTCAAATACGCTCTATTGTGGATGATGAAATGTTCAGTTCTTCTTCGCATCATTGTCCCCATTCAATGGAGCCACAAGTTGTGGGTACAATTCGAAATCGTGACCTCCCCTTTTCTTAAAAAGCCAACATTATTTCAGCTGTCGATTCTGCAATTGCCGCCATAAAAGCCTCCATTCTAAATTGTTGGGTATCCACGGGAAACGCTTTGCGCAATTTTAGAGATGTCATGGAAGATCTTTCAATTTTGTGCAATTGTCGTCGCTTCAATTAAGTCTTCACATGATCGATGTGACGTATATAATCAGGAAGCAGGTATAATTGACAGTGACCTCGTCATGCAATACCTGCAGTTCTTGGCGATTTTATCTTGCATACTTAGGCTAGGCGCCACACCATCATATCGGAAGGCTTTCGATAAGACCCATGACCAATTCTAATGACCAAAGAGACTGTTAACAGGGAGACATGCACTTAATTTTTGATTTTAATTGAAAAGTATCCTTTCTGTTTTTGGTCCTGCGTTATTATTTTTTTATTAGTCTTGCATGTTGCATCATTCAATGATGGACAATCGCGTCTAATTGTCATATTCTATTAGTCACGAAGTATTTCGCAATAATATATTTAAATGTTGATACGATGACCGCAATATTAAATCTATTAATAAAAGTATAGAATGCGGTTAAAACTGTTGAAAACTGTCTATCAAAAACATCATGTGCACACAACTCAACCAAACGAGACAGATGATTTGTAGCGTTCCCACGAACGCACAAACGATAAATAGGCGACATATATACTGTAATAATTTTGTCTCAGACACTGTGAATATAATATATTGCTTAGATTCGTAACTAAACCGATGGAATTATTTCAAGCGAATAATTTTCATGGTTTAACATTAATTATATTTATCACATCCGTTTGGCTATAATTGAATAGATTGCATATTCCATTTCCAAATGCAGGATAAACAGGATGCGGTATTTCAGTTTTTCCTTTTCGTCATTTTTGTTCTTATTGAGCTCTATTTATAATATTTGATAATTCCTTATTCTATCCGATTTAATATATGAATCTATGATTTAATATCTGGCTGTGGAAAGGACGTCTTCCCGCAGCCAAGGCCAACCGCCGATTCTTTTCGCTATTAAAATAGTACATTGCATTAAAATAGCACATTTCACCTAAAGAGGGATGGAAGATGTCGCTGTTAATCTGGAGAATTAAATCTGCTTAAATTCATAGCGCTATAGCATATCTTGGATGCTCAATATTATTTGTGAAGGCTCACCCAGCGGGCCACCTGAATGAGCGTATCGAAGAGCGCTCGAGACGATAATTTTGATTTTACTGGAAAGGATTTTCTGCAGTACACTTAATCCAATCTCTCATTTCTCTGCAAGGATGAAGACTTTATGATATTTATTGAAATTATAACTTAAAAAAAAACTCGTTTTCAGTCGGTTTCTACTCCTTGTGACGAGACTCATAACTGTATTAAATCTAAGTTTCACTAAATTAAAAGCAGAAAAACAAACAACAGTTTTTATATGGTGAATGATAATGCAGGATATAAAATTAGTGTCTGTTTTTGTTGCCAGAATTTATGGTACTTTTGTTCAAATGTTGGTTTAAGATCCTCATCTATGACTAACTCAATAAATTGCTCCTGTATTAGTATGAATTCGTCTGAGTTTGTTCCAAACCAAAAAGATCCAACACCGTCCAAACCAAGTTAAGGCATGTCTTTAAATCTTTGGCTAAAGTCAAAATGAAGAACCTTTGAAAGTGTCGAGCAAATCTTCATCTCGTATTTGCAGTTTTGAAAGATTTAGAAATGGAGAGCCTCTCAATAAGTTTTGTTTGTATATTGTAACCAACGCAAATATTATACGTTTTGATTAGATTTAATTAATAATCTTGTAGCTTCCTACCGGTGATGTATTTACTACAACTTGAATCTAATAAGGTTGTGGTTTTTAGTCACTTTTTCATATGGTGTATCAAATACATATCATCGGAGCGCGCGGATGCTTTTTAGCACAGTAAGGGAAACTTTAAATTTGCCAAAATGTCAGTCATAACAAGCTATAACGTTTTTTGAATTAATTAAATTGCGCCGCAAATCATAGTCTTTACTTTCCAGAAATTCTAACACATGATCAGATCAAGAGGCACACAATCGATCCAAATCAGTAAACGATTCATTATTTACCAGACAAAATACAAGTGTGGCAGTTTTTAATTAAGCGCTGCCCGCAACATGTGCGTGCATACTCTCTTTGGATCACTCGAGTGTGCATTCATCATGTGAAAGCATACTAATCAAAGAGTTAAAGAGCAATGATATTGAAACACTTGAATGCCAATGGGACCCCACCCTAAAATTATATTCTGTGAAAACATTCGCGAATTGGACTCAAATCTATAATGAAGCAGTGAGTGGCCGTGACAAATTGAGGACCTGCTCCCGTCATTAATTGAGGCCCCATTTGAAAGAATGCTCGGCTTGATCTGACGCATCATCCAATGTTCATGCACTGTGTCCGAGTGCATCAATTCATTCTATTCATGAGCTCACTTTTTATCTCGTGCTTATAACTAATTTAAAGAGACTTGATTATCCTTGAGTAAAATAAATACAACTCTAGACTAAATACAAGTCTTTATCAGTCGTTAAATTAATAAATATACTGCTCTTAGCCCTTCGATCCACTTATCTGTGAGGACCGTCGCAGTGTGTATTAAGCTTGTACATAAATACGTATACACTGTCGATAGCACACAATATTTGGTAATTTCTTCGCGTAAACATAAACAATACACTTGAAATCGATTAATTTGGGTTATTATTAGTCGATGTACGCAAGACACTCCTTCCGAGCTCAACGTGTAATAATGCTCTTTCTGAATCATTGGAATTCGATCGCAAATACGCGACTGAACTCCTCAAAAGGATAGCCTTGGATGCACAACTTCCAATAATATATATTTCTAATCTCAGAAATTAGCATTGAATTATTCGTTTGCGATCATTCGATTTCATATCGTCGTAGCATGAAACGGACGTTATTTGAGCCGCAAAAAGCATCTTCTTCGGCAATGTTTTTTTAAATAGAAATCTCTCGAGTTGTTTTCACCAAAGCTTCTCTGTCATGACAGCTGTTTGACAATCACCAAAGAATTCTTCAAGATCCACTCTTCCGTATCTGATAGTCGATACGAGCCAATTACGCAAGGTGTTGCATGAAATGCGCTATTTACTAAAATATCGATTTAACTCTAAAACCGGTCGTTGCTTTTTTAATCATACACTTTTTACACGTACCGAGTATTATCTCATCGTGAGAGTCGAATTAGTATATTGTATAATGAACAAGTGAATAATCTACGAAAACGAGTTTTATTATATTTGAGACTTTGTGTCCATCTTGACTCTTGTCTTCTTTGTCATAATGACGACATATTCGAATAATTGTTTTTAATGGCATTAAATTAAAATGTACAAAGCTGCTTTCTTGTTTACAAGTAGTTTGTGTTAATTATTGTTAAATAAAGGTCGTTTACTTTCGATATAAGGTGGCTAAGGCTTCGATAGACGTGGTTAAAGTTTTAGTGTGGGAACTTGATTAAAGCATTACAATATGTACATTGGAAATGGGTTCAATTTTATAAAAATAGCTTCTTATGAATATACTACCCGCAGTTAGCGTGTTAATGAAAAATTTGATACAAAAATAATTTACAACAACAGTAAATCGCTAGAAAAAAGCTTGGAACATGTTTTGCATGTTTGAGCTAATGATATAATTGCCTTGTTATTCTTCGTAAAGATCATCTTCATTTGCATACAATTGATTTCAGTTTAAATTTTCTTTTCGCATATTGTGCATGATTCGAATACGTCTACGTTTAAATATTTTGCTTAAACTCATATCAATTATCTTATATTTATCGTCAGTTAAAATAACTTATTCAATGTAATATAATTTACAATGATGTTAAGCAATAAGTGATAATTTTGTTAGTAAACGTCGTCTGAACAAACAGGATGACGGAGTATTTGTCGGTGATCATTGCCCATTGTTAGCTCACAATAATAAAAGTGAAAAGCGTAAACCCGCCTAACGGATTCTAATTTCATTAGGAAATGCACAACAAAGGAGAATATGGATAAAGTTCGACGTACCTCATTGTGCCGTGTCTGATTTATCCGTGTATAAATAAACGTATTGATTTTTTAATATATTTCTGTTTTAGGTGGTGACGACCTATGTAAATTTATAGAATGCATTTCAATGTCCGGCAATTAAAACTACTATTATGGAAGGATTATCTAGTGAGAAAAAGAAAACCTGTACGTTCACAACATCTTTAAATTATCGACATTACTTTTAAATTTATATATATATATATTATATTTTTCTCATATTTATTTACAGATTACATTGGGCGGAATAGTGTGGGCAGCAGCGACGATAATCAGTTTAGTAATAGTTAGATCGAATGTCAACGTAGATAATAATCCAACTTGTAAGTTAATACGTTCATTACATGTTTATTTTATTGCGATCTTGCACGTTTAAATATGAATTTTAATACATATGTCTATGATTGCAGGTCAGTTCAAAGCGAGAGCTTTACCCAGCGCAGGACTTGTTCCTTTCTTACAGTCGCTCATATGCACGGTTAACAATCAATGCGAGCCACTAGATAAATATGAAGAAATACCGTCTTATAGTAACGCGAAGTCCGTTACATTTTTAATTATGTCGAAGTATACATTTTTTTATCGAGTGCTTTTCAATGAAGATTGTTTGTTTTTTTAGATTGCAGCATATTCAACGACAATTGAGACCGGTTTTTCAAAATGAAACCATTCTGGATACCGTCGAACAGTTACCCAATTCTATAAAACTGTTAGCGACCGTCACTAAGCTCATGGATGATCCGGAAATACACAATATCGTTCGTAAGTTCATTAAGTATTTAATCAAATAAAATAAAATATTTTCATTAAATAATGCACATATATGAATTTATGCTTTATTATCTTTATATCTTTTCAGGATACGGTTTGAATGTGTCAGATCTTTTCACTTATGTAGAAAGCGCCAAAAATGTATTAAGCGATCAACTGAAAATACCGGAGACGAAACTAGACACGCTTTTACAATCGTCGATCCAAATCGAAAATGTAATTTATCTTGCATAAAAACTTGTAATTTGATATTCAAAAATTATAAATTTGTCGTGCGTTTATAGGTCATTGAAAGAGTATCGTCAAAAAAGTCCATATCCTGCAATCGAGAGTCGATTAGCGGTATTCTCAGTTCAGTTAATCCATCGGACATCGAAGATATTGCTGATAAACTTTGCAATTTAGAGAGCAAAGAAATAAAAGAACTGATAATTAAACTAGTTCATGAAATTAATTTGAAGAAATATTTAAGTCTCGTAAGTTTTACAATATTATAATATAACATGTCTTTGAAACACGTTGAAATAATTTTATATTTAGATAGGAAATATCTTGAATAAATTGAACGGGAGCGAGACGATTTCAAATCTGGGAGCGATGCTCAATTCGGTTTTGCGATTGACGGATTTATGGAACTATGTACCAAACGAGCTGCAAATTATCAAAAACGTATTCGTTCATTCGTCGAACTCCAAAAGCACCCGAGACGTTAATAATTTTTCATATTTCAGCAAAAATCTGTACGTATCAAAATATTAAAACTTACGTAAATATCTTTCTATTTTATACAATTCATTTTTTTATATTACAGCCTTTATCGATTTATTACGGTGTTTGAGAACCTTTTCAACGAAACCGATACTTACAAAACACTGTTAAAAATCATCGACGTAACGTCCGACGGAATGGAGTCCATAAAAAATATTTTAGATACAAAAATTCCTCGAGTGAACGACGACGATGAATCCTTCGGCAGGGCGATAAATAATTTTTTCTCCGGATTCAAATCCAACGATACTTTCGGTCATCATTTGTTCGCTTTATCCAAGCAATCTGAATTATTGGAGACGACTGTTCGAAGATTTCTTAAAGAGCGATCGAAATTGACCGACGATAATGCAATCAATATGTGAGCCAATTGACGCTGAAAATTTTAATCAAATTTAATGAAATCTCCTTGATGACGTATATTTAAAAACTAATTTTATTTCAGATTAGCAAATACTGCAGAATTATTCTTCAAATTCTTAGAAAAAGATTCCCAATTTGAAATAATGTATTATTTAACACTGCTCGATAAAATGATCAATAGTCTTTATGGTACATTGAAATCCAATTTTCATATGGAAGAAGTGCTATATAACGTATCCGCTCGGCATCCGGGCGGCCTTAAAAAAATTGTTTTATTAGGGCCATCGTTCATTTCAAAAGTTATCGACGGATTAACGGACACGGAAAGAGTCCAAGTATGCATTCATTTCAAACGTTCACATATTTATTTTAATTTTTAACATAAAATATTTGAATATTCATTTTAGGCATTGACTAGAAAAATTTATCATCCAGATAAAATGTTTTGTGATACTAAACGACTACAATTATTCTTGAAGATGAAAAAAGACGATGTCAGTAAGATAAAACCAATTCTATGCGATCCAGTATGGCATCGTTATATAGCTGACGCCGTTGAAAGTTTCGGTGTTTATAACATCAGTAAAAATGTACGTTTAATTTAAATATTGAAAAAAGCCTCCATAAAATATTTAAACAGTAAAGATGATGATTTATTTTAGATCAACAAAATGTCGTCATTGGTTTTCGCCAAAACAGTCGGTAAAGACGTTAAATCGGATCTTGTTACGTTGCCAACCTTTTTCAATGATTTATACGTCTTAATAAAATATTTAATAAACGAAGCTGTTCATCCGAAAACCGACAAGGCCATAAATTGGGAGACTTTATTCAACGATACAGGCTATGAAGCAATATTAACGACGACGAAATCAAAATCAAATTTGACCAATATTGCACTGTAAATAAATTCTATAAATTAAAACATTCTAATAAAAATATTTCAGATTGACAGATCCGTTTTTCCATATGATTTTTAGTGTTACAGTTCATACAGCATTAGCGCGTGAAGTTCTATCGAACAGCAGCATTTTAGAAACATTCATAAGCCCAAATCTAGTTCAAGTATTAACAGTCATGAAAGCACTCTCACAACAATTGGATAAAATGCCTCTGAATCTATTACAGGATATAAGAGAAAATATTATAAGCCTGACTGAAATTATATTGGCCACATTGGGCGATCAAAAAAAGGTATAGTATTCAAATCCACGTTATTGCGTTAAAATGATTTTTCTTATATTAATTCTTAAATATTTATTTACAGACTATAAATACTCTGACAACGAACTCCAAAGATCTTTTTTGTGGTATGGTTAAAGACTGCGAAAATAATCCAAAAGACTGTAATGAGCGTCTGGATAATAACAAATATGTCATCTTTCCACCGAATAAAAATTCATTATCGTTAACCAGATTAATGTGTGATATATCTATAGCTTTCTATAAAAAGCTCGATAGTAAATTCGAAAGTGACAATTTTCTAAAGACGGTAATATTTTTGATTTATATATACAGAGTGCGGTAGGGAAACTTCCTTATTTAAAACGGGTGGGGTAGCTTTCTCTATAACCCAAATCCGAGTTCATGTCTATATGACACAGCCTTTACTGAGGAGGAACTGAGGGCAGCTACGTCAAAAATGGGAAGAGGAAAGGCGCCGATTCCAAGCAGCATCTCCAATGAGGTGGCCATCGAAGTGGCGAGGAATCACCCGAACCGGAACCTATCTGAAATGGATAAGCAAAGAAGTGACTGACGAGTGCCACCACTGCGGACCTGAGGTGGATGATGCGGAGCATACGATATTTGAATGTGAAGCATGGAAGGAAGAGCGGAGAATACTTCACACCTCCATAGGTGTGTCTGAGGATGAGTGTCAAAGGAAGGAATGATAGATTCAATGCTAGAGAATGAGGAAGAATGGATGGCCTGGAGAGACTTTGCCCCTGAGGTGATCATGTCTAAAGAAGATGCCGAAAGAATAAGACAACGAGCAGCCACAGCTACTCAGGGGGATTAAGCCGATTTGAACCGATAAAGAAGGTTGGTAAGACAAGAGATGGACAAGGAGGGTTTTTAGTGGCGTAAACAGTTAAATTCGGAATCCAGGACAGGCCACTAGCTCCTTGTGCCCAACAGGCACCTCACATGACACGCGGACACGGCATAGAAGCTCCTCTCTGTCGGAAGCCATCCCAGTACATGATCACAGAATATGATCTGTGTCCATGTACCGATCACCGCATGGACAATCCGAAGTGTTTATAATAAATTTTTACTCCTTGTGAAAAATAAAAGTCTGTGAGACTAATGATTAGTGATCTAGGGTTAAATAAGGTTGTTTCCCTGCTGCACACTATTTATAAAGTCTGTATTAAAAGTTACTTTAAAACCCAGTTAAAAAGCAGGTCAACCTGCTTTTATAGAGCTTTACATATATTTTACTTATTATTTTAGATTCATTTAGTCTTGAATAATACAAATTTTGGAAAAGACACCCGCGTCAATTGGAATGACATTATAAGTACTATGCAAAAAGTATACTTAAAAATGGACAAACACTTTGGTTTCGTCTTTCAAATGGATGGAAAAACTGACAATGACTCATGGAAAAATGTGCAAATACTCGCTAAAAATCTGACTCAAGGAAAATCTTTCCTGAACAGGGCGGATAAGGCTATAGAACTAAGGTGCGTGATCAATATTATTATTTTGATTTTTTAATAAAATTAAATTATTCGTATATTTTAAATGCGTTGATATTTTCCAGCATCCCTTTATTTTTTCACACCTTGCAAATTATGGATAGTAAAATATTTGATTTAGAAAAATCCGATTTCTGGATAACGTTAAAAAATAAAATTGATTCATTCAACAGCATTTTATACGTGTCCGAAAAAACTTTGCAATTTATTAAAGGTAAATATGCATATTTATTCAAATTATGAATCTCGTTTCATTTGAATATTGAACTTTTAAAAATTGCATTAAAATTACTGTTCGTTTTTAGTTCTTATAAATAAAAATGAAGTATTCGATATTCCTGAACTGCCGTTGACGTCAAAATACTTGTTGGATTTCGCCAATAACTTGCCTTATCTTCTGCAAGATATTGCCATTTTCATAACTTCCAAGGAAGTAGACGTAAGTTTATTATATATATATATATATATTGATGAAATGAAAGATTAAAAAAAATAATTAAATGTTTAATGTTATTTTAATAAATTTATTACACAGGTCCAACCGTTCCTTGACATATTATATGCAGAAAAAAGTTGGCCTTGTTCTGATACAAGCATTGGCATGGTAATAAAATTAAATAACAGTTCATCGATAGCGATGAAATCTCTGGAAGCTCTTTTATGCGTCAATGATGATCTACAAATGGAATGGGATAAATTTGATCATCTGGAAAAGTTACCCGCATTGGTTATTATAATTTTCTTATTATTATTATTAAACAATCATAAATTTCACGTTTTTTATTATTTATATTGTATTGTTATAGATAATAAATACTCCTGTTAGTCTTCCTTACGCTGACAATTTATTTTTGGAAACTTCCTCGAACTTTATAAAATTTACTGATAATTTATTTCAACTACAAAATATTGCATTGGCTATAAACGATAAAAACAATAATACAATTGAGATTTTAACCGAATCATGGAAAGAAACAATTGACGTTATAAAGAAGCAAAATTTCTCTTCTTCAATTATCAGGTTGATGGTTATTTAATTTAATTAAACTGTAATAAAAAATAATGTTTTTGCTAATTTTATTATTATTTTTGACTTAAGGAGTACGTTAAAAAATATTGATACGCTGATAAATTCTTCCAAAGACAATCTTGAAGAATGGTACGAAACGGATGCGCCAGCTAGGCTTTGGGAAAATTCCATGGAGTGTACGAAGAATATTAACATGTCGAAGGAAATTTGCAAAAAAAAATATTGGGTCGCTGTGAAATATACTGTTAAATATTTAGCAGAGGCCGGCCATCAAATGACTCTAGATTTAAACGAGTATTTCAGTGAATTACTTGGTTTGTACTTTCATACTATAAAATGCACGTTTACTGTTTTATTATATGAGGCACGTTCACAAAGTATGTATCCCACTCGTCCTACAGCTAGTAACACCTACGATATTTTCCGCATACATATTATTGCAGCTAACAAATACAGCCTTAAGGATACTTTGGACATGGAGTGAAACTAATAAACTTACTTTTGCAGCGTCAAAATCAAAAGTATTTATGCTCAAGGGCAAACTCGTGCGTCATCCACGCATTTAGCTAGGGGAAGACCGTATAGTTTTTGATAAAAACGCTAAGTGCCTGGGTGTAACCATCTCTGAAGGATGCAGATTCAGAGACAACATTAGCAAAGTGGCCAAGGCTTTTGGAAAAATATCCAGATTGGCAGGCGCTGATTGGGATCTTGGGAGCAGACACCTCAGGGTTGCCTATGAAGCCATCTACAAGAGCATTGCTATACACGGAGCAAGAGCATTGGCTTGTCCAAGCCTGTCTGGACATCATGGATGAGACAAGACGAAGCCTAAACATTGCACAACAACATACGACAATTAAAGTCGGTAACTCCAAAGTGGAGGAAGGAGCTGAGGAAGCAGATGGAATTCTTACGGATCCTATTGCCATCAAAAGATGAGCTAGAAACGCGGCAATTGCCGATTAAAAAAACAATTGGTCTGAATTGCCTCACAGTGGTCACCTGCAGAATTTTTTTAGCTCAGTCTCATCTTGCCTCAAGCTAAAATGGGTTGACCCCAATCACTGGACTTCCCAATTCCTAATGGGGAATGGCCGTTTTGCGGCATACCTAGTAAGAATAAAAATAAAAGATAGTTCGAACTGTGTGTGTTATGATCTGTTCATGGATATAGATCACGTTCTGTGGTCGTGTTCAGGCATGTCGGCCTAGAGAGAGGAGTTCCTGTGCTGTATCAGGGGTCCTTTTTCTGGACCTCTTGACCACAGGGATTTGGTGGTCAGCCCCGGTGCCTTTTCGGCGTTCAAGGCCTTCTGCTAAAGTTTAGGAGCCAAATGAGCCTTGGACGGATATTACTTTTAGCTCATTTCTCCCATCAGTTAGTCATGTCACATCTCCAAAGGGATTAGTAGCATTTTACGACACAAAAATACAAAAGTTGGTCCCACAGCATAATAAATGTCTCAATTCCGGTGGCGAATATGTTGAATACTTGCTGTATCTATGTTGCAATAAATATTTCCACGCCCCCAGGGAAACTTACTTTGTTGACGAGCCTCGTGTGTATGCTTATTATTATAATTATATTAAATGCATTTTAGAACCAGGAGCAAATACGCTGCAGTTGATTGGATTTATCAAAAGAACAGGACCGTACATTATTTATAGTAAACTTCCAGATTTCATTGAAGTTCTATTGAATTCATTCTTAGATCAGGGCTTCATGCAACGGGTAAGCATTATTAATAATCTATGTTATGTTTCCCTTTAAAATAAATAACGTTCAATAAATGATTTTTATTAAATGCAAATTTATAGATTCATCAATCAATCGGTAAACAATTTTGGGACTGCGAGAGAATTTTGGATAACATGATAATTCCGTCGACTTCTAGAGTTGTAAAATCGGATATCAACGCTATAAAACCATACATATGTCCATCGTTATTACATTGGGTCTCAGTACCAGTGAACGAAAACGTTTTGCTTGATTTATTCTCGAAATCGGTATTTATACTTTTTTTTAATTTAAGTAAAATGTGTATATGTAATAATGTAATGTAATATTTGGCTCTTTATTTTTTCAGCAATTTATATTTTTCAACAAACCTGTTTCAAATTTTTCCGCAACGTTTGAAAATCTCTACGATAATTCATTAATATTGAAGGATAAAATGTTGGATGTTTCAAAAAGTAATGCCTCTTATCCTTTCATGACGGACGAATGGATTGATAAATTCTCTAATATAGGTCAAACTTTGATTATGAATAATACTGGAACGCACACTTTAGTGTCAAACATTTTAGAGACGTTTTATTTAAAAAACATTATCAATACAGTTTTTCTGACTGAAGTAACGAATGTCTTGAATTATATTTCGACGAAAACGAAAGAACTCAATCAAATTGATGGCGAATTCAAACAGGATATAAACGAAACAGATTTAAGATTATTTACTAAACTAATTGAGAAACGACCCAAAGAAGTTATCGAAACGGTCGTTTTTGCAGTCGTGGAAGAATTGAAAATCATTCATAATTATAAAGATTTTAGCCTAATCGAAAGTCTCGATAGAATTTGTAAAAATGAATCATATTTAACCAATGAAAATATGTGGATCAAAACTAATTTGAGGATGGCGAAACAATTCTGTAAAACCGACTACAAAAAATATATCGACATGATTTATAAAAACGCCACCGATGGATTTGAACCCGATAATGTTATCAGCGATTTTGTCGAAGCGATGATTAATATGGGTAATTTAATAAATTTCACCGACACAAATGCAAATTTTATTAAAATCGACAGTTGGAAAAAGATTATGTACGACTCGTTCGAACTAAATAGGTACGTTTATGATTTATTTTTATCATTAAGTCAGCGTCCGTCAGATCCCGTCATTTAATTTTTTAATTCGTATTTTCAGTACTAATCCAGGCGATCTAATAAAGTCGTCAACACAATACGCCCGTAATCTCGGTATGAATACATTTTCTGCATTACATGGATACTCGGGTGAAACACTTCAATCTCGTATTGAACTTTGTGTCTGGCCGCGAGTGGTGGGAAGAATTAAGAGGATTATATAACGGCACAAAGATCAAAATAATATTCGACATCGTTGAAAATTCCCCGTTTATAATAGACGATATTGTTTCTCATATTCCAAATATAAAGGTACGATTTAATCGTTTTGTTTATTTTTTTTAAGTTTAGACGCTTATAATATTTTTATAAAATTGCAGATAATTCGGCTATTGAAAGATATGAAGGTCAACGATACAAAAACTTTGTGCAAATTAAATTTATCCGATTATATACCGGATAAATCTGGACGTCTTTCCGGTTTAAAAGATTCTTTGTGTACATTGAACGTAACTGATTTGTATAAAGAAATTATGCCGTTGAGATTAGCAGCACAGGTAATTTGATATATCCATTATTATAAGATTGTATTGTTGTTTTTTAACTATTTCGTAAATATATATATATACACTTTTTGATTTGCGCAGATTTACGATGAAAACTTTAAGATAACCAAAGAAGCTGATAAATTTTTAATCAACGACGAGATAGAAAAATTAGAAAATAACATCCAAATTTTTCTGCAAAACGGACCGAAGAAACCTTTATTACCACACTGGCTTACAAACGACGACATATTAAAGATTAAAAATGTTAGTTCCATAATAAAAACGGACAAATTTAACGTCGATATTGCATTTTTCTTAATAAATAGCATAATCGATGCAGTCACTCTTTTCAATAATCAAACGTAAGTTTATTTTAATTATAATGAAAATATATACACTTGGCGTCGTTCGATACAAATTCGTGTTATACGAGGTTTGAAGTTGATCGGTTGTAAATTTTTATCATCGGAAGACTCGGAAGAAATTTTTGGATTTAGCCTTTAAACATTCATTATAAATCCCAATATATATAATCGCCAATCCCAAGCCGTCATCTATTGTTTTTAATGTGAAACGTTAAAAAAACGTTACTTCACTGCAACTATTTTCTGATTCATTAATATTGGTGTGATAAACGAATGCGAAAGTGTCTCAAGGAGATGAAAGTCTTCCTGTGAAAACCTACACAAGAACTGATCACAATCCATAGAGAATTCGCCAATATTACAACTGCAACACATAAATGAACCCGACATCACGTACGAGGAGACACTAAGGGCCATTAAGAAGCTTAAAAATAATAAAGCTCCAGGACCCGATAACATATCCACAGAGATCCTTAAAAACATTAGAGAAGACGGATACCGGGAACGAAATTGACACGGTGCACGAGTTCATTTACCTTGGGTCACAAATATGTGAAGATGGAGAATGTAGTAAAGTATAATAAAGACCAGACTCACTCCTATAAAACCGCCTAATCCAAACGCTTGTATTCTCCATGTTTTTATACAGAGTGGAAACATGGACGCTGCGCAAAAAATAAAGAGAAACAATTGATACCTTCGGAATGTGGTGTTTACGTCGCATGCTGAGATTCCCGTGGACTACCAAAAGAACCAACCAGTCCATCCCTTCTAAATGACCTCGAACCCTGTTTAGATTGCATGTAACACTGCATGGCAAGAAATATGGATGAACGAGAAGGATGGAAGACATTTATAAAAGTGTTTTAGCTCCATTAAATATCGTTTGTCGTGTCGCTGGGTTGTTTCATGTTATTGAACTACCCAGTTCCTCATGGGACACGGACGATTCAAGGCATCTCTTCGTCGGTTTGGCTTAGGAAGTCTTTCGGAGTGTCCTTGCACAGATACGGACATGACAGCAGATCACGTACTATGGTCATGTCCGGGCATGAAGGCTGATTGGGAAGTTCTCCTGCGATGTGTCAGAGGTTCCGCTTCAGGACTTATTGAACACGCAGATTTAGTAACTGGTCTCCGCGCATTTGGCGCATTCAAACAGTTTTGACACCAAATGTGCGAAAGGAGGATTCTACGGGGAATAACTTCGTAGTCTACTTATTTCATTTTTGTTAAATGTAGACTCATCAGGACAATTGATTGGCATCTGGATATGATAATAGATTTATCATTCCGGCGTAGAACAACTCCAGCCAGAACCGGCAAATTCCCTGCAAACCAAACCCCTATTTCCCTGCAAATACTTGCAGCAGCTACGGCTTCAGCTACGGCAGTTATGAAATTCTCCATGAAGGTCGTCAAACGTCACACAGCAGTCATTTTGTACTTGTTCTTCAATTTTTTGCACAAGTTCATCAGAAATCATTGATGGATTCCCACTCCTTGCTTCGTCGTTAGTATCTGTACGGCCTTCTCTGAATAATCTAATGCACTTCGTGACGTATTGTCGACTTATCACATCACTATCATAAACTTCCACAAGCTTCCGATGGATATTCACGGCAATATTTTAATGCAAAGTCAACCGTATAAAGTCTGTGTCATACAAGGCCCGAGTGTATTAAGATAATATTTATAATTTTATTTCCTGCTTCAATATATGTATTTTTATTTTATTCAGATATTCTCCGGTTTCGTCGGCAATAACACCATGGATAAAACAAATCAATTTGCAGTTAATTAAAAAAGAGGAATATACTACTTTCTTGTGTGACTTACAGGATATGACCGAAACTGAAATACATAAAACATTAGTAGATACGTTTCATTGGAACCTCGCATTAACAGAAGTATGCAAATATGTTAATCAAATATTATAAATATTTACATAGATAATGTTAATAAAATGATATTTTTTACAGATTATGTCTGGTAGAAATTATACATGGATTGAAATGAATAAGTCTTTGAATGAACTTCTCGATCTGATAAGATCCAATGTATATGATTCCGTTAATGGAAAACTTCAGAAATTATCATTATGCCTTATTAATTCTACTGAGGTTCGCCCAACTGATAAAATGGCTTTGTACGTATATTTTTTGTTATTCTATCTTTTTAGCGTATTGAAATATTAGTGATTAATATGTATCGATGATTTATAATAACAGCTATTTGACACTGGGCTCAAACATCATGAAATTGATCAGAGCAAGCGTTCCGCATTTTAAAGAAGTCGACAGTTTCACTAAGAGTCCGAAAATTAAATATCTTTTCACGATAATGAACCAAACACTACCGTTGCTCACTTCCGTAGAAAGTATTGTCGTTAATAAAACATTATATAAAAAGGAAATCGAAAGATTTTTTGATGATTCGTCTGATGTTGAAGATTTTTTGAAATTAGACGTAGATTTAAACAAGGTGATTGTGAACATATTACTATATGTTAATGATTAATTATTGGAATCTATGATTTTTACCACTATAATATTCTATTTAATCTTTTTTAGATTGTTAAAAATGAATATTCGTTGATGAAAAGCGTTTTACACAATCCCGATGATATCAAACTTGTCGATCACAATATAGCAAACGTATTAAACATTTCCATGAAGTATTTAAATTCGAAATATATCAAAGATAATGTAAGGACGCTTAAAGTATTTTAACGTAATCATTTATTTTCTACTTTCATAAAAAATAACTTTTACAGATTGAAGAATTACGTTTGAAGGCATTTTGGTCGTTCGAGTGGCTTTCTAAAATTATCATCGCTGTAGAAAAAGTATTTTTACACTCGGCTAAACTCGTACAATCTTTGGGATCACTCGATTGGAACGGGCTGAACAACAATCAAATAAATTCGACCATCGATTTTGTTTTGCAATTAACGAAAAATAAATATGTGAATGGATTATCTCATAAGTACGCTCGATTATTTTTCAGATCGTTTCGTATTGTAAATTGATCAAATGATTGTTATATATATTTTTTTAATTTCAGCCTTGAAAGTATAGTTGCCGAGTTTCATCCTATATTAAAAGATTTTACAATCGAAAAGGATTTATTCAGTGTTGTAAGCGGATTGAAAGCTCTGGGAAATCTACCTAATGAATTTATAGAATCGTCCAACGTGCAATGTAATCAAAATCTGATTTTATCCTAATTTAAACACAATTAACACATCTCTCAATAAGTTCATAGGATGATCTCAAAATAAGCTTTATTGCAATCGACTTGTGACACAATGCATTGTGTGGTGAAATATCACTTTTTTCTTCTTCGTTTAGGATCGTTTTTGTGTAATTTCTTATGTCAAAAGCATCAATAACGCCATATAATATTCGCTATCGCTTTTTTTACTACTTTTATTTATTTTTAACAGTTGAACTTAGGAATACATTCCGTGACTGGGAATACATTAAAACAAATATTCACGAAAACGCAAACATATCAATGAAATCACTCGACGCAGTACCGGAAACAACGATTGATCTTATGCCAGTATGATTACAAAATAATTGCTTAAGAGAATCTTTATTATTTTGCATATATTCTTTTTTTTAATTATATTTTAAATGTTTTTATTTTAGCTTTTAGATTCAGATGTTGAAAATATTCATATCAGAGAATATATTTGCAATCCTCATCTTCTATCAAAAATCATAAAAAACAATGATCAACAAACATTTAAAGATCATGATAAATTAAACGTAGAAGATTTCAGCAAAGAGCTTTGCGATATGTCTAATGAAAAAGCTCAAGAAACTGCCGTCATTCTTTTACAAAAGTTGAATTTTACAACTGTTTTTGATTTCGTTAGTATTTTTTTTTCGTTTGCATTTCTTTTGGTTATATTAATATTTTACGTTTCAATGTTTTTAAACACTGTTATAACATTTGATAAAACATTTCATTTTTAATGACATTACAGATGTATGATTTTATTATAAAACAAATTATGGCCACATCTAAGGTATCGCGAAACGAAGGAAATAAAGTTATTGAAAATTTCGGCCAAACTGCATCGCTTATGCCCGTCTTCAGAGAGTTTATCGCTAACATATCTCGAATAATGAAAGATGAACCCTTGATAAGATCGTTCCAGGGCACTTCCAGCGTTACAAATTTATTATCAAGTAAATACATCAATAAACTGTTATACGAATTATAAATTATGCGCATCTTTTAATTTAATGCATTCAATTTATTCAGATTCCGAGTTTATGGAAAACGCCGGAAAAATGCTCTGCGGTAAACCATTTGTAACGCGCATCAGTCGATTTTATAAAACATTAATAGAAACAAAAGATAACATCATTAAACCCGATCAGCGACAATTGGATTCTTTACCAAGTAAAACAAAATAAATATATGCCGTACATATACACGTTTATTAACGGTTTTAATCACATTGTTTTTTAATGTTATAGCCGATTATTGCCGCGATCTGTATAAAGAAGTATTACAAATGGGAGGTGGTAAAATTTTATGGACCTTTGCGAAGCCCATTATGATGGGCAAAATATTATACACTCCCGATAATCCCGAGATACGTGACGTTATTTCAAACGTACGCCGTTTTTAATAATTTTATTTATGACGATTTGTCTCGACGGAAACAATAATATCTCGCTTTTTTTAGGCAAATGATAGTTTTGCACAAATCGGTCGTCTCACGGGACTGCTCGAAGGATTCGCTAATGGATTTTCGTCTCTCGATGATATCGTAGCGCACAAAGAGAGCTTGTTTACAATGCAAAAATTATTACAAAGTCCGTCGATTCAATTGATGGTCTCTCAGAATTACAATGGTGATTCTTTGAAGGGTATTGATTTAACGCAGCTGATCAACGAAATCGGTAATTCGAAAGTGAGTACAAATACAAGAATAAATGGAATTATATGACGATAATATTTTAAAATGGTAATATTTTAATATTCAGAAAATGCAAAAGTTGATATCGAAAGTATCTAACATAACAAGATGTATAAGTCTGGACAGATTTGTACCCGTGAAGAATGAAAACGAGCTACAGATAACGGCCGCAAATCTAATGCAAATCAATGAATTCATGGCTGGTTAGTATATTATTTTAAAAGTTAATATATGTAAATATTTCTATTTTATGTATTAGGATATCTGGAAATAATGTCGTTTTTTTTCAATGTAATTCAAAATATTTTTTCTTAACCTTTAATTAATTTTTCTTGAAATCTATAAAATCCAACGGGTTTTGTCTGAAAAGGCAGTTTTCAACCACAGAGAACTGAAATTTTGATCTCTTAAAAAGTGTTTCATAGAACGAAATAGATGAAAATCGGATAGAGTGAGATCCGGCAAGTTTAACGCAAAATTTTATTACGATCCTCCTTTCCCCTTCTACCTCATTGAATATATGCGATACGTGTTATTTAGCTTTAGCACACTAACCCATAAAAATACATACCGATGTCTTCAAAGCTGTTGCGTGGAGGGCTAACACTTGACGGATGGTAATTAAATGAAATAAATAGTTAGTAAATTCAATGGTCTCTCCCATTGACGTTAGAAGAATGAAGGAAACGATTTTTTTAATCTCAGACCAGTCCTTACTGAAGAAGACTATTTTGAAAATTTTGCATTGAATAAACGACATTACCTATGCGTACCTCTAATATTATATTAATCTTTTTATAGGAGTGGTTTTCCTCGATGCAAATCAAAAAAATAACAGCATCAAAAACTTAAAATATAAGATAAGGATGGACATTGATAACGTGCCTTCGACCAGCCACATCAAAAACAAGTACTTTTTATAATGCCACAATAATAAATTTAAATATATTTTCCAATCATATTTTTTATGTATTTATAAAAATTTAGATTTTGGATGCCGGGACCAAACGCTAACTTCATTGAGAACTTGCGATACTTTCGAGGCTTTATTCAATTGCAGGATATAATCGACAAAGCCATAATTACGTCGATCAAACAAGAGAGTCATAAAGTAACGAAACGAGCGGTGCAAAATGACATGAGTATTATCAATAATAATATGTCTGCATTCGATTGGGGCACTTATACTCAACAAATGCCGTATCCGTGTTATGTCCAGGATGAGTGAGTTTTTAATATGATATTAAAATCATGGTTCTTTCAATTTCTTTAATTTGTGTGTAAATTTTAGATTTCAAACAACTTTATACGAGTCTCAAGCGTTGGTCGCAACGTTTTTCTTCTCTCTTATACTTGTCCTTGCTTCGGTGGTAAGGAATTTAGTATGGGAAAGAGAATCCGGCAATACAACTGTACGTTAAATCCTATTTTATTTTAAATATATATTTTTATGTTGGACGTGATTATATGGTTATTTTATTTTTAGCTTATGCGCGTGATGGGTATGAAATATCAAAATCATATACTTTCTTGGTTTATATCGTCGTTGTTGGAAGTATTCGTAACTATGATTGTACTCTGCATTATATTGAAATTGGGTAATATTTTACCAAAAACGGATACGTTCATTTTGATGATTCTATTATTCAACTTTGGAATATCGGTCGTTATGTTTTGGTTAGTTTTATGTTCAATAATTATGTACTTTATTGGAATTAATTATTATAATGAGATGATATTTTTATTTTAGTTATATGGTGACATCGTTGTTTAAATCTGCCAGTTTGGGAGCAGTATCGTCAGTTATTTTTTACTTAATCTTTTTTTTGCCTTTTATCATAATTATTTCCTTGGAATCCATATTGTCTTTCCCAGAAAAACTATTGACGGTGGGTTGTGTTATTTTCTTTCATTTAAATTTGCATTAAAAATATGCTAATTTATCCTTATTTTGTAGAGTTTATTCATGTCATCGGGATTTTGTTACACAATGTTATTGACTGCGCGCTTTGAAGTGCAAGGAGTGGGACTTCAATGGGATAATTTTCACGTATCACCTATGGAAGACGATGCGCTAACAGCGGCAAATACTTCTATTGTAATTGTTTTCGATGCTATATTATATGCATTTATTGGATGGCTCATAAATAAGATACGTTTCAGTACGTACAATTAAAATTTGTCTATATTTAATATTGTTTATAATCTTAAAATAATGCAGTAATCATAATGTCCTTTTAGATGAAAAAATTCATATGGACGATATTAAAAATGATTCAAGTTTGCAAGGGTCAAGTGTCGGTGTCAGAGTTGAAAAATTGACAAAAATTTATAGAAATGGTAAAAAAGAGCGTAAAGCGCTAGATAATGTAACAATTGATTTAATCAAAGGTCACATAACAACACTCCTAGGACATAATGGTGCTGGTAAAACGACTCTCATGTAAGTCTATTCATTAACACATTGCATACGGGAGAACTTTGTTTTTGTGTGCGTTCAAAAAATAATGCATCTAAATGCGTAAAAAATCATATATTGAACATATTTGTAAAATTAAATGTAAAACACATGTGAATCATTTAATAGTTGTGTTTCTGGAATATTAATATAACGGCACTCAGTCGCCAGACTATCTTAATAATCTTGGCTCTTGATATATATTCTTCCTGTGCACAATATTTTAATGGCATGTTCTTAGCATTATGGTACTAAATCCAGTAATAAATAAAATATTTTTCAGTAAAATTCTAATGGGAATAATTAAACCAGACGAGGGTAAAATTTCAATTGCCAAGTCACTCAATGACGTTAAACCAAACAATACAAAGAGAGCTATGAAAAACCATATCGGTTTATGTCCACAATCGGACGTCTTAATCGAGTCAATGTCATCGAAAGAACATTTAATGTACTACGCTCAATTGAAAACCGGCGAAACCAGTGACGCAATGCAATATGACGTTGAATGGTAAACGATTGAAAACATGAATGATTATTATTTTATTATATAAAACAATTAATTCCACATTTATTCTATTATAGCATGATCGAAACTATGGGCTTGAAGGAGCTTTGCTTGGAACCAGTGCATAGATTATCAGGCGGTCTAAGACGTCGTTTAACAGTCGGGCTAGCGTTTATTGCTAATCCGCATCTTGTAGTATGTATAGTATTCATTCTTATTCGTATTATTGATTGGGTATTCAAAAACGTAATGTAAACTAAATATTATGTAGGTTTTGGACGAACCATCCAGTGGTGTAGATCCGGTCGCGCGGAGAGATATTTGGTCATTAATCGTCGGTCTTAAGCAGAATCGTACCATTTTATTGACGACGCATCATTTAGACGAAGCTGAACTGCTCAGTGATACGATAGTTATTATGCATAAGGTAAGATTTAATATATATATTAGAGATGCCCGGAAGTAATGTCGTTTTTTCAATGCGATTCAACAAATGATTCCATTTGGAATCCCACCGTTTATTTTTAAGACTATGCAACGAAAAAACGATATTAACTATGGGTACCTTTAGAGATATTATTCTTTTATTGCACAAAAATCATGAATTAATCATCTCGTATCATAGGGTAAAGTTCAAACGTGTGGATCACCTTTAGAACTCAAGCACAAATACGGCAATGGATACACATTGAACGTTATGTATCCTTCAACGGTCATAACTAAAAATGGTTTGGGCGGACTAAAAAAATCTTGTTTACAATCAGGGATTGAAAAAGAGCTGATAATTGACAATGTTATAAAAGTAAACGACGAAAAGGAAGATTTTAATTTGAACATTGAAAAAACGGAAATGATAAGCACTTCGAAAGATTTATTGAATATTGTCAAAGAAAAAATATCAAATTGCAGCGCGAAAGATGTATCGAGTTCAAATATTACTATAAATTTACCTTTCTTGGATAATACAGGAAAACAAAATGAGTAAGCATATCGTTTTAATTAATATTTTTTTTATTTATGGCATATTATTAATATTTTGCTGTTGTAGTTTTGCAGGATTGGTTCAGCATTTGGAAAAAATGAAACCGTCTCTTAAATATTTGTCACTATCGCTGGATTGCAGCAGTTTAGAACAAGTATTTTTGAGCATTTGCAGATTAGCCGACGGTGCTGCTGCTGCAGTTGAAAACAAAAATTCTAGTAAACGCGATCCAGAAAGCGGCGAAAGGCAAAGCACTTCTAATAGCTGCTCATCTATAGAGTCGCAATCGAATTCCGGTTAGTCATCAAATAATTTGTATTGATCATATATCATCTATATGAAGTAATTTAAATAATTGAATTAAAATTATAGACGAAGATTTTAAATACGAATATGAAAGTTCAAATCCTGCGCTGATATCTGAAAATGAAGATGCATTATGTGGATCATTTGGTCAGCACATGAAAGCCTTGTTAAAAAAGCGGTTCCTACATTATAGTCGGAATTATCGTTTATTGATCATTACTCTCGTGTTGCCGGCATTGTTTGTAGCTTTGGCGATGGCTTTTTCATTAATTAGGCCACCGGCTGATAGTGAAGATCCGATAATGCTTTCGCCAAACTTATATAATAAATTTTCTGCGGAATTCATTAGGTATTTATACATAATATTGAATTTTATTTAATTAATTACGACTCATATTATCATAAACAACCCATTTTTCATCCCCAATCACAATTCAATGCAAAAAGGAATGAACTATTTATCTTGATAACAAAACTTTGCATGTGTTTCATCGCTCTCCTTTGTCTAAATCGGCAAAGACTTATCGATACACCTAATAAATCATTTAAAATTGAATGCTTATTATGTATGTATTTTTTAGTATTCCAAATTCAGATCTTGACCCATTTGGTAAAAGTGTTTTGACGTCTTTAATGAAAAATTCAATGAAAGATAGCAACCGTAGTGTGGAATATTGGGATAAGGTATCAATTATTAAATATATACTAATAACACCAAATATTAACAATTAATCATCATCATTGTTATTTCATAGATTATTCGAGATTGTCAATGCGACGATGGTTTCCAAAAATGCATAGACCAACCCAATCCCTCTGCAATATCTGCATTACCGCAAAATCAAATTTTCAATCTGCCCACGGTTCGTGACATGATTCATTGGATTGTCAACACTGAAGATCTATTTATTGAAAAACGGTAACAAACTCAAAAGATTTTATTATAATCGTATAGATGAATATCGTTACATATTTAATTATTTACGTAGATACGGCGGATGGAGTACAACTCATTCTAGTACGTTGAATAAAGAAATATTCACCGATAATCAGACGAAATTCAGCGTTTGGTATCATAACAACGGTGAACACGCGATGCCGTCTTATTTAAACGCTCTAAACAATGTGATACTACAAAAAGTAACCAACGATGCTAATGCTAATATAACTGCGTATAGTCACCCTCTTAAATTATCGAAGGAGCAACTCAGCAAATCTACTATGTGAGTTATTCGTCGTTTTACGCGTTCGTATTTGATATTTTATGTAATCAAAATATTTCATTTAGATTGCAGCACGTTGCTGATGTGGGAATAGCCGTTATTCTATTGGTAGGATTTAGCTTAATCCCGCCTGCGGGGTCAATCTATTTGATCAAAGAGCGAACTAGTCAAGAGAAGCGTCTTCAATTGCTTTGCGGTGTTTCACCATTTACATATTGGCTTAGTGCACTTATATGGGATGTTTTGGTAATAATCGAATGATTTTCTATAATTTAAATGATGCAATTGCTTGTTTGCTTAATTCTAAAAGGATATTATGTTGTGTTGATTTTCAGATTATAGCTGTTGCTGTTGTTCTATCTTGCTGTATATTTGAAATATATGCATTACCCATTTATGTAACCAGAGAAAATTTACCGGCGATTTGTTTGCTTTTACTTCTTTATGGGTGAGATAAATCTTAAATATCAAAAAAATACATATTTAAATAGTGAAACTTGAACCGTTACGTATACGAGGGTAGTCCCAGAAGTACCAGAGCTAACGTGTAAGACGCTACGTTGTTTAGTATTTATTTGATAGGCATCAATAGTGAATGTTCTCGGTGAATTTATAAACATGCAAAAAATTGGCTATTGTCCAACCAATATCAAAGATGAGCTAGATTCTACTCTGGAGGGTTGGGTGATTGGGTGGCAGAATTTAAACACGGCTGTACGAGCTGCCAAGACAAACATCGCAGTAGTTGACCAAATGAGGTGACCACGCCAGAAATGACAATAGAAAATCTACAAAATGGTATTGGATGGCCGTTGACTGAAAGTTCACTGTCGAAACTGTTAGACGACCGTTGTCACAAAAAAAAAAACCACTTCATGACAGCCTACACATCTGACAACACTAGAATTAACGTGAAAACTAATTTAATGTCCCTGAGAGGATCGACTTCTGCTCTGTGTGGGTATGATTTTACTCTACGCTGTTAGCTACGCCAGATTGTGGTATAGTAACCGTCGGGGGCGCACTTTGTGTCGAAACTTTCGCAAAGCACCGGGACGGGTCACCAGTTCTCTGTGCCCCACAGGCCCCTCACATTAATCTCCGCTCCACGGAGCCGAAGAACAAAAATAGATGGCGTCCAGTCAGGGACTCAGGCCACCTTTCCTTTCATGCCGCGATGGCCGCACTCGCTGCCCACTTCTTGAAGGCATCCTTATCCTACAGCTCTCTGGCTTCATCCTCCTCCAGTAGGTCCAGTCCCACTGTCAGTGACAGTCCCTTCCGCCAACAATACTTTGTCGCACTAATTTACAGCCTCGGGTCCAATGGTAGCATCCCAGCCCTCGTCATCTGTAGGAGTGGTGGTCGCTGTGCTGAATTTAATCTTCCCATGATGGTCTTCGTTCGGCCTGTTTGACCCAGGTGGGTCACCCAGGCTCCGGCTCCATATGTTTTGATGCTGATGAAGATTGCCTCGTAGACGATGCGCATATCGCGACTGCCAAGTCTTGCAGCCTCTTTGCCACGCTACTCCCAAATACGTTGTCTCTTCCTGGAACGGTACTCTTTCCCTCACGAGGAAGAAGCGGGAAAGTGTTCTCATGAGGCGGTTCCGCTGCCCGCCGGTGCCATCCCTCAGCACCATTGCAGTTGATTTTCCAGGCGTAAATGACAGTTTGTTGAACTGGCTCCATTCCCATAGCAGGTCGCAGGCCTCTCTAGTTCTTGTTTCAGCATCCCTGACTGACTTGGCGGTGGCCGTCATGGTGAGACCGTCGGCGTACGCGAATAGTTCGCACCCCTCCGGCAGCCGGATTGTGCAGGCTGACTCAAATCTTTCAATACATCTATGCCAGTGGTGATGATGTTTCGATATGGAAAGGCCCCCGGATTATGTCCCACTAGTGTCAGAAGATAGCTCAAGATAGTATGAGAGTTTAAATATCTCGGGCATCTCATTAACGATGAATTCAGAGATGATGCCGATATAGATAGGCTTATATTATAGATTTTCCTGACTTATTGTACGTCCCTTTATGCAGGAGAGTTACTCGTCAGGGAACGCCCTGGTTAGTTGATTTAGAAAAACAATCAACTGCAAGTATTACACAAACTCATTGCAATGTTTGAGTGATGAAATCAAGAAAAAACTGACGCATTTGGCTATAAATAAACTATTTCATTTAAACAATGCACACAACTTCATGCACTCTATTCACCATATTTAACCTTTATTTTTCCAAACATGAAAAAATAGCTCGATGGTAAAATATTTGCCAACAATGAAGAGTCGGAATCGACAGTTGATGGCTATTTTGAGGAGCTCTTTGTATTTTTTTTTTATTAGGTTGGGTACATCTGGGTCTATCCTCATATGTATACCTAAAAAAATAACTTAAATCTTACCTTATGTATACCTAAAAATTAATAATAACACAATAACATATATTTACATTCAATTTCAGATTTTCAAGTTCTTCGTTAACACATATAGTTGAAAAACTTTTCGACGACGCTAGCTTAGGAAATATGATAATGTTTTGCGTGAATGTGTTCACTGGTGCAACAGGATTGGCCATTCTGCTTATAATGGATGTTTTAATGAAGACTGACGTAAGCTCCTACGGCTAATGTATTCTTAAATCACTGATTTTTTAATTCGACTTATTTAAATAATTTAATTTACAGTATGAGGCGGACGTCAGATGGACGCTGCATAAAATATTTTTAATATTCCCTCAATTCGCTCTGGGCGATGGTTTAGTCGAAATATCCAAAAATACAATTCAAGCGTCCGTCCTCAGCAGATTCGGCATGGATACATACACGTCCCCATTGGGCTGGGATCTAATTGGACCTCATTATGTTACATTAACATTGACTACTATAGTGTTCTTCCTTATAAATCTCGTCTACGAGTATCATTTATTAGATAATTTATTCATCATGTAAGACAATGACATTTTATTCGATTAAATATGTTTGCCCTGTGCTAAATATTTTTTTAAATTTATAGGTTCCAAAAGAAAACTTCCAGTTCGTTGGATGCCGACATGGAAGATTGTGATGTCGCTACAGAACGTTACAGGGTTGAACTATCGGCATTGAAGGCCCATTATAATCCGTCTATGAATGTTGATGCTGACAATCCGCTCGAGAATTCAAACAAGCCCGCTATAAAATGCAACACGCCAGACGTTCTACAAACGCTTTCATTGCGAAAAATATACAAAGGCGTAGTCGATGATAGAGTTGCAGTTGATAATTTGACATTCGGCTTGAAGGCTGGACAGGTAGTTTAATTGGAATTTATTTTTAAATTCAGCCTTTAAAAATTTTATCGAATGAGATTGTATTTTTAGTGTTTTGGTCTTCTCGGCGTAAATGGTGCTGGTAAATCGACGACTTTCAAAATGTTAACAGGAGAATTGATCCCATCAGATGGACAAATATTTGTAAATGGCAAACGAGTTACACAACGTGGTCTTTGCAATGGATCCATTTGTAAATATTTTGAATTGATTTTATTTTCAAAAGATTAACTATAACATGTTTTTGGTAAAATAAAATTCGTTATGTTAAATTTATTTTTAGCATATTGTCCACAAGTCGATGCATTAGATGAATTTCTCACATTGACTGAACATTTAGAACTCTATTGTAGATTACGGGGTTTAACTGATGAAAAAAAAGTAAGTTTTTTCATTATCATATTTTTAAATTAAGTTTTAAATATTAGGTCCTCCTGAAAAAAATCCTTTGAGTTCTGTCTGTGTCCAGAGACAGTGAAGAAAGCAAAAGGTTCGTCGGCTTTATTTTTTGTCATAAATCTTATTTTATGATTAAGACTCGAATGACGGAGCGTCAATTTCATTCAATGTCTTGGGGATCAAATGTCATCTGGCGGAATTGAATGCATTCTTGCCCACTGGCCTTTATGCTACCTCGCCACGCCTGCTTCATAGTTTCCACGATTTGATTGATGGCGTCGATCGTGAAACGGCCCAGACGAAAGTCAAACTGTAGGGCAGTCAAGAGTTGCCTTATTTCCTTTGGGAATAAGCACAAGCTTCTGCCTTTTCCAGGAAAGACTTCTCCCGCTAGACAGGTATTGTATACCGCTAGCAAGAGGCTTGGATTAGCACCTGTCCAATGACTCTGTTAGAGGCACCATCCAGTCCCAGAGCTTTGTTCATCGCCAGTCGCTTGATAGCGATGGCGAGTTCTCCTGCTGTGAAAAGGGGTACTACATCGGCGTCGACAGGAATGACTCTTGCACCAGCAAAGGAAATGCTGCAGAGAAAACCGATAGGGTTCCTCCTTGCAGTCTTTTCTCTCAAAAAACAATATCCAAATTCCGCAGTGTTTCGTCAATCAACAGGCAATCTTTCACTCTGGAATTGATGCTGAACAGAAACGTCTCCAAGAACGTTGGCAACCAGAAGTACCATCTTGATTTTGCTGACTGCTGCCTGGAAAAATACTTCAGTGCTAAGATCGGTCGACTCTCCAATTTCAAATGTATTTCTTTCGGGATAACCTAATATTTATATAGAAATAGAAAAGAGTGTAAAAATATTATATTCGTATTTTAAACATTAAAAAAAATACAATTACACGTCGATGAATTATGTTTAATTATAGCAAATTCAGCAAGTGCTAAGACAATTTGACTTGTCTAAATACAAGCATCAAAAATCAAAAACGCTAAGCGGAGGCAATAAGAGAAAACTTTGTACTGCTATTTCACTCATGGGAAATTCATCAATAGTTCTCTTGGATGAGCCGACGAGGTATTTTATTTAATATATTCGAACGCATTATAAAAAATGTGAATCACATTTAAATCTCATTGTATTTTAGTGGCATGGATCCGGGTGCTCGTCAATATGTAGCCGTAGCAGTTAAGGAAGCAATTCGATCTGGCCGTTGCCTATTGCTCAGCTCTCACAGTCTGATCGAATGCGAATCCTTATGTCAAATAGCGGCCGTTACTTCACTTGGAAGATTTTTAGCACTCGGTCCACCAAGTTACCTCAAGCATAAGTATAATAAATAAATTCATCAATTGGATTTAACCGACATTTTTCATGCATCGCTTCAACAAAATTTATTTTCTAGATATGGCGGCGGGTGTTTAATATCAGTTCGTCTCGCTTCGCCTAATCAAAAGGGCCAATTAGTGCAGAGCATCTGTGAGGCGTTCCCGCATACTCAAGTCCAAAACTCACATTATTGCACAACGCAATTCTTGATACCGATTGCTCGACACGATAGTATATCAAACGACGATGAAAATAATTTCGTTAACAAAATGAAATTGAAAACCGTCAAAACTAGATTAAGCGATATATTTCTAGGATTAAATACAATAAGTAATACTTTAGACGTCATCGATTATAGTGTTAATCAAAGCTCGTTGGATCAGGTCCGCGTACATTTTATATTCATCATATGATGCAAAATAAATTCAAATTAATTAACCGTATTTTTGAATGTTTTTAGGTGTTCATCAATTTTGCGCACAACCAAGCAAAGAATACGTCAAACTCGAAGGAATCGAACGGCGAAATTAAGCTGTCGACGTTGGAACGCACCTACAATAAAAAACAAACAGCCGTAGTGGATAATGATCCGACCGTTATAATAACGAAATTCTAAATGTTACATGCCATTTAATGCCATTGTTTAAATATGGGCGTCTCTCAGTTAACCGATCAAATTGCCCTAAGTAAGGTTATTAAACATTTTCTGTAAAAAACAATACAGAAGGCCGTTGTTCATGTCGGGTGACTGCTTATTTAAAAGACAAATAACTGCTCACAAAATGTTGGGACATATTTTGATTTACTTTTTTAATTTTATAAACGTATATAATATAAGAACACGCACATCTATTTAACAAAAATGCATTATAAAAATGTTTTAAATGGATACTCTATGTTGAGCGTAGAAAGATTAAACGAGACGTGAGACGAGTTGCCCATTTTACTGAGAAACGCCCGTATAAAAGATCGTCTCAATTTTTTTACTTAATCAATCTTTACGATTGAGCATAGGTTTAAGCGGAAAATATAAATAATTATTACAAAATGTGATATTATGTTATATTAATGTTTTAAGCGGAACACTATTGAATTTGGTTCGTATTGAAAATGACATTTAAAAACTATTATTTCATTTAGGACATATTTTCCGAGAGCATTAACGCCACTACTGATAGTTACTGTAGTTACCAATTTTACACGACTGAATGTCCTACATTTTAAGATAATCGACCTGTGAATTACACTGTGCTATTTTTTTATTATTTTGATGAAAAATATTTTAAGGATTGATCCAATCAAAATTGATCTCTAACGTTCACGGATTATAATCGATATTATGATTTTAAAGAATACAAATACCCGCGGCATAACTTCCCGATGGTCATTTTTATATGATTATTTTCGTTTAAGCATCTTTCCTGATATAATATGATACCGAGGGACCATTTTAATAGGAAATTTTGACTTCGCTCACTTGTGATTTTTTATCGAACAATGCCAAATATTTTTTTAAGGTGTTAGAGTTATTTAACTCTTGATAAATTTAAGTTCAAATATTTACTATTGTCGTTATAAATATGAGCAACTAGAAACAAATAAAAATACTATAGGATTATTTTTTTTTTACTAACAATATTATAAACAATTATTTCAAAGTATTTTAGATTTTTATTTTGTATAATTCCCTTCAATATTAACACTCCCCTTTATTTCCCATAAACCTAATCAGTGGTAATAAAATACAATATTACTTAATTGGAATTTGTCAATTATTTTCCTCTATTTAATTTTTAAACAGTTTTCATCTATATATTTATCCTAGTCTAAGAATCTCAAAGTAAAATTAAAATCTTTAGCTAGCTTCCCCCCGCGCTTAGAGCGCATGTGACTGCAAGTAAGGAATCCAATCCTGAGCCAGAATTTCGATCCAGGGATTGCATCAGACCATCCCGGGACCGGGATTTTCAATAGTTTAAGAAATTACATTGATAAATTTGATAAAAAGTTACTAATAAATCCATTTATTTAATATAAAAAATAATTTAAAGACACGGAGCTGAGACACGGACTAAAATTCCCGATTTCCCGACAAATTATTTATTTCCGTCGCTGTAGATGAATTCTTATATACTTTGATGTGATTCGTAATTATATTACGGAGGAATACAAAAATTCTGAACCCCGTATCTATTATATTTCATATCGATATTCCCATTATTAGAGTCGAGGTGTAGTAAATACAACACCGGTAGATACAGGTTAGGTTAGGTCACTGAATCCACGTGCCGACACCGGGCTCGAGAAAAAAAATCGGCCCTTAGCGACACACGCATTAACTTACAAGCAACACAAGTCAAGGAATCATAAAATAAAGGTTAATATAACAATTTGAAAAACATATATGTATACATAGATTTGACAGTTACTGCCCCTAGGCGTCGCCTAAGCTCGCCAATTTGTAATTACGCCACTGTTTCCAAGCGTCCAGATTTCAGCGGGTATGTCTCGATTTAGTAGCCTTCGTCGTGTTGGTGAGGTGTACGATTTCTGTCAGATAAAAATTTCAATCCCGAATTTTTCGGGATTACGTTTACTAATCCCGGGATTCATGGGCACATGGACACAACTCCCCTGAACCAGCAAGAAGTGGAGAAGGAGCGTGTCCTTGCAGACATGGAATTTTAATTTCACGGTTTTGCACTTTGCGAGCGGGCTGGCAGATAAATATGCGCCAAAATGGTGCATCCGTCAAACGTCTCGCAAAACAAATTCCGCACACAAACAATGGTTGTGCTCATTTAAAAACCTTCATGAATGCATGCCTAATGACTCACCAAAGTTTCACAGCAATCGGATGAATGGTATAGGACAGCGGGGGCCGCGAAGCCATTTCCGGAGATCCGCGAAGATATAAAAAAACATTTATCTGTAGTTGAACAAGATATTTTCGTGAAATTATTTACAGAAAATATAAGATCTATTTTGACCAAGAAATGTTTGTTTGTTTGAAAAATTAAGTCACAACGGTTGGAATGAGGTCCACAAAAATAAATTGTTCAAGAGGAAGCCCGCGAGAAAAAAATGGCTCAAGAGGGGGGGGGGGTCCACGAAAGAAACTTTGCTCAAGAGGGGGTCCGCGGACTATACGAGTTTATGAAGCGCTAATATAGGAGTGTATACTCAGCAAGCAAACTTGCTTATAAACAAATATTCATGCTTACGAAGCATATCCCGAAAGGCTTTTTTATGTCTTCCTCGAAGAATTCTCCAGACAGCTCTTTTCCCCACTTCAGAACCTCTTTCTGCAACTGCTCGTTGGTTGAAAAACTAATACCACCCATGTGTGACTTCGGCGAGGTGATAAGATAATTATTTGAAGACGCCAAGTCAGGGGAATACGGGAAAGCGGTTCAAAACATCACAACCATAAGTCAGCATACCCCTCCTTTTGAGTTTTTGAAGTATTAATTTTGCAAAACCAATGAAATGAAAGTAGTAGACGATAACGAGACAGTCGTCATAAAAATGACAAGACTATTCCATAAGTTATGCAAATTATTAAAATAAATGGGGTAACAAAAAAGAAGTATTCTTTGAAGTGTTTTAAGGATTTATTGTTTTTTAAAATATAATAAAATGCCTATTATTATTGCCTAACAGGAACAGCTGGTGGCATAGGCAGGTCCTTGATATCACTTGTTGGGAAGAGCGGTAAAATTTCTTCTTTGGACTCTGGAACTGTGACATTCTTGGGGAATGGCCTCTTAGGTCCATTTTTGCCGAATGGATCATGTTGCAACATGATTTTGACCTACAATAAATAATTATGATTAAGACATTTTTGAAATATTTAATGCTATACAATAAGGGGGGACAACTTTCAGTCTAGAGCCAGAAGTCAACTCTGCCTATTTTGGTCCAGCCTTAACTGACGATAATAAGTAAATACTGAATTATTTAATTGCGTGTGTTTGTTTCATATTTACACTGGTAAACTATCGACAAATCGAGATAGTTTTCCAAATCAACATGAATTTAATCTACCACATTATATTCAACTGTCTGAACAGAAGCGTAACATACAATCTCTGTTTAAGTGGCGTAAATAATTTATCGGGTAGTTATGACAAATGAATCTTACCTCCGACGAGTTTGTATCTGAGGGATTCAGCCTAAGCAATGGTGCACAAACCCCTGGTGGGTACTTTCTCAGCGTACAGTTCTACGGAACCCTCTGGGAAATTGAATCGCTTTTGGACGACTGACGTATGTTCACGGATACGTCTGCCCTTTTCTCCACGCAGGCACGACGGACAGCCAATCCTTAAAAATGGTATATTTTTATTAAATTGACGATAACAAGTAAATACTGAAATATTTAATTGCGTGTGTTTGTTTCATATTTACACTGGTAAACTATCGATAAATCGATATAGTTTTCCAAATAAACATGAATTTAATCTACCACATTATCTTCAATTGTCTGACAGAAGTGTAACAAACAATCTCTGCTGTAAGTGGCGTAAATAATTTAACGGGTAGTTATGACAAATGAATCTTACCTCCGATGAGTTTGTATCTGAGTGATTCAGCCTGAGCAATGGTGCACAAACCCCTGGTGGGTACTTTCTCAGCGTACAGTTCTACGGAACCCTCTGGGAAATTGAATCGCTTTTGGACGACTGACATAAGTTCACGGATATGTCTGCCCTTTTTTCCACACAGGCACGACGAACAGCCAATCCTTAAAAATGGTATATTTTTATTCAATTGACGATAACAAGTAAATACTGAATTATTTAATTGCGTGTGTTTGTTTCATATTTACACTGGTAAACTATCGACAAATCGAGATAGTTTTCCAAATCAACATGAATTTAATCTACCACATTATATTCAACTGTCTGGACAGAAGCGTAACATACAATCTCTGTTTAAGTGGCGTAAATAATTTATCGGGTAGTTATGACAAATGAATCTTACCTCCGACGAGTTTGTGTCTGAGGGATTCAGCCTGAGCAATGGCGCACAAACCCCTGGTGGGTACTTTCTCAGCGTACAGTTCTACGGAACCCCCTGGGAAATTGAATCGCTTTTGGACGACTGACGTATGTTCACGGATACGTCTGCCCTTTTCTCCACACAGGCACGACGGACAGCCAATCCTTAAAAATGGTATATTTTTATTAAATTGACGATAACAAGTAAATACTGAAATATTTAATTGCGTGTGTTTGTTTCATATTTACACTGGTAAACTATCGACAAATCGAGATAGTTTTCCAAATCAACATGAATTTAATCTACCACATTATCTTCAATTGTCTGACAGAAGTGTAACAAACAATCTCTGCTGTAAGTGGCGTAAATAATTTAACGGGTAGTTATGACAAATGAATCTTACCTCCGACGAGTTTGTATCTGAGTGATTCAGCCTGAGCAATGGCGCACAAACCCCTGGTGGGTACTTTCTCAGCGTACAGTTCTACGGAACCCTCTCGGAAATTGAATCGCTTTTGGACGACTGACATAAGTTCACGGATACGTCTGCCCTTTTCTCCACGCAGGCACGACGAACAGCCAATCCTTAAAAATGGTATATTTTTATTCAATTGACGATAACAAGTAAATACTGAATTATTTAATTGCGTGTGTTTGTTTCATATTTACACTGGTAAACTATCGACAAATCGAGATAGTTTTCCAAATCAACATGAATTTAATCTACCACATTATATTCAACTGTCTGGACAGAAGCGTAACATACAATCTCTGTTTAAGTGGCGTAAATAATTTAACGGGTAGTTATGACAAATGAATCTTACCTCCGACGAGTTTGTATCTGAGTGATTCAGCCTGAGCAATGGCGCACAAACCCCTGGTGGGTACTTTCTCAGCGTACAGTTCTACGGAACCCTCTGGGAAATTGAATCGCTTTTGGACGACTGACGTAAGTTCACGGATACGTCTGCCCTTTTCTCCAAGAGCATTTTGGGTACGAGTAGCCATGATAATGATTTCAGTGCGGTTGGGAGTCTTCGGCCAACTCCCTGGTCAAGAACTTGTTGAGTTCTGCATTAAACACCCCGTCTCCGACGAACTAAAAACAATAAACATTTATATAAAATATAAATTACACAGACATCTTTTCAAATTTGTTTAGATCACAGACTTTACATACAATATAGGAGTGTATACTATGCAAACTTGCTTATAAACAAATATTCATGCTTACGAAACATATCCTGAAAGTGGGTGTACTAAATTTTTATATTTTTTTAGAAAAAGTATATTTGAAAAAATGTTACAGGATATTGTTGATACATTTGTTGACTATTTTTCCACATAATTGTCGTGTCATTTATGCATGTGTTGAGTCTTGGCATAGGCTTTTTTACATCTTCCTCGAAGAACTCTCTAGGCAGCTCTTTTCCCCACTTCAGAACCTCTTCATATAAAAATGACAAGACTATTCCATAAGTTATGCAAATTATTAAAACAAATGGGGTAACAAAAAACAAGTATTCTTTGAAGTGTTTTAAGGATTTATTGTTTTTTAAAATATAATAAAATGCCTATTATTATTGCATAACAGGAACAGCTGGTGGCATAGGCAGGTCCTTGATATCACTTGTTGGGAAGAGCGGTAAAATTTCTTCCTTGGGCTCTGGAACTGTGACATTCTTGGGGAGTGGCCTCTTAGGTCCATTTTTGCCAAGTGGGTCATGTTGCAACATGATTTTGACCTACAATAAATAATTATGATTAAGACATTTTTGCAATATTTAATGCTATACAATAAGGGTGGAAAACTTTCAGTCCAGAGCCAGAACTCAACTCTGCCTATTTTGGTCCAGCCTTAATCCACCACAAGATCCGTTTATACAAATTTCTTAAAGTTCATAAAGACCCTTAACTCAGAAACGGAATAATTTGGCAAGAACAGATTAAGGTTGTCCACCTTCAATACACAAACATTTATAACTTTGCTTATTTATATTTACAACTATTATTTACCTTGATTCCAAGCACGCCTTGACGCAACAGTACGTGTCGAGTGGCAGTGTCTACGTATTCTAAGCACGGGTCTCCGGAATGAATCATAACGCCATCAACGAACTTCATACTCTTAGCACGTTGACCTCTGAGCTTTCCAGATACTACGACTTCGCATCCCAAAGCACCAGATTCCATGATGAATCTCAACACACCATAGCAGGCACGACGGACAGCCAATCCTTAAAAATGGAATATTTTTATTCAATTGACGATAACAAGTAAATACTGAATTATTTAATTGCGTGTGTTTGTTTCATATTTACATTGGTAAACTATCGACAAATCGAGATAGTTTTCCAAATCAACATGAATTTAATCTACCACATTATATTCAACTGTCTGAACAGAAGCGTAACATACAATCTCTGTTTAAGTGGCGTAAATAATTTAACAGGTAGTTATGACAAATGAATCTTACCTCCGACGAGTTTGTATCTGAGGGATTCAGCCTGAGCAATGGCGCACAAACCCCTGGTGGGTACTTTCTCAGCGTACAGTTCTACGGAACCCTCTGGGAAATTGAATCGCTTTTGGACGACTGACGTAAGTTCACGGATACGTCTGCCCTTTTCTCCAAGAACATTTTGGGTACGAGTAGCCATGATAATGATTTCAGTGCGGTTGGGAGTAACACGCACTTCGACGCCGGAGTAACCATCCTCGGCCAACTCCCTGGTCAAGAACTCGTTGAGTTCTGCATTAAACACCCCGTCTCCGACGAACTAAAAACAATAAACATTTATATAAAATATAAATTACACAGACATCTTTTCAAATTTGTTTAGATCACAGACTTTACATACAATATAGGAGTGTATACTATGCAAACTTGCTTATAAACAAATATTCATGCTTACGAAACATATCCTGAAAGTGGGTGTACTAAATTTTTATATTTTTTTAGAAAAAGTATATTTGAAAAAATGTTACAGGATATTGTTGATACATTTGTTGACTATTTTTCCACATAATTGTCGTGTCATTTATGCATGTGTTGAGTCTTGGCATAGGCTTTTTTACATCTTCCTCGAAGAACTCTCTAGGCAGCTCTTTTCCCCACTTCAGAACCTCTTCATATAAAAATGACAAGACTATTCCATAAGTTATGCAAATTATTAAAACAAATGGGGTAACAAAAAACAAGTATTCTTTGAAGTGTTTTAAGGATTTATTGTTTTTTAAAATATAATAAAATGCCTATTATTATTGCATAACAGGAACAGCTGGTGGCATAGGCAGGTCCTTGATATCACTTGTTGGGAAGAGCGGTAAAATTTCTTCCTTGGGCTCTGGAACTGTGACATTCTTGGGGAGTGGCCTCTTAGGTCCATTTTTGCCAAGTGGGTCATGTTGCAACATGATTTTGACCTACAATAAATAATTATGATTAAGACATTTTTGCAATATTTAATGCTATACAATAAGGGTGGAAAACTTTCAGTCCAGAGCCAGAACTCAACTCTGCCTATTTTGGTCCAGCCTTAATCCACCACAAGATCCGTTTATACAAATTTCTTAAAGTTCATAAAGACCCTTAACTCAGAAACGGAATAATTTGGCAAGAACAGATTAAGGTTGTCCACCTTCAATACACAAACATTTATAACTTTGCTTATTTATATTTACAACTATTATTTACCTTGATTCCAAGCACACCTTGACGCAACAGTACGTGTCGAGTGGCAGTGTCTACGTATTCTAAGCACGGGTCTCCGGAATGAATCATAACGCCATCAACGAACTTCATACTCTTAGCACGTTGACCTCTGAGCTTTCCAGATACTACGACTTCGCATCCCAAAGCACCAGATTCCATGATGAATCTCAACACACCATAGCAGGCACGACGGACAGCCAATCCTTAAAAATGGAATATTTTTATTCAATTGACAATAACAAGTAAATACTGAATTATTTAATTGCATGTGTTTGTTTCATATTTACATTGGTAAACTATCGACAAATCGAGATAGTTTTCCAAATCAACATGAATTTAATCTACCACATTATATTCAACTGTCTGAACAGAAGCGTAACATACAATCTCTGTTTAAGTGGCGTAAATAATTTAACAGGTAGTTATGACAAATGAATCTTACCTCCGACGAGTTTGTATCTGAGGGATTCAGCCTGAGCAATGGCGCACAAACCCCTGGTGGGTACTTTCTCAGCGTACAGTTCTACGGAACCCTCTGGGAAATTGAATCGCTTTTGGACGACTGACGTAAGTTCACGGATACGTCTGCCCTTTTCTCCAAGAACATTTTGGGTACGAGTAGCCATGATAATGATTTCAGTGCGGTTGGGAGTAACACGCACTTCGACGCCGGAGTAACCATCCTCGGCCAACTCCCTGGTCAAGAACTCGTTGAGTTCTGCATTAAACACCCCGTCTCCGACGAACTAAAAACAATAAACATAAACATTTATATAAAATATAAATTACAGACATCTTTTCAAATTTGTTTAGATCAGACTTTACATACAATATTTAGAGAATTTATAGATTTCAAAGACAAAATACAGCACTCTAGTAACAAATTATTAAATGTAAGGTTATGTTCAAAACTTCTTCCGGTACATGATTTGGCTGGACAAATTTAAAAATCGAACCTTCTGAAGGTCTATCAGACACCGGCAATAGAAAATCAAATTATTTCACAAAACTGCACACAAGTGTCGGCATGTTTGCTGACAGCGCGTCGAACAATCCGATCCATCCTCAATCATCGAGCGACTCACGAAACTTTAAATCATTCACGATAATCATTAAGCCCTCCAAGATCGCAATCATAGCCATCTTTTTCAGGTTAGCGTTTAATAAAGTCCAATTTACCTTTCGCTTCTTGGATATAGACGTCGCCATGGCTGCGAACGGGGAAAGAGAGGCTAAAGGAGGTTGGTAACAGCTAAATACTACGCTACCAACGTTAGCAAATGAATCCACCCAATAGGGGTAACATTGCTCATAATTTCAAGACGTAAAGAGTATGGTTGAAAAATCGATGTTCATAATAATCCGAAATCATTCACAGCTTTTTTAATTCTTATTTTAATAAAAAAACTCAAACATTTTAAATTTAATGAAACATTTTAAGACAGTAATTCTTTTTTTTAAATCCTCATGACGTCAATCAAAGCATGAATCTTAATGTGTCATATTCGATGTCGGATATAAAGGATCTCCATAAGAGGTCTTACTAGGGAAAGGATTTAAAGTGGTGGTTTCCCATTGCCTTCCATGGTAAAGTAAGAATATAATTATTTGGAAAGGTAGGAGAGGAGAGAATCTCTATCATTATATATAAATGATAATTTAATTATTAAGACAGTAAAAAGTGCTACAAAATGATTTAAGGACTCAAAAATGTAAAATTATATATTTATTTATTTTTATATCCATTTAAATAAAACATTTTGCTGTTCTCTTTAGAAATAATAACCATTCACATTCATATGAATTTTATTGCTTTTATAGGTTTAAAAAATGTTTAATTTACAAAATTTAGGATTAATCAAATATAAATAACATGTTATTTTTAGAAGTAAATTTAAAAATTCACTCTGTTATTCCAGCAAATATTTTCAATGTTTTAATTGTAATATCAAATTCTAAGTGGTTAATATGAATTAAGATTTGATTTTATTTCGTTTATTAAAAATTAAATTAATTGAATGCTAAATGCTTATCCATAAGTGCTAATAAAATATTTTTAGCAACAATTCATATTTGCAATAATTTAATATCGTTAAAATAATTTTAAAATAAATTTTTAGCAAAAAAATAATTAAGCATTTAGTAAGCACGTATTAAATGCTCTTAAGGCCAAAATACGAGTTTCAAATCTCGCGAAAGCAGTCAAGTGTCAGTGGGTTGGGGGGTTCGTTTCATTTTCGCGATGTTTTCGTCAGTTGCTCTCGCTGGAGCTACTACAGGTTAATTGAAATAAAAAATAGATCCTTTCGATTTGCGCATTGTAAATAAATGACAAAAATATTGTTGGGAAATTATTTGCATTTTCCAAACACCTGTTCATGTTTACTTTCGATTATTTTTCAATAAAAAGTATAATATATTGTTTTATTAGCGTAATTTAAAACAATTTACGATAGCTGATTGGACTTCTGATTTTGACGCTCGATTTAAATACAAAATAGAACCGAGCAAACTTTAAATCCAATCAGTTTTTTTGCTCTGTGCCTTCTTATAAATGGTGCAGATTCTTACAGTATTTCCATTCAAGTGCTATGAATGCCTTCTATAAAGATGTGCAAATATAAATATAACTGTCCCGACACTAATATCTAGAGTACAAAGTCCATCCACAATAACATTGATCTGAATTTAGAACAACGTTCTCTTATATCACTGCTAAAAAATATTTACTCACATCGAAATACATGTAAAATATACTAGAATTAAATTATAATGCGTATTTTATATTTCATTAATATTTTATAATATATGAATATTTTACTGATGAATTTTAAAACGTATTAAATCACATAATTATGTAATTATTTTTGCAATGTGGACGTATATCACTGTTGTAAATTTGTTCTATAAGTAAAATTTATGACACATACACCGACAATGAAATACTTTAATCAGTCTTGTTGATTTTAAGATCGTATCATGATGTGACCTATGAAGATTTTATCATTTTTTTAAAAAACAATTTTAAACTGAAAAAAATCATGATTTTTGTATTGCACTTATCAAATGAAAGTTCATTAATAATATATAAATTTTATAAAAATTGTGTAATATTTCTTAAATTTTTATTTTTCTATGTTCCACACAAAAAACCTTTAATATTAAAAAAAATGTATAATAGCACCGAAGACAATTTCAATCTTTCATGAATTAGTATATCTTATCTTTTTCTGTTTAAGCATATTATCTCATACATCAAGGTCTCGCTTGAATTTTTTTAAAATGGCTATGTCATAGGTTAAAATACGTATATTTTAATTGTATTTCTGTTTTGTTTTCAGTTCTAAAAAAATGGGGACTGCGGCAATTTTCAGAAATTGCGCCTCGAATCACCACTCATTATACCATTCATCCGCGAGACAAAGACCCCAGGTGGAAAGGCAAGATTTGATTTAATGATAAAAACTACTCTAAATCCAATTTAAATCACTGTAAAATATGTAATCTGTTATATACGCATCAATCCAATTCATTTTTAAACTACTTACTGTTATAACTGTTGTTGTAAGACCAACTCAAAATTGCTTTTGATAATATTAATAATTTTCTCTAGTTCTAATTCCTATAAACTATGAATGATGCCAATGCTGTATGCCAATGCAATCTCTATGCTCGGTGTCCAAAAGAACATTTTTCAAACGAGTAGAGCAAGCTGTGTGCCAACAAACCAGCAATTCTAACTAGAAATACTACCATCCTAGCTTACCAGCACTTGCTTGCTTTATTAGCTTGAAAACCAGCCTCGTGTGCACTGGGCATTAGTCTGCTATTTGTATATATATTCCCCAAACATTTGGTCCATAACGTCAACACTTCCGTTGTGCTTGTTGTAAAATAACATTACCTGTGGCTTTTGGGCTTCTCCAACAACTTTGATATCATAATGGACAGTTGATAATGGGATGTCAGCTTTTGATTTCTTCGGAACGTATGAAACAGCTGCAACATATTCTGTAAATCTGAACACGGATCAATATATTGGACGTCGACGTTCTTGCAACATTTCTTTTTGAATACATTTTTTATTCCGGCGGATAGTCATAACAAAAGCAAGTCCTGCCCGCTGTAGTTTGTCCACACTATCGAAAGCTATGAAATAGTTGTGAGTAATAACCGTCTTCCCACTTCCCTTACACTTGTCAGTTAATTCCAGTAGCACTTTTTCATAAATAGAAATATCCTTTTTTCTCGAAACACAAGGATCCTGAACATTTTTTTTAAACTTTAAATTCTGTAAAATCCTTCAATGAATAAAGTCAGGGAGATTTGGTAAGATCAATACATATCTACTATTAAAAAAACTCATTGCAAAAGTGAAATGGTTTGGCCAGACCGTCTTAAAAGGGTTAATTGTATTTCCACTTTAGCTGCAATTTTGCTCCATGGACCTGAAAAGATGGAGATTCATCGGGGTGAGGTCCGCTGAATAAGGAGGATGCAGTAACGCGTCCCACTTTAGTTTCCGTATTTAATCCGGTGTCAATTTTGCTTTATGAGGTGCATTATCACGAAACAGTATCGTCTTCTTTCTGTTGAATAAATACGAACATTTCTATTTTAATTTTCGGGCCAACGGATCTATGTGCCCAACAGTCTCTTCTGATGGGCTGCGGACACGAAATTTCATGGACAGCTCTGCACCTTGTATTTTATTGCGTGGACGACTCCAGTATAGTTTAAATAACGTATGGGATGTTTGCTCGCAGAGCATTGATCTGAGGCGCTCGTTTGTATGCTGACAGTGGCTATGGAGGCAGTGTGAAGCTCTGGAAGAATCTTACTGCAACGTAGGGGGCCGCTGACTGTAAGCACTCCTGCGTTTTCTTCGTAGATGCGGCGTTATCCGATTTGCAGAACCCGGGTCCAAAGGTCACTTGAAACGTTGACGCTCATAATGTTAGTTTGGATCACGAGGACTGCTCCGGTGAACTACGGATATTGTCAGGATTCTTAGGGATGGGGGATGTTCTGCTGATGAAGATCGTGGATGGAGACGACGAAGAAGCTAGATAATAAGTCAGCTCAACGCATTTATTCGTTCAAAATGTGGAGCGCAAAAGTCGTGGATGGCAATGGCGTGTGATGAAATTCAAAACTGACCAAATCCCCGAAGAGATGTTGGTTAGTTAACGATCAAGAACTAAAATATCAGTGATTTTATTGGAGAGGGTCTCGTTTTTACCTGGCAACTGAAGCCAAGCACCCTTTTCTTATCTCTCCGAGTGACCAGCATCGGCTCAGCCCCTTCAATCTATGCCTCGGGCGGCTATCATGCCTAAATCACGTGCTTTTCATTACATTTTTTGTTGTGGTCCAATCATCAACGTATTTCCCCTTCCAAAAAAAAGTACAGACAGGGGGGCCCCACCACACTCCCGACCATGTACCTGGGTTGAAAGTATGACCAGCAACAGCACTCAGATCTAACAACACTATAAAACGCGCTGCTGTCATGACGATTATTTTGCACCGCTAATAATATAATCTGCACGGAATCACCGTCCTTCCCCCTTTGTTCTTTTGATAAACATCAGACAGGCCCTTGCTAATAGTACTAATTGAGCCTCCCGTGCGGTCCATGATGACTCCATAGTTTTCGGTAAGGTAGATATTGAAGGTAGCATAACCTCCGAGTTTAATTTTGAACGCTCACCCAGCCGGTCTCCTGAATGAACATATTGACGAACGCTTTTATGACCGTCTCAATAGGGAGTTTTGTAAAGACATACGTGATGCTTAAGTCCATCTTGGATTCGCTCCTACACAAACTAAGGGTGTCTCCCATCCACGTGCAACTTACCCGAGTGAATTCGAGAACTAATATATGATATTATATATAAAAAATAATATGTGTCAAAACCCTCCTTAGGAGGGAATTAAATATGGCTATAATTATACGTCTAACCTTAATTTTTCCTCTGAAAATATATAATATCAAAGGATGCCAGAATCACGAGGACCGATATTATAATCCAGATTATTATAAAACAATTTTTTTTTACGTCTGTACTGCATTCGTTTTTTCCCTTTTGCAAATCAAACACTTCTGTCATTTTAATGACGACCGTCTCATTTTCGTCTCTACTACCTTCGCTTCTTCCGTTTTGCAAATGTAACTCTTCTGTCATTTCAATGACGACCGTCTCATTTTCGTCCCTACTATCGTTTTGCAATTTAAACGCTTCTGCCATTTTAATGACGACTGTCGACATAACCTTATCTGCCAAAAATAAATTGGCCAAAACTCAATTGAAATTGAGAGCATGATCCAATTTTTTCGTATTAATTTTGAAAAAACCATTTCATCAAAGGGGAATTGCATGACCAAATAAAATATAAATGATGAAAAATAATTTAAAAAAATAAAAATGATTAAAAATAATAAATTAAATATAGCTAAATTTATAATTTGTTGCTAAATAAACAATTAAAAAATTATGCTATCATTTTAATACCGTTCATTGTACGTCATTGGATGAACAACACGTTCTATTAAAATAATTAATGTATTTTAAAAAATTCAGATGTCGATATGGAACGTGCCGTTGATGAAACAGACATTCTAGTCATCGGGGGAGGACCGGCTGGATTATCGGCAGCAATTCGTGCAAAACAACTGGCTGCTGAAAAAGGACAGGTTCGACACTACACATTATTAAAATTTGATTTGATACAATATATAATAATATCCTATGATCTTCATTTAATAAATTCTATTCGCAGGAGGTGAGAGTAGTCGTACTCGAAAAAGCTGCAGAATTAGGCGGCCATACGCTTTCAGGAGCCGTCATCGATCCCAAAGGCTTAATAGAACTCTTTCCCAATTGGAAAGAACTCGGCGCCCCTCTCAATACACCGGTTACAAAAGATAAATTTGGATTCCTCACGTCGAGCGGTCGAATTTCAGTGCCACTATTTCCAGGTTACTATTATATTAAGGCGTATACGCAATAAAAAGCTTGTATACGTAGATGTGTTAATTATTAAAATGCAGGTTTGCCGATGTGGAATCACGGTAATTACATTGTGAGACTTGGACGACTCGTATCTTGGATGGGAGAACAGGCGGAGGCTGCGGGAGTCGAAATATATACGTCGACGGCCGGTTCTGAATTATTATGGGAAGGCGAAGGAAGTGATAGAGTATTAAAAGGCGTAGCTACAGCCGACGTCGGAATAGCTAAAGACGGAAGCCCAAGAGATATGTTTGAGCGCGGAATGGAATTGCATGCTAAATCGACAATTTTTGCTGAAGGTTTCTTAAAAACGAATTATTAATTTATATATAAATTTGTAAAAATGCTTAATTATATTACTATTGTTTAGGTTGTCATGGGCATTTAACAAAGCAGGCTATCAGCCAGCTAGGATTGAGAGCAAAGTCTGAACCTCAATCGTACGGTTTAGGAATCAAAGAATTATGGGAAATTGAACCGAGCAAACATCAGCCTGGTCTTGTAGAACACACAATTGGATGGCCGCTTAATCATCGTACTTATGGGGGTTCATTCCTTTATCATTTGAGCGAACCGGACGGTTCGCCGCTGATTGCCGTCGGTTTTGTTATTGGATTAGATTATGAAAATCCGTATTTAAGCCCATTCAAAGAATTTCAACGATTTAAAACGCATCCATCTGTTCGACCGACATTTGAAGGAGGAAAACGCGTTGCGTATGGAGCGCGAGCTCTAGTAGAAGGAGGCTATCAATCATTGCCTCGATTAACATTCCCTGGAGGATGTCTAGTCGGATGCGCAGCTGGTCTTTTAAACGTGCCAAAGATCAAAGGCACTCATAACGCTATCAAAAGCGGTAAGATAAAAATTTGTTCCGTCTTAAAAATAATATTAATTTAAAACGCGTATTATAATCTGTTATAATATTCAGGTATGGTAGCAGCGGAAGCAATATGCGAAGGAATTTTTAACGGCGTAGAATCCGGCAGTGAACCCATAGCTTATGAACAAAAACTCAAAGAATCGTGGGTTTGGAAGGAATTAAAAGCCGTACGAAATTGTCGACCATCATTTCATTCACCATTAGGTCTATACGGTGGATTAATGCATTCGGCAATATCTATTTTCCTCGGGGGACGCGAACCATGGACGCTCTCACACGGAGGTATTTTTAGACGATTCGTTTTGATTTTTAAACGCAATTTTGTAATTAATAATATATTGCATTTTAGCTCCCGATCATACCAGATTAAAACCTGCCGCACAATGCACGCCGATCGATTATCCGAAACCCGACGGTAAAATAACGTTCGATCTGTTATCGTCCGTGGCGCTCACAGGTTAAAATCAAATTAATTCGTCGTATTTATAATCTTATTGCGTTCTATATAATTTATTCTTTGATGTTAAATATAGGAACTAATCACGAGGCGGAACAACCGGCGCATTTGACGCTTAAAAATGATAATGTTCCAGTGGATATCAATTTAAATAAATTCGATGGACCTGAAGGACGATTTTGTCCAGCCGGTATAGTATATTAATATATGCTTTTAATTTAAAATCAAAAGCAAGTATTCAATCGCGTTATATGCGACTTGCGTCGATCTCTATTGAATGATTCTATTTAAGTTTTAAAATAATTTAAATTTATTTTATAGGTGTATATGAATACGTACCTGTAGAGCACGGAGAAGGCCAAAAGCTACAAATCAACGCTCAAAATTGTATTCATTGTAAGACGTGCGACATCAAAGATCCGACGCAGAACATCAACTGGGTCGTACCGGAAGGAGGCGGCGGTCCCAATTACAACGGAATGTGAACCACGTATATTATTGGGAAAATACTGTTGTTTAGGATATAAAAAAATATTTGTCCATTGTTTGCTTGAGATAGTTGGTATTGCGAGATCTTCACTTATAGAATATGAAATGGAATTTACACTACACATAGGAATGATTTTATTATTGAATGAATATAAACGATTAAGTGATGATTTATTGGGAAAATGAATATGTTGTATATATGGTTATTGACTTATTGGTTAATAAAATTGAAAATCAGGACATCTGTTATCTAGTGTGGTACGTCGAATTTTTTATACTAATTTTTTTGATAAAATAATACGCTCAATTGATGCGAGGAAGTCTTTTCAGGGAATTTAATCGTTAAGTTATATGCAACAAGTATAAATTTTGATATTAAAAAATAAAGTTCATTTCATGTCTCTGTAAATATTTTTATTATAGAAGCAATATGATTGTTATAACCCCATATTTTAATGTTTAATTTTGGTTATTTAATTTTGTATATTTGTCATGTACATATTCATCTATTATTGCAATATATTTATACTTTAATTATATATTTATGTTTTTATTTAATAACCTAATAACTAGAGAAGTGACACCCAAAACAATATAATAAATCGTAATCTACTCAGCAGATTGCAATAAATGTTGCCACAAAAATTACTGAACATCTGCCAAATAGATAACAAATATATACAAATTAAAAAAATATACATTTATATTTTAAAAACTAGTGTATAAATAAATTGTTTAGAAGTATGTATTAAAAAATATATAATTATTAGAGATCAGTTGTACTTTTCATCATGCCATACATTGCCTAATAATTATAGATATATTAAGTACAAAAGCGACTCTAGAGGATTTACCTAATGAAATAAGTAAAAAATACATATTTGATTTCTTTCTATATTTAATAAAAGTATATATTGTTGAATATATTTATGTTAATATACAAAATTGCAATAGAAGGCAAAATATAACAATTAATAAATAACAGCTGCAAATTAAATAAATATCTTTAATAAACCGAATAAGCACTAAAAATATTCAGAAATATTTTTATACTTTATATCTAATCGTATTAAAAAATGGAATATATATTTTCATCTAACAATAGAAAATTTCTTTCTTCGCAAGTCGATCTTTTCAACTTCATTTCGTTCCGTATTAAAAATATTCTTTACCATAAAGTAGAAACATTTTAATCGCGTTTATCATCTCTCATCGAATCAAATTCTTATTACAAATATCTTTAAATAATACTTGCAAAAAGATATGCAACACCTAAATATATCACGTAAGCATAAAATTAAGATCCATTATTTATAACAAATTAAAAATATTATTAGCTAGGTTATAAATTAATAAGCGAGATAAACTTAAGCGGCTATATTGCTGATTTCATTGTATTGTGGCGTATATTGGAAAGTAGCACTTCCCAGTCGTTCAATCGCAGATTGAAGTTCGGATAATTGCTCCCGACTGACGTGCACAACTCCTTCCGGAGCGGGCTGACCGGGCGTTGATATATATTCCAAAGTTCCCACATCCATGCATCCCAGATTATTGATGTTCTAGAATTAAAAACAATGTTTATAAAAGGAATTTTACAATATTTATTATGGAATATATTTGATAATCTTACCCTAGTCAACTCGGGCGTAGGGAATTTGGCAAAATCTGCTTCTACGCATCTCCAAGGTCTCTTTCTCAAATACTCATCGCGCACTTCTTGTTGTATTTCTTGGAGGCGATCCTAAAATAATAAAATATTAGTTACATTTGTTATAAATGGAATCAATTGTAATTTCAACCGGAAGTCCTTACTCGTCGCAGAATCAATCAATGAAAAAATAAAGACGCATCGTATAACGTTGGCCTACAATAAAGATGACTTTGGAGACGCCTGATTATTCTTGCACTATGTACAAAGACTAGCTCTCTGGCTCATACGATGGATTTGGTTGTATGCGTAGATTACACGGTCATACACAAACTGATCCTCAATACCTTTAAATCAGTTATGATGGTGTTTCAACATAAGAACTTCTGTCAGAATAGCATGCGACAGCTCCCGGGTACAATACAACAATTGTCGCACTGTTGGGGCTGTCCTTCTTCGTAGAGCTACAGCTGTTATGGAGTACAGAGTCATCTTCTCGTCCGAGAATGCTCTTGATAGAGCTGCTTCAAAAGACCTTGTCTTTATTTTATTTAAGATTTAGGTCTCCCTAAATATCTTACGTATTACATTCTTTCTTGATTTCTACTCATTTTAATACTATGACAAAAGCTGTTATAAATTTAAAAAAATAAAATAAATACCATAAGTTGTTTTCTAATAACTTGTTGTTTGGCTTTGTGGTCCTCTAGCGCTTTCTCATATTTCGATGGATCGTCCGGAAATACGCAAACTCCTGATTTAGCCAAAAACATGGTCCAATCCTAAAAAATACATCACCAAAAAATTAAAATGCATTCAGATTGACTTACAAATAAAAATCAATCAACGAATAGCTTACGAATTGGAATTTGGCAAATTTGTCTTTTAAGTTGCGTAAAGCAGCGGGCGGGGGCGCGGGATTCGTAATAGGCGTCAAACGGGAAAGCACTTCCTGACAATGCTTTTGCTCAAGCGCAATACGTTCAGATCTTTCTTTCTGCAATTGGCTGTAAACAATTTAGATATGAAACATTTTAAAAATTGTAAATATTATATAAATCATAAATATATGGAGTTTATTAAAATTTCGAACCCATGAAGAAGAGCAAGTTCTTCGTGCAATCCTTCTGAATTTTCAGCACAAGTTCGTATAAGAGTTCTATCGCTGTGAGCTGCTTTAGGACTTCCAGGCAAAGAACTATCACCTGCAATAATAATTTAAAATATTATTTCACGTTGTACTTGTATAAACTGATGTAAATAAATGTTAAATTTATTCACCGGTTTGTCCTTGAATAGACAAGCTCTTGTCTCCTTTTTTGTACAGTTTGAGTTTATCCCTTAGGGCGCCTCGTTCTGATTCTAGGGAGTCAATATCTTGCTGTAAGTGATCCATGGTCTCTTCGAATTCTTTTTCTTTCCTGATATTTAGAATTTACGAAATAGAATACGTCATTAGCTATTAAAAATAATATATATTTTGTGCGCGTATGATAATTATATTATACCTCTTCAGTTGATTTTGAGCGTCTTCGAGTTTTCTTGTGAGTTTTTCAACTTGTAATTCTTGATCACGTGCGGCACTGCTTAGTTTCTTCTCAGCTAACTCTTTGCGGATCTGCATTTCTGATATTTCATCTTGTTTGGTCTGTGTTCAACAAACAATTTAATTTATATTTATTGATTAAAAAAATACGTCACTTGGTATTTAAGAATGAAATAAGATATTGACCTTAAGAAGTTTCTTAAGTTCGCGTAGATCAGCTTCCTTATTTTCTAATTTGAGTGTTAATGTCTTTGTTTCTTCCAATTGTTTCTTGACAATCTGAGAGCGTTCCATAATAGGAGGTGTAGGCTAAAATAAATTCAAAAAAATATATAACAATAAAGATCATAAAAATAATAATATTCAACGCGTTATAATGATAAGATTATTTACTCTAATTTCTTGTTTGAGCGTACTGTTGATTTGATATTCTTGTTGCTGTGTAAATTGTGCGAGAGATGCGACTTCAGCGCATACAGTTTGGAGAGATTTTTTCATCGATTGTAACGGGCCGAGATCATCCTGTAAATTCAATTATTATATCTCAAATGTCCATTGAAAATGTTTCAGTAAATATTTAAAAATTAAATACCTGTTGATAATGTTTATCACTGGCTTGTGCCCATAATTTACGCAAGTCAGTAATTAAAGGTGGAGTAGGATCTGATAGAGCTGCAGCTGCAGCTGAAGCACGCGCTCCAGCCGCTGCGCAACCGGCAGCTCTGGCAGCCTCACGCTGGGTGATAGCAGCGGATTTCTCCCACCACTGAATTTTGCAAAATTAATATTTTAACGATGAATTATGATTTAAAAACACACGAGAAATTTCATACAAACCTCCAATTCTAATCCAAGATTGGTGATATTAGGATCAGTCGGAAGGCGGCGTCGAATTGCCTTCAATTGCTGTAGGACAACTTCTGCGGTGCTCGTTAAGAATTCCACGAGTAATTGTAATTCTTGCGATTCTTCACCGGGCTATCAAATAGAATATTTTTGTGACGATGTAAACAATATACATTTTTAATGTGCACAACGAAAAAATGCAACAAACCTGTAATAAACATTTCAAAACGGACGCATCACTCGCGATGCCGTCCATACAAGACGATATTGCAGCACACCAGGCTCGTACAGCTTGAGCTTCAGCAGGCCGAGGCGTTGTTAATCCTGGTCCACCACATCCCAACAATGCCGGTTGCATTGTTAACAAATACATATAACATTTTTCCAATCCTAAAATATAGGAATAATAAATTAATATTTATAGGAGGAGCTGATGAACAAAGGAGTGAGCCCTACGAAAGCCGTATTGTTCGCAGGATAGGACATTAAAGGATTTTGCCTCTGATTCGATGTGCATCAGATTAATAGAAGAATATTGAAAGATTTAATCCCGCAGCGGACTGCTTGTGGTTGCAATGTGATATGAAATATGAACTTATTGAGTGATTCATTAAATACAAACAACGGAAATAGTCCTTTTCCCAATCATAAATAAATAAAATATACCTTCAGTTGGACAATTCTCATCCAAACGATCCAATTTGAGCAATTCTAATGCAGCGTCTAACGGTCGCTCCTGTAACGACAGGTCTGGTAAGGCTCCGGCCACTTTCAGTAAGGTTTCTGGTGTGCACGTATTTAAACCTTGAGCATACTGATGCAGCACGCTCTATAATATCGAAATAAATAGTGTTACATTAACCAACTTACAATATACGATCCAAAATTATATTTATACAATTAATACCAATAGCATATGCAGATGATGTTGCATTTTGCATCGGAAACTATATTGGACTGGACCGTGCGATTTAACGAGTTGTTCCCTGTCAATATGTAAAGCGGCTGGGAATCTGCAATCATAGATATGATATAAAAACGTCATAAAATTTCGGATATAATCTTATTTTTTAAAATGCCCACGCACTTATCTCGGATTTGAGTAAGGAGGATATCAGCTTTGCAGATCATTCTCGGTATGAGAAGCAATGAAAGTATCGCATCGTGGTCACCTGAAATTAACGTTTGGTTATAGATAAAATTTTCATAAACGATATGGAAAATAATATGAAACGGACCTCCTCTCAGCATTAGATGATCGGGCATGTATGCTTGTAATAACGCAGCGTGTTCGGCGGCTTGTCGTAATTGAAGGGCTCGCAATTGAAGATCAATAGCTCGTGTACCGGTTCTCGCTCCAGCTTGACTCACCAATTCTAATTGTTGTTCGGTCACTGTACGAACTTCAACACCGCCTGCATTATGAAGACAATTTAATAGCATGTTTAAAACTATGGTCGCTGAAAGTAAATTGAAACTCACCAGCCTTGTTGTCTTTTTCATTCAGTCTGTTCCTGTATTCAGCGCATTGTTCGTTAAGTCTTTGTACCAGTTCTCTGAATTTAGAAATTGTCAAATCCTTATCAAAAATATTTTCTAGAGCCGCTTCCCTTTCTCTTATTGCCTGAAATTGTGCATTGAGAATTGAAGATACGTTTCAGAAACATTTTTGTGTGAAAATTGAATTTTATTAAAGACCTCGCGTGTTGCCGAATGTGCCATTTCAAGTTCTTCCCGTAAATCCATTTCTAATTCATGATTGGATTCAACGAGTTGTTCATGTACTTCTTGTAGAGCTTCAAGTTCAGCAACTTCTTCTTTTAATTGAACAACCTAATAATTAAAATAGATGGTAAATTGATGAATGTGACAATTAATTTATGTCGACTACTTGTACAGCTATTATTGTTATCGGGTGTGTCAATGCTTTTTTAAAATAAAGGATATATTTTCATGAAAAACGGCAGGAACTTATTCACACACCCATTAGAAATGTATTCAACACGTTAAAAAACAACATTGTATATAAGGATTATTTAATATACTTCGTCTTCCAATGCCATCTTTTTCTCTCCGAGCTGTTCGACCATTTCTTCAGCGCCGAGTGCAGCATCCACCTGTAATTTACAATTAAAAAAATTACTCATACAATGGCGCATTGCGCACGTTACATATTTGAACACTGATTGAAAAGTAAAGATTTTTTTTTATAAACTGGCAATAATAAGATATTCATCAAAGCTTCGTCGCGTTAGTTAATTCAATACACAGGAGGAACAAAGCGATAAACAAAATTTGCGACACTCTGAACAAAAAGAAATAGCAAAAATAATGAAATGAAAGACTTACTTCATTTTCTTCAATCTCCATTACGTGAGAGAAAAAAAAAACAAAAATAGATTTACTAGTACAAGCCGAATGATTTAATGTGAAACCGACGAAGGATTCAAATGTAACTGTACTGAATTCAAACTTCATGAAAGAGTACAAATTATTCTTCGAATACAAATACATATATTCAAATTTCTCCAGATTAAATAAAATTCATAATCATATTTAATGTTGAATGAATATCTTTTAATGTTATACATATTAAATCTATTAACATTTATAAACGCATTATTGAGGGTACCGGAAAAGAATATCGTTTGCTATCAATATTTTCAATCGTTTGCCGCTATGAATTAAAATAAAATAAAGCCATTCGCCGTCGTATTTGGGCGATGCTTCTCAATGTACGAAGCGACAGTATTCCACGCTTTCAGCATTTCTTTAATTATGCCAAAAGTGTTACCTCCTCCTCCCATGATCTGTAAATAGGCTGGTGAGGTTGTCGAGGATGTGCGTTCCAACGGCGCCCTGTTGGAGCCTTATGAGGTGATTATTTGATTGTAGGGCCTGAGCCCCATAGAAACCACCATACTTACGTCTATCGACGGGATTGCTGCTACATTCGGTATGTCAATAAATTATGAAAAGATCAAATTAATGATCTGCTTCAGGACCTATTGGATACGCAGATCTAGTGGCTGATCCCCGCACATTTCGCACATTCAAACAGTTTTGGCACCAAATGTGCGGAAGGATTCTACGGGAAATAACTTCATACTCTAATTTCTCCATTTTTGTTAAATGTAGACTCATCAGGACAATTGATCGGCATCTAGATATAATAATAGATTAATCATTCCGGCCCCTATTTCCCCCTAAACCCCTGCAAATACTTGCAGCAGCTACAATGGAACAGGAGAACGTACCCAACAACACCCCCTTTTGTTATTGCAAGTGTGTGTCTGCAAGTTAATAGCGCTGAAGGGGCAAGGGCTGGTCACTTTGTGTCCTACTGGTCCGGAACACAGACCTCGGACACGTCGCAAGAGCTCATCTCTCTCTCGGACGACATGCTTCCATGTGTGGGCGGTTACACAGACACACTATCCCCAACGCCTGCAGATGAGCATTGAAATTACCATGCGCCGTCAGGAGTTAAGAGGTCTAATGGTTGGGGTTAACCCATCGTAAACAACACCTTTGCTTAACAGAGTCGAAAAATATAGGGAGTCTCCTGCCATACATGGCCGTAACTCAATGGCACTCCCATTCTGAGAAAGCAGCATCACAGCTCCAGGTCTGTGCATTCTTTGTGCATCCAAGGTGGAGCCTCCAACTACAATATTTCGGCCTTATTGAACTTGACCGCATTGAGCTGCAGTTGGAGATCGAGTGGAAATACTCCAACAAGGACAGGAAGGCTGCCCATTGCAACATTACTGGAGGTGCGTAGATGGCTACGGACCCGTAGATTGCATGGTATGCAATCAACAAACTCCTTCCACTGATACCCCATTCTGTGCTACATAACCTAGACATTTTGCCAAAGGCACTTGCTGCCCTAGACGTAACATCAACAACATGCTGGTTAAAAAAGCACATCTATGCCAACGTGATGCCAGGATACGTTGTCTAAGTGTGGAACTGGATCACCCGCCATTCAGTTTAATTTTTGAGAGTGCCCTTGAGCATAAGGCCTATAGACTTCCCAGGTGCAAAAGTGAGTTTGTTCAATACGCTCTATTCTTGCAGTGCATCAAGGGCTGGATTGCCAGATTCTTCAATTGTTCTCCTGGAATTAGCACAAATTCCATTAGGCAGGTCATGCGCTGCGAATGCCAGCACACTGAGTTCCCCGAGCTGGATTTTGAACCGAGTGGCAGCAGATCCGTCGACAGATAGATAGAGACGTCGCATATCTGAGCGATTGGAGGGAGGAGGCCCAGGACAGACGGAAATGACGATATGCGTTGGCGGCGACTCTTTTATAGGACTAAAAGAGCCACCATAAGTATAAAACGACATTCTTTTACGGTACCCCTGATTTACCTGATGAAAAAATTCCTTTTTAAATGATTTGTGGTTTTATATGTGTGTTATTTAACCATTATATTAAAAAGCACATTACAATAGACCTATACAAGAAGAGTTCAAATTTAAAATACGTAATAAAATGTAAATATTTACATTCTTAATTAAAAGAGTATTTGAACTCCCCTTGCATTTATAAAAATTAAAATAAAGTGTGTAAATGGTTTAACGATCGGGTGAAATCGAGTGTGTTTTATGATATTTTTAAATTGTAGGCGAAGCCCTAAATTTATTCGTATGCTGTACAGCAGATGAATGCGTACGAATTGATCGATAAATAAAGCGTTCTATGAGACATTGTAATTGAGTGAATTATTATCAGATTTCAGCTATAAACTACAGACCCTCCTTTATATTGCATCAACGATATTGACATTAAAATACTTTTATTGTAGGGTGAAACAAATCATGCACTAAAAATTGTTAATAGCTCATTGACGTTAAAGGTATTCGTCCATCGGTCAGAATGGCTTAATGGTCAATATTTATATAATTAGAACACAAACAGATTAAGTTATTTACAAAAATTACAGGAGCACACAGTGCAATAATGGTTAATATATTAATAACATGGTTAATATATTAGGGGTATTGGCAAGAATACTATTATTTTTACATAGTGGTGATGATGTATTGTTGAAATAAACATCTTAAAATTTTATTTCTATTGTGCTATTGTTTAACTTTATTTTTTTAATAATACATTTTAGTTTACCATTTAGGATAAAAAATCCTAGTCCAAAATTGATGAACGTCATATCTGACAATGCATTTCGATCAGGTCTTGAATGCCAGCAATGTAGCTAAATGCATGCTAATGAAGTTTTTGAGAGAGACCTAAAATTTCAATCAATTAATATAACTTCAAGGGATAATGTTGAATCAGAACGACCCTAAACCATTGAGGAATCATCGTAGAAGATGGCATCTTCATGATCTATAGAACAGAAATATTGTATATACATTGGTAATATCAACATATTGTAATTTAGACCTGTGCATTTTAGGGAAAGATTTATTGAACAACTACGAATTTATATTGCTTGAAAAAACAATGGTGCTCTTTTCAACCCCCCAAATATATTTGAAATAATCTGATGTTAATTTTTAGAAAAAATGAATTGTTGTCATTAGATGGAAGAATTTTATTTCTATACTTTTTGTTTGTGTAGTAAAGTGTGTCAATTTTTTCAAATTAAGGTCGTCATTAGGTTGTGAAGATCGGTGGAACATATTATTTGCCATTTTTATAATAAATGAAAATATATTCATAGTGTTTAATGATGTTATGACAAGAAAAAATTACACGGTTAAACTACTTTTGTAAGTTGTCGAGAAAGAGTTTTATCATGCCAAATTATTATGCTAATATAAGCGTTTATATTTCAGTATGATGTTGATGTTTGGGTTGTGTTTTCTTCTTTAAGTAGCATATTATTATTTCAAATTTATATCCAACTGTATTTGGCATTACAGGTAACCCCCAGGGGGGGGGGGCGCTTTCGTGATCATAGAGATCGTAGAAAGCCCCAGGGATGCACTTCTCTCCATAACTTATGCAAAAAGCCCTAAATGCCCTAGAGGGAGTGGCCACAAGGTTTGGGTGTCCAATTGGTCCGCCTTTCAGACTGTTGACACTTTGAATGAATGGACAATGGACTGAAAGAGGAGAATCGACTCCAAAGAAATTGAAGACAGTTCTATCTGCAGGCAAGGCCATGGTGTCTTTTTTTTGGGATTCACGTGGGATAATTTTCATTCAAAAAGGAAAAACAATCAACAGCAAGAATTATGCGAACTTATTGCATCATTTGCATGATGAAATCAAGAACATTCTGCAGAATATATTCCCTATGATTAACGGGGGTTACCTGTACATAGCTATATATTTTTAAATGATGAGTTAAATTGGTATTAAATTTAAAGCATCTTTGCGTTTCAACATACAGATGCAATTTATACATCACATGAATATAATATTTTTCTACGTAACTTACCTCAGATATGATAAAAAAGGCAAGATAACTTGCACATTGCGAGTGTAATTAATTGATATACAACAATTAATAACTGAATAAAATTGATTAAAGACGTTCAAGTAATGAGTGTATGTGTAAAGAATACACATGATTTGCATGTACAGTTATTTTCAATTGCCATATTATAATTCTTATAAGATAAACTATACATATAACAAACAAAACCACCAAGACTTACCTGCTCCTGGAGATCGGCAATTTGAGTTTCGAGTTCTTCAACTCTCGAGCTGAGCTTTTCTTTCGTTCTGCCAAGTTCCGCTATTTCAGATCTCTTTTGGTCCAAGTCCTGGAAATTAAATATAATAAATAAAATACATAGTTACGCTCAGAATTCGTATCGTTTTGTTAGCAGCATTGTGAAAACACAAATTAAAACACTTTAGCGGAATCATAGATATACACAATGCAAGACATAATTCCACGAGCTGTTTGTGTTGTATTCACTAATAAAAAGTTTCACCAAACATAGGTTAAAATTTGAACTACCTATTTTTACAATAAAATTATATACATCATCATTCAAAAGTGCACACTCGTTTGATTTACATGATTTTAAACACCAGTTATCGATGAAAATAATGGGACAATATCAATATGTGAATACAGAAATTTTGAATATGAAAAATGTTTCATTGAAAACTCTTATTGTTGTACAGGATGTGGCAGGGAACTTATTTGAAACGCACACCCTGAAGCAACAGTTATAATGAAAAATGTGAGACTCCTCCCTCGTATAACTCCTCCTACTCCTCCTTTCTTGGAATAATTGTCGCTTTAGGGTGCGCGTTTTAAATAAGGAAATTTCCCTGTCGCACCCTGTATATAAACAGAAATATTTATGTAATAACTTTCGAGATAATTAGTCATTTTCACTTACGAGCAAACATATAAAAAACACTCTGAAAGGGTTGACTAACATTACTGAAAGAATATCCATGAAAATTCATTCACTATGTGTCTATTTTATAAACAAACCTTGATAGCAATTTTGCTGCATTCACCCTATAAAAATAATCAAGCACATAAATGTTTTAAAACAACGCAAAATTAATAGTGATTTCAATACCCGTTACTCTCTTTGCGTATTATAAATTGTATCGCGGATACACACCTTTTGCATTTTCTGCATTGAATGTTTTTCATGTGCTGATAAATCGCGCAGTCTTACTAGCGTATCTCGCAGACGGGCGTTCTGTTGTTCGAGTTGTTTAATTTCATACGTAGAAGCAACGCCGTCACCATCCTTCGAATCTATAATAACAAATTGGATAAAATAATCACCAAGAAACATGGCTTATAAAAGAGCATACAATTATTTAGATTAATAAAAAACCTGTTCGTCCATCCATATCGGCTCGTAAAAGTTGAAGATCTAATAGCGCTTCTTCCAGCCGCTCAGATGTTGCGTCTAATTCCATCTGTAACGTTTCTGCTTTTTCCTCGGCCATTTCTTTATCGAGTGTTGCCATTTCGACCGTTTCTGATAATTCGGCCATTTCTTCCGCGTGCGCATCTCGAGCCGCTATAGCCTCGCGTGCCTATATAATATATATACAAAATTAAAAATTCCGTATCAACGTATGCTTTGCTTCAGATGTTATAATTAGTTACTTCGAGTTTTGCTCTTTGCAAATCGCGCTGTAAAGAAGCTTGCGATTCCATTATCTTGGATTTGAATTCGGTCATCTGATCGAGCTGCATACGTAAGCGTTCGAGTTCTTTGAGCTTTTCACGTTCTTCCAGCCTTTTCAATTTGAGGGTGTCTAATTTTTCGGTCAAATCTTCCACTTGTCCTTTCAATGATGCAATCTACAAAGAACACAATAATTTAGAACACGGAAATACATAATATGGAGTGATTTAATTCGATTATTTTTCACCTCCTGTTGAGCTTGCAACAAAGCAAGTTTATCTTCCGCCGATGAACCTTGATTGGATACATTTAATTGATTGATTGGTGAAGTGATACTTTGTCCAGGTGTGAATTGTGGATTGAGCGTCTCAACAAAATTGGTCTGCAAAAGAAAACTTATCAGTTGTGGAAGAAACGGATTATACTTCAACATAATTTTAATTCGGTTCAATTTCCAGCGGGTTTACTGTGGATCAACATTTTAATGTTAGACATTGCAAGGCTTTCTTTAAAGTCCTTTACATCAAGAGTCCAGGATCTAAGCCAATATACCAACACTTGGTCAAGGTGTTGTATACTTGTTGCAACAGTGCTTGCACTTGATCGTGAACGAGACCTTAGATACCAAAGCCATGAGGTCCAATTGTGAGGTCATGAACATTTATGGCAAAGTGTCAATTACCAGCTTTTTTCGACTGCACTGTTTCAATGTTGTTTCAATTGAGTAGGTCACGTGGCACGGATGCTGACTCTTCCGTAGAGTCCCTCAAGCCGTATTAGATTCAAGACCAATTGGTATCAGACTTGTCGAAAGACTTCGTCTTATTTGAGCTAATAAGGTATACAAAGACGTTGCATGCCTGGGCCAGGAAAATTTAAAGGAAGAGGTCCAGGACAGAAGGAAATGACAAAATACCTCTCTTATAGGACTACGGGAGCCATCTAAAAGCTATTATAATTTCAATTGAAAGCACACACATACCTCCACAAATGATGCTCGTTTATTGGTAGAATCTGGTGTGGAAGCCCTTTCGTTTGGTGATAGTATGGAAACATTAGAAAGTGACTGACGAGAGCCAGCCAGTGATTGACGAGAGCTAGCGGACACAACATAAAGCGAGTATTAAAACAAATTCAAATCTATCGTAAAAGTGATATGCATAAAAATATATAATAATATGATTTTTACTAGAGAATATATAAAATAATATTTAAATCTAACACATTGAAGGATATTATGCAACAATACAAATAAATAAAAAATAAACCTATCTTATTTCTTTAATTGCTATGGAAAAATATGCTAACCTATACGATGAAATAATTTATAAAGTTCATATGATAAATATACACTAATGGTGAAATGAAAACATGGACAAATTGTATAGATTTAACATCAATCAATATTCGTGTTATTCATGTGAAATGTATGAAGTTATGGATGATAGGATGTCAATTAACATAATATAAATAAAATGATGAAGATATGGCAACCTGAATGCTTGCAAAGTTGTATAATCAATTGTAAGGACCAAAGGTTTTTTGGTGGGGGCTGATTTTGAATATATAATTTAATGGTAACTTTTCATACAAATTTAATAATCAATTGGTTCATTGGTAATTTTAATTTTGATAAGCTTTTCATGCCAGTGTTTCTCAAGCTTTTTAATATATCAAATAATCTGTAAAATATACCGAGAGTGCAACAAATTTCCAATTTAAATTTAAGAAGATTTATTAGAATGATTCTATTATTTGCAATATAAAATAAAAAGTTATATTCATATCGATATCAACAACGGTATGGTCCTTTACACACAAGATTCATAATTATGGAAATTTCATACAAACTAATTAATCACATTGTTTATCCCTTGTGGATTCCCTGTTGAGAAAGAGCATTTTATATGATCATATAATATAGACTATAATTTATAAAATCCATAGCAATTAATGAATTAAATTAAAATTAATATATTGTTTATGTATTACAGTTAGTAATTTAAAATTTACAATATAGAATACATTTATTATTCATATAATAGTGAATAGATTGTATGATCTGATTGTAATAAATAAAAATATGATATTATCAATGACTTGAATATTCATTTGGCTTTAAGCTGATGCCCATTTGTGGAATACAATCAAAATTACCTTGACACAGAAAGTGAGGTCGGTTTCACAGATTTAGCGGGTGAAGTTTTCCTCCTCACACTTAGATAAATCCATTACATAGTACAGCAGCGTCCAAAAACAATTTTGTTACATAAAAATAAATTTATCTTATATAACCCAGATCATTAAAAAAAAGTGCTAATTATATATATTTAGGTATCCAATATAAAAGATATTTGCAATTACACTGAGAAGCTATAAGCTTTCTACCCAGGAAGTAAATATAATCGAAATTCTTATTGAAACAAATATAAGTTATAATCAAATAATGAATGATTTCAAAATGTAGCGAAACTTTTTCAATCAAATACGCTTTTATTTCATGATAAGCGCACAAAGATTTGTTGATGAAATGATGAAACTTGATGGTATTTGAGTGTGAAAAAGTTTAACTGTATTATAATAATCCATATGATGAATATCATGAACGATTTATATTATTAAAATATATAAATATAAATTTCAGTCAGACATATCACAATAATATAATTGCAATGAAAACTATGATTTTTTATAAATTGATCCGTAAAAAATCAGGGCTTCGAACCGTTATTTTTCTTCTTTTCGTTTTACGTTCCATTTTCGAATTTGTTTTTATTTATATTAAAACTTATTTTCTAGCGTAATTTTATTCCTTCTTTTATAATAAGTATTCTATAGTCAGTTCTCGACCCACGACTGCCTTGACTAATGGAATTCAGATGCGTCGAAGCTAATTGCATGCCTGGATTTAAAGTATTCGAAGACCGTTTGATCCTTTTGTTGGATGGAAATGTAGCTGGATTTAAATTGAAGCCACTTTTGATTGATAAAATCTTCGAGGGAATCAAGGGAATTCATAAGTCTACGTTGCCGCTACATATAAATAAACGCGTTGTAAAATTGCTCAAAAACTTAATCGGCTGAAGCTGACTGTCTCCCATTGTGGAGGAACTTCTCGGAGAATACCAGTGTAGAGCAACTATTTGTGGTTAAACTATTTTCACAAAAAATGTGGGAATACGGTGCCGATCTCCACCACATATTTGTGGACTTTTATAAGGCATGCGATTGCATCAATCGAGAAAAACTTTGGACGACTATGTTGGAGATAAGAATTCCAGGTAAGCTGATGAGGTTGTTGAGGATGTACGTGACTGGTCCAGTTAGTGTTGTACGTTCCAATGGCACTCTGTCAAAGCCTTTCGAGGTGACGACGGGAGTTAGACAGGGGATGCATTCTTCCCAAAAAATTTCAATATTGCATCGGAAACCTCTGGCACAACGCAAGAGAACTTCCTGATCGGCTTCCATGCCCGGATATGACCATAGTACGTGATCCACTGTCAAAGACACTCTGAAAGACTTTCTATGCCAAACTGACGGAGAGATGCCAGAGGGCATGTTCGGCATCAATTACAGGCTTCGTTCGAACCTGCCATCTTTATCTTTGCCTATTATCATGAAATTTATAAAGAAAAGAAACAGCAAACTATACAAACAATTCTGAATATATTTGTGAGACAAATAAACGCAACTATTGCAGTCACAGAGTCACCAATGGATATTAGCAGAGATGATGAAAAGATTGCAGAATAATCACTTACTACTATTACTATTTATTTGTACGATATTTCCAACTTATAACCGAGGTGAGTCAAGAAACGATTTAAGTCGAGAACTGACTGTATTATCAAATGAATACAATCACACAAATTCTGCATAAAGATGTCAAAGGTCACATATTAAATCAACACAAAAAACAACCAAACTCTCTTTTGCATACGACATGTACCGAACCAAAAAACCTGATATTTTTAAACCAGTTCAGTACCGGTTCGAAGCTCTGAAAAATTTGCAAAGTCCATATTTCACTAAATAATTTTCAAAATATGGATTACTCGTTGCTTTTGTATTGAAAGTGATTTAGCAATGTTAATTTAAATATATTAAAAATAAACTAATCCTGATTCCTCCTCGACAACTGGTTCTATTACATTTTAGCCATTTTTATGTAGTAATTTCAATTAGTAAGCTCTAAGTGAACAAATAAAATGTTATGAAAACTAGAATTTCATTTTAAAGTATTGATAAGAATGAACAGTCTACTTACTAACACGCTATTATTCTACTTACGTCGTAGGTCTAGACCTTTGAGCCTGAGTAATACTGCTCCATTGGGTAGATTGGGAAAAAATAAAATTTGGACGCATTAAATTACATCTAATAACACATTTATAGTAAAGGTAGGCTATGAACACAATTCTACACAGAAGAAACTAAAGATAGTAAGCAGAAATTATAAAGCGACAAAATAAGAAACATGATTTTGAAAAAAACTAAAAAGTACAAATGCAGATTAAGTCACAGCAATCTTCAGAATTAAAAATTATTAACACCCTCTTTGCGTGCGTTAAAAAACACAAAACAAGATGAAATATTAGATGTTTTTATATTGAAGTAGTTAACATAAAAAGTGTTTTTAACAATCAATATTTACAACCATTCGACAATGAGTATTCCAGTGCATTTAATGCATTGTATATGCAAAGATATGTTATTATTGTATTGGAGTATTTAAAATAAGAATTCATTTCGAACATTGTGATTCATAATTAGAGAATTTGCAAATGAGAGAAAGTGAGCGTGAAGAACAAACGTCTTTACAATTAATACGCTATGCAATTATAGTTATATAATAGATACATTTTTTAAAGCATTAAAAGTAAAGCAAATTTACAGATATTCAATTATTATATAATCATTTGAAAGCAACAAATTATTCCCTTTAAAATATCATAAATCCATGAGAATTACAACTACAGTAATTATTAAAATAGTATATTTGACATATTTATATAGTAGAATTTAAAGGTAGTACAAACTTATTTAAAACACTCTTTAGAGCAGGGATAGTCAACCTTTTTGTTCCACCGCCCACTTTTGTATCATCGTTTATCCATATCCAATTTAGTTTCATTAAGGTGGCTACTGAAATTTTTCAATCTCCTCCGGATTTACATCATCTTTCATAGATGTAACAACATGACACCCATTAGTGGGTGGTAGAAACCAGGTTGACTACCATTGCTTCAGAGATTATGAAAATAGACAAATTTTCCCAGCTTTTGTGTACTCCTTGAATGAACTCATGTAAATAAAAATGAAAATACTGAAGCCAAATATTAATAACAATTCGTATTGAAAAATAAACGTCAACATAGTGAAAAGTAAACAATAAAAATATTGTAACCAGTCATTATGAAATTATTTGTTAGTAATTATTTAATTCTTTCTCAAATACAACACATAAATTAGTACACACAAGCAGTTTTCAATAACAAAATAATATTATTTTTGATGATTTTGTCGAATGTGGTATCATTTAAAATATTTCATGGATAGTTAAGGATAATTTAAAATTTACAGATTATAATAAAACACCGCTATAAAGCCCTTACAACAAGATATCGATTTATGTAAACAAGCCTAACAATTTTTATGTCGAATCATAAATGATAAAAATACATTTATTCGAATGAAAATGAACATACATGTAATGATGAAAGCGAATTATTCTAGTAGGATAATAATTATTTTCAAATACAATATGAGCTGGGATCATATAATATTTGATATACTTGCTTTTTGTAAGAAATGCGAATTGAAAAACGTTCTGAGACTCTTCGATTATTCTCTTCTGGTTTCTTTTTAATGTTTTTATTCATTCTAATATCATTATTTTCATCAGTGAATAACACATTTTTGCAAACGTTACCTTTTGAAGATGTTTTGGAATAATTTGAAATAGCACCAACCTCTTTGATAGAAGTATTGAGAGATTTTAAACATTTTTGGTTTTGTTTTTTGATTTCGTTGCTCGTATTTTTATTCAAAACGTGATTGCAGTGAAAATTTTGTGAACTTAAATTATCGGCATTGCCATTAAAAGAGTTAGTAATATTTGGAAGCGTCAATGTTTTACGATCGCGATTATTTTTGGTAAGAGTTATTTTTTTATTAACGATTATTTCTGAACATCTAAGCTTGTGATTAAATGTAGGGGAGGGTTTGTCTTTCACAAATTTAGGCGGCAGACGACCGACCAACGAGATGGTAACTTTATTTGTGCTGGTGCCAAGTGCAGTTTTAGTGCTAAGCGTGCAAATAAAATAAAAATAATAGAAAACAGCTGTTAATGAGCTTATAACGTAAAAAAAAGTATTATTAAAAATTCATAATGAGAAAAATCTGATTTAATTGAATTTAACACTGATGATTTTGGATGATTTTAGAAGTTAAAAATTAAAATTATAAGTAAATCAAAAAATATATGTGAACATAAAATAAAAATCAAGATAAACACATTGTTCACCATCCCATTTTCAAGCCAATGAATATCTTCTATACGTTTGGATTATCGGTCTTGTTTTTATTGTATAAAAATATCAATTTTATTGACTTATTATAATCCAAAAAAGCCAGTAAAACACTCAAAAATATTTATGGTGAAGTGGTAAGAGTCTGCAGATGGCAATAAAAGCTTAAGGGATAAACCGAGAACCATAACAATGAATCGAGTCAGATCCACAGCAAACAATCGAGGAGTTATTGCAAAGACTGAGATCCCCATGGACCACTGTACAAACACATTTAAAACTCATCGACAAAACGAATAGATTGGATACTGCTTTTTATATAATTTATCATTTCATTGTATTTATTATATTCATTGAGAAATGCACGTTTGGATAAAATTATGGATATTTCAACGAAATCCAATTGTATCCCACTGTTTGATGGGACTAATGAACAATGTGTTAAAAGCTTTTGTTATATATTTTTTTATGAATGATCAACTGCGTATTTTTAATAAAAACACAAAAACATGAGTGTTAAAAAATGTAAATACCTGCTCAGTCTCGATCTTGATCCTTTTACTTCTTCGGGAGTAGTAGCCGTCATCTCCATAGGATTTCCATCCTCGTCGAGTATCACTAATTGTGATAAACGAACAAACATTCCATAGTTCTCTTCACACTGCAAAAGCAAGTAAATTTATAAATTCCAAATATATATATATTTACTTTGTTTACTGTAACAAAAATATCTTAGCAGTACGCGGTTTATTGCTTCAGGTCACGTGTAATGTGAGCCAAAGAGCTGGGATCCAAAAGTATATGCACAAAAAATGCAGCTAAACTCTTTGATAAAAAATTTAATATGTAATGCAGTATATAACGATGGGTGTTATCGAACCCTTGCATAATCTGTGTTTATGGTTGAGTTACAATCAACAACATATTTATTTAGACAATAAAATTTGAATTATAAATAATTAGCTTTTTGGCTGGTTGGATGCGCCATGGATGGTTGGAAAAAGTTGATTTTATTAAATTTGCTCGATTTTCTTGAACGCACATTATAAGATATTTTTGAATTTGTAAACTTACAGTGAAATATGCATGTCCTCTGATGGTGCCGTTGTTTTTTCCTTTTGGCTCATCTAAAACAACTCCGACCCATTTTCCAGTTGCGAATGTTGGATAACCGAAATATGCAACCGTTCCTCTCACATCCTTCCCGGAGACTTTAACGCGTTGGCCCACACGCAGTTGCTTATCCGACATTTTGCAGCAGATGAATTAGATCTTAAACAGAACATTGCGCAATAAATTCAAGATATTTATTAGATTCTTACTGCTTAAATTTCAGACAATTTTAATAGATTTCTATAAGATGAATATTGAGTAAAAAATGAAATATAATTAAATTCAATCAGATATGATCTATTTCATAAAAAAATGAAGATTTTCTCATTTGTAAGCTATTTTACAGTTAGAATTTTTATATAATTATTCAATTACACATTCGAGAATGATTTCTGACGTTGATATATTAATTATTTTGGGGAGCTTGTTTAAAAATACATAATGTGTGATTTATCATTGAGAGATTAATAAAATGGGCGGTTCTTACGTAGATATACAATGAAATTATCGGCAGCCACCTTCTGTAAAAATTTGACGTATTCGCAAATGTCAAAAATGGTACGAATAGCGGCTATGTTCAGTCAGATTATTACTCATCATTGATTTGCGAACATACAACAACATGGGTTTTACGAACACGCTCGACATGCACGTCTTTTATAACGTAATTTATTTAATTTTATAAATAAACGACAGAAAAATTATCAATTCAAATATAATATTTTATTTGCTTATTTTGATAATTTATTTGAGATTATTTTAAATTTTAATCGTTTTGATTTGGTTTCCGTAATCTTTAAATTTAAAAAAAAGCTATATTTAATATGATAACATTTTTTCTTAAATTAAGTAAATTATATTTAAATCATTAAACTACCTACAGTCGCTTTATTTGATACAGCCGCAACACGTTCATTTATAGAAGCTTCTCTGTATTTATTTTAAGTTAATTTCAATAATATTAAGAGAATTCATAATTTAAAATTATATTAAATGAAAAAATATATTATGCAATAAATTATTCTATCTACATAAACATTTTCAATCTTGTCTACTAATTAAATAAAAAGATTTTTATGTATTCAAAACCATGGAGAAGAAGTAAACTTATACCATTGAAGCAATTGACTCTTGATAGTTTTTGGGATACTGATTATTTTGAAAAATTAATATATTAAACAAAAGAATACTGAGATAATAAATTCAAATAATTTATAGATATATTTTATTAAGAAATGCTTAATTTTATAAATGTATAAATTTACTCGTAGCTTCTAGTCATGAAATGCTACCTAGTTCTTTTGGTCATTATAACTACTTACTTATAAGGAATATATCTACAAATCTTGGATATACGACAACTATTTTGCATCGCGTCCAACTTGGTTTTTACAGGTATATAATATTGGTAAGACCCTCCTGATGACAAAGTTAAATAGAAATATCATGAAGATATTGAAGTTATGCCTTGGACTGGCACATTCGACGGATCAGTCGACTATGGTGCATGTTTAAATAGATTTAAAGAGAGAGAACAAGATGAAAATTACAACTATAGAGTGCATGTAATGAACTTATAAATGCAAAATGAGTGGTTAATCATAGGAGAGTTCTGCAAGCCGTTAGATCTAAAGTGGCGTACCTTACTATATGAATGATGTAAGGTGCGCTCTATTCAAATCTTAATGCCTTCCAGATTAGAATAATCAAGTAAGATGGGGGAAGCCTCTGAAAAATCTTGCATTACTTGTGGTGAGGCAATAGGTACAACTAAGCTTGAAGCAGTAAGTTTCAGCAGTGAGTTTCACCAGTAAGTTTATGCCGAATTGTTAGTTTAAATTTAAAAAATACACATTAAATTAACGAGAATTATTTACTGAAAGTTTCAATGCTTTTAAAAACCTTGTATTGCTATTCATTATATTATATTACAAATACAATATAGAATTAATTTTTTCAAAGCTTATAGTCGAAGAAGCTTCACATGTCCGTTACAATGTGCATAACACGCTATATTCGGAATCGTTCCTGTTTTTGTATATGCGTGATAAACTAACGCAGATGATGGACGTTCATTTTTTCCGCTGACTATTAACGGTGTCGCCAATTGCTGAAAGCGATCAAGTCGTTAATCAACGAATCATGTAAAAAATACCTATTAAAAGAAAAAATATTTAGATTAAATTGCATTTAAGAGCAGGAAAAATCAACATTATTTTGTATAAGTGACGTTTTAGCGGAAGATAAATAGACGGTGATATTTGATAGCATATCATAAACGCCGCTGTTAAAAAAATTATGGCAATTTACGTTCGATCCAATGAAGTATAATAATATAAATGATTTATTATGGAAACGTATACAATGTTGAATAAATTCCAATACATTTTTCTGCATCACTTTGTATTGAGATTTATAAAGGATTATTTTACTTGTATGATGCTAATACAAGGGGCATTCAAATATAACCCGGAATTTTGCTGTACAAATTTACCTAAATATTGATTTTTATATATAAGATATACTGTAAGTTAATTGTACTATACCTATATTATTTGAGAAAGGGCAAGCAAAAAGTTGGCCAAGTTTTATCGCAATTGGATGAACGGTACTTGAGACACAATTAGGTGATGCTATTCTAAGTAAAACCCTGATTGTTTGATTGGGGCCAAAAGTTTGTGCTGTTTTTCTGCAAGACAATGCGCATGATAAACTCATCCAATTATACTGGGAACCTCTTGAACACTCACTTTACAGTCGAGACTTGGTCTCATGTGATTACCATATGTTTGGCCCATTGAAAGAGGCATTAAGAGGACAATGCTGTGGTATTTTTATATATCTTCTTGTATATAAAAAATAGTCTCTGTTTGTTCGTATGTAATGCGCTACCTTACCGTTCATCAGATTGCGATAAAACTTCTTCCGCTTTTTGTTAAGGGTTGCACGAGTAACATAGGCTTAATCTAATATATAAAAAGGAATGTTTGTTTGTCCGTATTTAATGCGCTTCCATACCGTTCATCTGAATGCGATAAAACTTTGTCAATTTATTATTTGCACTTTCTCAAATAATATAGGTATAGTACGATTAACTTACAGTAGATCTTATATATAAAAATCAATATTTGGGTAAATTTGTACAGCAAAATTCCGGGTTATATTTAAATATCCCTCGTAGTGAGCATTTGATGGAAAACTTTTTATTACAATATTCCATAGAGTAGAGATCACAGCCACGTCTGTTTTAGTCTGGGCTCGGTTTCCATCACCGAGTAATATCAGTTTGAAATACGATTCCATACATGTATCTGCAAGAATAAAACAATTATTCACATTTGTGTAAATTTATTTAGTTGTTCGAGGTTTTAAATAACGTTAGTTCCGTGGAAATATTTTTGTATGAACGTGCAAAATTTTGCAGTAGAATATGTATGTTACGAAAGAGAGAAAAACGTAGACAAGAGTATTTTTATTGATTTTATTTAAGTTCATTTTAAAATAACAATAGAAGGGATCGATAAATAAAAACAACTTTTTGTATTCTATTGACTATTAAATTTGTTAAAATTGAAGACGTTTCAATAATACAATTTAAATATTAAAAATAAATCACCATTTTCATACAAAATATACATAGAAAAAAAATCATTTACATAAAATTTGTGTCTAAATTCAAGTCCATCTTTAAATACGTCGACTCGTATCAACTAGCAAAATAACGGCAATAAAAATAAACTTCCTTCCGACACAACTAATTTATAAAAGTCGTTAAAATTAGCATCGAGTCGTCCATCACAAAAGTTCATATAGCGCGCGCGATCGAATTAAATTACTTTTACGACGGCCAAGTATTGAATTTAGTCATTTTATACATAATTAAATCACAATTTTTATATTATAATGCGATACGCAAGGAATGATACGTTGTATGAAGTCGCAAATCCAAAGTGGGCAAGCTACAATTTTAAAGCAACAACGGAAAGTGTTTATATATTCACTATAAATCATGCGCGTGAATAGATATTAATCTGCAATGTATATACAATCGAGAATGGGTTCATCAATTTTAGTAGTTTATATAATTTACATGATGTTTATAAATATTTAAATTATAAAACCATAATATCGGCTGTCGATTAATCTGATTTTTTATGTTGTATTTATTAATTGAATAGGAATTCCGTGGCTTTGTGAATGTCCCAGTCGCTCGACGATAGCGCCATTAAGGATTGGGATTTGTCTACGCCTAGCTCAACTAGTCGTTTAATTTTATCGTCTAGGCTGGGATCGCCCCGAGGTCCCCCAGCGCATATGTGCGTCCACTGTCTGGCAGTCGAGGAGAACATTTCGCTATTGGATTTGTATTGCTTGGCTACGACGGCGTCTTGCGGATCGTCCGGCTCCGGCGAACAGAGCAGCGCTTGCAGGGAGAGGAGCATCGTGCGCAGCGTCATCGTGGCTGCCCATTCGTCTTTGAGGATGTCTAAACAGATGGCTCCCGTCTGCGATGATATGTTCGGATGCCAGATTCTGGTCACGAATTTGACTTTGGGCGGCTCGAACGGGTAAGAATCTGGGATGATGATGTCCAGGATAAATTTGCCGCCTTCATAGGGGGAATCGGGTGGACCTGAGATCTCCCCCTTGAGATGCTGGAGCCGGTCGTTGACGGTTTCGACTTTGATCGTGCATTCTGCAAAGTCTTCACTTCGCGTCACTTCTTGGAGCTCCCTTTTGATGCGATTCGCCGCTGTGCACATCGACATATTATTTCGCGCTTGGCCCAAAGAGTAAAAAAGATCGCGATTTAAAAATGAATTATTCTAATAACCAACAAACGTCAAACGCAGCGCATAGCGCCGGATCGCTCGGGTCTTGGTCTAACTCGAAGCCTTAACACCACCATTTGTGGGCATATGCGCGTATAATTGCGACGTTTTAATTTATCAGATAGATTTGATTCGTCATGTTCGTTATTCACGGCATGATATGAAAGGTCAAATGCGTTAACGTGTCAGTTAGATATTCATATATTTTAATAATGGAGCAAATCGCTCTTGCGATTTGTGATAGCTAAAAAATATAAATAATTTACGTCAGTTAATAAATGAACAAATTCATACAGGGTATAATTGCTCCGCGTTATTTTAATGCATTTATTTTAAAACAAATTTTATTAAAAAACCTAATATTTTTACAAGCTTACTATCATTAAGTTTATAAACACAATATAATTTATTTAATTGAAAATAAATAAATTATTTTAGCAAAAAAAGGGAATATAAATGCTTTCCAAACTTTGTTCCATAATTGATAAAATATCATATTGATATAATTGTGTGTTCGATTAATCGAATATATAAATGTTTGAACCATTAAAGTCCAGTGTATTTAGCATTGAATCTAATCTTTTATCATGATTTTTTATCAAAGAAATTGCTATCTGAATTTATATAAGTTGATGTATCAATGTATCTTTAAATAAATTTATCTTGAATGAAAACGATGATACTCTATTTGAAATTTTAATTATTTTATCAAATTTACGGCAAAATATTATTTAAATATAATTGAATCGATTTTTATCATTCAAAATCTCTATTTACAATTTATTATGCATCGAATTGTTTTTAAATTGTCGTATAAGATTTGCAACAATAATTACTATGTGTTTATATAAAAAAGCTTATATCGCAAATCACTCAATAATCTTATTCTATTTTAATTTTTATGCTGACAGCTCTTGGTATGTTGTATTATAATAATTATATTTTATTGCTTGTAATATAAATTATAATAATTATAAAGTTACTCAGTTATATGTATTAAATTCATATAAAACATCCGTTAGATGATTTTTAGCCAACAGAAAAATGCATATTTGTACTATAATCATTATGAATGATAACATTTTCCCATAGTGAACTGCTACTGGCAACCCGTAATAAGGGGGTGGCGAAAGAGGCGCCCGCTACTGGCGCAACTGGGCTTGGGGCGCAAAACGTTGGATACCAACCCAGTTGAGAGTTGCACGTGGTTTTTATTTTACGTTGACTGTTGGCCACCATTTCTATCGGTTTTCCCCTCGGTTAGGAACCGCCTGAGATGTCGCTGGGACGTTCCAGATTACTAGTTATTCACAGGGGTTTAGGGCTTTGCTCTCCAGGTTTGGACTTTCCCCGATCGCAGACCATGTTCTGTGGACATGTCGTCCAATATCGAAGTGCTCATTCGAATTATCAGCGGTCTGAAAGGTGGACCGGTTGGACACATAAGCCTTGTGGCCACTCTCTCCTCTTTTAGGGAATTTAGGGCCTTTTGCGTAAGTTATGGAAAGAAATGCATTCTCGGGGCTTTTCTATTCGGGGTCAGTAGAGGGTTCCCCATGTTCCGTCGTCTCATGTGTGAAGTGATGGACCCATGGTTCATCTATGGTTATTAATTGATGCAAAAACTCGACTTTATTGCTGTGAAACATCGTCAAACACTCTATTAAAACAACTTTACGACGCTCTTTTTGATCCATTGTGAGCAAACGCGGCACCAATCTTGCGCACAGCTTTCTCATGTTCAAATTTTCAATCAATATACGATGTGCAGTATTTTTTGAAATGCATTTTCAGTTTACGGTCATTCAATACCATTTCATGGATTTGCTACACCATTTCTGGGGTGGTCATCTCATTTAATCGACCACTGTGCTGTTCTCCTTGTCAGATCGTACGGCCTCGTTTAAACTCTGCTATCCAAAAGTATACTGCTGTAAACGAAGGAGCAGACTCCCCCAGTGTAGAATCTAGCTTGGCTTGATACAAGTATTATAAAAGTAATAAATAGTGTTTTTTTTAAACAACAACCGCCATCTATACGTCAGGTCAGGGACATCTGGGACTATCTTCGATTATGAATTTCGAGTTTGAATATCAATAAAAAATTGATCTTGTTTAGTTTATAGACTATTTATTCATACAAATACCTACGAATACATTTAAAAAAAATAATTAAATTGGAATTAGTTGATGGAATCGCACGTTTTCCGTCGCGTCTGCATATATTTTATTTTGTATGCAATATTTTCGAAAAGTCCTTATTTCAAAAGGGCGAGTCGGACAATAATCGATAAATATTTAGTAGCATTCCGTCAGACGAAGTGAGTACTCGTACTTCGAGCTTGACTTTGATAAGCGTTCCTACGGACACACATACAATCGAAATATACAGTTGGGGTTTCATTCACACGACTTACCTTTATTGTCACAGATTGTTAACGCACTAGTAGTCATTTTAGATTTGCAATTATGCAACATGCAACAAAGCTTTAACATGTAACTCGCTCAAACGCACTGTGTATTTTTTGTCTATATTTTGAACTTTTTTCGTAATTCACGCATTGTTTTCGCTTTTGCAGGCAGGCACTTTGATCCCATTTTATCCAAATGTCGATCACACTATTGTGCCCTCGCCGTGTAATTCATGAATGATTACATTACTGGTGATTGAAGCTCTGTTGATTGAATTTCTTATTGGCTTAGGCGGTGGTTGGGGTCTTCTTTTGGGTAAAGTATCGTTCGCAGCAACAGTATCGTAAATTTGGCCATTTTCCATTGGGTTCCTGTTATGCCTAGTGTGAAAATAGTATCTAGGATATTCAGAAGTATTATTAGATAGTGAACTATTTCTGGGACGTTGCATTTTTGGATAAACATCGGCCTCAGTGTCGGACAACGACATTGACTTGCGATACTTATGATTATTTGGTAAGGCCAAATTGTGCTCGTAGCTCTCTTCTGCTATGGAGAATCGACGGTTTATTGGATAAGGAGGTCGGTGGTCCAGTCCCATTTTGTTCAACGACAAATGGGAGCTACCATCAGCTGTGGTTCTGGTTCCAAATGTGTCATAGATCAGCTTGGGTTGACCTTGTGTACCGACTGACATGTAGCTGGCATTGCTGATGGCACTGGGGACTCTGCCTTTTCTAGGCATGACAACATATCCTGGCATGTTGTTGGTAACTTGCTGGACAGGTTTTCTTTTGAAGAAAACAGGAGAAATATAATCGTTTGAATATAATGAATTTTCTTCAACTTTTTCCTCATGGTTTCGAAGAGGCGAAATGGAATCGGAGTGTGTATATGATGGAGAAATAGTCGAGCTTGGAACATTTTTTGACAAGGTAGAGCTTTCATCATTGAATGGATCTGTAAATAAAGTCATTATGAGTATAAAAAAATAAATGTTCAACCTTTTGTATGGTTACTGTATGGTGGATAAATAAGGGCATGATACATTATTTCTTATTGACATCCATGTCATCATCATAATTTATTCACTTCCTCATGTGCTTGATATTGAAGGAAGCATATATTCTGAGATTTGTTTGTGAATACTCACTTAACGGGTCACCCAGATGAGTCACCCACCCAACATCGGAGGATCGAAAACTATACAGAAGAAATTGTACAATGACGTTGTCCACTCGGTGCTGCTGTGCAGAGCACCAATATGGGTAGACGCATTAAACATTCTAAGTGCTAGACCCAACATGGCTAGGGTACAGCGCGGAAATGCGCCCAGAGCTCACTGAGCACCACACCGTCAATATACCTCCTCGCAGAAGAGAGACAGGCCATACAAAATGGAGCAAAAACAGCATGTGAGAGAACACACCTTGACGGTGTGGCAGTCAAGATGAGACAGCCCCGCAAAGGGTCGGTAAACACACAGACTTAACCTGAGGGCTTGAAGCTTTAGAAAGCATGGCCGACTGTGCTTCCATCTGACCCAGATGCTTACCAGACATAGTTACTTTAGGGAATGTAGCTATAAAATACTCAAGGGGACAAGCCAGATATACAGCGTGCGTTATACAGCAAAAGAAAGAAGCCAACATAAACCCAGGGGGCATACATGGCTGCCATTTTAGTGCAATACTTAATTAGTAGCCGGTTGGTAGCTGAAAAGAAGGAGGGTTTTAATGTGTAGATCCCATACTACCACCAGAATTGTGGCATCCTTTGAAGATTTGTCCCCTCCACAAACAAAGAGAAAAAATGTGTCACTCAGATGGGTCACCCAGATGGGTCACCTAGGTGAGTCATGCAGATCACTCAGATCGATAGGGATTTCAGTTGGTATAAATACCGAGAAGTTTTTTTCTGAAAGCTAGTGAAAAATTAATCAAAACATCCATTTTTTAACTGTAAAGGAATACACAGGAATAAATGGATTACACAAGATCCACCACTTTTTTACGTTGGAAGTGCTAGAGTGAAAACGTATCTCAGAATGGCTTCTGCATAAACAATGAGGTATTCCCAATTTACCTTGCGAATTCGAGAATAGATAGGTTTTCTTTTTTGGGAATGCAACGGAAGACTATATCACTATCCTGGCATAGTCCATCGACTACCATTTTTCAGTTTAGGTATTACTATTGTTCTTGGCATGTGACATGATTTATCCATTTATAAGTTCTGCGTAGAAATCATCTTCAGTTAAAAGAACTTAGCTTTAGTCAAGAGCAAGAATTTGTAAAAGCTCAGCCGTTATAAAAGGAAGATGATTAATGCTTTTGTATTATCGAAAAAAATTAGGATCACACTAAACAGGCCGCAAGTTTAAGCAGTTAAACTGCATCTGGGCTCGTATACTTTTTTAAAAATAGTTTTAGGAACGCATGCAATCCTTAGGGTCTGTGTCGTCGGACACTTTCCATTGGAATAAGCATGGTGCATATATAGGCATGGCACGTGCACGACTGTGTCCGAGTTATGGTACACATGCTGTATCATGTTTATAGCGACTTTCTTAGTCTATGCTACAGAAAAAAAATGTATAAGATTATTTAACATCATTCGTTTGCTACAAACGAAAGTGTGCACGGATAGCAATTTCAAATCTCAAGTCCATTGACATTAAGCAAGATGGTGACAAGAGTCACATTTAGAAATAATCGTGTATTGAGCCATACGCTTATCTCGCATTGTTATCAGAAGAATCAATTTTCAACATGGTAGCAATCGATAAATTAATCTGTTTATCTAGGGCACATTTTTGACGCATTAAGTAAATCAAAAAAGTTTCAGATGACTATAAAGTGAGAGAGTTCCAGCTATAGGCGTTTGAATTCAAATATCTGCAAGGGAGTGTTATTGCGAATTTGATTAAGTAAATAAACTGCGTAGACGGTCGATTGGCAGCATGGATGACGAAGAGCTGCGAGCGGAAGATGAACGAATTTCATTGACTACTTTACAATTTTGCACGAAAAGATCAATTGCCACAATAATTGTAACGCAATAATCGTAGACAAAAATGATAACGACTAGATGAAGCAATAATTCCATTGGAGCTCAATGAATTTCAGTGCTTGAATCAGTAGAGTTACTGTAATTTCAGCTTATAAAATCGGACGTTTCATATGAAAATACTTATTGTGCCTGTTTGAAAGAGGTGTTAAAACATACCTAAAGTGTTTTCACTCTTCAGCAAGTTCTTAGATTCCTCCTTTTTGCTGATTTCATTGATTACTAGCGTTGATTGCCTCGATAGAGCAACGGATGCCGGTTCACCGGCAGACGAGAATTGCTTCGATTTTCTTTCGTTCCTTTTCTTTTTGCACACACAACAGCATATCAAGAGAACGATGATCAGAACGGTCACCAATGCGACGACTCCGATGATGAAGTACAATAAGTCGTTTTCGATACCCAGATCGATGTTCATCCTGTTCAACTTTTCGATCTGCAACGTGACCGTTTTGCTGTCGACGCCTGCCCCATTTCTTGCGAAGCACGTGAAGTTGCCCTTTTCATCGTGGGCAAGATTTGAAATAGTCAAATTGACGCATATTAAATTATCAGTTCTGGTTTCTGTTACGATTATGTTTTTGGCCATTTGCGTTTTGATGGGAATGCCTGAATCTTGCATCCATTCGACGTCTGGCAGTGGATTTCCGCTGGCTTTGCAGATCATTGTGATGGTTTCCCCGTCGGAATTGATTAGGTCGTCTTTCAATGGTTCTAATATGGCGGGAGGACATGCGAAATGGCTCGGATTTGATCCAGTCCATGTATAATTCGGAGGTTCGAAGCAAGTAACTGGAGTTTGATTGTCTATTTTGTGACGATTTACAACGAAATCTCTGAACGGTCTCAGATTACAGTCGCATTTCCATGGATTATCATCGAGCTGCAAGGAGGCGAGACTTTGGAAGATGGTCTCTGTATCGTGTCTGATGATCGATAGTTGGTTGGAGTTGAGAGTGAGTATCTTCAATGATTTCAGATTGTTGAAAACACTCGACGATATTTTAGACAGTCGATTATTGTGCAAGTATAGCTGTTGTAGATATACGAGCTCTTCAAATACACCTACATCCAATTTTTCTAAAAGGTTATCGTTGAGATGGATAACGACCAGCTTGGTGAGATTTTGAAAAACACCAGGAGTTAAAAATTCAATTTTATTGAGTGATAAATCTAATTCATTCATATTGGAAAGACCATAAAATGCTGCTGTATCAACCCTTTCAATTGAGCAATTTCTTAAGTACACTTTCTGGATGGAATTGTCTTTCCCACACGCTTCCACGAAAATATTCTCTTTTAATTCAGTCAAAAAATTATTTTGCATGTTCAATATTTTAATTTCATTACTAAGTTTAGGTATCGCAGTCAAACTTCTATCCTTACAGTAAGCTGTCTTTGTTTGAATTTCACATGTTGCTTCATTATCTTGAGCGTATATTTCAGAGAACAGCCACAATATATAGAACAACCTTAATTTGGTTGATTTTTTCATCTTTATTTCTTAAAATTATATTTTCATCATACCAACCTTAAAAGATACAAAAGGATTACGTTAAAAAATGTATCAAATTCAAGTTCGTTTAACATTTTTTTGTAGTATGGAAAATGCTGGATTAGGCAGGATGTAAACAAATATAGGCAATCATCTCAGGATCAGGGAATCATATTGAATGTATGCTGGGATCAGGACTATCAACATTGAATGCATATTGGAAAAAATATGTCCGGAGTTTGTCCAACATGTTAGTGTAGCTAGAGCTAGCTGAAAACAGAGTGCATGCAAAATTTAGCAAATCTTAAAGAGTCAATTTTGGGAAAATTATATCTAGGATGACCTTAAATTTAAAGGATGTTATTACAGATAGAAATCATCAAGTTGTGTAAATTTTTAGTGAAGCATGAATAAAAGCTCAGACTTGGCCAGATATATTTTTTAAATGAAAATCTTTCCACTGAAAGAAGCACAAAAAAATCAAAATACGGAATAGAAATCAAAATGATAAACAAAGCAAGCTTCTATAATATAAATATGTAATGCTTTCGATCACTATTGTTTCTTATTTATATACAGGATGCGGCAGGGAAACTACCTTATTTTAAAATTGAATAACATAAACAGTATAGGAGATATCATATTACAGAGAGATGTTTAAAGATAGTCCACTGCATGATCGATATTAAACCTATACAATATAAAACGTTAGGTTTTGTTCTTTCAAATGAAAATTATTTCATACTTTTTGAAATAATTTTCGCGTCAGGGCGCGCATTTCAAATAAGGAAGTTTCTTTGCCGGAAACACAGAAATATTGTAATGTTTATACTTTTGGAATCCAATTCTGTTTTATTTAAATTCACAGGGTTCATATGATATAAATTCGCATAATAGAACATTTTAGGATCTTAACGGTTGTGTTTTAGGGAAGAATATATCTAAAAATGTATTCAAGGAGTCTAAAATATACAAAATCTCATGGACAAACAGAAAAACGTATGACTCGAAGGAATAAAAGCCAATGGTGCAAATGTTAATTATGACATATTTTAGAACAGCTAATGGCCATTAGAAAATAAATACCAGCTCAGGTCACATAAAATGCTCGTGTTTTTGAAAGAGGCTATAAAAATAGATGCACAAATACGTTATATCGTTGGCTTGCAAGCAATTTAGTTTTGAGCTTTATTTTTTTGGGTTTTTCGAGAATTTGTTTGGTATTCAATGAAGGTTGAAATACAAATTCAAACTGTATATCGTCGAACATGTTATCTTCGAAAGTATGACAATGATTTTTTGATAAAAATCGAATGAAAGACGTAGCGAATATTGAACGTTCTGAGAAATTTTTGACGATGGACTATTCAAATAATGAAAGGTGATCTTGATAGTAAATTCTGAGTACATTTTTACTCAGAATTCAAGCCATTCGACTCGATTAAATTCAAAGAATTGGACCATTCAATTTCCTCAGTAGTTGTACAACATATGCAGTTTTCAAATTCAAAATTAATACATTTAAGGAGAATTTCTTTAAATAGGATATTCCATTGAAATATAGGAAATCTATTGAAACTACTCATGAAATCAATAGGAATCATTCGGTTTTTTTTATGTGATTTTGGATATATTTTATATAGAAGTTTCAAAGTTATTTTTGCTATATAAGTCATAGCTTTTTTTTGTGCGATTTTTCGCGGAACGCATCTACCGCACAAAAAAATGGTTTAAGTGTATTTAGAAAAGTAGTTGAAGTACAAATTATTATACACAATTGATTTAACTCGTATAAAATCGTATGGAAGCCTCAAACAAATGTTACCTTCTTATTGATAATAAACTATGATCAATCAATCATTCATCGAATGCTGATTGTCCTAGCATCTTCAATCCATTGTCGATCACATCTATTTTCAATGGTGATGAATTTGATCTGAAAAACATTAAAAAAATGCTTTGAAAAACCGTTTTTTGAATATTTTATAAATATTGTACTTTTGCAATGGCCATAATAATACATTTAAAACAGATTCCTTATCATGTTTTTATTTTTAGAAGTAGCGTCACTCTTAAGCCTATGTTATCTCGTATCATTTTACTGCGAATTAAGGAAAATTACAATAAAACTCCTATAATATAATTGATTGGTTATCGGTAATGAGTCAAATGTGCAGCTTATGCTAATCGGACAATGTTGTGAAAAAAAAATATTTTTTAAGTTTTTTAAAAAGCGTTGAACCGTTATTTTTTTCATTTCGGCTTTGATTTCGGTTACGTTTCTAAAATTTAAATCGGTTTGGTTATGGTTTTCGTTCCGGCAAAAATAATGGTTTTACCGATTTCGTTCCGGTTCGAAGCCCTGGTTTTTTTTTTACATTTACATTAAACAATTTTATTGGCTGGTTCAGTTTTGATAATAAATAAATGAAAAATAATTGGGTTTTCTGCATTCCTTTTCATGGTCACTAACCACTTTGACATGGTTTGTTGCTGTGTTTATTGCTTCAGGCCACGTGTAGCGTGGGCTGAGGCACTATAATGAAGGCTGAATACATATGCGCGCCAATATGCGTCAACATGGTGCATCCGTTAAACATCTCGAAAAACAAATTGCGTTAACAGACAGTATGTGTACTAATTCAAAAATATTCACAGACATTCACACAATAACTCTTTAAAGTCTCATCATAATCGGATGAGTAGTATTTTATTTATTAATTTTAATTCAAGGCTCAAGGCATTAAGAGGTTTAATGAAACATTTCTAAATACACATTGGTCTGCTCTTAATTTTTAAATGCAATTTTTATATTACTGCATCTGGAATACAATCAAAATTCAAAATAAATCCCTGTCATCTTTGATAACAAACCGATAATTGATTGATGACGAATTGGAATACGTTTTGTATCCAATAAGATGTTAAACGTTCGTAAATATAAGCATAATAAAAATGGAGGTGATATTGATAATTATTGCATTTTCCGCTATCATTATGATTGCAGTTGATAATAATGATTTTATCTTGTTTGGGAGAAAAGGTATCAGATACGTCTTGGACGAGTTTTTCCTAAATGAAAAACCGTATTAGATAAAAAAAAACACATTGATTGCTCATATGAAGATAGTGTTTATGAAATATTGCTCGTATAATTGAATTATATTCGTTGCCAAACAGATATTTGCATGAGGGTCCTATAATTTGCATAAGAAAACGGTTATTTCGTTTTAGTCAGACGTTACGGTTATTTAATGGCAATCAAGAAAAATAGCGAAAATGGTACCTGGAATCATTTCGAACAGCAAATATATGTATTGATAAGAAGTATGTACATATTTTAAAGGTTTTCAGTCATTCGTAGTTTACTGAATGTTTGGTCACAAATTCAATACACGAGTCACTGACGTTACATAGATAACTATGAATGCGACTTGGATGGCGAAAAATGGTCACGCCTTTGGGCTTATCTTATCAATAATAAATATTAACTGAGCTGATTACTGGGAAATAAGCAGCATTATTATTTGAGTCTATTAAGCAGGATTAGTTTCTCCAGTTGCATATTAATTTTCTCACTGCACTTAACGTTTTAACGCCCACGTATGATGATACCAAAATCCTCGGCGGAAGGCCAAAATAACCAAGAGCGATTTATATGGCATTTTTGGTATCTAAACACGTGTCTAAGTTATTAGATTAAAAACTTTTTGGTCATAAGTTTGTATTGATTCGTATTCAAATGGAGTGTGTATGCATTTGATCTTGATTAGCAGATCACATGCATTTATAATCTCATCATCGTGATGCTAAATATTATCGAGTGCTTTCATCAGATCTTATTTAGGCTTTGTAGTTGATTGCTCAATTAATCGATTGACTTTTATAGGACAAACAATATAGTACGGGAGGCAGCGAAATTATTTGTGTAATTATTCCTAAAAAGCTGATTTTTTTTTCGTTTTGTTGTTTTGATCAGAGTCGTAACTAGGGACATGTTGTGCTCGTGGCAAGAGTCTTAATTGCGCTCCCTCCCCCTTAACAAAAAAAAACGTGTGACACATAGGGTATGCGTGCATGCTTCTCACATGGACAGCTGTATGTGGGCTGCTCACGCCCAAATAATTTATTACCAGACGCTACCCTCACGCGGAAAAATGTTGTATATAAAAAAACACTTCATTACCACGGTATGAGCACGATCTTTGGGATGGGAAAAAAGGTAAGAAGTCTCCTGCCAGACAAAAAGAACAATGTGAAAAACGAAAATCTGGGATCTTACGAGATCGAATGCGCAGCCTGCATCATTTACAATACAGCAACGGCAATGGACGAAGGATGCTCAGTGAGCATTGCTCACAAAGAGTACAGAAATCGGGGATCGATTGATCGTGTCGTTTTGAGAACAGGCGTTTGTTTTGATAAGTAAGGTACGAACATCATTCTTATCGCTGACTAATTTTGTTATTTACTTTCTTTCTTCTTCTGTGGCGCTGAGAGAAAAGTTCGTTTGCAAAAACGATAGGGTTGCATCTTATGTGTGCATCGTTGCCGGTTGGGTGGTGATGCATAGGAAGCGGGAGCCAAGAGGAGTCGTCGAATAACCTTGACTGCGGGAGGACGTCCTTCCCGCAGCCAGATCTCTCTCTCGTGTATAATAAAGAGGTTATAAAAGCAGTCATTCTCTCCGACATCCATCCATCTCATACTATGGGTCCAGTTACATTACGGTCTGAGAGAGCGAGCCTGCGCGCTAGCACAGCCAGCTGAAGCAGAAGTAGGCTTTGGTGAATAAATGTACCATTACTTTCCAATACGATAACGTGCGACTCCGCGGGAGAGGGAGGGTTTCTCTCTTCGTTGCTGGACCCCGACGAGAGAAGAACTTCGAAAAGCGACGAAGTTCGACATTTTATTGATACCTACTTCGTTTAGACCTCTATCACCGAACGAATGAAATCATTGATGATTTCCGTCGTTCATCGCAGCCGACTCGCGGGTCGGGGCCATCGTTTGTGGACCGCGCCGCGATCAATCTCGATCAATCACGCAAAGTGCTCTTAGTCGCAGGTTCACGTGCGAATAATACAATACAAAATCATGATTATTAATTTTAAATTGATTTTATTATTGTTTGAGTTTTTACCCATTGAACGTATAAAAACCTTACAAATGAAAGCTGGAAAAATCTATTTATCTGTCCGGATGCTTATTTTTCCATATAGATTTAGGGTTCTTATCAGGGCTTCGAACCGGAATAAAACCGATAAAACCATTATTTTTGTCGGAACTAAAGCCATAACCGAATCGATATAAATATAAGGAACGTAACTGAAACCAAAACCAAAATGATTCTTGATTTTTATTGATGATAAATTTATATTTGTAATCAGTAGAATTCATATGATTGGAATCTTTATTGAATGATTTATAGCTGGATTTCGAACCGGAACCGAATCGAAATTCTATACCGTTATTTTGTTGGAGCGAAAATCGGAACTGAACCGGTTTTCGTGTTGATATTACTCTTTGCTCATCCTGTTGACCCTGTTAAATAAATGCATAAGATAATATTATTATGAATCAAAATTTCAGCTTGTAGTCTTAAGCCATTCATATGTATTTGTTATGTACCCAGATTGGAACCTATCTCATTTTCAAACGTGGGACTCTAAATTTCCAGCAAAAATCGTCAATTGAATTTCTTGCATTTCATGTTCTGTATGTCGTTCGTGTTTGGTTATATTTTCATCGGAACGCTTGCATAATATAAAAAAATATAAATGTTTAGAATTATTTTAAGATCCTACTTATTAATTAGCATTTAGTAATAGCCCTAATACAACAATTAGTCACTCTGGGGAGCTGAACCGAAATGAAAAAAATACCGGTTCGAAGCCCTGTTTTATAGAAAAAAATAACATAAACTTAACATAGATATAAAATATTTTCTATACTCATTTGATGCATTACATAATTGCCTTAATATACATAATATCAATAATATTTGAGGAGAATCATAGTGCATATATTGTATTTATGGAAGAAACAATTCGATTTTCAATCATTCCTTAATATTTAAACATATAAAAATATAAATAAAACGCTATTCAGGTGATTCATCAATAAATATGACCTAATTATAAAGTATTATTAACACGTATCGTACCAAGCATATTTTTTTAAAAATGACCCTTATATACAACCTTATTTTGGTTGGCAGACACCGGTGTCTGTCATGGCGTGTGCTAATACTTTGCCTACAGATTACAAACAATAGCCATACATTTTAACTTATATTTTAATAGATTAAAAGAAGAAGTTTTAAACCTCGAAAGGGACTCACTAATAATTTTCACAGCAAAATTCCGGGTTATATTTGAGTTCCGTCTGTATATTTAAAAAAAATGTCACTGGTGGCTGCCATGGCACGATACGTGTTAAATAACTATTTTCAGTATTTCTTATATTACAATTTACACTTAAAACGTATTTAACATTGTTTCTAGATTTTAAACATGATCGTTTTTATGCGTTCAAACTAAATTTTGAGATTTATAGTGCAACAGTCCATCGGCAGGGATGTTCTTTTTGAATTCATATTTTCAAACTATTTCTAACTTATAAGCACCACAGCAATTTATTTCAGAAGCTTCAACGAATTTCAGAAATTTCGCTTTCATCACTCGATATAGATATTCGATGTCTATTAGGAGCCATCGCTGTCGAGTCCACAGTTGGAAACTTCCTTCTCAGCAAATCGGTGGATATTTTTTTATGCTGATCTGAAAATCGAACAAGAATTTAATAAATATCTACAAAATGACGAAATCATTCACAATAAATTCAAAAATAGAATTTTCAACCGATGAATATGACTGATTTATCTTCTGTAGTCAGCGCAGGATCAATAGTGTCGATGTACTCGATCGATGAATCAATTACAGCGCTTATAGATCTACCACCAGCGTAATGCTTTATTGAATTATTGTTCTTCGAGATATCAACACTTTCTTCGTTATGCAGTACGAGAAAGACGATTGTTTAACAGGGCTGAAATTTTAAAATAACTGGATTAAAACTTTTTATTCGGAGCGTGCTAAAATACAGTCAATCCTTCGACGATATAGAAAATTAGGCACTCATACAAAATTTGTACGTGTTTAGTTTGTTACGTTTTTTATCCGTCGCTTACGTAAACGCTAAAGGAAAAACTCTATTCAAATGTATGCTATAGGAGGGTTGACTGTATAAACAATAATATCCTTTCTGCAAAAACAAGTGTTACCAATTTAAATCTCCATAGACCTTTCTAAGAAATTTATTTTTACGCCTTGATTAAAAACTCGGATCTATATAAAAAATCAGAGATTATGATCTGAGTAAGTCATCATTTTTTTATAGCAACTTGTCGCTACAAATGTTTGATATTTTGAGTTGAACTCAAATTAATTAAATTGGTTATTCGATAATTTATAATCTGGGCATTGAATTGCTTTGAATCATTTCTGTTGTTTCTGGTGCCAAATGATTATATTGGTTCGATGTTGACTTGACGCTCATTGGCTGGAAGTTTGGGAGTTCTCGGTTAGAGTATTTATAACTAGAAAACATTGGTTACATAGCAAATATAATATATACGAAAAGATCATCTAAACAAAATTCATAATAATTACTATCTGAAATTTGGATTAATAACAATATTATCTAAAGTATCGATTCAATAAAAAAATCGTAGGATGAACAAAGAGCAAAGATTACAGTATTTTTAACCAAACTTTCGTTTATGTGAGACATGAAGTAAACCGAAGTAACGTTGTTCCAAAGATAACTGTTTTACCGGTTGTCAGTTCAATTCTCAGTTTACAAAGCCAAGATGTCTAATCAGGAAGGCATGGACATGTACGCCATTTCTTTTGAGCAAGCCATGTAGCATGGAATGCTCACAACACACAGTCCCTCGAACCGTTTTAGATTCAGGCCCGGATGGAAACTCGATGGAAAAAATGTATAATGGGTTGATAACATTATTATCTGAAGTGTTGATTCAAGAGGGCCATCAACAGGACGAACAAAGCGTAAATTTAAGCGTAACGGACGGGCGTCGAATAGAAATACTCTATACGAAATCTGGCTGCAGGAGGGACGACTTCCCGCAGCCAAGGCTAACCGATTACTCTCCCAATTCCCGCCTCCTGCGCGTCACTACCCAACCGGCAATGGTGCACGTGTAAGAAGCGATCCGTCGGTATATAAGTGCAATGTCTCCGTAGGGCCACAAGAGATGGCGCTGTTAAAATAACACATTGCACCTGAAGAGAGACGGAAGATGTCGCCGTTTTCGGTTCAATTCCGAAGCTCATAACTGATCAAAATTAGTGACGCTTAATCCGACAGATTCAAGTGTAATTTTACATAAATACTATACAATTTTAACGATCATACAAAGCTGATTCTTTATCATTTTATTGGTTTTTTTTTTAATATTGTAAGTAAAAAAAATGGCAGTCTACCGCGATGATGTTGTTACCAATATTACATAAATGTCTACTCGTTTACGTGAATGTCTACATTCACGCACTACAATTTTAGACACGTCTACCGAATCCCTAACCGCTTTGTATCGAAAATAGACGACGTTTATTTAATAGAAATCGACGTAAACTACTTGTAGACAAAAAATCAGCTTTGTACATTTTGATTTGATGATTAAAAATATGTATGTACTTTGATCGTTGGAGTTTTTCAGCATGTCGTGAGATTCGTCGACGTGCGCTTTATCGATGTCCATGATCGAATTAGCATTCGATAGAGATGTTGTTGCTCTTTCGGGTTGTAGACAGTTTCTTGCTGTAAAAATAGAGATTCAAAATGTATAGTGTTTAAATGGTTATTAGACAATTTGGCATGAGTTATTTTATGTACTTGCAGTGATTGCATTGCGAAACCATTTTCGACATTTGCAAGTATCCGATACGTCGAAAGGCGTAAAATTCACTTCTACGTCGTCCGTTTGGCGCTTCATTTTGCGTCGATTGAATAAGCAAAAGCAGCAACTGACGACTGGAATCATGGACAGGAATACGAAGAACAAATAGCGTCTTTTTGTGATGATCACTGCTACTGATATTGTTCTGTTTTCTGTGCCGGCGCTGTTCTTTATCACGCATGTGAAGTCTTCGCCTTCTTCGGAGAGTGGACTCAAAATCGTCAGATTGAACCATCTGGTTGATTCGTCTTCGCTTTCGTTGATGATGAATCTTTTGTCCTTTGAGTTTTCGTCCAAAATTGTTGAATTGTAGTACCAATCTATTTTGGGCAATGGATCCCCGGTCGCTCCACAAGTCAGCGTTGCTTGCTTGTTGTTTGAAAGGCGGATTCTATCGTCCCATGGTTCTATTATGGAAGGAGGACATGCAAAATCAGTCGACTTCATTTCGGTCCATGACCGATTGAAACAAGCAGTGGAAGAAGTGAAGATATTAAGGCGGACGACCAAATCTCTAAAGTATCGAAGATTACAATCGCATTTCCAAGGATTTCCATGAAGTTCCAAATGCGAAAGATTCCTTAGATCGCTGATAGTCAATGGATTCATATATCTTAGTTTATTACCACTAAGACTGAGTGTCTTCAAAGAAAACAAATCACCGAAGGCACTCGTTGATATTCTCAAAAGACGATTGTCGTTCAGATAAAGCTTCTGCAGAGAGTTAAGACTGCCAAATATTCTGCTGTTAAGCTCCTCCAACAAATTACTATTCAGATGAAGGGTCTTAAGCTTTGACTTATTTTTAAAAACACCATTGCTCAAAACACTAATACGATTGACAGACAAATTAAGCTCTTCCAGCATGGACAAATCGCTGAATCCATCATCATGCACCATCGTTATATTGCAACTTTTGAGTATCAACATCAAAAGCGAATCATTCAATCCGAGATTTTTGCGAAATGCACGTTTTTCTATATAATTCAAGGAATTGTTCGACAAATTTATGATTTGTACATCATTTTCAAATGGTACAGAAAGATCGATAAGGTTTTTGTTCTCGCACGAAGCCATCTTCTTCGAATTCTGCCATTTTATTTCGCATGAATTGCTTATTGTTTGATCTATGGCATGCCCATTTGCAAAAAGCAATACAATCCAAATAGATAAGGATATCGTAAAATTAGTTTTGCTATACATGCTTTTATTGTATTATCGATTTGCCGACGTTTATTGTGGTGGATCGGCGATAAAGTTGTATATGGGATCTAAAAGAAATAAACAGGATATAATTCATAGTTCACAACGTGAAAACCATATCGAACGTGCATATAGGCTAAAAAAATATAAAAATAATATATTCCAAAATTATGTATGCATTTGCTTTAAAATTTTTATGCGCGCGCATTTATATGAGCCTCGCACACCTTCACAGCCGTTAAATAATTTCACACAATTTGCTTTGAATTAAAATATTACGAAATAAATACAAAATATCACCTATAACTAAATTGGCAAAAAGTAAACTGTACACTTTAAAATTCACCTAGTTTTTTTTAATACTGATAACACTTTGGATTCTAACCGACTATATGAATTGTCCAATTGTAAGCGATTATGCTTTAATCGGCAAATTATCTTATCTGTCGTCGCAGTGTTTCTCAATATTTTCAGCAAAAGTGAAGTATCAAACGCAAAATACATACATACTCTAGAAAAATTGTTTATATCAATCCGTTGATGAGTAATCGCGCATATTTGCGTTCGCCTTGTATCTGCATCTCATCATGTACTCGTACAATAATGACGAAGTCGTGCTGTAAAGGTACCCCTACACGTCTGAATATTCTCAAATATTGCGATCCATAGCGCTTCATTTTTAATGCCGTGCTTCTATTTCCAAAGCAATATTATTATTTATGCAAATCAAACATTACATTTACGACCTCTTTTATTCTTTTGTCACGACCTGTCGACCAAGTTTTACGAAGACAATATCTGGTTGAAAACCATTAGGGTCTTCTTAGATCGTTGGTGGTCTTCTCAAAATCATAATAAACAGTTGAAAACCATCAAAACTCAATGTGGTAAAAAAATCAATTTTCTATTTAAAAAGCTATTGTACTGATTGTGTCTATCGGTTCAAATTTATCGAAAAGACGGGCCTCGAATATAAATACTCTCTTCTCTAAATAACTATGTATTCCACACGAGAAAAAGAGAGATCTGACTGCAGGAGGGACGATTTTCCGCAGCCAAGGCTAACCGATTACTCTCCCAACTCCCGCCTCCTGCACGTCACTACCCAACCGACAACGGTGCACTCGCAAGAAGCGATCGGTCAGTATGCAGGTGCAATGTCTCCGCAGGGCCACAAGAGATGGCGCTGTTAAAATAACACATTGCACCTGAAGAGAGACGGAAGATGTCGCTGTTAATTTGGCGAATTAAATCTGTTCAGATTAACAGCGCTATTACGTGGGGATGTTAAATCGCCCACGTTACAGTTCATTTATTGATATACAAGCTTCACTCACGCTGCGCGGTCCTGAGAGAAAAGTGAATTTATGCAGACGATAATTGATGGACATACGAATATAGCATTTATGCTTAGCTCAACTTAAATTTAACTCACTAATCAAAGGGTTAACTTTCCAGATTGCACTGCGCCCTAACGTACGCTTTAAACGGCTTCATGCGAGTTCGTTCATTATTAGATTGCGGAAGATCCGAAAAAGATGAAAAAGATAGGCAAGAGACAACACGCAGTCAACGTTATCGGCCAAGATCTTCGTTTATTTCAGCTGTCCAGACCGTTGGGGAGCCGTCGAGAAGAACGTATCTTCTTGCGGCCAAGACTATTGGTCGACACTTTATTTTTTTTCTGTGTGTCTGAATTCTGCTGAATTCAGTTTCTTTGAATGTAAGTTGGGTGAGCGTTTACAAATAAAACCCAGATTAAATGAACATAGAAGATATCCTAGTCTTACAAGTGTTAAGCTATATTATGATGGTTTGGCTATACTATAACAATTTTATTGAATAAATTTGAAATAAACTTTGAAGAAATGATTGTACCTGATTATCGTATTTAGCGCAACATCTGTTTGAGAAGCATTGGTTTATACAATGTATACAATAAGACAATCCATTTAGATCATGTGATACAATAAATCATAACAGCTCAAATGTGATGCAACCAATAATGATTTTTTAAAAATTGTTTTAATTGAGAAATAAATAAAAAAGATTTGACTTTAATTAGATCGCAGATTAGCATGATTATATGATGTCACGGTTATAACGAGCACGCGAAATTTCGTTAATTGCTTGCAATTAGAAATAAAAATATCTATAGACGTATCTTTGAATAATTAAATGGAATATTTTGAAGGTTAATATAAAACAGTAAAATTGATATAAGTTTGAAAGAATATCCCAAAAATAACTTTCTTAGTAGCAATCAAACTACCCATGTTTACAAATGTCCGGTTGAATAATTTTGATATATTAATAAGTAAAATATTAGTAAAAGTAACATATTATTTATGACTTTTTAAACATACTAACACATCACTCATTTCAGCGCAGATCTGGGCCGTAAATAATGATTCGGCTCATTTTTACTGCTGTTTGTTTGAATCTACGAAAATAACTATCATAAAACACAGTGTTAACAACGGTTCACTGTTTATGATAAGTCAATTACGCTTCACTCAATCGCGGAATAACATCTGAAAAATTGGTGATATTAAATAAATAACGGCGAAATAACAAATGGGGCGGACTTGCACTGGCCGCGAAGGCTATAACTCGACTGCCGTTTGAAGTGTTGGCAACACTGTTTTATAATGTTGGTGGATGCGCAAAATCGGGATGCTTTGCCATTGGTGTATTTGTGCGAATTTGTTCGCAAATAGGTAAATTAATCCATGAATTAGCTTGAATTGATAACATAATTAATACCATCTGGCGATATAACAAAAAACTAAATTGGTTTAATTTATATAATGAGATTTTTCTAGAGAATTTGTTTTTTTATATTGTGGTTTTCCATTACCTTTCACACACGGTTAAATTAGGATAGCATTATTTAAATAGTAATTTTAGGCAGGAGAGGGGGTATATATTTAGGTAGTATTTTATAATCTGAATCAAAATCTAAACTATTCTACCAACAGTTGAAAGTCAATACAAGAAAAAATTTGATGTTCGAGATCTAAATTGGTGGATCTTATACAGGGTCCTTAAAATTTATTAAAAGGCAATTATGATCAAATAGATATAATAAAAAGTTGTAAATTGTTATTGATGTAATATAGTCATATAGAAATACAGATATCAGCATGAAAGCAAAATGCAAAATTGCGACGGTGAGTTAAAATCTAATTACAATGTCTTTTAGAAAAATCTTAACCAGTAACATCGACTGAATAGGGAATGAAATTAGTAGCAAAAAAAAAAAAAATTATATGCATAAAAATTAATGTTTAGCGTTTGTTTGTCCCGTATACGTTCCTACATCATTAATCCGATTGCGATGAAACTTTGAAGAGTTATTGTGTGCACCTCTGGAAACATTTTTAAATTAGTACAAGTGTTGATTTTGGACGCAATTTGTTTTGCGAGACGTTTAGCGGATGCACCATGTTGGCGCCTGTTTGTCTGGTGAAAGGAAGCGTGGACCACGGGGACGGGGAGAGGAAGGATGCGCGCGCAATACGGCAATTAAGCTCCGTTCACGAAAGAGAGGGAAACAGTCGATCTTCGCGGCGAGAGCATTGCAACGCATACCGGGTACTCGCTAGCATAGTTAAAAATTCAACTATGATCAAACGGTAGTTCTTTTTACTTGCAAATTTGGTTTAAAAATAATACTAATGTCATTAATCTATTCTCCATGTATTTTGTAATAGGTATATATGTAATCTTTAATTGTGATATCCAAAATCAAAGAACAAACCCACGAGCTCACAAAAATAAGAAATGTCATATGTGATGTAAAACAATATATTTTTCATTTACACGACAATTTATAAAAATAAATAAATACACGCAGTGCAAAAGTTAAATACATTTCGTTAGCAAAGGAGTCAGAAATTAGGCCTTTTTATTTTTATTAATTTAAATACATGTACGAAAACCTCAAGGGAAGAGGGTAAATGCCCCCCCAACAATTAACAGAAACCAACTTCGATTACATTTATCGATTTAAAAGAAGATATATCAACCGTAAATGTAATAATTTACACTCCACATTCTATTATTCGAGAGGGAACTATTCAGTTGGCTTGGAGTTTGTCGCCTGAGGATTTGTGAAATTCTGGAACAAAAATAAATTAAATTTGTAAGTAGCTCTGCCTTAAACAGATAAAGATCTCATAATTAAAAACTACTAAATGGCCATAGGGTACTAAGAATTTACAGCAAGTTAATTAACATTAAAAATATCTATCGTGATTTTTGAGACCAATTTAGTATTTCAACAGCATGTTATCTCTGGATTATCCCTTCAATGGGTATGCCCGCACACGCTACGCTCTCGAGAGATCGAGAGGAAGTAAGCATGCACATATTGCGGGCAGTGCTCCATAGCTTTTTATTTATAATAACTTGCATTTCTAATAGAATATAATTTACTGGTTGTAATATATATTTCCATAATATAGTATTTTTCAAATAGTAAAAACAAGGAAAATAGGGGAAAGTCGGTGGGTTTGCTCCTCAGGAGATCATCTTAATGATATAATTTTTAAAACATAATAAAAACTTTATATGTGTCTCTGTAACATGGAAAAAATAATTAAATTATTTCTCCTATACTGTTGGTGTTATTCACTTTTAAAATAAGGTAGTTTCCCTGCTGCAACCCATATAAAAAAATGCATGATGCTTTCACTTGTGAGACATATTTTCAACACTAAATATCGTCTCTGTCATTAATAACATTTTATATGAAAGCTTTAAAAGTGCAACCAATGACAGAGTAGCAGACAAAAGTAATATTGTGATCCTTAACATGTGGTCAATTCAATGCAATAATCGGTATGCTTATAAACCATGCACAAGAAACTACGCTCGTGGAATCTGCCCATTATGTCTTATTGTTTCAAGCGATTTAATTCAAACCTGGAATAACAATCATGATGAATTTCAACAGGTCAAATATCATTATTTTTGATCCTCAGTTGAGATTTCGTTGACAGCAGACGAAGTGGTCGTTGATGATCTCGGTGGTTTTGCTGGAATATTATTTTGCGTTTCTGTAAAAATACGAATGAAAATTTATATCAGTTGTTAATACGCATTGAATACATGATTTATATTAGAATCGCGACCATTAAATACCATTTATCTTATCTTTATTGGAGACTTCTTCGTCTACAGTGGTCAACTCTGGATCCATCGATGGCGAAGTCAAGTCTGCTGTGGTTCAAACAATTCATAATAAAAACACGTTTCGTCGAGAGAAATGCTATGATTGATAATTTGATTTTGGGTACGAACCATCGTGGATTATTTCGAAGCTCACGTTAAGTTTGTTCATCAGGTTTGAATCAAACTTTGGAACGGGGGGAGGCTCGGTGGTGATCGGTGATACTAAATCATCTGGTGTTGGTCCTGGAATATCAATCAAATGCATATAGATATTGTTGTTTTACATACGGGATGAAATAATCGAGTACTGACTGTTTATTCCCGATCTTGTGTCGCTTTGGGGAAAAGTCGGAGGTCTGTTCATATTAGAATTATCCGGCGTCAATAGCAGATTTTTGAAGAATTTGGCTCGTAAATTTTCACGCTCTCCTTTTAAATACAAACAATTTCACGTAGTGATCTTAATTTCAAAGACAAATTTGTGGTTATTATTAATCTATACTTACTAGGACTCTGTTCAGCTTCAATTAATTCCTCTATGGATATTTGATTTACAAGTACAGGGGCGAGCAAATCCATTTCTATCATATCCTCATCGCGTTCTGTGAAAGTATCATTAATTTTTAATATAATATACAATATTATTTTTTTTAAATTTTGCTTTATTAAAATTCATTAAACCTTTTGAATTTAGCTTTGGGTCGGATTCGATGATTATTTGCCCTTCCACAGGGGTAGCAGTTTCTGAAAGAGCAATTCAATAATGTCGATATAAATATGTCAATAGATTTGAATAAATAGTATCAATATTTGAATATACCAGCATTGATGTCATCATTTTCAGATAATTCTGTTTTATCTTTGGGCGCTGAAGTTGATGCATCATTTGTAATGAGATCTCCTTTGTCTTCGTTTGGTATCGGCTGATATAGCGGTTTTTCTGATTGCTAAAATTACAATGATATATATTTTAAAATTATTATATTGTTAGAAAGTAAAGTTACAAGTGCTCATGGCCATTTTGTTCAGTCGCAGTAAATTCTTCCGATGGAGAGGACATCAGTCACTACCAAATCCACGAAGATCTTGCCAACGACCTACGAGGACGCGCTGAGGAAGGCCAAGAAGTGGTTGACAGAAGCTGGTCTGGAGCTCGTTGTCCAAAAAACTAAGGCCCTCTAAAATCCATTTGGTATTTGGGGAAGGCGACCAGCATCGCGGAGAACAAGGCCAGGTTGATGCCCAACATTGGTGGCCCAAAAACAAACAGGAGGCGACTCTACAGCGACGTAGTATACTCGGTATTGTTGTACGGCGTGCCGAAATAGGCCGAGGCCCTACAAATTGAAAGGGCCAGGCTCAACATAGCTAGAGTCCAGAGAAGGAGCGCAATCAGGGTGGCTGCTACATATCGCACAGTGTCAGAAGACATCGTCCTGGCACTTACTGCCATACCGCCAATCGACCTCCTCACTTACGAGAGACAGGCAATACAGAAAGGCGAAGACAAGAATAACGCTAAACGAAGTACCATGGCGGCGTGGCAGTCCCGATGAGACAACTTCGCTAAAGGTGGGTGGACACACGAGCTAATACCAAACCTAAGAATCTGGATAGCTAGAAAGTATGGCCAACTGTGTTACCACTTGACCCAGGTCCTGACCGGGCAAGGCTGTTTTGGTAGCTACCTACACAAAATAGGCAAAAAGACCGACCCGGAGTGCCACCACTGCGGAGCGGAGTACGACGTCTGCACACACGATATTTGTCTGTCCACCATGGAGTACCGAAAGGAACATCCTACGGGAGGAGCTGGGTATCAGCTCGCTCTCCTCTAGCAACATAGTACCTTCAATATTAACGGATGCTAGGCCATGGAATGCTTGGTGCAAATACACAACGTGCGCTATGCAGTAGAAGGAGAATGCTGAACGTACAAGACGACGAACGTTAACAGCATCCTCCTAACAGACACACAGGCGATATTCAGGAGAACAAAGGACATGCAAGAAGACCCGGAAGGGAAGCATCGCTACCACCCTCGCCCAATACTTAGTTAGTAGCCGGGTACGGGGACGGCAGTGTGGTTAAACCATTTCCCCTCCTTATGAAAAATAAAATTCCAAAAGACAATTCAAAAAGAGCTGGCAGCGGAAGTCTATGACACTCCCATATCCTGTAAATTTCATACACATACAAGCATTTTTCGATCCTACATAAACATTGTAACCTTACTTTCTGGATGACTCTCGTATATCGCTGGGATTATAATGAACCTATCATATACGCAATTGGCATATATTATAGAAGATATTAGCAAACTGCCCTTTGTGTTTTTATTATTTACGTTGATCCCTGATTTATAACATAAAACCAAGATTGTTCCAAGAGTTATGTCCAAACGATTCGTGTTCTATAATACTTTAAAAAAACCATTTGAATGCTTGGCGAATCAGATATAGATCATTTTTCTAAGCGCATTTGTTATCTATTATAATATATGATTCATATGGTAAAATGTATTCATAAAACTGTTAAAATTATCATTTGATTTATTTATGAAAAGAGCTAAATCATCACACTTATCAGTTGATGGCGATATAAATTATACAAATGCATATTTATTGTATTTTTAAGACTGTATAACTTGAACGCCGGTTTATGGTATACATGCGTTTTCTATTTGCTAATGTAAATTGTTCGCTGTAAATCTGGTTGTGTAATATGTAATAAAATAGGCTTGCTGATGGTGTAATGGCTGCGTTATGTTGCGCATAAGCACACACACATACACAGTGGACGCGGCGTTGCGCATGCGTGTAGCGTCTTTATGATGCATGTGACGAACACGGATACACTACAAACGATTCTCCCACTCATATCGACCAACTGTCCCTTGTGGTTTCATTTATTGTGACGTTTACCCCAATTTGCTCTTTCGCACCTATATGGAGTTTTTGGAGTCTCTCCTTTTTATTCAACTTTAATAAAAATCTTGCAGAGAATAGCTCTTTTCCTGATCATCTTACATCTTTCGGCATCTCTTCTTTAGTTCAATAATTTAATGAATCCCCACCCAATGGAAAAAAGTCTCTGATATGATCAGGTAGAAATATGCGGATAACATTTTAGAAGATGCAATTCTATCATCAGGTTGACTAATTGCAATTTAAATACAATTAAAGCAAGTACTGAATCAAAGACTTACCTTATCTGCTGTATCGAAGCCTTCTTCCGCGTCTTCTTCTTTGCTCTTTTTGCGTAGCTTGCATAGATAAAAGACCAGGAAAAATAGTGGTATTAATAAGAAGAACAATATGAACAAATAGTTCTTTTTGCTCCTTGATAGTGTGGTGGTCTTTGATACTTTGCCTGCAGGATTTTCAGCAGCGCAAACATAATCGCCACGATCTTCAGCGAAGAAATTTGTTATCGTCAATGTTAGCCATCTATTTGATCCAAAATCTTCTTGCTTGATGGTATATTTTTCTAGCTTTGGATTTTCCTTCAATATGGCAGAGTTATAAAGCCAGTTGATGGTCGGCGGTGGATCCCCAGCTACCTTGCATACCAACGTTGCTTTTTTATTCACCAATAGAAACATTTCAGGCACCCATTCGAGGATGACAGGAGGACAAGCGAAATCATTCGACGTCATTTCGCTCCATGATTTCTTAGTATCTTGACAAATAGTCTGGGAAGTATTGATCTTGAGGTTCACAATCAGATCCCTGAAGCATCGCAAGTGACAATCGCATTTCCATGGATTGTCGTGAAGATCCAGGCGAATAAGGTTCTTATGATCGCTTATAGATCCGGCTCGCATGCTCGATAGCTTGTTGCCATTCAGACTGAGTGTCTTCAGGGGGACCATGGCATTGAAAGCTGTCGATGATATTTCAACCAGTCGATTGTTGTCCAAGAAAAGCACCTCCAAATTTGAAAGATGCGCAAATACGCGATCGTTGATTTCCACCAAGCGGTTCCCGCTGAGGTAAAGTCTCAATAGTTGTTCATTATTGCTGAAGACTTCATCGTCGAGAATAGCAAGGTTGTTGTACGACAAATCTAGATCTGTTAAAGCCGTCAAATTGCTGAATGCCCCACCGTGTATTGTGGTGAGGTTGCAATCATTGAGTATTAAATTCAAAAGAGAGTTGTTAGAATCGAAAATTTGTTGGAAGGCATCCTCTTTTATTTCAAACAGTTCATTGTTTGAAAGGTTCAACGATTGGACATCGTTATCGATCTCATTAGGAATCGAAGTTAGATTATTACCACTGCATGATGCTATTTTTATGTCTTGTAAAACTTTTATATCGCAGGGCTGGTTTGTGTCTTGGCCGAGGGCTGTCAAGAAGAGCACTATAAAGCATGCGGACAAGAGGGTCCAAACTGTAGTCCGTGGAGCCATCGTTACTTATGTTGACTGAAAAATAAAATAAAATTCAAATCAATTTCAGCATTTAATATATCATGAAATTATCTGAACATGATAGTGAAATGTACTTAATATTGCAATGTTTTGAAAGTTGCAATATTTCAATCAAGTTTTTGCGCTACAACTTTAGCCACGTCTATCGAAGCTCTAGCCACCTTGTATCCAAAGGAAACGACGATTATTTAAAAATAATCAACATAAACTACTTGTAGACTAAAAAGCAGCTTTGTACATTTTAATTTAATGCCGCAACATTGAAAACTTGGTAGATTTATATGTATTATACATAGTTACATATGAATAATTAAATGAATGCTTATAAAAGCTCATGGTCACTGTGTGGTAAACAAATAAGAGCACAGTACATTATCGCTTCTTAAAACCATGAGAACCCAATTCAGCTGAATTATATTAAAAAAACATCATATTATAAGATTTTTTACCACTTAAACTTCATTCATCAGATCTCTCTCCAGCAGAGTTTCTCCTCGTGAAGCTGTGGATCGCGACGATACAAGAGAAGATTCGACCGTATGCATGGGTTGAGCATTTTGCAACCAAAGAGAAAGAGCGAAGTGGGAGGCAAGAAAAAGAGAGATAGAGAGCGATAGATGCGTGCGCAGGTAGCGGCACATTACCGTGCTTCACTCGCAAACTCGATCCGCCATTTTGATTACCACTTACAAGCTCATTATGCGATTTATTGATCGGTGGATTGTTGTTGATCGAGGCAAGATTGATCTTAGATGCGACTATGGGGAGGTTTACCCTACATGCAAAAACTATTGCCTAAACTATCTCCATGCAAAAAATACCTACTTGTCACCACATCAAGTCACAACCGTCGAAGATTCTACTTCTGACACCACCGTAACGTTGCCTCTTGCCGACTCTCTCATTACAACCGTACCATTTTAATGCCAAAATATTGTTTTGATTAATAATATTTTCAATGTCGTCTCGTTGCAAACGATCATATTCGTTCATATCGACTTTCAAAGCCGTATCAAAAGTACTATCTATGATTAGTCTTATTTACTTGATAGGTATTAGTGCAACGTTCAATGTTCCTATTCGGTAAACCAATCAAAGCTTGATATTAAATTTATGTAATATTAATGATGGAGTTGATATCTTTTTATTATTATCATTTGATAAATAATTTTACAGCATGATATGTCCACTTGGAGTAGAAATGATTCAACCAAATCGACAAAACATGCTTGAAATATATTTATAAAAAGCCATATTTTAATTTTAACGATTTTCTATAGAAAGAATCATAAACCAACAGTCTTTTGAACCAATTTAAATATAAATGCTAGTAAAGTGCAAATTAGCAAGCTTGATATAGCAAATCTGAAAATTTGTGCTGTAGATAAATTTCATAAGGTCAATGTAATAAACAAGATTATCAATATTAACCATCATATTTAATCTTACTTTAAATCAAATATTGATAAATCAATAGATTATTCTAAAATTACATAGGATAGTATTAAATAGCAATGATCAAATATACATCGATACATAATAATCAGGAGACAAAAATAAAATACATGTTAACGCTAGGAAATCGTTCATAAAATATTATAAATTACATTTAGAATGATTTATCAAATATTTAGTAAAATGAAAGTAATAATATGAAAGGTATTGATATTGTGGGAATGAAAATCATCGTTAACAATAGTATGAATGAATGAATAAAATGATCATGTCTTGCAAAAATTATGCATCGAGTAATATGTGAATAGAGACTATAAAAATGTGTGAATAAAATGTTCAAAATATAAATACCATATTGAAATAATGTATGAGAAAATTGCAAACATGAATATGTTTCTCGGCACTAACTGTAAAAACTGTGAAATGCTCGTTGTCTACATATCGTAAGTGTAAGTTATCTTATCTATTTTCTTTAGATCAAAGTAGTGGGATGTCGGAAAAATATAATTGTTTAGGACATTAATTTTAAAATCGAACTATAGAAAAGTGTGTATTCAAGTCGCAAGCAGTCAATAGCAAATTTTTAATATAATCAATATGTTAACATGTTGACCCATTTGCATTATTATCATTGTTTGGAAAAGTTTAACATCATAAGAAAAGGTTTTCTCACATGGAAAAAAAATGCAATAGTTTATTATATTCTACTAGCTATGGTTTTTATACCAGCAAAATTTAAACGAGTTGATGACCGAGTGAACCCCCATTTTCGTATAACACCATCAATATGACTGATAAAATTATTTTCTGCTGAGACACAGACTAAAACTCACAAAATTTCCGATTTCTCGATAAATTATTTATTTCCATCGCTGCAGATGAATACTTATATATTATAATACTTTGATGTGATTCGTAATTATATTACGGAAGAATACAAAAATTCTGAACCCCGTATCTATTATATTTCATATCGATATTCTCATTATTAGAGTCGAGGTGTAGTAAATACATCATCGGTAGGGAAAGCTCAAGATAACAATTTGAAAAAAATATATGTACTCTATATATGTATACATAGATTACTGCCCCTAGGCGTCGCCTAAGCTCGCCAATTAGTAGATACGCCACTGTTTCTAAGCGTCTAGATTTTGACGGGAATATCTAGATTTAGTAGCCTTCATCGTGCTGGTGAGGCATACGATTTCTGTTAGATAAAAGTTTCAATCCCGATTTTTTCGGGATTACGTTTACTAATCCTGGGATTAATGAGCACTTTAAGTTGTTCGGAATCCGGGATCCCGGGATTGGATTTCTTACTTGTGGGGAATCTGCTGGTTTGTTCAATGTACGACATGATGCAGACTGTGCATTCGATCTCGTAAAGATTATGCTTATGCCGTGCTAATGAAGTGCTTTTGAAAACAAAATATTTTTCCTTGTGGTTCGTACCGTCTGGTAATAAATGATTTGGGCGTGAGCAGCCCATATACAGCTATCCATGTGAGAAGCATGCACGCATACCCTGTGTGCTCTGTTGATGCTCGCACAACTTTGCACAACATATTGAAAAGCACTGTTATCGATGCAGTAAGTTTTTTTGTAGACGCCACTAAAAATTAGCTGGTTAAAGAATTATATCGTTGAATCCAGGAGTTTATTTCGTTATTCATCAATTTCTTCTCAATAAAGTTATCTCTAAGGTATTTGAACTCTTGCAATATTGGGCATTGCAAAGCTTGCCGGATTTATTTAAAAAATCAATAATTATTAATTGCTTTATTTTTAACATAAACACGCAATTATAAACGATGTAATGAAGGCCAAACATAAAATTTAAAAAAGACAAATTCGTTTTCGATGTATTGCTGTTATCGCCAAACGAATTGATCCAGATATGAATTAAAATGATGACGTTTGTGTGTTACCGTCTCACGGTATAGTCCGCCGAAGACCGAAAACTTGGCAAATACATAACAAATCAACGGCTGTAATGCTTTATTATATTTACCTTAACAACCACCAGATCAATATGCGTCAACATAGTGCATACGCTAAACGTCTCGCATGACAAATTGTATACACAAACAATATTTATACTATGCCTATGTTATTCCCACAAGTATAAACAATAAGTTGATAAAGTTTTATCGCAATCGGATGAACGGTATGGTAGCGCATTAAATACGAACAAACAAAGATTAAATTTTATATATTAGATTAGCGGCTTACAAATTTTTTGGGCTAATTTAATTAAGCTGACCACTAACTGGACTTTTTGTGTTAAATATTGTATATTGAAACTGGTTTTTCAGGAAATAACTATTAAAACCAAAAATCTCTGAGCTGGTTGTTCTACCCGGCAAATTTAGCGAACAAAGTAGTTGTTCATACTCAACTCTGACAAAACAGAGTGAGAATACTTTGTTTGTAATATCAGTAGATTCGTCAAGTTGCATTGAATAAAACGATGAGTTTTTCATCATTTTTATTATCTGATTTTCAATATTGCCAGATTTTTGTGCGGTGGTCCGCGTAACACATTTTGCTAATTGCTGTTATATACTGTGATTATTAGTCTTATAATTGTACTAATTGTAAATGCATAATAAATTTGGATAGGTTTCAAAAGAAATACACAAACGTTTCAATAAAGATTTTATTTCTTCGTATATATAATAATGGTTTATAGAACACATTTATCAATTATTTTCACATTCTCTCGTCTCCATATTCAACAATCTTAAGAGAAACAATTACATTCTTATATCCATTATTATTGTGTCATTTCAGTAATTCAAATCTTACGTCGCTATTAGAATAGAATATAAAAATATTTACAATTATACACTACATCAATAAGACTTACGTCTAAATTCTGTCTTAGAACTATTTTGTGAAAATAGGATCCATTTCAATTTACATCTTCGAGTAAAAATAACGATGAAATGATATTAAACGTATTATGATTTTGTGTATTGGACCAATTATTACAGTATTTATAAACAACGGAGATTGTAATTGAGTCAAAGACGTTTGCGTCATTGCTCCTCGATCGAACGATCCTCGGTTATATTTTCACATATTTTGCTTGCGTTTAAATATCTGATACACAAGCATAACTTATAACATTAACAATCATTTGAACAAAACAACACGTTATTCAAATTAAATATTTACAAACTATCTATGTCTTAAAATGGCATTAAATATTTGTAGGTTAACAAAATTATTTGGGTAATGCAAATATATAACACGTAAGAGATTCCACGTCAAAATATTAATACCGGTTAATTAAAATTAAAGACAATTCTTCCCATGCTATTCACCCTCGGCAAGGAGACTGCTAGTCGGCAAGCAGCTAATAACATTATTTTAATGTTCGAGCAATTATAATCTTTAATTTAATTTTTAAGAACTATGAGGTCGTTTCAAATTAAATCGGACATTATTTTGATTGAAGCAAGATTCACATAAAATATGATTTCATAAAAATAAATCAAATATAGTGAAATCTTAACTAATTTGTATTCAAATAAGCATGTAAATACGGTAAATAATATGTTATTCATTAGTTTTAGATTGTTAAATGATGATAAAATACAGAGGTTGGCTGTGTCTCATTTTAGACGTAGATAATGCCATAAAATTGTGATTTATTTTCATTTTAACTCTTCAGCGATGAACAACTCATATGCGAGACTCTTAGTTTCAAACGTTTGGCGACTGAAGACTCACAGGTGAGTCTTTTGTTAATCTTAAGAGATCAAAAAGATTCATATATGAGTATCCCGTCGCTGAAACTCTGTAAAATATACAAATTTAAAGTCTTTTTACAGACGTTCGACAAAATATTAAAAGCACATATAAAGTAAAGTTCAATAAATACAACTTAATTAGGAAATCAGTTGATAATAAATAATTAAACTATTAATTAACGAGCGAATTTAATCATATCTTCCCGATAATAAATATACATATGTATGTATTTAACAATTTGTCAACTATAGGCCTGGAGACTAAAACTTTAACACCTTTCAGTCGGTAATATACATCACCGTAAATAGATAATAAAAATATACTAATTAATAGTCGAAATTCCATATTAAAATTAAAATATGTTTAATAAGCATACAGTGAAAATAATAGACGAGAATATAGTCACGTAAATGTAAAATAGGGATGGTCACACTGTGACGTGGCGGATAGTAAATGTTTTGAAGACCATAAACCAGACGGTCAAATGACGATGATGATGTTTGGCTTACTTATAGAAATGAAGATTGACTTATTTAACATTGTATGCATTAATAAGTGTATGTACAAAAATTCCGTGGATTAAATATATCTTGTATTTTACATATATAGACAAGTGTGCACGATTAGTATACAATTTTATTATACAATTTTTATATAGCACAGAGAAAACGTCAGACGCTGAAGCAAAATTTTTGATCGTCGATAAATTGAAACTGTGGACATGAAATTTAAACGATTCAAAGATATTTTATTAGACGTTAGTCGCACGTAAACGATCAATTTTCAGATTTCGTTGTTGTAAAATTTGCTTCAGTATTGACCGGCATTCGTAGTCATTTAACATAGTTTTTAAAAATACTTCAATGCAGTATAAAAATTAATGATATTCGTATTATGAATTAAAAATAGTTAAGCTTTCCTCTACGTAATTATAGTAATTAACTAGCTACAAGCACAAATTATCATATAAACTTAACCAGTCTCATATTTTTTATACATTATTTTACATATGTACATATGTACGGTAAAATTTCTACACTTCAAATCTTTAACAACATACCATTACAGTTTCCGTTCATTATTTAACATCAATGTATCACTTTCGAATCAATAAGCTTATTGCTTCCCGCTACGTTTGCGCGTTGCGGAAAAAAAGTCGATTAAACGTCTCAATACAAAGTAAAAAATGCATACATTAATACACACAATATAAATAATAAAAAGAAATATAATTATGGTTTGGCACAGTATAATTGATGATTAGTTAATAAGCTTATTATTTACATAAACGTAATGATGGTGTGTACTTATTACGGATAAATTTTAATGAAAATATGTGGAAAATTATGCAGTCAACACATGTAAAAATTTTAAATAATAAATACAAGAATAAATCTGCTCTAACTATTTTCAGAGCGCGTCAAAGCAAACAGGTTTAAACGTAGTTCATACGCACATAGATTTTCCCAGTCAATGGGTTTAAATCAAACCATTTTATTGTTACAAATACAAGTTTAAATCATTAAAATAAATCTGCAACTTGATAGAGAGAGTAGTAATGTGAAAATAATTATGTGTTCCCATAGTATAACGCGTTTAAACATCAATTCAGAGATTCATGCGTGGGTTTTCAGAAAAATTGTGCTTCCGTTAAAAATTAATATCTAGCACAAAAATGTTTGAGATCCCATTTGCATCAATATTATAAAAAAGATCAGCATCGGTTAAAGTTTTCGGTATTCAAACCATGAATCAATTCTACGACGCTTTGAATATTCTATTTCATATAACAATATCTCCGTTACTAATACAATTTCCGCTATGCAAATGGGATTAGAATGTCTTTAAGTACATTCAATCGTTCGTGCAATCGTAAAAATGATAATTTTTCACGTATCATATAATGAAAAAGGACATTATATTAATCGGCGAGTCATTGTCGTAGAAAATTCATTGAACTTCATATTGTCAGAGTTTCAGAGAAAGAACGTGAGAGATCGAATATTTACATCAGCATCACAAATGGAAAAATATAATTTTAACTGTTATATGACACTAAGCACTATGTATATATTATTGAAGTCCTGTCTTGATAGTTTTATCATTTTTATACGTTTCATATCAAAAAATCATTCGAGTCATTTCACACTACCTTAAACATGAAAGCACCACTTTTGATACCTTAATATTATGAATGTATTAATATTGTCCGTAAAACTAGTTTAAGCAAATCTCAGACTTCTGTTCCGTCTTCGCCCTCGTCCTCGAAGAGGGGTCCGTTCGAGTCGGTCGAGTTCTTCTTCTTGGGCTTTGGCGGAGGACGAGGTGGAATTTTACCACTTCTGGACAAAGTGTTGTTGTTAGCGGATGGAGTATCGTATATTTGACCATTGCTCAGGGGCAATTGATGATCTTCGTGCGCAGATCGTGGAGAGTCATATATTTGATCGAACATCAACGGTTCTCTGGGTCTTCCTATTTTCCTGTCAGCGTCAGACAACGTCGGTGATAGATGGAAATTTAATGAATTGCTTCCTATTCTGGGCAGTGTTGCACTGTATGGAGTGCCAGGAGCTGGAGACGGTGCCTGATCTTGTTCTTCTATCGGGGCGCACATGGCAGGAAGAGCAGGTTGATAGCTTCCCGGGGTCGATGGTAATGGACGACCCCTCATGATCGGTGATAATTGCTGTTCTAGTCCAGTTTTGTTCAGGGATAGGACTGAACTACCGTCGGCTGTGGTTCTCAGACCCAGATTGTCATATACGGGTTCGACGTAGTCAGCTGGTGGTACGACGGTTGTGTAGCTGGTGGCGCTGGCCCAGCTTGGGACTCGAGGTCTTCTCGGAATGGTCACATAGCCGATTCTTGGCGTCGGAGTTGGAGCACATGGGGAGGTGAAAGGCGACTGGGAACGAGAGTGCGATATCGTTTTGAACAGATTTGGGTTGGTGCCGTATATCGGCGAATGCAGAGGACTCTGCTGAATCTGAGGAGGCAATCGTGTGCTGTCTGGTGCCGTCGATGCTGAACTGGCTGCTGGAGATGCTTGCCCACCCCTCGGTGGGAACGTTAGCAGATCTGGAGGATACGTCCTTTGTTCACCGTGGCTGGATGTGCTGACGCTGAGAGCATCCCGAGAGCTTTTCGGATGCGGATCTGCGAAATCCAGCGATCTGCTTTCGTCTTCATTTGGCGCTGAAAATAAAATTGGAATTCATTAGTGGTGTTTCAAAAAAGGTATTGTGTTATAATATTTCTAGTTATGGTCGATCGTAAATTGAAGTTGCGTAAAAAATCAAAAGGCAGTCATAATTTTGCATCAATATTTGTCCATGCTTTGTTCGAAGTGGGTGCCGCGTTTGCACACGGTCGATCAGAAACAACAACGCGTCCACAATTCAGAGCGCTGTCTGGAGTTTTTTAAGCGCAATATTTTTTTTTTGTTTGTTGCGGTATGTGACAATAGATGAAACAAGGATACACTCCAGAGTCAAATCGGCAATCAGTTGAGTGGACAGCAATTGGCGAAAGTCGCCCAAACGACCAAAATCGTAAATGTCAGAGATAAGGTTTTGGCCTCCATATTTTGGTATTTTATTCATCGATTAGCTTGAGAAAGAATCATATTATATGGCGTTATTGGTGTTTACAATGGCAAAATTGCATGAATTGCACTTTGAATTGAATGCTCCAGGGAAAGAAATTTGGCTCCAATGAAGAAGTGAATGCCGAAACTGAAGCCTATTTTGAGGCCAAAATAAATCGCCCTGCAAAAAAGGCGTAGTGTGGGCGATATATCATTAAAAGCGACATCTTCTGTCTCTCTTTAGGTGCAAAGTACTATTTTAACAGCGCCATCTTCTGTGGCGTTGCGAGGACATTGATTTTTGCGCGTGCACCGTTGCCGGTTCGTCGGTTGACCTTGGCTGCGGGAGGACGTCCTTTCCGCAGCCAGATCTCTCTCTTTCTCTCTCGTATGAATAAAGAGTTATATAGAGAAGTCTTTTTGTCCGACGCCCGTCCATCCCCATTCATCCGTCTGACTATACACGACCCGAAAGAAGAACGGACCCGTGCGTTACCGCGGCCATTCCGACGAGTGGAAGCGGGGAGCCGCCCGGGGATTCTGCCCCGAGAGCGCCCCCGCTATAATAAAGTCATCAAAATGTTAGAGCAACGTTGAAATGAATGTATCATTCTTGAAAGAGACTATATTGATGAACAAAGTCGAATTTTGCCTAAAAGTTGTTGTTTTATTAATCATTCTACGAACTTATTGAGTGATGTGTTCTATTTCTCATATCCTCTTCTATTTAAATTCTCTGTTCAAATGATTCTATCCTAATTTAAACTCATATTAAGAAGAAATTGGTTGTTATTATTTTGATATATATGTATAATGAAACATGAAACATACCAAAAACTGATTCGTTGTCCAATAGTGTTTTGTTCAGCTCCGACATTTCGGTTCCTCCGCTTACCACCGATGTCGGCACATCGTATCTTCGAGGTGGTTTCGTAACAGGATTGACGGTGGTTATCAGGCTTTTCTCCATTTCAGGTATGACGGATCCTTCTCCGATCAGCGCTTCGCCATTTGTTGAGTGCATGTCCGATTTGTCGCGTCTCTTGATGTTCTTTCGTTTGCAAACGCAGCAGCAAATCGAGATCAAAACCACCAAGAAGATAAGGATGGCACACAAGGACGTGACTATGATGACGATGAGGCTGTCCTTGGAGCCGATGCTGGCACTACCGCCTCCGGCCGCCCTGTTCACAGTCAAAGAAATTATTCTTTCTTCGACGCCACCAGGATTTTTCGCCACGCACATGAATTCGCCGCGATCTTGATATTTAACATTCGTTATGGTCAAGTTTATCCATCTCGTCAGTCCGAGTCCGCTATGTTTGATTATGTAGCGATGATCGCCGTGTTTTCTCGAGTCTCCCTCTATTATGCGAGAATTTTGCACCCAATTAACGTCAGGCAATGGGTTTCCTTTGACTTTGCAAGTCAATGTGATGTTATCGCCGATTGCTTGCACCACGGTTCCCTGCATAGGTTCCAGTATCATGGGCTTGCAGGCGAAATCTGTCGAATTTAATTCATTCCAAAGACGATTATACAGCTTGGAGGGTTCCGCACAGGAGGTCGGCGGAGTGTAGAGTTTGCGATCGATGTACCAGTCCCTGAAGACTTGCAGCTCGCAATCACATTTCCAAGGATTTTCATGAAGGACGAGACTGGATAGACCCCCGAGACGATTGACGGCTTCGACCTTTAAATTGGTCAAATTGTTCGAATTGAGTATCAATATCTTAAGATGTGGCAAGTTCTCGAATGCTTTTGTACCAATCTTGAAGATTCGATTATTTTTCATTTCGATCTTTTGTAAAAATTGAAGATTTCTAAACAAGCCGTCTTCCAGCTTTTCTAACAGGTTATCGTTCAAGAACAAATTTCTCAGTTTCTCATTGTCGACGAACGTGTCGGGATGCAAGCTTTTAATTTGGTTCTTGGAAATATCTAATTCTATGACGATGCGCAAGTTGCTGAAGCCAGATTTGTGAACTGTTTGCAATTCACAGTTCTTGAGAATGAGCTTCTTTAAATTGCTCAGACCCACAGACTGGAAGGCATCTTTGACTATTTCGTAAAAAGGATTTTTAGACAAATCCAAATACTGAATGTCGCTACTTAGTTTATCGGGGATGGTGGTTAGATCTTTGTCGACGCATAATGCCGCTTTGTTCCCTGAATTCCATTTGCAATCGCAAATAGCCGGACAATCCGAGGCAAAGTCCCCGGTGACATCTTTTCCGAGAAGGATTAATATCAGGCAAACAGAAAGCGCCCTGAGTTTCGTCGGACAACTCATCTTGCTTTCCGTTTGCGAAGATCCTTCAATCTCATCCAATTATCGACTTGTCTTCCGAATGAAATCTGAAACAAGATAAAAAAATCCATTAAAATCACGCAAAAACATATTACAAATATTTATTATGCAATTAACTAAATGCTAGATAGAAAAGTGATATAAAAATATTTTTAGCCTTGGCTGCGGGAAGATGTCCTTCCCACAGGCTCATAGCTGTAAACTCTCTCTCTCCGTAAATGAAAGCGGGGAGCGTCTCCGTTTCGCATTACACTGAAGTAGACGCACAGCCTTGGCCGCGGGAAGATGTATTCTTCCCGCGGCTTGCCTATCCTTCATGTCATTCATCTTATTAATCATTGTTATTTACAAATTGACGTTTAAATGGAAGTTTCACATGATTATTTCAATTCAAATGGACACAATGAGATAAACGCGCCCAAGTATAAATCAAACGTCTAATTAATTCTATTTGTTCGGTGCAGTCGAATCTAAAAGTGAATAAAAAAACCGATGGAATGTCAGGTAGCCCTGAAACGCTCGGGGAATACTGGGACGCAATTATTTTCCGAAGCGTCCTCATTAAATCACCACATTGGGGATTGAAGCTGAAACAGACGGGTGAAAAGTACTCGTAAATGTCACTTGACTGCAGAAGCGTCCCGGAATATATTCGGGATGAAAAAACGAAAACTTAAAAAAATAGCGTTCCCTAAAATGGAGATTTATTATTGAATGTGGACGATGGGATATCAAAGCGTGGAAAAATCATCAAAAGAATATTTGTGTAAACGCCAAACGCCATTGAATTTTCAATTTAAAAATATTATATAACGAATAGAGCATTTTGTAATTTTGACACCGAAGAGAACGTATCAAAGCCAATGGAAACTCGGATATAACGAGCAATAAAAGATTGGCGTAAATTGCTCATAAGCGATATTTAGCCCATTTTATGCGAGGCATTTTTAGCTGACATTGAATTGTGGATGTGATTTGATCGACAATAGCATTTTCTTTAAATGCTCTTATTTGTTCGAGGGCAGGGCTACCACGTATGATCCTTGAATTACGAAATGTGCTTATCAACAACGATACGAAATCAAATATAAATACTCATCAGCACTTCAGTCAATGATTTTTAACTGAAACTGTACTTCTGTATTCATATTTAATATTGACCAATCGAAACTTTTTAATATTCGTAGAATTGGTCAAAAATTAAGCCATTAAATTACGAAAAATCTCCCAAACTATCGATGATAGTTTATTAATAATTCATAGATAACATACATAAAACAATCTACAAAACAAATGGAGGAAATACCCGATATCAACGATAACGGAAATGCTCAAGAAACACTCAATAAGATTACAATGGTAGACCGAGTACTCCATTTAGAACAGAAATTTTAAGCTTAATTACTTCCATTGTCGAGATTTATATTAAATGATAAGATTGTAGTAATCAAAATAAAATCGTATTTAATCTGAAAATTAATAAAATAAGTTTTGTTCAGTAATCTGGACAAAACAATGAGATGCTTTATTAGACATTCTATTGTAATGCATGATTGAAAATTTTGCATTCATTGTTTCAGTATTTTTGCTAAATATAGAATAATATCTAAAAAGTAATGCGAATTCAATGTATTTTAGGTATGTATTTAAGTGTTGGTATAGTGTTTAGTAAGTCTAGAGCAAATCGCAAATAGGCCCCGCGTCAGGCGAAATATAATTTTATGCGTAACCCGACGGGAATGTGTTAAGATTAGGGTTCAAATCCAGATAGCGACAAAAAAATCACAATATCGACAAATGTGTAAGATGGAAAGCAGAGCCGTAACTAGGGTATGAAACGCCCGTGGCAAGTATCTAACTTAACGTCCTCTCCTCCAGAAATCCAATTTATTTTTTTAAGTTAACTAATACTATTATAAATGCAATATAATAAATATTGTTATAATGTATGTTTTAAAATAATATACAAAGATAGTCCCAAAAATACCCGACTTAACGTATAGATGGCGGTTACTGTTGTAAAAAAATACTATGATATAAAGTGTCTAGAAGCTACGTTGTTTCTGTGATCGTACAGCACATAGAAAATGCCGCAATAAGCCTTAAAAGAGGACGGAGTGGTCATAAGGTGTGTGTGCTCAATTCGTCCACTTTTCGGACCGCTGATATGACGAATGAGAGACTCGTGATCGGAATTTGGATTAAAATATTGTCTTTTGGATTCTGGGGTGTAGAACACACCCACGTCTTATCCCCGGTCAAGATAGAGTCCAGAAAAGTTTCTCTCTCCTGTGAAAAACGGTCCAAAAATTCACATGCAATTTTGACGGTGCTCCGATATGAGCATTCTGGGCATCTATATCGCACACAACTTCTTGTAACCGAGTTTTTCCGATACAATATCACCAAAGAGATTTTGAGAAATGTCAGGAAACTCTTCATGAGGGTCATCAAGCATCACACGGCGATCATTCCACACTTGTTCTTCAATTTTTTGCATAAGTTCATCAGAAGTGACTAACGGTTTTCCACTTCTTGCCTCGTCTCGATCTTCTCTGAACAGCCTAACCCACTTCGTGACATGTTGTCGACTCATCACATCACTATCATAAACTTCCACGAGCTTCCTATGGATATTTGGGGCGGTATTGTTCTGCAAAGTCAATAAATGGACGGCCATATCTCGCACGGACGGGAGTTGGCGGGAGTTGGCGGGAGTGCGCGACGACTCCACCGGAAGAATTTACTGTGATTGAAAAAAATGGCCGATAAATACGCAAGACCAAACAAATGGACCGTTAAGATCCCCCCTACATGCCAGGTGCACCAGCTTTGAAACAAAAATGCAAAACGGACATTGCCAGGATTTAAATGCCAACAGGACAGATTATGACACCAGTGAAATTTTCAAAAAGTACTTTTTGTTAATCATCTACTTATTTTGATGTCAATATATTATTTATAAGAAATCGATTAAGATTTCGATGCAATGACATAGCAAGACATAACAGTTAATCAGGAGACATTTGCTATGTCATTCTTATTCTGACAAAAATAGTGATGTGGATCGATATTATTGAAAATGGATTTCGCCAAGAAAAAATTCATAGACATCGCTCATCAAATCTCGATGATATATTTAAGATTATCATGATGATAAATTGTTTCTTCGATTTGGAAGAATTAATATGCAAGACGCAATGTAATGCTTTTCTGTGTCTCAAATAGAAATTCTTGTTATGGCTATTTATGTATATCGTATTATCATAATGCTGAATAATCCGAATCCAATATTAAGCCGAATATCTGAATGGATTTCGATCTCAAAACAATTGAGATAATGGATGTATCGATAAGGATGATGGGATGTATAAAAGAAGCAGCTTGGTATCAAAGAGCTGTTGTTCGTCAAGATGAAGCTGATCTTAGCGCTGTTCTTGGTGGCATTTGCCGTGGCCAATGGCCACGAAGAATCCCTGGATGGGTAAGCATGATCTATAGAATACTTATTTTCTTTATGGATGAGATTTTTAACGGAATGCCTTCAACAGGGCCAAGGTCTATGAAGTGACCCCGATCACCAAGAAGGATCGCCTCATCATCGATGGCTTGGATCTTCATATTCCAGGACTTGACTTTTGGCAAAAGTCACATATTTCCGGTCGCCCTGCCAGAATTATGGTCCCACAGTCGTCCCAAACTGTCTTCGAGACCGTCTTGAGTTTCACCAATATCAGATACGAAGTTACCATCGTCGATGTTCAAGGGTATTTATTAAAATTGATGTGTATATAGATATTGAAATGGTATATGAATTAAAATGAATGCATTTTGGTTGTAAGTGTTCTTGATCGCGAAATTGGTGAAAATGAAAGGGCAAGGCGAATGGTCGGACACGGAAGAATCAGCTTCGATGCTTTCCATCGTCATGGCGAGGTATGAATTGTTTTTATAAAAATATTTACGCGATTATTGAATACTTCGCGTAAAATTGTTCTTGGTTTCGTTTTACTGATATAAAATTACTAGAGTCTTAGAACGATTGATTGATTTGGGTCAACAAAAATGGCTAGGATTAAATCGATATCATCAACAAATCATGAAAATATTTTAATCTATGAGTATGTATTTAATTGATAAGCTTGTTTTTTAACTAATGAATCCAAAAATCATCGAACTTTGTTTAAAAAAATGGCGAAAAATCAAACACAGGGTCCATCAATCAAATTTTTGACACTACAATAGAAGAGCTTAGAAGATAATTGTACGAAAATATAAGAGATTAATGATGTGTTTTTATTTTTAGATCAACGCCTATTTGGATGACATAGCATTGAGATATCCAAATTTGGTGACAGTCGAAACTGCTGGATTTACCCCACAAGGACGTGCCATCAAAGTCATCAGGATTTCCACCACCGGATTCAACGACGCCAGCAAACCAGTCATCGTCGCTGATGCTGCTCTTCACGCCAGAGAATGGGCTACCCCTCCAGTTGCCCTTTACATGATCACCAAGCTCGTCGAAGACATTACTGAAAGCGACGTCTCCCAAAACATCGATTGGGTTATCTTCCCAGTTTTGAATCCAGACGGATATGAACACAGCCACACCAACGTAAGTAAATATTTTGTACCAAAAGACCGCCGGGAGCGAAAGATAATACATATTCTAAATTTTTATTCAGTTCCGCTTGTGGAGGAAGACCCGCTCTACTGCATCCAGCACAACTTGTCCAGGCGTTGATGGCAACAGAAACTTCGATTTCCATTGGATGGGCGCCGGATCCAGCAGCAACCCTTGCTCTGATATTTTCGCCGGACCAATTCCCTTCTCTGAGATTGAAACCCGTGTTTTGAGAGACGTGCTCTTAGGCCCATTGAGACCAAGGATTAAGTCTTACATGGCCATCCATAGCCATGGAAGTTACTTGCTTTATCCATTCGGCTTCGATGGATCTGACCCACCAAATGTAAACGAGCTCCACACCGTCGGCGTTGCAGCCGCTAGAGCCATCGATGCTTTGAAAGCACCAGGAACTCCAGACTATTTGGTCGGAAATTCAGGAACAGCTTTGAACTACCTCGCCGCTGGTGCCAGTGACGATTGGGCATTGGGAGTAGCTGGTATTGGTTTGTCCTACACCTTCGAATTGCCAAGCGGTGGACCTTCAGGATTTGAACTTCCTCCATCGAGAATCAGACAAGTCGTTACTGAGACCTGGGCTGGAATTCTCGTAATTGCCAGATACGTCATCAATGGAAACGTTTACGTATAAATGTCTACAACTAATAAAATATTAACAATTCAATTCAAAGTTTTTCATTCGTATTCATTTTCAAATCCAGATATTAAAAAAAAATGATGACATAATGATACTGACTAAGAAGCTGTTAAACCACTGATAACAGCGCGATTATCTATGATTAAACGACATTAGGAAGCATTTGGCTTAAATCAAAAATAAATATATATTTGAGTGCAGAAGTGAGATTGTAAAATCAGGTGATAAAATTAGATTTTCATTTCAGATATAGCTAAACCACAATTGAAGATAATCATTTGAAGCAGCGACTGGCCATTAAAAAGCAATACTCCGCTCGGGTCGTCGTTTAGATTTTTTACCAAGCTAGACTAGCTGCATCGATCTTTATCGTTTATGCATCCGTGGGAACGTTACATACATAAATGTAATTAAAAAAAAACTATTTTTGGTCGGTATTTGATAACATAAGGATTGCGAGCTCATTTAAAATATAAATATTAAATTTAAGGCCTCATTATGTAATTCTGGTTGCGTAAATCATCACATTTCCAAAGTGTGAGGGGCTTTTCGAAGCGGAATATTAAAAATCATGAATAAAACATGAACGTGTGGGCGCCGACATTATGGCGGCTTAAAAATGGACCGATGAAGTTGACAAATGAAATTTCGTTGAAAAATGCAAAAGGAAAGGCTCGTGAGATGATATTTTGTCGGAAGGATATTAAGGAAAGAGAGAATTTGCAACAACTTGTATTTTGTTGGAAGAACGACGAAATATGATAATGCGACATGTTTATTCAATGGATTTTGTTTGTTGAAAGATTTGCCCAAAGTGTTGAAAATTTGCACTAAAATGCAAAGCCAGTTTCTAAAATAAACCAATAGTATCTTGGAGTTTCATTTTTCGTCTCGTTCAGACCAATTGGCTTCACTGCGCCTATACAGTTTGTTTGATCCCGCATGTTTGTCGGCCATTTTGTGCAGTCAAAGTAAATTCTTCCGATGGAGACGTCGTCGCGCGCTCCTGTCCTATGCGAGATCCGCATGGTTTGTGAAGAACAAGTCCGAAATTAAGCCATGTGACGTTAGACGACCTTTATGAAGAATTTCCTGACATTTTTAGAAGTCTCCTTGGTGATATTGTTTTGAAAAAAATTGGTTACACGAAGTTGTGTGCGAGATAGATGTCCAGAATGTTCACACAAGAGTACAGTCAAAGTCACGTGACCGCCGCGCGTGAATATTTGGATCGTTTTGTACAGAAAGGAGAAGTTTTTCTGGACTCTAACGTGACGAGGGATAAGACGTGGATGTGTCACTCCACCCCAGAATCCAAATGACAATATTTTAATCCAAATTAAATACAACAATTTCAATTTTATTTAAATACATGCATTTTTTCATCCTACATAAATGTTGCAACTTTACCTTCTGGATGACTCTCGTAGTAAGCCCTGCCTAACTTTATTAACAATCATAAAATCGCGCTGAACATAAATTGACATGATCGATCAAAAATATGAATACTTAACATCTTACACATTTGTTGATATTGTGATTTTTTTGTTGCAATCTGGATTTGAACCCTAATCTTAACACATTCCCGTCAGGTTACACATAAAATTATATTTCGCCTGACGCGGGGCCTATTTGCGATTTGGTTTAGATTTTTTTTTATATAGTCGTAAATAAGCGTAACCCGACGGGAATGTGTTAATAATGTCAACTAAAATGTGTAAAAGTTAACATTGTACCAACACTTCACCTAAAAAACACCTTTCAAAACGATTTTATTTTGATTACTATAATCTTATCATTCATAAATCTCAACAATGGTAAATGAAGTACACAAAGGTCATAACTATATTTTAATGATAAATAAAGTATATATTTTGTTGGTTTAATACGATTTTCAGCCCATTGATTGCTGACCTAATTTTTGTAGTGCACATGTTCCGAGAAAAAAATCAGTAAAGGAAATCGCACACCTCACCAGCACGATGAAGACTATTAAATCGAGACATTCCCACCGAAATCTGGACGCTTGATGGCAAACAGTGGCGTAACTACTAATTGGCGAGTTTATGCGACGCCTAGGGGCAGTAACTGTCTAATCTTTGTATACATAGATATAGAGTACATATATGTTTTTCAAATTGTTATATTAACCTTTCCCTACCGGTGATGTATTTACTACACCTCGACTCTAATAATGGGAATATCGATATGAAATATAATAGATACGGGGTTCAGAATTTTTGTATTCCTCTGTAATATAATTACGAATCACATAAAAGTATTATAGAATATAAGTATTCGTCTGCGGCGACGGAAATAAATAATTTGTTGGGAAATCGGGAATTTTGCGAGTTTTAGTCCGTGTATCAGCAGAGAGGAATTTTATCAGTGACACTGATGATGTTATACGAAAATGGAGGCTCACGCGGTCATAAATTCGAACTAGTATTTAAATATCTGATGACGATACCTCCAACGAGTGTTTTTGATCAAATTTAGCGTTTTAAAATTGACGAAATTTTAAACACAATACAAAGACAAAAATAAAAAAAAACATATATTAACACATTCCTGTCTGCTTACGTCTATGCACATCTTTAGCCATGTGATTCATTGGCTTCAGAAGAAGGATCTAACGCGATTATCGCACGCCAGATGAAAGACAATGCTATACGTAACCCGACGGGAATGTGTTAACAGTTTTATAACTAATTATCGAACATTTTTAACAAAACTAGTGCAATACAACCATTAATCGATGATGAAAGCATTTATTGACTCAAAATAACGTGTTACAACGCTGGCGGGAGCGAAAGAAGTATCGAGATTAACACATTTGTTGACAAGATGACAGATACCATCGATACAATTGCATGCGACCACTTCAAAAGCTCATTTCGATAAAAATAATTGTGATCAATTAGAAGCGTGTGCCAATATTCAATCGAACGAGGATGTAACCATTTTTATTGTGATATCGATGCATTAGAGACGATAAGGACGATGAACTATATAAGGGCCCATGAATTTTGAAACAAGCATAATCGTCAAGATGAAGTCGTTATTGGTGTTGGTTTCGGTGGTATTTGGGGTAGTTCAAGCCCACGATTCGCTCATAGGGTAAGTCATTTAAATTTGGTATCAAATTATTGATTGTGGAAGAGTAATGAAATGTCGATTTGTAGCGCTAAAGTATATGAAGTTCTACCAAAGACTCAGAAAGATCGCCTCATCGTTCAAGGATTACAGATTCAGATCGAAGGATTGGATTTTTGGCAGCATTCGCACGTCGCTGGACGTCCAGCTAGAATTATGGTTCCGAAGTCCTGTCAGAAATTCTTCGAGACGACTTTGAATTGGGCCAACATCAGCCATAATGTTACAATTACCGATGTTGAAAGGTACGACGATCGATTGTAATAGGTCTTTAATTATTGTCGATTGAATTGAATATATTTTTTAGTGTTATAAAGGACGAAGTCATTGAAAACGAAAAGGCAAGAAGATTGATCGTTCCCGGACAAATCAGCTTTGAGGCCTTCCATCGCCATGAAGAAGTACATTGATGATAATTTATCATAGATCTCATTACAATTTTGGATTTAATACAAGCAAATTTGATGTACTTTTGTAGATCAACAGCTATTTGGATGGCTTGGCTGTTCGACATCCAAATTTGGTCACTGTGGAGACAGCTGGCAAAACTCCATTAGGTCGTGCAATTAAACTGATCAAAATCTCCACGACAGGATTCAAGGATGTTAGAAAGCCTGTTATTGTCGTGGATGCAGCAATACATGCCCGAGAATGGGCTGCACCAGCAGTGGCTTTATATATGATAACCAAGCTTGTGGAAGACGTCACTGAAAGCGACGTAGCTCAAAACATCGACTGGGTTATCTTCCCAGTTTTGAATCCGGATGGATATGAATACACTCATACTGATGTAAGTTGAACTATCTTGTACCATCATGATAAATCAGCCATTAACATACAATCCCACAACAAGATTTGGACTTCCTCAACCGTATATATTCCTTTTATATCCTGTTTAGTATCGATTATGGAGGAAGACGCGATTCAACTACATCGAGTACTACTTGTCCAGGCGTCGATGGCAATAGAAACTTCAATTTTCATTGGATGGGTGCCGGAACCAGCAGCAATCCCTGTTCAGATATTTTTGCTGGACCATCGGCGTTTTCTGAGATAGAAACAAGTGTTCTGAGAGATGTTCTTTTGGGCGAATTGAATGAACGAATTAAGGCGTATTTTGCCATCCATAGCCATGGAAGCTATTTGCTTTATCCGTACGGCTTCGATGGATCTGATCCACCGAACGTGGATGAGCTTCACACCCTGGGGACCGAGGCTGCAAGGGCCATAGATTCATTGAAGGCACCGGGTGCTGAAAATTATCTGGTAGGAAATGCTGGAACGGCCTTAAATTATTTTGCAGCCGGGGCTAGTGACGATTGGGCTAGAGGAGTTGCTGAAATTGGACTAACGTATACTTTTGAATTACCGGGCGGTGGTTCAACAGGGTTTGAGCTTCCTCCATCAAGAATCAGGCAGGTCGTCACTGAAACTTGGGCTGGTATCCTCGTTATTGCTCGATATATCCTTGATGTTCCAACGCCCAAACAATAATTTTTGCTTTAAAATAATAATAAAATAATTTAAAAATGCCTATTGAATCCTTATTTTATGATCCCGATTAGAAATATATTCGTGTAATATATAGCTATTGGTATATTTATCTGATATTTTATTGCTTCGGAGATATCCACGTTGTGGTATCCAAACTCTGCTTGCACTTTACGGCTGGATGGACAAAGTTATGGTGGTTAAGTCTACAAACTGCTTCAACTAAGAAATGTGGACCGAAATATTGCCAAAACGTGTAGCTGTAATGCAATTAGTTAATGGAACTCTTGAATATTGGTTTTAGGGTCTGTGCCAAAATAAAAACATTGTTATAAGAATGAAGATGAAGAATAGACCGAATGTTCTACATTAACCCTTTGGCCGCTACGATGCTTTTCAAAGTACTGTCGAGAAATGCTATCGAATATTATTTCATTCGTATACGAACGTAAATTTGTTTGCTATATTTCTCGCTCTTGTTTAATGTTGTCTCACCGTAAACAGTAACAATGTAATAGTAAATATTCAAAGGATGATTCATTATATGACTTTGTTGATGAGCTCCAGATTGAAATTTCAGGACTTGCGCTTGTTGTTGTCGAAAAAATACTTAATCCATTGATTAGTAATCGCGCATATATGCGTTCGGACTCGGGTGAGACGGAAAGAGCATTATCGCAAGTTGAGTGCAGAGTACATCGATGGCAAGGGCGTGCTGTAAAGGTACCCATACACGTCTAAATATTCTAATTAATGCATGGTACACGTTATTCGATTTATGGCACACATTTTGTATCATCGGCCATTACAATGTTAGTTAACACTCTCGTCGCCCAGCCTGAATCAGTGTTGTTTCTCACGGGGCCCAAATTCGATTGTATCTTTTGACGCAAAATTATCGATTTGAAGATTCAACAAATGCTGTCTTTTTTATTCAAACTAAAGACACACATGTAATAAACGAATAGTATGTCCTATCGACAGTGTTAAGGTTCATTTATTGGTATACAAACTTCACTCACGCTGCGCGATCCGCGGATCCACGGATTTGTGCGGACGATAAGCGGTGGACATACGAATATAGCGTCTTTGTTTAACTCAATTTAAAATTAACTCACATTATCTGTGACGTTTTATACATGAGCGCTCCCAAAGAAACAAAAGCGATAAACTACAGACAAAAGACGATGCACAGACTGTATTTTTGCTCCTAATCCAATACGTCAATATGATGATTTTTTCACGCCAATCGCTTTCTACGTCCTCGTGTCTGATTTCCAGCGACCGGATCGTCCAATTTGCTTAAAATAATGTATTTATCAAAATGTATAAAACATTTATGCATCCTCAGCGGTTATTTGCGGGATACGTGATAGTGCAAATTTGTCTTGTGACCACTAACAAGCAACACTGGCCCCTAGCGTACGACAAGGCTTTGCTGTATAATAAACGTAACATCTGTTACATAAACCACAGCTGCATGGGAGCCTACAAAATAGAATATCTTTTTATTTTGGCTTTGTCCTCTTTGTTTTCATATTTATTAGACAAAAATGGCTCCCATTTTCGGACGACTTCTGCATGCCCTAATGTGAAAAATGCTACATTTGAATATCCTCTGGTTGCCAAGTGTGATTATTTGTTATCAACAACGAGATTAAATTTGATTATGCCATATGTATAGTTCGATTGAATAATATTTAATACGTGGTATTACCAAATAATATTATTTTTTTGCAATGTGTCTGTGGTTCATGCGTGACTATATGGTCACAGATTAATCCAGAATTAAATTAATTTAATTTAATTTGATTTTAAAAACATAAGTGGTTTTAATATTATCAAAACCTATTTTGAGATTCGCTTCGACATCTATTGGTAGTTTTATAATAATGGTATCTGTATATTGGTATATAAATGACAAAACTGATTGAAGAAGTATTCTGTTTTATCAATGTAAATGATAACTAGATAGTATTATTTTAAAAAAAGTGATAAATCGATTATGTAATATTGATTCAGATTTGTAACAAAAATGCTTGTATTTGCAATAATGTAATCGTTGTCGAGATCGAGATAGTAACTGTCTAATCTATGTATACATATATACAGTACATGGTGACCACATTTTTAAAAACATATATACGCCATGAAAAACCATGTCAAACGGTTGGCAATGGTCCCATAAATTTTGCCACTAAACAGATAGATTTCATAGCAAGAAAAGAAAGATGCACACCCTGTTATGAAATATAATAGAATAAAGCGCTATGGAACGCAACATGTGCGTGCATACTCTCACTGAATCACTCGAGTGCGCACTCAACACGTGAGTGCATACTCATCGAAGGTTTAAGGATCATAAATTTAAGTTTCTATCATTTTTTTTATCACCCATGAACTATTTTCATGAATATTAAAACTTTCTTTTCGATGTAACCATTATACATGTAACGCTTAGAATTTCCTTATAATCTTATATGAAACAAACACAGTACCAGTCCGAATTTCACATAATCGTTTTTTAGATATAAAAATGTGATTTTAAGCCGAGTTTAAAGCATGGGAAGGATATTCAGATGCCACAAAGAAAGAAACCTGCATGAATAAATCATGTGAAAAGTGTTTTAGTTGAGAGTAACTTTTCATGTCTATTAAGATGAAAGCTTCCGATTGGCCTCGTGGTAAATGCCAAGAAAAAGGAGCTTTTGTCTCCCATTAGGTTGGGAGACAGTCTGAAGATTTATGTAGGCAATGCATGAACGATGTAGCGAAGACATCGGAATAAATATCAATTGTGGGGGAAGACGAAGAACGAACATATATAGAGTGGTAAAAATCGACAAGAAAAATAGGTTAACTCAGATTGAAGAACATTCCGCGGCGGGAATCGACATGCTTTCACTATAATAGAAAAATGACGGTATTACCTTTTTAAGTCAGCAATCGTTGGTCCTTCAACGTCGCTGAAGAAGATATCTGCAAAATGAAGAAAATCGATTAATATTATATATATGATAGAGTTGTGAGACAAAACTAGAATTCATATCTCAATTTATTAGCCCATTAGAGACTGAATGCGTGGAGACATTACAACCAAAATTATCAACTGATCGCTTCTTGCGCGTGCACCGTTGCCGGAGAAATCGGAAAGAATCGTCGATTGACCTTGGCTGCGGGAGGACGTCCTTCCCGCAGCCACATATCTCTATTTATAGCGAGGGACTGCTCCGAGAGCGCCCCCGCTCCTATGTAACACTATTTAATTTTGTATACCTAATATACATTGCTGTATGCATCACTTAACTACAAACTTTAAATATAGGATATTAACAGAATACTGAAATCAGTAAATATCGCTAAAAATTTGGACAAAAAAGTCAATAAAATATTGTTATGGATAAGAGTAAGATTTTTTGTTATAAATTACCGATTATTAACATTCATTTTAACAATAAATGATACATATATAATTGTAAATGTATTCATTTTTGAATTGAGATACTAACTGTATATTGTCCCACTTTTTTGCTGGTCTGCCGACATAAAATTTTGCGGCAAAACCTTAGAAGGACCTTTAGAAATGATGAATGGACATGCAAAAAATTAGAATAACGGGCAATAAAAAAGGGATCGTCAAAAAAAGGGACAGTTTATTATAGCAGACATTTATATGCACAAAAAATATTTGTATATAGAAAAATATGGTTGCACAAATATTCTTTCACACAGTTTTGATCCGTTAGAACTAGTTGTTAATTGGTGTTTTAATAATTTAGTTAAATACGTATAATATTTTTTGTTTGTAGATTTTTGGTATATAAGTCGCATAAAGCGGATATTAGTGAATCGGAGACAGAGACGGAGAAAGTGTCTTGCGTCTCAACATACACTCTTATAACGTTCGCAAGGAAGGTCGTGCTGTAAAGGTACCCATACACGTGCTCTTATTAGCTCGTGCTTTTATTTTTAATACATTATTATTATTTTGTTACTAAAAATGAAGATACACACGTGTATTGTTTATGTTTATACGTATAAATAACCGATTATTATGTACTATCAACAGTGTTAAGGTTCATTTATTGATATACAAGCTTTAATCACGCTGCGCGGTCCTGAGAGAAAAGTGGATTTGTGTGGATGATAAGTGGTGGAAAATTAACTCATTAATCAAAGGGTGGCGCGTTTTTTGATTTATATTTTGAGCACTCACCCAGCGAGCCACCAAGTGAACGTATCGAAGCGTCATCTCGATATGCGAATATACTGAATCTTGATTTGTAGGACAGCTTATTTGTATATCCAATGTGCCAATTTTTTTCAATGCAGGATATCCTAAGCACCGGGTAATAAAAAACGAGGTCTTACATAATTGAATTACTTTTAATTAGATTTACGCCTGCATTATCGCTTCATATGCGCCCAGCGGGTATATAAAGTGTAAATATAAACGAGTTAAAAATATGGGTCTGCTGATGATGACCGCAAATTGGAAAAAGTAAGGACGGGGGTTGTTAGCAATTTTACGAGGCATCAGAGGACTATTTGTCATGGCGTTAATGGCAAATTAGAGCCTCGGTTATATTCAGGGACCGGTATGAAAAATCTCTAAATTTAGTCGTATATCAGAGGACATTACACGCGTGCATAATATCCTTGATTTACGATACGCCCTATTACATTTAATTAAGTTGTTTTTTGTTTATACGTCGTATGGACGCGGCTCCTTTCGTACGTGGTCTTCTATTCCGAGGCGAGAACGGGTTAAACTGCAATAGCGCTGTAATTTGTCATGACTTTGTTCCGGGTTGCACGTGGCGAATTAAACAATAGCCACGCTACAGACACGTCCACGTGAACGTGCGGATTTCTCCAGAGTCCCTATGGTTACATTGTTGATGTTGGATTGTTTGAAGTTAGGGTGGATATATTGAGAAAATTTGTTTTAACACAGTTTTGGTTTTATAATATCCGCGCAATTAATTTGTCATTATTTTTATAAGATGCTGCCGTAACATGGTGCATCTATACAATATTTTTACTATGCCTATGTTATTTCCGCTGGTAAAAACAGTAATTTGACGAAGTTTTATCGCAATCAAATGAACGGATTGGAAGCGCATTAAAAACGGACAAACAAACATTGATTTTCATATATTAGAAGACTATGCCTATGTTAATCGCGCAATTCGTAGCAATAAGTGGACGAAGTTTTATCGCAATCTGATGAATGGTATAACAGTGCATTACATACGAACAAACAAATATTTATTTTTATATATAAGATTACAGACTATTAATTACAAACGATAAAAATCGCTTAAATTCAATTATCTTATTATTGAAAATGATTTAAAAATTCAAATAAAAATACATTAATAAGATATTAGAAATATTTAGGCACTCAATCTATAGATTTAACCATTTAAAGAGGTAAAACACAGAGTTATGTCCGAATTATAGTGATCCAGAAAAAGCATTCTTATATGTTGAGCTCGACAGACAGAGACGGAGAGTGTCTTGCGTATATCATACAATTGTATAGATCGTTAGCACAAATTTATTGACTAATAATACGTGAATAACATAATGAATCGATTTCAAATCTATCGTTTATGTTTACTTGAAGAAATGACCGAATATTGTGTGCAATCGACAGTGTTTATTTATTTATGTACAAGCTTCATACACGCTGCGATGATCCTGATAGACAAATGGATTTGAACGGATGATAAGAGGCGGGTACGCAAATATGTATAGATGAAGATAGAATAAGTATGAAGTTATCAGTGTAAATCTTGGTTTATAAACCACTTGATATTTTACGGTTCGATCTCATGTTTTTACGTGATAGAAATAACGTTTTAAACGTTATTAACGTCTAAAAGCAACTAAATTGCTAGATATTGACCTGACAGACTTTCAAAGATTGATGTTTACAATAAAATACGTTGGATGGGATTCATTTTGTATCATAATCTTAATATGCTGAGACAACATCATCGACATTAATGTAGAATTTTTCATTGTATCATCGGAGATAGAAAGGGTCACTGTTCATATGTTGTAATAAAATGATATAGTTTTTGTTACACCATAATACTTTCACATATTATATATCCGCCGGAAACATATGAGGCTTTTGTAAAAACCGCACCCGTAACAATTGTCCGGGTACGAGAGGAATCCCAACAAATTTTGGGACAAGCGAATAAAATAAGGATAATTCCCGGCGGAATGGCCAGCATGGAGTTTACATTTGTAAATAAATTCCCCCGCGGAAATAGTGTTAGAACCATAGACTCGAAAATAACGAGATAATCTGTTCGGGAGATAAAGCGAATTACATGCTATGAAATTTGTTATCAGCAAAAAGGTTTACGTTTTTTTCCACATCGACTAATTCTATATACACATATATAGTATTATTCATATAATATTTGATTTTGTGATGCTTGAAGGAATCGTTTGACGGGATAAGGAAAAAAAAGTTGTGCCAATAAAGTATTTAATGTTCAAATATTCCATGTTATTTGGTATATATTGACTCATGATAAGAATAATATAAAATTGCCTACAAAATTCCCATGAAAGCAGACGGATGAAAAACCATAATTTTGATATCGATCAGGGCTTGAATGCATCATTATCATAGTGCAGTCACATGCAGTTTACTGCAAGACTAGGATCTTTAACCCTCTTTGTGCCGGACGTGATGCTAGGGTGATTTTAATGATTACTTTTTCTTACATTTTTTTAGTCGACATTAAAAGGATTAAATAATCATATATGAGAAAGGATCATTTTTCCTTGGAAAGGAGTTGAACGCTTCTCGAGATGGTCATGTTGATGTAACGAGGAAGGACATCTGGAGTAAATGAATAATAATTAAATCCATTGAAGGAGATTTAAAAAAAAATCAACAGTAAGCAGAAAATAGTTTCACAATGTCCTATATACATTCCAGGTTTAAACGCACGTACCCTTTTGAAAGCACGTATTTTCTTGGTAAACTCTAAAGAAACATTTAAAACACATCAACAGAATGAGAATAAAGAGTACATATTTGGATGCCGCATGAACTATTTCCAGATAACAAAGAATAGCAGATTTATATTGCGCCAGTAAATAATTCCTCCCTTTTGTAACTTAATGACAGCAGGGAAACAAGAAGTGAATAGTCTACGACAATGTAAGACAAAAAACAATGTCTTATATTGTGTATACAATACTAAAGATCAAATGAAGTAAAATTGACGAGAGAACAGACAGACATATATTCAATTTCATACATTTAAAAAATGATAATTGGTAAAGAGTGCGATAAATTGATCACTAGATCAAAAGAATGCCTCTTAACCCCCAAAGGAGGATGATCGCAAAGTTGCGAGCGCATTCCAGTGATTCAGAAAAAGCACTTTAAAACTTTGAGCTCGGAGAGAGACAGAGACAGAGAGAGAACGTAGCGCAGTTAGGGATTCTTTGTTCAATTATTATTTCGTTGTAAAGCGGGATTACTTTGATTAGGAGAAATATGTTCAGTTTCAGAATCGTTGTCAAAAAGACACTGTGTCTTGTGTGTCTTTGTTGGTGGTAAACGGTGTTTATTGACTATTGACTGTCTCAAATTGAAGATTGTCTCACGCTGATAGAAGCTGACATACCATAATCGGTTTAAAGCGACTATGACATCAACGACTTTATCATTTTTAAATTGGCTCACTACTCAAAGGGTTAATACTAAGAATTTTACGAGGTTCATCTAGAAAGCTTATGAGGTAACGTGAGGCCAGGGGATTTTTTTTGTTTAGAAATTGGTGCATCCGGTATGTAGGGGGATCCTAACGCCATTTTGTTCAGTCACAGTAAATGCTTTCGATGGAGAGGTCGACGCGCGCTTTTGCCACTTTCCGTTCGAGCAAAATCCGCGTGGTCATTCGTTTTTTTTTTTGATTTGCATAACAATATCGCCGCTAATATCTATCAGAAGCTTATGGAAGTTTATGATAGTGATGTGATGAGTCGACAACATGTCACAAAGAGGGTAAGCTTGTTCAGAGAAGACTGTACTGGTGGAAATGGGATGGGAGACAATCAATGATTTCAGACGAACTTGTGCAAAATCGCATGTGATTGTTTGGATAGTTTTTCATAGAGGGGAGAAGCTTTTTTTGACTTTATCGTAACAGGGGATGATATGTGGTTGTGTCACTATAACCCAGAATCCAAAAGAGAGCTGGTGGCGGAGATCTATGACTCTGGCATACAAAAGCTGGTGCCCCGATTACAGAAATGTGTCGATTTTGACGACGATTGCGTTGAAAAATAGTTCAATATATTTGTGAAGTATCCTGTGAATTTCAATTAAATACAATCTGGATGACAATGATAATATGAATAAAGGTTTAGATTACAATCGTCGTATTTCCAATGTAATGAATGATGATCCTGATGACGCTGTTTATACAGTGAATAAATGATTGCTTGAAAAATTCAAGTTTGTACAAATACAATCGTAATATCAATCAAATAAGAAATCAAACATGGAACAGGAAATAAATATATAACACAAGTTCCCAGTTATATCAGATCTGATAAGCGCACTTCCAAGCAGGAATTCCGGGAATTATCCACGAAAAAACAAGCTGTCAAATATAATTACCATCGATATCATCAAAGGTACAAAACAAATCCTTGCTTTTTAAACACAGAATATGATGAACTCACTTTTGAAAACAACATTCCACACATCGTTTTTGGCTTTACACATTTCACTATAAACTTGTGGTGAATTTAACACCATTTTTAACCATGCACACAATATATTTTTTGTAGTAAATAACGTCCTTAATCGTCAGTCACCAATGAATAAGTGAGAGCATACAAATTGAAGCAAATACCAAATTTCAACTTGTTGATAAGGTTGCAAAGAAAAAAAAAATACCGTTAAAAGGTTATTCGATTCCAGGAAACACTTTCTTATAGTATACCTGCCATTTCAAGAATGCGAAACCCTATCGAGTACAGAGTGTTTTTAAAAAGCATTCGATTCTATTAATTTCGATTTGCAAAATGATCCATCGATCTTATTTCATATTATAATATATTTTATAATAATTTCTACTAGGCGTTTGGGCGTCAAAATTGTATAATTATCAAGTTGTAGGGGCGAACATTTCGTGCTTTAAATATCGGTAATAGGTTGAATAGGTTTAAAAAAAACGTAAACACTGGAGATAAATAGTTGGGCCGTAATGGTCTGCGTTTTTTCTCGTTTTTCAGGGATGTAAAAAAAAGGGTGTGGATGAAAAGATTAGTGGCCATACCACAAACTTTAGTTTTTATTATCCAAAACACGTACCCGGACGGAGAAAGAAATACACTTTTTCCCAATGAAAAACATCCGTTTTTGTTCATCGTTCTCCCGGTTCTTCGCGCTTGTGAGTTTGAAGCCTGTTTACAGCATGATTTGTCTTTTTATTTGTGTTTTAATACTGAGTTAAAATGTTACTTTCTCAAGGCGATTTTGAGATAAATTTGCATTTTTGATGCACGTAACATTGCGATCGCATATGCGCGGGAAGAACGCCATATGATATTACATTACACTTGGGTCTGTTTTTATGCGATTTTGAAGTTATGCGATTTTCAAATGTAATGGAACCTATCTCTCATTTTTGTATGTAGTTCAAGTCTTTTTTATGCGAATGCGCATAAAAAAAACTAAAATTTAGACTAGTGCAGGTTACAACCTTTAACATCACGAGCTTAATCACCGATTATATTTCTAATAAGACGATTTCAACACAGAAGGATGACGAAATTAAGAACAATTCTAATTGTAAGGAACCCTTGCCACCAACATCTGTATGTAATGAACTGGTTATTTCGTCCAGTGATGAAAGTGATCTGAGCCAAGTTCATAAATTATGGCGATTATTTTAGTGATGATAGTTTGGATATATGTTCATAAATATATGTGCTGACTGATTATCGTTTATCGTACAATTATCGTTTAAAATAGATTTTAATAAAGCAATTTTAAGATAAATATGTATTTTGTTATTATTTTTATGATTTTTTTACTAACTTTTTTTATGCGATTTTTGGTACATTCTATCACATTGATTTGAAGTTATGCGGTTTTTAGAAATAATAATAGGAATAATAGGTTTATATGTTTTTTAGTGTATAATTTAAAGAAAACACCTAGCATGACCAATGTATTGATTTTTTTATAAATTTATAAAAAAAAACAAATTTATCAGCATATTGACTCGCTTTAATTTATGCCTTAAAGCCCATTGGTTAATTTATATTTGGTTTGGTTGGTTTTTGTGGGAAATAAATGTCCTATTGTCTCAAAAACAGCTCATTGCAACCTGACCAAATTTTGTAAAGTGCTTATTTATGTTAACACCTAATGTACGGGGAAAGTTTTGGGCGTTTGTCATGTAATAATTTTTAAACATGGTTTTTGGTCACTTTATGCATTGGAAATGTTATTACAAATAATCATAAGATAAGTACATAATGGGAAAAAAACACGGCGTAATTAATATTTGTAAATAATGCTTCCCGTACGTAATGTGTTAATATACGCCTTTGACGTTAACTTTTTTTTGGTTAAAAAAGTTTTATTTATTTTTGCTTGAAAAAACTATTTTTTTCAGGAGAAGCAAAGAACTAAAAAAAATCAATGACTGACTACTTTACCATTTTAATAATAAAATGCAATAAAAAACTTTTTTTGACCATTAATATTATGAAAATCCGCTTAATATTACAATTTTTTTAAAGTATATATGTTTTTTAAATGGCTATAATATTTGTTTTTAAATTCGTTTATAAACATATTCAGGATTCTTAAAAGGTGTTAAAATTTATTTTATTTATGGTATAATTAGGGTTTTGCCTGGGGAATTTTACCTTAATTGTTTAAAAAAACCCATGTCGACTAATTTAACTCCGTTTATCTATTTCTTGGAATCATTAAATATATGTCTTTAGGAACAGCTCATCTATAAAATAAATTTAAATGTACGATTATGGGGATTATTTAATTTTAGTATAATTATCAAGAAAATTAAAAATATTCAAGTGGTTTTCTTTTTGAATAAAATTAAGAATATACGTATATTTATACAATGGGTTCTATTCCTGTTAAACATATGGAAAAATACATTTTGGGGAATAGCCATGCGATCTTCGGCCAGGAGTCCGAAGGTCTAGAAAACGACCGTTTTTCCTCCCATCGGGTCGAATCCCGCCGACAATTGAACCGATCTGATATTTTTTGTTGGCGTGATATTTTCTCAAAATTTGCGAGTGTAATATCGTCCTCTATGTGTTTATAGAGTGTTTTGCGTGTGTGTTATCTTGTGTGTGGCCCGCGACACACCGCGTTAGGGCGGGCTATAAAGATTGATAGCGAGAGATTCTACACTTCCTTCGCCACGGGTTCATTTAGATAACAGAATCACCTTAACACCTTCGCCGAAAACGCCATTCAAATAAACCGATATTTGTTGAAGGGTTTTGTAGTGGGACCCCAACAAGAGCTCTGAAGTTTGCTTCTATTTAAAATCTCCTTAGGACTAGAACAAATGTCAAATAAAACGCAACAGACGGAGCCTGGCACTATCAGAAATTAACAGTGGTCAAGTTGCAAACGCAAACAGAATATAATACAAAAATAAATACATATATACTTTAACACACATTACTCGGGCGTTGACGCGCGCAATTGCCACTGTAACGCTGATTGTCATGATAAGAAGAAAGTAAATGTGTACAAATTTTAAGCTATAAGCAATATATATTATTAGACAATGTTTTTAAAACTACTGAGGAACGGTTATATTATTTTATGACATTATTTTTCAATAATAGTCCTGAAAATACTTCCCAATATGAATTGCAGTTTCATAAAAATTTCGATAAAATTTGCTATATAAATAAAATACTTAAAGTCTGTCAACAATTCAATAAAATTTCGTCCAGAAAAATTTTGTGTCCTAAAGAAGATCTCAATAGTGTTTTTTCTCTGGATATCACATAGTTTGGAGGAACACTGCATTACACTGTTTTAAATCAATATGACAAGTTGTATTACTTATCTCACATTACAGTACCATTTATGAAAAATCGAAATATAATATGTCCCGACGAAAGAGTGTTAAGAGTGACAGTTATTTTGCCTTATGAGAGATCATTGAGCTTTCTTTCTTAGAAGGAAAAATGACTCTTAACACCTTATAGACCGCAAAAAAACAATAAAACTTCCAAGTAAGACCTCACATTTTTTTAAGAAATTCGCACTTTTTCGCATACTTTAATAAAATGATCATATCATTTTTATTAATATTTAGATTCATTTTTAACTCATACCAAATCTTCGCCATAGTTTTTGTATACCAAATTGAATTATATTATATTATTTAGTGAATCTGCATATGTGAATTGTAGGGCAGTGAAGTCAAACGGGTTTTTATTTTTTGATTTAAATAAATTGATCACAGATTTGGTCCACTAACTGTTTATTATATTCGCAATATTACGAAAATAGTCTTGATGGTACAGAGAGAACAGCATAAAATCCAAACGTATCGAAAAAAAATCGCCAGGAACTGAGATCAATGTTTTGACGAAAAAGTTTCTTTGTCATAAAGAAAGTCATAAAACTCTTAAACTGTGATCCAGATGTGTCCGTTATCGACATATATCATAGAAATAAACCTTTTACGTGTCCCAAACAAATTTGTGAGTCGCATTTTATTTTAGTTTTACTGAGAGATGACGTTATGTAATATGTTATGCAAACCCGCGCTAACGCGGGATCGGTCTTTAAGGTGTTAAGAGTGTACGTACAAAATTAGAAAAAAAGTCCATGCATATTATTAAATGTGCTTATTTCAATAAAGTATAAGTTACTGTCCAATAATAAATATTTCTATGAATAAATTAAAAATAAAATTAATTTTTTCTTGATTGCATGATGATTCAATGATGATGTCGTCGACCATAAAACAATTAGATTCTTTAATCAATGCGGTAGAAATCCTCAATTAAGACGATCATGAACGAATTTCCAGCGGCAATTATTGCTTGAATTGTTTACTTTGGGGTTTGTGGCTCTCATCCCTAATGTGTCCTATGGAGAAAGGATATGCCTGTTCCATAGCAGTCTTCCACAACTAGGGCACACGGACTATCTTTGTTTTGGATATTATTATTTGTTTATTATATAATCGTTTAAAATTACAATCAAATGGAGTAGGATTGTATTGAGAACAGACGGACATACATACAATTTATTTCATTAGTATAAACCGAAGCATCTCAGTGTATATATATATATTTTCTTATATATTTAAAGAAATAGGATTTATTTAATATATTTTCTTGAGGGCTTGTCATACGAAAAAGTTCATGATGTCCAATTAGTAGCTATTGCTATTGCACCACTGCTACTTTCCACTGCCATATCATACGTTATTCCCACTCCAAGTCCCTATTCCTTAATGCCATTTTTAAAATGAAATACTTCACTTTTTAAAGGAAAAATTATCGAGTGCAATAAGAAATTTTCTTGCGAGAATTACATTCGATCGAGCGTATTTTATTGTCGGTCGAATCGGTTTTTGAGAGACGTCCAGCAACTTTTGATGCGGGATTTTACTCACAAGGCACAAACGTAAAACGTTCCCTGCTGGAAATTCCGGGATATAAATCCGCAGAGAGAAATTGCATTTTCCACGGTACCTAAATCATATGGTTCCGGAGAAGTACGGCCACGGACGTACCTCGCTCTTGTGTACAACAACTCCCGTCCGTACTGGAAAGGTCTTCTTTTTATTCAATAAAATTTTACATTACATAACTTGGGATACGCGGGGAATTTTCTCGCGAGGTAGGAGAAGTCCCCTTCCGTGAAAAACGAAGGGTTTCTAATAGAAGATGCATCTGGGGCGAACCGAGGGTAATTTTCATGACCGCCCAAATTATTTATGTAACTCGGGTCGCCGTAATTAAAAAATATTACATGGCCCACGATGGTTATATTTGTCAACTTAAAATGAGGCATGTAGGGCAAAAATTACATTGAAAGTCAGCCATAAATAAACCTTGGTGTCAAAATTTATGTAAAAAGCAGCGTTTGACAGTCAAATTTGTATAAATTATGATCTGAGTAGGTTCCTGTGTTTTTATGGTCACTCGATGCTCCGAATCAATAGTGAAAATAATCAATGGATTAATTTGAAATATAGAAAAATGCATCATATTTTGAGATGAAATTCCTCGATATCTAGCCAAAGTAAGTTAAATTTGAATACATAAATCTTGATAAAAGTTTTATAACAAACAAAACATTTAATCCAATTTTATTTACATCCCAAAATTGTAGTCTCTACAGGGTTGTACTCAGACGGGCAGTTATTTTGCGGTGCCATCACTCAGAAACTGGGCCAGAGATTTACTAGCCCACAGCTTCTAACCTGATTGCTGCCATGAATTCTGTATAGCGGATTAAGTATATCAAAATTTGCCGGCAGACTTGCTCCGACATATTAGGGCCCTCCAAAAGAGCCAACTGTAGTATGAAAATTTTCAAATTTATTAAATAAAGCCTTAAAGTTATACCGCAAAGTGCGGAATGCCAAAATGCAGCATGTATACAAAAATTCTGTTAGATTAAATAATTTACGAGCAAGAAATGCACATATTACAGAGCTATACATGAGTGGTCTTGGGGTAATTTAAAAATTCATTCGCTTACACAAAAGTATGCAGATTAAAAATAACTTTAATTTAATATTTCGTGATACAATACTTTTATTTGAAAGAACTCCGGGGGAATCTGCTCATTCATTGGAACAGTAAAATATTGGGTGGCAGAGTTTAAACGAAATCGTACGAGCTGCCAAGACGAACATCGCAGTAGTCGACCAAATGAGATGACCACGCCATAAATACTGAATAAAATCCACAAAATGGTATTAGATGACCGTCAACTGAAGATGCGCGAGCTAGTAGACATAGTAAGCATGTCACCTTATAGCTTACGTAAAAAGTTCTAAAAGATGAGGGAGTGGCCAAAAGGTTTGTGTGTCCAACCGGTCCGCTTTTCAGACCGCTGACACTTTGAATGAGCACCTCGCGATCGGACGCCATGCACGAACATGTCCACAGTAGTCAAAACAATGGACTGAAAGGGGAGAATCGACTCAAAAGAAGTCAAAGACAGTTCCGTCTACATTCAAGATCATGGTGTCAGTTTTTTGGGATTATTATGCGAACTTATTTCAATGTTTGAGTAATGAAATCAGGGAAAAGACCGCATTTGGCTAAAAAGAAAGTATTGCATCAAGACAATGCATCAGTTCACATATCTAGTGTCGAGTTGATTGGAACATAGGTCCATCCCTGGATAATTTGAAAGCTACAATAATTAAAAAAACACAAACATAACAGATGCCAACGTGCAAGTTAAGCCGCGAAAGCTTATCCGCAAAAGACAAAGTTGAGGATTATTTACCTACCCACTAATTTTCAAAGCGATCCTTTTACGAACGGGAGAGGGTGTAAATCCCACAGGACGTAGGGGCATACCTGAAACACGTTGTTAACATACAGACCGGCTGTATATTATGATTCTTGCTAACGCAAACGACTCTGAAATATCTCCGCAAAGTACCACATAACAGACAATCGATCTTTCAGTCCGTTAATAGTGAAAATTAACGTTGTTATGTTAAGGTCGTTGAGTCACACTGAGAATTAAAATAAATTAGTCAAATTATTTGTTTTTTAAAAATGGCTCTTGACGTTTCACCTCGCCATACGCACGATATTAAAGATACTACGCTCCCGAGCTTATCGTTCACCGGTTGTTGGGATCATCAACTAGGATAATGATGCCAAGAGCCCTTGCGTCTCTAATGACCCCGAGGTGCGGTTCTCACGGCCGATTAACGTCACGTTGTAAACTTTGACAGCGGCGAAGATAACGAAATTGGGACTCGCTAAGTCGGAAATCGCCCCCGAAACGTTTCAATGGGAGTGTTACAGAATCATGCATTATTTTAAAAATTCAAAAATACTATAAGAAAAATCATAAAGTTTGAGTTTGGAAGTTTTATTGCAACCACAATATTCAACAGATATCTCAGCATCCGATTACCATTTGTTCAGAGATCTGGGACATACAAAGAAGATTCTTTGATGTTGAACAGGTGCAAAAGCACTTTGAAAACTTTCCACATAGAAAACCTTACAATCTGCCTCATGAGTGCAATAGACGAATTCTCTGACAGTTGAAAGAAGATTCAAAGAAAATGACGGAGACAACTTTATGCATAAAAATGTATATAAAAATACTTTTGAATTTCAAAACAACTAAGAGGTTATATCAATAATTTATATTAAAAAAATATTATTTCCTATTTATTATATTTTATAATAAATTAATGATTAAAACGAAGAGAAGAGAAAATTAAAAAAAAATGTAATTTTAACTAATACAAGATATCGCTTTCTTTGCTCGTTATAACCGTGATTTGTTGCAATTCGGCCTTAAATTGCGATCAATCTCATTTTTTCTTGATTACATCGTACAATGCTGATGATATCTCAATACCGGGAAGCTTAAAATAAAATCAAAATTCATGTTAACCAACGTCTATATTAAATTCGTCTTAAGCGATCGTTTGATAAATGGGTCGATTTAGCAAATTTGGCCGGAAAAATAAAATGCAGAAGAAACTCACAATCTTCGCCAGGGGTCTGATGCCGGGGGATCGTCTGAACCGGAAGATCGTAATGCAGTCCGATTAGTTTTATCCCCCGAAGAAGTTTGGCGGGAGCGCGTTTTTGCCGAAACGCGTCTGATGAGCCTGAAATCACGAAGAAATTTTAATTAAGCCGGGCATTAGGTACAAGCAGTTCATCGTTTCTTAACGATGGCTATTTATTACCATTAAAGCCTTCCTACTTATTTAAACTAGAGGAATGCCGAAGAAAAATTGCTCAGTTCGGGCGTGTGTATTTTATGTGCGATTGTATGAAAGAACTGGATAATGGGATGAAACGCTACGATTAAGTGCTGCATGGAATGGGTTGTTGTATAATAAATGGATCGAGCTATTTTGTGAGATTTTTTTACAATTCAAAACGAACTAAAACAGCCAAATTTCAATTGAATAATTCAAATTATGGATGATTGCTGTCGAATATTATGAAGAAATTTTGAACTTATCTCATAAGAGAACAGTTCTTAAATCCCTTACAAGGCTTTATAGTTGTAATTTTTAAATTATAAATACAAATTTGCTTGGTTTTATAAGAATTTTGAATATTTTCGAAGCCAGACTAAATTAAATTAATTTTATTCTCTACATAACTAGATTGGAAATATAATACAAAGACAAAGTCCTAAAAAATTCATAAAAATTTCTTTTATAGATGGGTATTCTTTTAATGGCTTTTTAATTTTTTGATATAAATGAGCAATACAAAGTGGGTATTTAATTAAATATCATGTTTTAGGTATCATAACAATAAAAATACATAGAGAAGAAAAAAATCTTATAGTTTATTTTACTCAAAAGTATGATTATTGCTAAGACGTGTGCACACAAACATGGCAAAAGCCCAATCTATTAAAAATTAATAATTTATAATATATTTTTAATGGAAAAACAACTTACTAATATTTTTTGATATTAACATAAAAATACGGAAGGTATTGGACCACAGCCTCCAGAGAATAAATAGGATCCAATAAAAGCATAAGTCGCCGATGGGTGCTCGACCTGTACGGACGTGTTAGAACCCTCCTCTGGCGCCCTCGAAATTTTCACCTCAGGCGACTTTATTGCTTCGTCAAATGTCGCCACATCGCCCGCCCTACCGACACATCAACCCCCCGCCCTCTCCCCCCTGCCATATATAAATGAAGCACTGTTTGTTTGTTGATTAGTTGTACAAGATATATTCCTATACCGTTCATCTGATAGCGATTGAAAACTTTGGTGAGTTATTGGAAGTGTACCTAAGAAAGTATTTAAATGAACACAGCCATTGTTTGTGTGCGGAATTTGTTTTGTGAAACGTTTAGTGGATGTACCATGTTGGCGCATATTGCTCTGGTGAGTGGAGCGTTGCCAAGGGGTGAAGAGAGAAAGGATGCGCGCGCAATGCGGCAGAGAGAGAGAGAGAGACAGTCGGTCTTCAAGGCGAGAATAAGCGCGCGCATGTTTTTGGATCCTAACCTTTCAGTCCGCGCACAAACACGTGGCCCATAGCAATACACCGCGTAACTTTACAACCACGTTTCTTTTCAAATAATTACTAAGAGCGTGTGATATTGCAACGAATGCCGGGTACTCGATAGTAATTAGGGAATCCAATGCCGAGCCAAAATTTTGATCCCGGGATTGCATTAGATCCAGAATTTTCAATGGTTCAAGAAATTACATTGATAATTTTGATCAAAAATTATCAATAAGTCCATTTGTTTGACACGAACTAAAACTCGCAAAATTCCCGATTTCCCGACAAGTTATTTATTTCCGTCGCTCCAGATGAATACTTGTATATTATAATACTTTGATGTGATTGGTAATTATATTACGGAAGAATACAAAAATTTTGAACCCCGTATCTATTATATTTCATATCGATTTTACCATTGTTAGAGTCGAGGGGTAGTAAATACATCACCGGTAGGGAATCCAATCCCGAGCCAAAATTTCGGTCCCGGGATTTCGGGATTTCATTAGACAATCCCGGGATCAGTCCCGGGATCCCGGGATTGGGATTTTCAATATTTTAAGAAATTACCTTGATGAATTTGATCAAAAACTACTAATCAGTCCATTTGTTCAATATAAAAAATCACTTGAAAGCCAAAGAATTTTATTTATTTAAGAAAAGATAAAAATACAATTCAAAAATAGATAAATAAAACACTAAAAAATTCAAATACTATTTTGAAAACATGCCCGAAGTAACATTAACATTAAACATTAGTGTTTCGTCATTTAGTCTGGATCTGATTTTGGAAGTCAGACAACTTGCTGCTGAAAATGCACGCTCAGCTTCCACACTCGTTGGAGGTATCGTCATCAGATATTTAAATGCTAGTTCGAGTTGATGATCGCGTGAGCCCTCATTTTCGTATAACATCATCAATGTGACTGATATCATTCTTTTCTGCTGAGACACGGACTAAAAATCGCAAAATTCCCGATTTCCCGACAAATTATTTATTTCCGTCGCTCCAGATGAATACTTATACATTATAATACTTTGATGTGATTGGTAATTATATTACGGAAGAATACAAAATTTTTGAACCCCGTATCTATTATATTTCATATCGATTTTACCATTGTTAGAGTCGAGGGGTAGTAAATACATCACCGGTAGGGAAAGGTTAATATAACAATTTGAAAAACATATATGTACTGTATATATGTATACAAAGATTAGACAGTTACTGCTCCTAGGCGTCACCTAAGCTTGTCAATTAGTGGTTACGCCACTGTTTCCAAGCGTCCAGATTTCGGCCGGAATGTCTCTATTTAGTAACTTCCATCGTGCTTTTGAGTAAACTATTTTTTTTGCTGTTGTATGTTGTGCCATTTATGGTGAAGTTCTGTAGTTTACTATGCCAGAAATGGTTTAGAAATTTTAAATCGCGCAGCTTCAGAAATTGAAGCCAATCCAAAGATGTTCATTCAAGAAATAACGGATAGGACAGGGTATTCATGGTTCAGCGTTCAAAGAAGTTGGCAAAACATCGGCAAACTATGGAAATAAGTCGTATGGGTACCACATGTATTGACCCTTTTGAGTGGTGAGCTAATTTAAAATCATCATAAACTTAGATGCTATATTTGTATGTCCGCCACTTATTATCCGTAAAAATCCATTTATCTGTCAGGACCGCTACAGTGTATATGAAGCTTGTACGTAGCGGTACTCCGATCATAGTAAATTATATATTTAAATGAACGCAATCACTTTTTTTCATTATTTTTATTCAAATTATTTCTTTGGGCGTGGACGTTGTATGGTCCCGGAAATTTCAGTCGTCTATAAATTCAGTTAGGGTGAGTAAACCAGATGCGACCCAATTCTCCCGGTTCGGCGGGAGAAAAGGCGAGGTGAGGAGAAGCATCCGGTTATGGCTCCGAAGGTAAGTTTCCTCTTCCAGATAGTGAAGGTCGAGGTTAAAGCCATTGACTGCGTAATGGGGTTGTATATTGAAAAACAGGTTTAGAGATAAGACCCACCCGTGGTGACTGGGCTTCCGAAAGCTTAATCGCCAGACGCGCTAAAGCGACGCGCCCGATTCCAAGGCGCACAATGAAACGCTTTTCGCCAACGAAAGACCATTTATTAAAGCCACGGTTTTTAATTTAGGACGAGCAAATAGTTATAAAATAATAGAAATAATTTAAAAAAATTTGCTTTTAATATTAATTATTTTTAATAAACGCATTTATCTAATATTACTAATGGAGCTTGGAACAATATGATAAGAATACAAAAAATACATATACATCTTTAAGAGTGTCAACTATTTTTGTTTGTAAGATACTGGATTAACGTAAACACAAAGAATCAGTTAATTTGGAGCAGTGAGTGACCATGAAAAAGCATTGACTACACCAGGTCGTATATTTTAGTGACAACTGATTTTTTTTTGTCTTTCATAAGCCATATATCTCAATATTGTATTAAAATATCAATATTGACAAATTAATGGGGTAAGATGTTGGTAACACTTGATCTGGCGATTTATATGAATATTTGGAAAATTTAGCAGAACGTTTTCTTACGATTCAGCTGCAATATTCCAGATGAGCACATAATAATGAAAAAAGCCTTTATCTTTCACAGCGGGTAAATTTCTTCCACTCACCTGAAAGGATTGTGGGAGGGTTGCAAATGAAAATAGGTGAGTGGGTGTAATGGTAAAATGACAGGTTTTTGTTCTGTGATTCTACGAGTTCACGGTTCGTTAGAGGGCCAATGGGTCACAATAATCTAATAATGTTCGTTCAGGTGTGCCTTATGTCCTAAACGCACCCTATATGAAACAGAATATGGAGAAAATTGTGTGTGCACGTGTGAGGGCCTCTTATATTTATTCGCCCGGGGCGATCGCATATATCAGCAAAACCGATGAAAAAATACGTTAACTTCGTTCAACAGATATTTCTGTTGTAACATATTCCATTATTTTGCATGCAAGGAGCAATGATTCTATTGGCAGTTATAAATGTGGTCATTAATTAGGAAAAAGTGGTACAAAATGACTTACTTGAAGGATGACATTGTAATAAACAATATTCACTTGAACAAGTTCGAATCTGCCAAAATGCGAAAGCAGATGCTCCTTACACTTATAACCGTTGACTGATGCAATTTCAAACGACGTTGAATGTGCACATTGGAGGGGAGAAATTAAATGTTCCAATATTGGAACACAGGACATAAACGTGTATTTATTTAAGAACAAATTTAAGCACACCAATGATTATACAATTATAGGATGTAAATCTATATTTAATAATACAAATCATCATCTAAGCATCATCCTGCAATATTATTACGATATTCTAGAAATGAAATGAATATAATTACGCCATACACCCAATTAACGCGTAAATATGTCCGCATCGGCAAATAGGATGGACTGGATAAAACACACGATATTTAAACACGGTTCAAAACATCGATTATCTTTTACAGTATATCAACAGTCTATGGTCTATTTATAATACTTCTGGGGAGAAAAATTAACCGATAAAATGGGCGCGTTATAAAGGTTTATATCGAGAATGCACCGATTGAAGATTGACCTGGAGCAGCGCAGCTGCTTATGAAGTCCCCAAACCCAAATTTAAAAAATACAAATCCAGGAATACAAAGGGCTATTGTGAGGTTGGTTACATAACCGTACATAAAAAATATTGTATTGTCCATGCAGAAAACGTATGACATCAAGAAGGCAAAAAGTAAAAAAGCAGCAACGACATACAATGAAGCAATTAAGGACTTAACAACATATTATGTTATGTTTGAGTTTTGGGAGGAATGTGGATTCAGTTTAAAATGTGAAAAAATTCACATGGTTGTTGTAATATTATAATCCTTAACCCGTTGATTAGTAATCGCGCGTATATGCGCTCGGATTTGAATGGTCCAGAAAGAGCACTCACGCACATTGAGTGCGGAAATTAGTGAATCGTGCTGTAAAGGTATCATATATTTTATTCAGAATACATTCACATCATTTATCAACGGATGACGACGAAATAAACATTAAAGTTATAATGGAATTTGTCCGTATGCGGTTAAAAACTGAAAACACAGATATGAAGTCTTCTTATATCGTTTAGAATCATAATAAATAATAGAATGCCACACAAATCAATTATATATACTTGAGTCTGTTTTTATGCGGATTTTTTAATGCAAATTTGAAGTTATGCGATTTTCAAAAATGAAAGAATTTATCCAAAAAAATTTCTATAGTGGAAAAAACTTTTTAATGCGAATTCGCATTAAAAAATCTAAAATTAACACTAGTGTAAGTTACAAGCGTTATAATGTGAGTGTGTATAGAGCTATAGGCGAAAGGAATTGTTTCTAAATCTAGCAATATTTATCAAAAGCTTAAGAATTGTATTCGTATGATTATCGTGTAAAATAGATTTTAATAAAATAATTCTAAGATAAATATGTATTGAGTTTTTATTTATATTTTTTTAATGCGATTTATGGTACATTCTATCTCATTGATTTGAAGTTATGCGGTTTTTAAAAATAATGGAACCTATCCCTCAGTTTTCCATGTGTTCAAGTCTTTTGTATGTAACTCCACGTGGAACGTATCTATCGCATAAAAACAGACCTAAGTGTACTTAAAACTCATATTTGAAATGCTATTATGGGACCCAACAATATCGACAGTGTTAAGGTTCGTTTATTGATATACAAGCTTGACTTACACTGCGCGGTCCTTTTTAATGTGATTCTTAATTGTTATAGAAATAGCACAATAAATAAATCTAAAGCCTATTAATCCTTTTCACGCGCGATGTCAATGAGCATAAATCTTCATTTAACCCTCTGGATGCTAAGCAACGATATATCGTCGACTGAAACTAACGAGGACTGCAAACAACGATGGTTATTGGCCCATTTATAACTTGAAAATGCTCAAATATGAATATTTTCCGAGGGTATCAGTATCGTTTATCTAAAAATACCACAACATTCCAATTGATTAAATATCGTAAAGCATAAATATTAGCCCTGCCCTAAACCAAAACGTTTAAACAAAACGCTGTTTTGCACTAATTGATTCCTTTGTAGATCAAAGGGCATTGGGATATGATATTAAAGTGGGCATAAATCTTATCATCTCCCGAAGATCATTTGCAACAGCCCTGTCACTGTTTTAAGTAGCATTTAATTTCAATTCCCAATCCAAGGTTCCGCACGATTCCTCGCACGCACCCTTAAATGTCGCCCTTGATCCATCAAGCGTAGATTTCAGCCGATTTGCATAGATATGTCAGTCTCCTACCAGGCCGGTCGTAAACTAACTGTTCAATTTTATTTGACGCCATCCCCGATTTGTATACGCGTATAAAAAAACGATCGACAAAAAGGGGAAAAGGCACCCCTATTTTTTATTTTCAGGATCAAATCGACTACAAGAGGCTTATTGACACGGCAAACTTTCGCTTGCAAAAAAAGGATCACGGCCAGAAAATCGATATCCACTCGTGTGTCGCTGAAGGGTATCAAATTTCGAAGAAACGAACGCGAAACTTTGATCGAGGCTCGTCTATTTCGTGCATGTGTTTGATCTGAACTTTCTTTTATTGTGGGGAGAAATCTGAATAAAGACGAGGAGTGTAGTACTCGCTTAAAGAATTAGGAACACTAAGCATTTTTTATGACCTTTCTGAAAGATTCTTCAAAGTTATCCTATTGCTGAGGGCATATCCTTAAGGCATAAAGTAGCTTTCATGAGAGATTTTCTTGGTGAAGATTTTTTATTCAATAGAATCAACCTATTTTGAATAGAGGACCCTTAGATTTGAGCTCAAATTCTTATAAAAAAATTATAACACTTTGCGGTCCGTGTTGTTCTCCATTAAACTTACTGTATCGATATATGTAAATATAATAGTGATACCGAACCGAACAACTGAATTTTTCAATGAACAATTCCATTGCCGACTATTTTGACATATATTTTTTATAATAAGGAGAGATTTGAATCATCTCGCAGATTTGATCCCAAGAAGAATGAGTTACTAGTCCAAGATCGATCCAGGAAATATTGATTTCTTGTTGACACTTGGAATTCAGAAGCATCCAGACTTGTTTCCCATAGTCTAAAATGCAGAGCCGTAACAAGGGTATGAAGCGCCCGTGCCCCCCCCCCCCCGGGAAATATAATTATTTTTCGAAGTTAACTAACACTATTATAAATGCAATATATTAAATACTATTATGTTTTAAAATATTAAACAAAAAAAAGTCCTAAAAGTACCCGACCTAACGCATAGAAGGCGGTTATTATTTAAAAAAAATATTATAATAGAGAGTGTTCAGACGCTACGTTGCTTCCATAATCGTACAAATCATATAAAATGCTGCAAAAGCCATAACAGTGGCCATAAGATCTGTGTGTCCATTCGGTCCGCTTTTCGGACCGCTGATATGACGAATGAGCGCCTCGCGATTGGACACTATACCTGAACATGTCAACAGAACGATTACGAACTTTCGTTTCAAAACGAAGTTGTCCGAAGAAGAGTGATCAGGTGAGTTGTTTAAATTTTACAATCAGTCGAAAATATTGTTGCCTTTATTTTATTGCAGACTTATGCCGGCTGGGTCGACCCAATGTTTAAGCGATAACGAAGAAAAGAGGGATTGGACAACTTAGTGTATATTATAAAAACGGACAGTCAATCAGTGTTGATTCATGTAAAGTAGAATGGTCGAGTAGAATAAAAACCAAGTGCAACTCTCGACCGGGTTGGTATTCTGCGTGTTGTGCCCCAAGCAGAGTTGCGCCCGTGACAGGCGCCTACTTTGCCACGCTCTTGTACCGGCCCTGCTAAAATGAAGTCAATGCTTTGAAAATATCCCTAAAAAGAATCACGTATAAAAATATTGAATGATATTTGTAGGAATGTATGTGAAATAGTCTTGGGTCTGTTTTTATGCGATTTTGAAGTTGTGCGGTTTTCAAAAATAATAGAACCTATCCCTTATCTTTCCATAGAGCACAAAACTTTTTTTTATGCGAATACGCATTAAAAAATCTACAATTAACCATAGTGCAAGTTACAACCGTTCATCCGCATTTAGAACATTCAAATGTAAAAATCCAAGAAACTCCTGCCCCGCTTACTGTAAAAATTAAACAAGAAACTAGTCAATCTATTTATTGTGCATAACTCAAATTTTGAAGGAACTTTCAAATTCCAGTGCGAGCTTAAGAATTGCATGTCTCCATATTACGAGCTGCTTAAAAAATATTGGTCATGTTTTTTTATGCGATATTTTGGTACATTTCATCGCATTGATTTGAAGTTATGCGGTTTTTAAATATAACAGAACTTATCCCTGAGTTTTATTTATAGTTCAAGTTTTTTTTTGTGTGAATTTTCAAGTGTGAAAAAAATGAGAAGACATGTTCTGCTGGTATTGGAAATGCTAGACGAAGAGGTTCGTCATGAAAGTCTCGCAGCTGGGGTTTCTTTCTTCTTTAAGATTTGTAAATAAATATCTTGGAAAAAGGTCAGTTAGCTTTATATTAACCTGATCATTATCAATAGGTATCGATAATTCGAGGAAGCCATTTATCAATGTAGGTTTCAAAGACTATTAAAATAGATATGTTATTGAATGGCTCTCATAAAAACGTAAACATCCGTAATCAGTGATGCATAATGCTTTAAGGTTACTGGTTCTAATTGCTATTTCATATGAGTGCTGTTGAGATCTAGGAACCCTTTTCGCTTGAAATTCTGCCTGCACACCTGAATAGGTTAAACACCACCGATGTAATGAGTTGCTTATTAACAATTTTCTCCATAATTGGATCGTTGAGTGCACGATCTCGTGTTCGTGGATCGTTATGACGCCAAAGAGGGAGCTCTTATCGGTAGGCCATTAACGAATTGACGACATGGATACGTCATCGCAGCTGATGAAGCAGCGGGGCCGAGCCGGGGATGTCGTTAATTGGATTTTAAGTTTACCCTCGTGAAGAGGGATGGTGAGGATAATGAGGTTGTTAACTGCAGCGGTGGCGGTTTGCGGTTAACCCGCCCGAAGATTGCTGTTACACCGATATGCTAATAATATTTGGCAACATATTGTATGTAAATCTGGCGAGGAAACAATACACGCGGGAGCAGCAAGAAGACTCTGCACGCTCGATATGAGCAATTATGCCACGGAATAAATTTATTTTACCAAGACGAATCTCCGCGAGTTGATGGTTTACTTCGACGCAATCGTATGCGTAATGGTCCTATTCCGGATAGATTGGATGGAGCTTTAATGGTTTTACTGCATCGTGATACTCCAGCGGTACTAATGATGGATAATAGTCAAGGATACGATCTTCCTCGGCAGTGAAACGGGACTCTGCAATCTGTGATGCATCGATTGGCTTCTTAAAATGAGGTCTTTTGCATGCAAGGTAATGTAATAATGAATGTCGTTTTTATTAAATTAAATTATAAAATTAACTATTTTCGATGTAATTTTCAATATATAGTCAACCCTCTTATAACGTCCACATCGTCTGCAGTCCCTATCTCGACGTTATATAAGGGTCGACTGTATAAACAATTGATCATTTATGAATTTGTGATAACCAAAAATGAAGACTACTAAATGCAACCCAATCCAAGTTATTCAAACGACATTTATACTAACCTATAACAAAAGCCATAACTAGGGTATGAAGTGCCCTCAGAAATCCAATTTAAAGTAAAAATAGCACTATTATAAATGCAATGTATTAAATAATATTATAATGTATGACTTAAAATGATATTCAAAGATAGTACCCAAAAGTAACCGATCTAACGTATATATGACAATTACTGTTGTAAAAAAATACTATGATATAAAGTGTCTAGACTTGTTTCCGTGATCGTACAGATCATAGAAAATGTCGCAAAAGCCCTAAAAGAGGACGGAGTGGCCAAAATGTTTGTATGCTCAATCGGTCCGCTTTTCGGACCGCTGATATAACGAATGAGCGGCTCGCGATCGGGTGCCATACTCGAACATAACGATAATGAAGAAAAGAGGGATAAGACAATTTAGCATATATTATAAAAACGGACAGAGTCGATGAGTGTTGTTTCATGTAAAGTAGAATGGTTGAGTAAAATAAAAACCATGCACAACTCTTGACTGGGTCGGTATTCTGCGTTTTGCGCCCCAAGCCCAGTTGCGCCCGTGGCGGGCGCATGCTTTGCCACGCCTTTGTTACGACCCTGTCGATAACATGTAATTGTTTTTCAAATAAAGCTAAGCATAAAAGGTAGCTCTTGCTTTAAGCAGATAAAAAATGTATGAATTAATATCTCTAATGGTTTTTCGCATGCAGCATTCACAATAATCCATCAAAATATAAAAAATGTATTATTATATTAATATGTCAGTTATGTTTCTGTGAGAACGCTTGAATAATAAATAAATACAGATACCCAAAATATTTACTTTAATTATGAAGATCAAATTAAAATAATTGATTAGCTTATCTGATTAGGTTCATGGTGTAATATTTCTAATCTTTAACAACATATATTATAACAAATACTTTTAAACCTTTTATAATGTCGAAATACTATATAGTCAGCTCTTCTATAGCGTACACTTCTATAGAGTATTTGCCTACAGAAGTGTTAGCGCGTTGGCGGTGCGCTGGTTAGCGTTTTATTCAACACGATTGTTCAATAGATTAGCTGAATTTAAAGAAATAATTAGAAATATGTCGTCCGATATTATAAAATTCGAGAAGAAATGTTGACAGAAGTTATTTTTGCTTCAAATCACAATATAATTGAAAAATCCTAATCCCAGATTTTGTATGGATACTTAACTTTCTATAGTATCTCGACACTATAGAAGGGTGAACTATGTATCAAAATTTAACGCAAATTTGTAGGGAATATATATTAAACAGGTTGATTTTTCACATTCATTTGCCTTCTGTTGATTATTTACAGATGATTTATTGTATTGAATTCGTCTCCGAAAGCCTATTTCTTTTATCGGTTTCTGTTAGTAATCGTCAATATATTTGTTATTGGACGGAGAACGTTAGGGACCGTATCAAAGCCGGGTTGTGCTTTTATCCTTCGAAAACAATTTAAGAAACCAATCAGTTCAACGTTCATCAAATCACTAATTGGTTACTGAAGCATTGGATGAAAGCAATTGTAGACGGCCAATTTATAAATGGAACGAGCATTTCACGTGCCTTTTCCCCCTCGTTTATTTCCTCCCGTTCTACACATTTAAGAAGTAAATCCCTTCATTGTGTAGCTTTGGATTTTTCATGGAGCCAATTAAAAAGAGGGGTAGCAATCAAATTTCGAACGATGTGGAACACATGCTGGCACAGTTCATTCAAGACGTCGATGGAAGATTGAATGATAAAATTGGTATGGCTCAAATGTATTTACAGAAGAAAATAAATTTACAATCATAGCTTCAACATCATAACAAAATTTAAGTGTTTACTGTACTCGATACAAACTAAATCTGAAAGAGTTAATCGATTTTTATTGAATACTTTTGGCTTTATCTAATATAACTGATTAGAAAGACGTTCGAATTCAATAAGCTCCTCAAATTGCGATGGAAAAGAGTAGGAAATCTGAGCAAGAGTGTCCTAAGGTAGATTATATAATAAATAGACCCCAGTCATGCAACTTTATGGAGCTCCATGTCGCCAGTGACAAAAAGCAAGCAAAACTTTGCAGGCAAGTGACCCGGTCATTTCGATGTTCAAGACTTGCCAAGTTACTTCTTGTAAGTTCAGTCAGCCAATCGACTATCTACTGCCTCCCATCGGACTACCCCATACCTCAACAGAGTGATTTGGCAATCGATCTCGAAAGCTTTTAGCATAAATTCCGAAGATTCGCTCTGCAACGCGTCTTATGTTTATGGGACACTTTTAAAAGTACCAAAGGCGTATAGGAGGAGGAACACTTGTTTTCTTTCTTTCTGTAAACATCACTTATATGAAAAGGGTTCGTGTGTGGAGGAGTTGTTTGTGGAGTTTCTTACGCATGCCGCGAGGAGGTTAAGTGCTTATCGAGTGTACGCGATCGATAACACTTAAGTAGACGTGAGACTTACAACCCTTCGCTCGCAGCAATGTTTAATGAATGCTAATCACTATGTATTTATACTTAATTCAGCTGCGCAATTTGCTCTATGTATTTTACTTCGATTCGAGTCTTTAGACCTGTTAAAATTCCATGCACAGCAGTTTGGATATCTGATCTGGATATGGACGCATGGAACTAAGGTATGCAAGATTAAATGATAATGATTTCTTATTAGGATAAGGGTACATAGTAATTTGTACTAGAACTAGGTTCTCCAATTTTTTAGCTAAGCCGAAACCACATCGAAACCTCCACTAGCACCAAAGAGTCAAGAACTAAAATAACCTACGGCGGGCCGTATTATAATACAAAAAATATTCATAAGATGCTCATGGAAGTTTATGGTAGTGATGTGATGAGTCGACAACATGTCACGAAGTGGGTTAGGTTGTTCAGAGAAGGACGAACTAATATTCACAACGAGACAAGGAGTGGGAGATCATCAGTGATTGTTGGCGAGCTTGTGCAAAAAATTGAAGAAAAAGTGCGAAATAACCACGATGTGACGCTTGATAACCTTCACGAATAATTTCCTGAAATTCCTCAACGTCTCCTTGGTAATATTGTATCAGAAATATTTGGCTACAAAAAGTTGTGTACGAGATGAGTGCCCAGAAAGCTCGCACAGGAGTTTTTTTTTTGGATTGTTTTGCACAAGAAGGTGAAGCTTTCTGGACTATATTAGAACGAGGGATGTTTAGTAAGTGTGTTAACGTTTTTCCAACGATTGGGAGATCGAAGAAGCGGTGAAGAAGTGTTGTAACCTTTTTTTCTGGTTGGCTATCGTAGTTTTGTATAGTTTGATTAGTGAAACGCACATATATGTGCACACAGTTTTCATAGTGTTAAAAGGTAACTCACTATTAAATCAATTACATTGTCAATGTTCTTAATTTCCCCAAATGTATTTGCATGTAAGTTTTATATTTACGATTTGATTCAAGATCCATAATAAGCTTGGTTTTTATGCGAATCTTTTTTATGCGAATTTGAAGTTATGCGATTTTTAAAAATTATGGAACTCATTCATCATTTTTCTATAGAGGACAAAGCTTTTTTTATGCTATATACCTGACCTGAAGTTTGGACAAAGCAGTTTGGCTCGAATGTATTACAGATGGCGAAATACTAAAACTTTGACATTGTCAGCTGAAATCATTACTTTGGCAAATCAACTTACTGAAAAAGGCTTTGATACTTTTTCTCAAAATGATGAATTGCTTGAAGATACTCCCTTGAATGATGATGATATTATTGGTTTAATTTTAATGCGATTTTCGTCGCAAAGTTTTTTTTTTAATGCGATTTTTGGTACATTATTTCACATTGATTTGAAATTATGCGATTTTTAAAAATATTGGAACCTATCCCTCAGTTATGTACATAGTTCAAGTCTTTTTTTATGCGATTTTTTTATATGCGACTCTCTGTCGTATCTATCGCACAAAAACGAATCCAAGTGTATATGGATTTCAAAGGAAAATGTTGAGGATCCCTGGATGCTTGAAATAAGTCATAGTCTAATAATGGTTAATGAAATGCTGTGCATGCGTTGTCTTCTATTGAAAAATAAAACACATGTGATATCATCGACAAAGTATGACGAGGACATGATACACATGTTGTATCATCGGCATTTTTGTGTTAACGTCAATTTTGTTTACAGAATAATTGATATTTAAAATGATACGTACGTCACAGTTAAATACAATAATATTCCAATGTTATGTATATGATGTATAATTTCTTAATAAGATTGAATAAGTTTATATGCAAATTTTGACACGTTCACCTAAGTGGCCTGCAGGGTAATTAATTATGATTTTAAATATATAGAAAGTTGATTAATAGTATCTTTCATGACCTAGTTATGCATTGGACGCGTTACAAAATCGAATTCGGCAGTCGAAGTCACATTTTGTGATGGTGGAAAAATATGTAGCAGCAGATGTGTCGTTTTTCCGAATTCAAATTTTTGCGTCGCGATTGAATATCGAGTTGATATTGTGCTCCGGTTTACGTTGATTACTTTTCAAAGCGTTGACAGCAGAAAAGAGCCGACGAAGGAGACAGTTGCGTTTGGAGTAATTGCGTTTTTCTTTGTTCGGGAAAAATCAGGACGCGGGCTGGGGGTGGGTGGAGGCATTCGGAAAAGGTCTTCACATGTCATGTCGGCAATGGCGGATTTTACGCATCTTCCCATTGATTTATGGCGCATTATGGATGGAGTCCCGAGGGAGCTAATGTTTGAAATTTTCAGCGTCATCTCAGTTGACAGATAAGCGTCGGCGGGAGCTGAAGAGCCCGCTGGAAAACACCCCCAAACTGGGAAATGGCACTCGAGCATCCTTATCATACAGGAAAAGCCTCGAGGAGAAAATATTGTGCGTTAACCTCGTGTAGTCCGCGTAAACATTGCACATTAACCCCTTAGATGAACCCATGAAATAATAATATAAATTAAAATAAACGACATCATTATATTTCATGGACTTAATCCTTTTAGAGATTTTGCTAAAACGTTGAAGTGATGATACTTTTAATGTCAAGAAGTTAAAGGCAACATATTCAACAAATAATTTGGGCATTCAACTGAAACATTAGCTGCAATTAATATAACGGCTGATGATACAACATGTGTGTCATATCATCAAGATTGAATATCTGAAATATGACACATATGTTGTATCACCAGCCATTATAATGTTAATAAAAATTTAAAGCTATTTCAAGGATCGATGGAATATGATGGGATGTAATCGCATAAAAAAGTTATTTTTACCTTATATACAGTATGCTCAGCAAACAAATTCTGGAAAATAAAAAATAAAAATATATTATTTTTATATTAAGAACATTTATGAAATACATTCACTATTGGATACATAAAAAAAATAATTGAAATTTTAATGCAGCATCTTAAAACGATTCCGCGTCGCATAAAATATTACACCCAAGGTGTTAATTTCTAAATTATCTCGAGGTGTTGAGCCAGATTACGGTGATTACAACCACCCCCCGCGGAAGATATAGCGATGATACGCGTTCGGCGTCGCTAACTGGGGGCAATTTTAAAATGATTAGGGGTAAAATCGAGGGATGGCGGGCAAAGGGTTAAGCGACATGTCATTAAGCTGCCAGTCGTAGGGAAAGTCGGCGTTAATATTTCATCTGTTTCCGTTTCCACCGAATACATCATGGCTCCGATAGTGTCGCCGGTTAAAAAGATCGTCCGATAGGGACGATTTAGCCGTAAACATGCGTCCACAAATGTGACCCCGTGCTGAAAGTGCGATTAAAACATTAAAATAAGCTTTCGAAAAATGAGGTGCCATTTTGGATGTTATGGTATTGAATATTACTTGTGAAAAATTTAGTACGCTGTGCATTTTGGTTAGATCATTTAGATACGAGGGTCACTTGGCGTGTAGTCCCGCGTGTTTGTCGGTCATTTTGTTCAGTCACAGTAAATTCTTCCGATGGAGAGGTTGTCGCGCGCTCTCACCACTTCCCATCCGTGCGAAATCTGCGCGGTTATCCGTTTTTTGACTTTGCAGAATAATACCGCCGCTAATATCCATCGGAAGCTCGTGGATGTTAATGGTAGTGATGTGATGAGTCGACAACATGTCACGAGAAGTTAAGATCGGACAGGCAGCGACTAAATGGTATAATTGGATTCTTTTAGACATTGAGTTCATGTCCCGTGCTGCTGTGCGGTCTGTTCTGAAGACCCTCAGACTAGCCACATAGGAGTGTCTTCCAGCGCTCTTTAATCTCCTGGAAAAAACTACGCGCAAAGCTTCCAAGTGCCCATTCCTTTCACTCCATGCCCTCTAAAAGAGATTCCCACAAGAAGACTGGTCTCAGACTACATGCACTCGAAGGTACTTTGGAGGAGGAAGGAGGAGGTTACGCTAAAACGCAACGAGCTGCTACGCGAGGTCACTGCCACCAAGAGTCCAATTTTAGTTTTAAGTGAGCATCAGCAGATGACGGACTGCAGAGACTCCCTCTTCCCCATAGAACTCATATTTGTTTTGTCATTTGTAGCCACGGAAACGAGTCACCGTTCGAGTAGCCGAAAGCTATTCTCCCCTGTATGCAATAGGCTGTTGAGGACAGTGGTGTCGCTTTTTGAACAAAGTCCCCTGCTCCTTTTATAATCGGCAGTTCCACATTCCACTTTACGCAGCACAGGGTAAGCCGTGTATCAAGTTCATGATGACTGGGCTACTCCAACAACGTTTGACGTGCTAACTGACGAAGCTGATTTCGCCCATCTCAATTCTACATCATTACTTCAAGAGTTCGACTGTTACCCACTGGCCCAGGTGGATGTTAGACTCTACGATGCCAATCCATGAAAACTCAGAGGGAGTAGAGAGAGTCAACCTTATGCCCGTGGGTAACGGTTGAATCCCTGGGGTAACGATATGGAGTATAGGTATGCAAAAGTAACTTTGTCGGTTTGCTCATCAAACGCTGCTGAGGCAGCTCAGCTAACATGAGTTGGGTGCGCAGGTCACCCTGTGCTGTGTACCCATAAAGGGATGTGTGGAACAGCCGATTACAGTAGTCGATGGAGACTGTGTCAAAGGTTCACCACGATCTTCAACGGCAAACAGGGGAGAACGGTTTTAAGCTGTACGAACGGCGACTCGTCTTAGTGGCTAGGTACTAAGAATGACCGAACCGATATGAGTACCATGAGGAAGGGGTAGCCCCTGCAGTCTGTCATCTGCTGCAGTCTTCTTCAAACTGGGGTTGGACTCATATTGGCAGTGAACCCGCGGTAGTATTCATTTGAAATTTAGTCCTTCCTCCTCCATCGCACCTTCAGGTGCACATGGTCTGAAGCTGGTCTTTCCCGTGGAAATCTTGCCTAATTTGGAGGGCGTGGAGCAAAAGGGGTGAGCACCTGGATGATCTGCGCGTAGCGTTTCTCGTGGGGCTAAAAGATCAGCGGAAGACACTCTTTATGGGACTAGTCCGGCACACACCGAAAGAGACCACACAGCAGCGCAGAAAATGGGTTCGATTTTAATGAACCCCCAATCCAGTCTGTCGCTGACTGATGTCCGTTGTCTTGTTACCAACTGGCGTTGGATTGCTCCCCCCCTCCCGGATTTTTATGGGTGAGGATCGTACAGTGAAACACTCACCCGGAATAGGATGGAGAAAGAGTTTGTCATGAAGAGGGATGAGATATGGGTGTGTCACCTAGATACATTTTGTAGCCTTAATTTATGGATGATCTTCGTAGCTGTGTGCGCGGAGCGTTGAGTTGGTGCGGGCGGTGGCAAATGGTTTTAGAACATTTTCACGCATGCGCAATTAATTATATAATATCCCGATTCGACTCACACCAATTGTTTTTAGGGGGTTTACATTTGATTATGATAGCCATTTTTCCTTCAAATTCAGATTTTTTTCTACTATCTATGTCTTTCTCTGTGCTATTTTAAGATACGATCAGTAAGATAGAGACATAAAAAATCGCATAAAAATTACAAGACATTTTCGGCACGCGCTCGTAAACAATTGGAAACGTGTCCATTTGTACACGTCAAGTGGCTTTACGGGCTAAAAATCTGGAAAGCTCACGTGACCCGGAAAGGCAAAAAAGGCAATCAAAAAGATGGCACAACAGGAAAGAAATATGCTACGTCCATATATATTGAAAACGACGGATAAGCCGAGTATCTTCAGGCCATCAATAAATCTCGCCGTGGAACAATTTCGCACGCGCATTATTCAAATGTGAGGATTCCCGCTCATCAAGTCTGAATTATGGACATACATTTTTGATTGTTGAATATGTGATCAAATAGCTGGAAACGGTATTGAACTTGAGCCAATCTTGAGCACTAAAAGCTACCCAAATTATTTATTCAGCATGTGCTTAAGTACTGCACACGTAAACCGTTCCAAGTGAGTGATACGCCAGTGTCGACTTTGGTACATGGAAGATGCTAAAGTTGCTATCTTATTCTGAAATCGATGAAAATCGTATAGTCATCCTATCGCAAAGCGTTATGCTACATTTTGATTCAATAATTTATAACTATATAAGATATTGTTCATTTAATTTTACTATTGGCAATGTTAAGCGAAAGCGCCCCTGCCCTATGTTACACTGGTGTCAGATATTATGAATATACGATGATTTAACATAGATACCGTCCATTATTCAATGAATCCATTATGCAATGAAATCATCATAGCAGTTTTATCAAAGCAAGTTTGTAGTAACACACGAGAAATGGTAATATAATACGTTTATATCAAAAATAAAATAAAATCGGACATTTCATATGAAAAATCCAGAAATGTCTATAACCATCCAAATAATCCAGATGTTCCTTAATGACCGATGCTTAATTATGCATCTGGCACGTTTTTAATAGAAGCAGAGTACTGGTCCATATTTTCATATGTCTGTCTAGAGTTTACGGTTTAGGACACGAGGCAATAAAGTTTCGCGTGTTTTATGCAAATGTGTGTTGGGGAACGTAAATGTCACATAGCCCACGTGAGTAGTTCCACTTGATTTATGGCACTCACCTTTTTTTTACCTTCAAGCCTACTTACTATCTTTTTATGTCCTCTCTCATGTCTTGCCTCGGGGTGGGCAGCCGGGCCACCCTCGGGCGACTCCTCAACTATGTCGCTGTTTTGAACGAAATAATAGTTGCTCTGGGGGAAGGAAAGTGCCTATCTGGCCATTATGGCTCAACTTTTATGCAACATCTCGATTAGCTGTAATGTCGGGCCCTACACTGGATATTAAAATTTAGTGTTTTGGTTATACGTGTGAATTGGTGCTTGCGACGACGCACTCGGTAGTTTGCAGCGAAACGTGCGTCTGCGATAAGTGGTTAAGAAAATGTGGAGATATTCTGCTACAAGGGTAGCATATACCCCTAAAGAATTCAATTATTTTAGATTCAAGTGATTTCATCTAGAGGCGTTTTTAATGGTTTTTGTAACGGATTTTGCATTCTTTTTGAAGTATGCATTTTAAGCTCAGGTTGTACCAATGTAGATTTATGGCCACTGAGGTACTTTTTCATTTTCCTATATAGCCTGCAAAGAATAAAGAAAATTTTGAGCGGCCAACTAGTGGTAAAAGGTTATGAATTCTTGATGTAGATCATTATCTTTTCTCCCCTTATAAAGCATCATGGTCGAAATATTGTGGACTTCCAGGGGAAAAATATGTAAAAAACCATTTAATATAACGCCGATGGAAACAGTGGCGTAACTACTAATTGGGACGCCTAGGAGCAGTAACTGCCTAATCTATATATACATATATACAGTACATATATGTTTTTCAAATTGTTATATTAACCTTTTTCTACCGGTGATGTATTTACTACACCTCGACTCTAATAATGGGAATATGGATATGAAATATAATAGATGCGGGGTTCAGAATTTTTGTATTCCTCCGTAATACAATTACGAATCACATCAAAGTATTATAGTATGTAAGTATTCATCTGCAGCGACGGAAATAAATAATTTGTCGGGAAATCGGAAATTTTGCGTGAATAAATTATGTTTTGTAGAAGTTAAGGGCGTTTCAATTACCATCTAAGAATTCCGAACGTTCATATGATATACCCCAATAATAATAATTTGACACAACGTCTCAAATTATTTTCAAATCACCTAAAATATAGTGTGGCTATCAAATCGCTATGGTAATAGAATTATAAGCAGCCAAGGAATCATCTGCACCCCCACATGTTTAACCCTTTATCCGCAACGTTATATGAAGACTATCATGGTACAACGATACCACAATAATACCCGTACGACATAATTAATGCGACCCGAAAATACCAACCTCGGTAGACTGTCAAGCCAAATTGATAATTTCATTAAACCACCGTGTCAGGTACAATTAATCTGCTTAACATTACAAATAATCCCGGTTTCGCATCTTTTACAAATAGTGACTACGGAATGGAAGCCTTGTGATTTACATTCCTTTGTAATAATTTATACAAATACGTACATCGGGAATAAAGGAGGAGATTGAAGCTTATATATGCGGATATGTCTGGGTCTGGCGACATGTACGCCATTTGTCAGAAATGAAATGTGGACTATTGTTCATAATCCTTTGATTAGTGAATTGACTTTAAATTGAGCTAAACATGCACCGTTTATCGTCCACACAAATCCACTTTTCTCTCAAGAGCGCGCAGCGTGAGTGAAGCTTGTATATTAATAAATGAACCTTAACACTGTTGATAGCACACAATATTCGTTCATTTTTTTGCGTAAATATAAACAATATACATGTGTGTCATCTGTTGATCATATTTTTTATCACTTGCAGTGTGCAGCGTATGCGTGATTCCCCATCAACGGGATAATCAAGTTAATCGAAAAAATATTTTCATATAAATAAAGTTCTATATGCTATTGAAGCGTTTGTAAATTCATCTGTTGGCCTTCGAAAGGTAAAATGTTTTTTTTTTTTTTTGGTAATGAAATATTTTTTTTGGAATTTGTTGATTTTTGTTATTTATAGAGTTTCGTCGACATCCTGTAAGTGATGGCATTGTACTACGACAATTCTAAAACGTCCCTGATTGATATCCCACTAATTGAATTTCCAGGTAACAATCTATCTCCTGTCCCCCCTGTTCTCTCTTTTTCGTGCCGTGTAACAAAAATAAACAAACAAAGAAATCGACTTCCAAAGCTTTGACATTTGAAATTTCAACAAAAATATCCGCGCGCCGAATTTGACAGCGATGCCCCTTGCGGGAACAATGTGGATATTTTTAAAGCTTAAAGCAGTAAATCTTGGCGCGTGGACAGCGGTCAAGAAATTCCCTTTTATGTTCGGGGAAGAAAACAGGAAAAGAAAAAGTGCTTATAAATTCTGCAAAGATTGCGGAATCTAAGAGGAAAGTTTCTGAACCTCGGATCGGTCGGAGATAAAGCAAAAAAAATGTTAAGTTCAAAATTTGGCGACCTTGTTGAACTTCTTTCCCGGCTTTCGATAAGCTTTCAGATCGAACTTTATTGCTGAGAGGTCGGTCGTGCTTATAAAAAGTGGCCCTTAAACAAAACATCTTGAAGAAAATATGTCGAAAGTGACAATTTATAAACATCGACCTTATAAGTTTTTAATTCAAATTCATTATTTTGAGCTGCTGGTGCCCGTACCAACTAACCATTCCGCGTTCATGCCTGCCATCTCGAAGAAATATTCGAGGTCTATTCCTTGTCCTGATGTGTGTCTATGCATATGTGAAGTATTCGTTCTATTCTTTTTGTAATACGAGGTTCATCCAGAAATTAAATATTTATATGAAATTTACGGGACACTTCAAAAATATATTAAATTATTTTTCAACGTAATCGCCATCGAGAACGAGATATTTCTGTAGTTGGGGCATCAGATTTTGTATGCCAGTGTCATAGATTTATGGATTGTCTTTTGGATTCTGGGGTGTAGTGACAACACACCCACTTTTCATCCTTCGTCACGATAGAGTCCAGAAACACTTCTTCCTCCTGTGCAAATCAATCTAAAAATTCATTCAAAATTCCAGGTCGTTCCACTGTTTGCCACGTTGAAAGTATCAGTACGGCCTTTTCTAAACAACCTAACCCACTTCGTGACATATTGTCGACTCATCACATCACTACCATAAACTTCTGATGGATATTCACGGCGGTATTGTTCTCCAAAGTCAGAAAACGGATGATTGTGCGAATCTCGCATGATAGCGGTAGCGTGCGACGATCTTTCCAACGGAAGAATTAACTGTGACTGTATAAAATGTCCGACAAACAAGCGGAACCAATCAAAGTGACCATTGGGATCCCTATTCTATGCCAAATGTATCAAATTTGAAAGAAATGTTATCCCGGTCTTTATTATTAAGGGTTTATCTCACTTTGTCACATCAAAAAAAACAAGGTTTTTTAAAATTTATTTTTCGAAAGTACATATCTCTAAAGATGTCGTTCGACCATTGCATTCGAAGGTTTGCCCTTATACTTGATTTTGTTTGCAGACCAGAGGTTCCTGTTAGGGATCTTTCTTATCTTTTTTCTGGTAAGGGAGCAAATTAACCGAAAAAAATGTTATTACAGATTTAAGAAGGAGAATAAGAAGTTGTAGCGTGGGCGATTTATCATTCCCTTGTAGTAGCACTGTTGATCTGAACAGATTTAATTCGCCAGATTAACAGCGACATCTTCCGTCTCTCTTCAGGTGCAATGTGTTATTTTAACAGCGACATCTCTTGTGGCACTACGGAGACATTGCACCTGCATACCGATGGATCGCTTCTTGCGCGTGCACCGTTGCCGATTGGGTGGTGACGCGCAGGAGGCGGGAGTCGAGGAAGTCGTCGATTAGCCTTGGCTGCGGGAGGTCGTCCTTCCTGCAGCCAGATCTCTCTCGTGTGGAATAAATATTTATGTAGAGAAGAGAGTATTTCTATTCAACGCCCGTTTATTCCCATCCATTCGTCCATTCAGTTAACTAATAATTAACTATTTGGGTCCCATAATATTACAAAATTTGTCTCTTATCTTTTTTGATATGCCATTTTGATGTTTTAAAAACTATATAATATATATTTTTTCATAATGTATTTATTTTGAAATTTAAAAAAAAAATGCCTATTTTTGGGGCTGTCAAAGTGAGACGACTTTTTAAAATCTTTACTATTAAAAGCTGGTAGATCAAAGTATTTTATGTAAACCAAAGCTTTAAAAAATATTTATTATTAAAAAAAATATGTAAATATTTTCATTCGTGTAAGATATTTATATTCTTAAATTGCCGGACGAATAATTTACTTGGAGATCCTAAATCACGGAGCATTTGGCTTGACTCCATGCCTTTATGTCTTCACCGATCTTAGCTCTCTTAATTCTTTTCCATCTGCTGCTTTGGAGTGGAGTTTCCTCCATCGACCCATTCAGCACTGGAAACACAATGCAATCTGGAGTGCCAGTCCACGCGGGACAGGAAGAACGCGATCGTGCCAAATGCAATATAATTCAGCTACGAAAATGGTTATAAAAACGAGAGTGTGGATTGCGAAGTCGTAAAATAAGTTTTAGCTACGAGGTCTACGGCCTCCGTAGACGTGAGCGAGTTAGGGGATCGTGAAAGTTTAGAGTTATGTAGAAACACGTCGGCATGTAAATTGTGTGCAAACATGTATCAGACACGGAATGCGAACCATGGCCGCACGGAAGCTACCAAAATATACAAAGCATGCGGATTTATGATGGAACCTGGCGAAATTATCTTCAACCGGGAGCAAAGTGGATTAAAGCGAAAAATGAAGAGTCAACTAGTGCGCTCTGCTATGCTAATAAATCGGAAAGCTCCACGGGAAGAACTTAACACGAAGTTATCCGACTATCCGCGAAATTGCAATATCAAACTTGTTGTGGGAACTTTCAACATGCATAAAACCTTATAATAACTTCATGACGGTAGAACAATTTTGAAACATTCATGCTGCGATTAAAACGAGGCAAATGTAGATCGTGCTGATCAATGAATTGGTGCGGGCGACGGCAGATGTTAAGCGCTCGATATCAAGATATTTTGTTTGACTCTGGAGTGCAGTAATGGATCTATATTTCATCCATTGTCACATATCGCATGAAAAAAAACCTTTTTATTGTGCTGAAAGAACTCCAAACAGCGCTCTGAATTTTGGACGCGTTGTTGTTTTTGATGGACTGTGAGAAAACGCGCTACCCACTTCGAATAAAGCTTTCTCATGAACAAACGTTGATTCAAAATGATAAATAAACTGCCTTTTGATATATTTAAGGGACGTTTCTGCCTTATTGGGCCTAAAAGTGATTGATTTTATAACACTTTTTTTTAATGCGAAAAGTATTAAATATAGAATATTGATATTAAGTGTGTTGACTAGGCGATCTTTATTGAAAATAAAAATATTTTTTAAAGTTTGACACAGCAAGCCATTCTTTACCACGGAAGTCCTAAGTCTTGGACAAGTAATTTTCAGCAAAAAAAATAAACATAATTTTACTTTATATAATATTGTGTTTAGTTTGAACTATAATTAAGAAGAAATGTTGGAAAATAAAAAAAACAGTGAACGATCGAAAAAATGTTTGTATTTTTACCAACATTTTTTGTAGTTTTTTGTTCATAAATTAAAAGCTTTTGAATATTTTTAGATAATTATGGGTCAAACGATGAAGAAGTTTATTGTCAAAGTGCCTGCAAAATTCCATAAAGAATGTTCATCTAGGGCACGAGGGAGCACTTCCGTGAGCTTAGAAAAAGTAGTTTCGATAAAAGCGCGTTTAAAGTTTCTCCTCTCCTCAGTATCTCGCAGCTCAGCTTCTTTTCGTCGGTTTATAACTTTGCGAATTTGCGAAGAAAAAATTCCACCATCTAGCAATCCAGACAGTTCAATAAAAAACGTTAAGAATACAATAATGCAATACAAACGCGCTCCTAAATTCGCATCCAATGAAGCCCAGTACCCAGTTGTTAGAATATCACCTCATTATCAAATATTGGAAGCAATAATATTTACTTTAGCGTCATATTTAAATTAATTTGTGGAGTACGCATATGCTAATAAAATAGGTAAAATGATAAAATCCATGCAATATCGAGTGTGTGATGAGATGCATGCATACATTATATTATTTTTGGTTCAATTTTTAGATTAAAAACACGATAATTTATTATTATTTGGATATAAATGGTTTTGAAACACAATAATATTCTTTAAATTTAGTTTAAAGCCAATAGATGGCAATAATTTGATTTGATGTGATTCAAATTATAATGTCTAGACGAGAAGAAAGCCTCAAAATTTGAATCTCATACAGAAATATTACTGGAAATTTTGATTGTTTTGATTGATATTTAATCTAATATATTTATCAAAGCACTTTAAAAAATAATTGATGATTGTGAACACATTTACGCGATAATTGGATATTTCGCGCAAAACAAAAACGTTAAAAAAATCGTTATTGTAGATTATAATACAATATTTAAAGTCGTATGATTTATGTCATTGCCAGTATTAAAGTGTATTTATTTTGCTCGATTTTCGCACATGGAATGGTACATATTTATATCGGCGAACGATAATCGTTCGCATTACCAATATGCTCAATGCATTCATACAATATTTATTATGTCCATACTCATAATTCAACTAAAACTGAAGCGGCATAAAGCTTTAATAAAATTAAATCTTTCATAAGTTATGCATTTCATACGGCTTAACGAGTCAGGTCCATATTTCATTGTTAATATGTTTGCCATATATTCAATTACGGGACTCAGTACAAATGAGGCCTAAATGATATTGAATCGGATGATATATTGCCCATGTATAGATTATGAAATTTATGTCAATTGATGCAATCAAATTTGATTTGAATATATTGCGTGGTTCTTTTCATGAAAGATAATGAAGCGTTTAAATTAAAATTCATCCAAATGGAGAAGCGCTGGTTTAAAGAGCCTTAATATGGCAATAAAATTTGATGAATATGCACACACATGTTGCGGGCGCACTCAAATACTCCAAAGATCCACACACATCTACTTTTTTCTTAGGACCGCGCAGCGTGATTCAAGCTTGTACATCAATAAATGAACCTTAACACTGTTGATAGTACAAAATAATCGTTCATTTCTATGTATAAACATAAACAATACACATGCATATCTTCAGTTTTAGTAACAAAATAATGCATTTATTGAAGCTTTAAATCGATAAATTTGGGCCGATCGATACAATGGATATAATATCATTTCAAATATAGTCACATTTTGTTATTAAAATGTTGAGTTTTAAGTATTTTGTTGATTTATGTGACTTGCGGTTTTTTTTTGGCTTCAAATTCCATTATAATTTTATTTTTATTTTTTAGGGGTAAAAAAAAGGGAATAAAATTGCCAAGGGCACCTTTTTAAAAAAAAAAAATATTTTGCAGCCCATCTAAACTTAACCCTATCAGGCTGGAAATCGTGAGACAGAGACTGGTGTCTTGCGTCTCATCATACACTCGTGCATCTATGACAAAGTCGTGCCGTAAAGGTACCCCTATATTCTCAATATATTTTTAATTTTTTTTATAGAAATTCGCAAATATGCATACTAACTATTCAACAAAAAATTGTACTTTAAAGAATCTTAACCGTCATAAAATTTACGTATAATTGACTGAAATCGCTATCGTCAGATAAGCTATTAAGCTCTTTCAACGAAGATAAGACGACTTTCGTTCGGGTTGTCTTGAGAATAGGCGTTTGTTTTGATAATTGAGAGATTTGCATCATTCTTATTGTTGACCAATTTTGTTATTCCCCTTGGATTGTTCTGGAGTGGCGTCATTGGCTGAGTATCACCACTCCTTTGTAAAATCTACTCCTTCAGAAGTAAATTTGCAGGCTTATACGATGACCCTGTCTTTTTATTTTCGCAACACATTAATATGCAAAAATATTTGAACAACAGAAAGCAGATGCCATGCAAGTTGAACATTAATTCACTTATCTCCACGCTCAATGTGCGAAAGTTCGAAATTGTCTCACTCGAGCCTGAACGCATATATGCGCGATTACTCATCAACGGGTTTAATATAATCACATTATAATAATTTAAAAAGGTTTGCTTAATAACTCAGAACTACATTTAAATTTGATATATTGATAATTTGTAATATCTTATCTATTGTATATCAAGTATCAGAGTTTTGGTAATTTATGAAAAAAAAGGGATGGGAGATAAGGAAATGTATTTTTTATGAAAATACCTATCCCAAAATTATGCGCAGAAGTTAAATGGGAAATCCCACATGAAAAATCCTTTGCCAAGAAAATCTCTCATGGAGATCGCCTTTGTCCCATAACATATATGGTACCCGAAGAAGGCTCACGAAGGAATAGTATATTTGATTGATAATTATTTTTCAATATTCTAGAGCAGTTATGTAAATCTGTAATCGGATTCCAATTGGTGCTCGAACAAACAAGAGCAAAACTATCGCGCCATTAGGAGATTTGATTGAATTACGAAGCCGTCTGAGTCCAATGTCAATACGGAACAGCCAGGAAATGCTCGTGAGCGGAAACAATGTCTTTTGATCCTCTGAAAATCGATTTACGCTCTTACACCAGGTCCGTTTGAGTGTTTGTATCGTTCTATTGCTCTTATTGAAAGCCAAAGTCCATTCAAATATTAAATGTTAATCAAAGCCATTATGGCGTATTCAGCACGCCTTTAGGGTTAATTCGAGTCCCGGCTGTGCTGAGTCGTTCTGGTACTAAAAGCGACTAAAGATTTTGCAGCACACGTACGTTTGCCAAGCAAACAGATAAGCGGGATGAATGTCGGCAACCTTTGTCCAGAGTGTTCCAGTTCCAGACCACTTAACCCAATTCCGGATAGTATTTTCCCGTATTCCTGCCGACGCAATGTGTCGCAGCCGTTACACCTATGCGACGATATTTTTCCGGCTAATGAAGATCGCCTGTACGACATCCCAGGTGCATTTTGACAATGAGACCATCTCAGTCTATTTTTGCGGAAGTCACTTAGGAAATTAAAGCCGGATGTGTTGAACGAGGTGCTGAAAGACTTCATTAGCACTTTCAGTTCCAGTTAAAAGCGAACGTACCGAAATGAAATGCGGCACTTCAGCAAAATGAATTAAAGCACGCGATTACTTAACAACTATGACAGCTATGTACATGCTGAAATATTTTGATGAAATTGTTGAGGTGGAATTCTTCATGTTGAGGAGATAGTTAATAAGATGAACTATATAATAATTTAAAATATTCTCTCATATTTAGATTGAAACACTTCAAGGATAAGTCAAACTCTAGCGTAGTTTATGCCAATGTGGGTAGCATACATCATAGGCACGCTACGCGCATGCGCCGCGACACTTCTACTGTATCTCTCTAGCTTGCCTATTTTATTACATATTACACAAGCACATCTTTTAGCTAAATATTTTTGTCAGCAAATGGAAAATAAAGTAGTAACTCGGAAATCAACTCTCCATAGCAATCTATAGTCGTTTCTTTTGATAATTCATGCTATTTAGTCTATATGGATATGGGATGTTTTACGTCTCATATTTTTGTTACTGAAACAGAAGACGCATGTGTATTGTTTATGTTTACGCGAAGAAAATAACGAATATCGTATGTTATCAACAGTGTTAAGGTTCATTTATTGATATACAAGATTGAGTCACGCTGCGCGGTCTTGAGAGAAAAGTGGATTTATGTGGATAATAAGCGGTGCACAAACGAATATAGCATCTGCGTTTACGTCAATATAAAATTAACTCACTAATCAAAGGGTAAAGTTGAAAAGAAAGTTGGCTGAGGATGATCTGTTAAAGCAACTTCTGAAGAAATATGCTAGAAATTTAAACGCTTACTTTTGACAAATGGTCCATGAAAAGATTAAATGATAATGTAAATCTCAATATGAACAGTTATTCATGAAAAATTGGATTTTGATCATATGTCTCATGTATTGAGGCGATTTTCCGTTGGGTCCTATGTCTCGTATGTTAATTCCATCATCGATTTGTCGAAAAAAAAACCTATAGTTCTGTTTTTGGACCATCGAATCATGCCCAATGTATGTAAAAGCAAGAATGACCCATGAAAAAAAAACAGGAGTTAAATTGGGAGTTTCTGCTACACTCCATACTTACCAGATCTTGTTTCTTTCAATTACTTTCTCAACGAGTTTTTTTTAATCCAAGCTGAAAAGTTTTGTCAAAAAACTGCAATAAAAATGAAAAAAAGTGTATTTTTTTCCGGTACCCCTAATATAATGCCTCTGTTAATTTTTTTTGTATAATAAAATAAAATCGTTTAAAAATAATAGACGTTGAATAGATAATATGTAATTAGAAAATGTGAAATATTTTGTTTAACCTTTCCCTTACGATGCTATGTATTTAGTACGCTAAATTCTAAAACCCCGTATTTATTATATATCATATCGATATTCAATAATATATAATATATATAAATTTTTAAGATAATGTTGAGACTTAGGGAGAATCTGAAGATTTTAATTCAAGGAAGGATTAAAATACCCCTCAATTGCATTTTTATAAATTTAAAATTCCTAAATGATTAAAGCATTAGATCTTATATTTGACAAAGTTGAATTAAGTTCAGATGTTTTCTAAATTTAATCCATATGATTCATCAATTCTTATAGACGACATTCGCAGACAAATTTAAGCAAAGCGATTCAATGCATTGCTGAAGTGCTTTGTCGTATGCTTTATTTGCGATCTGATCTTCCTTTTTGTTCCTTATAGCTACATTTATCTTTGTCATTTTGTTCTAGCGGACTTTGGAATGTTAAAGCTTTGTTTTTTAACACATCTTGTTAATGAATGGCCAAAGCTTGAATATAAAAACAATCCTATTTTATACAAGATCAAGTATATAGAAGTTAGATCTTGTATCAACAGTCTCAATATAAACAATCGATAGTTTGGATCAAAGCTCATATTGATTTCTAGAATCTTAGCCCTTTGATGAGTATGCTCGCTCATGTGCGAGCGCACTCGAATGATTCAAAGAGAGTATGCCCGCATATGTTGCGAGCAGCGTTCCATAGCGCTTATTTTCAATGAAGTGCTTCCATTTCTAATAAAGGGTTAAGGAGACGATATTATATTTATGATATTGCACGTTGTTGGAAATCGATTTCATCAACATTTTAAATGTCCATTTATTATATCCTCAAAAACGATGCATGCAGATAGCGGATAAAAGCTCATATGTTCAATCGATTTTGTAGCCATCATCATGGAATTTCATTACATGGATACATTTTACAGGGAATTAATCACATTATGTGCTCCATTTTTCCACATTCACGAAGGTTACTGCACAAGTAGCCCGTAGATACAGGAAGAGCCAACATATTTTTCAGCTCGATTGGAAATATTCCAAACTTTTAATACTGTACGTGGCTTTGAATACAAAATATTATTGGAGGCCGCTACTTGGACCGATGGCGCTGCTGTGCACGTACGTTGAATTCATGCCAAAAACAGCCGGCAGAGTGCAGGTCGAAGCAAAATCATAAATTTCAATAAAAGCCCTTAAAGAGCGATCGAACGCCACAATATTGAGAATGATTATAGCAAACAAGCTTCCAAGTTCTAGAGGTGCACTTAAAAGATTTCCGGGCTACAACGAAGATAAATAAGCTATTTTCATCATAAAAGGAACAAAAGCACGAAAATAAGCGGGAGGAAATAGATATATTTAATAACGACCGATTTAGGGTTTTTGATCATAAGTTTGCTACTATATATAAGACTACTTGAGTGATGGTATTTTTATATTAACCCTTTGAATAGTGAACTTATAAACTTAGATTTGTGTGTTCGGCACTTATCATCCGTACAAATACACTTATCTGCCAGGACCGTCGCAGTGTGTATGAAACTCGTACATAAATACATAAACACTGTCGATAGCACACAGTTTTATCATTCACATATTATTAGTTGATAAATTTGGGTTAACGATCTATACAATCGTACAATGTACGTAACATACTCTCTCTGTCTCTGTTCCTCTCTAAATTCAACGTGCAAGATACTCTTTGCCTCTGTCTCTGAATCACTGGAATTCGGACACAACTCTGTGTCTTACCTCTTTAAGGGGTTAAAATAATACTTACGTACAGAGTATGTATCATTTTACTAACATGTGAAAAACTTTCTTCGGAGTTTTATCTCATGGAAAAGAAAAATTAAACTGATAATAAGATCTAAATTAGTATTGAAAAACGAAAGCTTTTTTGCTTGGGAGCTCTTTTCATACACCATCTTCCTCAGCTGATGAAGCTAGTTCGCTTAAATATTATAAAAGTGTATAATTTATCAGATTATGAGGGTCTAGTGAAAAAGTTAAGCACAACAACGAAGAAAGGATACGACCAATCAGTTCTGTAGCAAAAAATCGGAAAAACTAAAAAAAAAAAAGTAAAACGAAAGCGGGTCAGTTGTGAAAATCCGATTAGGTCTTAGCGAAACCGTTCGCTAAAACAGCGGGAAGCTTTGTGAAGCCGAGCGGGAAATGATTCTGGAATCGCACGGATAAACAAATAAGTTTTCGGCTGCATAAATAAATAATGGCGAGACGAGATAGCACCGCCGGATGTAAGACAAAGGAAGCTGGAAGGCGTCCGTCTTTTGATGTATTCAGACGTCGATCCGGAAACAATGGACCATACTCGAAATCGGTATCGTGATATACGCCACCAGCACATTCAAGACCCCTTGGAATATTAGCCGTATAATATACGCCCATTGATGGAAATCATTTCCTACCGGCATAGAAAAGCTATCCTCCAACAAAAAGCTCTCAGAAATTATCATTTACAGGGCATTTCAGATCACTTTGAAGAATGGAGCAGTCTGTCAAAAGACAAACCCTCATATTAATAGAAAATCCTATCAATCATTTGGAGCGGGGAGTAGCCAAAAGATGTGGGACCTTATTGTGGTCATAATTTGGATCACATATTGTATTTTTTTTAGTTTATTAACAAGTGCAAGTAATTAACACGCCTGACGGGGCATTGATACCTATAGTGGACGCTATAGGAGGGTTGACTGTATAATGGTAACACTTGATTTGGCACATTTGAGAATCAATTTGGTGTCAATATAATCTATCACAAGACGCCATATCGGTGCTTACTGCCATACCGGCTGTAAACCTACTGGCACAGGAGAGTTAAGTCCGAAAAACGGTAACAAAAAAGAAAGATGCATCATGGCAGAGTTACAGGCATAATGGGACAGCTTCACTAAAGGGCAATGGACTAACTGTTTGATTCCAGACATCGAGAAATGGAGCAGGAGCTTGTTTCATCTGACTCTAGTCCTTTCGGGTTGGTGTTAGACTGAAATGAAGCCCCAGGGGAGGGCAACCCCACGCCCGTAGGCAACAATTGAACCCCTGAGGTGTGGAGTAGAGGTGTGTTAAAGTAGTCTTGTTGGTTTGCTCATCAAACGCAGCTGGGTTAGCCCAGCTAACATAAGTTGGGTGCGCAGGTCACCCTGTGCTGCACCCATAAAGCAGTGTGTGGAACAGCCGATTACAGTAGTTGGCGGAAACTGTGTCAAAGGCTCACCATTATCCTCAACAGTCTAGGCATATAGAGGAGAACGGTTTTAGGCTGTTCGAATGGCGACTCTTCTCCATGGCTAGGTACTACGAGCCGATACCAATACCACGGGGAAAGTGTTGCCCCTGCAGTCCGTCATCTGCTGCAGCCCCCTTCAAACTGAGGTTGGACTCGTGTTGGTAGTGAACCCGGGAAAGTAAATTCCTTAGTTTCTCGTGGGGCTAAAATATATGTGGAAGACATTCTTTGTGTGGCTATTCCGGGGTGGAACAGATCATACAGCAGCGCAGGTAAGGGTTCGATTAAAATGAACCCTCAATTCAGTCAGTCGGTGTCTTATGTCTGTCGTCTTGGCCCTAGTCCTTATCGGACTTGGATGTTTCGGCAACTATCTTCAAAATATTGGAAAGGAGACAAGTCCTGAATGTCATCAATGTGGAGCAACCACTGAAGACGCTCAACACCCGATTGAGAAGAAAATTCTATAATGAAGTAATGCACTCGGCGCTATAATGCTGTGCCCCAATATAGGTCAACAAACTACGAACCCAAAGGGTCAGACTCAACATGGCCAGGGTACTGACTGCCATACCGCTAATTGATCGGCTTGCCATGTGTACCATGAAAGTACCATGGCAGTGTGGCAGTCCCGATGGAACAGCTCCACAAAAAGTCAGTGGACCGACTGATCACAGACCTGGAAGAGTGGAACAAGAAGAAGCTGTGTTACCACCTGACCCAGGTTCTTACCGGACATGGCTGCTTTAGAGCCTATCTCCACAAAATAATCAAGGAGACAAGCCCGATGTAACCGATGAGCCCAGGGAGAATATTTGGTTAGTGGGTAAAAATCCCATACTTCCACCGGCTGTATTACGAAAAATAATGTCAATGTAATGGATTAGTTCCCACATTCCATTTGTTGATAGAAAATATTAGCTAAAAGATAATATTGTGTTTGTGTAATAAATAATAAAATATGAAAGCTACTCGTCTAACGGTTGCTTTATGATATAGTGGCGATGCTGGTTTGAATTTCACTATTTGTGACGTTCAAGCTATTTCAGCTTTTTAAGCTTCAATTAAAATGATGTACACTAATTTTGGAAGTAGATGTATAATAAGTACAAAATTGGTTGTTTTTCGAGCGTTCCCACGGAATAATAACCGTTTAATGGACAAATATTGCATGAAGAATTTATTAGTGTATAATTTGTGATTTGTTAGGGTCAAATCTCAACAATTTTGTATTGAGCTTATGTGTGACAATAAGGTTTTCAACTATATAAGTTTTGAAGCATCCGATAAAGGATATTGTGGAAACGTTGGTGGCGTGATGAAGTCCAATTATCGAAAAACATAACAACATTATGGTCCCATACCACTTGAAGGGGTTGCTGAGTGGAGGGTTGTAGAAGAGGTCAAACAAGTCTTTCCCCATGTCGAAAATATTTAAGAATAGCCAAAAATTTTTTTTGGATCGATGTTAAAATATATTTACAGGAACGTTATAAAAGTCATTAACAAGAATCATTGATTTGTGAAGCTTTTAAGTGTTTTCATTCAGCTGAAATTAAAAATGGATTGATGAAAAACGGATCTATCATAAATATTTAATTATCGAAGAGTCTCTGCAGTAAGTTATCTTAAATTAATTATTGTAGTAAAGTGATTAATGAAAACCTAAGCGTCTTTGTTCAGCTCACAGAGGCTTTAGCGCACATAACAAAGGAATCGATGAAGAGGAAGCTATTGTATACATCCCCTGCCAGTGATATTCAACAATATAAAAATATTAAAAAAATAGGGTTGTTAAAACTCATATGCAACCATCATGACGTTAACAATTTATCTAGCAGACAGTGGAAGACATCAAGAAGTTTAGCAATTTGAAGTAAGAAGAAAGTTACTGCAAATCCTCTCATTAGCATTTCGCGCTTTAGTTCGCCAAGTTAAATATGCACTTTACTTCAGCGAATGCATTCTTGTGTGCTCACAATGGAACAAGAATATAAGTTGTTTTTAAATATAAACATATTAGTCCAACTTTGAGCTAACTTCATTTTTAATGATAGTCTTTCAGCTATATTTTAAAAGTTTTTATAAAATTATTATAAGATTCTAAATAAAGTATGAACGTGGAATATTCAATGCATTTTGTCCGGAGTACAAAAACATTTATTTTCACGGTGAAGCCAGGTTTAAAGATATAAATGGGTGTATACTATTAACCATTTTATTAATGAGTAAATTTCATTCAAATTGAGTTAGACATAAATGCTATATTCGCACAAATCCATTTTTCTCTCAGGACCACGCAGCGTGATTCAAGCTTGTATGTCAATAAATGAAGCTTAACACTGTTGATATTGTTGGGCCACATAAATACATAAAAGATTTATGTGGCTTTCTATTATTTATTATGATTCTAAGAAGGCCACTAACGATCTCAGAATAACCCCATGACTAGAGAATCCAATCCCGAGCCAAAATTTCGATCCCGGGATTTCATTAGACAATCCCGGGACCAGTCCCGGGATCCCGGGACTGGTCCCGGGAGCCGTATATTTTTCAATATTTTAAGAAATTACCTTGATGAGTTTGATCAAAAATTACTAATCAGTCCATTTGTTCAATATAAAAAATCACCTGAAGGCCAAAGAATTTTATTTATTTAAGAAAAGATAAAAATACAATTCAAAAATAGATAAATAAAACACTAAAAAATTCAAATATTATTTTAAAAATATGTCCGAAGTAACATTAACATTAAACATTAGTGTTTTGTCATTTAGTCTGGATCTGATTTTGGAAGTCAGACAACTTGCTGCTGAAAATGCACGCTCAGCTTCCACACTCGTTAGAGATATCGTCATCAGATATTTAAATGCTAGTTCGAGTTGATGATCGCGTGAGCCCTCATTTTCGTATAACACCATCAATGTGACTGATAAAATTCTTTTCTGCTGAGACACGGACTAAAAATCGCAAAATTCCCGATTTCCCGACAAATTATTTATTTCCGTCGCTGCAGATGAATACTTATATACTATAATACTTTGATGTGATTTGTAATTATATTACGGAGGAATTCAAAAATTCTGAATCCCGTATCTATTATATTTCATATCGATATTCCCATTATTAGAGCCGAGGTGTAGTAAATACATCACCGGTTGGGAAAGGTTACTATAACAATTTGAAAAACATACATGTACGCTATATATGTATACATAGATTAGACAGTTTCTGCCTCTTGGCATCGCCTAATTTTGTTAATTAGTAATTACGCCACTGTTTCCAAGCGTCCAGATTTTGTCGGGAATGTCTCGATTTAGTAGCCTTCATCGTGTTGGTGAGGTGTACGATTTCTGTCAAATAAAAATTTCAATCCCGGGATTTTCGGGATTACGTTTTCTAATCCCGGGATTCTTAAGTACCTAAAACTGTCCGGGATCCCGGGATTCCGGGATCCGGGATCCCGGGATTGGATTCCCTACCCATGACTGATAGATTTCAATTGGATACAGACAAATTCCATTGTAATTTTAATGTTTATTAAAATTACAATGACTCTATTTTGTACTCTGATTCTTTGTAAATGGATATTACGTGTGGATCGCTTCTCGCAATATTTGAGAATATTTAGACCTTTACAGCACGACCTTGCCATCGATGTACGAGTGTATGATGAGATGCAAGACATTCTCTCTGTCTCCGATTCACTAATCTACACACTCATGTGCGAAAATACTCGTTCTTTATCTCTCGAGCACGTTCGCAGCATATGCGGGATTCCTGAGAGATATTTGGTTGCGAGAAGGACGTCTTCCTGCAGCCAAGGCCAACCGCTGACTCTCATCGACTCGATGCTAAATCGCCCACGCTACACATTCATTGGATGTTTTTTTTAAATTTGCTTTTGTTTCATCACTTAAATTTTTTATATAGACTTGTGTCTGTTTTTATGTGATAAAAAATCGTATAAAAAAACTTGAACTACATAGAAAACTAAGGGATAGGTTCCATTATTTTTAAAACAGCATAACTTCAAATCAATGTGATAGAATTTACAAAAACACTACTTTCATATTTGGATGTTCTAAATATGGCTAACTTTAACGGTTGTAATTTGCACTAGTGTTAATTTTAGATTTTTTTAATGCGCATTCGCATAAAAAAAGCTTTGTCTTCGATAGAAAAATGATGGATAGGTTGCACTATTTTTAAAAATCGCATAACTTCAAATTCGCATAAAAAAATATTTTTTTTGCTCAAACGTATTTATCTAAAATGTTTTACATAATAACGCCAATATTATTAAAACCACAATTATCGACTAATTTTAGCTTTCACTCAAAGGTAGCCCTGCCCAACTTTGTTTTAGTACCATAAATATTTTTATCAAAAAGAAGAATAATTAATCCCTAATATTACTAACATTATATTGAATAATATTTGAATATTTGGTTGAGAAATAAAAAGATGAACTAAATATTTAAAAAAAAGGGTACAGAACTAATATTAACGACAGTTTAAATACCACCGATCACAGAGTGTTAAAATAGAATCCTACTGGACCGCAGAAAAAAAACACACTTTCTATGATCGATGATCACAAAACAAAACTACAAAAGTATCGCGATAAATATTTCTGCTTTAAAAATAAGATTGGAGGAAAAATGTCTGAATTCATGAGGTGTTATGGCTTATTTTTCCGCATTTTTTTCCTTAACTAAAGCAAAAAATCTTTTGGGTATAGCGCAGTAATTATGATTGAGTGGGCCACGTTACCCGATTCTATGAAAGCGCTTTCTTTCACAAAAAAAAAAAAAAATTGAACTAATACCATTCGAAAATGAAGTTTACATAGAACTACATTTGCACGTATATGGTCGCTTCAAAGCATTTCCATATTCATGATAAAAGGAAAAAAATGTTAACATGGCGTACTTTTACCGAGAAAACGGTCGTCAAATGTAATGTATATATTTTTGCAAAATCATAGCTTGGATCATGGATATAACTATGCGAAACGTGGAATTTTCAGCTCGAAATATTGCATTTACATATTCGCAATTCAAGGAGGAGGATTGAAGGGCGAAATTAAATTCGTATAAATACTAATAATGCCGATGGTGAAAACCAAGATCACATTTATCACCTAATTTAAATCCAATTTGCATTTGTGTCTGTCTTCTGTTTCCCGGCTCCTGGTCTACTTTGTCGTCCACTTTTTTTACAGCCAGCATTTGCATGCGGTGAAGGGGGCACGGGATGTAAAAAAAACGAGGAAACCGACTCATGCGAACAGTAAATCTACAGCTTTATTGACATGAATGCGGAAAAGGATTTCGAGATTTCCCCGAGGCTGAGTCAAACGTAAATATAAGTTATCCTAGGCGAGGAGGGTGGGAAATCTGCGAAGATATGCTGGAGTTGCTTCCTGTAGGCGAAGGCGCCGGATATACGAGATGTGGCTGAAGTATGATGACTTGCATTCGATGAAGATTCAGCAAGATCGATTTATTTCGAATTACAAGGCTTTAAATGCAAACAACAGGATATCACAGATTTATTCAGCAGATCAAGAAAATCCTGAACCAGCAGAGAAACATGATTCGCTTAGTATTGATTTTTCAGATTGAAATAAGTTCACAATTCGTCAGTTTGTCAATATAAAACGTATTAAAATTAAGGAAAAGCTCGGGAATATTATGAAGCAGTGAGTGACCATGAAAAGTCGAGGACCTTCTTAGATCATAATTACATGCACTATTAAAATGATCAGCCGAATTCTATTTAATCATGACATAAATGCTTAATATAATGTAATCATTACTCTTATTATAATTAATTTTTATCTCGAATACATTATCATTTATTTTAAAATCTGAGATAAAATTCAATTAAGGCTTTCGTTTCTGTTGTGCAATTGAATCCTTTAATACACGTTCTGAGGTGACAAGCAGGGAGCAAAGGGTCAACGCATAATCTTGGCTGCGGCAAAATGTATTATATCCGCGGTTTGCTTGTCATCCACATTTCACTGGTGTCAGAAACGACGGGACGTTGAAGAATTTATAGCCCAGAACCTGGTAAACTGGTAATTCTTCAAGTTCAACAACTTATTGCAAGATTTTTTTGTGACTTTGGAAGCTCAGAAGTAATTTTCTTTGAATCAATTTCATAAAACAATGATTTTTTTTTAGATAAAATATTTATTACAAAAGACAAAAATAGTTATTTTGTGCTATTACAACCACAGAAGAAAAAGTTATGACGATTTAAAAAAATGAATATTTTTTCAAAATGTTAAAAAAAATATATTTCGACAATTCTGACACTTAGGAAATAGAGTTTATGTGTGAAGCGTAGCAAAAGACCCCCCCCCCCCCCTTAACTCCTAAAAAAAATTGTCGGTCCATGTTTGAAACAATCTGTATATTATATATCTTCTTAAATATAAAAAATAATTCTTCTTTGTTCGTATGTAATGCGCTGCCATACCGTTTATCAAATTGCAATAAAACTTCGTCCATTTGTTGCTAAGGATTGCGCGAGTAATATAGATACAGTGTAATATTCAAAAATAAAAATAAAATGTTTGTTCGTATTTTATACGCTGCCATACCGTTCATTCGATTGCGATAAATCTTTTCCGACTTATTGTTTGCACTTTTTAAAATACTATAGGTATACTACAATTAACTTACAGTAGATAAAATCAACAAAATAAAATAAATTTCATTATTTATATCATTACTAACTAAATAAGATAACTCTTTAAAATTTCAAACGATATTTTAAGAATTATTACTTCTGTGGAATCAACCGGGTACCAGCTAGTATTAAATATAATTTACATATGGGGAAAGGGTGACTCGTAGTCTCGCTCGCGATTTCATGGTGCGAGCCACATACACATTCTAGCCTTTATGAAAGCTTTCACGGTCATAGATATCGTAGAAGACCCCAGGGATGCATTTATCTCCATAACTTACACAAAAAAGCCCTAAATGCCCTAAAATTGAAGATAGTGTCCAACCGGTCCGCCTTTCAGACCGCTGAATAGTGAGAGATAGCAGCCTGCAATTGGCATGGATCACCTCTCCTGTCAATTAGCTAACGCTGCTAAATAGAAGATATGCTGAAGCGTGAGCAAAGGAGTTCTATAACATTTTAATTGGTGTGACAAGGTGAATCGTCCGTTAGCTTCATCGTATCAAAAATTCAAAGTTTTTATTATAAACGCTCCGGTTCCTATACAGATTGTTGAACCAATAAATTAGGTGTTCAGTAAATTATTGTTTCTGATTGATCGTTTCGAACCAAGGTTATTTTGATTTCTTGAATCTGTAAAAGAAAATATTGAGGAAATTTATAAAGTCGTAGAGGGACGCATACGATATTTTTACTACTCATTCATGGATATTTTTCTTTTTGAAAAAATCTTATTCAGATCTTAATATTACCGCAAGTGGAAGGCAAGTGGGAAATCACCACATGAAAAATACTTTCCTTAGAAAAATCTCATATGGAGGTTGCCTGCATCTTATAACGAGTAGGGCATCATAAGCAAGGAAATCCCCTATGAGAAAAATCGAAGAGAAATGCATTCACATTTTTTAAGAATAAACATGTGAAGCGTTGCATACAAAATTGAAGCGGTCCTGTTGTGCTGGTGTATAAAAGGAAACTGTTTTAGTGACAAGAGCACACAAACGAAATACCATAGGAATCAGAGAAGCGAGCTTGTGAAAGCCTTATAAAGGAAAATATGAGGTCAAGCGAAGAATGGAAGGTAACAATGTCCAGAGGATGTTGGTAATTTAGAGTGTGCTAGGTAATGTGTCATATATTATTCATACGGGAGCTGTTCTCATAGTCCAGAGGCAAAACAAAGGGAATTTACTACCGCGTCGTGGCGCTCAACATCTTGTCATGCAGAACAATTTAATCTCATAACGACTATAATATTTTTTGCTTGAAATTACAGAGAGATAAATACTATAAAAAACGATAAAATATTAAAGCAATGTGGAAATGACGATGAAAATAGAATGGTATCAATGAATGGAATTTTCGAAATATACCAACCCGTTTGATGTGATCGTCTTTCATCCTACAAACGTCAATTAATCGATCAGCTCAGAAGAAGACATCCAAAAAGAACATTTAACGAGGAAAATCCCAAAAGAATTGGAATAAATGGATCGTAAAGACCGAGCATTGATCATCAAACGAGAACGGCATTCTCTAGATTATTTTGGATGTTAACAAGATAACCGATTTGGAAAAGTCTTATTTTGATTTAGCATTCATGTTACAAATACATAATTGTATCAGCAGTTGTCAGCTTTGTATATAGGAATTGTTACACAAATAATGTCGCTCGTTCCTATATTATAATAAGCAAGACTTAAAGTCCTAAATATATAAATGTCGAAAATAGGACGATTTGATTTCATAGATAATTCTATACGCGGCTTGCCTGTCCTCTATATTACACTGGTGTCAGATACGGCGGCATGTTTAAAATGCATAGCTGTTCTAGATGGGAAATAGATATGATGTGATGGGATGAACAACTAATTTAAAACTATATCATATTAAAAAAAAAATACGTTCATTTACTTTTGTTTATCGTTTATGCTTCCGTTGGAATGCGCTAAATCTAAAAAAATGATCATTTTTATATGCAAATAAAATAATAATATTCCACTTGTGCGCTTTATTAATTGTTTCCAGTCAAGACGAAGTTGTGGTGGATGATACAGAATCAATTTAAAAAAAAACCCTATTCTGTAATGTCGGCTGTATTCAAATCCACGGGGATTGGATTGCAAAAATCTTTTGTAGGGAATTTCCGAGAACGGATTTGATTTACATTTTTCGCGATATTTAAAACAGATTACTACAGAATCACTATGATTCCTTTGAACACGGCCGCCCTCCGTCCCGACACACCCTCAGGGGGGCTAAGTGTCGGAGAATAAGGGAAAAGAATTCCGTGATGGCGATAAAACGTTACAGTTACAAATGAAACGGTCCTGTTGCGGGTCCTTTATGTGTGCATTTACTTTAAAATGGGGGCCCATTCAATTTGAAAAGTGCTCGTAGGGCGAAAAAACAAAACCGTAATTTGCGACCATTAACGATGCTTAATAACGGCATTTCGTGACGCATAATCACACTTATAATTTTTACGAGCCGAATTGAAGCATATTTCGACAATGGCGAATTTGAAATTTGCGCATTTCCGCGCGGCGGCAATTTAAAGGCTCGTCGCTAAAAAATGAACACGGGATTCTTCGGGGAATTTGGGACCTGTCTTAATTGCAGAGGGTCGATATTAGGACCACGACATGAGATATCAAAGGGCATCATGGAAGCCATCCACAATGGATAGGCAATCGATGGCTGCTTAGATGAACAATGTGGTCCAAACCGCATCGATTTGCTAAAAGAGTAAAATGTATTCGTTCCGAGAGCTAAGGCACTCGTTAAAATTGTTATTGCTTCACAAAAAGGGATTAAAAAGTTGTTCGAAACGCATATTGGCGCATGCAATGGACTCTCGGAGCCGAGTCCAGAAGTGCAACTGCAGTTATGCAAACATACCAACTTGGCCAGGGCTTCTTTGCTAATTAAGCCAATTAACATTTTAGTCCACGGCGTATGCCTAAAGACTAGCAGAAAAATAAAAACTCGAGTCGGTAGTAAAATTTGCTCCGATGCCATAATTGGCAAGCTTAATTTGGAAAAATCGAATTACTTAGCCATACTAAAATAGGCGTCCATTACCTTCCAACGACAGACAGTAATTACACAGTGACCATATTATTTCTAGTATAAAATAAAACCAATGGAATATAATAATATTTAAAAATTGATGTGTAATTTATTGTGAATTAATTTTAGTACTTAAATGGGTATTTTAGTCTAGAATTTTGAGAAAAATCGATTTTTTTTGTATAATATTTTTTCAAAGTTTAGACTTTTAAGAATATATCCTCCAAAGAAATTTCCAAAATAACAATTATTTAAGTAGTTATAGCCATTTTAGTGACGCGGATACTAAGCCGGTTCCATCAGAATGGAATTTTTAAACGCATTTTTTTCAAAACTTTTTTTTTAACACGGTTGACATGATATCTCAAGTTTTAATTAATGATTTAATTTAAAATTTGGTACATATTTTTACTATATAATCTTCTATTGTCCCTGCCAGATTTATGTCAAAAATTTATTTTTAATTTAAAAAAAAAATTTGAAATAATACTAAAAAAAGACTTTTTTTTTTAAAATAATCGTCAATTTCCACGAATATTTTTTTTCTTTTAAGGTAGGGACTATAGTGACATTTTTGCTTATTAAGAATATTTTATCATTGTTTACTTTAGATGACCAGAAGGGTTGAAATCGTGTCAACCAGGACACGCCTATAAAAATTTGTTTTTTTTAAAATTTTATTTCTGAAAATATCAAAGAAATATTTGGTATAATAAAATATTTTTAGCACTCAAAAGTATAATAATAACAATTTAAAATGAAATATTTCAGAGAAATATCATAGCATGATCTTTTTCATTTTGGGGTAATAAAAGGTAATTTGGTCAAATAAATAATTATTATTTTCTTTTAAGATTATTGTAACAATATCCACTTAACATTACAAATCGTAATTTATTAGAAAAACTATTAAAACATGGATAAAATAAATGCGCAGATTATTTTTTGCTGTTATAATGCGATGAGCGATGTGTTTCTTGAACCGTGTCTCGATACAAATTGTCTCTTATAATACAATCGAAACTCAGTTTTCTTATTACAATTTATAGCCTCTTTATCTCGATTTGTATTCAATAAGTTGGCATTTAAGCAGATTAATTAATATATATATATATATATATCTTGCTTGTACGGGGTATTTCAATAAGGATGCTTGAAATTTGTTAGGCTATAGCGGCTAAGTTATGAAAGCGATATTAATCAAATTTATTTTGAATTATTCAGTAATATATGGCAAATTATAATAGAAGATTATAGCGTTGAACAACGTATGCAAATCATCCTATTTTCAAAATTAGACGAGGCCAATTTGTTGACGAATGGATGTTTGAATAAGAAAATGATGATATGGATACCGATGACATGTGGTTCTAATAGGACGACTCTATCAGCAATTAAATTATGAATATTTATTGTGTTCATTTCAAAAGGAAACTTTTTATTATCGTACGAAACAGGACTTGTAATCCCTTTAAGGCTCTTTTTATTCCATAATTTATATAATGGTCGCTTATTTCTAGTCGTAGAATGGCATTTTCTTGCCTTCAGATATATAGATATAGCAAAACTCGTGTCTATGTTCACCAATTACATTTAGTCGTAGAAGATCCTTGTCCATTTTTTTTTGAACATCTTCTAACCTGTGGCTTATCTCTGGCGTACAAACGATACGAATAAAAGCGGCTCCTTCGCTCCGCTTCATGAGCAATAATATCCTCATAAAAGTCCTCGTAACACGGTTTCGGTACACTCTCAGACTTATTCCACGTCCAGTGCCAGCTTGTTGAGTTATAAAAGCGTACAAAATTAAATTTTATCGCCTTTGCCTGCAACAGTGTATAAGGAGAGCACTCCATACTTGATTCGGCATCCTCACCTGGGTTTTGTTCGAGATCGATACGGAAGCGTATCAATAAGACCTGCCTTCGGAGCACATATTGCTTCTAATGTTTGCATGAGTTAGGCGCAGTATCTGCAGCACGGAATGCATTTTAGTCGTTGCATTATCATATCAAACACAGAAAGATCAACATCTCGGATGCAGGCGAAATTGCAAAGGATTCGCCACGGAGGACTTTGAAAAATATTGATGGGAAGCTGCATGTGCTGCGGCACTCAAAGAAGAATTTGCAATACATTTCGCTTTGCTTCGTGTGTACAAATTTCTGACTGGATTGAGAATTCAATCAATCAATCGTGAGATCAAAGTTAGCCTTTAAAATATGCCATTTGAACATTCCGGCACTGAATATGTATCGAATCGAAGATGTTGAAATAAGCAAGATGTAATGTAAAGCATAAACATCAAAAAATGAAGGCCTTATTTAAGAAAATATGGATAAATGATATTTCATACAATTCAAGTCAAAAAGTATCATTGTTTGCATTTTATCACGCTGATAGACGTATCATATATTAAAAAACCACTATAATGTTTATATATATCGATGCAGTAAACTCTTTTGTAGGTATCATCGTTTCAATTATATCATTTTTACGAAAGAAGTGCATAATCAAATTGTGGTTCGGGGGCTAGTTGAAATCAAAATAATCTACAATCTCAAGTATCAATTAAAAATGTATGCATCATACACCCTTCACCCAACTACTGATGCTGCGGTGGACCTCGTTACATCCTCAGGGGGTTGAAATTACAAGCTCGGAGGAAAACCACCAGCAACACACTGGGAAATAAATTAATTCCTTTTTCCCCAGTTCTGAGAAGTCAGTTGACCTCTTTGCTATCTCAAATTGTCAGACGGTCCTGTCATACTTAAAGTGGTGAAGAAAGGAGCTTTAACGAGGAGAACTTCTCTGCGAATCCTTCCTTGAGCCTTAACGTTTCAGCCGCTGAAACCACCGTGCAATTTTCAACATACAATTTGCCACAGGCATTCTCAACTTGTTCCAAGACAACAATCTTCGACTCCTAAGGTGAAAGCCCCAGACCGACACAAATGCCCGCAATGCTTTCGCACCCCATCCTTTGATTAATATATTATTAACCGGGACTTATTGGACGCGTAAGGGAGTTTCTGCATTCGGAGCCCTATTATTCCGGATCCTACTAACTTCGAATATTAAATTCATCCAGGCTAAGCCGAGCCCGACCGAATCAAATCGTATGCGGAATCTTAATTGGAAACCCTTTCAAAAATAGTTCCTCCAAGCTTAAGACTTGGAACTTATTGAGTTAAGAAACTAAGTACAATTTCAACGCGAACAAAAAATATAATATAAACTCACCTAGAATACTGCGTTCTATGTCTAGAATTTTACACGAGTGTCGATTGCAGAAGTTTCGTTCTGAAACAATAATATTTTTTGTTGTTGTTAAAATTTGATTAAAATGAAGCAAATCATCAAATGAAAAATCAATGTTTGTTTGTCCGTATTTAATGCGCTTCCATACCGTTCATCCGATTGCGATAAAACTTTGTCAATTTACTGTTTACACTTGCGGGAATAACATAGGCATAGTAAAAATAATGTATGGATGTTAGCGCATATTGGTCTGGTGAAATGAAGTTTGGGCTGCGGGAACGGGAGAGAAATGATGCGCGCGCAATACGGTGATTAGGTCGGTCTTTTTGGATCCCAGCTATTCGGCTCGCGCTACACGTGACCTGAAGCAATAAATCACATACAGCGATTCTTTATAGCCTTTAAATTATTTAACTGATGACGACTGTAACATCTCGAGGGCGTCGCCAACTTCGCGAGCCCCCGTGCTGTTGCCTTCTTAAGGCAAGCCTTCTTAAAATGTATGGCCAGCTTAAAGCCGACCAAACTGTCGACGACAGAACATTTCGGTCCACGCAACACGACATTTAACCAATTTTATTGTAAGGTGTCACGGGGGAACTCTTGGAGAATTCTTGGATCGCTCTCATGTGTTCTCCAAGATGGCCGCACTCGTACGCGGGTTCGTTCAGATTTCGGGCCGTGGTGATGCCGATCGGTGGGATGGAGGTGATTGGGTTATGATAGAAATACTGTCGTCTATACTATTTTCCTTTATTTATGGATAAAAAGGTTACATTTATCAGTTTGCGGGAAGAACATCTTCCCGCAACCAAGGCTAACCGATGACTGATTCGCAGGACGACAGAAGATGTCACTGTTAACCCTTTGAATAGTGAGTTAATCTTAAATTGATTTAAACAAAGATGCTATATTCATATGTCCAACATTTATCGACTACACAAATCTACTTTTCTTTCAGGACCGCGCAGCGTGAATAAAGCTTGTATATCAATAAATAAGCCATAACACAGTTGATAGTTAATGTGATGACTCAATATTGTATTAGAAATAGAAGCACAGTACTGAAAATTAAGCGCTTTGGATTGCTTTTCATAATATTTGAGAATATTTAGACGTGTAGGGGTACCTTTACTTCAAAATCTTGCCATCGATGTACGAGTGTATGATGAGACGCAAGACACCCGCTTCCGTCTCCGATTTACTAATCTCTGCACTCAATGTGCGAAAATACATTTTCTTTATAGAGTCAATCGACAGTGGCATTGCGTTCCTACGGAAATACAGACAACAGATTGGCGATACACGGATGGCGCATATAATATATCTTTGAATAGCTTTAATTGATGCATATAACATATCTCTAATTAATTTAACTATTAGGTTTAATACAACGAAGATTGCTCGAGAATTTAGAATCAGCTTTCATGTCAGCTAGCCATGCAATAAGTATAGCTCGTAATTGGTATTGGGGGTGTTGAAATCGCCCATCGTGCGGGTGCAGATCGCAGTTTAACCCTGCCTCGGTTGAAATGCTGAAATCCAATTAGTTTGAGCCGATCCTCGCGGAACAAAGTAAATAATAGTACAAGGCAGGGGGGTAAACTGTAATCATAATATTATTTGTACGTGACGTGTTTTTCTAGTGTCTTTGTCGCGATCGGCACTTTCAAAATGTGTTCAAACAATATCACAGTATCATCACGCCCCGGCGCCCTAAATACGCAAGGGGACAAAGCAAAATTTGCCGCCCCAAATGTAAGCATCGAAATTATTTCGACACTCGGAGAAAACGATAATAGAAAAGGGAACGAATGTGGAAATATTCCTCGAACGACATAATCTCGTCGAGGGTTTTCCGGGCAGTATTATTATAACAGTCCTCCGCGTCTATCTTTGGAATGAAACCGAGGCGATATGGACTTGAAGAATGCTTAAAGTTTTAACGAAACTGAAGGCAAGAAGACATCACATTAAAGGCAGGGCTATGTGATTGACAGAGCATGCCAAATAAAGTGGATTTAAAAACTTTTTATCTTACGAGAAGGGGAGCTTTCATGCATCATAACGGATATGAATAAAAGTTCGGCAAGTCATTAAAATAAGAGTTTGTCGAATCTCACGCGTAATCAGGTCCTGGCGGATAACCAGGTAACCGGGAGCGGCAAGAGTTTTCGCCCGAAATAGACCATAAATCAGGGCCAAGTTTATATAAAGTGAGAATCTTCCGCGAAGTGAAAGAAAAAAAATGTTAATGCATTAAAAATTTGTTCCCGAACGCCGACTTTCCGATCCTCGAGGAAAGTTTCCCGGGGTGAAAGAAACTTCCCCGAAGAATATTACAATATCTCAAGTGCTCGTACATCGCTCCTAAGTTGGCTGCTTAAAAATTTATTGCATCTTTTCGGGCGTCGTGAATTAGGAGATTTTTCATTAATATTTGGGGGAAACAGCCCCGCGGCACAGTTACGGAAATGCCCGGGAGCAATTTGGGGTGGAAGTTATCTGGTCGTAGATTTTACGAATGTAGAACGCTTAATAAGTCACGCTGGCTCGAAAATGTTATATGGAAAAGTTTCCAGCCGAAATTTTTAATTTTATTACGATGATGATTTAAGGCCAATATGCTAGGGAAAGCTAAAAGTCATTGCGTCGGAGCAATTTGAATACAATTTCTTACAAAATTTGACATACAAACGCCGATAATAACATTTAATATACAATTTTAATTGAATTTATAAAGTAGAAAGCCTTAATATGCTTTATGAAATCAAAAAATATGATTAACAACAGATTTGTTAATCATTAAAGTTAATAAAAACACTAAATTTTCTAGCTTATAAAAACGAAAAAATACTATTATGATGAATGATCTTCAATAATTGAGATTCAAATGCATATTTTTACATGATGAATACATTTTCAGTACAATGGTTTAACCATCCAAATGCAGGGTACAAAATTATAATCAATTTACAAATATGAATATATTTAAATTTTGAATATTTCAGGGCTTCCTAGCGGAAGCTTTACGCTCCCCCGGGGATTCACACCCTTTATTTGAGGGTGATAAACGCCAGTCTAATTGTAATTTAAAATACATAAATGAATTTTCACGCAAATCAAATGTAAATAGATCTTAGATACCGATAATGATTGATGGCTTGAAAGTACAGTCAACCCTCCTATAGCGTCCACTTCATTGGCGCCTTTGCACTTGTTAACAAATAAAACCCGCACAAATTTTGAATGGGTGTTTAATGTTCTATAGCGTTTTACTTCTATAGCGCGGTCCCTATTTCGACGTTATAAAAGGATCGACTAAAAAATATTCCTAAGGCAAGTAATAAAAATATTGTCAAATTGTAATTCAATTTTACAGGGAACAGACGGACATATATAAAAGCATACAAACATTAGGGTAACCAGCTTTTTTCGAGATAATTTCGGGATATATTGCAACAAATTTGTATATATGTAATTTCGCAATATCATATCATACTTAGTTTTTTGAGAATGTTTTAATGTTCAAAAATATTTTTCATCATTAATTAGCGGAGGAAATGACATTCAATGGAGGAAAATGAAGATGGATATTCCTGATATTCCGGGATACTTTGGCATTGACAGCAACTTCAATTCCAGACCAATCCACAATGGTTGGCAATCTTAACATAAATACACAAACAAACATACAAACGGACAGACATACTATATAGAGAATGTAAAGAAAAAAAACCCCTTCGAATCAGATATGATAATATTGTATGAGCCGGTTTAATCCACCCTTCATGAATCTCATATTGACTTCCAATAGATTCATTAATATTTTGGCTAGTATTTCGTAGTTACACATGAAGATTCGGATTTTTTTTTAATTTCAAATATCGACCGTTTTTGCAGAAGGTTTAGTGCAAAATTTTACAAGTTCAAGTATTTTAAATTGACAAATGTATTATATTCTTCAATTGTCTAAAAATACAGAGTCATTACTGTTATTTATATTATTTTTATGACTATCAACAGGATGACGTACTTTTTTGTATGAGTTCAAATTTAAGAAAAAAACATAAACGGAGCTTTCAGAAAAGTATTACAATTTGTAGCAGTTTAAAAATTGTACAAAACAATACCGAAGAAAACCCACAACTATCGTTAGTGTTAAAGATTTAAAAGCTATATTAGAAGCTATTTCCTATATAACAGTTCGAGCACTTGCTTGTGGGTCAAGTGTTACTTTTGCGTCTATTTCTAGTCATCTAATAAAAATGTTTGGATGCTATATTAACTGACGTAAGGTTCCTTTTTAAAATTGTATTGTTATATTTGATGAAAAATGGATTTTATGAGACAATCATAAAGATCTGGTTAGTATTTAAATGGCGATGAATCTCCAGGACTCCGGGCAAAGCTTTCAGTATATTCAAAAATATCATATCAACTGCATGAATGGCATAATAAGGAGATAATAAATCTTATTTCTTCTTTAAGCCAAGATTCAAGTCGTAAAATCGAAAATATTCACAAAAAACTAAGAACGAAACTAAATTATTCACCAATTTTCTCCGATAGATTTTTACATTTTTTAGTTCTTGCGGAGTGTTTTTTAAAAAAATGAAAAGGTTTCAAAACCAAGACGAGGTAATTCAAGGTTTCGAATCTATGAATTTGATTGAATCAATTACGTTTTGTGAAAGTTATGGTGTTTTAATTCACACCAATGGATTCCGAACGCTCATGTGATACAACCTAAAAATAATACGTCCGATTCAATACGAAAGTCTAAATTTTATATCAAAATCAATTCATCGCCCTAAAAAATTGTCCGAGAAGGTATTTGGGCGAATTTAATTATCACCGACACGCCGTTTGAGCCACGAGCGAAAATCAGAAGTGGGCAATATGAAGGGGCAAACTTGGATAAAGAGCGATGAGTGCAGATAGCAAACTTCCAAGAAGACATTGGAACAGGATCGGCAGGGCAAAGTTCGGGGTCGTAATTACAAAGAGGCGTTGCTAATTATAAGTGGCGAAAGAAAAATCAACAAAAATGTAATTGGACGTTCAGCTAGCGCCCTGCCAAATGAGATAATTCGGTCGTTACCTGGTGAAGACCTTCAAAACTTCCGCCCCGGAAGCCTTCCGGATAATATTCCAATTTGTTTTTCACTCTTCCCTGCTTGCGAATTTCGGCGAAACAAGCGAAAAGTTCCGCTCAAACAATACTGGAGTGATGAGCGATATTTTGGAGTGCCGTTGGATTGACGGCGCTCGATGAGAACTTGCAGAGTTAACCATCTGAACGCTAAACAACGATAAATCGCTGATTGTGATACTCAATGATGACTTTAACACATGTTATATTCGTATATTCACCATTTATCGCCCACATAAACCAATTTTCCTCTCAGGACCGCGCAGCGTGAGTCAATCTTGTATATCAATAAATGAACCTTAACACTTTTGATATCACACAATTCATTTTTTCGCGTAAACATATTCAATACACATGTGTGTCTTCAGTTTTATTTACAAAATAATGCAATTATTGATTTGTACTCGATATTGTATTAGAAGTATAAGTACGGCACTGGAAATGAAGCGCTATGGATCGCTTTTCGTAATATTTGAGAATGTTCAGACGTGTAGGGGTACCTTTACCATCGACTTACACCTCATCGACGACATGACATCGATGAGTACACTTGGGTCTATTTTATGCGATAAAGACGTTCCACGGGAAGTCGCATATAAAAAATCCGCATAAAAAAGAATTGAACTACATAGTAAACTGAGGGATATGTTCCGTAATTTTTAAAAACCGCATAACTTCAAATCAATGTGATGAAATGTAGCAAAAATCGCATTAAAAAACTTTGCGAAGATTAAGCAATATTTTTTATGCATTTCGTGATATGGAGACATGCAATTCTTAAGATCGTTTAGAATTTTGTAAGGGTACCTTTACAGTACGACTCTATCATCGATGTACGAGTGTATGATGAGATGTAAGACACTATATTCGTCTCTGTCTCCGATTCACTAATCTTCACATTCAATGTGCGAAAATACTCTTTCTTTGTCATTCGAGTACGTTCGCAGAATTTGCGGGATTCTTCATCCTTGACAAGTATAATCATACGAAGAAGTATAGATGGATCCATATATGGTTGAAAAATGATAAAACGTTGATCTTCTCGCAGAGACGACGTGCCCTTCGTAGAACGTACAAGGGTTTTATGAGTTTTAACTCTTTTTATCTATATGACAGATCCTCAATGCGAAGCCTTAAAAATGCAAAGGTCCCATACAGCCCATGTCAAAGTTATATGATGATAATGACGTGTGCGTTTTCTCAGGTCGGCGTTAATAATGAAATGCCATGAAATGACGGGGCGAGCGAGGGTGGCTATAAAAAAGTAGAAGGATAGACCCCGTGGAATGGGGCCTTTTCCTGCGTAAGGCTTTTTCGTTGCGGAGGATGCCTATATTTTATTCATAAAAATTGATAGATAAAGCATATATTATGGCGCCATATGACGATACCACACTTCTGCGGCAATAAAGCTCTGTTTTGTATTGACGGAGGACCCTTCTTCGGCCTGGCTGATGTCAGCACACTCTACTTACGAAGTAAGGGTGGCTACGCACACGAGTTCGCATGAACGAAATAATAAAAAAAAGATACGACCTTCTCCCCATAATAATGCCATGATGACTTCATTATGTAGTGTTCGGATATAGGATGTTTCACCTTAACCGTTTTAGTCCGCTCGACGTCGCGGAAAGCACTAAAGATCACAAGGGTTGATGCAGTCGACCGAGTGGATCGATGCCGAAACTTGTATCGGATATCATCTGGATGTCTGAAAATTATCCCGAATAAAAGTTTGGTGCGATCATGCATTTCATGTTTTATTCATATTCGATAAGCCGTCCGTCCACCAACACAATCGTACGGCCATTGTGCGAACGCGGAGGGATTATCGTACAATTCTGACGGCAATAATACAGCTTTAATGCCAAAGCTCATCCTTCAATTTACTATGATATATTTGTACAAACATAATATGTTGGATAAATATAAACAGAGACTATTTAGAAAATTATGAATTTTACAATTACATACAGGGCGCAGCAGGAAAACTACCTTATTTTAAAAATGAATAGCACAAATAGTATAGGAAATATCAATTTAATTCTTTATCCCATGTTACAGAGAGACATTTAAAGTTTTTATTTATTACTAGTGATTACCCGGTATGCGTTTTTACTAAGCCTATATTATTCCCGCAAGTGTAAACAATATTTTGACAAAGTTTTATCGCAATCGGATGAACGGTATGGCAGCGCATTAAATACAGACAAACAAACATTGATTTTTATGTATTAAATATTTTTTTAAAAATGTCATTAAGGCGACTTCTGTTCTGGTTGATGCATTAAGATAGTAGAGTTTTTTGTGATCATAAGACTTTGGGGCACATTCGAGTAAATCATATTATATCTATATTATTATATCACATCATATTATATCATATTATATCTATATATTATATCTATGCTATTTGTTAATACATTTTTTATAAATATGTCAAAAACACCCAGTAGACATTCAAGATAATGTTTCCCACAACAACAAAAAATATAAATAAAAAAACATATCTAAAGGAAGCACAAAACGCAAACATTAGGAACAGTTGTGGTGACATTTTGCATTCACCCTCAAGTTACAAAAGGCAATCATTCGATATCGGAGGGCCATTATTTTTCGGGCAACATTACTGTCACAATAAAGTGGGGTCAATCGTCACACTGATGTGGCATTCGGGGGATTTTTTGAGCCCCTATGTAAAAAAAAAAGATCCAGCATCTTCATTGGAAAAGCAATTACGAAGTAAAAATGAAAGAATTCCGGTCGCTGTGCCAATATTAGAAGAGGAAGTCATTGAAATTTGATGAAAAAGTTAGACGACCATGTGGAAAAAAATGCGACTTTGACATGGATGATGGCGTTTAGTCCGGTGATGCACGAGCGTCTTTTGAAGACGTTTCTAATTGAAGATTGGCCTTTGAATTTTCTGCATATCTGAGCATCCAAATGGAATATCTTTTGATTGTATTTGTGAATCTACAACCCAAATCTTGACCTGAGTTGGTGCTTAATTTTCCATGATCATTCATTGCTTTAATTATTGAGAGAGTATGAAAATCTTCAAATCAAAATGTCCATTGGTTTCATGTCATGTGAATATAAAAAGTATTCTTATATCAAAATATTTTCTACGAAAAATGTAGCATTGACGAATTATCACCCCCATGCAATGGCGCTATTAATATGTGTAGATTTAATTTGCTAGATATAAAGCGACATGTTCCGTCTCTTTTTAGGCGCAATATATAAATTCGATTAATAGTTTGGCGGTGACGCGCAGAACTTGGGAGTCACGAGGAGTCGTTGGATAGCCTTGGCTGCGGGAGAACGTCCTTCCTGCGGTCAGATCTCTCTCTCGTGATTAACAGACGGCTGAACGTATCATCCCTCGAAATAAATTCAAATCTATATTAAGTTCGTATGCCTTTTATTTCAAGCTAAAGTTACTCATAATTCTCATCATGCGTTAACGCGGGTACGGATTGTAAAGTGTTATAAAATGACATTGAATGGTTCAAGATATTTTTTTGAAATCACATAAATCTCGAACGACGCTCCGCAATGTAATCGACGATAATCGAATAAAAAACCTCAAAGTTCGCCTTATATCGAGACGCGAATTAATTAAATTCGTACGACGTACACAGGAAAATCTTAACACTTTGAGAACCGCGCTTTTGGTGTGAAAAGCTGTGGGGGCCGCTCGTTTTAGGCAAATTTCGCAAGAAATCAAGACCTTTATAATAATTTACATATCTTTTTAACTATGAGTGTATATACGTAAAATTTTCAGGTTATGTTCTACATAATCAAAGGTATAGATTGTGATCTTCATTTTACAACTTTCAAGCAGTGGTTCTCAAACCAACGAAATACATTTTTTTTCTTTCTAAAATACTTGTTATTATATTCATTTAAAATTATTTACTACATGAGGGTGATAATACTTCGCAATTTTATGGAAGGACCGCCACTGGATATGTATATATCCTTTACTTCAGGATCGTCCAACCTTTTTTGTCTGGGAGCTACTTTTCAATTTAAAATGTCTTAGGATCGACTTCTAATATGAATAACGTCGGGACGACTTTGAAGGAGATTCACGAGAGGAGAGCGCAGGTTCCTTTTTTCAAAATAAAACTTTACTACGATCCGACAAAGTATCGTTTTAAGTTCCTTCTAAATTAATTCAAGCTAGTACTTTTAAAGCCGCGCGATATCAGCTCTCTTTTTATGGGAGTAACAAAGATGAATATTTTAATATGATACAGCGGCAAAATTTTTCATACATAATACTACGGCAATCAAGGATTTAGAAAGTGCTGATATTTTAGCAAGAATGTTTAAATATACGATGAGAACATATTTTTTATTATAAAAAACATTGAAAAAAATATTTTGCAGTCGTCAGCTTTTACATCTTCGCCTCTTAAAAAGCTTTTCCCTTTTTGGATGTCTTTATAATATTAAAAAAATAGATCAATTGAAAGGAGCTATTTGTGAAATTTTATAGTGGAAGATTAAGTTGTTGATATTCAAATCGGTGAACTTTGAAGCCTGAACTTCGGTACAATATTATTAAAGTCGTCTGAGGTATGAATTTTAGCTGCAGTTATCAAATTTCTGTTATTCCTGCATTTTTTTTTTCAAGTAACTTCATTGGCTTCCCAAATTTCTTCAGAATTTATAACAGGCCTTGGTTTCAAAAGAGCAGTTTCATATCATCAGTCATTCATATCAATTGATCATCAATCAGTTGTAATTGCACTGAGACGAGGCTGTGTATGTAACATGTTAATACGTAAGAAATTGTTCCAATCCGCTTTCATTCATACCGGGATAGATAAATGATCGAAGGCTCCTCTTATTTACAAACAATTATTTCTTATGGGTTTTATGTGGATTTATTTGTGATATGGGGCAATGGAGATCGCAGATAGAGATGGGTTGACGTTAAGAAGTCTAATAAAGTAATAAGCTTCTAAAACCACTCACATTGATGTAAATAAAATAGAAAATAATATTTTCCATGCGAATACGGGCGAAAATAAAAATTTTATCGAAGAAATTGAACGGGGGTCGAGAGGCTATACGTGTGAAGTTTTCATACATAGACTCTTGACAGCTTTTCTCCTATTTGTGAGCCTTTAAACGGCGCCTATAGAAACATTCTCAAAAGATTGGGATGCGGAAAGGACGTGCGTCCTTTCAAAGTCGTCCTGAGTCAATGGGGCGCATAAAAGTCGCCCCCGACGTACGGGACCCTAAATTATTCCGGAGGTTATTTGCTTGGACCGCTATGCAGAAATGCATTCTAGACGAATATTTGTCCGCATTACACAGGGACCATTGTGGCCGGGAATCGATTCTCGAGGCAATCATCTTGAGCCACGGTATTAATTCAACACTTGGTATAATTCCGACGTAATTCCACTTTCAGTTAATGCTCGGAGACTTATAGTTTCACGCGTTAGTCAATAAATGGGATTATCATATATTATATGCGAGCAACGTGTATAATCCGACTGAGAGACTTGGAACTTAGGCCTTCTGCGGTTCAAGCTCGTCATTGATATTATTACTTTAATCCTTAAGACTTGACAAATTTCATTTGGAGATTTTCATTATCAGATTTCAGGGGCTTCCTTCTATCGAGTTTCTAGTACTAATAGTAAATCGACAAACTAATTAAAGTTGGATGTAAATATATACGACTAACTTGTAAGATATTGATGGTTTGTCTAAGAATGGAATGCACAATACATTTGACGAAGTTGGGTGAAATTAAAACATTTTCTATTCTCTTCTAGGAGCAGATTCTACTCTCGGAGAGTCTGCACCTTTGTTTACGATGGTAAGATGTTGATTGGCAGAGTTTAAACGAGGCCGTACGAGCTGCCAAGACAAACAACGCAGTGGTCGGCCGAATGAGGTAATCATTCCAAAAATGGTGAAGAAAATATTGGACGATCGTCGACTGTAAGTGTGCGAGCTAGTAGACAAGGTAGAATTTTCAAAAAGAGTTGTACATCGCATATTGACTGAAAATTGTTTCAAATGAATGTTTTGGCAATGTTTCACAACAATAAAATAGAGTTTTTGCATCAATTCATAATCATGGACGAAACATGAATTTATCACTTCACATCTGAGACAAAGGAACATGAGAACCCTCCACTTATCCGAGCTGTTTATTGGTCCTGCTTTTCGGGAGCAGCTTCCGTGATCGTACAGATCACCAAAATGCTGCAAAAAGTCTTAAAAGAGAACGGAGTGGCCACAAGGTAAGTGTGTTCAACCGGTCCGTTTTTCGGAACGCTGACACGACGAATGAGTGGGACTCGCAAGGGTGGTGCAACGAGCGCCGGGGTGTCCAAAAAAGACTGATTCGGTGGATTGGGATACCTTATTGCATCCTGCATATTCACCAGATCTGGCGCCTTCAAATTATCCGTTCTGGTCAATGAAATATTTTTAAAGAGAAAACAAATATAAGCCTGTAGCGTGGACGGAAATGCATAGCGACGAGAGTTTGGATCCTTGAATGCATGGCGTCTGGTCATTGTAAAATATTCGTGTAACGACAATTTTTGAGCAATTATACGCCAAGCAGTGGACCTTCAGCCCCGCTTTCTAAATAGAACAATGGGAATGGAATGCGGCTGGGATGTTTCGTCCTGTAGAAAGTTGACGAAACAAGTTTTATTGTCCCAAAGACGCCATTGTGTATAAGGGTCCGAGCCCTTACTGGGGCCTCTCGTCGTTCTTCTTGTGGTAGGCGTCGGATGAGAAGGTTCTCTCCGGAGCGGCGCTGGATTCTGGGATTGTAAAATCCAGAATCTGGCGCCGCCCGCCGTCGCTATATTTCTTATATAACCGTACCACGCTGCCTGTCGCCACCCCTTTGCTTGGTCAACGTTTGCTGCCGGTTCTCCACCTATTAAGTCCGTAATAAATGTGTTGTGCGGCTAATTTGGAATCTCATTGAACTCCTGCGGTCCTTCTTCATTTCGAATACGTTCCTGGTCTTGAATCGAATAATCCTGACGAAAACCGTTGTCGGTCCTCTTCGATCCTAATGGTCCGAAGGATTGAAGGACTCGGCAACGAAGGCTGCTTGACCTCTGCACGTCAGGCGGGGTCAAACGCAACACTGGTGTCACCAAGTGGGATTCGGGACCAGGACCTCGGGATGCTGACGAAGAAGGCCGCTGCAACAGGAGTTTCAGCCGCCGCACATCGGAAGCATGAGCGTGGGGCGGGACCGACGCCTTCACCTCTGCTTCGCAGCGCAAGGACGACGACGCGGTGCGACGCCCTTTACACCTGCACCGACGCCGCGGTGCCACTCCATCTGAGCACCTGCGGCCGGTGCCGAGGGTCGCGGCTTCCACCGCCGGCACCGCGACGCGCCACCCTTGAGGATGAGGACTACCTGCAGCATCGCCGGTACACGCGCTTGCAGCCCGATGCAAGACACGTGTCCGGAAGACCACCGGGAGCGACCGACCCCACGTGGCCGCGCCTGAAGCGCTGGCCGCGGGGCGGCATTAGTGAAAGTGATTAAAAAGGCAATAAAGTGAGTGCTTGTGATAATTATGAACCTGCAATGATAGTAAGTGTCGTTTGTTTTGCTCTTTCCGCTGCCATCGTCTACTTTGCCGATTCGTGATACTTTGGTTGTAAACGACGTTGAATTTTGTATTATATTAGTCGTTTGATTTTTTATTATTGAGTTTTAGAATACGCTGAATATCGTTAAATGTAATGCTAGTTGTGTAGCATAATGAATTGTAAAGAATTTCAGGTATAGTCCCAAAGATACCCTTCGCAAACGGTCGGTATTGTTTAGAACAGCTTTATTGTCGTCGTTTTTGTTCCATTTTTTTTGTAAACTTCTCATGAAGGACTGTCGTAATTGCTAGAAGCAAGTCATTTAATAATTTTGAAACTTTAGAAATAGGATCGTCATAAAGCCATGGTTCGTGAGGTACGTCATTTGATTTTGAATTGAGTGTTCGAGATCAAGCCGAAACTTTCAGTTTCGTGCATAATAGACGGGAGTCTGGTGATGTCAACATCAGGGCGGATTGAACCACCATGGGTGGGTTTAATCACCGCTTTCACTATCCTTCGAGAGGCGCCGCCTGGATTCTCAACATGCGAGAATCCCATTGGTCGGTGATGTAGGGTTGGCGGCCGGAACTTTCAGTTTCGCGCCTAAGACTGCCCGTGATACTGAGCGCATCAGGGAGCTTCTGGACGAGCTTATCTTAGTGGTTATAATTACTTCTTTACGACACAAGATGACGACGACGATAATAAGCTATGATTGATTGGTTAACATAGTTAGGAACCTTCCTTCTATTAATTGTTGTCTATTTTTCTTATTTTCTGTTTGCCTAGTTTATTCACACTAATATCCTGCGATAGGACACGCGTATGACGAGTCCATTACTATTGCGAATAGATAAATCGAGGTCGCGGCGAACGTAGTTTTGTTTGATTAGTCGTCCGCGTAAACTTTTAAGTGCCGGTTCGGAGGGATGATTGTTTTCGTCGCCAAACAGGCTAACGCGCGTAGACGTCTCGTAGCTATACGGACGTCGTGATGACGGTAGCTGAGCTCCTAAGGGGCACCTGATTGGTTCTTGCAGCTCGAAGAACCCTAGAAAGATTAGGTAAAAATGCAGCTGATAATGACCGGATTCATTCTGAGTCAGACGGCCATGGAGGGCCGGGAAGTAAACTAGCTAGTAACGGACCGAGACTATTCATGATATTGAATAAACCTAGATGAAATTAATTAGCAGACATAAGATAACCATAAACTGTAAAAATAGATAAATAAATAATTTAAATATTAAAATATTCGGAAAGGCAGCGGAGGGTGGCATTTACAAACACGGATGGCACTATAATGCGGATGATACACGAGTATTACTTTCACTAGGTAGTGTGACGAATTATACGGCCCAAGATGAACATTAAATATTTTTGTTTTATTTTTAAAATTATGTTATGCATGTTGATTTTCATTGCTTTGTTATAATTTTCTTCTTTAGGCTTAAGATGATTTTTAATTTGCAAAGGTGAAGATATGACACTCTTAAATTGTGTCTATTAATTGAGTTTCTTTGTTTGATTTTATGAGCGCTTGTATAATTTTCTAAATTTGTTGATTATTGTCTGTTGTGGTAAGTTGCTTGATAATCATTATAAATATTTGATCTCTTCTTCTAAGCTTAAAATTACTTTTTATTTCAAATTCAACTTACGATGTTTCTCTTCATCATGTAGTTTCATTTAGATTTTTACTATCGAATTTTAATTTCTATTGTTCCTGCTTATAATATTGCTTGTTGTCGCCGAATCACTTGAATTTTCTATTCCACTTCAATTCTTGTTAGATTCGTGTTCACTATTTCTCTAAGGATTTTTTTTTAAATGTGGAACTAATAGACTATTAGAATCTTGTTTGTTATTTTTTGCGTATATGTCTGTACTTATATTGTTTGTCTAAATGTCTTGTATGCTACTTGGTTGTATTTGAATTTACTTGTATATGTTTCTGGAGAAACGGTTGCAAACTGGCTGAGCCTTGATGTTTATAAAGGTACGATCTGGCTTGGGTTGGTTGGTCGGGACGTCCAACCTTAAGTCGGGGGGAGTGTAGCGTGGACGGAAATGCATAGCGACGAGAGTTTGGATCCTTGAATGCATGGCGTCTGGTCATTGTAAAATATTCGTGTAACGACAATTTTTGAGCAATTATACGCCAAGCAGTGGACCTTCAGCCCCGCTTTCTAAATAGAACAATGGGAATGGAATGCGGCTGGGATGTTTCGTCCTGTAGAAAGTTGACGAAACAAGTTTTATTGTCCCAAAGACGCCATTGTGTATAAGGGTCCGAGCCCTTACTGGGGCCTCTCGTCGTTCTTCTTGTGGTAGGCGTCGGATGAGAAGGTTCTCTCCGGAGCGGCGCTGGATTCTGGGATTGTAAAATCCAGAATCTGGCGCCGCCCGCCGTCGCTATATTTCTTATATAACCGTACCACGCTGCCTGTCGCCACCCCTTTGCTTGGTCAACGTTTGCTGCCGGTTCTCCACCTATTAAGTCCGTAATAAATGTGTTGTGCGGCTAATTTGGAATCTCATTGAACTCCTGCGGTCCTTCTTCATTTCGAATACGTTCCTGGTCTTGAATCGAATAATCCTGACGAAAACCGTTGTCGGTCCTCTTCGATCCTAATGGTCCGAAGGATTGAAGGACTCGGCAACGAAGGCTGCTTGACCTCTGCACGTCAGGCGGGGTCAAACGCAACAAGCCATTGAATGAAATAGATAGATAATAAGATATAATTTGAATATAGATAGCAATATATGCAATAGTACATTATCAAGTTATTCTGCCATTTCTTCAATCAGATTACACAAATGTGGTTGTGGTAAATAAATGTGGCTGAAAGGTGGATAGTTTATGATAATTCTAAGCGCAGGAAATAGCGGTTGTCTTAACCGCAGATGCTCGTGGAATATGCATGAAATTATCTATTTTGAATTGTTCAAACTATTGAAACAGTAACGTTAATAGTTTATTGGCATAAATTAAAATTAGCATAATCGCAAACCAACGAAAGACGCTTTGATCAATATAAAATTCCTGAATAAACGTCCAATTCGGGGAATGAAATGAAGGCAATTACATAGTTAAAAATAAAATTTTGATATAAATCTGGTAGGGACAATAAAGAGTTATATATTAAAGATATGTACCAAATTTGAAGTAAATCGGTTAATTAAAATTTGAGATATTATGTCAACCGTGTTGAAAAAAGTAGTTTCGAGAAAACCGCGTTTAAAGATTTCATTCTGATAGAATCGGCTTAGTTGCTGCGTCACTAAAATAGCTATAATTCTGTAAATAATAGGAATTTTGGAAATTTCTTTGGAGGATATATTCTTAAAAGTCTTAATTTTGAAAAAATGCAAAAAAAAATAGAATTGTTTTTTGTTGTTGACGATAATGATGGTTTTTCCCATATAACTAATAATATGAATAAATTTGTCAAAATTCTCAATTTTCCCTAAAATATTTATAATTATGGATATACAGATGAAAGTGGCGATGGATGTCTTCACGATCCTTTCGTCGAGATGCGCCAAGGCAATTCGGAATTTATTAATTCTCAATAAATCATGCGACCGCTTTCGCGGTCTTCCGCAAATAACCGAGGGTTTTTCAAGCCGGTCAATTAATCTCTTTGGCGTGGGTCCTCGCAGGAATTATTAATTCTCAGGAATTAGGAAGAGCTCGCGCGGCGGGACTCTTTTGTCCCGGATGCTCGAAATTCTCAGCACGGAACCGTCATCGACAAAGGTCCTTTTTAAGCGCTCCCCCCGCACGTGACGTATTTATCCGCCAGCTTTTTGCGAGTTCGCATGGAATTCATGCCGAACATCACCGGGATGCAATCTGCCGACTGGCCGCGTATCGCAATTTCCTAATCTTCATTCTCATTAAAAACGAAGCAAGCCTAAGCAATTTGCGATGCACGAGGAGTGGGCGAAATATGACCGGGCGACATAACAACCCTCCATTCATTACGGAACCCTTTTCACCGACCACTAGACCGTCATTTTAGCCGCGGTGCCCACTCCGATCCTACTCGGGTGCTGAGATAGACCACGGTTTTACTATTGAGTTCCAGCACTCGTTCCACTTCCCCGTGCCTGCATACGGAAGATCGAAATTATCCTCGTGGTCATCAAAAAAACGGGGGAATCCAATAAGGACTTGCGATTCCATCGGAATGGATTTTGCGTTCTCTCCGAGCCGCTGAAAAGAACCTCTTTATAATTCAAATTAAATTTAGTCCTCCCACATATAAAAGCTCTCGAGCTAATAAAATCTTCATTATTCCTTGAGGACCGTGATTTAATAAAAGCGTGTTCCTTTTGTATTTCAATATACTTCAATTGAAATACAACGGATAATATACAACAACATAAAGCTAGTCGATAATAGCATGAAACAAATATTTTATATTTAACCTCTCAATGCCGGATAACGATATATCGCCGTGATCAATACTTGCCAAAAGTGCTAACGACGATATATCGTCGCATATTCGATGGCGCAGGGCGAGTAAGTAATTATAAAAGATATATGGAACTATTGTTTAACATACATTTTCTTTTAACTGTTGTGAAGACCCTCATGGTGATGAACCCATGTAATTAATAGGGCATGGATGATGAATATTGTGTTGTTGAAAAATGTCTATGAAAAACTATTGTTAAAATCAGGATATGTGGTGATATAGTTTAAAGAAAAAAAAATTAACTCACTCCCGGAACGTGTACGCTACAAAAATGTGCTCAGTAATCAAAGAGTTAAAAAACGTGTTAAAAAATTAAGTACATTTTGTTCTGTTTTTATGCGGATTTTTTATGCGAATTTGAAGTTATGAGATTTTTGAAAATAATGGAACCTATCCATAATTTTTCTATAGACAAAGCTTTTTTTATGCGAATTCGCATTAAAAAAATCTAAAATTAACACTAGTGTAAGATACAACCATTATAATGTGCGTGTGTAAAGGGCGATGAGCGAACGAAATGGTTTTTTTAAATCTGGCAACTCTTCTCAAAAGCTTAAGAATTGCATTTGTATGATTATCGAGTAAAATAGACTTTAGTTAACTTTTTTATGCGATTTTTGGTACATTCTATCACATTGATTTGAAGTTATGCGGTTTTTAAAACAATGGAACCTATCCCTCAGTTTTCTATGTAGTTCAAGTCTTTTTTTATGCGATATCTCGTGGAACATATCTATCGCACAAAAACAGATCTAAGTGTATATGAAATAGGTGGAAGTACTCATCCCGCTAAAGATGTGTTAACTGATTGTACAGTTTTTGTAAGATGATATAATTTGAATATCGTCTTCATTTAGGCAAATGGATGTTTACGTCCATCCCTGCAGTAGGCCGAAATTTTATGCCAAATTTACGTAGCTTATTTGGTTAATATTCTGTAAATCGACATTGAGCTTCTGAAGGAATTGATTTTTCATCATTACAAATATTTGTCTATAAATTTCCTTAATATTTTTGATATTGGTAAGAACTTACTTACTTGTTTGTATAAAAGAATATATCGTATGAAGATTATTTTCATAAAATTCAAACTCCGTAAAATTGACGGGTGCGGACATTCTCCGATTCATCAATCTCTGCACTCAATGTGCGGGAATGCTCGAATCCAAACGCACATATGCGCGATTACTCATCAACGGGTTAAGCGACAAAATTTATAAACAATGTACGTATTTAATAAAAACAGCATCAAATGAATGTTTCCGAGCTTGCCACCCAGAAGATGGCCGATTATTAATAAGATAACAGGGTGCGGCTGCCAACTTTAGGGGTGTCGTTCGAAGGATTCGAAGGCGATGATGTAGGCAGGGTCGGAAGGTGCGAAGGAGGATATTATCGGGAATGTGCCCGGGCAGTCAGTCAGCCCCGGGCGCCCATTCCACCGGGCGAATCCCATTTGTCACGGGCCGCCACCTGTACGCATAATTAACGCCCCGCGGGGGGGTGGACAAAAATCGGGCAAAATTAAAGCGGCGACCCATTTGATGAATTGGCTTTAATAAATGCGACAATATAGCTTTTTTTTCGGGCGCTCACTTCAACTGCTATCGTTTGATTTATGGAGAGGCTCCGTTTGCGACGTAATGTCTACGTTGAATAGACGGATCGTTGTTGCCATAACTCTCTTTGTGCGCTCCGACGAGGAGTGAACATTTGGGCGTTCGATTTTTTTGACAGTTGTCAAAACGAGAAATAATCGCTCGCGATTGTGAATGGGCAAAAATTGATTCGGGCCTTTGTGATTCAATCGAAATCGTGGAATTTCGCGGAAAATCGAGAAGATGCATTGGAGCGTTTTCAAAATTATCAACCCAATGACTGCCAAAAATTATCTTTTTTTGAGATAAAAATAATTTTTGGATTCGTTATTAACGCTAGGTTTATCGCAGATGTGAATTTGATGGATTTGAATTTCACGAGCAAAATTATTATATAAAAACTCTGCTAATATTTTCTAGTACTTTTGTTCCATTTCTTGGAATGATAGGAATATATTCTCAAATTTATATCTCTATCAGATTTGTAATTTAGACCCGACTAATTTTATTATTAAACATAATAAACCGGTTTTGTTCATACACATATTTATCTGGTAACAAATTTAATCTGATCTGAACCAAAATCATTATATATAAAAATGTCTATATGTATGTATGTATGTATTGTATAAGATCCTATACCATTCATCCGATTGCGATGAAACTTTGAGGAATTATTGTGTGCATACCAACGAAGGTTTTTGAATTAATACAACCATTGTTTGAGTGCACAATTTGTTTTGGGAGACGTTTAGCATAGAGTGCGCATAATTTTGGTTCCCAACCCATCAGCCCGCGCTACACGTGGCCTAAAGCAATAAACCACGTAACTGTATTTCTTTTTAGATGATTACTAAGTGTGTATGGCATTGCTATGCATGCTGGGTACTCGCTAGTAATATATAAAATTAATTGTTCCATGAAAAATACCTTTTCAATGTGTCGAATCAAATATCAGCATAGCTGCAAGTTTCAAACACAACGAGATGAAACTGTTTTAAAATGATTTATGGAAATCCTTAGATTGATGCGTTTTCACAAGAAAATAACGATCTAAATCCTGGAGGGAATTTATAAACAATAGCCAAGCGTACCCTACGAAAATATTTGAATTTTTGAACAATTAATTTATTCAAAAAGTTCGATGCCAGTTTGTCTTGCATATACAAATTGCGGCAGGGAAATTACCTTATTTTATAAATGAATAACATAAACACTATAGGAGATATCCGTTTAATTCTACTTTTTATGATACAGAGAAACATTCAAAGTTTTTATTTATTATATTTTTAAAATTATATAATTAATGTAGCCTCAGCTATGATCAATGAATTAAGATAATCGAATTTTGGAGCTTTTATATTGAAGCATTGATCAGAACGGAAGGCACTTTAATGATATAATTTTTAAAATATAATAAATAAAACTTTAAATGTTTTTTAATGGCAAGAATATAAAATTAAATTGATATCTCTTATATTGTTTGTGTTATTCATTTATAAAATAAGGTAGTTTCCCTGACGCATTTTGTATGTATTAAGTTTTCGGCCATCATACATTTCTTCAAGCTTTTTTCTCAATTTATAGTCAAGAATATCGAAGAATTGTTGAATATGTTAAAGATATAATGTTGCTGGTTTGTCTATCAAGATAATGTCTCGAAATATTATCATTTGTACGTTTTGTGATCCAGGAATGGATCATGCGTCTCGATTCCCAAAAATGCATCTATACGTCGTTTATCTATTATCATCATCATCCAGATCTCTATTCTATGCGGCAATATTAATGACCATAAGAGCTAATTTAAATGAAATTGGATATGTTTCGTTCTCTTCAAACTTTATAGTTAATAAAAGTAAAATGAAGTATATTTTTTACCTTTTAACTTTATCATCGGCAGAGTTAGTTCACTCAGTTTACCCGCCTATCTCCCACTAGCGTAATTGAATACGATATCTGAACGCTTGCTGTGTGCATATATTATATAAACACCAGCAATCCAGAGGTTCAAAAGCTGAACCACACACTGCAGTGATGAAATTTAACGAAATAAGCTCGCGAATTGAATTCCGCGAAAGTTAGTTCGGACTCACGAGACTGCAACTAACACGAACATCAGTCTGAATTCATAATTGATATTAGCTGTACGTATACGGAGCTGAGTGCTCGTCTCTAAAATGCAAGTTGTTATCTGGCAGTGGATCTCTAGCAAAAGCTCCGGTTCTTTAGAGAAGAGCGAGCTTCCCGTTCGTGAGAAAACCGCATGAATAATGCTCCCCATTGTGGCTGAATTGGATTGGTGCATATGGCGATACGTGCTTGGAGGGTTAACAACAACACACAATAGTCGCAAATGTGTTACCTTCCCGAATGTTAGAGATTTCGTATCAAATATAATAAAGCGTATCGTAAAGCCATTGCCTTTGAGAAAGGTAAACGTCGTTTGAAAGGAGACCGCTCCTGTGACGGAGGGTGCTTCGAGTGCCTTCGGTCTGTAATTTGTAGTCACACCTCGGGATTAATCCTTGGCGTTCGGATGCAGGATGGATCTTTAAAGACAAGTTTACACATTCGTTAGCAAAGAATAATTAGATTGAACTACGGCATTGAATATCAACATCGTCGCCTTGGATAATAACATGGTATTATATGAATTATCATTGAAATAAACGATCATTCAAATGTGACGCCTAGATGTGAGCATTGTATAATTTTTACACATGACGTCTTTTTAAATGATATAAGCCATTTTGTTTTAGTAGAAAGTAGTACAATTTCAGGCATGGACAGGTATATAACAACGAACGAGAGATCCACTGTTTTCAAGCAAAATTATCAAATCTGAGATGAATCTTCGTGCCATTCATATAAACATTTGTGCAAATCTCTGCTTCCAAATTATTGGCAGACTTCAGTCTTAGACAAATAAGGGTCTGTAATGTTCATTGAATAAATTGTTGGATCGTAAATATAAGTTTCAGCAAAAATGAGCTCGCAATTATCAGCTTCATTCTTAATAAAAAATATATATATTTGCGATAAAAAATTATGTTAATGTAATTGATAATGATCCTCGTTGATGTAATGAGACAGAAGGTCGACGCATTGGTTGTGGAAAAATGTATACTAAACGCGGCTTGTTTGTCTTCCACATTACACTGGTGTCAGATACGGCAGGAAGTTGAAGATGCTGAGCTATCATGGATAGCAAATAGAAAATATGAACATTACCAACATGGGGACCTTCCTCTGACCCGAGCTATATATCGGTCCCGCTATTTGAAATCGAACCGAGTTTTCGTATAGTGGCTTAGATCCTAGACTCGTATTGTGAAGGTTCAGGTTTAAATCCAGATTGTGGAAATAAAATTCACCGTACCAATAAATTTGGGAGATTGAAAATATTAATATTTCTGATCGATTGTCTCGATCTAGGTTTATCCTGATTTTCTGGATTAGAAAAAGTTAATACTGAAACGATTAATAAGGTCGTTTATTAAAATTTTTCAACAATAATTATATTATCATTTATGTATAATGATAATTTTGTTACTCACGCATAGATTCTTTCCTCTCCTATCTTTTCAAAATAATCCTATCCTTAATTTACTACGTGTGGCAATGGGAAACATAAATACATAACGCCTTAAAATTGAAGGGAGTGGCTTCATGGTTTGCGTGTCCAACTGGTCCGAATTTCGCACCATTGATATATCGAAAGAGCGCCACGTGATCAGACGCCATGCTCGAACATCTCCGCAGAATATGGTCTGCGTTCATGAATCGATCTCCGCACGGATAATCCAAAGTCAGTGAAAGTCCAAAGCAACGTATATACTTGAACTGTACATAAGTGTTCTCAAAATTTCACTTGATTTTACGAGAAAACGAATATTTATGCGTTGTGCAAATTGCATATTTTTGTAGCGTTTTGCCCTCATTGCAATATCAGGTTAACAAACTTCAATCCACTGCATCAAAAATTATCAATCGAATCATGACCCAATTAATCGGAATTCAATTTTTGTGCATCGACAATATATAATTTTGAATTCCATTATAATTTCATGTGTTCCATAATAAAATTTCTATGATGATATTTGATATTAATTAGTTCATGTGACGAGAAATTCAAATTTGTCAGTCCGAAGTTCCATCGGGGATTTTTTGCTAGTTTTCGGCTAATATTTGAATGGGAAAAAATTATATCTAGCTGGAAGCTCAAACAAAGAGCGCACGGGAGAAAACAAACACATTTTTACAAAAGCATTCCACCATTGAAATATGATTAAGTTTTTAGGGTCGGGCAGAGTGGCCCCGCATTGCTGAGGTATTTGATCTGATATGAATAGTTGATGTGTTTGCTATTTAAACATTTATGGCCGAAAACAATAGGGAACTCCGAACCGTAAGAGGTTTCGTGGGGAGGGTAGGAAATTTCATATCCGACTATTGTCAGCGCCAGGCATCCATCATTGGGGAGGACGCCCTGGGCGAAATATTTCCAACAATGAAAGTGTTACCGCTCGCTGATATTTTAAACATTGACGTGCGCCCGTTTAAGGGTTATTGATATGAACGTTTGTACTTGCGACGACGATAAAATAACAATGTGGATGTTCTCCTCGGAAACTACCGGAACAATTTCTGGCGATAATGTCCCGGTGCCAAAGAGCCCAAACAATGTTGGGAATTATGATCGAAGATTATGGGTAATTTAAGTTGACTGCGGAACAAGTGAAGTTAATTTCCCGCGTCTCGGATAATACCCCGACGTATTAAAGCAAAGTTATACTTATCAATAACGACGCACAAACAATATATTATTACATCAAATATATTCATATCAATCTAAAAACGCCAAACATAAAAAAATTGATGCGAGTGTATGCATGGTATAACATATAAACATGCCGACATGTTGCTAATGAACGTGCATACGGTGATTGTGAGACCCAAGCGGTATAATCAATTTATTTACAATGGATACAATATTGTTCCATTTTTTAAGTCATAGAATAATTTCAGAATATTTTAAAGTGATTTCCATTACAAAAAGAGCGCCTAACAATTGATCTTAATATTTAAATTGCTTGTTATTGTCTTAATCGTTTTAAATTGCCGTTTCAATTGCGAATGCCGTTTGATATTTACCGAAGGCCGACTTCAATTAAACTTCTAATATTGCTTAATGACTGAGTAATGGATTATCCGAAATGTTGATGATGAAAAATATGACGATGATAGCATTTTTGACGTCATCCGACAGTGTTATTGGATGTAGGTGATATTAAAAAATCAACAGTAAGACCAGTAAAGCAGAATTAAAGGGTATTTAAATAGGGACGCTTGAAATTTATTAGATTATAGCGGCCATGTTATTAAAGCAATATCAATCAAATTTATCTTGCATTATTCAGTAATATATAGCAAATCATCATGAAAGATGATGGCTTTAAATAGCGTGTTTTAATCATATGAATACCTACGACTAGCGAATCCAATCCCTGGATCCTGGATAGTTTCAGGTGCTCATGAATCCCGGGATTAGTAAACATAATCCCGATAAGTTCGGGATTGTAATTTTTATCAAACGAATAAATCGAGAAATTCCCGCCGAATTCTAGACGCTTGGAAACAGTGGCGTAACTAGTAGATTGGCGAGCTTAGGACGACGCCTAGGGGCAATAACTGTCTAATCCCGGTGTCGGCACGTGGATTCAGTGACCTAACCTTTCCCTACCGGTGATGTATTTACTACACCTCGACTCTAATAATGGGAATATCGATATGAAATATAATAGATACGGGGTTAAAAAAAATTGTATTCCTCCGTAATATAATTACGAATTACATAAAAGTATTATAATATGTAAGTATTCATCTGCAGCGCCGCTAAAATAAATTATTTGTCGGGAAATCGGGAATTTTGCGAGTTTTAGTCCCTGTCTCAGCGGAAAGGAATTTTATCAGTCACATTGATGATGTTATACGAAAATTGGGGTTCACACGATCATCATCTCGGACTAGCATTTAAATATCTGGTGATGATACCCCTCCAACGAGTGTGGAGGCTGGGCGTGCATTTTCAGCAGCAAGTTGCCTGGCTTCCAAAATCAGATCTAAACTAAATGACGAAACACAAATTTTTGATCAAATTTATCGATGTAAGTTCCGGCAAATTCAACCAGATTTATACGACAAGAATAAGATTCAATTGAAATTTAAAAAAAAATATCACGTGTCCTACACGATATTGTAGGTTAAGCGGTTAAAAATTATTTCAGGATAAAACTCAATATTCAAATAGTTACTTTCGAATATATTTGAATTATGGATTATGGCATCTTCAACAAGCGAAACAACAACCGTAGGATCTGAGAGATGTATGCAAATGCAGTTTAATATTTGGGGCACGAGCCGCTGAAACAACGTTACGTTATCTCTTCAGCAAGCTGTCAAGTACATAAACGTCGATGTCAGTCGGTGGTAACCCTACCACCCCTAAGATGCACATTTAGCATATTTGAATAATATCGTTAACAACAGGAATTTATTATGTAAAATGTTCCTTAAATGAATGGAAAATAAAATCATCGAGTAAGAGGTAAAAAAAGGGCGTGTCCTGGTTGACACAATTTCAATCCTTGCAGGCATCTAAATTATAAAAAGGTAAAAGATTATTAATAAGTAAATATGTCGCTATAGTCCCTACCATAAATAAAAAGTATTGTTTATGTTTACGCAAAGAAATTGCCGAATATTGTGTGCTCTCGACAGTGTTTATTTATATATGTACAAGATTCATACAAGCTGCGACGGTCCTAATAGATAAGTGGATTTGTATGGATGATAAGTGGCAGATCTATGTTTATGATGATTTAAAATTAGCTCACTACTCAAAGGGTTAAGATGCCATCGAAGCCGCCTTCAAATAAGGGAGCTTTTAAATCGAAATGTAATATGTATATACAAAAGTCAGGTAAAAAATTGGCTCATAATATGAAATCATAAGTTCGGTATAATTACATGATAATTCATTCGAAGTGCGTTCATGACTCCGTTTAAGTGCTCATTAAGAGCCCACTTAAGACTTATCTATTTTTTAGTTTTCTACCCAAAAAAAAAATAATGTTGAATGCTATTACTTACGGTGTTAAGCTTGTATTATGAAGATAATTGGCTTTTTTAGTATCTGTTTATAAACGCGTTAACACTCAAACAGACGGCGGGATAATAATTGTGGATTTATCATAATCGAAATCGTGCTAACGACCTCCACAACGTGATCGCATGGACGTGACATCGGCGGTCAAATGTGATCGTGTACGCTTTTAACCCGTTCCTTGCCCCTCCCCAATGGACGCTGAAATTAGGTGAAATATTAACAGCTTCGTGAATAATCAGGGGAGCACCGGACTTCTGCGGTTCGGCGTTTGTTTGAATTGTTAACGAAGAGTGACGTATCGCAAAAACATTTAACGAAGTTAGTGCGGGGCGAGCTCGCATGATCTAATTTAAAAGGGCACATTCGAATCGACAGCCGGGAACAAAACGCATTCGTCCGCGAGATATGAATGTGAATTTCATAGCGTTACACCGGTGGGTTGTATGTAATTCGGGAGACGATTAGTTTTTATGTCCGGGCGTCACGTGTATGTGACGATTAATGCTTTTTGACGACACTATTTGTTTGCTGCTGAAAATTTCGACACCACATCGAGGGTTGATGATATTTTAAATTTTCGCAATGGTCGGTTCATCAGTTTTCGACAGTTTTGGATAACAGATTTAGGCTAGACCCCAATGCATACGAAGCGCTACATCAGTTTAAAAATCAATTGAATTGTTCAGAAATGATGATAAAAAAACTTGATATCAAATGGCTCGCCACTTGTCGAAGGTTTTCTATTGAACTGAAATCGAAAATGGAAATATTTTTTTGATTTTTAATATGTGTAGGCAGTCAACTAAGCTATGAAAATTAAAAAATATATTAAATTAAAAAAATAGTAGGCTTTTTAGTTAATCTTTCATATTTTTTACCATTTTCTTGATAATTTTTACCCCAAAAAAATTATTCATTTACGCGAAAATCTTAAATTTTTTGCTTAGTGGACTAGATAATATTATATTGAGAAAAATCCCAAAATTTCAGTCAGATCGATCAATAACTTTTTAAGCTACAACTGGCGAACATTTTAAAAATGCAGTTTCGAGATAGTCTCGTTCAATGTTTCAATGCGATAAAACTATCAATTTTAGTGTCTTATTGATCAACCAATGATTCCAGGTGCATATAATAGATCTTCAGCTTTCTCAAAAAGTTGATTATCTTCGACTAACTGTTGTTTTCGGGCTATACGAGCTGCTTTTATCTCAGAAAGACTCTTACGGTTCTATCTTGCTACCCGTGCTTCATCGGTATTTTCAGCAAAGATTTTACAGTAGATGCCAATAATTATATTTAATGTATTCATCATCTTCAAAATTAAAACATTCATTAGCATTTTGGGTATGGACATCCAAACATCTTTTTGAAGTAATTCATCCCTGGACAAATCTTTATAAATTGGTAAGAGATGCTGTTTTATCTGTTGGCCAAGAAATGGAGTCAGATCTTCAAGCTTTGGATATTTTTTAAAGCAATGGTTTTCTGCAGTTTGCATCGGCTTTTGACCCCAGTCGGGTTCCCATGATAATGTCTTTTTTTTAAATCCCTCAAACTTCTCTATCTTTCGTTCCTTGGCTATGATACAGCATGAGTGTCATGAATCCACCAACATTTCCAAGTTAAAATGCGCATGTATCTGCGAATATTAATTTCTGTGGAAAGATTATGACGAAAAAATGTCCAGTACAAAAAGCGTGACATTTTTTGGCCTTACCCAAGAAAAAATAAAGGATGACAATTAAAATGTCGACAAAGGAACCAGCGTGACGTCACGCAAAATAATAAAGCCTCGAAAATCAATGAGCAGGATTTTCGCAAAGTACGTAATTATAGGCGTTCTTTGAAAAACCATGGATAGGGTTACGTCTAGCTTCTAGGTAAAGAATCGAAAACTTTGGCCGCGCCACCGCCAAAGACAATGCGAAGCACCGAAGTTTATATGGAGCGAGGAAATAATAGAATATCCTGAACAATGGAGCTCTGTGCGAAATTGATTGCTCTATTTTGTTTTCAAGTATTCGACAAGAGAGAAATTGTCCCAAGAAAGCATGCAATGATAATTATTGCTAATTAAATGTGGTGGAAGCGATTCCACTTAAATCCGACTCTTGATTTTTGGCCAGGTACGCTCGGCATTTGCCCCCAATTTCACAGGGATAAAATGGCAGGATAAGATTATCTGTTTATAAAACATTACACAGATGGGTTATCAATGCTGTTTAATTAGCTCGAGCGATATAGAAAGAGCATTCTCGCGCATTGAGTGCGGATATTAGTGCATTGGTGACAGAGACGGAAATAGTGTCTTGCATCTCCCTATACACTCGTACAAAAATGCTGTAAAATTACCCCTACACGCCTAAATATTTTCAAATATTACGATAGAAACGTATCAACTGTATCGATTGATCCAAATTTATCGATTTCAAGCTTCAACATTTTATTACTAAAATTAAAGACACACGTATTTATTGTTCATATTAACGCAAAAAATAACGCATATTGTGTGCTATCAATAGTGTAAAGGTTAATTTATTAATATACAAGCTTTAAATATGCTGCGCGGTCCTGAGAGAAAGTGGATTTATTTGAATGATAAGCGGTGGACATTTGAATATAGCATTTATGTTTAACTGCATTCAAAATTAATTCATTAATAAGTAGGTTAATTTAAGCTCCTGAACCATTTTTATAATAAGCATCAAATATATCCCCAGATGTTTAAATGCCTTGATGAACTTACTAGAGATATACATCAATGATATTCTTCTCTATAAATTATTCTCGCTAAAAATAATCAAAAAAGGCAAAGAAGTAAAGTTAAAGTGGAACGATGAAACTTTATTAAATATTTCATTCGAATTTTACTATTTGTTGGATATGCAGGAACGATTTAGTAGCAAAGTTAATGACCTGAAATATATTCGAATTTATAATGGTGAACATTTAGTTCGATGATAAATTGAAAATTGGCAATATCGTTTAATTTATCAAAATTGAATATTAGAGCTGTAGATATAATACGCTATTATAGATGCAATAACATTTTTCCTTCTGTGGAAACATGATTTTCTTAAAGTTAATAATTTTTTTGAAAAAGATCTTTGAGTGGGTTCTGACTAGGGAATCCAGTCCCGGGATCCCTGACAGTTTTAGGTGCTCATGAACTCCGGGATTAGTAAACGTAGTCCCGAAAAAATCGGGATTGAAATTTTTATCTAACATAAATCGTACACCTCACCAGCATGTTGAAGGCTACCAAATTGAGACAATCTCGCCAAAATCTGGACGCTTGGAAACAGTGGCGTAACTATTATTTGGCGAGCTTAGGCGATGCACAGGGGCAGTGACTGTCTAATCTATGTACTATAAATATATTCAGTACATGTATGTTTTTCAAATTGTTATATTAACCTTTCCGTACCGGTGATGTATTTACTACACTTCGACTCTAATAATGGGAATATCGATATGAAATATAATAGATACGGGGTTAAAAAAAATTGTATTCCTCCGTAATATAATCACGAATCATATAAAAGTATTATAGTATATAAATATTCATCTGCAACGACGGAAATAAATAATTTGTTGGGAAATCGGGAATTTTGCGAGTTTTATTCCGAGTCTCAGCAGATAGGAATTTTATCAGTCACATTGATAGTGTTATATGAAAATGGGGGCTCACGCGGTTATCAACTCTAGCATTTGAATATCTGATGACGATACTTCTAACGAGTGTAGAGACTGAGTGTGCATTTTTAGCAGCAGATTGCCTGGCTATCAAATTCAGATCCAGACTAAATGAGGAAACACTCGATGCTTTAATGTTACTTAAACTATTGAAAGTCCCGATCCCGGGATCCCGGAACTTTTGGCTCGGGATTGGATTCCCTAGTTCTGACTAATCTTGAGAAAGATGTTCAACGTCATCAGAGTCTCGTAGTTGGAGTCACACTCTCTTTCTCTCTAAAGTTGTAATCACAAATCTTGGACAAATCGTAAGGGTAACTCTGATTTTCTGATAATAAGTTTTACAATAATTAAAATTTAAAAATCTTGATAAATTTCCTATTCAAATATTCTCAATTTAACACTCAAACTGCTGAATTTGAGCAATTTTTTTCCGCGCGTTTTTTTATAAAAATTATCGTAACATGTTTTTTACTAATGATAATTTAATATTTAAGACCGAAGAAGACAATGAGTGTTATTACACTCATAAATAATTGGTAGAGTTTGGTGAGAAAGTTTACGACCCAACAAAAAATTTCTTTCTATTCAAAATCCATTTTAAACCATAATATTATGAGCTTTTGCAAAAAAAAAAACACGTGGAATCATAAATAATACCATATTGAGTTGTAAACATTAAGAAAAATATATTTGTAATGTGTTAAGAGCTAAGAGATGGAAAGATCTCAACGACGTGCTAACCCGCGTTGGCGCGTGAGCGGGCCCCTGAGTGTTAATTGAACCAAATGTAGAAAACAATCAGAAATAGCCAAATTAAAATGAAAGTCATATACGTCCGATAATGGATATGGCGTATAAGGAAGAGACATTTAAACTTAAATGCGAGCCATCGTGGGAAAGCTCAAAACGATGTTTAATTTTAAATTGACGTAAACGAAGATGCTTTATTCATATATGCACCGTTTAATCGCCCACACAAATCCAAATTTCTCTCAGGACCTCTCAGCGTGAGTCAATCTTGTATATTAATTAATGAACCTTTACACTTTGGATAGTACATAATATTCATTAATTTCTTCTGGTATACATACACGACCTTGCCATCGATGTTTGAATTCGAACGTATATATGCGTAATTCCTAATCAACGGGTTAACTGAGGCATCTGGAACGTCGTTCAATTACAAGCGTTGAAAGGCATGTTATCATAATTAGCTTTGTTGTGAAGCATGCTCGAATACATAATTCTCTGGATACATTTTGTCCATGTTTGGACGTGGAAATAATATTTCATATCCAGCACGTTCCAAAGCCAGCACTCCAGGCCGGCAGTACAATAAGCATTAACACATACGACAAGACTGGAGGAAAATTTTACGATTGGCAATAAAAATAAATAACAACGAAAGGCTTTTAATATCGCAGTAAAATAAAGGGCAGCTACGCTTTAAGTTCAACGCCAACAGTTTTGAGGGGTCCGGCCCCGGGGTGAATCAGTATTCGCGAGAAATATTCCTTTATAACCAATAAAACGACCATTCGTTGTAACCCACACCGCATAGCAAAAAAGGAGGATATTTATCATTTACGCCGCCCTCTGCGAGATTACGTCATATGAGCTTTTTGAAGGATTATTTGATAAACGCTGAAGCGCAAATAGCAGGTCCGAGTTCGAAGGCGGCTTCGAGTAGAATAGGGAAAAAATAAATATGACAAGATAACAGTCGTAAACATGGCAGCTACAATGAAGGCAACGTGACAGTAAGCTTTCGGAGTGACAGCTTTAAGGCTGGACGGTCGACCGAGCTTTTTGTCGATCCCGGTTTATGGGAGGAGCTTTTATTAGATGTGTATGCGTGTAAAGAAAGTGTTAGCATAATATTTTACAGCAGTTTGTGACAGTTTTTTTTACGAGTGTACGTTTCTTTACAACGGAGGAAGCTGCGCTGATCTGATTGAGCCAATGGAGAAATCTTTTCTTTTCTTTTAGCAACTGGAAACATATTATTACGACGATACGTACATAAGGGCCTACTTGTATTTTATTATTGAGGTCCTCACAAACTGGCGCCAAAGGCCCGTCAGTGAAGCGATTTTGCTGCGACAAGAATATGTAGGCGCCAGGGCGGCTACTATTAACACAAGAGTATAAATATTGAGGAACTCGAGACTGGTATAAATGGGAGACCAGCGATTAAAAGACGGAAAAAAGCTTATCGAGGATAAATGAACGATAAATAATCCAAAAGAACAATATAACAAATCATCTTGACCCGTTGAAGAGGAATCCCGTATATGCTATGTTGTGAGTGATAAAGAAATATTTTCGCACATTGTGTGCGGAGATAAGTGAATCAGAAACAGAGACGAAGAGAGTGTCTTGCATCTCATCATACACTCGTACATCGATGGCAAAGTGGTGTTACAAAGGTACCCCTACACGTCTAAATATTCTCAAATATTTTATTCAGAGTACAAAATAGAGGGTCAACATCAATTATCAACAGATGACGACAAAATAAACATTAAAATTATTATAGAAGTTGTCCGTATCCGGTTGAAAACCATCAGGCATAGGGTCTTCTTAGATCGTTTTATCTTCTTAGATATACTTAAAAATCAACGTGGTAACAATGTGGTAATTTGTTTCAAGCTTCAGCAAATATGTACATTATTTTGTTACTAAAACTGAAGACACACATGGATATTGTTTATATTTAGGCGAATAAATGAACGAATATTGTGTGCTATCAAAAGTGTTAAGGTTCATTAATTGATGTACAAGATTCACTCACGCTGTGCGGTCCTGAGAGAAAAATGGATTTGTGTGGACGATAAGTGGTGGACATACGAATATAGCATCTGTGTTTAACTGAATTTAAAATTAGCTCATATATCTGTACACACGGTATCAAATTAAGTGCCCTTGACGGCGCCATCTTCAGTGGCGCCGCCTCTTCACTACGCGCAGGAGGCGGTAGTGAAGAGGAGACAGCGGTTGGCCTTGGTTGCGGGAGGACGTCCTTCTCGCAGCCAGATCTTTCTCTCTCTCTCTCGTGTAAAAAGTTACCTAGGGAAGAGAGTTTTTTGTCCGACGCCCCTTCCATCCCAATCAATCCATTCGGCTACATATGATCCGAAAAAAGAACGGACCGCAGGCAATCCGACTAACGCTAATAGGGTTATATTTATAGCCTACATTTGGTCGTCACATTTATTATTTTGACACACATAAGCTTCATAATCTTCATTTATGCTTTTTATACCGGTCATAATAACCCATGTAACGTATGCCATACGATATTGTAGTTTAAGCGGACAAAGGAAATAAATCTACACATTGAAGTTAAAATCCAAATTGAGAATCGATTGAGAATACGTCCTCATAGGCCATGCGCGTCTATAGCCGCAAGGATTGCAATTAAAAGTGTACAAGAAACTCTCAATTGGGAATAATAAATTAATCGTATTTTTTAATAAAATTGTATTCGAAATATAAAGTCCTCTGGGGAGATTAAATATCTTTATATTTTGTAAAGATAAATGCAAGAAAAGTTACAAGCAATGTGTTTCAAAGAGACTTTGTACGAAATATTAACATTATTTAGACAAGAAGGGAGGATTGAGTTCCATGCCCATTTATTGTAGTCAATCGCTGGTAAATAAAATTGGATGGGACATTAAAAGCTTTATTTTAATGCTCTTTTCCTCCCCCAAATTTAAAGGATCATAGCAGACACAATAAAGATTTATAGAGAATGAAATGTTCATTCAAAATTGGAAAATCCCCTGAGCTAGTTTTCCGTCGATCGTCGATGAAATTCAAATTCGGTTACATTAACTAACTTAGTTTTTTTTAGATCTTTTCAAAGGCCGACCCCGGCAAAGTCTTTCGGAAAGCCATGAATACGATATTCGTTGCGTAATTACTTGAATAATAAGTTCAGCAAAGGTTGGATGCAGGGGATTCGACCGGGACGTACCATATTAAAGTTTCACGGGTAAATTCATTTACGTCGAAGTTGAAACAATTTTCCGAGAGAGAAGCGCGACATCAGATCATGATTTTCTGCAAGACTTCGTGAAGGAAGAATTAAGGCAAATTCTTTAAAAATTGGGCAATAAATAATATGGCAAAAGGTTCGATGTGACGCTTGGACATTGAAAAGCGATTTTCTGACACAGATTTCGCTCATGTGTTAAATGCACACATAGTGCCCACACAGTGGAAAGATAGAAAAAGAAAATGGGAAGACAAAACGGTAAGTATACAACGAATGGACACGAAGCGAAGAATAAAGTTAAATAAACAGAGGAGTTGAAAAGAGTCGGGGATTAGTTATGGACCGGATAAGCTCAGTTAAGCCTGGAGTGCATTCGACTCAGACTTTATATGTACTTGCACCGGCCGAGGCTATTCACTTTGTCTATGACTGTGCCTTCAAAGATATACAGCTTTTCTGGTCAGTTGTTTAGTATTTACTAAAAGAGAGAGGTCAGATGAGTTGTAGTGTACAGCATTCTTTCGCTGAAAGTTTACTGAATGAAAGCTTGCCTCGAAACAAGTTCCCGCTGATCCAATTAATCTTTAAGGCAGAAAATTGATGGAAAATGAAGACAAAATGAATAGTATTTATATAATAAACAAATCAATTTGATTACAGAGTAGACCATTGAATGGTACGCAAACAATACTCCATATACACCAAATTGCAACATAACGTTTTTCAATAAATTGGGTAAAAGTATTAATGTACTAACTGCCGGATGACACATAATGATAAGGTTTATACGACGATATATCGACGTTGGCATTTTTCGCAAGTGTTGACAGCGACGATATATCGACGTGCGACACTAATAGGGTTAAGCATGCTGCATGCCGTTTAAATATATAGGGTGCGACAGGTAGAACTACCTTATTTGAAACTGCGCGCCTTGAAGCGACAGTTATTCAGAGAAGAGTGAGGTGACGCTTCTTAAGCGAACGCATGTTCTTCCCTCATTCCACTGCATGAATTGATATTAAACTTACACTATAGAAAACTTTAGATCCTGTTCTTTCGAATGAGTCCTACCTCCCTTCTCTTTTGGAAATAATTGTTGCATCAGAAAGCGTTTTCTCAAATAAGGAAGTTTCCCTGCCGCACCATGTAAAATGCATAATTCATGTTTCAGAATTAAATGCATTTTACATTGTGTAGCAATACTTCAGATTTAATTTAAACACAAATAATTTGTAAAATATTACAATATATAAACATGCAAATATTTGATGTTGTATAGGGCATACGTTGAGTTAGTTGTTATTTCTAAATCAAATTCATAAACATCTCAATTGTCAAGATTAAGAATGCATTCTCCAAAAATAATTTATATATATGGATCTATGTCGATGGAGTCAAAATCCATAAAGTATTAGGAGTATCGATAAGTCCTTGCCGCATTTGATAGACGTCTATTTGAATTTAGTTTGTGTCCTAGACACGGTGAAGACAATATCTCCGTAATTTTTTTTTTTAAATAACTATTGGTTACTCTAACGTGGGCGATTTAATTCGGCAGATTAACAGCGACATCGTTCGTCTTTTTTTTAGGTGAAATGTGCTATTTTAACAGTGCCATCTTCTGTGTCGGTTGGGTGGTGACGCGCAGGAGACGAGAGTCAAGGAAGAGTCGTCGGTTGGCCTTGGCTGCGGGAGGACGTCCTTCCCGCAGCCAGATCTCTTGTTCTCGGGTGAATAATGAATCCGATTATAAGTAACAATGGAAATTATTTAATTGAGTATTATTGTACAGCTTTTAATAAAATCATTTTTTTTCTCCAAATAACTAAAAAAAATGACATTTCTTTTCGCTTTGCTTAATATTTGTATATATTTTGACTCAAAACCAGATATTTTTTTCAAAAGAGGAATTGAAAAATTCAAAACCTGTGTTTTGTTTTGTAAGATTTTATAAATTAAAATTAAAAAAATAGATTAATTCTTTCATTGATCAACAATCGGCAAAGACTTTTCAATACATCCAACATATAAATCCTTGATCAAAACAATAAAAAAATCTTCTATAACTTTCTACATTATTATGATCGTAATAAAGGGATGCTTAACAATTATAGAAGTTCTTTTTGATTTTAAATTTATAAGTATTTTGGATCTAAGCCCTGTATGTAGCAAAAGGCGAAGGAAATTGGATAGCTTTTATTGTATTGGATATTTAAAAATTGTGCTTTATTGTTCATCCATATCCAATTATGACTTATTTCTAGTGAATTTAATTGAATTGATTTAAATTTTAATACGCCCAATACACGATGGAAGTATAAATACAGGGCGATGACACGGCGATGATGGCTTTCGCCCTTATTTTTCCGTTCCGAATTGGCCTCGATTTGACTTCAAAATTAGGGATCAAATTGAATTTCACCACCTCGAAGGCCCAAATTAATAGTTCCAGCTATATAAGTAGACTCAATACGCTCTTAATTATCGTCTCATCGTTTGTCCCGGAACTTTCGTCGGTCTGAGGTGAAAATTGACATTTGAATAATTAAAAGTTTTCATCGCGAAAAACAAGACCGGTCCTTATTTGCGAAAAAAAAGTTTGCGACTTCAAAGACGGGTCGTTAAGATTTCAATTGACGAGGAATTTGAATAAATCAAAATATATTTTCCCGAGCGGAGTTTCAAGGACCAAAATAACAAAGGGGCCCAAAAATGTATCAATTTACGTCGGGGCTCGAAATGACAATTGTATTAACTTTTAATAAGGCCCAATTGTGTAGCGATATCGTTTTCAACTTTTCGAATAAACCTTTTTGTTCCAGTGGTGGTTTATATTTTCAATGGGGATTTCAAGTTGGACAACGGGATTCGGCCTGAATTGCATATACAAATTGCTTTACTCGATATAATCGGTTTAACTCTCATTCCGGAATATTGTCGACTACCATTTAGTAATAGTTCACCCCTTTCTCTTTTTATTTGAATTTGACTTTTAATTCCATATATAAATTTAAAAAAGATTAGGATGAACATGAATCGTGACCAATTGACAAATTCCAATTATTCAAAAAGAGCATTCTTACACGTTGAGCTCGTAGACAGACAGAGACTAAGAGAGTGTCTTGCGTACAGCGTACGATTGTATAGAACCAAAATTTATCGACTAATAATATCTGAATTATATAATGGATCGATTTCAAGTGTATTATTTATATTTACGCAAAGAAATGACCGAATATTGTATGCCATCGAAAGTGTTTATTTATTTATGTACAAGTTTCATACACGCTGCGACGGTCCTGACAGATAAGTGGATTTGTACGGATGATAAGAAGCGGGCATACAAATATAGCATTTAAGTTTAAGACGATTTAAAGTAAGCTCACTACTCAAAGGGTTAATGCAGCGTTGAAAGAAGTAGATTATTTGGCAAAACTAATTGCCGTTGGTAATGCTGAGGGATAAAGTGGTAAAGATAAATCTTCAGCGCGTTAAATCTAGGGAGATTTGTTAAACTGATAATTAACTAAGATGTTTATGGAATTGAGTATGATTTTAATAAATTATTAAATGTGTTTATTGAAATTAAATTATATATAAGGGAAAATTGTAAATGACATTTATTTTATTTTGTTAGTTTTATTATAAACAAAAACAAACATACAAACATTGATTTTTATATATATAAAATCTACTGTAAGTTAATTGTACTATACCTATATTATTTAAGAAAGTGTAAACAATAAGTTGGCATAGTTTTATCGCAATCGAACGAACGGTATGGTAGCGCATTAAAAACGTACAAACAAATATTGATTTTTATATATTAGACTATGCCTATGTTACTCGCGAAATCTTTAGCAATAAGTGGACGAAGTTTTATCGCAATCCGATGAACGGTATGGCAGCGCATTTCGAACGAACAAAACCCAATTCATTTTTATATAAAAAATAAGAAGAAGATAACATATGTGATACTTAGGGCAGGTACCTCTGAGACTACACTTCAATATAGACGAACTCGCAGAGGAGGAAGAATATTAGAATTTAATGGAAAGCCGACTCCTTGGCTGAGATGTCTATTCGAGCCGCCTGGGATGCAGAAGGAGCGAACGCGTCTTCCAGCGGCCAAGACTATTGGTCGACTCATTCGTCTAATTGTCTGCTCATTCACACCCTCACAGTTACGATAATTTGATATATTGACAATTTAATATAGGTATAGATTTTCATAATGATGATAATGTAGAATTGTTTTCAGAAACGTTTGTAAATAAAATTTGTAAAAAAATATTTTTGTTAGATATAATTCGTCATCGACGTTCGTGGTTAGTATGTAATAGAATATGCATGGTTAAAAAAATCTCAAGAAAATAAGCCGCGTTCCGTGAGAAAGAAATTACGAACTTTCCACGACGATGAGTTATGAAATTTCCGTTGCCCTCGTTAAGGATACAAAGTTTCGCAATATAAAAAAAAGCAAAAAAAGGGCAAAACAACGACGTGAATGAAAATCAGTCAAAGTTGAGCCACCGGAAAAGTTGAACCCTTTTAAGTTCATATTTAAAACACGTACAGGCTCGTAGGACACGTATTGCGCTGTTGATTTTTCCAATATGTCCCTGCTTTAATTGGGAGCGCGAATGTAAGCGAAGTACTTCAGATGTAGATTCGCCTTGTAGCTTTCAAAGAAAGCTCTCGAAACGAGACAATATTCCGGGACGGGTGTAAAAATATTGTTATGCCGACGGGGACGTTACCGTGACACGAGTTGTTAGGGGGTGGTATGCAAATTAAGCGAGTTACCTTTGTGAAAGTATCGGATGGGGCGTGGGAAAAACTCCTCCTTTTGTACGATAGAATCTTCACACGGCCTATTTAGATTTGCCGAGGTAAAGATTTACGTTGCATGTATAAGCTTCGTTAAGTATCTTCCGCGAATCCTGTCAGAGCGGTTAAATTAACCGTATTAAATTCAACCTATTTCCAGCTGAAATGCTATATTTAATTATGGAGCATTTCGCATAAGTTGCGGCGAACGAGTGCTGAATATTATCTAAAAAACCATGATAAAAAGGGCAATCTTTGGTTCAAAAATTATCACAATGGAATTCAAGTTTGCTCTATTGGGAATTTATAGGAATGACAGGAAATTTGTTTCGCACAAGATCACGATTCTTTAATCATCATAGTAAACGTTAAATTCCATTCTTTCAAATGAACGTCATCTCATCCTTCTCGAAATAACTGTCGTTTTAGGGAGCTTGTTTCAAATAAGGAAGTTTCCCTGTCGCATTCTGTATCATATGGCTTAATCTAATAGTTGGACTTGTAACTCAAGCATTTTTGGAACAAATCTATGGAAAGTCATATCCATTGCATTGTAAAAGATTATATAAAAAGCTAATAATATAAATAATGTATGTTTAATTATATTATTTTAGATTACAAAGCATTTTGTAAGAGCGAAAGAAATTCAACGTTTTCCATGCATGCCTACAAACTCGAGCTTTATTGAGTCCTTACCGAAATCAATTTATTCATGTTAACATGTAATTTTGTAATAGGAAAATATTACCCTTAAATCACCCCAATTTGGTGGTGTTTTTCCCCTACGTAAAAAAGCGCAGGATTAAAAAAGAAAACGTACGCATTTCGTCTGAGATGTTCCGCGTGAATTTTCGAATTCGAAAGGATTATGCGATTTGAATACGAGCAAAGCCTCTTTCGAGCGCGTATATAACGCATCGACGACTACACACAGGGCCTTATGTTCGGGATACATAAAATTAGGGTTTATCCTGTCTTCCAGGTTTACGCCGCCGCCATTATAAGTAAATCGCTCGACTATAATCATTTATTCAGTTTTCAATCCATGTTTTCGTTCCGGGAATGTCTTTTCGCGCAATGGGAAGGCTCGCCTTAATGGAACGTTTATTTTACGGCCCACGAAAGTTAGTCTTTTAATAAAACTCACCAAATTGACCATAAAACATCTTTTCGCCGCCAGGTTTAATTCGGCACCCACTCCCATCGCTCACGCGGCCCGCCCTATGTATAAGGGCTGGACGAGCAACTATTGTAAGGGATGTGAGATGTGCGAGACGCTTATTATGATACTTATGCCCTGTGGTTTATTAATTTTAATGGTGACAGCATTTGCTTTTATTAAATTTTAATACATAAGCCTTCATATAACCTTCGTTTACAAATCCGCCAGACAAAGTGTTATCAATTTCACTCCATTGTAGCTTTCAACGATTTGATTGTTTTAAAAGTCTAAATGTCATCTTGAATAATAAGATATTCAAGATTCTTATCAAATAACTTTGTTTAGTTGTATAGGAATTTCGACAATAATTTGAAACAACAAGTGGTCATTAGAATACTCGAACCTGTTCTGGTCATAATCTAGATCACTATGCTCAGTTTTTTATAACAAACTCTCAAAATTATCTCTTAAATGTATCATTAAAAAGAGATAAAATAAGCATATAATCTAAATCTATAACCGAAATCCCATTAACTCCATTTTGATAATTTAGTAGGCAAATAACAGAATGTGGAAAACTTTTTGGACCTGTAGATAGTCCCGCGGTTAAGCGGTTGGACTCGTTTAACTCAATCAACTTGGGTTTAAATCTACAGAGGTTTAAATCTAGCGACCACATTTTCAAAACATCTGTTCTATACATGTTCTATAAATTCCTATACGATTCATCCGAATTTGTTTTGCGAGAAATTTAATGGATGCACCATGTTGGCGCATATTATCTGGTGAAGTGAAGCGGGGATGGGGAGAGGAAGGATGCGCACGCAATGTGACGGTTGAACTCCGCTCACAGAAGAGAGGGAGCCGGTTGGTCTTCGAGGCGAAAGCGAGTGCGGTTTTTTTTTTGGATTCTAGTTCTTCAGCCCGCGCTACACGTGGCCTAAAGCAATAAATCACGTAACTGCCCTGCTGTAATTCTTTTCGAATAATTACTAAGCGTATGTGGCATTTCAACGCATGCCGGGTAGTCGCTGTATTAAAAACGTAAAAACTTCCACATCAACCCAATATAGAAGCACCAGCAAAATATTTTCCATTTTAACCAATTGAGTATTCCAGATGTTCCATCAGGTCCTAAATTCTTGTATTATTGTAGCTCTAGTAATGGTATAGTTTTGGAAATGAGTATATCGTCATTAATAATATCTTTCCCCATAAATATGGAGGGACATACAATTAGAGGATATATATTAGGTTGAGTCGTAAATAGTTTCCGGTGAAAAGAGATCGTTATAATTATTCGGTTTACATTTGATAAGTTACTGTTCGGAAACTTCTGAAAGAGAAAAAAATCTGGAACTTGGGTAGTCTGTCTTACCACATTCCCCATACTCCCCGGATCTTTCCCCAATCGACAACTACCTATTCTCTTCTTGCAGAATTTCTTAGAAACAAAAAACAAAAATGATAGCGTGGGCGATTTAACATCCACGGGGATAACATCCACTGGGCGAATTTAATTCGCAGATCAACAGCTAAATCTTCCGTCTCTCTTTCGATCGCTTTTTGGGCGTGCACCGTTGCCGGGTAGGTGTTAACGCGCAGGAGGCGGGAGTTGTGGAAGAGTCATCGGTTGGCCTTGGCTGCGAGAAGACGTCCTTCTCGTAGCCAGATCTCTCTCTCTCTCTCTCGTGCTGAATAAAAAGTTACCTAGGGAAAAAAAATATTTTTGCCTGATCGCCATCTACCCTCATCCATCCGTCCGGCTACACATGATCCAAAAAAAAGAATGGACCCATGCATTAACGCGGCCATCCCGACGAGCGCGTGGGAGTGAGGAGCCGCCCCAGGACTCTACCCCGAGGGTGCCCCTGTTTCTACGTAATAACAGTAATATCGCTTTGTCTTCTTGTTAAAGTTAAATACATGTTAGAAAAAAATCGGCAATTATTTATGACTCGACCTAATATTTGGTCGAAAATCTGTTTCATCAGTGTCTTTATACTTTAAAATTCATTTATATTAATTTTTATGGACACTTTTTGGTATTTTTTTTCAATAACAATCACTATATAAATCGATGCCTCAACATAGGACCGCAAAGGGTTGAAATAGAGACATTTCATGAAGAGATTTAAAAGATCCGATTTGAAGCAGATTGTCTATGAAAACACAGTTTTAGTCTCTTTGGATAACATTTTTTGATTGGGAATAATTTTACGCGAAATATTCGACTATCGCGTAAATATGGGTCGTCCTCAAAAGTGCTCGATTTTGATGCGTTCAATGTCGATTTATGTTTAAATGTCGAAATTTAACATAGCACGAGTAATTAAAACTTGTGGGCACATTTTGTTCTACAAATAAATCAACGACCTGAATCACAGCAGAATTATTTCCGCGTACGACTTGTTCATTCAACCCTTTCAGCTCCAGCGCGTTACTATAAATATTACACAACGTGCGTATTAAGACCTCATAAATCATATTTCGACACTCGGGGTTGGCGGAATTAAAGTTAAATAATTTACAGCAGACTTCAACGTCGTATTATGTACACAGAGGGGGGTGCAAATAGAAGGCTTCGCCGGCGAAGATAGTGCGCTCGGATTGATGTGAATATTATCCGCAGACAATAGATAATGTATTAAAATGTTAATTAAATCAGTCTGTTAATTCGGCGAGAGTTAGATTGAAACTTAGTGGAATATTCCCAGTCGCGGAGAGCGGAGATTATTAAATCGACGGGCTTTTAAAAGGCGGAGTGTTCGTATGGATTTTAATAAATTTGTTAGTGCTCATGTGAACGGAGAAACGATGGATGGAGCGGCATATGCATTTATGCGAATTTAATTAAAAATAACGCTTTTGTGCAGTGGAAAATTTATGCGAAACCTTTCGAGAAAATTAGAGCGAGGTATTAAAATATTCCGCTGCAAAATGTGGGGGTTGAACACATCATTCTTCTGGCTGTGCCTACCTGGACTAGAATTATTAAAATTCTGAAACGATACGTTTGTTTACTGACTTATATATTGTAGGATTCCGATGAAAATTGCATTATTATTAAATCGACTGCAGGATGTGTTGCTTTATTGACTTTTATATTGAACGTCAAATTTCAATTTGGATCTGTCAGATTGTGGGGAATTACTCCCTGAACTTTTCACATTCGGCTCATATGCACATCCACAATTATATCTATGGTACACTATTCAATTTGAATCGTTATAAATCATTGTAAAATTGCAAAATTATATTAAAAATGTATCAAAAAAAATTGGATACATCCCTTATGGGAATATATAAATTTAATAATAAACATGCATCTTGACACCTTAAGGACCGGTCCCGCATTAGCGCCAATATTTTGCTCATCCACAAATTTTGGGTGTTTTTTCTAGTTCGATAAATAAGAAGCAAAAAATATTTTTAATATGCATTTTTTACCAGATATTTTAAAATTAAAAGATTGTAGGCTGGTAGCGTTTAAGAGGTTAAAAAGGGCGTGTCTTGGTTGACACGATTTCAATTCTTTTCGTCATCTAAAATTAAAAAAAGAAGAAAACATCTTAATAAGTAGAGATGTCGCTATAGTTCCTACCTCAAAGATAAAGAAATATGTATATATTTTCACAATGTGGCGACTGTTTAAAACAATCATTTTTTAATCTTGTTTTTTTTTAGTTTTTATTTTTTTTAAAATAGTTAAAAATAAAATTTGGACATAAATCTGGTAGGAACAATAGAAGGTTATATACAAAAGGTTCATACCAAATTTGAAGTACATCAGTTAATTACAACTATAGATATTATGTCAACCGCGTTAAAAAAGTAGTTTCATCTGATAGGACAGGCTTAGTTATCATTGACCGCGTCATTAAAATAGCTATAACTCCGTAAATAATTGAAAGTTTGGAAATTTCTTTGGAGGATACATTTTTAAATGTCTATACATTGAAAACATAAAAAAAACAAATTCGATTTTTTCAAAATTCTAGACTAGACTTTTATAAAAATGTGTAATTTTGCTCAAAATTGTTTGAATCTAAACATGTATCTCCATATTTATAGCTGTCCTTAATATGTTAAGAACAAGAATTGACATAAAAAAATTGCTGGGTTGAAAAAAAATGAACCCTTTGATGAGTATCTTCGCGTATTGGCGTTCGGATTCAAGCCACAAAGAAAGAGCATTCTTGCACGTTGAGTTCGAAAAGAGATAGAGACAAAAAGAATGTCTTGCGCACATCATACGATTGTAGCGATCGATAACCCAAATTAATCCATTTTATGCTTCAAAAAAGACATTATTTTGTTTACTAAAAATAAAGACAAACATGTGTATTGTTTATGTTTATGCGAAGAAATGAATGAATATTATGTGCTATCAACAGTGTAAAGGTTCACTTATTGATATACAAACTTTATACATGCAACGGGGTTCTTAGAGAAAAGTGGGTTTGTACGCATGATAAGTGGCGGGACAAACAAATATAGCATCTATGCAAAGCTGAATTTAGAATTGACATTGAATTGAGATTGGGCACCTGAGGTTTGTTTTGTTTGACCCCGCGTGTTTGTCGGCCATTTTGTTCAGTAACAGTAAATTCTTCCGATGGAGAGATCATCGCGCGCTTCCGCCACCTCCAGTTCACGCGAGATCCGCGCGGACGACCGTTTTTTGACTTTGCAGAACAATACTGCCGCGAATATCCATCGGAAGCTCATGGAAGTTTATGGTAGTGATGTGATGAGTCGACAATATGTTATGAAGTAGATTAAGTTGTTCAGAGAAGGCTGAATGAGGACAAGGCAATGATTTGGAACTCGCGCAAAAAATTGAAGAACAAGTGCAAAATGACGCTTGATGATCTTCACGAAGAATTTTCTGACGTTTCTCGAAGTCTCCTTGATGATATTGTGTTTTAAGTAGAATATAACAGTATATGTTAAAGATTAGAAGTTTTTATGAATTATTTATGATTTTTAGATCTATTTTTTAAACGAATAAGAAATATTTGAAGATATCTGGATATAATAGCGAGTATTGGTAATAAAATCGAGGGATTAATGGATCTGGGATGACCAAGGAAAACGACTATTAATAGCGTAATCGCAATGGTCGTTCACTTTAATATTATTTAGAGAAGCATTTATTTTTCAGGGGCTAAAAGCTCGTTTTGGTGGAACAGGAAGAACCAACAAACACACGAGATAAAGATCATCACGGAATATAGGGCGTCGCACGCAGGGCGGATATCAGTTCCGCCATTGAATACAATCCGTAAGTGAAAAATCCTCACAGGGCACGATAATTCCTCGTAAAAACGTACATAATAAATTATTCGTAGCCGAGGAAGAGATTTGGACGATTACAAAATGTGTCCACCCTGCGTACGATGATTAATGAACCTCCGCGAAGGACCCACTCGTAAAAAAGCGAGCCCATAGAAAAGGGCACAATTTTGCCTATCCTTTTTTCCCCATCCGGCGGTAAAAAAATCGCGTCGCCATCACGAAATGTCTTTCAAAGAAATGAAACATGAATCGATTCAAAATTAGCATTTACATTGCGGTGAAAATTGAATGGCAAAACGAGGAAAAAATGTCCTCCGGGGAAGTCCGGGACAAGAGACGCCGCAGCGGGAACAAGCGGGAGAAACGAGACTTGGAGCGATATATGGCAATTGTATTTCGATGTATTGCGTACAAACTACCGACTGAATCATGTACGCACGTACGTATATCAAAAAAAAGTGGCTATAAATATGTACGAGGCGCCTGGAAGCTGAAAATTGTGGATATAATAACGGAGAATTTATATCTGATCAATATGTCTTTTTGTGAAATAAGCAGTCATATTTATTTATAAAAGGATTTGATTGCAGTTTGACGTTGATATTTTTCTGTAAATTTATTTACATGCCGAATAAGTATGAAAACATGGGTTTTATTGCAATTTGTAGACAGCGAGAAGGCCTTCAATACAGTATGGCAACATTGCCTGAAACAAAGCATTGGAATTGGAAAACATCAATATTTTAGACTATTGTTAATATAAGCATGCATAAGGCATAAATATGAGCATAAATGCATCATGTTGTATGTGCTTCCATGGGAACGCTTATAAAATGTTTATTCATTAATTAAGCATATATTTTAATATATTGCAGAGGAAAACTACGCGTTTCGCGACAGGATCAAGAAGCTTCCTATACGATAGAATAAATATATTTCTAATGAATGTATACTATGTAGAAAAATTAAATAATCCATTTGTATTTTTATATATCACTAGCGATTATTTGGCATGAGTTGCAATGTCACATGCGCTTAGTAATTATTTGAAAAGAAAGGCAGTAGTACAGCTACCCTGCCTTTTCCATCTCTTCGGCTCACTTCACTTCACCAGACTAATATGCGCCAACATGGTGCATCCGCTAAACACCTCGTAAAAGAAATTCCACATACGAATAATGGTTGTATTAATTTAAAACCCTTTTTAGATACACGTCCAATAACTCACTAAAGTTTTATCACAATTGGATTAAACATACTTATTACTATTTGGTGATTATTATCATTATCATCAAGTTTAGTAAAAAAATCTGAAAGCTTAAAATATATAGAAGTGCATCGGTCCGTTTTTTTTTTGGACATGATGTATCCGGACGGATTGATGCGGATGGACGGGCGTCTAACAGAAAGACTCTCTTCCTAGATAACTCTTTATTCGACACGAGCGAGATCTGGCTGCGGGAAGGACGTCCTCCAGCATCCAAGGCCAACCGACGACTCTTCCTCGACTCTTGCCTCCTGCGCGTCACCACCCAACCACAATTACAGCTAATGATTGATTTCATTGGAATTCATTGCAATGTCTCAGAGTCTCATATCGTTTACGAGCAAGGACAGTCCCCAAAGAAAAACAGAGTGATGTTTTTCCTACGGAGCCTGTTAAGAAAATTCTCTCTTTCGACTTTTCACAGACATTTAATATATTCAGAATATCTTAAGCGATCGAAACGCAAATATTTTCAGTTCGGAAACGTCACTCAAATATATTCATGCTCATTGAGGCATGCACAGATGCGTACAGCGTTATATTTCCAAATATATGAGTCTATTGATCTACCTTCCATTACGGAATATCTCCGGCCTGTATTGGGGCAGATATATATATTTATTGGCGTCTTTGCAGATTTTGTACATAGCCTTCTAACGGGGCGGGCTATGAATATTTTTGCAGTGATACTTCCCTTCGAATGGAAACATTAAGATAATCTCTACTCGGTTATTACAACGAAGGTTAAGAATACTAATATCGTGTAGCAGCTCGACTATGTTCATAGGGTGGGGTATCTTGGGATACCATCTAAAGGCTATTGTGGGTTCCGCCTACGAGAAATCGATTTAGACCTGAAATTTTTACCACCTGAACGACTCGGATAATAAATCAAAATTGATAATTTGAAAATATTTATGAAACGTTCCTAGCTGTGGAAGTGCACGATGTTGAAACAATTGCCCCAAGTTTTCTGGGTCATCTGTTTCGTTTCCAGTTGCCATTAGTAATGCTTTAGTGCAGTATTTGAAAACATTTTTTGGCACGAAACTAACATTATGAATTTACGTTTAATGGAATTTAATTATGCTATAGTTTGTATCATACGAAAGCTGACAGATTAACAGGATCGTTGTGTATATATTCATAAAAATTGACTGTCAAAATTTTTGTACACAGAGTGAATTGAAACGTCATAGCAATATGTCGCCATTTAGATTGATTGATTATATATACTCCTAATATGTGAAAAATAAGGTTTGAAGAGAAATTCATGACGCTGATTTTAAGGCTTGTACCATTTATCAAAAAGGAATATTCTTATTAAAAATAATTGTTACACATGAAGATTCGGAATTTCAGTTTGTTAAAGATCGACCGCAATATCGCTAACATTTTTCGTATGAGTTCAAATTGGGACACACAGCAAAAACGGGTAGATATATTAACAGAGCTTTTGGAGAAGGATCGATTTGTGAGAGTACAAATCGAAGATAGTACCAATAAATCGTTCCAGTGATATAAATCTCGATGATGAATCTCGTAGAAGACCAAAAACAATAGGAAAAGTTCTGAGTAGTTGATTCGCTAAAACTTTACTCTTCGGTTTAAATCGAAAATATGCACCAGAAATTACGAGATTATATCACATTCACCTCATTCATAGAATTTTAATGCTTTTCGCAGTTTGGAGTACTTATTAAAGCTTAAAAGTTCAGAAATGGGAATTAAATAATTTAAGGGTTCGAAGATTTTTTTGGTTCTAAATGTGCGGGTTTCTATAAAAATGTATTTATTTATATAGTTTCTTTTGGTGAAAGGTTATTGAAGCTAATGGAGATATTTTTAATTGAATAAACTATATTGCGTGAAAGTTATAGGCATTTAAATACGAATTCCGAACGTTCATGTGATACAATAAAGATGCCTTAAATCTAGATTGTTGAAAATAATATCCGTGTTACGCTCTAATAGATTAAAATATATATTTTTCAAGTTTACCTGCTTATTAGTGTACGCTGAACAAAGAAAATTAGAAAATAATCAGATTTTAATCCATAATACAGGATGCAGCAGGGAAACTTCCTTATTTGAAACTCGTTTCCTTAAATGATAAGTATTTCTAGAAGGGTGGGGTGGTGCTCATTTAAAAGAACGAGACCTAACGTTTTATATCATGAAAAAAAACATTAAATTAATATCTCTTATACTGTTTGTGTCATTCATTTTTGAAATAAGGTAATTTACCTGCCGCATCTGTAGATGAAAAATATAAATGATCATAAATTCTGAATTTAACCACATGAATACAATCATCATTTAAATATTTTCATCTGGGAATGATTCGGTTTTGTTTCATTCATCACATCTGATCTTGATAATATATTGCAGACTCTATAGGAAATAGTTCAAAGAGGAAATATTATATCAAGTTCGTTCCGTCACTTTTGAATGCCGACATATTTTTCACGATTTTTTAATGTCTTTTCGCGATGGAGCAATCTCATTTTGGCGTTTGGTATGAAACGAGGCGCCTTTAAGTTGGCTTGAATATTCAGTGCCTCTTTCCATCCGGCACATGGATGTATAATGTGTGTTGCGTTTCTTTTGAGCAGTGTCGTTATTCAACTTAACGACTTGTACAAGGAAGATTCAACTCCTCGTACGGGAGTTTTATCTGTGCAGAAGAAATCTTCAAATGTGTCAAAAAGCGTAAAAGAATGTATGTATTCGAAGAGATGTCGTTAAAAGATGCGGCGCTCGGTAGTACGCGATGTGGGAGGAGGGTGGATCTACGATCGATATATGTGATAAATAATTATAAAACACTTACCGATTTATTCAATGGAGATGATTCAATGATATCTGTAACAGAGAAAAATAAAACATATTTTAAAATATATCTAAAAGGATCCCTTTGCACCCGCGCTACACGTGGCCTGAAGCAATAAACCATGTAGCTGTGCGTGTGATATTGCAACGCATACCTGGATACTTGTTGGTTATATATATATATATATATATATATATAAATTGATGATTGCAGAAACTATTTGTAAAAAGAAGCACATTTTCTAGTGGATTTAATTATGGAAAAAATTATGTCGTGCATTTTAAAGCTGAATGCAGAAGTTATCAATAGTAGAAGAGCAAAAAGTCGAACGGTTATGAAGTTGTTCTACAAATTCAAAATCCCGGGAGGCCGTGTGCTGTTCGTAGTCTTAAATAAACAGGACAGCGATGGCAATGCTTCTAAATATAAGTTATTGTAAATATAAGGCGTGTTATTGCTGCACTCATCCGGTCTCGAGTGCATTCCCAGGGAATGCAGCTTTGCTTCCTTGCAGCGGCACGTATCGGGAATATTTATGTGAACAGTGCACAGAAACGAGAGGAAGTTCTTATATGACGAGGCAAACCGATGACACACATCCATAAATTAATGCGACATGTATCGGTGTCATTTGATGTCGGGCCTGGTACGCCCATAGATCGAAGTTTATCGGTGGCGGAAGTCTTTCATTTGCGCTAAAAGTGGAAGTAGATTTCGATTATGGCAGACTTGTATGAAGTATGTTATTACTAGTTCATATATAACATATGTAATCAAAATGTATTGGGTGCTCCATTGAAAAGTATTATAAATATATATATACATTAAAAAAATGTTTGTTTGTGATCTATACACACCTATACTATTCATCCGATTGCAATGAAACTTTGGTGAGTTATTCAGCGTGTATCTAAGAAGGTTTTTAAATTAACTCAATCATTGTTTATGTGCGGGATTTGTTTTGCGAAAAAGATTGACGGATGCACCATGTTGGCGCATAGACTTTGCACTATTTAGCTCGCGCTACACGTGGAATGAAGCAATAAACCACGTAACTATACTACTGTTTATTTTCAAATAATTATTTAGCGCATGTGGCATTGCAAAGAGTTCAAAACAAAAAAAAACAAAACGAAAGGACGCATGAAAGTGAATTTGATGAAGCTTCTCGTTTGACAGCGTCACTACTTTTTCTACTTTGCATTATTTTTTATCTTCATCTACGATATTTTAAGTGATTCTCTTGAAGTTATGTAAATATTCTGTTTTTCTTCTTAGCTCAAAAATATTTATTATAGCAAGATTCCTTGCACAAGGGTTTATTCTATAGAGTTGGAGATGCAAACATAGCATCATTAGTATATTCTACATACAAACTAACAACATTACAGCTATTAAAGAGCTATGTATATTTTTATACGCATTTACAATGTGTTAATTGTTTGGGAGATTTTCATGTAACCCTATGGACAACAACAATCTCTATTTGCCCAATGTCAAATCAATTCAAATAAATCTGTTATTTATTTGGACCAAAAGACAACTAAATTTGCATAAAATATTTTTATTACGCGAAAATAAGCTATCCGTTAGTAATGTGTTAAAAAGTGGAAATTAAAAAAGGCAATGTATACATATTTAAATTTTTCATAAACAATATATTATCCTCAATTATCCAGTGTGACAGAGATAAATTGGTTAAATAATATGTGTATTTACATAAAGTGATGAGTTGGATGATGCTCACGTCGCTTGAGTGTCCGCACTTAACTGTACGAAGAGACTTTGGTTGATTAACCGTAACGAGTTAATGAAGCGCCCGTGACAAGTATCTAACATGCCCCCCCCCCCCAGATTAAAATATAAATAATCCTATTATAAAAGAAAGACTGTAAGTGCGCGAGATAATAGATGTGATAGTCATTTCGTCGAAAAATGCTGTGCATCGCATATTGATTGAAAATTTGGACATGAGAAAGCTGTGCGCAAGATGGGTACCGCGTTTGCTCACAATGAAACAAAAACAGCGTCGTAGTAATGTTTCAATCGAATGTTTGGCGATGTTTAACAGCTATGAGGCCGAGTTTTTGCATCAATTCAGGATGAAACATGAGTCCATCACTTCACATCTGAGGCAAAGGAACACGGAGACCCTATGCTAACCCGAGGTGTTAATTGTTTTCGCTATTCAGGAATATGCTCAATAAAAGTCTACAGCAAGGTGCAAAACTTGAATGTCTTCAAGGTGCGTATTTATTTCCGAAAATGCCGCAAAAAGCCCTAAAAGAAGACGGAGTGGACACAGGGTCTGTGGCTCCAACTGGTCCGCTTTTCGGACCGCTGACATGACTGATCGGGTGGGTTATTTAAATTTTACAATCGGTCGAAAATATTATTGTCTTTATTTACTTGCGGACTTATGCCGACTGAGTCGGCCCAATGTTATAGCGAAGACGAAGAAAAGAGGGATTAGACAACTCGGAGTCAAAAACGGAGAGTTAATCAGTGTTAATTTATGAAAAGTAGAATGGTCAAATAAAATAAAAACCATGTGCAACTTTCGACTGGGTTGGTATTCTGCGTTTAGCGCCCCAAACTCAGTTGCGCCTGTGGCGGGCGCCTGCTTTGCTACCCCCTAGTTATGGCTGTGCTAGAAAGTAAGGTTACAAGGGCTTTTGAGGCCGAGAGATTTTTTTTGTTTAGAAGTTGGCACGAAGTCGCACCTGGCGTGTTAAAGGGATCATAACGGTAAGTTTGTTTGATCCCGCGGTTTTGTCCCCCATTTTGTTCAGTCGAATTCTAACATAAATGTTGTAACCTAACTTTCTGGATTACACTCCTAGACAATTTGTATTTGTAAAAACATTTGTTCGATATCCACAGACTGGATTTGAAGTGGAACCTTTACAATTAGATTTCAAGAAATGTCTTTCAATGCCAACACTTGGTCAAGATAAGATATTTATTTAGCGGTTAAAAAAGGTTTTATATTTCATATCAGATTTATTGGAAAAACGTCCAGTGGCCACATCATAGAGCAGAAAATTTGAAGGTCAGCATTATACAGGTCACCTAGCAGACGACCGGACTAATCAAAGGGATGAAAATAAATATACAAGTTTTCATGCATATGTGAATAAATAGAATGTGAAAACCAGCCCTTAAGTTGTTTATTGAGGATATCTATACGGGAGGATAGCAGCGATGCCGTTTATTGAAAAAGGCTTTAAGCGTTCTTTTGAAGTGATCCCCGACCTCCATGGTCGACATTCATGACGTGACTTGGATAAAAGGAGGCTCTCTCGCTAATTACACCCTGCCAACTAATTAGTCAAATGGTCCCAGTTGAAAAAAAAGTCGTAGCATTTTAAGCTGTGGAAAGTCCCTCTCGACCACGAAATGCGGCACTGGAGTCGGTTGGTAACGAGCCCTCCTCAAAGCGAGGAGTATCTTCCATTTTGATCTCGTCTTTTATCCGAGAATGCATTCCATTTCGCTTGCAGTACTGCACAAAGCAAAAACGTACTGGCAGCTATTTGCGACGTCGTCAAATCAAAAGACATCGCCCCGGGCGCTGTTGTTTCTGCTGATCATGCCGACTGATTCTTCAACAATGCTGCCATTAACGACAGTTTAATATTCAATAAAATTTGCTATGCTGTGTCTTTAATACAATGATTGCGACGGGATTTAAATAAGATTTCAGAAGCTAATAAACTATCATTAAATGCGGTGTTGACATAAATGTTTTATATAAAAATAATTTTAATTTTAAAAGTATCGCTTATAACAATGGTATCAAACGATCGGTATACGAGACTCCCTATGACGACCTGCAAAACGTCTTTTGATAATAAATTCATGCTAAATCATTATTCTAATGTGAAAGATCTTCTTTCATTAATATTTACCGATATTTTGTATAATGACTATTTAAAAAAAAGTAATTATTTAAAACAGGGCTTCGGTTCAACTCCGAGTGATCCATTTTTAAACGTTTCTATGTGTATCTGGGAGTAACAGACTGAGTACATAGTAAAAATATAGAAAGAGACAAGCTAAACAAAATTCAGTAAACCCTTCTATAGCGTCCTACATAAAGTTGTACATAAAGCCGCCGCAAACGAAGTGGACGCTATAGGAGGGTTGAGTTTTAAAGAAGTATTATCAAATTAATACAATAAAAAATATTCTACATAAGAATGGTGAATATCATATATTAAGGGGGTGTTCTAGTCTAGAAATTTGAAAAATTGATTTGGTTTTTATTTTGCATATTTTCAGAATTTAGACTTTTAAGAATATATAATGAAATTTTTAAACGCGTTTTTTTATAAACTATTTTTTTTAAAAACCGTTGACATGATATTTTAAGTTTTAATCATCTAATTTACTTCAAATTTGGAATAAATCTTTTTTATGTAATCCTTCATTAATCCCACTAGTTTCATATTAAAATTATACTTTTAACTATTTAAAAAAAAAAATTGAAAAAAAAGCCAATTTTTTTTTAAAATACCTTTTTTACACAGTCGCCATTTTGTATTTTTTTTTGGATATTATATTTTTCTTTCAGGTAGGGAGACTACAGATATCTTTACTAATTAAGAATCATTTTAATTTTAGATGACAGGAAGGGCTGAATTCGTATCAACCAAGAAACGCCCCTTTTTACCTCTATTTTTGTATATTTTGAAAATGTCAACAAACATCTTGTAAAAATTATATATTGTAGCGTAGGAGATTTATCATCCCATGTAATAACTCTGTTAGTCTCAGCAGATTTAATTCACCCGATTGACAGCGACATCTTCCGTCTCTCGCCAGTTGGGTGGTGACGCGCAGGAGGCGGGAGTCGAGGAAATCGTCGGTTAGCCTTGGCTGCGGAAGGACGTCCTTCCAGCAGCCAGATTACACTTTCTCGTGTGAATAAAGAAGAGAGTCTTTCTGTTCGACGCCCGTCAATCCCCAATCGTCAAGGACGAACTCGTGCGTTAGCGTGACCATTCCGACGAGCACGTGGGAGCAGGGAGCCGCCCGGGGACTCCTATGTAACAATATTTTCAAAAAATTCCATACTTTTTATTGAACTTGAAAAACCACCCATAATTGTGTCAAAATTATTGTCTCTAGACTAGAATAACCCCTCAAATCCACACAAAAATCAACCAACCTCTATTTCGCATAAAACGTGTATTGAACCAAAAAACAGATCTTTTCGAATCGGTTTAATTTCGGTTTGCGTTCTGATAAATATAACGGTTTTATCGGTTTTCAGTTTTCAAAACGCTATCCTGCATTTTTTAGTTCCTGGCGTTAAAAGATTTATATTAAATTGTGTATTTGACGGTTAAAATATAATTAAAACTACTGAAAGACGAATTAAGAAATAGTTATCTCTATCCCACACAGATGAATAATACAGACGATTATTTCTGCTATTTTAATGTATTGATAATTTGCAGATTCAGATGAATAATTAAATGGATTTAATGGGGTATTTCAGCTAGTTTTTCTATGAGTGTATTAAAATTTAGCTCTATTGTCATTCGTAATATATTGCCATGAAGGTTTTGAAGATATTTTAAACTATATTCATCCATAAGCCTATTGATTTATAGTCTTTAAATTATGAAATTTGCACAGTTCATTCAGTATCTACTATAAAAGCTTTTAGTTTTAATTGGATCCACTAATACAAGAAATTAGTCTAAAAACCTGTGTTTTAATCGAACTTTTAGCAAAATGCCAGCGTTTAAAACCGCACCCCAAGAAACGATAAAACGCAGCTCGGCGGATGTGATATTAAGTTTTCCTTTGATACTTCAGGGGAAATTAAAATTATTATCCACTATTCCGAGGCAATTAAGTTCTCTTCACTTGTCAGAAAATTACTGACAATTTTCCCGTGGGTATTCAGGAATAATTCGTGCTCCGGGTATTCGTCCGGGTGAGGCGAATTATAATTTATACCGTCGACGACTGGGTGGAATAATGCATCGCCATCATTCTATTTTTCTTCCGGCGAAGAATATATTTTCCACGGTTTGTTTGTTATGTCAACGAGACGAGCAAAGATATACGGCCATGGTCGAATGCGACCAACGCAGTGCACAAGGATGGAATGCACAATTTCAGGATCTTTTTTTGAAGCTTATAGGGGATGAATTTTAAACATCACATTGCAATTCTTCCACATCAAATTGTCTACATATAATTTTCCATTCTCTAGGTAAGTGACGGTATGAAGGTGTTATACCTGGCGAATATGAGGGGGTGTAATAAAACTTTCCAGTCTAAGCTGTTAATTTTATCATGGGCCAATTTAATGATATGCAGAATAACGTTGGGTCTACCTATTGAAGTCGGCCATAATGCTGCAATAAATCAAACTAATTACTTATCGTATACTTTTGCAGCCAATGTTTGAACTGGAATCAACAGTTTATAATAATGTATAACGGTCCGAGAGCAGAACAGACCCGCGTGCGAGCGTGGTCATCTTGATGAAGATGTGGGAGCGGGGAGCGGCCCGGGGAATCCGTCTGAGAGCGTTCCTGCTGCACCACGTTACATTGGTGTCAGAAGTGGGATCCTATTTATTCCACTGATTAACATTCTAATTACATTCAATTAAGTTTCTATAGCGTGATTCCTATATCGATGCTATAGAAGGATTGGCTGTATTCGTCGAAGAAGTTCTGAACTTTCTGGATATATTTTGAACGATTTTATTTTAAATAATATCAAGTCGATTGGTATGGATCTTTCTTTTATAGACTTTTTTAACGCTTTGTGGACACGTCTGCATTATGCGTCATTTTTTCATATCAAATATGATGCATAATGCAGACGTGTCCAGCCAAAGCATTAAAATCAAATTCTTACTCATTGATCAAATACAAATTGTTTAAATAAATTACCAATAATAAGAAAATATAAAATTTGAAATATTCAAGAAAAAAAGATTTTCCCTACAATAAAAATATTGGGACATTTCCATTATGTAATACATTAGATGATATCAAAAGGATTTGCTCTTAGAAGAAATTACAGAATTTCCCATTTCTTTCGGGAGTATTTATAAGCTCTCCCCTTTTGCCCGGAGAATACTTAGCCTTTGTAAATCTAGAAGGCTTAACTTTTAACAGGTCTTCCGCTCAATAGTTTTTGTCTTTCTTCTTAAAGTACACATTCTATCGAGTGTCCTTTATGGTTCGCCACCTCAATATTCAATATACCCTTTAGCGAGCGGATTACCTTTTATGACCTTTTTTCGACGGCGAAATTAGATTTAAATCTGGCATCAAATAATTACGCAAGAATTGGCCCTTGGAGAATTGCCGGCGATACGGAAAAAAAATGTAGAAATTCGTATCTTTACGTTTGTTGCTTAAAACAAAGGCGTTTTTACTACCCTTTGACATTTAATTAACGATCCTACTTATATTGTTTATAAGCCGCTCCAGGACGAATGCTTTGAATTTGTTATATTGGCTCAGGGCTCTTATTTGTTCGGAAGGATTTCAGAACTTCATCGATTTTATATAAATAATGAAACATTGCGTTCAAACGCCGTGGGGTGCCAATAGGAGAGCTTCTCGCCTGTTGCGTGAAAAATAAGAGTAAAGTTTCAGGCTTTATTGTCTCAAGTTTTATTAGCTGCTATCCTTTCTTCAGGCTTTATTAAATTATACAAGGAAATGCGTGATCTTTTGATATAGGATCGCATGTTTGTTCGTACGTCATCGACTCAAAATAAATTACTCATGGATTTACCTATATCCAATAACATCCAAGAACTTTCAATGCAAATCACTAGACTAAATAATGCCGACCCAATTTCATGTTGTGACCGGATTCGAATGATACAGAAAGAACATTATCGCACATTGAGTGCGGAGATTAGTGAATCGAAGACAGAGACGGACAGAGTGTCTTGCGTCTCATCCTACAAAGGTCGTGCTGTAAAAGTACCCCTACACTAGTGTTAGTGGTCTTATCTTATATATAAAAATGAATTGGGTTTTGTTCGTTCGAAATGCGCTGCCATATCGTTCATTGGATTGCAATAAAACTTCGTCCACTTATTGCTAAAAATTCCGCAAGTAATATAGGCACATAATATATAAAAATCAATGTTTGTTTATCCGTATTTAATGCGCTGCCATACTGTTCGTTCGATTGCGATAAAACTTTGCCAACTTATTGTTTGCACTTTTTCAAATAATATACGTATAGTACAATTAACTTACCATAGATCTTACATATAAAAAACAATGTTTGTATGTTTGTTCATATTTATAATAAAACCAACCAACGATATTTTAGAATTATTACTTCTGTCTTAATTAACACAAGTCAAATAAAGTTATAAGGAAGTTTAATAATCATTTTAAGCAGTGAGAAACTATAAAATAAACATAGACTTGCTCAGGTCGTGATTTGTATTCGAATATAGTAGATGTTTTTATCCATTGATAATTAAGAACAGCGAGTGGTTTTAAAACAACAAGGATCTAATCAGGTCATGATTTGGGTTCTTCAATATTAAGGTGATAAATAGATACAAGATTTGGGTGATAAATATTATACAAATAATACATACAATTTAATAACGGATCCTTGATATTTTAAGGGACATATGTACAATATCAACCCCTTACAGAGGTAAGACACAGAGTTGTGTTCGAATCCAAGTGATTCATAAAGAGCATTCTTACACGCTGAGCTCGGAGACAAACAGAGACGGAGAGTGTCTTGCACGTTGAGTTTAGATTGAAACAGAGACAGAAAGAGTATATTGCGTACATCGTCATGTATGGATCGTTAACTCAAATTTATCAACTAATAATTAATCAATTTCAAGTATATTGTTTATGTTTATTTGAAGAAATTATCGAATATTGTGTGCAATCGACAATGTTTATTTATTTATGTACAAACTTCGTACACGCTGCGACGGTCCTGACAAATAAGTGTATTTGTACGAATGATAAATGGCGGTTATACTCAAAGGGTTAAAGATAGAGTCACATTTGTACAGCATGCGACACGTCAATCACCAGATCCAACGCCATCATCCGGTCTAAAGGTACCAATATTGAATAATTGGTTCGGATTTTTATGTTATAAATATTTTTGTATGTTTAAAATCCTAAATTATTATAACCTGACAGACCTGCATAATGTATTTAAATTCATGACGACATAAAGCAAAGATTTTCGAACACTATGAATAATTTCAAGATTTATGACTTTGAAGATTTTTTCCATATAAATTGATCTGTTAAGGGATTATATGAAGAGTATTTGATTTTTCTCCTCGGCTATTTGAAAGTGCTCGATATGGATATGAGCCCTTGATGGCGACATCATCTATGAGGGACATTACAGCCTGAATGCCACCCCTGAATGCGAAATCATCGGCACCTCGCCGACTTTACGACCCTTAGAGAGCGACAGAGGCAGAAGTGAGATAAGTTTTATGTCTTGGATATCAAATTCTCATAGTCGTGAAACCATCAAACGTTACGGTTATATGCGGAATGTCGCCGATCAACTTTGATTGAATCCTGAGGAGCCGAGGTGAAGAGCGCCGAGGAATTAAGTGCCGAAAAGGGAAGAAAGAAGTCCTCGGCTCCTTCGAGAAGGATATCGGCCTCGCAAAATCAGCTGATGAGTCTTCCAATTGAAAATTTAAAAGGACCGATCGTATCGCAATTTCATATGGGGAATTGCTGGGTCTATTTGGTTTGCGAGGCGAAATTGAATCTGTGTAAAAATCGGTTCAGTTTTAATTCAAAGTGGCGCTTTAAATTCGATGACTATACATTTTTTCTTTTAAGAATTCGCAAATTTTTTTATTAAAATTCGATATTATTAGCGAATATTTGAAGTAAAATCAAAATCCACATTTAAAATATATTTGAATTTTTTCAATGTCGTGGTTTCACTTCTGACACCAGTGAAATCAAACGCACCGGAGGCATTTGGCTGTCAAATCCCCGAGTTTCATTTAACCAAAGCTACATATTAATTAAAAGCAATTAAGGTTGTTAGATTCAAGACATTTGGACTGAATTAAATTACATTTTTAGTCAATCAATATAAAAGGAGCCAAAGCATCACATGCACAATGTTTAAGTAGCACTGAACACACTTGAGTGAAGATTTTAGATACCAAAAAAAAGATATGTCTAATATACAGTATCCTGAACGACAAACGGCGTCGTAAATAACGCACCAAAGACATCAAGGAAACCCAGGAAAACAGGATCGTTAAATAAGTACTCTGCAAACGTTGGTATGCCGCCTTAAGTACCACCCAAGAAAGAACGACACATAAATGTTAACGGAATTGCAGAGCTGAATATAATGCGATCGGTTATTGTAAAGGTTAGGTTTGTCGTGTCGGTTATGGCTTGCATGAAAGGTTGCAGGAGTGCAGTTTTAAAGTGGTGAAATGGCAATTCGAATGTTCGCGATAAAAGTCGCAGTCACGTACAAATGTGTACAGGACGTATAGATTGAGCGGGAAGATAAGGCCGCTTGCCAAACAATGTCTTTGTGTATGCAGCAACATGCTTGACAATGAAAGTCACAAAGAAGAATGGAAGAAATGTCCAAGGTCGAACCAAAGGTGTGAGAAAGATGTCTCAAGCAGTTTTCTTTGAAATGGCGACACGTACAAAATATCAATAATGGACAATTCGTGTCCGAATCCCAAATAATGCCCATCGCTTAGCATCGAATGAATCGTGTATTTTTTTCAAAGACATTAAACAATTAATTGAGAAATAAACGAATACTGTGTACTAATGCAAGACACTAATAATATCAACGGTGTTGAGGTTCATTTATTGATATACAAGCTTAATTCACGATGCGCGGTCCTGAGAACAGGGCTGTATCAAAAGGGTTTGGGGCGCAAAGCGAAAGAAACCGTCATGTCAGCGATCCGAAAAGCGGACCGGTTGGATACACAAACCCTATGGCCACTCCGTCCTCTTTTAGAGGGCGTTTTGCAGCATTTTCTATGATCAGCTCGGTTCGGTGGAGCGTACCCATGTTCCTTTGTCTCAGATATAGTGATTAAATCATATTTCATCCAGAATTGATGCAAAAACTCGACGTTGTTGCTGTGAAACATCGCCAAACACTCGATTGAATCATCGTCACGACGCTGTATTTTGTTTCATTGTGAGCAAACGCCGCACCCATCTTGCGTACAGCTTTCTCAAGTACAAATTTTCAGTCAATACGGGACGAATAGCATTTTTGTAAAGATCTACCACGTCTGCTAGCTTGTGCATTTACAATCGATGGTCATTCAATACCGTTTCTGTGGTGGTTATCTCATTTGGTCGACCACTTTGCCGTTCGTATTGGCAGCTCGTACGGCCTCGTTTAAACTCTGCCACCCAACATCTGGATACAAATATAATTCAAACAAGAGAATGCGTAAATAATGGATTTCTTTCGGGAGGACTTAATATAATAACCGTCCGACATCATTGAATATCATTTTTTAACATATTTTAATCCAAATATCATAAAACGAGCAATTTCATTCATTGGTCCATTTAAACCATCTTATCTTCCACAGAAAAACACTTTTCTCTCAGGACTGCGCAGCTTAAGTCAAGCTTGTATATCAATAAATGAACCTTAACACTGTTGATACTACACAATATTCGTTTATTTATTTGCGTATACATAAACAATATATGTTTGTGCTTTCAGTTTTAGTTTTTCTATTATTTATTACGATTGAGAAGTGCTATGAATCGCTTTGTATTTGAGAATATTTAGAGGTGTAGGGGTACCTTTACAGCACGACCTTGCCATTATGTTGAGACGCAAAACACTCTCCGTCTCTGTCTCTGATTCACTTATCTCAGCACTCAATGTGCGAGAATGCGCTTCGTGTATCGCACGTTTGCATTTCACAAACACGATCATGGCACAAATTGGGGAGCTTACTGTTTTTATAAATCCAGTTTGAAATTTTGCATAATTTTATTATTTGAAATAGTTCATCTGAATTGCATGGAATTCCGACCGGACATGTTAAGCCGTTAATTGGCTCTCGTATCGTGTGGACTCGATTTGATCGTGGAAAGTTTCGAAACATATTTCGGAAAAATATCGTTTTTATTAAAGGCAACTCCGTTCGTGCGGGTATCATCAACGATTCCAGACACGCCTATTAAAAAAACGGCATACGTCGGGATTCCCCGAGCATGGAACCATGGACGAAAATTTCGGTATTCGTGGAAGTTAATAACTATTTACCCTAATGCTTATCTCGTATGTAGTATGGAGGAGGTATTAAATGGATCAGGTGGAATCGCGTCAGTCTCTATCTGTTCAGAGCCAACGGGCTTTTGAGAACGTGGAGAATTCACCTACAGCATGCTATCTCCAAATTGTTGCCTTCAACAATATCATCCACATATTGCCGCACCGTTTGAAATATTGGATGATATTGCAGCCAGGTGCTAACATTTTCCACAAATTAATACGCTCTTAGGATTTCTAATTAAAATACTAACCAAAATCCTTCGTTAATCGAACGGCAGTATATAAATATCTCATGGTAATAGTATGGCAGATCAAAGTAGACGATATTGTTTATGTACACCAGATAAGAATATCGATTGAATCAACAAAATTTGACTGGCGATTGAGAGACGACAATGGTCGTTTATCTTAGTTTTAACTTTGTTGAGTTATTAGGTGTGTATAAAAGAAGGTTTTTAAATTAGCACGACCATAGTTTGTGTGCGGAATTTGTTTTGCGAGGCGTTTAACGGATGCACCATGTTGGCGCATATTGATCTGGTGAAGTGAAGCGGGGCCACGGGCCGGTGAAAGGAAGGACAACCCTTCAGCCCGCTCTACGCAAGAATCTTCTTATAATCTTGGAATCGATCATTACCTTCCAGTTCCAATAAATCTCGTTTACATAGAAATCTGTATGCGATTTTAACAGGAACTAATAATGATACTTTCAAGTATTATAAATCGCAATATACAATTATTTTTTATTGTTATATAGTTTGCTGTCGTTCCTTGGTCGAATAAATATAACATACAATGACTCAAACATTCTTTATTGATTGAGTTTGAATTTGTTTAAATATAATGGCAAAAGATAATTCATATTTTAATGGTAACAAAAATACGTGTCTCCTGAACCGCGTCTCGATACAAACGTATTATGATTTTAAAACGTTTTTTGAACGTGAATATATGCACCGATATAACTTAAATTGACTATGCTGATTAAATGAACAAATTTAAATCGATTTCCTATCATTCATCGATCAAAAATGTATTCACTCAGGGCGTAAACGGTCTAAAGTGATAAGTTCTTGCGTGTCCCAAATTGGCCACGGAATCCATAGTACTTTATTTGAATAAACGATATAAATGAGATAAACTTCTGAATTTTAACTACGCTCCGAACTTTTAAAACCAATTTAAGTTTCAGGCATTTTTCATAGGTTTTTTTCCAGCTCTTAATTGAAAATTGCCAATTAGAAATTCCATCAGTAAAACATATTTGTCGAGTCTTTCAAGCGTTTTTTTCAATAGTTCTGATCGAATATTTAATTAGCTCTATAATCGTGGAGATAAGAGATTAGGTCAAATTCAATTAATTTGTTTGAATTAATATTGAATGAACTGTTTGCAGGATCGTTAGAGGTGAATCTTGGTCTTCGTAGGAAACGGGTCAAGAGTTGTATTACGTGGTATTATACGGCGTCTCAAAGAGAGTTCGTAGATGATAGCAGGACGAAGGACTTGGCCAAGTATCACTCCTGGAAGCCTGGCGAACGACTTTTCCAGAGTCGGTAATTGTCGATGACGTCATTTTCGTTTTGAATTATTAAAGGTGCTTCGGTATTTTTACGCTTGTTTACGGACTTTCCCGTATACTTTGCAAAACTCATTAATAAAATTACTCGGGGCGCCTCCAGGGCGTCACTCTATGTTTGGGGTGTTTTAGGAGTGCCTTATTATTTTTTTATAAATTAATATCCTAAAGTGTAAAATGGCGTTTTCTCTTCCGCGCCGCGGAGTATTCTATGTCATTTCGCCACGAAATGAAATTATTGACGGCGTTTCGTGAAAACGAGCATTTAGAAAATTCAACAGGGGGGCAATAGGGTCGCTTATGTACACGGCTTTGATATTTTTTTAAGGGAAGTAATTGCACAAAATTCTGAGCATAAAAGGCAAAAAATGTGAATAGTCGCATAATGTTTTTTTTTTTTTACATAAATATCCAAATTTAGCATACCAATATGCACATGCAAAAATAACAGCTTACATCTAAATCATGACCTGTGTACAGCCTCAAATTTCACATAACCACTCGCTAGCTTCTTCTATAAGTACTCAAAGATTGAGAGATACTGAATTCTGCATGCTCGTTGATACAACCGGAATGTAAAGTGTTAATGTGTGAAGATAATATATGAAAATATATTATATTCAATGATATTTACCAAGTCTTAAGGGTCTATATTCGAAGTCTAGAATTTTGCATTACTTTCAAAGTTTAGACATTTAAGAATATATCATCCAAAGAGAAGTTTCCAAAATTTCAATTATGTACAGTTATAGCTATTTTAGTGACGCGACAAATAAGTCAATCCTACCTAGAATAAAAAATAAATTCTTGAAAGTACTTTTTTTCAACACGGTTGACATGATTTCTCAAGTTCTAATCGACATGATTTACTTCAAACTTAGTATGAATCCTTTTTTATACAGCCTTCTATTGTCTCTACCATATTTATATTAAAATTTTATTTTTAACTATTTTTAAAGAAATTAAAACTGTGAAAAAATGTTTTGTTATAAATAAGTCACCATTTTGTGAAAATATTTTTTTCTTTGAGGTAGGGAACCATAGCGACATCTTTATTAATTAATAATCTTTTATATTTTTTAAATTTTCGATGATTAAAAGGGTTGAAATCGTGTCAACCAGGACACACCCCTTACATTTTACCAACGAAAATTTTTTAAATCTTATTTTTTTTCGTATATTTTAAAAATGTCAATATCTAATAAAAACATATATGTATGTAATGTAAAAATAAGTATGTATAAAAAAATTAACTCATTAAGGTCCGAATACGCGTTCTTATACTGCTATTTTATCACGAAAAAACGTGGATATGGACATGATTTAATATTAAAGCGAGTGGTTAATTTTGAAGCTTGCACTTAAGCAGTTGGGGTTAAGGATCTTCTTCTCTATGGATTTAGGATCCTAAATGATACACCCAAAAGAAACCGAACTAATGATGTGGTGGATGGAGTTTTGTACCGCGTTCCATCGCTAGGATTTATGGAGCTATGATTTCCGAGTCAGAGTTGGGGAGTTGTCTGGAGTCACTTGGAGTTAGTTTAGCGAACTTTAATGGAAGATTTGAGGATGAAAAGGGTGACTCTGTCAAATTTGTGATTCGACTGCTGTCTATGTACCAATTTTTAACAAAAATGACAACAAATTCTAAACCCTATCCTCTCTATTCATCCGATCTAATCTCTTGCAACTATTCACGTTTCGGTTTGGCTCATTTTTTTTTTTGGGTACCCCCCTGTATCGTCAGAATTGTTAAATTAAATGGTGAGCTTTGGCCGAAAGGCTCTCGACCTCATTTGAGTAAACTGTTGTCATGTTTGATGAAATGGTTCGTCTTTGAAGTCTCGCAGTTGGGTTGCTTTTTATTCTAAATGTAAATATCCTTAGCAAAATTAACTATTTTTTGCTGTTCAGATTTTTATTCTGAATTAATTTAATAAGTCACTAGCTATTTATAAAAATCATGCCAAGGCATAGTCGAGGATATATTATTAACACATTCCAGTCAGCGCGAATTTCAAAGAACTTAATACTTTCTTTGTAAAAATAGAAATAATCATTAAACCAGCAAGCAAAGCAAGCAAAGCAATTTTATAAATATTTTCATAAAAACTAACTACATATATATACATAAAATATAACAGTGGTTTTTAGCCTGTGGTGCGCGTATCACCGTGATAAAATTCAAAACATTTTCTAATATTCTATATGATTTTCATATTTTATATTTATTGTACTTCTGCAAACAATAAAATAGTTCAGCTTCATATCTTTAGATCTGACACGCTGTCATAAAAAGTGTATAATAGAAAACGGCTTACAAAGTAAATTTAAAGCACCTCCATATATAACACAGCTCTGACTTGAATGGATGTTGAAGATGGTATTCTGAAGACAAGAATTCAAATGAAAAACGATATTTTTGACGTTTACAAATGGAGTTATAAAGATGCATGCGGATGCAACCGCAAGCTAAATTTCTCCGAAGAATTGAATGCACCGGGGGACATTTTGTATTATTCCATGGCTATATTAAATAATTTACGGAATAAATAGATATGGATTGAATGATTAGATAGTGAAATTTCCAAATGAAGTGTGTAATACAATCCCATTAGCATGGGCAACATTAGAAATCGATCCAAAGCCAGTGAGTCAGTCGCGTTCCGAGTAATTTCATGGCGTACATGTGTTTCTCAAATTTCGCGTGCAACAGCATAACACCATAATGTGTTCATGTTTATGTTGAAGCTGTTTTGAAACGGGTTTGCGAAAATGTCACGTTTCGTCCTGCAGCCTTATAAGGCAGACAGCACAGTGAGTCAGTCAGGGAACAGCTGCGCACCATTTACCATTTGTTACCATTCCGCTTGCTCGGCGAATCTACTCCCAAATGGTAGATTGCACTTCTGCAACATTATTTGAGCGCATTTTCGTGGTGGAACTTTGAGGTTGCTATATACGATGAAGATCTAGCCATAAACCTGACTGGGCAGTGAATGTCCATTGGGTGCTGGGAGCCACAGGGTCAATCGAATCAAACGGCCGTCCGATGTACCAAAACATTTCACAACGATCGCATTCGAATAAGTTCATAATGTAGCCTAACTCTATATTATCTAATAAAAAATAATTTTGGATTTCAGCAAGCAAATATTCACACTTACGCGCGTTTTTTTTTCAATTGTCAACGAAAATTGTTAGCTAAAAGATGAAGCTGTGTTTGTGTAATATATAATAAAATAGGCAAGTTACTACACACAGCTCATGCACGTAGCGTTTCTATAATATATACGACGAACACATCACAAACGTTGTCAATTTGCCTTACAGCGTTTATAGAAGTTTCGCTTCAAAAAATCACATAGTTAAAATATTTATATTTAACCTTTTAGTGTCTAACAATTACATAGTGTCGTAACTTCTGACACCAATGTAGCGCAGTGGAGCGAGAGCGCTCTAGTGGCAGTGTCCCCGGGCCGCTCCCACGTGTTCATCGAGATGGCCACGCTTGTACGCGGGTCCGTTTTTCTTTCGGGTCGTTATGGAGTCAAGCGATGCGATGGATGTGGATGGATACCGAATAGAAACACTCTCGTTTAAAATCAACTCTTTGTTGATGACGAGAGTGACAGAGAGATCCGAGCGCTCCCGGACTAGCCACACAGAGCGTTTTCCGCCAGTCTTTTCCGTCAATTAATGCCTAGGATCATTGTGTGCAGACTTTCTAGGCGCTCACCCTTTTCACTCGGCGCCCTTTGGAGACAAGTTTCCCAGAGAAGATCAGCTTTAGACTACGTGCACCCGAAGGTCCGATGGAGGAGGATTGGATTAAACTAAACACCAAAAGAACCAACAACAACAACAACATGGGAATAAAGTGCACACAGCATGGTGCAAAACCGTGAATTTAAAATTCTATGTACACAAGAACACGATCCTTCTCTACTTCTTGCGGCCACTTGCGCTTTGAGTGCGGATGGTAGTTTGCTAAAAACTCTAATTTAACTTTGAAATTATTTCAAATTGTAAAGGGTGCGAGCCCAGTAATCGGTACCGGACGCTGAGTAGGGTCTTTACGACCATCCGGTGGAGATTGTAGGAAGCCCCGGGGATGCATTTTTCGCCAAAACTTTAACAAAAAGCCCTAAATGTTCTAAATTTAGTGGCCACAGAGTTTTCGTGTCCAACCGGTCCGAAATTCGGACCACTGACACAACAAAGGAGTGCCTCGCAATCGGACGCCATGCTCGAATATGTGCACAGAATATGATCTACGTCCATGAATGGATCTCCGTATGGACACTTCGAGGTTGTTGAAAGTCCAAACCTAACCAACGAGTCCCTAAATCGCTCGTGTTATGTTAGGAACAGAGACGTCCAGTGATCCCCGCATAAAAATAGCTATTCCCCCTTCTCCATGATACTCGTATTGGTTTCGGTAATTCTTGGTACCTAGCTGTAGCCGTTCTTCGTGTACGCCTTGACGCACAGAAATGTAGTAGTTGTTTGCCCTCCTCATTAGTTTCACGATCGGCGATATATCGTATCTTAGCACTTTAAGCCTTAACTTTGTTTTATACTGTGATCTGTCAGAAATGTACCCATTGATTTTTTCATGTATTGCTTTCAAATTACATTAGCATTTATACTAATGCGCTTTTATGCGAAATACTCACAATTATGGAGTGAAATGAAAAGGCTGTTATGGAATGATACTTAAGAGATAACATACGAAGATATCTCGTAAAAGCATATCTATTTATGTGAATGACATCAGCTCGTAAGATTTATTAAATAAACTTACATTTGATCAATCAGTTGTTTGATTAAGAGATGCAGAAAACTCACCTGAAACAATAAAAGAAACAGTTTAATAATGATTCAGTGTGTGGCGAAAATTTTGCATATTTATCGAATATTCCAGACAATAAATCACATCTACACATTTCTCATTGGCGAAAGAACAACATTCGATTCACGATTCCAAGAAGTAATGTGACAACAACCCTTAGCAAAGCCGTAGCCTTGGTACGTTTCTATTAAATTCACAACCTCGAAACGTGCCCCACAATTTGACAAAGTAGATGTGGTAGACAGAGCCACAACGCCTGGCTGCAAAACGAAGCATTTATCAAGATGCTGAATGTGAGACATCAAATTAATAGCTCGAGTAGAATTTACAATTCCATACGACCTATCACTCAACAGAATAGTTCTGTCACGCAAAGTGTCAAATTTGGGCCGAGGCATGATGAGGACAGATCACGTGCTTTTTGGCGAATTGTACGCGAGTCGACGTCGAACATCAAGGACGATATTCAGAATAAAAAATATCCTCGAAACCATTTATCTTAAGGGCGTAATGAGGGAGCACTGCATGAAAGAATGGCCCGTGGGGGGGGGGGAAATTTGCAATACAATGATAGCTTTGAAATAACATCGCATAATATTTTTTGATCGAATATTGCTCCGTTTCAGCAGGGTTTTATCGGAATGGTTAATGGATTTTGAAAATGCAATTTAAAGTTGTACTGGATGTCAAAAGGATAATCGCAGTCAATGGACAATTGAAAGAGCGTCGATGAATCCTCCCGGGGCGAATTTCACTTCGCAGGCACTATTTGTAACTAGTGTTAGACTTTGGATATAAAATACCCCATTCGATATTATTTATTAAGTCGGGTTTATGCGAAAAATTAAAATCTTTTATTTTTAGTGTTATTTTATTAGATTAAACACCATTTAAGCCTTCAAATTTCGATGAGATTTGTTTATGGAGAAAGAGTATTTTCGCATATTGGGTGCAGAGATTAGTGAATCGCAGACAGAGACAGAGATAGTGTTTTGCGTCTCATCATACACTTGTACATCGATGACAGTAGCGATTGAACGCTCCAAAAGTGTATAATTTTAAATCAAAACTAGCCTAAAAAATAATCAGATGTACTTTAAAATATTAATAAAATATCCTCTAAGTTTAAACAAATTCTAATAATTCTTTTCCTGCTAAAAACAAATACGAAAAATACTGAAAATCTGCCTCCTAAACCGGTTTTCCTCTTACAAGGATTAATATAAAATGGAATTATTTGAATAGGAATTTTTGATAAAATAAAATCTCTCAAAATCATTAATAATTAGAGAGATCACCATTAATATTAAATAAACTTGCTAATCCAGAACTCATGGACTTGAACCTGATCCTTTATAACAAGAATCCATCAGTATACAACTATCTTATAATCCCATTTTAAATTGAATTGTCTTTGATTCTAGGAGGCTGTTTAACAATATACGGCTTAAATATGTATTGAGTTTTATTTGAAACGTAGCCTATACACTACCGACAATAAGTTTGGTAACGCCTACCACATTATCAAATTTTATGTAAAAACATAATGATAAATCCTTAAAAATAAATTATTTTTAATGCTAGAACTCTTTTACTTAATAAAATATTATATTATGCACTCAAAATGTTTTTAAAAAAATCTAAAATGGTAAAATCAACCCAATTAAGTATCATGATTAGTATTTTTATTAATACACAATGAAGTAAATGCTTTTAAATTAAGCCAATTGCTAAAAAAATGAATGTTTCCATCAAGAGGCGCATTATATCATTAGAAGGCATCAGATGATTGGAACTTTGAAGGACAGGAAAATACCGGACCGCCCAAAATCTAATATGGATGGCGCATATAATTTCTCTGTTTGAGAAATAGAAAATAGAAACAAAAATAGAAAAATTGGATTGAGATTTATTGGATGGAGATTTAATAATTGGCGGAATATTAAACAAAGAAAGATATTCGATATGTTCTTTCGTGAAGTACTAAGCGTTTCCATACTTGTTATCGATGGTGCATGTATCTAATTTTCCTATATTTTCTAGACTTATAAGCACCTTTGCTGAAAATCGAATTTCGTTTTTGGATGCTGCGAAATGTCAATTGGTCGAATTTCAATTATTAGTCCATCCATCCTTGAAGCGATCGAATATTGCTCGTATCTCCGGTATATAACCGTTTCATAAATTGCAATCGCAATACAATTGCTTCCGCATGGGACAGATACTGCAATTTTCATTTTTATTCCAGAAAATAACATTCAACATCGCCTTTCCTCATTATCTTCGAATACGGACGATCTAAGTTGATATAGAATACAATATCGAAGGCTGTCTATTCCAATCCTCTTAGCTTTCATGAAGCACCGCCGTCACTCCTCCAGTTTCCGGCCAATAATTTTCCTCGAGGAAGCCGGCCGCGGGTTAACCATCTGACCAGCTATCTAATGATAGCCCAGCGAGTGTTTTAAGGCTTCGTGTTGGTCTGATAACTGGGGGATGAGGGTTGAACACATTCATTAATATATATTAACCCACGCTACCTTCCCCTTTCATTACTGTATTAACTCCTGGCCGTATCATTTGCACCGGGACCGGGATTGCGGACCATTATGCGCAAAATTGTTATATTTATCTAATATACAGTTCAAGCCCTTTTCGTCGTCCGCTTATTGATGTGCTTGTTTGTGTTTGTATTAAAAACACGATCAAGATTAATAATCTAATATTCAAGACCATTTAATATTTACATATGAAATGTCCGATTTTCAGTTGAATACATACATGTTTTTCAAACTTTTATATTAACCTCTCCCTACCGGTGATGTATTTACTACACCTCGACTCTAATAATGGAATATCGATATGGAATATAATAGATACGGGGTTCAGAATTTTTGTATTCCACCGTAATATAATTACGAATCACACCAAAGTATCATAGTATATAAGTATTCATCCGCAGCGACGGAAATAAATAATTTGTCGGAAAATCGGGAATTTTGCGAGTTTTGAGAAATTTGCGAGTGCGAACAAATAAGATGCGACATAAAATAGCACTTTTTTTAAAAGGTATTGCAAATGAAAAGTGAACATTGCATGACAATCGCAGACGAATTTAAAATTACAGGATAGCATGCGAGAATTGTGTTTCATTCTGGGAAGAACATTTTATTATAATAGGTACTATGACCGTCTGGAGAAATCATATCAGCAAAAAGCTATGAATAACACCCTAGAAATTGCAGCTAAAACGGAATTTTACGAAGCTTACCGAATTTATTGATGTTGGGATGTGAAGATTTTTAGCTAATTCAATATTTATTTGATTATTGATACCATAAAATTAATCTGCACTGTAAATATTTTCAGAGAGTTTCTTTCTGGACTAAAAAAAACGGACATTTTATATGAAAGACGACCGATTTTGAGCTCAAAAAGACCATTCGACAAAGTATTGGGTTAATTTGATAAATACGTTGTGCCGATAGTTTAACGTTTTATTGATCACCTGCGGCACCTTTCTCATTTTGATCTATATCATTTAACGTGTTCTGTCGTTCATCGCGGCCGACTCGTTCGTCGGGACCATCGTTTATGGATCGCACTGCAATTGATCACACATCACGCTGATGTTTTCTTAACCGCGAGTTGGCATACAAAAAACGCAACGATCAAGCCGCAACGACGAAGATTACAATTAGGGAATCTAATCCCGGGATCCCGGACAGTTTTAGGTACTCATGAATGGTAAGATTAGTAAACGCAACCCCGAATAAATCGGGATTGAAATTTTGATCTAATAGAAAACGTACACCTCACTAGCACGTTGAAGGCTATTAAATCGAGACATACTTGCCAAAATCTGGAGGCTTGGTGTTGTTGTGTTTTTCAAATTGTTATATTAACCTTTCCCTACCGGTGATGTATTTACTACACCTCGACTCTGATAATGGGAATATCGATATGAAATATAATAGATACGGGGCTAAGAATTTTTGTATTCCTCCGTGATATATTTACGAATCACATCAGAGTATTGTAGTATATAAGTATTCATCGGCAGCGACGGAAATAAATAATTTGTCGGGAAATCGGGAATTTTACGAGTTTTAGTCCGTGTCAAACAAATGGACTTATTGGTAATTTTTGATCAAATTTATAAATGTAATTTCTTAAATCTCTGTCTCGGGACCCCGGGACTGGGACTCATACAAAATTTATACGTGTTTAGTTTGTTAACAAGCGCATGTGATTAAAATTGATCAAGCATATTTTGGCCCGTTGCTAGCATAAAATATGCCGCAAATCTTATAGGAAAAACTCTATAGAAATGAATGCTATAAGAGGGTTGACTGTATCTATAAAATTAGATGATGTATTTTTAAATTTCCTGGTAGAATCCGACACCAATAAATCCATTAAAGAATTAACTGTATAAAATAGGCAATAGGGCTTGTAATTGTAGATGAAAAATGCATTATACATCATAAGCCATGAAAAAGATGATTCTATGTATTGTGTGGGATGCAATAAGGATGATTTATAAACAAGGAGCTAAAATTTAAGCAGATTACACAGCAGAAGCGCCCAAGTATGCCCAAAACTATCTTAAAAGAATAATATTGCAATTTTTTCGTATGTGAAAAAATAAAACATTTCATTCCGCTTTGTCGTACAAAAAGCATTCCATTTTGAGACAGTCTATCAAAATGTATGTTAAACTAAGCGACGTCGGAAATTCAACTTGATACACTTAAACACATTACACAATACGTCTAGTCTTGGTATTCAAAGCCGACTCTCTTGTTAAGTATAACCTCTCACCAAGGGCGGAGCACCCTACGAATCCAGTACACGAGCGTAACGTCTGCTAGAGACGCTACGATTGGAGTGGTTGTTACAAATTTCTCAGCATGTCAGTTTCATGAGGTTGAATGTGAATGTTCATCACGCCTTATTACCATATATAGGCTCTGTCAGAAGGTTGTGTGCTCTGCAGCAAAGCTATCTACCCAGTGCATGTTGGATGTAACGCGCTTTGTTCGCCGCACGAGACAACATTATCGTATTCTGTTTAAGCCACGATTGAATTGATGTAGCTATTGACATTTGGATGCTTCAATCGTGGAGGTTTTGCCCCCGGCGGGATTTGTATTTACGCACATTGCAAGTGTTAAGGGCGTACACAATCGTCAATATGTAAATATACGCAGACAATGGCGTGTTTTGGAGAAACTAATCAATTGGATTGGGTTCCGATTGGATGGAGATTTTATGGTGTGATATTTTTGCGTAGAGCCCATAAGCTGTCAGTGTATCGGGGATGAAGGATAATTCAAGGGTTGAAGATTTTTTGTTATTTTCAACAATTATCGAACCCCGTTGCGAGATTCAAATTTCACACTCGGAGCAATAATGTGAGGATCAATTTTTAATTAATCCACATAAAATCATAAAATATCTCCTGGATTTCCTGGATGTGAAAACATAAATACTGGAGCAATTAATTAATCCGTTAATTAGTAATCGCTCGATTCTAGTGATAAAGAAGGAGTATTTTGGCACATTGAGTGCGGAGATTAGTGAAACGAAGATAGAGAAGGTTGTCATCCGTCTCATCATACACTCGTATATAGGGAACCCAACCCTGGGATCCCGGATCTCGGGATCCCGGACAGTTTTAGGTGCTCATGAATCCCGGGATTAGTAAACGTAATCTCAAAAAAATCGGGATTTAAATTTTTATCTAACAGAAATAGTACACCTCACCAGCACGATGAAAACTATTAAAAGGAGATATTTCCGCCGAAATCTGGACGCTTGAAAATAGTGGCATAACTCTTAATTAGCAAGCTTAGGCGACGCCTAGGAACAGTAAGGGAAAGATTAAGGAATCCAATCTCGGGATCCCGGACAGTTTTAGGTGTTCATGAATCCCGTGATTAGTAAACGTAATCCCGAAAAGTTCGGGATTGAAATTTTTATCTAACAGAAATCGTACACCTTATCAGCACGATGAAGGCTACTAAATCGAGACATTCCCGCCGAAATCTGGACGCGTGGAAACAGTGGCATAACTACTAATTGGGACGCCTAGGAGCAGTAACTGCCTAATCAATGTATACACATATACAGTACATATATGTTTTTCAAGTTGTTATATTGACCTTTACGTACCGGTGATGTATTTACTACACCTCGACTTTAATAATGGGAATATCGATATGAAATATAATAGATACGGGGTTCAAAATTTTTGTATTTCTCCGTAATATAATTACGAATCACATCAAAGTATTGGAGTTTACAAGTATTCATCTGCAGCGACGGAAATAAATAATTTGTCGGGAAATCGGGAATTTTGCGAGTTTTAGTCCGTGTCAAACAAATGCACTTATTGGTAGTTTTTTATCAAATTTATCAATGTAATTTCTTAAACTATTGAAAATCCCGATCTCGGGATCCCGGAATCGTCTTATTCAATCCCGAAATTCCGGGATCGAAATTTTGACTCGGGATTAGATTCTCTATTCGTACATCGATGATAAGATCACGCTGTAAAAGTACTCCTATAGGTTTAAATATTCTCAAATATATCGCGAAACAAGAGACATTAGAAATTACGTAAAAAAATAGTTAGAACTATTTATGTTATTTTCTAAATATTAGACTTGATGAGACCGTTGATGAGGAATCCCGCATATGCTGCGAACAGACAGCATACTGAGTGTGGACAAAGACGTAGAGAGTATCTTATGTCTCATCATACACTTGTACGTCGATTGCAAGGTTGTGTTGTAAAGGAACCCCTATACGTTTAAATATTACGAAAAGTGATTCATAGCGCTTTATTTTAAGTGTCATGCTTAAGTGCCAGGCGTCGAACAGAAAAACTCTCTTCTCTAGATAACTCTTTTATTCTCACGAGAGAGCGATCTGGTTGCGGGAAGGACGTCCTCCCGCAGCCAAGGCTAACCGACGACTTTTCTCGATTCCCGCTTCCTGCGTATCACCACCCAATCGGAAACGATGCACGCACAAGAAGCGATCGGTCGGTATTGCAGATGCAATGTCCCCGCAGCGCTACAAAAGATGGCGCTGTTAAAATATCACATTGCACCTAAAGAGAGACGGAAGATTTCGCTGTTAATCTGGTGAATTAAATCTGTACAATGTACAGGCGTACATAGAAGCGCTACACGTTTTAATATATTACACAAACATGCAAGTAGCAACAAAGAGAGTATGCAATAAGCATTTATATGATTTGAATGTCGCACCTGAGAGACGTTTATATAAATCAGCGTCTCGTATCAAATTTGGTCAAACGGAAAGCGAACGTCCGAATTACATTTTCTGTTTGATAGAATATGTTTTCCAGCTATTTGAATCGGGATTTGATCCAATTTAAGATGGGTAGCCATTCAAAGCATTTAATCTCTTGTTGTAGACGTTGCGTGCATTAATATATATATCATCGAGAAACCATTTAACGGTCTAATGCTTAGCACTTTGAGAGATTTGAGCCTCGTATGAGATTGAACCTCTCAAGGAGCAGGGCGTTTTTTATCGAAATCTTCGTGGATTAGACGGATTTTAGCCGAAATTCGACTGTTCCATACGAATTTTCTTCGGGCCCTGAATATTATAGTGGGTGGAACTTAATTTTGCCGACGTTAGTTTTAATTTCGCCTGCAATCCTTGTCTGTATTCCCGGGGAGTACTAGTGTTGCACTGCAAATGGAATCTTGAAAGAGGACTTTTATTTTTGCTCAGGAGCGAGGACTGCATTGCTTGCAAAAGCATCTCATAATCCAAATAAATAAAACAAGAGCGCAACGCGAAATACAGTGTCTGGCGAACTATGAAAGTAATAAGATATAAATATTACATACACCGCTGGAAGATTGGAGATGGGAAATACTGAAATTCATGTATCAAATGTGTTTTTTTTTTAAATGGAGAAATGAGCACCGGTCCACAAATGAACGGCGTGAAATTGTGGAAGAAGGGACGAATTTGAAATATGCTACCTACGTAATGTGCTGGAGCCTCCAAGCACACGGAAACTTTCGGCTAACTTTTCATAATTTTTAGACCCGGCCGGAAAATGTGGAAAACAAAATAAAAATTGAGGTGTTTTCCCGAATAATTTCCGCGAAACAGGATGGCAGGTGTTTTCGGCGGAAATTCGCAGAAAAAAAAAACGGCAGGACGTAATCGAATTTCGCATACGGCCTCCTCCGGCGAAAAGAGCGCTAATTTTTGCTAATTGAGAAAAGCGAAAAATACGTAATAACTTTCGCTTCGACCCAGTGTGCTCGAAGATTGCAACCGCTGCTTGTACCGAGGATGGGCTAACCCGCAATAAATCACAACAGCGAATGAAACCCTCGTCAATTTTTAAGGCCTTCTAGTCAAATACAGCCCTTTCTACTAATGTACTCCATGTCCTCGTGTCACTCTTGAAAATGTGGAAGAATGTAAATTCTCCAAAAAAGGTTAAGTCCTCATAAAACCTATAAAATATAACAATATTAGAAGCATTCGTTAAAATATTGTATATAAATATATATCGCATAGGGATTTTAGCCCTCCATCTATATACTAGTAATTAAGTCGTTTTGGGTTCAAATCTACAAGGGGTGTAACTGAACGTGAAGCTTCGATAACAATTATAAACATGTTTAAAAAAAGTCAGTCATAAAAGAGGCGTGTCTAAGTCAATTTTGAGTGAGCCCTCAGAGATTTTTAGTTCAAAATGTCTTAGGGTCCGACCAATCGTCTTGGCCGTGGGAAGAATTTGACCTCCCGCTGGCAACTCAGATTTTGTAATTATGGTACTTGACACCACTTCGTGAGAATGTTTGGAAGATAAAATGAGAACTGATTGCAAAATGTCATACAAACACTTAATAAAATCAAATGTTTACATATTATATTATAAATGCGTTTCTCAGTAACTTGGGAAACTTGGTCGTCTGAGGCCAATATTGTATGAAAAAGTATAAGTTATTAATTAAACTCAAAAACAGTTTCTTTATGTGCCACCAAAGTTATATGGTTGCTTCAGATTAAGTCAATTAAAACAATAACTTTAAGAATCAATCAAATTATTTGAAGAATATTGCATGATTGTTAATTAGACCTGATTATAATTTTATTGATATACCAATATCTAGCAGCATTAATTGAGGGTCATCTAACACATGTGATTAGTTTAATAGTTGTGTTCTGGCGTGTTTCTAGACTATCATTATGACAGTCTGGCGACTGAGTACCGTTGGGTTTACAGCCTAAAATATTGCGTCGAATTTTGCTACTTAAATAGTATTTTTCATTTAAACACACAGTCCTCTGGCAAAAACGAAGCAATTTTAAAGTTATCATGCAACTCTAAAAGCGTAGATGTGCGAACGAAGCACGAGGGTGAACGTCTCCCTAATGCAATGATCGTTTTTACACTGAAAAAGCTCCGATGCGAGCTTTACAGTTTGACAAGTGCCATCAAGTATTCTCGCGCGTTAATGAATTCGCGTTAAATCTGAATCGAAAACGTCTCCCGTCAAATCGAATTAAATGAATAGAAAGTGTCAGACACACATAATGTTGACATGCCTAAGACAGATCGATTTGCGAAGAATTCGACGAATTACATACACATCGCAGTAATCTCACACAGTGACACATGTCTCGAGCACAACACGCCCTGGGCGCTTTCATTTATCTCGAATATCTCAAAGAGAAACGCATTTTCAGATGAAGAATTTTGCGCAGGTTGTGTGTAAAATATTGACGATTACGATATGCATTCGATTTGAATAAATTGCACATTGCGAACGTCGCCAGTAGTATTTAATGTGTTGCCCGCCACTCTAAGGGAATGCGGAAGTGTTTCATTTGATTAGGGATGAAAAACGACGTTATGGTGAGACCGACGGAATTTAGTATTGCCGAGGATACGGAATGAATATGAACATCGAGATTCGGATGAAAAATTTCTATTGTTGAACATGTCTTTTGTTCCGTGCCGTTAGTTCTGCAGTTGTTCTCAGCGTCCCAGGTATAACAATTTTCAACGAATGCAAATATAGAAAAATGCGGAATATGAGCAATTTTTTTTTTCTTCTTAAGTGCAATATCTGTTATTGGCCGTGGACGATTTCAAAAGGAGATATTTTTAAGGATAAAAGATTTTTGGTGATGGTTTCCTATATAACATTCCCACATATGGTTGAATAAAACAGGAAAGTATCTATGAGTGAGATGCAAAATTATCATTATTTTTAAGTTATACATATATTTCTTTTTGTTTTAGATGGCCCTGCCTAACTTCAATATTATAATAATTTTTTTTGGAATAATTTACACTAAATCTGGATCGAGATAATTGACTAGAAATAGTATGTTTTTGCATGGTGAAAATTGTATACAGAATCTAGATTTGTGCACAAATCATTGATTTGTCCAGAGATTTATATTTTAGATTAGATTTCAGATTTTAATATAACTGTAAGATGCGATGATCATTTAACACATTCCCGTCGGGTTATGCATAGTATTGTCTTTTTGTGTATTTGCAATATTAGACTTGCTGAGATGCTTTGTTATTGATTATTGATTTGCACCCAATCCTAAGGGTTGCCGGAAGAAATAGACTGTCTATTAGGGATTACAATTATTCGTCATTATCAGCTATTCGAATATCGAATAGCAAAATTGGTCACTATTCGGATATATTCGGATATCCGAATAGTTTTTAAAGTATGAAAATAACAAACATTACCATTGAAAACGAGCATATTTTTATCATTTATTGAAACTTGAAAATTCATATTTTAAATACATATAACAGAGCATTAAATGTTTGTTGTTTGTTCTTAATTTAGTTTTAGTTTGTCCTGCCTTTGAAAATGCTCGTTCAGTAGCTGTTTAAGTTGGTTTTATTGTTAGAAGTGTATTAAACAACACGTCCAACTTTTCTGTCCTTCTATATTGATCTAAATATTTGAAATATTTTTTCAGTGTTCATTGTTATTTGTACTGTCATATTTCTTCGTTTTCGTGAAAAACAACATTAAATTTTGCATTTCATGATGCAATTTTGAAATTGAAAGAGAATGAGGTGTTATTTCCACACCATATAAGATATTCATAGCACCAAAGTTCGGGGAAGGCAAAAAAACAATATCCCTAAGTAATGGTTTCACTCAGGTAGTGAATATCCCAGTATTCGTGTGATCTTTCGTCGATTTAGTAAAATATTATATTAACACTTTGACGTACATAGCCGTCAAATTCCGTCATGCATCAGCAGATAATACTTGCTTATTGCGCCAGATAAGTCTATGTATACCGTTTTCGTGGACACTTCAAATCTTATCTCACATCGACGAAACTCATTAAAACGAAAACAACCTTAAGCGGGTCAAAAACTCTCAAACTTCTCTGAGAATAGAAGTGAGGCAGATAAAGATACTGTCAACAATCAATGTCATTGATTCAAAACAATAATTATTGTGTGTTTTAGCGATGGTTTAATTCCAATTTTACGTTCATAAATTGCGAAAATCATTATTCCAGACGTGTGTCAACCGGGTAAAAATTATTACGAATACTATTCGGATATTTTCCCAAATATCCGAATATGGAATAGCCGTAAAACTGTCGAATATATCCGAATATCGAATATCCGAATATCCGGATTGGAATCCCTACTATCTATTATTTCTGGGGAGCCTTGCAGACTGGTCGTATTAATTATTGGAGTGCAAACTTAATTTTCCGCCATGTGTTAATTTCGAGCAACGCTCACATCAGCTGGAAGCCTTTGTCTCGTGATCGTCGCCGTATCACAAAAGGGTTAATAAATTTATAATTGAAAGTTCATAATGTTTTAATTGTTTCCCTATTTTTTTAAGGATTCCTCCTTTTCGGTGTCGTCGGATTAGCGGTCGGAGATAAAGAATCGCCCCCTTTGCGGAGGTTAAATACGGATTTCCGTCGCATATGCTGCGAGTTCATATCGGGGCGGCGGAGCCCCATCGCTACTGAGCTTCAGGTTAAGATGAGACGCATGGGCGCGTCCGACCCCCGAAATCATATTTTTTTTAAATCATATACGGGTAGTAGATTGTTGACTAACATAGGAAATGATTATGACATTTCATTGTATAGAAATATGTACGCATATGTGCGTCTTTCGGGTACGCGGATAGACACGGGAAACGCATATGTGCGTCATTGAATATGAACCGAATCTAAATGATTTAGTCGAATTATGCTTGGACGCATATGTTATCAGAAATTAAAATATTTATCGCCAATGAATCGCATGGCGAAAGACGCACATATGCGTAACCCGGCGGGAATGTGTTAATATATTTTTTAGATAAAGCTGATGATAAAAACTCTTGTGATATCAGCAATTTTTAGACATAATCAGGTATAGATAATAATTTCAGATTGATATACATCGATCGATTAAAACTGATTTAATTTATTTTTAACCCTTTCAGGATTAATACATCATATTAACTCTTTCGGGACGGGATACATAGGGGAGTCTTTTGGTAATTTAATTTTCAATGGGTCTCATTTAAAAAAAATACAGTCAACCCTTCTATAGCGCCGAGGTAGGGACTAAGTTATAGAAACAACGCTATAGGAAGTCTGAAATGTTTCAAGATTCACTTTATTGAATAAGTTTGAATTAAAATGCATTATTTTTAGATAAAATCAAGATTTTTGATACAAACTTGATCATTAAAGTTTTCAAAGGTTAATGTGAAATTCGATCAATATTTAAGTAATTAAGCCATGACGTTGAAGGTCGTATCAGGATTTTGGGTTATTCAATTTAAAAATCAATGTCATTTAGTGAAATGTACGTCTAAGTAATGTCAGCTACTTGTTTTCTCGAAAAAGAAAATGTCAGACAATAAAGCACATTCTTTGTACACCATTTGAAATGAAAGCAAACAAAAAAAAGGCAATCAAAGGATTTTCTGCCTTTCAATAGCTTTGAAAACGTCCTCGCCCATGGCCAAATCAAAAACTGGGATTTAAAAAGGACTCTTTAAAATATAAGAGAGCCGAGCGGGATTGATACTCTGTGCCTAAAAGTGCCACTCAATTTTCATCGAAGGTTAGCTTCAGACTTCTCATGCAATTAAGCCCCGTCGGAATTTGCCGTTGGTCCCGTGCTAAAATACGCGGAGCCTTATTGAAAAAGTTCGTTACAAGGAGATTTTATTAAAAGCCGCCGAAAAAAATGTTTTCTGAACGCCCGGCGAAAGTTTTCCGAAACATCAAAGCGAACGCTTGACACTTTGATACACAAACCCCGAAGGGGAAGTATTTTAAGTACAATTTCATCAACATGGCCGGCAAACATCCCCGACGCTATGTACTCGCTCATCATCGCGCCCTTCAATATTGAATGAAAAGCCAGGTGGGTGCGTGGGCGGAAAAGTTATCGCGGGGGTGCCTTTGAAATGTATGAGACGTCGGAACAAACGTTCGCTCCGTCACGGGGGGGTTAATGGAAAGCGAAAAAACATTGATGCAATTTTAAAAGCGATTTTCACATAAAGCACAATGCGTTCCCGTACGTTCCCGGGGATGCTCTGAAAGCTGAAAAATCACGATTCGATTCCGATACGTATTGCAGATTTAGAATTATTAAAAATTGCACAAAACAAGCGGCTATAATGCCCGTGATTAATATTTAAATTGAATGGTTTTATTCGGTAGTCAGGTCAAAATTACATGGATTCAGTGGATTCAAACTAATTTGTATTGCGGGTCGCATTTGAATATTAATTCTGATCGTTAACCACAGCCACAATCTAGTTTTCTGCATGCTCAACGTATTTTAGGTTGATTTTATTATGATAGGAAAATTCTCACCTGCTCTTAATGAATTTTAAAGTGCGCTATTCAAAAGCAAAATTACAGTTAACCTTTTCTATGCTATCAGCGAATATAGAATGCTGGATGATGCGTGGGCATGGCAATAATGTATGCCCATTTAATATAATAATGAATTCAGCACAAGCATTAATAAATCTGGAATATCGAATCATAACTATTATAAATATCGTGGAGTTTGCTATCAATTTAGAAATTGAAATTAAACCACGACGTGCCTTGAAATTCACATTTGAATAAGATTAAAAGATACAAGAAGACATGTGGTCACTTAGTGTCTGAAGGATTCGGATGAGGTTGTGTTTAGTAAATCTAATTTTTGGTTGTAACTTTGATTATTAAATGTAATCGAAACATTTTGATATGTATTTATAAAAATTAACCCCTACGGGAGTACTATCGGAGACCCTCCGTAACCCCCTCCACTATTCAGACAGAGACAGAGAAAACTTAGCGGACTTCGGGAGATTGAGACAGAGAGTTTCCTCGCATGCATCGCATGATTGTATAGCTCGTTAAGCCCAAATTTATCGACTTCTAATGATTTTTAATTTCAAGTGTGCAGTTTGTTTACGCAAAGAAATTACCGAATATTGTGTGCTATCGACAATGTTTATTTTTTTAACTGCTTGCCGTTCTTCGCTGCGTGTTGAATGAGTTTTTGTCCAATTATCATTTCCTTCTAAAGGAGGAGCAAATGTTTATTTACAATTGATCCTGTCTCGAATTGAAGATTGTCTAGCGCTGATAGGAGTTGATAGAAAGTAATCGGCGTAAAGCGATTATGACAACAACGAATTATAGCAAAAACCGATAATCGATAAAAAAGTTACATTGGCCGGAACGAAAATCGGAACTGAACCGATTCGAAAATTTTTGTATTCATGCAAGAATATGATCATTCGTATGCAAATTTTGTTCGATTGTATTCATTTGATAATATCTTCTACAGTGTCACGATAGGGACCACGCTATAGAGAGTAAGGCACTCCATACAAATTTTATATGTGTATAGTTTGTTAATAAATGCAATTGATTAACATGCGCGAAAGGGCATTGTTCTTGTGTATATTACCCGTTGCCTACGCAAAAGACGACATAAAAGAAGTGGACGCTATAGGAGGGTTGACTCCTTGTTCATCCTGTTATGTAAATTGTCATATTAAATCAATACTTCCGATAAGATCGTTATCAACCCAAATTCCAGCTTGTAATCTCAATTCATTATTATGTGTTTTGTTAAGTTTATCTCTTCCGTTCAGTGGCACCCACTGGTGACTGTCATTGATTGTTACCAATACGCCATGACAGTCATTGGCGACTGTCAATGATTGACTCAAAGATTAACATGAGATATGACTGCCATAGCGTTCCTGCGTAAAATTCTAGCCAGATATTTTTTTAACATGTGGATTCAAATTTAACCGGAATTTTGCTGTACCAATTTATTAGTCCTATATAAAAATATTTCCCTTCATTAGAAATAAATTTATTTCATCAGATAGGAAGATTCTTGGTGCCATCACATTCAAAATACACAAACACAAAATTCCGGGTTATATTTGAATCAGCCCCATACGACCATTGTTCCAGGATAATATTTTTAGTCTCTTAGCAAATATAAAATATTAGTCAAAATGTATGGTTATTGTTTGTAGTCTATACACAAAATATTGACATACGCCATGGCAGCCACCGGTGTCTGCCAACCTAAATAAGGTTGTATATAAATCTTAATAAAAAAGTTATAATTTATCATCCCCATATACTGATACATAAAATACAACAAAATTTGTATGATGGCAAAATAAATAGTAATTAAAAAAAAATGTGTTAATAAATTATAGCATTGCAGAGTGGGCGATTTACCATCCCCATGCGCTGTTAGTCCGAGCAGATTTATTTCCCCAGAATAACAGCAGCTTCTTGCGTGTGCACCGTTTCCGATTGGGAGGCAAGAATCGAGAAGATTCGTCGGTTGACCTTGGCTGCGGGAGGACGTCCTTCCCACGGTCGTGTGAATAAAGAGTCATCTAAAGAAGAGCCTTTTTGTTCGACGTCGAACTCCAAACTACTAGATATTTGCAAGTAATAAATGTTTGGAACTGAACCGGAACGAAAATAACGGTTCATATATAAATAGCCTTTTTTTTAAACATCAAATTTAAAAAATATTATGATATTACGTATTTTATTAGTCTTAAACATAACGCGTATTTATTTTAAAGGACATGTATTTAATTAATCTCTTCCTTTCCTCCATTCATATCTACCTTATTCTATAATATAAAATAATATGTCTATGATTTAGGAGCTGGATGAAAGAGAAAATTCCCGGTTATAAAATAAAATCTCATTTTTTCGAAGCTCATTATTAGATACAATTCGCAATCCTTGTTCGGAACTGAAAAGGGCTATTTATGATTTTCATTTGTAAAAAAATTACATAGCTCATTGTTATAACGTTGTATTTTATCTTTGAGCCATGTTCTACTTTTTATATATTTGGCTCATATTGGATAATACGATTTTTGCTGAAATTCTCTGAAATTTTGTATATTTATAAATAGGATTAAATCCTAGACGATATCCTACTTTAATTAAAGGCGGAAATCTCACTACATAATAAATATTTTCCCTAGAATTCTGGTTAAAAGTGTATCTTGCATTGCTTCATTGCAATCAATTTGCATGCGCCATTTTGTGCGGCACTCATAAATATCAATACAGTCAACCCTTCTATAGTGTCTAGATAGGGACCACGCTATAGAAAGTTAGGTATCCATATAAATTTTGTATGTGTTTAGTTTATTAACAAGTACAAGTAGCTAATATGAGCGAAGGGGCATTGGCCGTTGCTTACGCAGAATACGCAGTGTAAACGAGGTGGACGCTATAAGAGGGTTGACTGTATACCATTATTTTCCATCGAATTAAATTACTCAAATATACAATCTATGTTGATGTACATATTGTTTACGCCATTCAATGGCTATGATTAAAAAAAGCATCAATTAGTATGCCAGACAGGGGCCATTATACAGGAACATTTTCTGGGCGGGTTTCCCATTATGAATCAAAATTTGTTATCAAATTTACGCGCTGCTTCATAATGAACATTACAACAGTAACAGCGACCGCGGTTAATAAATTTAATTGATGGCCCCGTATTGTTCCCGTTGTTGTAAATGAATGGGTCGTTTTGTGAACTTTCCCCAATATATATCTACTCGGGCGTAAATAACAATTGTGCGAAGCCTCCGTATACGCGGGGCGCGTATGCAAAGTTTCCGCCGTTTTGCTTATTATCCGCGTGTATATCATTTGTTCGAATCCAATTACGAATCTTTCGTGTCGAGCGAATCGAGCGACACAAATTTTAATTTGCGATCAGAGCTCTGCGAAAGTTGGGCAACTTTGGCGTATTTATGAGATCGCTGCTGAATTGGTACACCTTTGAGATTTCGCGTGAGGGAACCGGGAATATTTTATTCCTGCAGCGAGTTTCTAAGTTTGGCTGAACATTGAGAATCGCTAATTTGTTTGTGAGTCGTTATTCCTGATTGTTGCAGTGTTACGCGCGTAAACAAGAGCAAGAAACACCGAACACGCGCGTAAAACAATTTTAGAAATATGATCTATTTCTCCATAATATATTATGTGTAAATACAATCATTTTCTGGAATAATCAAGAACCACACAAAAAACAAATGTTTTCATATGAAATGTCCGATTTTGCAAGAGAATGGATAAGTAAATAGAAGACCGAGACGGAGAGAGTGTCTTGCGTCTCATCATACAGTCGTACATCGATGGCAAAGTCGTGCTGTAAAGGTACCTATACACGTCTAATCTTCTCAAATAGTACGAAATGTCGTGTTTCTCTTCTAATATATGAAAACCATTAGGTATGGATTCTTCTTAGATCGTTGGTTATCTGCTTTGAATCATAATAAATAATAGAAAGCCACATAAATCAATTATATACTTAAAACTCAACTTCAACAAATGCATTATTTTGTTACTAAAACTGAACACATACATGTGTATTGTTCATGTTTACGCAAATTGTGTGTTATCGACAGTGTAAAGGTTGATTTATTAATATACAAGTTTGATTCACGCTGCGCGGTCCTGAAGGAAAAGTGGATATTTGTGGATAATAAGTGGTGGACATATGAATATAGTGTGGTGTAACGTAAGCCTCTAGCTGAAATAACGCGGTCCGCTATTTTCGTCGCTGCGATTTGATAACCGCGTTCTTCAGACGCGAGATTCGCACCGGAGAGGCGCTCAAAGCCGCGAGTGATCGCTCCAAAACGACCACAGTATGAAAGTTTGGCTAATCAGGCTAAATCGGCGGAAGCTCTTTACATGGCAAGTCCCGATAACCAACTGCTGAAGATCGCTGGTACTGAAGCGGAAGACTGCAGATGTTTCCACACCCTCCAGACACTTTGTCGTCCAAAATTGCCCCAATCAGACGTCTTGGCGAGGATTCCTTATCTTTTCGTGGTAGTCCTCGGGACTAGGCCCGTCAAAACTCCAGGGTTTAAATAGCCCCCGCATTCTAAGCATTATTGTTCCTAGATAAGGTCAGATTAACAGCGACATCTTCCGTCTCTCTTTAGATGCAATGTGTTATTTTAACAGCGTCATTTTCTGTGGCGCTGCGGGGACATTGCACCGTGGCTGTGGGATGACGTCCTGCCTGCAGCCAGATCTCTCTCTTTCTTGTGTTGAATAAAAGCTATCTAGAAAAGACAGTATTTTTGTCCGACGCCCGTCCGACTCCCATTCACCCGTCCGGCTACATTATGACCCGAAAAAAGAACGCGTCTGTCGTCTGTTATCTCATTTCATCCTCTCTTTCGAACAACTGCCGGTTGAAGTAACACTTTTCGTGACGTTTAAGCCAATTTATCCTTACCGCGCCTGTAGAATTTCATATGATATTGCAATCATTCAGATAAAAGATGATCAACAACATGAAAGTGCTTAATTTTATTTTGGAAGCATAACATATTTTTGGTTTTTCTTTTAAAAATAAGTAAAATTTCAAGTAGTTCAAACATAGCAAAATATTTGCGTTATTCACTTAGACAGCAGAAAAATGTTTTATCGCACTTTGCTGCTGGCTCAAGATTTGTTACTTACATCAATTACAGAAAAACGCGGAAAAAAAGAAATTCAACTCTTAACTAAGTGCAGCAGATCCTTGCTCCTGAAAGAGCAGGATTAAAAATGTTCCAAGTGCACGAGCAGATTAATCAGCGGCGCTTTTTTTCAATTATAGCCATCCTCTTTTTGAGCGGAAGGACAAAGTTTGCATACAGATAGAAGAGTGCCGCTGAGGGGGTTTAATGTGACCCCGCGTACATTTAGTGCACCCGGATGCACTTGCAATGTTAACCCAGGACATAGACAAATGGATCATAAAACTGTTGGCGCAGTTGGCGAGGACATTAAACCGGTTGACCAGGACCGGACTCTAGTGGATAAAACCCGGTATCGCAGCATTAGAGGTGAACTCTCCCCTTTTTCAAATTAACGAGAGGAGTATGCCTGAGCCATACGGGAGTTTGAGATCGCCTTAAATTATTAAGGCTGCTCTTAAAGTGTCCCGGAAAGTTCGCAAAGATTAACATATTTAATGGCGGGGAGAAGACTCAAATATAATTAAGGGCAAACAGTCCCCACGACGTGGTCAGAACGCATTTCTTACAAGTCACCCCACTCGAGTAATTGGACATAAAGATATCCCCGAATTATCTATATTACAAATCGTCCTCCAAATATAAATAGTTTATACCCTCGAAGGTATTGATCGTAAACTTTAATTACCCATAAACGTCATTTATGTGTAGACGCTAACAATCTAGCCTTAATGGGTACAAAGTAAAAAAATACCAATAAAATTAAAATTTAAGTACGTAAAAATTCATTTACGTTTATTTTGTTTATCTTAGCTAGTGCTTTCACCGTATTTTCAACGTGAATTATTTTATATGGGTCTTAAATCGGTTTTTCAATATTCCAGATAGTCACATTGTCCAAGAATACCCAAATGTCGGGGTGATTTCAAGTTAAATGGCGTCACGTAAATTTGAACTCGTAACCCTGAGCTACCGTTAGAAATCTGCCACCTTTCCGATGGATACAATTCGGTCGTAAAAGACTTGTATATACAAATGCACTAAGATCGGGCAGGGGAATCTTCTGGGAATACAGCGGGTTGTAATACAAATTCTTTGACTATGATCAAAATACTGACTAGAAAGTGTTAGCTAAAAGATGAAATTATGTTTGTGCTGTATATAATAAAATAGGCGTGCGATTTGTCTTGTGGCTGCTTTACACTACGTAAAAGCGGCGCGATGCAACGAGCGCCCACCCCATTCATACCACACCCTCAATGCAATGAAGTTAAAACAGAGCTATCTTCTGGCCATTTCTAACACGAGTCGAAACTCAGATTGATCTACATCAGATGACAAACTGCAGGGACCACTCCTCCATAGTACTCTTATTGGTTTGGTCATTCATAGTACCTAGCCATTAGACTAGTTCAAACAGTAATATGCCACATTTCACTTATGAATGCGTAGGCAACGGAAATGGAAAGGTTACACACGATTCTCGCTCTCTTTTCGACCGCTTGGCGTTTCACTTTTTGTGACGTTCAGGTCAATTTGTCCTGCCGCGTCTATATAAGTTTCACTTAAAAAATCTTGCTTTTTGTGGCGTTTCAAGGAAAGACGACAATAACAACATGGGGACCCTACCCTGACCTGAACTGTTTTGATTCCACTATTTGGGACCATTTATTTTAGTTTATTTAATCTTAAAATTATAAATAAGGAAAGAATAATTATATAATTTTTTAAAATTTATTTTGGATTTTCCCCCTAAAAGTCCACCGATTGTTACTGGCCGCTATGAGGAGCCTCCACGACTCGGTGGAGGTCGTAGAAAGCCCCGGGGATACATTTTTTGCAAAAACTTTTATAAAAGAGGGCCACAAAGTTTCCATGTCCAATCGGTCCGAATTTCGGACTGCTGACACATCAAAGGAGTACCTCGCGATCAGACGCCATGTCAGAACATGGTCTGCGTTTATGAACGGATCTCCGTATGGACATTCCGAGATCAAGGAAAATCCAAACCTGAAAAATGTATATAGATCTCGGCTGTGAGACTTTTCAATGACTATAAACTTCTTATTCAAGTATGGCTAGGGTTAGCAGGAAGATGTTTTCTTTCAGCCAAGACTTTCAATCAACTCTAGCAAGATATTATTACCTACGGGTAAGAAGAACCACAACAAATCTTGCGATTAAATCTCATTATTTGTACAATTAGTACTATTACGTCGATAACAAAATGAGATAATATTAGTGGAATTATGGTACACATGTTGTGTCATCGGTCGCAAACGATTGTCTAGATTAGAGCATATATGTTATGTTATACACGTTTGTTTCGCTCATTTGATTGAATAATAAATTTTCAATTTTTGGCAATTTTCTTTGAGTTTGCTTTAAAGCAACTAAAGCAAAATATGAGGACACAAGTATAGGAGTTTTGTTGAGTCGCGCAAAAGATGCTTGGGTTTATACAGAATTTTAGCTTGGAATATTTTGCAAGTCATGAGTAAACTAATGCGGTAAAATACCTAGAATAGTTGGCAAACTCTTTTGTGAGAGTTGTTTAAATTCGCAAACGCCAAGTTTGTCTTCAGGGTTGACACACATAGCTACACGGGGAGCCATTTTTCATTTACAACAACCAACTTTGGTTTTGTAAAGTGCACACTTCACACATCTCGGGGAGATACTTTAAATGCAATGGAACGTTTTAAGTGACGAATAAATCTCGATTAATCCCGGATGGAAGTCGTTTTTCGTCGGTTTTAAGCCCGGCGATTAGGTGTGTTAGTAAATTAATTGACTTTAATGCTGCGACCCTTTTCACGTACCCGACACGTTTAATGGTCTTAATTGGGTCGCAAAATTAATTTGATATCAAATTTTGAATATATTTGTGCTTTGTACGCTCGATTGTAACAGAATATTCGAAAAATTGCCTGAAATAAAATTACTGTCCATAGAAACTGTCGATTTACGATTGTCGGTCTTATCAGAATGAATTCTTTAACATAGATCTTCAATTGATTTATTTTTGTCTTGATGATCCACCAAAAATGTGCACATGCTAATTGAATACATGTTTTCTTTCTCCATATGTGATTTATTATAAATTAACGCCTAATTATGTTATTCTAAGCATAAATAGTAGCCTAGTCCTTGCATGCATTCTATGTTTACCAAAATGCCTCGCATGAAATGGGTTAATCTATCACACAACGCGTGCTATCGATATGACAAATACGCGCCCAAGTTCTTCATAACGCTTACAAATAATGATTGAAAGAAGCATTTTTGCGACAAAAGCAATATATCTATACGATATTCAATTCATAAATATGTATCGTTCCCATGACTCGGTTTGATTTATAACAAAAAAACCGCAAATCCCTCAACAAACATGATAGAGAAGCGATTACTTTGCGACATCGCCTTACTTAACACGACATGACAGTGTTATAATACTTCCACTCCAGGATTTGATCAGAAGAAAACACTACTTTATCCCTTTTTCTTTTCGGTGACATGGATGAGTATATAAATAATTCATACGAGGGATCGGTCGAGATCGTTTTTTACACGTTTACGATTCGCATTGTTCTATCCCACGTACATAAACAGACATGGAAAATGTATTTTTTTTTCATTTAACATTATTGGATATGAGAGAACAGTAGTGATCGAATCGTTTCGCTTGTACATGGATTTTGTTGTATTTTTTAAATTGGAATTTGGTACATAAGAATAGATTTCTGCGATGCGGGGATCATTTGAGCGTGAACGATTTATGTGGAATCGATTTGAGGGATGATGGTTTTTCGTATTGTTTTAATGTTGTTATTTTTTTGCGGGGGGTTGAAAGAAGGGTTAAGCATTCCCATATCCTCCAGGCAGTATCCTCTTTGGGCGCGTAGGTCGCGGAATCAATTTATCATCGCATGTTATGCTTCAAAGCGAAAGGCCACGTAGTACGGGGTATTCCTAAAATGATTGCATACCAGACGTATTCGTATAAATTCTTTCCCGAATGAAATATCTACCCCTGGACTATTCAGGTAATAGCCTGGGCAGAGCTTTGCGAAGTGTTTATCAATCATCCATCGGGCAGAGAAAGATGCGAGGATAATGAAAATGTCACTTTCTATCTTTTCCTTCTTTTTGCAACCTACACTGTGACATAATGTAGATTTATGGCAGATTTTACGAAACGTGTATTTTATATATTTTTACAAAATTTAGCACTTAACATGTTGAAAAACTTTATTATAATTGAAATGAACGATGTTAACAATTAATCTAAAAAAAATTGCCAACCATTTTGACATGTTTTCAATGGCGTATATATGTTTTTAAAAATGTCATTGACAGCCACTCCTCCTGTAAATTTAAACCCAAGATGATTGATGATTTACAAGTCCAACCTTTTAACCGTAGGACTACGATGGAAGATTGAATGATGGAAGGTAAACCGTAGGACATTAAACTGGGAAGAAAAAAATATCCGCTCAGTGCTATTAATTGACCACCAGACTATGGCGGAGGAAGATCGTTTGATATTTTATTGATCTTCTGTGGCACCTGCCTCATTTCGGCCTCTATCACCGAATGAAGTACTAAACGTATTCTGTCATTCATCACAGCCGACTCGTTGGTCGGGACCATCACCTATAAACTGCGCCGCGATCGATTATGCATCGCGCTGAGGATCTCAACCGCGGGTTTTCGTGCGAACAATGCATCTTCCAGCCACAACGACGATGATAGTCGACCCCTGCGCGTCAGGCGGGGTCTGTCGATGCCACAATTTTTAGTTGAATATGTTATTTATTTCACATGAAACATTTAATATAAGATTTCAAAAACAGCAATTCATGGACACATTTGTGATCTAATTAACACATTACTTGCGGGACGCCCAGCAATATGATTTATTTAAGTTGATGACGTACGTAAATTTTTATTTTTTCATTTAAAATATTTTTTCACATTACACGTAAACCTTTTTTTGTACGATATGCGAATCGCACAAAAAAAGCTATGACTAACATAAAAAAAGAGAAGTTGCGTTTTATGGATTTTAAAAACTGCATAACTTTGAAACTTCTATATAAAATATATCCAAAATCGCATAAAAAAAGTAAAACAAAAGTAAGTAAAAAACAGGAAAACAATAAGACAATTAAAAATAACACTTTGGTAACATTTAGGATGTTTTGCATCATTAGTAAAATTTTAAGGATGTCTGACATCTGGAACCGTGCTGTAAACAGTAGTTTCGCGTTAAACGCGTTAAAAGATTTCATTATGGTAGGACCGGCCAAGTTGCCGCCTCATTAAAATAGCTATAATTCCATAAGTAGTTGGAATTTTGGAAATTCCTTTGGAGAAAGTATTTTTAAAAGTCAAAATATTGGAAAAATGCATAAAAAAACAAAATATATTTTTTTTAAAAATCTAAACCAGAATAAAGGGCGTGGTCGTAATTCAGCGATAGCAAATGCAATATGATTTACACAGTTCCAAATTTTTTTTTATTAAGTTTCGGTTAGTGTTGATAATTTATTTCTTATTTTATCCAAAATATCTCGCTACGTACTCTTTATGAAACTAAAAAAATGCTTATAAAAAACGCATAACTTCAAAATCGCACAAAAAGAGGTTTGAGTGTATTTGGCTTATGAGAGCTTATTTAAACTATTTTTTAGAGCACAACCCCCGTTACATAAAGCGACCAAAAACTTTTACTTTTAATTTTCGAAAATATCATTAGTCAAAAATCATATTTTAGAAGCGAATATTTTTAAATGATGTTAAATGAAGTTATAAATCAAAGAATACGTATCTTCATATATTGAAGTCATGAATTTCATATACTAAAAAAATTTAAAACATCAAATAACACATGTAACTATTTTTTTGTATTACATATTTATGTTAGACATCATTTTAAATTAATATAAGAAATTTTCATTATCTTTACCAGTGGTGAATAGCTTGTAGACTACTATCTTGAAAAACCAATTTAAATATGTTGGCTATTTTAAAAGTAATGGCATTTTATGTAAATATACGAGCGACGTTGAAATATTGAAGTACCCTGTACATAATGTGTTAACTGTGGATAAATATAATGAATATAAATTTGGTTGAGTCTGCATATTATTAAAATTGTTTTTGACACTACCATTATGATGGCCTAAGGGTGAATATTTACATATATTCATAGAAATAACTCAAGGGAGACCGCCAGATGAAGAAATATTATGATGATATCTCAATCATCAAAACGAAGCTCAAATAAGTTCTCAGACGTCATTAATTAGCGTACGATAAGACACATCAAAAAACTTCACAGAGAAAGACAATAGTTAATGCATGCATTAGAAGCGAGCAAAGTTTCCAAGCAAAGATGTGTTAAATTAGCGTATATCACAAAAGCTCACGAAAACTTTAACACGGCATTAAGACAATATGCAAAGAGCTTTGAATAATTCGTCATGCAAAACAAATAGAAGTTTTATTTAATTGCAGAGCCGGGGACGACGACACCTCGAAATACTGTTGAATTTGTAAGCGTTCATTCTGCTGAGAAATAAATTACCTGGGCGTGTTCAAAGGGTTATATTCGGAGTGTCTGCATCAGGGATGGTGACATGCAAAAGTTGCAAATTGTGATTGAATAGGTGGATGGGTAAAAATACGCCAGATCGGCAAAGCTCGCCCAAAAAGGATCACAAATTGTTTGAAAGCTTTTATTAAGGGCTCTGATATATTTTCGGATGAACAATTCTATGGTGGATGCTAGAATATCAAGCATTTTAAAAACTATCGCTGATCAAATTTATTGGAAAAAATGTATGATTGACGTCAAGAATACTAACACATTTTTGCAGGGACTTGGATGTCAGTTCTTGGCGCAAAACTTTACGCTTTACAAAAAACTTTTTGTTTTATTTCAAATTTAAAAATCGAGCAATGAAAGATCATGATTTATCCAATTCTCTATCCAGTAGGGAAAACTGTGTGCCAAGTCTATCTAATCTATATAAAATGATTCCAATTAAACGATCGTTTAAAAAAGTATCTCGTGATCAATATATTAATATCTACAACTTGAGACAGAAGGAGAGATCTCAACTGCGAGACTCTCTTGGCGAGGAGCCTTTTCTTCGAACATAAAACACAAATCGGCATTCGTCCTTATCCAGGCTTTTATATCTAAGCTAGTGAGCCCTATGCCAAAAATGTGAAAGGCGGTCGAAACAAGTATACATTTTTTATAACTGAACGTTGGCAGTTTTACTTCACCTATTGTTATATCAACCCATTGAAGATTTTATAGGTAGCCCAATACGTTTGTCCAAGGCTGTACGATTATCTTTTTCATAGGTGAGGAAATGTTTTCGTCCGTAAAGAAACAATTGTTGCGAAAGCGCCTCCACTTCGCAAGCAAAAAAATAATATATATAATAAATAAGAAGGCAAGGAATAAGCGCTAGACGTCAAGCGAAGGACGTATTACACACATTACGGGCCATGATGGAAGGCTTTGATGAAAAAATAACATAAACGAACCTTTGACTGGGCCCCGGAACTTTAACCTTACGTCTATTGGGTAGTTGCCGGCAACAACTTACACCATAAATACTTCAAATAACACTCGTGATAAATGAGCATGTTGGGAGCTAGGCCTCGCTAAAGCCTCACCATCGCAGCTATGACACTTTTTCCGAGGGCCATACGTGAGAAAATATCATTACACGGCCTTCGTATCAATTTTCTTCCGTCAAGGAAAAATAATGACGCCCTCACACGTACGCAGATAAAAAAATTAGCCCCCGGCGAACGACGTCTTGTCATTCAAATGCAATATAAAATATTTATATCCGTTAGTTATGGTCGATTGTGCAAACTGTCCTTTTCGCAAATATCTGTGGATTTTTCAGCTGATGTAATGGCAAACATGCACGAAATGTTGCGCGAACATTAAGGGATGAGTTATCAGAATTTTGTGTATACCGGTGAAAATGAAAGCTTGTTTTACATTAATATAAAATTTTATTACAACGAATAAATGCTCTAAATTTAATAATTAATTTTTGGTCAATGGTGCATGTCTCCCATGATGCTGGAATAATTTAAACACGCAGCAGCTTTAATATGCAGCTGAATATAAATTGTGAATATTTACATAAGTTAACCCTTTGACGAGTATGCACACACATGTTGAGTGATCCAAAAAATATATGTTTATACATGTATCGTGCAGTGTATTTTGTCTTTTCCGAAACAATTGCGTTTATATCGGTAGTGCCAAAAATACGTGTCGTATATATACTTTTAGAAAAGCTATAAAACAATAAGGGTCGTAAGTTTTATAACGGATCTTCGAGCACAAAGTCTGGATCGAAGTGGGTTGCATTCAATAAAAGTGATGCTGGTCGTTTGGTGGGATTTTAAAGGGATCTTTAGTTTTGAATTGCTATTGAATAATTAATCGATTAATTCACACGTGCATTTTCAAGAATTAGAAAAATCGAATAGGTACAATATCTTCTAGCAGCACGACAACCTAAGACTCCTTTCAGCAAAAATTTCATTAAAGAAAATTGGGGAGTTTTGAATCTGAATTTAAATCTTATTCTCCTTATTTCGCCCCTTTGGATTCTCATTTTTCCCCGTTTTTGGATACAAAAAATACGAATTTGGAGAATATAAAAAATTGCCTTTCATCGCTTTTGGCTACTAAACCGAAGAATTTCTACAACGGGAGAATTTAAAAACTATAAACCAGATTGAAAATTGTAATAGATTCAGAGGATAAATATATTATTGATTAAACTTGTGTAGTTTTTTTTTCTAACGCCTATAAAACGTAAGTAAAAAACGGCACGTATTTTTGGCACTACCGATATAGAAGTACAAACTTTATTCTACATATTTAATTTATCAATATTTTGATTCTTAGTGTATCAATATTTATTTTAAAAAGGGAAAAATATTAATCTCAGTAGGGAATTGAGTCCAGATACGGATTTTATACAGAAGTAAAGATTTTATACGGAAATACAAAAAAACTAAAATTAAAAAGTTATAGATTGGTAAAGTGTATGGGGTAAAGAAGGGCGTATCCTGGTTGACATGATATCAATTTTTGTTAAAGATGTCGCTATAGTCCCTACCTCAAAGAATAAAATAATTTTATTTTCACAAAATGACGACGGTTTAAAAAAAGTCAATTTTCGGTCTTATTTTTTTATTTTTAATTTATTTAAAAATAAAATATTGACATAAATCCGGCACGGACAATAGAGAATTATGTAGAAATGGTTCGTATCAAATTTTAAGTAAAGCAGTCAATTAAAACCTGAGATATAATGTCAACCGTGTTGAAAAAAGTAGTTTCGAGTACTAATAATATTAGATAAAGCGGAAAGAAATGTCATTTTTTTTAGGTTGCGTCCTTTGCTGTCAGTTTGTCTCGGGTTGCTGTCGAGTGAATACGTTAAGGTTGGTGTCATTTTGAAGCTTTGTTGTTTTTCTTACTTTTTCAAATATGTTTATATTTTTTTAGCGATAGTGAAAGTCTCCAAGCCAGAAATTGATGAGACCTATTTGCGATCTTGTTTACTGTTTTTATTCGACAAAAGATTAAAAGCAAAAGAAGCTACCCAGAGCATCTATGATACATTTAGCAACATATTGAATATTCGAAAATGCCATAGATGGTTCAAAAAATTCAAAAGTGGCGACAGAGATTTGGAAAATAAACCAAAATCAGGACGACCTCCAATAATCGATGGTGTCGCATTAAATTCTCTGGTAGAATCTGATCCTCGAAAAACAATAAAGGAATCATCGCTAGATATCGGCTGTCCCTGGTCGATAGTAAAAGACCATTTGAAAAGACTCGGGAAAAGACATAGACAGGGAATTTGGCTATCGCACGAGCTGTCATCAACGGTCTTGGAACAACGGATAAACATTTGTTCATCGCTATTGTCCAGGTATGAAACCGATCCATTTTTAAAAAGGATCGTCAATGGGGATGAGAAGTGGGTTCTTTACAACAGCCCGAGAAGGAAAAATAAGGGCTTTCTTCAAATCAAGTACCTGTTTCTACCCCTCGACTACACGCAGCAAGGATTACGCAGAACAAAGTGAGCTGGATTTGGAAATGCTGCAACATCTACCATATTCTCCTGATATTGTATCTTCAGATTATCATATTCTCAAGTCATTAGAACATTCGCTTCCCCGATAAAAAAAATCACTTCTGTGGAAAAAAAATTCTCCGAATAACAAAAAAATGACATTTCTTTCCGCTTTAACTAATACTATAACTCTGTAAATAATTTTATTTTAAGAAATTCCTTTGAATATGAATTCCCTAATAGTCTAAACTTTGATAAAATATGAAAAATAATATTTATTATTTTTTTCAAAATTCTAGACTAGAATACCCTCTTAATTTGCACTCAATGGCACACATGTGGCTATAGTATTATTGCAATAAATAGCTGTTTCAGTTTAACTCATTTTTCGGATTGATCTAGGATTTGTCATAATATTTATTAATACAGTAAAAAAGAAATACTGTCATTTAGTTTGTCTAAAATTCATCAACGCTTTAAAAAGGGTTCAAGTCCACGACGAAAATAAATAATTTATCGCCAACGGAACATTTTAAAGCCCATCAAAAACCATTTTAATATAAGATTGAAATGTTTATAAGCTTATAATGCTTTTTAAGCCGTAGTTGTATTTCCAATTCGTATAATTCGCGTATATGCTGAATTCCATTTCGCTGCGAGGAGGCAGAATTCAGACATTGATATAATTGACCTGTCAACGAAGCGCTTGGGTAAAAGGGAGTGAAGCTAGTCAGATACGGGTATCCAGAAAAAAACAATCACAGTCGAATAAAGTTAAAACTTTCCCTAAGCCATCCCGAAAAAAAAGACCAAAAAGATGTTGACGAAGTATAAAATGTTGACTTTTCCGAGTGGAAATTTGCACCGCACGTGAGTTTTTCACGTGTCAAGAGACCGTATGCGTGACACCTTTCACTTTTAGCGTTCTCGACTCGAGATTTATGGCATTATTCTCGTATGGAAATATTTTATAGGTCAAATATAATGAATTATGCCAGTATAATTCTACGGTAAACAGATATTATACGGTGGTAATTCATTGTATTAACGTGACGTGCCCGGGGATAGTGGAACGTGAATCATTCGAATTTACATCGGCCTAATAAATATTTATACGGACCAAAAATGGAGCCCGAACCGATTGAGACATTACCATCTCTTTTTGTATTCGGCAATGCAGGGCCTGCAATATGAATACATTTAGGGACTTCGCCGGGGTAAAATTCGATTCCTCATCCAAATTTAATACGAGACTATGGGATTGCGGGTGGAAACGAAGGAGGTCGTGTACATACAGCCGAACATTTCCACGACAGGACCTGATTGAATTTCTGGATGCAATCCACTTCCTTCCAAATCTCTGATGTATTGAATTTTTCTTTAAAGGCTGTATTTCGGTGTTTTCATACACATTTTCAATGGAAGCGCACCGAAAAGAATTTGAGGTAAAATATTGAAACCGGCATACGGATGTGTTTATATGCAATGAATGCTGAAACGACCTGCAAGACCTACTTCGATGAGCAAATACATTTTGATAAATACAGGATGCGCTTGTAAAATGTTCAGATAAGAAGATATTTCTCAATGCATATTTTAGTTATCAGTAAAACTTCAAAGAATGCAGACATCAAACATTGGATGTATCTCAAACAGAAGTTGATTATCTATTCCATTCATGCCAGGATGATCAACAACGACATCATATAAGACGACAACCGATAAATTGACTTTGTCATTGAGAATTAAAAAGCAGTTGGAGACATGAGACTTAATAGACATATGGATGTTATGACTATCAAAAAGATCGATCTGATCAGACGACAAGGAGTAATAATTTCATTTAAAATGCGAACTAATTCAATTATATATAATATAGTCGAACAAACAAACGGCTTTTAATCCGTTGATGAGTAATCGTGCATATATGCGTTCGAATTTCGATACAAAAATGGCATTCTCGGACATTGAATGCGAGAATCGGAGATAAAGACGGGTGTCTTGCATCTCATCATACAAACGTACATCGATGGCAAAGTCGTGCTGTAAAGGTACCCATACACGTTTAAATATTTTAAATATCAATGCCATGCTTCTATTCCTAATACAATATTTTTATCAATTTAAATCATTTTATTACAAAAAAAAAATTAGGTATGGGTTCGTTTTAGATCGTTGGTGATCTTCTTAAAATCATAATAGATAGTAGAAAGCCACATAATTTAATAATATATTTAAAAATCATCGTTATGAAGCCTATTAATATCGACAGTGTTAAGGTTCATCTATTGATATACAAGCTTCACTCACGCTGCGCAGTCTTGGGAGAAATTGGATTTGTATGCACGATGAGTGGTTGACATACAAATATAGCATCTATGTTTAACTCAATTTAAAATTAACTCATTAATCAAAGGATTAAGCTTTCATTTGAATGAAATAAGATAGGAATCACAATCAAGAAATTTAACTGGCTACAACCTTCTTAACTAGTATTTTCATTGAATAAGTTCCTACTGTGGAGCATTTTTTGATTTTTTTCCAGAATACAGCCTGAGACGCTGAAGCTATTAAGTTCAATTTGGAGGTCATGGACATGTACGGCTAAGTGTCAATTTTCTGCCTCATTCCTAGCCCTCGTCTCAATCAGGAAAATTATGAAGCAAGAATACCGGTACATCACCCAGTCTTTCGAGCTGCACTAGATTCGGGACTGAGTGATAGCAGACTCGTCGAAAGACATTTTCTACACTGGGATGATTAGTCAGACAAAGGGCGGGATATAGATATTCTTATTTGTGTATTATTTTCGGCAAATCTATTCGGGCACACTGTATAGAAAATACTTCCAGCTGTCCGAGTTTCATTTTGATATACATTATCATAATGAACATTTTCTATTGTAAATACATCAAATTTTATTTTCAAATGTCTCATTTTTACCCCAATGTTAAATTAAGAAATCATTTTTTTATATTCCACTTCAAATAGAACTATTTTTCATATAAGAAGCCGTCCATCAAATTAAGGATTTAGTTGAATTGTCAAATCTGTATTGGCGTCAGCGTCTTTTATGTCACCTTCGACCTTCTTTTCATTGATATCCTGCCGTTTGAATATGATCATCAGTTATGTGCCTATTCATCGATTTCGTAACAAAGTATTCAAATCTTTTCATATTCATTTTTATAGGATTTTTCACGACGCTTGAAAATCTTTTGTGAAGTATTGTTTACAGCGACGTTTTAAAATCTTTTCAAAGAGCCGAGATATAAAGCTATCGATTCAATTGAAGGAATTGTCATAGAAAGTTCGTCTCCTGGAAAGAGCACTCTTCTGTAAGCTCCAAGTGGTGTACTACCCCAAGGGTACAGCTTTCAGAATGATGGCTAACTTAAGACGAAGCTTACCGCACATATGGCGATGAAATAAAGAATGAAGGCAGAAATGTCATCATATATTAACCGGTCAGGAGAAATTTCCCAGAAGGGCGTTCAGGAAAATCAGAGCGCATATCAATTATGAGGCTCGTAATGAAAATTGTTTTAAATATGAGGCCCGGTTTCCGGTGCGAGCGTAAAACCGGAAAGAAGGTGGGTGTGCATGGGGGTTGAAAAAAAAAAGAAAACGGGAGGAAAAAGGGAAACTTCGGCCACAAAGACCTCGTATTTACCCGCAACGTGGCAAAGTTTAAAGTCGAGGCATTTTCGTGTTGAACTTCGCCGCACAAAGTCATATTTCCAGAAGACAAAACCATATTGAATAAATAAATCGTGGGCACAATTGCGAGCGGGGAAAATTTTTGAATGGCTTTTCCGGGACAAGTTTTGCAACTGTGGGAAAACGAGGCAAATTTTTGCACGGGCCGCGGAGCAAAGGGACAAAAACGCAGGTACACACGAACAATATACCAGCGAAATGTAAGGCTGTGTTGGGGGGGAAGTACGCATATTTCTGGACTATAAGGCGCAAACCTAAATATCCAGGATTTCGAAGGGAATGTAATATTTTTTCACTGAAACTTCTACATATTTCACTAGCCGAATATAATGAAATTGGAAAGGAATTCAGCCCAGAATCAAAATAAGGGATGATTCTAATGCAGACATGTTTTTGTGAAAATATTAGGAGCGCCGCGAAATAACAACGTGTTTTCCTACAATTTTTTTCATCACAATATGTATGTTAAAAATACAACATCGTATTATTTCGGGCCTCCCTTTGAATCAATCTACAATGAGAAATATTTGCTTTGTACACGTGTGTGGAATTATGTGGGAAAATATTTCGTAAATTTAGATAAACATACAGTTTGCAATGATAAGTCAAAACAAAAAAAAATCAATATATTTTTTTAAATAAAAGTCTAGTCAAATATTTTGAAAAAATCGATATTGTTTTTTTTGTACACTTTCAAAGTATAGACATTTATAAATATAAATTTCGAAGAAATTTCCAAAATTCCAATTATTTACAAAGTTATAGCTATTTTAGTGAGGCGGCAACTAAGCCGGTCCTACCAGAGTGAAATCTTTAAACGCGTTTTTCTCGAAACTACTTTTTTGAACACGGTTGACATCATATCTCATGTATTAATCAACTGATTTATTTCAAATTTTGTGTAAATCTTTTATATATAATTTTCTATTGTTCCTACCAGATTTATGTCAAAAAATTATTTTTAACTTTTTAAAAAAATTAAAACTGTGAAAAAATAAAGCTAAAAAATGACTTTTTTTTATTAAATCGTAAATTTTATGAAAATGAATTTATTTTATTCCTTAAGGTAGGTACTATAGTGTTATATCTTTACTATTTAATAATTTTTTTTCCTTGTTTTAAATAACTGAAAGGGTTGGAATCGCGTCAATTAGGACATGCCCTTTTTGTTTATTTTTTATCGAACATGAAAAAATGTCCAAAATTTGTGCCTCTAGACTAGAATACCCCCTTAATGGGGATTATGGTATTTTTGCATTTTGCAATTCATGTCGATAAAACCATCGTTCGATAAAAGGTACATGTGTTGTATCGGCAGAAACATGGTACATATGTCGTACCAACAGCTATTTTATACTTACACTTTTTTAATGCATTGATATAAATGACACTGAAGCGACTGTATACAAAATTGTATAGAAACAAATATTTCCATAGAAAATAACAAATTTCGACGACGCTTCGTGTTATTAAATTTTAAGATTAATGTATGAATAAATCGCATTGTCGAGAAATACACAAGTCGCATAGTTTCAGCAAGGGCGGGTTTAATGTGTGGTCATAGATATTTGTCACAATTTGTCCGATTACGTCGAAAGTACGAAAAGCTTATTACGGCGTACAAAGAGGCAATTATTCAACCACAAATCAAACGGCGCCATAATAAAGACTCCGAGAACAAGTCGTTATATGGCACTCATTTTTTGCTGTCCGGATTTTTAAAAAAATCATCCAGGGGCGGCAAAAGCTTATCGGAAAATGGCGCACGCGAAACTCGAATTTCCGTTTCCTATGCAAAGTCGTCGTCTGGTTTTAAAGCATATAGCGATAAGACGTGTCGCTGCTATCGTCTCTTATTTTATAAAAAGACAAAAATAATAGAAGACAATGTCCATTATTAAATGGCGAGAGAAATTCATTTGCTTGACGAATTATCTTCCCAATGCAAGGGAGTTGATCAATAGCCCTATTAGTCTGAGCAGATTTAATTCACTAGATTAACAGCGTCATCTTTCGTCTCTCTTTAGGCGCAATGTGTTATTTTAACAGCGTCATCTTCTATGGCGCCTACAATACCGACCCATCGCTTCTTGTGCATGCACTGTTGCCGGTTGGGTGGTGACGCGCAAGAGGCGGGAGTCGAGAAGAGTTGTTCGTTGGCCTTGGCGGCGGGAGGACGTCCTTCTCAGAGCCAGATCTCTCTCTCGTGTTGAATAAAGAGTTATCTAGAGAAGAAAATATTTTTATCCGACGCCCGTTCGACCCTCATCTTACGTCCAGCTTTATTATGACCCGAGTGAAGAACGGACTCGCGTGCGACGTTTCACCATAAAATTGGTGAATAAGATAATCAACCAAAAGACAATTGATCTTAATTTACTGTCAAAATATAGATTGCGTTACAATCAACACTTCAACTATTGTTCAAAAGTATTTTATTCGGGACAGATTTGTATTACAGACAATATTAACCCTAACAATACCGTGCGCACAGATCTGTGCATTTCATCACTTCAGCTTTATATACAAAAAACCTTGAATTTTATTTTTACTCAAACTTGTAATAAAAATGTTATTAAAAGAAAACGCGATTCGTTATGGGATTTGGTCCAATTTTAAATTTTACACAAAAAAATAACTAGACAATCTTTTGGATAGTCAATAATTTTACAGTTAAATCAAATTCTCAAAAATAAATTATCTAAAACAAAACTATGAAAAGATACTAGCACATTACTCAAAAGTTCGTGAGATTTTTTTTTACTTTATCCCGTTGATGAGTAATCGCGCATATATGCGTTTGAATAATATAGAAGAATCAGAGACAGTGACGGGTGTCTTGCGTCTCATTAAACAATCGTATATCGATGGCAATGTCGTGTTGTAAAGGTACCCCTACACGTCTAAATATTGAGAAAAGTGCTTCATTTTCAATACAGTGCTTCTATTTCTAATACAATATTATTATTTATTTAAATCATCTGATTAAAAATCATTAGTTATGGGTTCGTTGGTGGTCGTCTTATAAACATAATTAATAGTAAAAAGCCACATAAATCAATTATATACTTAAAACTCAACGTGGTATCAAAAGTGATTCTATTTGAAACGCTGTTTTATGAAGCCCAACAATGTCGACAGTGTTAAGGTCCATTTATTGATATACAAGTTTCACTCAGATATACAAGAAGCTCTTAAAGCTTAATATCTATTATATAAGAATTCTTCAAATCAAATTTATTATGCCATAATTTTTAGCAGCAGGGTCCTTGTAGGGTTGGGCCCAAATGTGTCGATTTCAAGCTTCGACAATTGCATTAATTTGTTTCTAAAACTAAAGACACCAATGTGTATTGTTTAATTATAAATAATGAATGTTGTGTGTTATCAACAGTGTTAAGGTCAATTTATTGATATACAAGTTTTACTCACGCTGCGCGGTCTTGAGAGAAAAGTGGATTTGTGTGGACGATAAGTGGTGGATATATATGTTTAAAGCATATATGTTTGATACAATTTAAAATGAGCTCACCAATTTAAGGATTGAACCGTTTTCTTCTTCATTTGATCGTTTTTTTTTGCACAATTTAAATTTTTCGCATAAACAAATAATAATTAGAATTATATTAAGCTTAAGATCCTTATGCTATTTATATAAAGCTTAGGATCCTTATGCTTTTAATATTATCCATGTGTTTTAAAGATCCTCAAGGCGACTGTATAAAGATGTAAATTCCAAGTTCAACTCGGAGTGAAATTACACCAGCTGGACCTGACAGTGAACTGATGGTATACTAGTTCTTGCCTAGAGACATGTCGTGACCCAAAACATTCATATGGCTGGAGTTCCTAGACCGCAAACAAAGCTCCCATTGTCTTTGTCTATGCATCAACTGTTCACAAGAACATTTATTCGCGTTTCAAAAATCGCATTTAGAAAATCCCACCAATATTTTTGCCAACTTATTCTGAGACGTACTCCTGAGGCACTCAAAGAATTTCCATAGATCAAAACAGAAGTCGTTATATTCATTTTATTAACGCTCATGGCTACGGTGGAGTATCAATAAGTCTGAAAAAAGCAATAAAACGAGTTCGCATACTATTGCCTTTTTATAATGCCGCAATAAAATCACGAAAGACATTTATGATTCATCAGGTTTTCCAATATCATGAAAATTTTATTGTCATCATAACTTCATAAGTATCAATAATCCAATTTGAATGCGATTGATTTCCATTGATATAAATATGCTTTAAATTCCAATGAATTATATTCAGGGGTGTAACAAAATATTCTCGTATGAAAAAAGACATGGATATAATCCGCAGACAACGGTTTTTGCGGTCATAAAATGTGTTGAAGTATTATTATCTCTCAGAAGCCTCCCGCAATTAATTAGCATTATGATTCAACTTGGGATTTTTTCAAACTAAAAAAAAGAGCAATTACGTGTCAAATATTTAATTACATGTTAAATGGATGGGCTTTATAATTAATGAGTCTCTAAATATAACAGTCATGCAATGGGTGCGCAAAAAGCGCTAAAAAAAGCGTTACGCCTGCCGTACACATGCCCGCCCAAAATGTGTCAATATAAAAAAGTTTCAGAAGCTCTTTTAAACGTAATATACTCGCGTTTTGATAGGTTTATCGGATTTGATTACAATCCGGGCTATAAATAAAACGAATGCAGGTTGAAAGCCATAAATTTTTCAAACGTTACATATTTTTCAGAGAGATGTTCGCACGCGAAGGGGGTGGCTTTATGCACCCCACCGCCTCAAGTCTGCGCCGAAATAAGCAGTACTTCATAACTACATTTTCGGGGAGTTAAATTTGACCGGTTTCGGCCGAAAAAAGAGTGGCATTGATCCACCTTTTTTTATTATTCGACGACGCAAACGACCGAGATGTTCGGCCCTTACGCCGGGGTGATATTGTAGGACGTTACAAGGAGTTACAATATTTGAACAAGCTAGGGAAACATCGGTATAAAATTGAATAGCTCTCATAGACTGGAAAAGTTTTTTTTTTCGACAGTTCGAAATACCATTACGAAGTTAGACTATGAAAGCAGAGGGTTGAACATTTACGGGTTTTATCAATGCGATTGGCCTAAATCACCAAGAATATATTTTCAATGTATCCGACGAATTTAGCTCAATATTACATTGTATTCCAAGTAAAAAAGGACTTAAGAAGGACAAATAGTGTATATATTTCCGCTTATTAATTTTCATTGTTAGCCTTAGAATCTAACTATGAGCTTATCTATTCCTTGCGGCCATTGTGGCGAATTTGTATTCAGATGATCTCATCCTAAGAAAGAGAATTTACAGGACTTAAATCTGCGCTCAATATCGTATAACTACATAATGAAATAAATAATCTTTGTGGTTTCTGGAAGGATTCCAAATAACGGACACGTGTTCCCATCAATAGTACATTGTACAGCAAAATTGTGCTATAAGGATTTTCCAAGTAGAGATACGTTGATATTTTTCGGCTACATGAGAAATTTTGATAAAATATTATTGCGTGGACCAAAATGGCAATATATATTGTTGTTGAGACTCCGCATTATTCCGCTCCAAAATTATTTACTAGAGAATTCTTTTATATCCATGAAAAAGGATGCAAGGAGAGCTTCTCTGCCTCTGCGCTTCTAATGACCCCTGTCGTGATCTCCGCGGCTTAATAAGGCGACAGTCGGAGAATGCCGCAGTGGCGAAGGCAACAAATCGGGAGCTCGAAAAATCGGCCGGGCCCCCCAAAGCGTAACAATATCTATTACAAAGGATCAAGAAGCTTCATATCTGATGGAATAAATATACTTCAGATGTACTCAAAGAAAAGAAAAAAAAGTAGCGTGGGTGTTTTACCATCCCCAAACCAAAGCGCTGTTAGTCTGAACCGATTTAATTCGCCAGATTAATAGTGCCATCTTCTGTGGCGCTGCGGGGACATTGCACCTGCCATTACCGACCGATCGCTTATTGCGCGTGCACCGTTGTCGGTTGGGTGGTGATTCGCAGGAGATGGGACTCGAAGGGAGTCAGTTGGCCTTTGCTGCGGAAAGACGTCCTTCTCGCAGCCAGGCCTCTTTTTCTCTCTTTCGTGCTAAATAAAAAATATACATAGAAAAGAGAGTATTTTTGTTCGACGCCCGTCCGGGGACTCTGCCCCGATTTTGATAGACGTCTGTTTGAGCTCAGTTTATGTCCAGATACGTTGAAGATAGCAGTTTTTTAAGAATTAATATTAACGAATAAGAAAAACGTATTTTTTGTTGAGGGTCAAATGTCAAAAATAATAATGAAAACAAATCCTTTATTAAGTATCGCAAAATTATCGCAGAATATGCATTCATCATAGTCAATAGCTCAAGGGCATTTAAAACGTATCGGGAAGACGAATCGAATAGTGGGCTTGGATGCCGAACGAACTGTGCGACAATAATACAGGAGACCGGCAAAACACATGCAAAGTTTTGTTGATAAGAAAAAACTTCTTAAAGGTTGTTTATGATAACATAAGTCATAAACATTAATGGTTTTCGCCTAAGATAAAAACCATTTCCGACTCCGAAACCTGGATGGACGACCCGCAATATCATTTTAAGCGTTTGGTGGGATATTCAAGGAATTATTCATTATAAATTTATTAAACGGCGAAACAATAACTGTAGATGTGTATTATCAGCAATTAAAAAAACTGAATAAAAATTGAGAGTCAAATATTGAGAATTTATCAGGAATAATTTAGCAATTCTGCAAGGAGAAGACGTCTGAAAAAATCAAGGAATTATAATGGGAAGATCTTCCACAGCTTCCATATTAACCAGACTTGGCTCCGTTGGATTATCGTCTTTTTCGAACTTTAGCACACTTTATTAAGGGAAAACGCTTTAAAAATGCAACTGAAGTCGAAAATCATATTAAATTAATTCTTTCATTGTTAAACAATCAGCAAAGACTTTTCGATACACCTAATGTGGAGGATAAAAGTTATATTGAAATATCTAATTTATCATTCACTGAATATGTCATAAATAGTATTCTATGACATAGAAGCTTAAGATTAACGATTTCAAAAATGCACTCCAAGTTTGACAACCAGGTAGATTGTTATGGCTTTAACAATCACTGTGATATATGATTCAATTCCCAGCTCTTCCGAATCTTCATTTTTCACAACCAAAACGAATTCCACCCTTGCAAATTCGCAATATTCTGATACATAATGTGTTTATGGAATCCTTATCGTAGATTCGTTTTTAATCCGAATATAAAAACTTTGGCATAACAACCAAGAAGTTCCCGTCGCTGAACAATTAAGATGTTTTACTATAAAATTAATTTTACTCTCTGGCCATCTTAAGGAAGTTTCCCAACTCATCAGCTATGCATGTATTCCAGTTATAAATGCAAATGTTTGCTGTTGCATTTCCGTTACCCGAGCACGCATTCCCGAGATAATCACCTGCATGCATCCCCCAATTAATTATTAATTAATTCAGCCTCATTGCGTACACAGGAGCATCCCACCCTTCCAATTAAGTTTTAAATTAAGGCATGCAAGTTTAAATTAAATCTTCACTCAACACTTCTGAAACGGAGGGTGACAACCGGGAGTGATTTACCTGTACTTGTAAGACAACCGTTCCCTTTCAAATGTCCCATTGTGATGAGTCTCCTCCCGCCCCCAAAGGGCGTAATGAAATGTAGTGCCTCTTACAGGTACATTCTAACAATGAAGGATCTCTTCAATATCTGCGTGAATACCAACCGGCTCGGCTTTCATAGCCACGCGAGGGTAAGACGGTATGAAAAATATGCGATTTTAATTTAAATGATCGATTTAGCTCGAAAAATCGATTCATGCTGTGTGGAGGATCGGTATAAAATTACATTGAGAGCTTTTTTCCCCACTAAGGCTGCCTTTTTGAACTGTTTTTAAAACTGAAAATCGAGTGCCACTCGAATCAGGGTTGCAATTAGTTTCGCCAATGTGTTTTTTCTCGAGGAAAATTCGATATGGTGGAGAGCTTTTAAAAGCTTTTATACTCAAACCGGATTATTTCCGGGAAATGCATTGATATTAGACTCAAAGCAGATTACTCGTGTTTGTCTTAGGCGAATCGCAGATTTCTTTTTGGCGCGTCGTTTTAAGAATACTTAGAGGGGCGATTAAATTACAACTAGAACATTTTAAGGACTTCCATTGCCATTCTTATTCCATTAGCGTGTAAATGTACTACAATACGAGATTGCATCAAATCTGTTTTTTAATTGACGAATTTAGCATTTAAAAAGCTTTTTATTATCTGAGAAAAGAGCTTTCGTGCAGAATAAGAACTTAGGTATTAAATATTATCAAATGAAAATGCCTCACCAAGAATGATTGGTTGAATCCAGATCTTCAATAACATCTTCTTAGGATTTTAACACATTCCCTTTGGGCATTATTGTATCAGAAAAATTTGTAATATCAGAAAAAATGCTCTAACTTTTTAGCTAGTGAGTAGTTTCTATAAATAATTGGAGAACATATTTAAGGCATCTTTCTGTATAGAACTATGTATGTATTAAATGTATATCTTGAAGGAGGTATAAGGTTTACACTCTTAAAAATATATCCCCTAAAGTAATTTCCAAAATTCCAATTATTTACGGAATTATAGCTATTTTAGTGAAGCGGCAATTAAGCCGGTCGTAATGTAATTAAGCTCTCGAAACTATTTTTTTCAGCACGGTTGACATGATATCTCAAGTTCTAATAAATCGATTTACTTTAAATTTGATACGAAACTTTTAAATATAAAATCTTCTATCGTCCCTACCAAAATCTTAATTTTAAAAACATTAAAACTGTAAAAAAACAATACCCAAAAATAACTTTTTTAAACAGATGCTTTTTCGTGATAATAAGAGTATTTTTATTTTTTCTAACTAATTAAGAATCTTTTTTAATTTTTAATTTTAGATTACTAAGAGGGTTGAAATTGTGCCAACCAGGATACACTCTCATTATATTCTTTACCCTTTACCAGTCTATAACTTTTGATAAAAAAATAAAAAACCTAAACTAAAATGCCCCCTTAAGTAGTGTATAATGGACTAAAGACGCACATGTGCGTATCCCGCGTCTGCCGATAGTTTGTAGTTTTTCAATCATTGAAAAATTTGAGCCATTTGAGCCACTTCAATATTTTTATCCCGAAAAGGAGTACTATCGGACACCCTGCGATCCCCCTCCACTTATCCAGAAAGAGCACTCTTGCACATTGAGCTCGGTGACAGAGACGGAGATCTTCCCCGCATTCATCGCACGATTGCATAGATCGTTAACCCAAATTTATCGGCTAATAATGATTTCTATTTAAAGTGTGTTAATTGTTTACGCAAAGAAATTACCTAATATTTTTGGTTCTATCGTCAGTGTTTGTTTATTTAATTGCTTGCTGTTCGTCGCTACTTGTTGAATGAGTCTTTGTCCAATTATCATTTCCTTCTAAAGCAGAAGCAAATGAGTCGATTTATTATGTATTGTTTATGTAAAAAAAAAATGATGTGGTCTTGTATGCTATCAACAGTGCTTTTTGAAAATTGACTCTGGTTCGAATTGAATATTGTCTTACGCTGATAGAAAGTAATCGGTGTAAAGCGATTATGGTATCAACGACTTCATCGATTTTCAATTTGCTCATTCCTCAAAAGGTTATTATGATTGAATGAAAATGGGAAAAACTATAAGTGTACAAGTTTATTATCAGCAATTAGAAGTTTTTATTTTATTTATCAATTAGAAGAAGAGCACAACCGGAGAGAACACCGGAAAGATTTTACAAAAATGGATCAAAAGTAAAAATGTCTGTTTGTTTGTCCCTTATACGTTCCTATACCATTCATCCGATTACGATGAAACATTGGGGAGTTATTGTGCGCATCTTCGTGAACGTTTTTGAATTAATACAAGTATTTTTTGTATACGGAATTTGTTCCCACGGAAAAACACAAAAAACAAAGAGAACGAGTATTGTGGATGAGAAAATAATGAAATAATCTATAAAAGCACACATTTAATAGTTAAATGAATATGAAATAAGAACATACCTGAATTATAAAAACTGCTTGCAATACTTGGTTGATATCTGAAAAATAAAAATTAAAAAAATGAGCGAAGTCCAATGAATGTAATACGATAGCAGATTATCTCTTACATATACTTTTAAGCTCGACTTGGGTCGTTTTATAATTAAAATATGCATAATTGAGCGCAAACTTGTTTTAGTCCGTAGTTGAAAGCCTTCAATATACAGAGTCACATTAAATATTACATCCGACTAAGAGTTTCGTTCCTCTCCGTTCAAAAATATAATTAACTCTTCCCCGTCGAATATTATCATTCAAAAATATGCAAATTTAAATGCGGAAAGTAGTGAAAACCTCCACAAAATCATATCACAACATAGGCGTAGTGTGCGGAAGTGTGCCTAATCGGTTGGACCAAATCTTAGTTTGTGTCTTGCACATTTAAATTTTAATTAACACCGTGCTCCCCCCCGCAAGAGGGCTTCCAGTATACACACAAAGTTAACCTGTATTTAATGTGTTGGGAAATATGGAAAATTTCCTTCAGATGCATATCTCGGCAGAATTGAATCCCGCCGGGGCAAAGTTTGCAAGTTCTGCGTGTACATAGCCGGATTAATTCTCTGCAGGAAGGCTTCGCAGGAGATTGCGGCACGTCTTGGTGACTTTCTGGCTGCGAAATCTCGTTATGGCCGGGGCGAGTAAATATTAAGACGTATTAAGAACTAATTAAAAAGATTATCGCGGGTTCCTTAGACTTTCCAGGGCGCGCCCGGCTGTCGATCGTCACCCGGGCTAAAATTGACCAGGGAAGTTTGTCGCCAACTATGAACAACCCCACCGGGAGGACGCCGAAAAAATATCGTCTTCGCCCCAGGGGCCGTGATCGAAATGTACAAGGACGTTAATCAATCAATCAATGTGGCATACTCTTAAAAGTTTCTCATTCGATATTATTTTATCCGAGTGTATTAGGGTACGACCAATCAAATTAATAACTACACGCGACAACAACAACAACGAAAAAAGCAGAAAACTTACTGATCAGTTTGTAACTAAATAATATATAATTATAATTTTCTATGAAATGTTTGCCTCAGATAAAGTAATTGATTAGTATAAGCTTTTGCTGTGAAGTAAAGCAGAAAGAAATCACATATTATTTTAAAATGTAATAAAATATAATTAATACTTACTATTCAACAAAAAATCGTATTCTAAATCATATTTTAACCGTCATAAAATCTAGGTATAATTAACTGAGATCGCTATCGTCGGATAAGCTATTAAGCCCTTTCAAAAATGACAAGAAGACTTTCGTTCGTGTAGTCTTGAGAGCCGGCGTTTGTTTGGATAATTGAGATACTCGCATCATTATTATCGGTGACCAATTTTGTTATTCCCTCATTGACTGTTCTGGAGTGGTGTTATTAGCCGAGTATCACCACTCCTTTGCAAAATCTACTACTTCAGAAGTAAACTGGCAGGCTTACACGGTAATCCTGTATTTTTATTTTCGCAACGTCTTAATAGACAAAAATAGCTGAACAACATAAAGTAGATGCCATGTAAGTTGAACGTTAAGAAATATTCCGAAGAAATGAATGAGTATTATGTGCTATCAATAGTGTTAAGGTTCATTTATTATCAAACTTGTTACATGCAGCGGCGGAGTTGACAGAACATTGGATTTACATTAGAGCGTAGCATGTCTGTTCTCCGGTTTGAAAGGCTTAATTCTTTTTTTGTATATTTTAAAAATGTCAACAAATATCTGGTAAAAATGTATAGTAAGAATATTTTTGATTATTTTCAATCGAACTTAAAAACGCCCAATTTTTTTTTGTATTTGGTGGAAAGTAATAGGAGTAATTTATAATATCGCGATAACAAAACTAACAAAATATTAAACCTAACAAGACCAATATTTTTTTTTAAAATGATCAATTGAGATGTATTTCATTTGGGACAATTTATATGGACACTTTTTAATATTAAGTTTGGTTCCATTATTTTGGTATAGTTCTATTTTGAACTATAATTAAGCGCCAACCAATGTTTATAAATAAATATTGTTTAATCCACAGAAAAAAGGTCAAGCATAGATATTGACAAAACACATTTGCAGTTGATAGGAAATTGAAGAGACAAGGAATATCGAGTTAAAGAACAACCCAAAACTAGGAAGACGACCAAAAATAGAAGATAATATTTTAAATTTGTTAGTAACCAATGGAACTTGGTTATTTATAGTCAATTGTAAAATATCATCAAATTCTTGGGAAGAATAAATTTGGGTTCAGCACGAACTTTGCATAACAACTATTGAGGAGTGAATAATCGCTTATTCATCCCTATTTTTTAGGTATGAAACTGAATCATATCCAAGAGGGTTTAAAACTGTTGATAAAACATAGTAAAAATAGTGTTATAAGCCATTAAAAAGATTTTTCTTTAGGTTTGGGGGAAGAGAGATCTGGCTGCGAGAAGGACGTCCTCCCGCAGCCAAGGTCAACCGCCACATTGCACCTAAAGAGAGACGAAAGATGTCGCTGTTAATCTGATGAATTAAATCTGTTCAGATGAACAGCAATATTGCACGGGGAATGATTAATCGTCCACGTTACAGTTTCATTTGATTATTAACTTTACAAATATTTAGAAACATTTGTTTGCATGCAAACAAAAAATATAATTTCTATCTGCTTTATCTGCAAATCTGACCGGGCAAAAAAATGTACATCTTTCCTGATTAAAATGGCTGTATTGTTTCAAGATAGACTCTATTTTTCACCCTTAAAATCATTATTTGTATCAAATTTTCAGTCGTAATCTGTTAACAATAGAGAATTGCACGTATTAATTGCTGTCTTTGTAAGTCCTAGATAATTTTATATTCAGATATCCATCCTCTTCATCTTGTCAATAAATTTTAAATGATTCTATACAGTGGTTCATAGAGTTTCAAGTTTGGCACGAATGTGCTTGAATTAATTATGCAAGGGAGTCTTTATCTAAATTGATGATCGATCATTTTTAACGCTTCAGATGCTCTTTTAAAACGCAAAAATGATTTACTTTATGAAACGATAAACACATTTAAAGGGATTTAATGAATCCAGAGGCTTTTTCCGATAGCAATTTAATACGATAAGGAAAACGATGTATTTTTAGCATCATGGCAGATTAATTATATTCCGAGGGCGTCGTTGTAATTCATGTTGAATCCCGTTTTTCCGATATCGTCGATCGGGTTCGTTCTTCCCCGGCGTTGTTTTCGCAGCAAGTTAGCAGCATTAAAACAACATTCCGGCTTCTAATCAAATAGAGTTCAATGAATCACATTTGCAAGTTTTCCGAGCAAATAACTCTATTGGGTATCTCTTACCCAATCTTCTTAATCGAATGAGCTAAGCCTATGGTGAGGATGTGCTAATTTGATCACGTCTTTCTCATCTATCGCCAATATTTGTTTGAAGCGTCGAATTAAATTATTCGGGGCCGTTTCATGACCCGGAATATTGCTCGCTAATAAAAGGCGAATTATGCCCGGCCGTTTTATCGGGATGAAATTTTTACTCCTTGAAGTAGTGGCGGACTGCGCGGGAGACAGTTTTAATTTCGCAGATGGGATATGTGCCGGTTGATAAAGTATTCCGTTTGCGTTTGCAGAACGAATGTACACGGCTAACTTGAATGTATTTAATATTCGAAACCTTCATTATCAACCTTTGGAATAAATATCTTTTACGATATGCGAAGAACGTCAGGGATAACATTTCGCTCTTGACCTGCGACCCTTTCGGTCATAGGTCAGGAGTTTCTCCCTGTGTTTATTTGGGCAGGTATCATTTATATATATTGTACGTATCCTTTCGGTATTTTATTAATTTGTCAAAGTTAATTCTGGAGCCTTAAATACGACGAAATTCGAGTAATTTAATTCATATTTGTTTATCGTCTGAATACACGCAAATGTCTCGGGGAGATATAACACTGTAGCTTATGTAGGTTTCAACAATTCTCAAAGGCAAAGGGCATATATTAGCATATTTTTTTAAAACACATTTACAAAAACCCCTTATTTACATGATAAAAATCAATTCATTAAGTCTGAAGAAGGCAAAATAAATTTTAAACGCGAATCAAATATGTTTGACGGTACAAAATTTACCCTTGACTCAAAATAGCTCATATTTAAAATTTAATAATCAATATTTTCATAGAAATGCCTATAAATATAAAATTTCATATAAATGTGAGGTGTGGCCATTAAATAACGAGATTGACTGTATATGGATTGAACTATACATACATATTGATCTTGGAAAGTCATATACACTATAAAATTAATAAAAATTGCTTGGATCTCTTAGTATAATCCAGATATAAAATAATTTAATAAAACGTGTCAAAAAATTAATATAATTCATACAGTCCAGAGGAACTAATTTCGGTGTTTTTTCAAACTCGATACAAAAATATATACTGTTCAAAAAGTGGTCATTTTTGGTCTTATTTTTTCAGTTTTAATTTTTTTTAAATAGTTAAAAATAAAATTTTGACATATTTCAGGTAGGGACGATAGAGGGTCATATAATAAGGGTTCGTACTAAATTTGAAGTAAACTTATTCATTAGAACTTGAGATATTATGTCAACCGATGCTATTGAACAAAATCGATATTTTCTAAATTCAAGACTAGAATACTAATCTAATCTAAGTAATCTAAATTTGACATCTGTCATAATAAGAATTATGACAGATGTCAAAATATACTATTTTTATTATTGAAAGAACAGAATGCAATGATGCATGATACAGATTGATGCAAATATTAATAGCCAAGGTTTGAATAATTAGCATTTATATCAACGGGAATTTGATGTGCAAATTATCGTTTTTCAATTCGACAAAAACGATTTTTTTTAGACTTCTAATGATAAAATCGAATGGCTGTCATTAGTTGATTTCTGCGATATTCAGTGAAATTGGTAACACTTAGTCTGGCGTTCGTAAGTAAAACTTTTATACGTTTTATATTTTTTTAGACGCAATGTGTTATTTTAAGTGCTTCAACTTCTGTGGCGTTGTGGACACAATGTGTCTGCAATATCGACCGATAACGGCTGGGTGGTGACACGCAGGAAACAATATTTGGCAGTTGTAGTCAGTTGACCTTGGCTGCGGGAGGACGTCCTTCCCGCAGCCAGATCTATCTCTCTCTCTCGTGTTGAATAAAGACTTATTGAGAGAGGAATCTTCTGTCAAACTCCTTTCCTACTCCAACGCTTCATAATCAATAAAACAGAATAAAAATTCCGGTTAAATGTATATTGGGTTAGTTTTTGGGCTCTAAGTTTGTAGTCTTTGAGATTAAAGATTAGTTATTTGGGATTAAATGCGTGTAAAAGTCATTTGAAAATCATTTAAATGAAATCTTTCATCCAGAGAAATATACCATGTGGAAATTGCTTAAATCTATTAATGGAAGCAGATTTTATTTACAGATTGCTATTTTGATATTATTAAATATAAGTATGTTTTCTGAAAATTTGAATAATAACTAAAAAAGGAAGATAAACTCTGCAAATGCTAGATTACGAAACGAAGTGACATTGCTTTCAGAATAATTTAATATGATATTCAGACATATCATATAATTTTCACTCTTTAAACTTATGTAATATGCGAGAAATATTTATAGAGAGAATTGCGATTTCGACACACAATTCTCGGAATAATATACAAGTTTATATTACAATTTCATAAGCAGCAGTCTAGAACCTTAATTTGTTTTCTGCGGTTTCTCCTAAAAATATATTGTATATGCCAGAGATTTTCAACAGCTGCGTCGTGACACAACATAGTCAAGAGACGACATGAGGTAACATAATCCATAAACTTCCCCAAAATGAAAAAAAAACTACTACATATTTCATAAAGTATTTATTATATATAAATATAATAAAAGTTGGCGAAAAAATACGGGGGTTGGAAATTATTGTGCGCCCGAGAGAACCCTTAAAATCACAATAAGAAATTAATTGAAAATAGTCGTTCAAAGCAGAAAAAAATGAAGATTTAATATTTCGAAGCGACCAACAAATAAACATATTAAGCCCGAAACTCCAATCATCATAATTATTCGCTCACTTTGTTGCTTGGGCTTCGCAAAGTTTTCGAGATGTAAAAAGTCCACGTCGAAGACGCTTGGGACAAAATCTCATTGAGCCTAAGTTATGATAGGCTTTCATAACGATTGTTACAGAAAACGTATACTTTCTCTATTATACGTTAAATATTTAATTCGACCGGGCGAAAGTTGAGGATGCGAATAATGAAACTTCGGCGGCGGATATTATTTCCGAAAATAACCAAGGGGGGTGCTTTAAAAGGTACCCCGCGATTGATATTTAGACAGGCCCCCCCGCCTAAATATCAAAGGTAAGGAAGATGAAGTTTGCCAATTGGACAGGTGACGGGCAATTAATAATACACCGACGATGGAAAGTTGACGAAACTTTGACGTGTCATCGTCGTCGAACAATGGACCTGTGACATTTATGATATCGGAAGATTAACGTTTCGAATGGAACCAACTGTGGATATCGCCCATTGTTCAACTTGTGCATATCCGACACGACACCCAACACCCCACACATTCATTTATCACATCAAAGGCTTATTTAAAAAATATGCGCCCGAGGAAATCAATCATAGCGGGTGTAAAATCGGTATTTGGCTCATATTTGTCATACGAAGATTAAGCGAAATTTATTATCGATTCGAGGATGGTGATGTAAATGCGCTTATCTTAAATTAGATTTTAATTCAACTCGGAGAGGGATCCACTACGAGACTACAAGCGAGCATGCGGAAAGAATGCATCTTCCTGCGGTAAAAGCTTATGGGTCGCTCTTTGTTCTTATTTCCTACGCAGTCTACGAATTCGAATTTTCTTATTGGAACATACTAGACAATCTTTATGATTTCCATATCCTGTTCTAAACACGATACGCATGAAAATCACTTGATTTTAAACCTGTTTAGAAAAAATGTCGAATCAGACTCGACATAGGACGCACCGAAATAAACCGATGTCGAGTCAGACTCGACATAGGATGCACCGGAATAAAACGATGTCGAGTCAGACTCGACATAGGACCGCAAAGAGTTAAGAAGCATCATAGGTAAACAAATGTATCATCATCATCATAGTGCAGCCATAAGCAGTCCGTTGCAGAAAATCTATTCACAGGAAGGGGTTACGTGTAATTCACCTCCATGTTCGCTCCACATTGAAGGAAGCATGACCTCCGATTTTCAATTAGAACGATCACTCAGCGAGCCACCTGGATGGACGTGTCGAAAGGTGCTTTTGCGACTGTTAAGATAGGGAGATTGAGAAATTTGTAGATGGGATGATTTTCCTTAGGAGATAATGAAAAACTACTCTAGCTAACCTTGTTGATTTTACTGGAATTCTGGAATACAGAGTCCAGTCCCCCCTTTCCTCGCGAAGGCGATGCCAGACTAAAGTGAATGCCACCAAAGTGTATCTCGGATTCGCAAACAAATTTTTAAACGGCGATATACCTTATAACGTTAGAGTTTCATAAATTGGATGATGGTGTGGCAGCGTTATGAATGGAAATTGATCCTAATCGAATAATTGGCGAATTATGAAATAAACTTGATGGGTTATGGTTAACAATCAACAATAAAGAATCATCATCGTATAGTATATCAAAGCAATGGATTGGGGGTCAATCCAGTAATTGGAAAACCACGTGGACATAAAAGGGTCATCTAGAAAGTAAGGTTACAAGGACTCCTATGGTCGGGGGATTTTTTTTGTATCGAAGCTTACACGCCTGATATGTAAGGGGGATCTTAACGGTCAGTTTGTTTAGTCCCGCGTGTTTGACGGCCATTTTGTTCAGTCACAGTAAATTCTTCCGACTAAAAGGTCGTCACGCGCTCCTGCTACCGGTTTTCGACTTTACAGAACAATACCACCGCTAATATCTATCAGAAGCTCGTGGTACTTTATGATGGTTATGTGATGAGTCGATAACGTGTCACGAAGTGGGTTAGGTTGTTCAGAAAATCTCGTACTGATACGCACGAGATCATCAGCGATTTTTTACGTACTTTGTGCAACAAATTGAAGAACAAGTGCGAAATGACCACCATGTAATACTTGACGACCTTCATGAAGAGTTTCCTGACATTTTTCGAAATCTCCTTGGTGATATTGTGTCGAAAAAATTTGGTTATAAGAAGTTTTGTGTGCTACATGGGTGCCCAGAATGCTTAAACCCGGAGCACCATCAAAATCGCATGACTGTCTTGCGTGAATTTTTGGATCGTTTTGTACAGAAAATAGAAGATTTTTCTAGACTCTATCGTGATGGGGATATGAGACATTGATGTGTTACATGCCAGAATCAAAAAGACAATCCTAAATATCCTATCCTAAGAGAATCATCTCAATATTTCCTTGCATTTATTTAATTTTGATCAAATATTTGCTAACATATTACTTTTTGTCATTTTTAAATTTAAAATTAACTAAAAAAACAACAAGAACATAGCACAGAAAAGCATTTAATCCGTTTCCGTGGCGCCTAGCTCACCGCTCGCTAAGTCGCTCAAAGCTCGTTGCCATCCCGAGCTTTTCTTCTCCTGCTATTCCGAACGTCCCGACGTCGACAAAGCATCCCCCGAATAAACCCTATATTTGCAACATTAAAACATTCCATCGGCATATTTCCCAGCGAGCGCCGACTATGTTATTGGCATGAATATTTAAGCCATAATGGCATGACGGGTCGGGTAAAATGCACTCTAGCAACAGGTCAAAGCGGACGTCAAACGTTAAAGTTAATAAGCAATGGAGCGTCTTGCAGGACGGCCATAAAATTGCATGTGTCAACCAATGAGACCATTTGACGTGAATAAATAATGCCGTGTAGTCGATGTTGCTAGAGACTGTTTTTATGGTCGGAAATATGGCACGTTATACTATGGAATATCCATTTTAATAGCCCACCCGAACGAGAATCATTTAGAATTTATAACGACAGTAAAAAATAAGCGCTATTGAATTGCGGTATATGGAGCAACGTCCACGGCGCCTTCCTGCAGGAGATAATTAGGCTCAAAATTGACATCAGTATTCAATTTTTATATAGTCACAAGAAATACATCGTTAAATATATTCCACATTGATAATAGGTCATGGATGATGAACAACGTGTATACTATAATGAATGATGATACACCATATGTATCATGATGCATGATACATCCAGCGCACAACTTTCCCATCATCCAGTTTTTCAAGTGATACAGATAAAGCATTCATTGCACATTGAGTGCGGAAATTAGTGAATCGGAGACTGAGACGGAGGAGTATCTTGCGTCTCTTTACACCACATTAATTATCAACAGGTGACGATATATTAAAATTATAATGGAATTTGTCTATTTAGATCGTTGGTTGTCTTCTTAGAATCATAATAAATAATAGAATGCCACATACATCAATTAAATACTTAAACTTTTGCCCGTTAAAAAAATGTATTCTATTTGAAACGCTATAGTATCGATCGGTCCAAATGTATCGATTTCAAGCTTCAACAAATGCTTTCCTTTATTATTAAAACTAAAAACACACATGTATATTTGTTTATGTTAACGCAAAAGAATGAACGAATATTGTGTGCTATCAACAGTGTTAAGGTTAATTTATTAATATACAAGTTTCACTCACGCTGCGCGGTCCTGAGAGATAAGTGGGGTCTTTTTAGATCAGCGATTCTTAAGCTGATGTTCACGCAAATATAAAAAAAACACGTATCTGTACTCAAACAAAATATTTTCGTGGAACTATCATGCAATACGTTTTTGAAACTACAATTCAATAAAACTGAATTCATAAACTTTTGGCTAATTCTCAGATTCGATTATCCTGTACCACTGCAAATAAATCACTCCAATATTTAATTCCATTCTGTATAATAGAAGCTCAATGTATTTTAATGATCTATTTTGACCAATACTTGATCATAACATGTTTGTTTAGTTGAAAAATTAAGTCTCAGAACGACGTAAAATGTTTAGGACTGTGAAGGGGATCTGCAAAGAAAAAATATTGAAGATTGGGTTCGCAGAATACATAAGATGTGGTCTTCTTAGAATTACAATAAATAGTAGAAAAGTTATTCTATTTGAAACGCTATTATGGGACCTAACAATATCGAAAGTGTTAAGGTTAATTTATTGATATACAAGCTTTATTCACGCTGCGTGCTCCTGAGAGAAAAGTTGATTTGTTTGGATGTTAATTGATGGACGTACTAATATGGCATCTAAGTTTTAACTCAATTTAAATATTACCAACTGATCAAAGGATTAATAATGTAGCCAAACGGCCTGCAAAGTGTTAATAATGCGCAAATGTTTAGTTTTGCTTGCATTAGATGATTGATTAGCTTCATATAAGCAGTGCCTTTCATCGCAGCTTCGAGCTTTAACACATTGTAAACAGACGTTTGCAAAAGCTCGATCATAGATCACGTACGGATGCTGTTAACACATTAACGACTCGAAAAAAGTTTTCTCGCATTGCATCGGCGATAGAATGAGATAGCGGCACAATACTATTGCCACCATAAAATGAGCCATTAAATGCCCTCTCAGAGAGTTTCCCCGGCGGATTTATATATCGTTGCAGCAGTTTTCGAATCCGGCTTTATCGGTATTATTTTCTCGCTAAACATTTGGCATGAACCGGTAGATAACCCGGGTTGTTTTTGCACTAATGTTCGAAACTAAATCTCGGGACAGCGGCGAAGGCTTCTCTCCCAACTTTTACGAATTGCTTTGTCAAGATAATGCCTCTTCCCAGTTTGCCGGGCCTACACGCCCCGCTAAGTGCGTTCTCTTCCAAGTTATTCTTGTAATTTCATATTGTTTCCCCAGTTATCTTATAATACTTTGGATCTCGTAATACTTTAGATATTTAAGATCCCAGCGCAGCTTACAAAGTTCCATTCGGAACAACGAAATTATGTACACACAGGTTCCTCCCCTTTTATCGTCAAATGTTCGCCGTTTATCTACAACGAGCGCCGCTTGGGCGTTACGCAAATTAAAATACAATACACGATAGAATTTAAAGGAGAACTTTGTCCCTCAACTATGTTTTTATTTGTTCATTAAAAATTACTGTAGTAAATTAACAAATTGGGGCTTAGTAAATTTGCAAAGGAAACAAACTTGTAGCTCCGAGCGTAGCCGGTGTTCGGTCACGGCAAAGAGAATTAGCTTCATAAGTCAATAGTTGCGGTTTTAACTTTGCGCTGGTTAAGTTTGCCAATAATATACCGGAATATTATCAAGCATATATTCCGATAAAAATATTTCAGATATTCCATCAAAATTTTGAACAATCATTTAAATAGCAGTAAAATAAATATCAAGTTTTGGTATAGTTGCTCGAATTAAAATTGAGATTGGGGTGGAAAAATCAGCCCACCAACAAATTTGTGAGATCGGAAGCACAATTATTTCAGAACGAATCGTCCCGATTTGGATTTGGCCTGATTTCCTGGATATGAAAATGTGAATATTGTACAATACTAAGGCGATCAATGAAGTTATGTAAAGTCGCTATTCGATTATGGATCTTCTCGAACTTAAATTTTTTATACAAAAATAGTATTTTGTTCCGAAGAGTTCTATAATATTATATGTTAAGTGTGAATGATATGTTTATATTTATGCTAGGGCAAAAAAATGACATAATAGTCTATGCAACTATTATACACAAAATAAAATATACGCAAAAATACCGCAAAAAGAACCACAAGTACACAATTATTGAAGTTCGGCGTCTATATATCGCTATGCCGCACATTTGCGGAAATTTCTTTGATTTTGCGGTTAAATTAAACGACCGTTTTTTTACTCCTCATTTTCAGATAAAGATTAGCCAAAATACAATAGCTCTGTTTCTGGATCATAAAATCCCACTTTCATATTAGACTCTACTTCTCATTAATCATTTGATTAGTGAGTCGATTTTAAATTGAGTTAAACATAGATGCTATATTCGTATGTCCACAACTTGTCATCCACATAATTCAAGCTATATCGAAAATGAACCTTAACACCGTTGATAGCACACAGTATGCGTTAAATTCTTCGCGTGAACACGTTCTGAAAAGACTACCAACGATCTAAAAAAAACCCCATACCTAATGGTTTTTAACCGGATGATTTGAATAAATAATAATATTGCATTAGAAATAGAAGTACGGCATTTGAAAAAGGAACGCTGTGGATCGCTTTTAGCAATATTTGATTATATTTAGATGTGTAAGGGTACCTTTATAGCACGTCTTGCCATCGATGTATGAGTGTATGATGAGACGCAAGACATTTTTTTCGTCTCTGTCTCCTATTCACTAATCTCCGCACTCAATGTGCGAGAATGCTATTTCTATATTACTCGAGTCGCACAAATGCACGATTACATTTTTAAAATAAGGCAGCCTTCCTGTCGCACCCTATACAAGGATGGAGAATGTATAAAATTGGAAGGATATACCACTACTAGTACAGTAGCGATTTCAAAATGCTCTTCTTCAGCGTTATATAGGTCTTCGGTAGGAGATAGGTATAGCTCATGTTAGAAAAAGGGAGACTGATCAAGGTGTTCTCCAAGTAAAATCAATATGAGCGATCCCAAATACTTTGAAATCATGCGATTTTTAATAACAAATGCATGAGAAGAATGCAGTCCGTTCGCAGCATATGCGGGATTCCTCATCAACCATGCATGCGATGTTGATCTGGCTGAATTTAATTCGACAGATTAACAGCGCTATCTTCCGTCTCTTTTTAGACGCAATGTGCTATTTTAACAGCGCCATCTTTTGTGGCGCTGCGGGGACATTGCACCGTTACCGGTTGGGTGGTGACGCGCAGGAGGTGGGAGTCGAGGAGAGTCGGCGGTTGGCCTTGGCTGTGGGAAGACGTCCTTTCCGCAGCCAGATCCCTCTCTCTTTCGTGCTGAATAAAAAAGCTACTTAGAAGTCTTTTTGTTCGATGCCCATCCATCCCCATTTATCTGTCTGGCTACATATGATCCGAAAGAAGAACGAATCTCGACGAGCGCGTGGGAGCAGGGGACCGTCCAGGGACTTTGACTACATCTTCTCCATATTTTAAACAAAATTCAAGCATTTAGGAATCTGCTGGAACTTTTTTTTAACAATCGCAATAGGTTAAGAAAATATCAACCTCAAAAAAGTCTATTATAGCTTTCAAGTCTTAAAGCTTGAACATTAAAAGAAATAACATACACATACAAAGCTTAAAATAAATTTAAAAAGCTAAGGAAAAATTATCATTTATATTAAAAATCTAAAGCTCCCGCCCTTCTGGAGATTAAAGTCTTCAGCTATTGTGTTGACCATATTATTATTTATGTTAAGCAAACCCTATGATTCAATGATAAATGGAGAGATCTATGATAAACTGAAATATTCTTTGCTAGGATTTAAGTGATTCGTTAGTTTGAAGATCAAATTTTAAGCTTCAAAAATCAAGACATTAATGGAATTTCAAAAAAGTTTAATTGCTTCCATAAAAATGCAACATCCAACGTTGATCTAGGATATTTTATAAAAAAAAAATTGAATTAAGGGGGTATTCTAATCCAGAAGCACACATTTTGGGTGTGTTTTCAAGTTCAATAAAAAAGAAACAAATATTTTTACCATACATATTTTTCAATCAGATATTGACATTTTCTAAAGTTTTAATTTTTTTTTTAAATAGGTAAAAATAAAATTTTGATATAAATCTGGTAGGGACAATAGAGGGCTAAATAGAAAAGTTTTATACCAAATTTGAAGTAAATCAGTTAATTAGAACATGCGATATCACGTCAACCGTGTTGAAAAAAGTAGTTTCGATAAAATCGCGTTTAAAGATTTCATTCTGGTAGGACCTGCTTAGCTGCCGCGTCACTAAAATAGCTATAACTTCGTAAAAAATTGGATTTTTTTAAAAATTTCTTTGGAGGATGTATTCTTAAAAGTTCAATCTTTCAAACAAAATCGTTTTTTTTTTAATTCTGAACTAAAATACCTCCTTAAAGTGGGATAATAACTCAAATGCACCCATTGACCTGCATTTAGGACATGTTGCAATATTGACATACATATTGAAAAATGTCTAATGATGTGATCTAATATAATTTACAATATATATGTATATTTATTTTTTAGTAACTTATGATTGTAAATTCAATATATGCGAGCAATATACATTTTTTTGAGATGTCTGCGTATTTTTATGATTGCAGACATAGCGTCTATTTTACAAGTCGAGATTCAAATTGAAATAAATTATAATGGCGATGCAAAAAACGAGGCTTTTATTATATTTGAAAGGCTTTCATATAAAGTTTCGACGAGCTTACAATTTAAGTAACTTTAAGCTCGAATTTAATTCTCATCCATTTTTCATCATATAAACTCCGGAACACCAGAAGCATCATCAATTATAATAAATTACCATAAAGCCCTGCACAGTGGTGTAGTCACAATCAATTTGTCAAAGGAAAGCAATCTATTTAGAACGAATCGGATGCCTCGAATGAATAGACACAAATCGGATTTAAAAGTAATGTATTGAAATGCAAACGAACGTTGTCAAACTTCCGGCAATTGTCATATTTCCAACCCCCCTACCAATGCCAGACGCTCCCAATTATTATTTTCTATTTGTTGTTGCGATTGTCATTATTAATATTGGGTGTATTATCTGTGGATAAAATGGGGGGTAAATCCTCCTCGCCCATTATACTGACACGTCACTCAAGCTTTTTTCTGTCGACAGGTTTCTACTATAAGTGACCAAAGAAGTTCTGCTTATCTTTCAAGATTTTCCACACCGTCAATTTATCCTCTGACATCCTTTCTTCGCATCTCAAGCATTATTTTATTCTTTATGGTCGCATCACGAGTTTCTTTTTCGACATTATGCTAGAGGTTATACATAGACATCTATAGGGGGGGGAGATTTAATAAAAAGCAGTGATCCTACACAATACGACGCCCAATTAAAATTATTTTGCTTGTACATTCGATTTATATTCGAGCTTAATGTTGCATGCAGCGATGAGTGCATTCAGGCATCAGGCAAGCAAATGTTTATCTTTTAATGCGATAGATCAAAGAATGATGATGATGATGACCTCTCCGCTCGCGAATAAGGCTTACGAGGTCTGGATAAACACATTAGTGGCAAATCGAAAATGGCTTCTGCTGGATAATGTTACAATAAAGACTTCTAAACGACCGATTTACTGCACTAACAAAAGGTTGAATTCTCTCTTCGCGCACAACACAATGAAAATTGCATTTGAATTACGGCCATCGTTTAACCCCTGAACTGCGGAGTATTCAAATGGCGAACTCGCTCCGAAGCTTTTATAACTTTTATTCTTCTTTCTTTATACAAAGTATTGTCTGGGAGGGACGGCATCGAATAAAGTTGGACAAAAGACGTTCTTTTCTTAGAATCGGACATGTGCTAACTTTGTGAGCTTTGGTCATAGAACAAACTCTAACAGAATAACATTCAGCTCTTCCGCTTTAAATAGGAGATGCCGTAAGAATTTTGCTTGCGAACTTTTGCTGCAGCTGAAAATATTCTGCAAATTCAATGAAGCTGAATGAATGAGCATCCAATTAATACACATCTCCAAGATCTCACAAATGCAATAAATTTATCTCAAGCTTAATATAAACTGCATTATAAAGTTTTTAATATTAAATATGCTCAAGTATTCGAGATTCATCCAGAAAGAAAGGTTACAACATTTATATAGAAAAAAATGCTTGTATTTGATTGAAATTCACAGCATTCTGGGCATCCATCTCGTACATAACTTCTCATAATCAAGTTTTTCCAACACGATATCATCAAGGAGACTTCGAGAAATACCAGGAAATTCTTCGTGAAGGTCACGTCAAACATCACATGGCAATAATTTCACACTTGTTCTTTAATTTTTAGCACAAGTTCACCATAAATCACTGATGGTTGTTAAGACCACACGAATTTCGCATGGATAGGTGGCGAAAGCGAGACGACCTCTCCATCGGAAGAATTTACTGTAACTGTATTTAAATGTATAATGAGGATTGTTTCAAATAAGTGCGATAGTAAAGACATCACGGATATAGCGAGCAATTATACATTTTATTATCGCTTTTAAATACGCTGTAACTTGAGCATAGCTAAATATTTAATAGTCTAAATTAGGTATTTTCGATAATTGATCGAATGGATTTGGCAGCATCGCAAAAATGGAAGACAAGATTTACTAAACATAAAATAACGCCGGCGTCAGAAATATAAAAGTGACGCCATTCTGAGAATTAAATCCAAGCGTTCAATGATTACATTTAAAGAGCAAACTATTTGTGTGGAAATGGGATAAATGAGGCATATCCCGAAAGTAAGTGTACTATGACAATAACGGGCTGTGTTTTTTGTTTTGTTTTAAGGGTTGGCCATACTGAGTGGTAGAAGGGGATCTCAATACAGAGTGAGCATAGCAGAAATATGGTAGTATGTAAATTCACGTTGTAGTTTCCAGTTGCGTGAAAGATATCGGTAAAAAAATCTCGCGAAGTGCGAGGGGGTCAATAGGGCCCGTGAGTTTCTTGCGCAATTTGAATTGGAATAAAAAAGTGGGATAAATTTTGGTTAAATTTCTGCGTCAAGGAGAGACTATCAATGCACAACGATATTGTGAGATCTTAAAAAAAACAAAAAGGCATTCAAAACAAAAGGAGGAATATGCTGACGAGAGGAGTATGCTTGTTGCACGACAACGCCCGTCCTAACACAGCCACCAAGACGCTTTATGTTTTATTTTGTTAGGATGTTTGATTATATTGAAAAATAGTTAATAAGTCTTTCAATAATATCTTGTATTTGTTTTCAAATACACTTCTTCTAAAAAATATAAAAATTTAGTACACTTATTTTCGGGATAGGCCTCGTACATCATTTTATTAAGCGTGAATATGTGTGTAGTGGTAAAAAATAGAAGGGAAAAAATCATGTGGCGGAGGGCAGTACAGTTCACGTTCGAAAGAGGGGGTTCGTTTCCTTGGGGTCTCGCAGTTGGAGTCACTCCCTTGTTCAAGTTCTAAATAAATATCTAGGAAATAAATCAGCGATCCAAACTGCTACGGGGGAGGACTGGAGAGCCCTGATTGGGCCGCGTATTAAACCCCTAGATCTATGAATAGGGAGCATAATTCGATAAGTGATTCGATGATGCTCGTTATAACAGAGTACGATGCATTTTAAATAGGAGATTAGATTTTGTAGTATTGCATTTATATTTTTATGATGATCGATCTGAAATATGAATACATCCAATAGTCCAATGATCACTCAATAAGTTCGTAGGATTCAATCATGGTCGTTTTCTTGCAATTTTTTATTTTTATATAATCCTGCGAACTTATTGAGTTATGTATTACTGATGTTTGGTCAATATCTTCATTAGTATCATTTTATTTAGGGCATTATTTCAATAACAACAAAGTGATTGAAGCGATTGGTTAATAGTCGCAAATCAGAAAATTTTCCTATGTTATACGCTATTAATATGATCTGAAGAAGACGCCTTGAATTTGTGATTATGTTTCTAATTAAGCAATTTTCACTCCTATAATGAATTACCGCAATATGTTTTCGCGGAATTATGTATGACAGTATGGAGAATTCTTAGCGTTCTTCCAGCTTTATGGTTTTATTGAGACAGTGGCTCATATTAAAATAACAAATTACAACAAATTTCCAACTTAATTAACTCCCACCGGATGCCTCCGCACAAACTGTCTTTATCGTAATACATCGTAGGAGGCGTTCGGCATAAGTGCCCTTTAACGAATGCTCAAATATTCGCCCAAGTTACAAATTAAACGCCAAAGTTTTCTCGCAGCAAAAAGACGATGGAATAATGGTTACAAGAGGCAAACATGAATATTTAGTTTATTATATTTTTGGCTTTGTTGCGATTACGTAAAGTCCCAGACGTTCGCGGCGCGTGGATCTGAGTGTCTTTTCTTCTACCGTATGGCATATGATTAATGCTCGGAATGAATACGCAATGAGGCCGAGTATAAATGTTAATGAGGGTCTTCAAAATATTCGAAAAGCTTAAGTTTTAAGGTTTAAGTAGATAAACGACGTCATATTTTGCAATATTTTATGGATTTGAGCCGAACTGGCCCCCGGAGGATCGTTCGGCAAAGCGCTCGCGATGATGTATAGGGAATAATGTTGTCATGCTGGAAGCAGGAACGGCTTTCATATTGATCACAAAAGGTAGCATGGCCTTTGCAGTTTGTTTTTTGGGAGAGATATCAGCGAATATAAAAAGAGGCATTAGAAAAATCACCTTTTTTGGGGATGGAATACGGACAAGGTCTGGATAATAAAAGATCTATGGTGATTATTCGAAATGGCTGCAGAATTGAGTGTAAAATTTACGCTTTTAATAGAATTGGAAGAATTTAAATCCAATGAATTTTTTATATAAAATATATCAGATCAAGTGTTACTAGATTTACTCAATTTGAATACAATTTTCAAGGGATATTCTAGTCTAGAATTTTGAAAATCTCGATTTTGATTTTTTTGCATATTTTCAAAGGTTAGACTATTAAAAATATATCTTTCAAAGAAATTTCCAAAATTATAATTATTTTCGGAGTTATAGCTATTTTAGTGACGCGACAACTAAGCAGGTCCTACCGGAATGAAATCTTTAAACGCGTTTTTCTCAAAACCACTTTTTTCAACACAGTTGACATGATATTTCAAGTTTTAATTAAGTGATTTACTTCAAATTTGGAGGGAAACTTTAATATATATTTTTCTATTGTTCCTACCAGATTTATGTAAAAAAAATATTTTTAACTATTTAAAAAAATTAAAACTGTGTAAAAATAAGGGTAAAAAATTAACTTTTTTAAACAGTTGTCTTTGTGTGAAAATAAAATAATTATTTTTTGTTTTTGGTACGAACTATAGTGACATATTTATTAATTGAGAATCTAATTTATATTTTAATTTTCGATGACTAGCAAGGTTGAAATCATGTCAACCAAGACACGTCCTTTTTTTACCCCATCGAAAATAGAAATATACTCATAAAAATATAATATATCATGCTACGAGTGTGCGACACGTTCATCACTATATTCAATGCCATCATCTAGGTCAAAGCAGCAACATCGAATAATGCGTTCGAACTTATAAAATACATCAATGCAGTATCAACATATAGATGCTGTAAGGATTGAAGATAAATGTGTGAATTCATAAGAAATGGGGTAGAATTTAAGAAAGAAAAAATTAAGAAAACACCCACAAAACTTTAATGCGTTTAAATTTATTTACTCCATTTTTGGAATGACCCCCTTTTAAAGTTAATGACCCGTGCATTGCAGACGGGAAGTTTTATTGGGCCACAAACTTAATGAAAAAGATATTCAACCCACATTTCCTCGAGGCAAAAAAGGAAATTATTTAATGTATACACCTACAAGGGACACCGGGAATGACGTTAATATTTTGCGGATAAATAATGCATGCGAAAGGAGTTTAAACGCGAAATTTACGACACAATATATGGAGAAAACCGAGACAAAAATCTTGAAAATAGGTCAAGTCTTTTCTCATATATATCATCTTGAGTGATTCTCACGAAACCACATAAGGTCTCTTTATATACTAAAAAAAGAAGAAGAAAAAAACTACATCACATGAATGACTCTATTTACAGTATCCACCCGACCTTATATATCCTCCGTTTTTCATACGCGGATTTGGAGCATTACACACCCGTCTCCCTACTAAAGCGCTTCTATCTCCGGCGGTATTTCACAATTTATACATTTCAAATTTTAAGGGCGGAATTAAGAAAAATCGATCTATGGGCCCCGTGGAGTGTTCGAGACATGGATTTATTGGGCCATCCCCAAGGCGCCCTATTGGGATGAGAGGGTTGTTTTATGCGAGTCAAAGTTCGGGACGCTCGCAGGAAAATATCCTGAGGGCGAGTGAAAAATTGATTCGCCTATAGCGGATATAATAGGTGTTTTGTGGGAATTCAGAAATTTACTAGCAAAGTTACTTCAAATTACCATTATTATTGCGGCAATTCCTTCTGCGGGAACCGTTTTCAGTCACTCGCGTTCGCCGAAATGGAAAAGCGCTCCGTTTTATTCCCACATATTATCGGGAAGACGATAAAACTCCTTCTTGCCTCTATTATGCTATGGCCATTGTAAAAGTGGCACCTGTTAGGTCGAAGGGTGAAAGACCGGGCCTGAAAACTGTTTGAGTAATCAATGCTCAAAGATGGACGATTGGATTAAGGACGCTGAACGAAAATCGAGAAAGGCATTTGTTTGCATCCCTTCGGCGTACCTTTATAGAAAATATACTCAATCAATTTGCTTCAACCAGTACAATAAAAATTCAATGGCCATTTTTGTACAAATCTTCTCAGGGCATGGGAGGTTAAGGGTTTCGCTTCTAAGATTTGGGCTTTCTCCTACCTCAGTGTCCATGCGGATATCCGTTTATGGATGCAGATCATTTTCTGTGGACATATTCCGGTATGACGTCCGATCGCGAGGCACTCATTCCTTGTATCAGCGGTCCGAAAAGCGGACCGGTTGGACATACATACCTCTTTAAGAGTTTTTTGCGGCATTTTCGATGATAAATGATTACCCGGGGCTTTTTATGATCTGTACAATTACGGAAGTGCCTCCAGAAGCTAATGCACATAGGTGGTTTGCACCAAATGAGTGTGCGAGCCACCAAATGAGTGCAAATTTTCAATCAATATTGTGTCTGCTACCTCGCGAGCTTTCAGTCGACGGTCACCCAATACCATTTTGTGAATTTTCTTCACCACTACTGGCGTGGTCACATCATTTTTCGCAAATTCACTGAGCACGTTCACTGTTATACGTTAGGTCGGGTACTTCTGGGACTACAAACAAACAAATTTCATAAAACTTTCCATTTTTAATCTTAATCCATTATTCCGTCCGCTAGTTTAGATTTCTAGTTGGTATTTATTTTTTAAGCCCAAATTCGCGCTGTAAAGTTTGCGGAATTGATATCAATAACAATTTGTCATGTTTTTCATCACCACTTTTCGCTTTCAAGTTCGACTATATTGCTCAGCCTTTAGTTGCGAAACATGGCGCATTGATGTGAATATATGGCAATGGAACAACGCCTATAAAAGTCTATTCAATATGTTTCCTGACAGTTATAGTCCAAGGAACGTGTCCTCCCAACCCTCCGCTAAAAACTTTTCCACCCCACCCATCCCCGAGGGCGGCGGCAAACTTGACAGCTCTATCCTCAAAAACATTACCTGAATTTTATATAACGCTGAAGAATGATCCGGGACGTCGGGGAGAAAATGAGAAATAACGCTTAAAGCCGCGCAAAAAAGTCCAGTGTAAACCTATTACGCCGTGGGATTACAACAATTTGGACGATATCCACGTGGACCTTTTGCGAATTCCCGTGGAATTCATGATGCCGACCAGACTTTCTGTGTCTTGGAGATTGTTTATCCGGAGATTTGCCCGGGGCGGAAATTATTTGGGTCAAAAGTATTTGCAGAGTACCTGCGGCTCGACCCCGGCTCGGTAAATTCATTCCGTTATTTAATTATGCGATTTATAAGTCCGTCCTGGCTGGCACTATTCAGGCAATTTTCAGGAGAAATAACTCCTGCATTCTGAAGTAATTAAATTTGATAGTAATCATAGAAGAGATGAAAGCAAAAAAGATAATTTCCGCCTCGAGGACTCTTATTTTTCTGTTTACTTGCTACTTAAACATGGAGAGATTTTAATTAAAGCACTTTCTATTAAGAGCCATTCCTTTATTTATTGTCTTTTCATTAAATATCACATCAGCATTCGTTCCGCTTATTTGAGTCAATCCATCCCATAATTAGGATTATAATCACCGTAATTATAAAACTGACATAATCTGTCATATTCATATGTCGAATATGAAGCTCATTCGAGCTATTCTTCTATACTGCGTCACTATGCCATAGCAATCTGATTCTGACAAGTTAATGAACTGTCCATAAAAGGATAGCATAACTAACTGCAAATCATTATTTTGGATGATTAAATTAAAGTAAAAATTATTGTCCATATTACAATATGGACAGCTGTCCGAGTTTCATTTTGACATTGCATATATTTTATATTTTGGCCTAAATATAATATGTACTTTTGTCAAAACATATTTTAAACTAATCATGAAAAAATATACAATACAACAAGTTATGGATATAGCAAGCATATTTTCAGAGAATATCGTGTCATTGGCTTTTAACGATCATATGTTATTTTAGCTTTTTGAAGAGTTCAGTCGCGTATTTGCGATCGAATTCCAATAATTCAGAAAGAGCATTCTTACACATTGAGTTTGGAGCGAGACAAAGACAAAAAAATGAATGGGAAACAGAGACGGAGAGAGTATCTTGCGTTCATCGCACGGTTGTATAGATCGATAGCCCGACTAATAATAACCCAAATGGATCGATTTAGAGTGTACTGTTTATGTTTACGCGAAAAACAATAACGAATATTATGTGTACAGTATTTATTTATATATATACAAGCTTCATACACACTGCGCGGTCCTGACAGATAAGTGGATTTGTACGGATAATAAGTGGCGGATATATCATCGAAATTTACGATGATTTAAAATTAGCTCACTACTCAAAGGAATAATCTATGTAGATTTAATTCGCCAGATTCACAGCAAAATCTTCTGTCTCTCTTTAGGCTTAATGTGTCAATTTAACAACGCCATCAATTGTGGCTTTGCGGACACATTGTGTCTGAAGGAATGATATTGATCGCTTCTTGCGCGTGCACTGCTGTCGGTTCGGTGGTGACAAGCAGAAGACGGGAGTCATGAAGAGTCGTTGGATAGCCTTGGTTGCGGGAGGACGTCCTTCCCACGGCCAGATATCTCTCATGATTAATAAAAAAGTTATCTAAGACGAAACACTTTCTATTTGATTTGATTATATTAAGTAAAAAGTGATTATATTTGAAATGCTATTATGAGGCCTAACAATATCAACAGTGTTAAGGTTCATTTATTGATATACAAACTTTATTCATATATAATTTGTGTAAACGATAAGTAATGGACATATGAACATAAAATCCATATTTAACTCTATTTGAAATGAATTCACTAACAAAAGTCTTAAAAATTAGTGAAAATAAAGCTGTGGTTCGCGTAACAATATAAATAATAATAGAGAAGTGCATACAAGAGTCGAATTCAGTGAAATTCATCTATGAGACATTGAATATGTTGAAGACGTGACGCAATAACTTTTAGCTTTCCCATTAAATATCCATAAGTTGCTGAATGGAAATGCTGCAGTCTAGTTTCATGAATTTCAGCTCGTAATGGCATTGAAGAGTGCCAGCATTTACAGCAAGCAAATAATTCTTGCTCTGCGAGACAATGGAATTATTTGGGAAGCGCAGATCATATTTAAAGAGATGTAAGAAGGACGTTTCACATTTACTGTCTGACGCTAATTCATGTCGCTTGTTCGAGTGTCGCTCTACCAATTATCACCGTGACTAATTACTCAGCAACTCTGCAGCAAAAGGGTAAGAAGCTATTCATTAACGAGTCGACGTTTTTCTTTCCCATTTGTCGCGACTACGTGACCCACCTACCAACTTCTCAGGAGTCACTTTCTTCGGCCCAAATTTAATTATGGCGTAATTCCGACAAGGAGACGTGTTGTGATTAAAAGCCATCAGCTGCAATTGAATTCAATTCCTCCGCAACTCGCCCCCAAACCGCTCCGGGGGTGGATTGATCGCTCTGTAGCGCGGAATGTATACAAGCGATTTTAGCTTATTTATAAGCAAATTCTGTCGGACTGAGGGTCGCGCTTATCAGCAAGAATTGTCGACTTCCTCCTTGCTCACATCAACAATGCTGCAAATCGATACGTCAAGCTTAAGGGTTGCCTTTTGCGACTTTTTAACTCAATACGACCGCAGCTGGAGCCTTTGCGTGAGTAACCACAATATGGGGTCAAAGTTGGAATAAATACACCCGGCTTTTATCTTTCCGATCTACAGATGCGAGGTCGGTCTTTTATCCAATTTGAATGTCGGACAAAATAAACATGTAGCGTTTCGCAGTTGTGCGAGATGGAAACGAATGCTTTCGGGTATAATTTCACGTGAAAGGGCGTAATGAACTTCAGGTTTGTACCGCCGGGGCACACTTTGATATGATCTACGCTCTTTTGATGTGTTGCTCAAAGACTTTGATTGAATTCCGCATTCAGATTGGATCATAAGTCGGGGGAGCCTAATTATTATTTTCGTGCCTAATTAATATCCAAAGCGAAAAAGTCCTCAGACAATATCGAGCTCCTTTGACATGATACTAACAAAATCGATGGCAATTATTTCATTCCAATCGATATTCCAAAATTTTCATGAATTTATACGAAAAATCATATATTTTCTATATTGGCTAATACGAGGGTAGTCCCAGAAGTACCCGATCTGACATATATATCCCGGTTGTTGTTTTAAAAACATACTACGATAGAAATTAGCAACCTTATAAATCTTAAGTTTGAAGATGGTTCGTTGTTTAGTATTTGTTTAGCAGCAGTGAAGAGTCTCATTTCAATAAATATCAAAAGTGAGCTAGAGCTCTGGGGGAGTCTGCTCCTTCGTTTACAAGATTGAAATATTGAGTGGCAGAGTTTAAACGAGGCGTTTAAAGGTGACCACGCCAGAATTTATAAAACGGCATTGGACGACCATCGACTGAAGATGTGCGAGCTAGCAGACATGATAGACTTTTCAAAACGCGCTGTATATCGCGCATATTGACTGAAAATTTGGACACGATAAAGCTATGCGCAAGATGGGTGCCGCGTTTGCTCACAATGGAACAAAAATAGCATCGTGGCGATGTTTTACAACAATAAAGCCGAGTTTTTGCATCGATTCGCCAAAGACATAGGAACAATCAAAACTGCGCTGTCAATCCGAGCAGATTTAATACGCCAGATTAACAGCGACATCTTCCGTCTCTTTTTAGTTGTAATGTGCTATATTGACAGCGCCATTTTCTGTGGGGCTGCGGGGACATTGCATCTGCAATTACCAACCGAACGCTTCTTGTGCGTGCACCGTTGCCGGTTGGGGGGTGACGTGCAGGAGGCGAGAGTCGAAGAGAATCGTCGGTTGGCCTTGGCTATGGGAGAACGTCCTTCTCGCAGCCAGATCTCTCTCTCTCTCTCGTGCTGAATAAAAAGTTACCTAGAGAGTCTTTTTATCCGACGCTCATTCATCCGTCCGACCACACATGATCCGAAAGAAAAACGCATTGTCAAACTTGAAAAAATGGCTCGGCGGTTAAAGATTTGCCAATAATAAAGAGATGGAATCGGCAGTTGATGGCTATTTTGAGGAGCTCGACAGTTCTGACTATAAACAGAGCATCGAAGCTATTGAAAGAGTATCGAGCTGAAAGTAGACAATGTTAAAATATTAATATATTTATTTCGATTTTTTTTGTATTTTCTTTATTAGTTAGGGTACTCCTGGGACTATAATTTGCCCAATCGTTGACAAAAAGTCGTAGATGCCAATGAAAGTTATTTCGATCGCGTATAGTAAATAATGTGAAACAAGGCGCTTTTTGTTTCTTATTTTTATTCAACGCCCGTTTCGTAATTTCCAACTCAATAGGCGATTTAACATCCCAATGTGCAATGTGCTATTTTAACAGCATCATTTTCTGTGGCGCTGCGGGCATATTGCGCCTGCAATACCGATCGATCGCTTCTTGCACGTGTATCATTGGCGGTTGGGCGGTGACCTTGTTGCGGAAGGACGTCCTTCCCGCAGCCAGATTTATCAGTGTGAATAAAGAGTCATCTAGAGAAAGAGTCTTTCTAATCGACGCCCGTCCCATCCCTATCTATCCGTCCGGCTACATTTGATCCGAAAGAAGAAAGCACAGGTCAGGCGTTAACGCCCCCCCCCCCCCCCATGTAACAAGATTATTCAACGCACTTTCATAACAATATATTCAATCAGATTTATTGAAGCATTGCATTAAATTGTCAGTGGAAATTCGCAATATGGTTTTGAAATCAATATAATAATTAATAATGTGAGATACATTAAAGCTGTTGAATAGAATAATGGTAAGTTCTTGTGTGGAACTTCTTTGCTTGTGTTTGTGCAATATATAATAAAATAGGTGTGCTCATGATCACGTGGTTGCTTTATGTCCACATATGACTATATAGAGGCAGTCCGGCGCATGCGCGTTACATGTCTATGATGTATGCGACGAAGACTGAGAGGCTATAAATTATTCTCGCTATATTTCCGATCAACTGCATGGAGTTTCAATTTTCGTGACGTTCGAGCTGATTTGTCGTACAGCGCTTATAGATGTTTGACTTTAAAAAAAAAACCGAATGAAAGATATTGAAGAGAAAGTAGTTAATACATTCCATTGACGGATTATCCCCAAGAGAATGAAAACGACATATTAATCAACGTATGGCAAAAAATAAACATATTTACTTATGCTTAAGTAATTTATAATATTTTCTTCTAAATTGTCAACGATAAGGGTTGATTTAGTAGTTTAGTTATAGCCCCATGAAATTGTGATATATTTTCCATAATTTATGCAATCAAAGAGAGCGAAGTTTTATACATGAAAACGCTTTAATAAGTTTGTCGAAATGATGTTAATTAAAACTTTGTACAAATTTGCTGATAATTAATTCTTGAGAGTCACAGACTGTTGGTATGTTATGCTATAAAATTCATGTAGACACTTGGGAGAGATATCCATCTTACTGCACGAGGTGAGGGTTGTCTTTGAGCAATTAAATGAAATGTTTTCGGATTAAAAATAATTGGGGGCGCTTCGGATATGATTTATCGCATTCAATTTTCATAAGAGGCGGTATTTTTCAGAAAACAGTTTTTGCATGGCGAGCGTCGAAAGAACGGTATTTATGGCTCGAAAATTTAATACGGACCACATTGTAATACATGGCCCTTTCAACCCTTTGCCGTCACATAAAAAATATGAAACAACAAAACGGCGTTTCAGTCGAACATCCATCTTTTTACTTCGACGTCGATATCTTTCTGCGTTTTTTATTTCGCAAATGGCTCCAGTTCGATCGGCCTCTGCCGAATCCCCGGCGGACATAAATTTTTTTTACGGTAAACATTTTATAATAGTTTCGCCAAAATTGATTTCGAATAAAGGTTTTTCGCTTAAAAGTTTCCCCGTAAAAAGATACAAGGCACATATAAAATTCGCATATAAAAAAATATCCTCACGCCAGACAGCTCCAGGTGAAACTTTTTTTTATTATTGAAAAAAAAGTGAAAGTCGTAACGTGTATGGTTTTATTTTGTTCGCAGATATTACTTGCAAACTGTGAAACCTGCGTCACAAAATAAAAATGTCGACGCACACACTCGCCAAAGTTTTTTTTCGGATTCGCACGTTTTGGTAGTTGTCATAAATCTGCCTACGACTTTTTTGCTTTTCAACATGATTAGAAAGAAATCAATTTTCAAAAGCTATCAAAATTCCAAGAAAAACATTTAAACTTAGATTGAAATTTAATCACATATTAAAACAGTGTTAACTCTAATCAAATCAAAAACTATATTATCACACAAAGCCTTGTTCTTAACTTGTGTGGGATTCAAAGTTCCAATATTGAATGTGTAGGGTGCGTCTTATAAATGAGAAAAAATGTTTTTAAGATTAGAGAAGAATTATGACTTTAATTAAAATGCGGATGCACAGAAAAAAGGATATCGACTGGTGGCCTTGGCTGCAAAAATCCGCGTTCTTTCCACCGGCATCACTTGTATTCTCGCAACTATAATACTTTTATTGGATTGAATAAGAGTTATGGGTGGGGCTGTATATGTGACAGCATGATTCTGTTTCAGAAATCGTTATTCGAAAAGCTTCTCGATAATGTATCTCCAACAATTTACAATCTTATGTTAGCTCTCCGGATTAAAGCTTCTTAGACTATTATGTCTGGAACGTTATCGAGAGGAATATCAACAAGTATGCCCATATTGCCAACAACTAGTTAGATTAAGCATCACCTATTTAATGCAATTTGTAGTTTCAGAAGCCGCATCAAGTTAACAACAGAGATTGAACACAGCCTTAGCGTCTTTATATTGAATATTTCTTAAGCGACAAACAATTATTCACAAATAGCTGACGCACACCGTGTGTAAGGGTATGTTTTGGCATAATCTAAAAATTATTTCGCATTGTAAATTATAGGCACTTATTATAAGTAATTCCATAAATCTTTATAGATTTGCGAATACTTTGATGTAGTTTTGGCTTATAGAACAGACAGACATACATACATTTTATACATCTGTACATCAACCTAAGATGGATCTACAGCAGGATATTATATGTATTGTATGTTAAACATCAACCAAAAAAAAAATAGGGAGCTTGATTTTGTAATTCTATTGTATCCAAATTTGATACAATATCAAAGTAGAGCTGGATTCTTCTCTGGGGGAGTCTTCTCTTTCGTTTACAACAGTAAAATATTTGGCGGCAGAGTTTAAACGAGGTCGTATGAGCTGCCAAGATGAACATCGCCGTGGTCGACAAATGAAGTGGCTTCATAACTATCGAAGAACATGGATCCATTACTTCACACCAGGACAGAGGAACATATTGAGACTGGACAGACAGCGATTTAGAGGTTTGTTGGACTCTTGATGCCCCGCGCTGCTGGGCGGTCTGTTCCGAGTGCTCTCAGACTAGCCACATAGGAATGTCTTCCATTGTTTTTTTGATTCCCTAAGAAACCCTACGTGCAGGGATTCCAGGCGCCTATCCCTTCCATTCTGCGTCCTCCAAAAAAGGTTCCTGTAGGAAGACCGGTTTCAGACTACATGCACCCGAAGATGCGTTGGAAGATGAAAGAAGAAGTTACGCTAACATGCAAAGGAACTACAACGCGAAGTCACACAATTTGAAGGGAACATGATGGACTGCAGGAGGGTGATGACTTTTGCACAGATTCCATATACTTCTGTAATCAACAGTTTCACATTCCACTTTACGGGTGCGCAGCACAGGGTAAGCTGCGTACCAAACTCATGTTAGCTGGGCTACTCCAGTAGCATTTGATGAGAAAACCGACGAGGCTGCTTTCACTTACATCCACATCATTACACCCGGGGTTTGACCGTTGCCCACAGGCGTAGAGTTGTCTCCCCCCCCCCCCTTAGGGTTTTGACGTTGGGCATGATGGGGTCTAAATCCCACCCAAGAGCTAAAGGAACAGTCAAAACAATGGACTAAAAAAGGAGATTGTTGCATACCGCACAGTGTCGGAAGACGCTATCCTGGCATTAACTGCCATACCGCCAAATGAACCTGGCGCCTGCCCGTACAGGAGATATTGGCGGTACAAAAAGGGAAATCTAAGAAGGCGGCTAGAGAAACTACCATGGCGGTGTGGTAGTCTCGATGGGACAGCTCCACAAAAGGACAGTGGACATATGACCTAATACCAAACCTGGAATTGTGGGTGACCAGGCAATATGGCTAAATGTGTTACAATCTGACAGCTACCATAAGAAAACAGGAAAAGAGACAGGCCCGGAATGCCATAACTGTAGAACTGGCAATAATGATGCCACACACACGAGCTTGGAGCATTGAAAAGGATACCCTATGCGAGGAGCTGGGAGTAAACTCGCTTTCACCCAACAACATGACTCCTTCAATGCTCAAGGATGCTAAGGCAAGGAATGTGTGTAGCAAATATACAAAGTGCGTTATGCAGCAGAATGAGGGCGCTGAACGAAGAAGAAGACAAAGGCCAGTGGATCCCTACTGAATTGACACAACAGAAGAGCCCATGAGGGACACATTGCTGCCATACTTGTACAATATTTAGCTAGTAGCCTGGTGGCAGCAGAAAATCCCACACTACCACCAGAATAGTGGTGCCTGTTAAAGATTCTCCCCCTTCGCAAAAAAATAAAACGTTCCAAAGAAGACGAAGGCAGAAATTTTAAAGGTTTAATAGGAAAACTACAATAAAATAGTAAAGCGTTACATTGTTTAAGGTTATGTGATAACCGTCAAAAATTCAAAATGGCTCCCGTCTTCGACGAAAATAAAGACGACGCAAAATACACTTTCGTATGGTTTTCAACAGATGTAATTTGGTAAAATGAACCGACATTCTCTTTGGACTAGATTGAAACAAAACACAGGTTTCATTAAGCCGAAACGCAAACGCATAATGGAAACCAGACGTGGAATTTATTCCGAAAGAGAATAAACAAAACGTCAGCTAGTTCCCACACGAGTCGAGCTTTATGAGAGAGCTGAAGTTACCGATTACATCTTTTGCAAATTTAGTGGATGTTGTACACGCATAACTTAAATGCGAGTTGGTGTTGAAGGTCGGTCGGAAACGGAAGGCGTTATTGCCCTCTGACGAGTACTGCAATGCGTAAGAGCTGCACGACTCGCAAAGATACAGAATACATTATGAGGAATACGACTCCTCCGAAAATAACTCAAAACGTCGAATAAAATCCGAATCTTAAAAGGGGGGAGAAGCGTTCGAATGGCGCAAAGACGGACCAATTTGCAATGGCGTCCAGAAAATTATATTCCATTAATTCGAAATACGACCGACGCTTGCATTGTTAAATTCACGAGCACGCTCGTTAAATATATTTGACGGAATTAACGAGAGTTGAAACGTGCATTAAAAAAAAAATGACGCCCGCTCTGTATCTACCTCGCGATGGTCGATTTTCGAGTGTTTATTTTCCTTTTCAGCTGCCTGCGCGCTAAATTAAAAAGCATACGGAAACGTCAAAAACAATGCGGCTTGTATAACATTTTTCCGTTAGAGGATTATATAAAATATGGACTGAGGAATGCTCTCATGGCTCCATTAGTGTATATTAAAGCCTTAAATTTATTATTGTTGAGTCGGGGTGCTATGAAAATGTGAGTTTTTTAAAATAATATCGCGCGTTAGAGAACGCCTGTCGGACGTAACGTAGGAAGTTATACTGTACGAACAAAAATTACCTCATCATACGCTCAATATTGACGACATTTAGAGCGCCATTTGTCCGCTTATCTGATTTCCATACAATTGTACAGTGATTTATTCGAGTGAAGATATTTTGGATTTACAATAGGGCACGTCTCCAGACAAAGAAATCCAGTGGTGTCAGGTCCGGTGATTGTGCGAGCCACTGAATAGGGCACATCTCCAGACAAAAAATCCAGTGGTGTCAGGTCTGGAGTCATGGAATAGGGCTGCCAAAATAATTAATTTACGCGACAAAGGTGTCCCATAAAGGAAATCCTAATTTAAAGTAGTAAATTTTGTAAAGCAAATTTTGTAAATAAATTTCATAAAAACATCTTAAACATGAAAAGTATTTTCTTAACCCTGACAAGTGTTAGTTTTTTGTTTAAAGAATTTTGTGTGAGATTTGTGTGGCTTATTTGAAGCATATGAGCGAAATAGCATTCCACGCAATGGCGCTATTATTCTGTGCTGATTCAATACGTCAGACTAACAGTGACATTTTCTGTGGTTCTGCGAACATATTGCGTTCGTAACAATGACGTCTAAATCTTCTTTCGCGCCTATAATTGTCAGTCCGATGGTAAAGTGCAGGAGATGGAAGTCGTCGAATGGCCTTGGCTGCGGGAAGACGTCCTTCCCACAGGCAGATCTCTATCTTTCTTCTCTCTCGTCGTAAATAAAGAAAAGAGTTAAGACGATAAGTATTTCAATGAGCAACCGATCACCTCCATTCCATCGGTTCCTCACGAACCGATAGCAATACGAACCCGCGTGCATGCTTGGCTATCCAGGAGAACAAGTGGGAGTGACCCGAAGATATCATTACAGTATTAAGCTCGTTATTATCTTGTTAAAATGTATAAATCTAAGGCTCTTAAAAATATTTTCACTATATGAAGATTATTCAGTCTCTTCACTTTCAGATTCAGGAATCTTAATTTCATCCTCAGTCTAACACAATTCAAATCTTGCCTTCGGAGCTTGTTCTAGGGCAGTTTCAAGGCAACATATTGATATTTGGTTCGACACTATTATTAATTACTAGTACCCGGCATGTATTGCATACCCGGCATGTATTGCAATGCCACACGCTGCTTATTAATTATTTGAAAAGAAAGGCTAGGATCTAGGAATATACGCCAACATGGTGCATCTGTTAAACGTCTCGTACAACAAAAGGCGTACACAAACAATACTCGTATCAATTCTATAACGTTCACGGAAGTGCGTACAACAACTCCTCAAAGTTTCATCGTAATCGGATGAACGGTATTGTAGCGCATATAATATGAACAAACAAATATTGATTCTTATAAATATATGATTTAGGTTCCGATTAGTTTTAAATTTGTTAATGCATAAATATGTAATCAGCAAAAACACTAGGAAATAATAAGGGTTTTGTAATTTTGCTTATGAAGTTTAAATTTCGTCAAATTGACGCTTGCGGTAAATCTGGTATTAAGATTTTTTTGCATGTATAGGTATGAATTCATATTTAATCGGTTAACCGCCAGCGACTCACCGGTGAGTCGCTATGATTTTTCATAGAAAATCACATGTTTTTGAATACTTAAAAATTATTAGGCTAGGGACACATTGGTGAATCCAAATATGTATTTTTAATGGATCTTGGTTTTTGGTTGGTAAATTTTATTTTGAAATAAATTCAAAAGAGGTCATCGGGGCTGCACATTCAATGATATTTGCTACGTAACTTCATGCTCAAAAGTCGTAAATAGTCCCGCAGGATTTTAGATAATAAAATATATAAGTAAGCCCCTTTTTTATGCGATTTATAATATCTCTAAATTCAAGGGTTAAGCGATTCTGTTAACAAAGAAAGAGTAAGAAATGCCAGTTCATCGAAGGTGAAGCGTTAAAGTAAATTCGAAATATTTTTTCTGTTATTCTGTTGTTTAAAAAAGGGATAGATTCAATTGAGAACGTGTACGAAAGAGTTCATCGATTCATTCCATTTAACAGAGACGTAAATGTTTTCGCCTCACCTGTCCCAATTTTCACATCGGAATTCGGACCCCTGGGCCCACCCCGTACAAGGGCCGAACATGCGAGTGGGTGGCTGCGGGTATGGGAATGCGTTATCCCAACGGGAGATAAGGCACGTTTTTGACTACTATATAAATATGTTAATATTTATTTGCAAGCTAATGACGGCAGAGCACACATATGCGACTCAGCTAGAACGTAATTTATGGTCGGGGTAAATTACACCCATGTAACATTACGCCGCAGCAAGGAGAATCTGTTGATCTACGAGCCATTGCTTAGCTTTCGTGTACGCTCGTGCAATTTATCATGGAAGTGATACTGCCTAGCGAAGCTTTCCAGATATAAAGTGGCATTATTATTAGTTTAAATGCCGGCTATATTGATGCTTCTTCGTGGCCATCCATTCACGTATTCCGGAGCACAGGCTTCATTTGCTACCCGATTTGTATGCTTAATGGTCGAGGAGTTCCCTCACATCCCCGCCTTTTGAGAGCACGTATAACAAACGTAGTCGTACGCTAGTTTTTATGTAGTCTTTGAATAGATTGGAAATTTTGCACGAGCTAATATGAGCGTATTTCATGGAGTTTGTCGGGCGAGCGATATATAATTCGAAAACTTGGCTTTTGATGATGGAATTAGTTTCCGAAATAGACTGCGGATCACGAAGTCAATTTTAAAGATTAAATCTACGAGCACCCTCGGTGCTTAAAATTCAATTCGAAGAACACTTTTCCTGTTAAAAAGAAATCACGGAAACTATTCGGAAAGTTCATGGCGATTAACAAATTCGTTTCAGCGCCACCGAAGCGAGTCCATTGAATATCGCGATTAAAAAAAAACTAGCTTATACAATGGGGGGTGGTTTGATAATGTTAAAAATTTGCTTAGAGCGGGTATCGCCGTGTGGAGGGTTGAAATGCCGGACATTTTGGACACAACTGTGGTATTCGTGTTTACGTGGTAAGCAAGTTTTCTTCATTAACTTGGGTGTAAGCGGATACTTTAAGAGTGGACAAACAAAAGTAGGTTTCTACTTTGGAGATTTTGCAATTTTCCACCAACGTATTACGAAAAGCTTAATTTTTAAGCCTTAAAACACTTGCGTAGAAAACTGTTTGCCAATACTATTTTATAATGGGATACTATATTGCCATTGTGTGTTAATATATTAGATAAGTTTCATCTACAAACTATCAATTGGAGGGATAGTTTTGATTTTTTTAAAATAATATTCAATTAGTTATATTTTGGTCTAACTTTAGATGATTAATTTGCAACAATAATTAAAATAACACAATTTCGCTACTCACTCATAGATTGCTTTCTATCTAAAATTCCATCAATTAGTTCTATCCTATTTGACTACCCACACTATGATAAATTCTTAGGGAACTATGTACAAAAATAATTTGTAATTTTATATATAACTAATAAATTTATACAGATTCCGGGTTATATTTGAATCCCGCTCGTTCATTTAAAACTGATGATATAAATCTTTATAGAGAGCAAGTTAAGCCAATAATGATATATTTATAATTTGTATAAAAAACTATCTTAAATATTGATATAGTGATAAACCCTTTTAGTGTCAGACAATGATATATCGTCGTTGGCAATACTCAAATCTATATATCGTTGTCGATGGCACCCTAATATTTGTATCGCGTCTGTAAGTTTTTTGGGTAACATCATTGACTTAAAATGGAATAAAGTATAGTAAAAAAGGTTCAAAGACAATAAACCTATCTGGGACTCGATGATAAATTTGAAATTTACTAAAACGGCATTTTAATTTGATATTAATCATTTGATTAGTAAGTTGATTTTTAATTGATTTAAACCATATTTGTATGTTCACCACTTATCGTTCATATAAATTCGCTTTTCGCTCAGGATCGTGCAGCGTGATTCAAGCTTGTCGAGAGGAGTCGTCGGTTAGCCTTGGTTGCGGGAGGACGTCCTTCTCGCAGCCATATCCATCTCTCTCGTGCTGAATAAAAAGTTACCTAGAGAAGAGTATTTTTAACAAACGCCCGTTCATCCCCATCCATCCGTCTGGCTATACATAATAGCGCGACCATCCTGACGAGCGCGTGGGAGCGAGGAGCCACCTGGGGACTCTGCCCCGAGAGCGCCCCCGTTCCCATTGGCATTGAAAATTAGGCGCTATGGATTGCTTTTCGGAATATTAAGACGTGTAGGGGTACCTTTACAGCACGAGCTTACCATCGATGTACGAGTGTATTATGAGACGCAACAACACCCGTCTCTATCTCCGATTCACTAATCGCCGCAATCGATGTGCAAAAATATAATTTTTATATAAATCGAATCCGTTTGCAGCATATGCGAGATTCCTCATCAACGGGTCAATTTATGAGCGTGGAATTAAATAAGGATTTGGATGTCCTGGATGAATAGATATATGGACTCAACATAATTAGGATGACAATAATAATTGGTTATTAATATAATAATATTATAATGCAGGCGTTAATTACAAGAACCATTTGTTTTCGCTGAGGCACTGAAAGGGTTAAATAATCGTTTGTATCGATGGAACTAAATCGGGGGTAAAATTCAATTCTAGTAATAATATGGTAATATGATATATGTAGCTGAGTAATTGCGCGTGATACCTCGATTGGCATCTTATTTTTAATAGTTTAATTTTTGAGCGTTCTCACGGATACACAGTAAGATTGCTTTATTTCATAAAATCGAATAGAAAAGGCTCATCTTTATTGGGAGCGGCTTGACAACGTTTCACAACTATTGTAGAGCACATCCTTCAAGGATATTTAATCTCGTCTTTGATTCCGCTTACTCGGTCGAAAGTTTCAAGTTCTATTCCCAGCATTAACCCTTCATCTTCAGAGCGCTTCACGCCCACGACACCATGAAAATGCTCCGGCGTCCCAGAAATAATTTTACACGTATGCCCGAGCACTAAATTACCTTTCACCTTAAGTCCACGTGAAATTGGTTGACTTACAGTTTCGGCTGAATTTTCGCTCACGGCTGGGAGGGTAGGTGTTTTCTTTAATTTAAAATTTACTACATGTGCCCCGAAAGCGGCAGCACCCTTATCTCACACGAAATGTCCAAAATAAGCACGCGGTCGTGTGGCGTACTAAGTACTTCCCTCCTTCCAGGTAAGGACCCCGGCATAATTATGTTTCTTTGTGAGTAGGGCCCTACCGTGTGAATTTTGAATACTGAAATTAATTAGTCTCATATTACCCCAAAAATAACGTTGCATGATGCCTTTGATAGCGCTGTTGTTTGTGCATAATCCTGGATACGACGTATTCACAAGGCGGATGAACGAAAAATTCCAAGCCCGCAACCTTTCTGTCGGCGAGAGGATATGAAAGCTCAAAAGCTCTCGAAATTTCATAATGTCGAAATTATCTTTGAAACACTTAAACGTACTATTTTTCGCATTCAAAAATGAAAACTCGGCGCTCTTCGACTATGCTCGAATCCGTTTCGAGCACCGAAATTGCGTTTCTATTCAATTTTGGGGATTGCTCTGAAATCCAATTGTAGCGAAATAATATCGTTGAGACGAGAGCGATAATAAAATAATCGTCCAACCCAAAAGCAGTGAACTATGCATAATTATCGCCGAAATTGATCAAATTTAGCCAAACAAATGCTTTGTATTCCGAACGAAGCATTAATACTATGCCGTAATTAATATTTTGAAGTGCGTCAACGTCAGTGATAATTACATTGTCCGTCCAAAACGTAGGCCCCGTATGTTGGTTTTAAATTAATGATTGTTTTGGAGTGATTTAACAACATATTTTGAACTTAAATCGATATCCAATAATATATAGAGTGAGTATCAAACCGTCGTACATATCCAGATTCAAGATAAAATTACTCGATATAACACTTTACAGTCCGGGCCAGCATTAACGCTTGATGAGAATGATTTAACTTGATATAGATTTAGATATGATAGTACACATATGTGTCAATATTTTAATCATATAAACAAATACACAATTCAAATACAATTTTTATATGGAATTTTGACTGAAATTCGTCCATATAATTATATGTATTTTGAGATTTGAGATAGAAAACCACTGCTATTCTTATACAAGTCGATGCAGTAAAATCTTTTGTGGGCATCGCTGAAATTTCGTTTCAATCTATTAGATAGTTTAAGAATTACATCAATTTTATAAAAGAAGTAGAGTTTAATGAATTTATTGCTCAAAACGTTCGGACTCTATATACCCGGACTATAATGTTTTAACACATTATGTGCGGGAATCATAGTATAATAGCACAGTCGTTTGATAATCTTATTATACGATGCTTTTTTTTCAAATTAGTTGTCTTATGAGATTTTATTGTTAAAAAAATATCTCGAAAGTGTTGTTCTAGAAACAACCCCTAATGCCAGAAACAACCCAAATAAAAATGTGTGGGTCAAAATATATGAAACAGAAGAATGCAAATCATTGATATGCTGCACAAAATATTGTAGCCCTATTTAAGTTTCTTCCAAGAAGGATATAAGCAAAGAAAAATCTCATCAACTAGCTAACAAGATGTTAATTAAATTTTAAAAAAACATGTTCTCTGGTGATGGCTGGATTCAATTGTATGGTAAATTATGGCTATTCTTTAATACTTTGCGTACAGATTACAAGCAATATTCATAGAATAATAAGTTCCATTGTTTTTAAAAACCGCATAACTTCAAATCAATGTGATGAAATAGACCAAAAATCGCATAAAAAAACTTTGCGAAAATTAATCAGTATTTTTTTACGCAGTTCGTGATATGGAGACATGTTCTTAAACTTGAGTCATGTACAATAAATAGATTAATTAGTTTTTTGTATAGTTTTTAAAATAAGCGAGGCAGGAGTTTCTTCCACTTCAATATTGTTCTCTGTTTCTTTGCTGCAATATAACATCAAACCAATCATATTTTTCAAGGGAATATCTTCAAGCAACTCATCAACATCATTTTGAGAAAAAGTATCAAAACCTTCTTTATCAAGTTGATTTGCCAAAGTAATGATTTCAGCTGACAATGTCGAAGTTTTTATTATTTTGCCAACTGTAACACATTCGTACCAAACTGTTTTCCAACAAGAATTTAAAATCATATTTAAAGTGTGTGGAGTAATCTGAGATACTTCAGAAATATACTTCAGGTACAGTTAGTGACTCATTCTCTAGTTTCTTAATATAATACTTTTTGGTTGTTCTAAATATGGATGACTTTTTTTTATGCGCATTCGCATAAAAAAAGTTTTGTGTTCAATGGAAAAATGATGGATAGGTTCCATTATTTTTAAAAACCGCATAACTTCAAAATCGCATAAAAACAGACTGTAGTGTATATTTTTTTTACACACTACGTTGAAAGATTGTCGGCACCGAGAAGCAAACGCGCGCGATGTCTCCCCGCACGTAATGTGTTAAATAAGAGATTTTTCTACACACCCTAAAGTTAGCAAAATTATTTAAATAGGAATTTGTAGCAGTAGAATTAACTATTATTACAAATAAGTAACTCCTATTTGGTCCCGCTTTTTGCTTTGCTCTCTCGGCCTCTAACAAATTTTTATTATACAAAACGCTGATTCGACCTACACTCACATACGCCGCTCCCGTCTGGAGCAATATATGCAACACCAACTACAATAAACTTCAAATCGTACAAAACAAAGCCATAAAAATTGTTTTCAATACATTTCCATACACTAATCTTAAACGTTTTCACAATAAAATTAAGCTTCCTCTTATAAAGAATTTTTTTCATAAACTAACACTCAATTTTTACTCAAAAATTCCAAATCACACCAATCATCTCATATCTACACTCGGCGAATATACCACTCAAAACAATAATTTTAGATACGTTCACAAAATGCCTAAACATATTTTACTATAGTTGATAGTCATGAATGCGCGACGTATGAAGGATATATGATTGATTGATTAAATTATTTATTTTGTTTAGTTTGTAAGATAGTTTTTAAGGAATGTCGCAAAGGGGTTTTAAGTCTCCTATTTTTCCCCCTATATATATACAAAAATTAAATTAACTCTTATTACGTAAAATTTATTATAACTAAAACATACACTTGTAATTAAGATAAGGATAGTAATCTAAGACTTAAATTGTTAATCCATTTTTATGTAATTGTGTATATTGATACACCATTTTACCTTGCTATATTATATTTATTGAATAAAGGTTTATAAATAAATAAATAAATTTGGTCCCGCTTGACTTTATAAATCAGGATTTGAACCCAATATAAATAAACACTAAAATTATAATGGAATTTGTCCGTATCCGGTCGAAAGCCATTAATTATGGGGTATTCCTGGTACATCGGTGATCATTTTATAATCATAATAAATAGTAGAAAGCCACATAAAAATATATTCTTAAACTCAAATTGGTAACAAAAGTGATTATATTTGAAATAATATTGTATCGATCGGCCCAAATTTATTGATTTTAAGCTTCAACAACTTTTTCGTTACTCAAGCTAAAGACACATATGTATATTGTTTATGTATACGCGAATAAATGAATGAACATTGTGTGCTATCAAAAGTGTTAAGGTTCATTTATTGATATACAAGCTTGATTCATGCTGCGCGGTCCTGAGAGAAAAGTGGATTTGTGTGGGCGTTAAGTGGTGGACAGATGAATCCATAGCATCTATGTTTAGCTTAATTTAAAATTGACTCACTAATCAAAGCGTGAATGCATTAATATTTTATTTTATAGAAATGCTTAAAGCTTAATATTTATATAAGAATACTTCAAATCAAATGTATTAGGTCGTTTTTTTACCAGCAGGGTCCTTGTAGGGCTATCCATTGAATGCAAGATCGTAAACTCACCTGAAAAGAAATAAAGACAAATTAGTATTTTTATAATAAGCGCTTAATAATTAAAGCTTAGTATGTGGTTTATTGCGTGTAGCGCGAGCTGAAGAGCTGGAATCCAAAATCCGTCCCAAAGCCCAAACACCATTCCACCAGACCAATATGCGCCAATATGGTGCATCCATGCAATATTTTTACTATGCCTTTGTTATTCCCGTAAGTATAAACAATAAATTGACAAAGTTTTATCGTAATCAGATGAACGGTATGGAAGCGCATTAAATACGGACAAACAAACATTTCTTTTTATATATTAAACTATGCTTATGTTACTCGCGCAATCCTTAGCAATAAGTGGACGAAGTTTTATCGCAATCTGATGAACAGTATGGCAGCGCATTACATACGAACAAAGATAAAAATATCTATATACATTTTCTTTGGATACACAGGCGGCAATTGAATCAATTCCTTAAGCTTTTAATAATTTTGAAGCATCCAATTATTTTCACAAGTAGATTTCTATTTCAAAAAAGAATAATTCCACTCTGAGACACATACACATTACATTTACAGCGGATCCATCTTATTGACGGCGCCTTTAATCACAATACACATTTTCAGGCTTTCAATCAAAGCGATCAATCAAACTTGACAAATCGACACAATGGCCAATCACGCAGAGTGTTGCTCAAAAAGCCTAATCATAATAAATAACGCCACGGCATGATTTGCAATTCAATGAGTCCACATTCCAGACGTCATTCGCAAACAATCATAGTTGCATTGAAATGGCGCCGACATTGAAATAACATGGTTATTTTTCGATAATACATCGACAACTGACCCGGACAACGTGATAAGGGTTGACAATCGGGGCGTCTTCTAGGGGGCGGAATATTCGGGGATTGTCCTCGATTCAAATGAGATGGCGGCGTCGAAGGTATTGTACAAATAAACAAGGGAAGAAAGGCCATCGAGTCACAATGCCGTATTGGTTCGTTCGATTTCCAGCCATGAAATGAGAATTACAGTCGGTCCCGGGATGGATTTATGTAGTGAGGATTGCGCGTCCCGAGTGCCACAAAATTAGAGGATAAATCATTTTGATGTGCCTGTTGGAGTTCGCCAAATGCGGACATAAAAAATATTTATTAAAAGTGTCCTTTCATCCCTTGTATGCGAAGTGAATGGATGTATTTTTCTTGATAAGACGAAACCCTTAGCTGTTCTAATTTTAGCCCTCCGCACATTCGTTTTATTGCTTCCGGAAGCGTGACGTGGAAAACATTCTTCCCCCATATAACCCACTAGGGCAAACATATTTTATATTACTATCTGGGAGAGCCGAGAGAATCTAGCTATTAAACCTTTCGGTTTGAAGAATGACCACTTTGGTCTTGGGTGTGTACCTTAGGGACCCCGGAAGACCCTCCGAGTATAGTTTTCACCTGTTGAAGGTTTTATCCCTTTGCTTAAAAGCGGGAAGTCAAACAGTTTATTGTAGTTTATGTGGGTGGAGCAGCGATATTTCACAATTTGTACCCGGGAATGTAAACTAGTGCAGCAAAGATATAATGCTTCATCCCCCGTCTTTCATGTCTTGTTTGCGGGGCGATATATTTTAGATTTATGTATTTTTGCAAAATAGCGCAGTTGGATTTGTGCCACTGTTATTCGCCGTTAAAAGCCTGGTCGAAAGCTGAAATGAATTCTCAGAGGCCATTGAAACTTTCAGTAAAAACTCTTAATGGCGTACTCTGGCCAGAATTTCTAGTGAGGCTATTATATCACTGTGGATCTTATACGTATATTGTGTATCTGCAGATCTTTGTTGCTTATGCGGGCACAAAAACCCATGTTGTAAATAACGAGTATAATGGGATCCATGTAAAAATATCAGCTGGAATATTTTCAGCGAACGTTGAATTCTGAGAGAAAACTGGCAGAAAGTTGTGCTTTATCATACCCGAAGGCAGGGCTACCAATCAGGACTTTAGCGTTATTAACATGTAATCAAATAAGCCACTGGCGTTAAACGGCCAATTGAAAAGTACGCCTCTAAGGCGAACGCGCGCTCCTCTTTCATCCAATGCACGATCGTTATTAAACCTATATTATAGAAAACATTAAGCACCAATCTTTCAAATGAATGTCATTGCACCCTTCTCAGAATAACTGTCGCTTCAGGGCGTGCATTTTAAATAAGGTAATTTCTCTGCCACACCCTATATCACATCGAACATTTAGAATAAAATATAAGCTTTTTAAAAAAATACGACTAAAAAAGTTTACCCAAAGACTATATCGTATGTGTGCGCAGACCATAAATTATGTAAATTTTACCGTGATTTTTGTGAAATTAAATTTCAAAAAAAGCGACAAGATCCAAAGTAAAATGATTTTCACACACATGTGTGATATCAATAGTGTTAAGGTTCATTTATTGATATACAAGCTTCACTCACGCTGCGCAGTCCTGAGAGATAATTGGAGTTGTGTGAACGATAAGCGTTGCACATACGAATATAGCATCTATGTTTAAATCAATTATCTAACTAATCGAAGGGTTAAACCTGATTTTGATACACGACATAAGCATTCGAATTTAGGGAGTGTCTTTAAAGTAATGGATGAAAGAATGACATAAAATAAAGAGAGATAAAAGTGTTACTTGTAGCAAAATGTTTCGTGCACTATGGACTATCAATCAAAATAGAAGAACCAAAGTCGCCAAAAAGCTTTAGTACTCTTTGGGTTTTCCGAAGAGTTTCATAGAAAAATATATCATGTTACACACCATTATCTTTAGAAACTGTTTAACCTTAGAAATTGTTTACTTATCAGTCCAAGATAGATGATAATTGACTTCGAACTGTATGTGTTAAATATCTGGAAAACGTAATTTTTTATCACGTGTCGCGCACGATATTGTAGGTTAATCAATGATTTTTTGCGGTCCAAAATTCAGCATCAATTTAAAATCTTCAATAATTCTCATCGATGTTGAATTTTAATTTGTTCGAACTTGTATCCTAGTGTGACTTTAATTAAATGCATCTGAAAGCCATTTAGTTGCTATCTAACAGAAGAGCGTCCAGGAAAATAACTGTTTTATTCAATCCAAAGGCAAAGATTAAGCTGACAACCCACCCTCTGGCAAATGCGTATTCGGAAAAATAAGAGTCGAAGGATAGCCTTGATTGTGGGAAGAGGCAATCTTCCTGCACGCTCGATTGTAATCTCGTGACCGTAACTGCTTATCTTCTCATCACTCATTCTTAGAACCGCTTCTTACTTATTTGACCATATCTGGAAGATAATGAGAAATTATCATATTTCATCCTTCTATACTTGAACTCTATACTACGTATCTAATGGAGATTGTCTAGATCCGATTATGGAAAGAATTTCATTATCTGAAACTAATAAGCTAACTTTGACCTTAAATTAAGTCAGGCTATAGTGTTATATCGTGCCTAGAAACAACCACATTGAATGTGATAATTTAAAAACTATCTGTTAATCTTTCCACAGACCGTCAGACGTGGCTTCGGAGTAATTTTTCAAGCTCGTCCACGTCCTTCCAAGTCCGTCACGAACAGAACAAGAAAGCGTCTTTCGACTCATGAGGTCGCAAGTTCAACGAATGATTGTCTTATCCGATGCAATCTAATACTGAAAATCCATAAGAACACACAATATGCGAAGAAAGCTCGTGTAGCAATATTTCTTACATGATAAATTGTGTAAATGTGCTCCCTGCACGAAAGCCGCGCTTATACTTCATAGATCTAGAGATTATTTTGCTTTCATATGACGTTTGTTATTCAAGAATAATTCCATTCCTCTATTTGGATTGCATGAGTTGGCCGGGCGGCGATCGAAACCAGTAAAAATTACGACATTTACTTCGGCTGCCATAATACGGCGATTCATTAATTCATTTCTCCTTTTGTCGAGGGTGTATGGGGCTTTATTGAGACATGCCATGGAGCCGTTATATGATTACTTTTATGGTTATTGCTGGATTATATTAAGTTCTTTGTGATGCTATGTTAAACGGTAACATGAACGTTTATTAGACAATAAAAAATCATATTTGAATCGCTTCCGCTGGGCGGCGCCGCTATCGCAACGCGGCGATCTGCTAAATCAAACAAACATTATATCAATCTTCAATGCCATAAATTCCAATTAAAATACACAGCGAATTCAAGCAAGTTTTCAATTTACACCAAAACTAGTAAATATCACAGTTTACAAGTACGTGGTTCAAAATTTGCATGATTTATGGGCTGTACACATACGATACAATTTTTGGATAGATTTTTTTGGTCATCATTATATCTTTCTCATATCTATCAAAGCCTATATTTTATTATAATAATAACCTGTTCGATGTGATACAGGGTGCGGCAGGGAAGTGATATACAGTAGACCTGCGGTAATCCGACAAATTTTTTGCAAGTCGTTGTCGGACTGTTGAGTGCTGCCCAAGACCCCTTGTAGTCCGGATTTTTTTTAAAAGGAGTATTTGTAATTATTATAGAATTAACATAATAAACATGATGGTTATAATAAGTTATAATAAATGAAAACCTGTTAACGTCATCAAACGTATTCTATGATGATTTTTGAAGCGTTTTAACAATCTCATGCTAGCTAAAAAGTCTTCTTTTTTGCTATTTCCTTGTAAAAAAACTTTGATAATATGGGCTCAAAAATAATCGTATATCATGAAGAGTCCACACATACAATGTTTTGACCAACTCTGGATGTTTAACTTTCTTGAAAGTTTGCCTCTTACTAAAAAAATATTACTGAATCTCGCAAAATTCCCGATTTCCCGACAATTTATTTATTTCCGTCGCTGTAGATGAATACTTGCATACTGTAATACTTTGATGTGATTCGTAATTGTATTACGGAGGAATACAAAAATTCTGAACCCCGTATCTATTATATTTCATATCGATATTCCCATTATTAGAGACGAAGTGTAGTAAATACATCACCGGTAGGGAAATTTTAATATAACATTTTGAAAAACATATATGTACTATATATATGTATACATAGATTAGACAGTTACTGCCTTGCTAATTAGTAGTTATGCCACTATTTTCAAGCGTCTAGTGAGTATTAAAATAAACATTTATTCGTGCTTATCAATTACCCTTGCCTTCCTTCCCCAACACTAGCCCGGATAATCGAGAGTATACTGTATAGCCATATATACCAACACTTGCTCACTATTCCTATTAAGTGTAATAATATATAGTTAATACACAATATAGGTGTCCATCTGAGATATTTTTCTTAAATGCATTGTGCATTGTCTAGAGTCTAGACGAACTTCTTTTGTGTGATTTCCTTCGATTCAATCCCATCCGATTGTATGGCGAAGCTTTCAATTTCCTCCGTATAGCAATGGGTTATTAATATGTATTACTTCGCCAAGGATCGGGTGCTTATTTACTCCTGAACTTGAGGTTCAATAAACCACGGCTACCGACGCTAAAATATAGCCGGCCATTGTTCTTGCGATGCAAAATCCATTATTTATGTGATGGTGGCGCATCAGCTGAGCGTCTTCTCCAAGCTACGAGTTCATATTCCCAAGGATGACGGCGAGCTCCTTTGTGCAATCATTCATTCGTGTAAATAGATTGATAGAATGTGTTTACCAGGCATTCGGAATCAAGCTTTGTTCCGAAACAAAGTGACGTGTATAAATTACGAGCGGATTACGAGCGAAACACTTGATGATTAATTTGTGTTTTGCACTGGATTACAGGTGGGATATGTGCGGGGACTGGGCATCCGGGGTGGCCAAATTTGTGATTTTGATTTTGAAACATGCGACAACGCCATTAGGATTATCCGGATCGAAAAAGAGAACCTCTGAGGATTGTCTGGAGCGGGTTGAATAAAAGTCGGGCGGGTTTCTTATGGGTCCGCGGAGACGGGAAGTCTTACGATTATTTTCAAATTGGAGAAAGAACTGAATGTTTTACGTCGATGGGAGGCTATTAAGAATATTGGATAACCCATTAAATATTTAAAGGCAAACAAATTGAAATCGAACTCTCGAGGAGGTTTTATTTCAGCGAAATCTCGTTCTTGTTCGGCATAACAAAATGACAAATCCATCTCGGAAACTATTCCAGGCAAGGCATCCACTTTTTTGCCAAAAAATATTCATAATGAATTAGTTTACTTGATAATTATTAATTAAAACATAAAAAATAAGATCCAACAATACGACTTAATGGATCACCAGATCATATGTTACCAGATTCACTCATTTGCGCCTGTCAAAATGCTCAGAGTGATATTTAAATTATTATTTTTGATCATTATATCGAACGCATCGAATAGGAGTTGATTTAAACATGATGTATACATGATTTCCAAATACATGAGCAATAAAATAAACGTATTTGGTTGTAAAATACAACTAATGAAGATTTAAAGCAGTGAGTGATCAAGAGAATGTGAGAATATCTTCAGATCGTGACATAATATGAATATTTTTAGCTATATGCAATTATGATTTAAACATTGTGAGGAGATTCATGAACAGACGCTTAAAACGGTGATGAGATTTTAAAAAATGTTTGGTCTTAATCCGTTGATTAGTAATCGCGCATATATGCGTTCGAACTCAAGGGATACAGAAAAAGTAGTCTCGCACGTTGAGTGTGAAGATTGTGAATCAGAGACAGAGACGGATAGATTGCTTTACGTCTCATCATACGCTCGTACATCGACGGCAAGATCATGCTGTAAAGGTACCTCTACACGTCTAATAAATCATAATAAATGGTAAAAAATCAAACAAATTATTTATTTAAAACTTAAAAGCGTATTATCAAATGTGATTCTATTTGAAACCTCTATTGTATCGATCGGTCCAAATTTATCGATTTCAAGCTTCAACGATTACATCCATCTGTTAATAAAACTATAAGACACCAATGTGTATTGTTCAATTCTATACTAAAAGATGAATAAATATTGTGTGTTATCAAATGTGTTAAGGTTCATTTATATACAAGCTTCATTCACACTGCGCGGTCTTGAGAGAAAAATGGATTTATGTGGATTATAAGTAGTGGATATAAGAATATAGCATCTATGTTTAAGTCAATTTTAAATTAACTCACTAATCAAAGAATTAAGATAGATTTTGATTCAGAATATAAGCATTAAAATTTAAGGAGTGTCTTTAAGGTCATAGATGAAAAAATGACCAAAAGTGTTACTTGAAACAAAATGTATTGGCACTGAAATAATTAACGTCGAACTATGTGTGTGAAATGTCTGGAAAACGTAAGCATTTTTAAACGTGTCCCGCACGATATTGTAGGTTAATCCATGATTTCTTGCGCTCCAAAATTCAGCAGCAGTTTAAAGTCCTCAATAATTCTCATTTACATGCACATACAACCCCAGAAGATAAATATTCCGTTGTTGAATTTAAATTTGTTCGAACTTGTATCCTAATGTGACTTTAATTAAATGCATCCGAAAGCCATTTAGTCGCTATCTAGCAGTGGAGCGTCCAGGAAAAGAGCTGTTTTATTCGATCCAAAGGCGAAGACGTGATCCCCGAGCCATCCCCAAACCATCCCCGCAACATAAACACTCAACCCCCTTCAACACTTCGACGTCGAATATTCCGGCGACAATACTTAGCGAGCTAATGTGCTCCGGAGCTGATGTGCATTCGTAATATGCGACGGTCCCAACTTTTCCTACAGGAACAAACGATAACTGCGAAAACGGCTAAATGTGCGAGGCATTTCTACTACCATTGATATATACGGGCACATACGAACCGGGAGGGAAACGTATTAAATTTTCTCGGATTGAGTTGATAAATGGAGTGCGATGGGCGAAACGTAGCACGCTAAGTAATTTGTTAACACGAAAGTATGACGTGTTAACCTTTTGTAATTAAAACAGTGCCTGGATCAAGCTGATGAATGAGTTTCGGGATGCCGAAACGTGCAGGCCAGGTATACGAATGGTGAAAAACTTTATTTAGAACCCGGCAATAGAACTTTGATCCCGGTCCTTGAGCGTATGCAAAATTATTCCCATTTGGCATGTTGTGAATGTGAACGATAAACAAAATCGTGATGCTCTATTTAACAGTATAAATGCAAAGCGGTATTCTTACTATCATACATTTAACAGTTTGAATTTAATCCGATTAATAAGAAAAGCTGGAACTAAACAAAATTCGCCAATGCAGCATTTTAGCAATATAATGAAAAAGTGCCATAATTAAAAAAATGTCATTAAATAAAGAATGGACGTATAACGAGGTATATATTTAATTTTAAGAAATTGATTAATTGAACATGATTGATAATCATTCATCTATCTTATTCAGCTAATTTTACAAGCAATCAAGTGAATGTTTGTTTCTGACAGTGGTTGTATATGGTGTTGTTACCCCATAGCAATATATGTAAATTTTAGAAAGGGGCCCAAATCGAAATTAGATTTACTGTTAATTTAAAATTAACAAATTCATGCAATACAATTCAAGTCTGATTGTATTAAAAATAAAAGTACGACATTGAAAATATTTAGACGTGTAGGGGTACCTTTACAGCACGACATTGCCATCGATGTACTATTGTATGATGAGACGCAAGATACTCTCTCCGTTTCTGTCTCAGATTCACTAATTAACGCACTCAATGTGCAAAAATATTATTTTTTATCATTCGAGTCCGTTTGCAACATATGCGTGATTCCTCATCTACGGGTTAAAGCTTGACGTTAAAGTTGACTTAGATGTTAAAGAACAAGCTGGAAGAATTGGATATCTCAAAGATACTATTGGGCATGTTATAAATAAAAGTGTAGTAAAATTGTATTATTATTGATATTTTTATTTAAGCATTGGTAATATAAATAAACGAAGGCAATCCATAAAATTCGAATGATTTATTTTAAATAAATATCATATGATTTATGAATCAGTAAGATTATATTTGAATCAACATAGGACATAATTCGTGCTCGTGTATGAATTAAATTTATTGAACGTACGTCGTACGATATTGTAGCTTAAGCGGTTAAAAATATTTGTTTGAAGAATCATCAATAAATTGGGGACAATCCCACGATGATATAAATTTTAAGTTTCACTTGAGTGGATATTCCTGATCGGTGGTGACGCACATGAAGTGGGGAGTCATCGGTTAACCTTGACTGCGGAAAGATGTCCTTCTCGCGAGTGAAACGCCACGTTACAAACAGAATTTTATTAAAAAAATCGATTTTGTTTTTTTTTTTGCATATTTTTAAAGATTAGACTTTTAAGTTTATATCCTTCAGAGGAATTTCCAAAATTTCAATTATTTATGGAGTTATAGCTATTTTAGTGACGCAACAACTAAGCCGATCCTATCAGTTTTTTTAATACTTTTTTCAACACGGTTGACATGATATCTTAAGTTCTAATTCATTGATTTATTTAAAAATTAGTATGTACTTCTATATATAATTCTTTATCGGTCCTACCAGATTTATGTCAAAATTTGGTGAAAAAACTAAATGAAAATATATAAAATAATGATGGTGTTTTTATCTGACGAGCATTCTATTTTGAGAATCTAAAACTGTTATTTTTTTCTTCTTAAATTATGTATCACTGAGAATATATTCTAAATATATTATAATATTTAAGATGGTGTCCGCAAAAAAAAATTGTTTAAGAAGGTATCCCGGGATTATGAGTTTAAGAATCCCAGTCTTAAAATACCAAAAGCTTATTTGTAAAGGGTTGGATTTGTCCTTTTTTTAACAAAAAATCTTTTGATTTCGAGAAAAGATAGTATGAAATTAGTAAGGGGTACTTTTTGAATAGGGGTTGAATATTTTAAAATATAATACTGAATAACAATCACTCAATAAGTTCATAGGGTTTCACGTTAAACTTTATTTTTCTTCATTTGGGGTCGCTTTTATGCAATTTATCAAAACGAAAATCCTACGGATTTATTGAGTAATGTATTACACATGATTTCCAAAATCTAAAAGTGTTCAAACACTTCATTTTAATAGATAAAGGTTGAAAAATGTAATTGATTTCGATTGAGATTAAGCCCATACACTCGCGCTCACTAGCAAAATTTGATCCAAATGCATTATTTTGACAAGAAAATAAAACAGTGCCATTTGGTAACAATAAGGGCGGTCCAGAGCAAGCTTTCATTTGGAATTCCAATAAGATAAAAGTGTATTGCACGAGTCGACATTTCGTCAAGTCGCATTCAGCCAGTGCTTTTCCAAATTCGTGCTCAGAGTTCAGCATAAAAATCCAGATAAAATGAGCACATATGTACGTAGATGGCCCATAGGAATGCCTACCATGAGTATGATAAGTAAAAAAAGGGAAGAAAAAAAGGAGAAATGGGACGCACGAGTAATGATGATTTAGAGGCGCCTCTCCGTCTGTAAGTATTCACAATTTTACCCAACCCGTGGTTGCTTTTCGCCTTTTGTCTTTGTCGTAATGCGAAAACTCGTGCGTGCAATTCATTTTAGATTTTCCAAGGATAAAATGTTATACGAATCGATCTATTTTGGGGAATTTTCAATGTTAAAAATCACATTCGAAATCTGCCCGGGAATAATTTAGCATATTAATGGATTATGGTCGAATTTTTTGGATATTTTTAGGCTGCTCCGTTTTAAGGGACTTTTCCATATAATGGAAAATAGATTAAATTTAAGGGGTGGTTAATATTTAAAATTATCGGAAGCGCCGAAAGTGAAAACCTGCATTGCGCAACAGGTGCGAAAGAGATGGGGTTGATTGGATACGCTGAAGAGTGAATGCGACGAAATATTTTACACGTGCTCATAAAAGGCTTATTCACATTAGGTTGCTGCATATATTCTGCCCATTAGGCGTAATTAAATCGCCTTAATGTTGCATTTAAAAATTAATTAATTAGAATAATTTGCTGCGAATGGATTATCAAATTGTTAGCTGCGAAATTAATAAATTATTTTGAAATCACTCAAAAACATCTAAATGATACATACGTACACGATATATGATTAAAAGAGATGTATTTAGAAAATAAGGACATTCACGAGGGTCATCTAGAAAGTTAGGTTACAACATTTATGTAAGATCAAAAAATGCTTGTATTTAATTGAAATTTTCAGAATACTTCACAAATATATTTAACTATTTTTCGGAGTAATTGTCGTCGAAAACGAGACATTTTTGTATTTAGGGCACCAGTTTTTGTATGCTAGTGCGCGACGACCTCTCCACCGGAAGAATTTACTGTGACTGAACAAAATGGCCGCCAAACACTTGGATTAAAAAACTGATCTTTAGGATCCCCCTCTTCACTCCAGGTGCATCGAATTTATAACAGCAAAATTCCCCTGGTTTCAGGAGCCCTTACTAATAACAATTATATTTTCTAATGATTTATTTATGAGGGTCAACTTTGCCAAATCTTTAAATCATTAAAATCCAAAAAAATAAAATCCTTTTTTATAATTTATAATTGTTATATCTCCCCTTGTTAATTAACCACTTGGGTCTGTTTTTATGCGGATCTTTTTTATGCGAATTTGAAGTTATGCGATTTTCAAAAATAATGGAACCTATCCCTCATTTTTCTATAGAGGACAACGCTATTTTTTATGCGAATGCGCATAAAAAAGATCTAAAATTAACACTAGTGCAAGTTACAACCGTTATAATATGAGTGCGTATAGGGCGATGGGTGATTGGAACTGTTTTTAAATCTGGCAACTCTTCTCAAATGCTTAAGAATTGCATTTGTAAGATTATCGAGCAAAAAACTTTAATAAAGCAAATCTAAGATTAATATGTATTGTGTTTTTATTTATTTTAATATTTTTTATGCGATTTTATGTACCTTCTTTCACATCGATTTGAAGTTATGCGGTTTTTAAAAATAATGAAATCTATCTCTTAGTTTTCTATATAGTTCAAGTCTTTTTTTATGCGATTCTATACTAAGACTCTTGCTTCTAATTTAATACCTAAGTGTTAAAACAAAATTACTCATGTGACATAATGGGCCATGGACTATGAAATATTATAGATAAATTGTGTTATCATTCAATAATTGTTTGACAAAAAGATGCCCTTGATGATAGCATGATACATATGTTGCACCATCAGATAATTACTAATGACGTGGTACATATGATGGTTCATTAATCGAATCATTACATTATCGATGCAATATTATATAGATGTATAGAATATAAACAAACATTCATATTTTTGTGTATGGCATCGCAATTAAAGCAACTTTTATAACAACTTTTTAATGTGCGCTCTATTATCTCACTATGGGGATTAGCATTAAAATTTTATTCATACAAAAAATCGCTCATTCGCAATTAAAGTACACATTTTAAACTCCAAAATGATTGCACGCGATGGACGCTGCGAGCTTTTAAAATTTGTTTGTGCTTTAAAAACAGAACAACTTCGAGCGAAAGCTTCAGGTTAAAACTACGACTGGCAACGCTAATGGCCAAACCACGAAATCACAAGTTTTCAGGCATTAAAAAATGAAAACAAGCTTGAACTTATTCCGTCCGGAAGCTTTTAAAAGCTCCTTTTTTTATTAAACATTTCCAACGATCTTATATAAGTGGGCCGGCCAAGTTTCGCGAAGAATTGATTTCGGCGCTCACAGCAATAACGTAACGTTAATTACGGGGATCGTTTCAGTAATCTTAATTACACCAGCTGCCAAAATATTTTACAAGATTAAATGAAAGCTTCGCACTGAATTTAGTCGAGAGCCGTCTAGTTCAATAGGTGTTAGGGGGTGCGTAATAAGATTATTTCGCCTCATTCGGGGGTTTTTCTTCGCCCCGGATGACAGACGGAAAAGTTTGCGCCATTGTTGCTCAACTGGGTCAGAATCAGGTTAATACAAATGTCCGACGATTTATTAACACGTGAAAGTTTTTAACCTACATGGGTCGCAGAACTACGTCGTTAAATGGGTTAAATTAATGCCTCTATTTGAAAAACGTAATTCCGGGACTTTAAATACCAACTGTGAACGTTCCGGGGGAACGGAGAAATAAAAATGTACGAAATTACAAAGGTATTTTCTTTGTCCGGAAACGACCCAATTAGAAGCAATTAGCAATGGGAAACGCTATACTTTACCAAGTCTGATAATTCCTAATTTTGTGATTATATAATGATGCAATCTTAGCACAATATCATACAAATATAAGCTTTTCTAGGGTTACAGTATTTTTAAATGGTATTTTTTCATTACTTTCTACATTCGGTTGAGCTAAAATAAGGATCTTGTTTATAATTTGTGATTAAATATGAGTGAAATCAGTTATTCAAAGATGGCCCTGCCAAACTGTATTGATTGTGACAGCCTTGGGATCAATCTACTATATCAACATTCAAAAAAGAAATATTCTAACAAGCTATAAACAAATATTGTAAAGGGTATAAAAAGAATATGTCGTGGTTGCCACGATTTCAACTCTACTAGTCATCTAAAATTTGGAAAATTAAAAGATTTTTAATTAATAAAAATGTCGCTCTAGTCCCTACCTCAAACAAAAAATAATAATTTTATTTTCACACAATGGCGACTGTTTTTAAAAAAGTAATTTTTTTGCATTATTTTTACAGTTAAATTTTTTTTTAATAGTTAAAAATCTAATTTTGATATAAATTTGGTAGGGACACTAGATAATTACATAAAAAAGATTCGTATTAAATTTGAAGTAAATTATATAATTAGAATTTGAGATATCATGTCAACCGTCTTGAATAAAGTAGTATTGAGAAAAAACGCATTTAAAGATTTCATTCTAGTAGGACCTACTTAGTAGCTGTGTCACTAAAATAGTTATAACTCTGTAAAGAATTCAAAATTTAGAAATTTCTTTAAAGGATATATTCTTAAAAGTCTAAACTTTGAAAATATGCGAAAAAAAACGAAATCGATTTTTTCAAAATTTAATACAACTTAAAAACCATGAATTGTGAGAGAATATAAAATATTATCTGAAATAAGTGCTTTGATCTCAAGATAAGATTGAGTATCGCAAGAAGTTACGTTTTCTTATTACTTCTTTACGGCGTAGAGATTTGAATATTCATCCAAGTAGTCATGATAAGTATAGAAGTATTTTATAAGAGCGTGTTAAAAGTTTTTAAGATGATAAAAGCGCAAGGAAGAAGTCTTCAGGCGGATTTAAAACAATAAAGAAGTATTTGCTTTCACTAAGACGAAAATATGGTAATAATACAAGCCATGATGCTAAAAAATGTCTACGTTAAAAATGATTTCAGAAAATATACAATCAAGATGCATAAAAATCATTTAAAGTTGATGCCATAACAGAAATAGAAAGCAATATTATCAAATATTGATATTGTGTAACTTATCAATATTGTTATGAAGTAGTTTCAACACAAGTTTGAGCTTAAGCTAGTTTAAACTGTCAAAAACTTTGATCCAGTTCTTCATAAATCGTTTGATAAAATCAAATCTTATATCAAGTTCGATCGATTTTTTTTAATATTATAGTTTCATAAGCATTAGAAGCAGTTCTATCGACACGGCTTTCATATGGAAACTGTCAGAACAAATTTATAAACTTATTTGATACAATAGTTTCTCGGAAAGTAAAGGGAAGTAGGCTTAGCAGAGCAACTAAAGAACCGCTAATGTAGCATCTATTTTGGCTTGGATTTTACGAAAGCTCAAAGAATTCTCACTACAGTTTTAAGAAAAACTATCCATTTTATTAAATAATGAATCGTTAATACTCAAGTTCTTGATTAAATGTGATTCAACAAATAAAACACCAAAATATCTGATGATACAGCGTAATGTTTCCGTCAATGGTTACTATATGGCGACATGGATTATATGCCCTTTTTTTGATTTAGGACATAGTACGGTGATGCTACTCTAAGAAAGACCCAAGTATTTGATTGGGCCCAAACGTTGAACGTCTGAAAGTCGATAAACAGTCTGCTGGACAAATGATGCCTACGGGATTATAATAACGCGTTGCGCAACAGATGGTGTTATTCCTCATCTTTTTTCTTCAGTGACAGGATCAAGAAGCTTCTTATTCAATGGAATACATGTATTTATAATGAAGGGAACTATGTAGAAAAATAAGATAATCCATTTGTATTTTTATCATATACTAGTGACTACTTGGCATGCGTTGCAATGCCACACGCGTTTAATAACTATTATTTGAAAAGAAACGCAGTAGTACAGTTACGTGGTGTATTGCTGTAAGCCATGCATAGTGCGGGTTGAAAGTTTGTATGCGCTAACATGGTGCATCCGTTAAACGTCTCGTATAGCCAAAATTTCACGTAAATTTGTGATAAAGTTCATGTATATCTATTGTGATAGTTATGAATTATTTTCTGGATAATTAAAGATCTATCTTTATCATATTAAAACATTCCGGGCCGCCATATTTCGTATTATGTGTCGCTTGGGTCTGCACAAGTTTCAAACAATGTGCAAAATAATCTTTGTAAAAGTCGGTATAACTCCTAGGTTTGTGGCGCACGGGTATGTTCTTCTATCGGGCCGTGATGATGTTGGACAAATGGATGGGAATAGACGGGCGTCGAATAGAAAGACTCTTTCTCTAGATGACTCTTTATTCACATTGAGAGATCTGGCTGCGGGAAGGACGTCCTTCCGTAGCCAAGGCCAACCGACGACTCTTCCCGTCTCCTCCTCTTGCGTGTCACCACCCAACTGGCAATGATACACGCGCAAGAAGCGATTCGTCGGTATGTAGGTGCAATGTCTTCATATGGCCACAAGAGATGGCGCTGTTAAAATAACACATTGCGTCTGAAGAGAGATGGAAGATGTCGCTGTTAACAGCGCTATTACGTGGGGATTGTAAATCACCCACGCTACAATATATATATATCATATATATAGCAGACTTTTCTAGGGAAGTAATCTTTTTTGCTGCCATTAGTGAGATTTATGGGGGCAATCATACGATTATATTATAATAAAAAATTAAGAGATCTTAGCTCGATTAGTTGGTCCAGTGACTGCATTCAATGCCGATGATTTACATCAAGCGCCTCATTATTTTTCTTCCCGACAAGATTAATAGCATAGGGGAGAACGTTGATGAAGCCTTCCTAAACCTCGGCAAGGCGTGATGATGTGCATGATGTAATGGATTGCCGACACGGGAGTTCGATGTGAGTCAGACTTTGGCGGGCAGGGGTCGCAAGGCACAGTGGCCGCCCACCATTTAACACGTAGGCGGCGTTAATGCACCAGACTTTGGGCGGAGAAAGGGCGGGAAGCGAGAGCGTGTAGGGCGGCTCTAATAGTCACAACTCACGCCATCGGCCAAGAGGTCAAAAAGACAAAGACATTTCGGCAATTAACAATCGAAAAAGCGGGCGCAGAGCACGCGACTAATTAGAGCGACGTTCGGCAAAAGGGCAGCGCGGATCAATTGATTCTTAAAGGGCCATCCCGACACGTGAATGGGGTATTAATTTAATACATGATGGCGATGTCATAAAAAGATATGAATGAGCATAATGAAGTACGTGCCCCACCGGGGGCTTCTTTCCGGGAAGCTGTCCCCGGAAGTCTTTTATCTCGCGGACCCTTTTCCTGGGGCCCATTTTGGAAGATGGCTTCTTCTTTGACCTGGCGCCGTCGCGGGTCGTATATTTTCATTTCATTTTATTTTTCAACTTTATGTCGCTTTTTTATGGTTGTAGCGGGTATCGATTTTGTGGATGTGCGTGAAAAATATGGATGAGGAGAATTTAACGAATGATTTTATCTCGCGTATTTATCTTCGCGTATTTTGATTGAGTGCTCGTTGTGGATTTTCCTCTTATTGGAAAGTACATGTGGCAAGCAAATATTTCGCAGCTCGTTTTGAGGCTTTCAATTTGCGATGGGGCGGATAAAAAAATGATTATTTATATTTAAACGATTTCATGACTTTAGCGTCTCTGACCGAGGGTTGATTTCGACTTTATCTATTCATCTAGTTGAAAATCGAGCTAAATTTAAGCGGCAATAGCCGAATGCCCAACTTATTTACACCCCGTTTCGCAAAACTAGATGATATCTGCAACTTTAACAAACTAATCTACCCTAGGGCAAATCAAATAGGCCAATTCGGCCCTTGGGTTGGCTTTACCCATGGATCAGATTAGCGATTGTCCACATAACGACATTGCAAGTGGCACAATTGTGGATTGGTATCTCATTTGAACAAGATTTATTGGGGAAAGTTTACTATACTTCGTAGTTAACAATAGACACACCACATTCAAACACTGCGTAAAATAATACGTCCGTAAACCAAATTCACTTAAATACACACAACAACAACAAAAAAAGTGTAATATGGTATTTTAAAATATTTACAAAGCACTAAAACGAAGCAAAAAAGCTAGGATGTTTAGCCCAATTCCATGTTCATTCCGCCAAATTATTTCCCCAGGGCGCGACCTAGAACTTGAAGGAAGAAAACTGCCGCATTAAGTTTATACCGGGGATTTGATGAGTGTATAAAAATGTAAAGAAAAATATTATGCCGTACATAAACAAGATTTAAAAGAGTGGATCCTTCGTTGCGAATTATAAAATAAAATAAGCATTTAAGCGTACTTTTTTATAGAATCCGAGCCATGAACGACGATAAAAATATACACCAAATTATAGTATTTGAACTACGGCATACATGTCGATAAACTGATCTAATTATGGTTAATATGTGTATAATAAATATACAATAATAAATAGTCAACCCTTCTATAGCGACAAGATAGGGACCTCGCCAAAGAAACAAACGCTATAGAAAATTAGGCGCCAATACATATCTTGTATGTGTTTAGTTTTGTTAACAAGTGCAAGTGACTAGCACGCGTAAGGGGGCATCAACTTTACGTATTTTATCCATTTGCTGCACAACACATGTGTATGTGTACTCATCAAAGGGATACGACTGAGAGCTGGCAGCATACATTGAAGTTCATCTATGTGAATAATTTAATAGTTGTGTTCTGGCGTGTTTCTGGACTATCATTATGACAGTCTGGCGACTGAGTGCCATTGAGCTTGAGAGAAGAGGGGGTTGCCAGACTATTACCAGTTTATTAAGTTAACCAGAAAATTATATCCATTTTAAAAATTTGGAATAGATTATTTTTAATCTTATATATAAAAATCAACGTTTGTTTGTCCGTATTTAATGCACTGCTATACCGTTCATCCGATTGCAATAAAACTTTCTCAACTTATTGTTTACACTTGGAGGCTTTACATAGCTATAGTAAAAATATTGTTTGTGTACCCAATTTGTTATGCGAGAGCTTATAATAAATAGTTAACGTATATAAAAATGCCAGACTAAATAGATGTTGTTAATATGTTGCCTTAACAATACTGTTAACTGATTTCGATGTAAGTGAATTGGAATTAAGTGAAGTGAATTCATACATTGAAAGCAAGGTCGTGCTGTAAAGGTACCCCTACACGCCAAATAATTTTGGTTTTAACGAAAACAAAGAAACACTTGTTTTTCTATAAATAAAAACAATATTTTTTCATAGAATATCAAATAGAGAGCCATCACATCAATCGTCAAAAGATGATTATAAAATAAACATTAAAATTTGGAATTAAATTGCTATTATGGGGCCCAATAATATCGACAGTGTTAAGGTTAATTTATTGATTTTATTGATGAACGGCGATTTATACATCATATTTTCAATCAAATAAAATCACATTAAATTCAAAGGCATGAAAGCTCTCGAATAAAAGCTCATCCGTTGCTGACATCCATCATCGCTCGAAGTACCTTAGCCGATACTTCATAATTCATTGGCATATATATTATGATTTTTTTTCCACCCCCCCAAAAATATATGTTTGTCAGAATTTACCGAGAAGCGAGTAAGTTTCCTTCGATCCGAATTGAAGTGGGAGGTCGAGTGACAATTTGATTGACGCAGCCTATCGAATGAGATGTTCGCAAACAACTGTCAAATTGGTTGCCGAAATGATGTTTGATATGGTATGTAGGTTAACCATGAAAATCACAGCCCAAAACTCAACGTTTGACACTAACCGGAATTGAATGCTCCCAGGAAGAACATTTATGCAGCTATTTCCCGTCCGGGCACCGCGGGCTCGCCGTAAAATATGGAGTCGTAAATTCAACCGGGGCAGTCCGCGGCTGTGACCGGCTCTGGAATATAATCAACCCCCGTATGGCTGCGATAATGTTAATTGAATGCCATCGATTCGGTAGTTTGGGGCGCGTTTAATGAGGGATGTAAAACGAATCGATCTCACACCAACGATACGAAATTATCTTACTGTTTTGGTTTGGTTAAATACTTTAGAGCGCATTTAACTGTCGGAGTAAACTAGCGTTGGTAATGTATGATAATTTAGTTATAGTTGAATTGCATTACGTCTCACTAGGCGGCGCTGCTCTCGATGTGCAACGAGCCACGAAATTCCCGTAACAAAAATACCGCATTGTTACATACTATTCCATTCCATCCAATCCAAGATGTAAACGATTTTTAAATGCAATTTTTCTATGGATTGGTGATTTTTACACAAGGTCGTTGATAAGATTATAATATGTTTGCAATGCCACGTCTCACATAACAAACTGCGTACACAAACAATATTTTTACTATGCCTATGTTATTCCCGCAAGTGTAAACAGTAAGTTGACAGAGTTACATCGCAATCGGATGAACGGTATGGAAGCGCATTAAATACGAACAAACAAACATTGATTTTTATATATTAGAAGACTATGCCTATTTTACACGCGCAATCCTTGGCAATAAGTGGACGAAGTTTTATCGCAATCTGATGAACGGTATGGCAGTGCATTACATACGAACAAAGATAAATTAATTTTTATATATTAGAAGATTTATGAAACCTAGCGAAAAAATAGCTGGAAATGCGTATTATCAGCAATTGGTATTGCAGCTGATATTTCAAATCAAAAGCAGAATAATTTTTCATAAAACATTTGAAAAACTTGAAAGTCTGTGGGAAATAGTAGGTCCTGAAGGAAATTTGGTTTTGTAAGATTTTGTAAATTGTTAAATAATTGCCAAAGACTCCAATACACTCAATATTCCAAGACCTTGCGTCATTTGAAGGTATAAACCAAACAATGGCCAAAGTCGCCGTGATAAAAACACTGTCCCATTTATGATACATGTCGGAAGAGTTAGTGTCTTTTACATTTTTGACGACGAATTTTCAGTTGAAGATAAGAAAAAATATGGTGGATGCACTAAGAATCGAAGGTGTAGAGGTTTATCCAAAAAGAAAAAGCATCGATGTCGTACACATCACCGAAAAAGGCATAGAAGACTTTGTGACTAGCAACTCTACGATTTTTCCAGATGCTGGGTATCTCATCACAGTTTTTTTTTAATAAAGATGTTCAAACTTGGAAGGATGACTCTGATTTTGAGGCTGCAAAGAAAATCGTCCATTCTATGCGGGTAGTGAATGATATTGCTGAGAGTGGTGATGATTTAATGGAGGGACCTTATTAGGGCCCCCAAATATTATTTTAAAAAAATATAAGAACTATGTACATATAAAAACTACTCTATTGCCATCGTTTACGGTTTGGTTGTTTTAAAGCTGGCCATAAGTTTTGTTGTTAAGAATCCGCATTGTCCGGGGAGTTCGTGGAATCTGTTAGAGCAGAGGTTCTTAAGCTTGTGTAGTCTAAGGACCCATTTTCCAAATATTCGGATACAATAAAGGTATTTTTTATTATTTTGCAATAGGTTTTCATATCCACTACTATCAAAATTACCTTTCCTTTCTTCGTCATATCTAATTTTTAACAATTCTTATTGGAAAGTTGTATGAACCCCCTCAATATATCCGGTAAAAGCATTTTTTACACTATCCATCCATCAGAAGATGCACTTCATGCACATGCACTTTGTGACAATAAAATATTGATGCACATTTAACAAGCAACCGGTCTTGTTCAATATCGAATAACTACTGACGGTTCCTGCGTTAAAATCATAAGCGGATACAAAGATTTCTTGGTCAAATATTGGTCCAAATAGATCTTATTGTATTTTTTACTGTAAATATTTTTAGCTTAACGAGATGGATGCAGTTTTTTTTGTTTGTTTGTTGATTGATGATGGTAAAGAGTGCCCGGCGCTTCTAATGACCTTCCAGTGCAGTCTCGGCGGCTAAATAAGGCGAAAGTTAGCGACTGTCACAGCGGCGAAGGCAATGAAATGAGGGCTCATAAAGTTGAGAAATTTAATGTTCATAGAAAAAATAAGGAAACAGGTCACAATGCCAATATATGCATTTAGTTTAAAATGTTAATTTTGTAATAAATATAATTAATTTGTATGTAAGAATCATCAGGGATGTATTCAAGTTCAATTTATTTATACATTCAAGGCGCAAATAAAGCCGTTTTCACGGCCTGTTCAATTGTAATGCAGTTTAATTGGGACGCCAAGATCGTTGTGAAAGTCTATTAAAGTAGATTAGGTAAATAAGACAAATGTTTATTGACTTGTCTAACCTTGTAAGCTCGTAAAGTCACCTCGAACAGTTTCCCACATGAAAGTAAACAGCAGCCCCGGTGTTAATAAAAGCTTATTGACTCGATTAACATCACTGTTCTAACGCAAGTTTTCCCACCTCGTAGCAGAATCGTTACATAAGTTTCCCCGAGAACCTCCGAAGTTCAAGGTTCGAAACGGGGCTTCAACCCCTATCGATTTATAAAAATTAATGTCACATCCGTTCGCGTCATTTCCGCGATGCTCCGACATCTGGGAACGTCCTGTGGCCTCTTTTAATAGCTGCGGAATATTCTAACGAGGTGGACGAAGCCCCGGACGTCCCGGTACATATTTTATGCAAATGCGGTTATTTTATGCAAATTTCCGTTATAATATTTAATGTTTTGCGCGTATGAAGGAATGGGAGGACGCCAGGTGGTCTGGTGGAGGACGGAAAAGTTAGATTGGAACCGTAAAAGTTTGAAAACGATGTCGATTTGTGTCGCCCGTCAAAATATTTTACTATTCTTGCCATACTCGTTCCGTGGCCTGTAAATATTTATCGATGCGAAAGAAAACAGCTAGAAAAATGCATTCCGTATTTGCAATTCTGATTTATGATCGCAGTTCCGTCTGCTGGGTCTGATGTTAATTCGAAATGTATCCATGGAAATCGGCTTGCAAGCGTCGAAATACTTGAATTCAGAAACATCCTTTCGCGAAAATCATCATTAAACTAAATATATATATATGGAAAAATACAAGAAACAGGTATTTATATATAGTAAATTAGATCCAGAACTCATTTTTATAAAGGTTTAGGTTCTGGGACGAAAAAATCACCGTGTTATCTAATTGGGAAGATCAAAAATATTGATATTTCTTATCGTCTCCTAACGTAAACTATATGTAGATTATAAGAAATTACCGCATTAAAAATGAGAAAAACGAAGAAATTATCCTTCAACTGTATTAATCGTGGGTGAGAATTTCAAAATCGAGACAAATACTGGGTGCGGCAGGGAAACTTCCTTATTTGAAATCCGCGCCCTGGGGGGTTGGGGGATGATTAACACATGAGTCCCTTTTGAAGTCAAATTTAAGCAGTAGTAAATTTGTTTCTAACTATTTTTATTTAAAGGGTTTAAATATTTTACCAAATATTTATTGATTAGAACACATTAAAAAAATAAAAATGTTATAAAGTGTAAGGAGTAAAAAGAAGGGCTTATCCTGGCTGATACGATTCTAGCCCTTCTAGTAATTTGAAACATAAAAAGAAAAATGATTCTTAATTTATAAAGATGTGGCTATAGTCTCTACCTCAAATAAAAAATAAAAAATATTTTATTTTCACAAAATGACGACTGTTTTTAAACGTCATTTTTAGCCTTATTTTTTTAGTTGTAATTTCTTTTTATATAGTTAAAAACAAATTTTCAACATAAATCTGGTAGGGACGGTGGAAGATTATATAAAAAAAGTTGATGTCAGCTTTGAAGAAAATTGGTTAATTAAAACTTGAGATATAATGTCAACCGTGTTGAATAAAGTAGTTTCGAGAAAAAGGCATTTAAAGATTTCATTCTGGTAGGACCGGTTTAGTAGTCGCGTCACTAAAATAGCTATAACTCCGTTAATAATAAAAAATTTGGAATTGTTTTTGGAATATATGTTCTTAAAATTCTGATCTTAGAAAATATGGGAAAAAAACAAAATCGATTTTTTCAAAATTCTAGACTAAAATACACCCTTAATTTACATATATACGGGATACATAACAAAATAAGTTTGTTTCTCTGCTAAGGTACGTGACCATACGAACACGTTTGTTTTATCGTGGACATGTGTAGTAATCATGCGCTGAAAATTTGACATTCTAATTAAGTAAACACCAATTCAAATTTAACCTGCTGAGTTAACACTATAAAATGAGAAGGTCGTTTTTATATTCGAGGTAAAATCCAATGTAAATTACCCCCTGATATCAAGCGATTGAGATGTTAAGAACGTTCAAAATGATATTAATGGCAAAGCACGAGGTCGGCCGTACAAACTATAGCCTACAAGTCTCGTATGCGTAATCATTCAAATTGGCATGCACATGCTCGCATTTTAACGCACTATTAAAAGCACAATAATCTGTTTAACGGTATGCATAATTTGTTTTATGGCGTACACAACGAATTTCGTAAAGATTTGAGGAATCCCCGCAAAAAAATAATGATGATTAATTCACCCGGAAATACAAGCAGTGCATATTTTTACAGCGGAAAAAAATATTCTGCGGTTTTACAGAATTAAATTTAATATGACAGCCCGGAACAGATGACTCCCCAGGACCCCGCCGATATAAAATTAGGTTAACAGATCTGTATATAAAAAAATATAAATATTTATCAGCAACAAAGTCATTTTCGCCCTCTTCCCGTCAGACTATAATTGAGCTGTCGGCCGTAATAAAAAGAAATATTTTCACCCGATACTTTACGCCCCTCGCGGCGGCCAAGAAAAATAACCCCGTTAAGTAGGAAAAAATGGGGCCAATTCCACCCGGATATTTTGCACCCCCCGGTATCCGGGGATGCGGCAGAACAGAAGTAAAACAAACATAGAATACTCCAGGTAGGGAATACAATTCAAATTTAAATACCTCGGCTTTCTTCGGGGCGCCGAGCCCGGGGCGCAATTATTCATGAACTTTCGCGATTCAAAAAAGTACAGGACGCTCAGGTGGCTCAAGGATATCGTCCGGGATAAAAACAAACTTTACGACGCTGAAAAATAACGAACGATACAATTCAAATGCTTCGGAGAGTATTGCGAGAGATTTCGGGTAAAATTCGGACATCATCAATCGCGAGACCAAATTGAAAATTTGCCTTTTTGAGTCATTGGATAAAGTCGAGATAGGGACCATACTATAGAAATAAAACGCTATAGAAAGAAAGTTTGTTAACAAGTGACTAACGCACGCTAAGGGACAATGGCCTTACGTATTTACCCATTGCTTACGTAAAAGACGCTGCAAATGAAATGGACACTATAGGAGGTTAAGTCTTCAAATGTAGCGTAAATAAATTCTCAAATATCTTAATAAATATTATTAGTATACATGAATGTATATTTGCAGAGATGATGATATTAAAACTATAATTCAGCGGTCAGATTATAATGTATTACAGTTGAAACATTATTCAACTTTAAACAGCTCCCCATGGTTACATTTGATTAATACGCAATACAATGCAGCAAATTTATTAGCGAACATTAAGATGCATATTCCATCAGGGGTGTATAAATTTCGTTCAGCGTTTTAATTTCAAGGACCTTATAAATTAGGGTTGTAAGTCTTTGTAATGTCGGGCGATAAAAGGATTGACCTTGTCTTGAACTTATTTTTTTCATAAAAGCTAAACTGGGGTCGAGCAGCCTCTAGGTCAGGTTCTACCCGAATTAAATTGCGAAAGTTTTAATTTAATCTTCCAGAATCTATTTAGAAGGATATGGTAGTAGACCATATCCTTCAAAATGCTTTTAGAGCACTTCGAATAAGCCGGTTTTATTAAATTAAGTATATTTGTTCGAAGCTGCTAAGTCAGTTACTTTGATTTGCCTTGTAATAATTTCGGTCTGTATGTGGCGTGGAACAAGTTTGCAATAAATTACACTGCTAAAAATAATTTATACTAATGAATGGTATTACGTATACGATGTAAAAGAGATTTTACATTTTTTTTATTGCTCTTTACAACTTAAATTGAGTTAAACATAGCATCTATATTCGTATATCCATTACGTCCACACATACATACTTTTCTCCCTAAAACGCGCAGAATGAGTGAAGCTTGTATATCAATAAATTAACCTTAACACTGTCGATAGCACATAATATTTGTTAATTTATTTGCGTAAACATTAACAATATACATGCACATCTTCGATTTTAGTAACAATATTGGATTGATGCGAAATTATTACCATAAAATTGAGAACAACCTAAGCATCACATTTCGGAATTTTTCAATATTCTTTGTGGAATCAAAATATAGAATTGAAACGTCAAAAAATCATTTCATCATGTGTGCAATGTGAATAAATAATTGATTTCTATGACTTTGATAATGAAGTTTAAGCACATCACTCAATAAGTTCGTAGGATTATTTCACTTTGAACGTTTTTCTTTTCATTTGGAGTCATTTTTATGAAAATTCTTCTTAAAAAATCCTACGAACTTATTGAGCATTGTTATGGTTGCTGTTTTTTTTTTCGAATGAATCGAGGAATGCAAAATATAATGAGAAATTTTGCCTGATGACTAGAAATTTACACAGAAAAACGAACACTATATAAATCTACATAAGAAACATCTTTACAGAGCCAATTGTTGCTTTATTTTCTATTATATAAAATATACATTTTACATATCAAAGTCACATATTCACAACAAATATTGAATGATATCTGTAGGAATGTATGTTAAAAACGATGTGTAATATGGTACGACGCTAACTAAGCATCGATTTTGCGACGGCTCGCTTTTTTCGCGCGGAATTCGACCGTCACAAAATCGACCACAGCATCAGGTGGTCGTCAAAGAGTTAAAACGAAAAATTTAATGTAATAAAAACCATTGTATACATAAGAAAATCGACAGCTCGTATTGTATCAGAGATGTCTAAATAAATGCCATAAGATAATCATAAATACTAAAAATACCTTTAACGTGAATCATGCCGTGTACCATAAAATCTTGTCGTTTTATGCTGTGTAAATTTACCTGAAACAATTAGAAAAATATTATAAAATCGTCCAAGAGTCTAAGAATTGCGTAATTCGATATTAAGTGAAAATAGTACTGAAAGCTTTTTTGCGGATCGGGGAACGATCCGACGTTCTCCACGGCAATTTCAATTTTGTTCATCTTGGAGGTCTTCCCATTAAGATGTCTGCGTAGATGGACTTAATGTAATTTCCTATTCAGTTCCGCAATCAAAACGTACATTTTTTATGCGATATCGAATCGAAATTTTCGATTAAAACTGATGAAGTGTTGAGAAAACGTGAGCGAGATACGAATGATTTATATGACAGTTGCGAGAAAGTACTCACTCCAGACGGGAATTATTTAAACTATATAGCGTTTACTTGTTATATACAGGACGATAAGGAAACGTCGGGGCGGTATTTTGTGGGAGGCTGTCTCAACGAGCGCTCCTCAAATCAATGATATCTGGCGAATTTTATTTTTTTGACACTTCCTCCCTGACGGGAAGACGGGGCACGAAGGCGAAAAACATTTTTATGGCCTGTAATATTTGAGAAAAATATATTTATGAATGCCAATGCATAATGTATGATGGCATCTGAATGACCATCTTAAAATTTGAAGGCAGCTAAAACTTAATATCTGATGTACCTAGAACTAATCCATTATTTTACGATGTATGTATTTTTTTAATATTAACGCTTTAACGGACACAGCAGTCATTTTTGGGAATATCGATATGAAATATAATAGATACGGAGTTCAGATTTTTTAGAATTTCGTATGGTGTACCAAATACATATCATGGTAGCGCGCGGGTGTTTTGAGTATAGTAATGGTAAGTATAATTTCGTCTAGATAATATTTTTATATTTATTAGATAATAGATTTCAAGTGTAGTGTTAATGTTTATATGTATGTTTTTGAGGGTTTATTTATTTATATACAAACTTCGTACACGTTGCGCGGTCCTGACAGATAAGTTAATTTGTGGCTGATAAACGAATATAGCATCAAAATTTATGATGATTTAAAATTAGCTCACTAATCAAAGGGTTAATACGGACGAACCGGTGTAGTAATATTATAAAGATCATCATGTTTTTTTGGATAATTTTTACAAAAATATTTAATTATTTACTAAATTATTAGAAAAAAAGGACGCATACAACAGAGATATTGTGCCCGTGGACCCATTTTGTGTAATTTTGTAAATGTGTACTTTTTTGTAAGTTGTGGCTAAATATTTGTGTAATTTTCCCAAATTTGTAAACCAAGGAATCACCCCATATACACCCACATATGCAAATTGAATATAATACAATAAAAAATAAATACGATGGTTTAATTCCAGTTTTACGTTCATGAATTGCATTGACAATCGGTGTGACTGCAGTGTCCGTCAAAGCGTTAAGCGATGAAGTTAAATTGAACATTAAAGATTTGAATGATGATCAATGATTACAAGAGTGGGACATGGCACAGTGTTGATTGTACCGCGGTACATATGTTGTACCATCAACTGTACAGTGTTAAAACTTTGTATATTTTTGTATATATCTAATATATACAATATATGAATGTTGCTGTAATTGAATATTGCTCAATGCATTTATTATGAACAAAATTTTGCATTTTTTTCGAATTTATTTCATATTGCGATTCAACAGGTATCCAGTTCTATGATAATAAGTCTTCACAGTGAGTAAATTGTAAATCGATTTAAACCGCGACCGCGCAGCGTGAATGAAGTTTGTATATCAATAAATGAACCACAACACTGTTGATAGCACACGATATTCATTAATTTTTCGCGTTTTAATAACAAAATCATGCATTTGTTGAAGCTTGAAATCGATAAATTTGGGCCGATCGATAAAATAGCGTTTCAAATAGAATTACTTGTCTAATATATAATAATTAATCTCTGTTTGTTCGTATGTAATGCGCTGCCATACCGTTCATCATATTGCAATAAAACTTTGTTCGCTTATTGCTAAAGATTGCACAAGTAACATAATTATAGTTTAATATAAAAAAAACAATGTTTGTTTGTCCGTATTTAATGCGCTGCCATACCGTTCATCCGATTGCGATAAAACTTTGTCAACTTATTGTTTATACTTGTGGAAATAACATAAGCATAATAAAATATAATTTTTTATGCATTGATGGAATATAGTGTTTATTTAAATAGAGAATTTATATGGTGCTGAATATAATGGATAAATTTCCGGTACCCTAAATACATTGATTAGTTCTAACGAGTTCGATGGTAAATTTCAAAATTTCTAAGTTAAAATATTATTTAAATTAAATTTTTGTTATTAAGGTGCGCAATTCTGCTAATTTCGACGCCCGCCTCGCATAAATTGTGGCAAGACAAGCATTTTATTGGTACCGCAGGGTCGCATTTGCGCCGCTGAAAATTCCGCACCAAAAAAAATCTCTCGCCCCGTTCGATTTAATGTATAAATGGACCGGAAATTTGTGGGGGTGTTCAATATTTAATCGAATAAGCTACTCCGCTTTCCGATCCGGTAGAAATTCATTCCGAAAAATCGGCGTGTAGTAAGAAGCATCGGTGGATCGACAAAACATTTTCAGGTAAGCCTCGTAATGTATACCGCGAAGAAAGTCCCATTTCTCGCCGTGGATGCTGGAAAACTCGGTCAGATTTTCCGGATGGAATTTCCATTATCGTCGCGATTGATTACTATACAATCGGGCACCGCTGCTGAATTAATGCGGTTTCTTCTAAATAAATAAAGGCTATAAAGATTGTGAAATAAATGGAATTGATTTAATTTCAATTTGCGGGATTTATTTAATAAAATAATACATAAAAGTTATGGTCGCTTAAGGGGGTATTCCAATGTGACCGTTTCGAAAAATCGTTTTTTTATTTTTTGCATTTTTCGATAGTTTGTATCCTTTAAATTGATATTCTAGAATCGGTTTGGGTGTTTCCTATCTTGTTGACTAATTATAATGCTCCAACGGAGAGCATCTAACTGCGCGCGCGCTATGTTTTCGAAGCAGATACCGCCGTTTCGTGTATGTTACGCGATTGATTGGCGCTGGTTTGCAAAATATAAACTATCTTTGTGGATATATGGATATTGGCAAGAGTTTTAACGTAAATTTATATTATAATATTATAAAATCTATCTCTGAAAGCGTAAACGCTGTGTACGACATTGTGATTCGTAAAGCCGTTCGAGAAGAAAAAGAGTTAAATGTACAAGCTGGCTTTCCAGAAAATGAGCTCTCAGTTTCTAGCGATGGTTCGTGGTTCAAGAGAGGATTTTCTTCTCTTCTAGGCATTGTATCACTGATTGGAAAATATTCCGATATAATCTTTGATACCATCATAAAATCGAGTTTCTATAAAGCATGCAATACGTGAATTGGCAAAGAAGATACAGATGAATATAACAAAACACAAGACACTTTGAAGCCAATTTATGAAGAGCTGAGCCAAAATGAACTTTTAGAGAGATACTTAGGTTCCAACACGCAAAATGACAACGAAAGTTTCAATGCTTGCGTTTGGCACCTAAATATGTCTATGGCGGCAAAAAAAATTGGAAATTGCCACCTATAATGCAGCTTGCATAATTGATGAAGGTCAGAAAAGAATACTTAAGATCTTGGAAGTCATGGGCTGTTTACTTGGCCCTGGAAGCTTGAGTTTCGCCAAGGACTGCGACAATGCGCGCGTACAACGCCCAGACCAACGCAGCTCCTTTGCTTCAAAAGCCGCTCGAATCGCAAGGAAAGAAGCTAGAGCGGCTAAAGAAGAAGTCTATGACGAAGAAAAAAGTATCTTGTATGGTTGGGGCATTGCTGATCAGCCGAAAAGGTAAGTTTTCTATGACTTTTCATCTTTAAAAACTTTAAACGCGTTTTTCTCAAAACGACATTTTTGCACCTGGCGTAGGTGATTTTTAAAAAATGGCTAAGCGTATCGACTTCAAATTTTAATACGATATTAAAAACTATTATGGCTATCGTCCGTGCCTCCAAGTTGTTGATATTTAGATTTTAACTTATAATTTCACCTCATTTATGTTGCAAAAATGTGTGTTTTTCTCTCTCTTTTACAAAAAACGCCGCCATTTTGTCAATTTTCAATGAAATAAAAAAGTTGAGGTACCTGCGATAGGGACAGTTACCTAGATTAATAAACTATTTCAATTTTCTATTTCAGATCACCAGGAGAGCCCAAAGTACCTACGCCAGCAGAAAACTTTTTTTTTTATTCGCTTGATTTTTTTGTCATAAATAAATAAATAAATATTTTTGATCATCAAAAAAAATATTTTGTCCTTCTCCTTAAATATGCCTTTAAGATAGAAAAACATTCGTTTAATTATATGCTATAGTTTCAGAGAAAAAAATTATCGAAAATATGCCTTTTTTTACGCGTTCACATTGGAATACCCCCTTAAGAAAATATATAATTTATTTGTTAAAAGTTAATGAAACCATCAGATCTGATTATCTTTTGTGAGCTAATGAAGTCATCAGCTCAAATCATTATTTAAAAATCATAATTGATTTAAATTCAAGCGAATCTCGTATTTTCATTACAACTTTACATTGTTTTACTAGGAAAATATTTTTACATACGGTGGTTTCCACATTGTCTTTTACATGCGGTTGAGTTAGGATAGAATTATTTGGATAGGACTTTTAGGAATCTGAACCTTTATAATAAGAATCCGGGATCCGACCCACTATATCAAAACTTCGATGAGTCTTCCCAATTTAATATTTCAATTATACGGCGTTTTAGTGCTGCTTAATTGTGTAAAATTGATTATGAAACTTAAAATAACTTATCAAATTCCTCAGAAAAAATAATTTTCAAATCACCTTCGGTTAGTGGGTGAGTGTTATTCGTACTGTAGATTCATTTCTAGTTACGATGACATGGTATACTACAATCTTTGTATACTAGGAATCACTACTACCAATCTTTGTTGGTATACTAGGAATACTACATTCGGCAGACGAAGTTCTCAACTATGATGTTTGTTTTTTAATGACGTTAATAATTTAGCTCGTGACGGTGCACGAATTAATTTTTATTTTATTTTAATTTTTTTTTTATTTTAATTTTTTTTTTCTTAAATTTTGGTAGATCATAATGTCAATTTCGTGCAATCTCCGTCCGTCCGTCGGTGTCTGAAAAGTTAGCCGACTCGGTGACCCCGAACCATTATCGATGGAGGTTGGGGTATATTAGGTTGGGGTATGTTAGGTTGGGGTATGTTAGGTTGGGGTATGTTAGGTTGGGTTATGTTAGGTTGGGGTATGTTAGGTTGGGGTATGTTAAGTTGGGGTATGTTAGGTTGGGGTATATTAGGTTGGTTGACCAAACCTAACCTAACTATTACGTTGGCTTGGTTTTGGCCAGTCTAATTTAGTTTAGATTGTAAATGTTGTAATAGTGCCGAACTTACCTATAAGAGACGGGGGGGGGAAAAATCCTTACACGAGACGGAAAAAAAAAATTCTTTGCTTTTCAAAGTAAAATCATTTGCTAGTTGATGTTGAGGAATTAAGGGATAAATCCAAACCCATCAATTAATCTTTCTTCATGAGAAATTTATGAATAAATGTTAATTTTTGGATTTATTATACAATGAAATTGAGTTAAATGATCGTTTATGGTACAAATTCGACCCTTAAGATACAATATCATGTAATACGCATGGTGACAATTTTGTTGCAAATATTAGAACCACGAATGAGTATTATTTAAAAAAAATCACTATAATTACACTATTACATATGGAAAAAATAGCATAATCTGGACGAGAAAAGTCAATGACAAAAACATGTCTTTGGACAAAAATATTATTGGGTAAAAATACCAAAAATTTAGAACCATCTTAAAAGTATTGATGACTTGAAAAGCACGATATGCGGGTAAAGGATAGTTTGAAAATTGAAAAAAACAATTCTTATCATTAGGATGTATCACATGAACGTTCGGAATTCGTAGATACACATTAAAACGCCATGATGCTTCAGATCAGCTCACGCTTTTAGAATCAAACAAATTATATTGCCTCCCCAATTTCATTTTATTCCTTAAAAAGTCCAAGATGTGGCGTAAAAGATAAAAATCTCTTAGATAGAAATCTGGCCATTATCGTGAATGTGGTAAAAACTTGTAATACAAAATTATTTAAAAATGGTTATCAAACTGTAACAATGAGCTTTTTCAGATGCATTGAAAACTTTTGTAAAAATCCTGGAGATTCATCGGCATTCAAATTTTGTCCAAATATTTTTTGTTGTAATTTAAAATCCATTTTTTCATTGAAGTGGGATGATCAGAAATAGACATTACACACAAGCAAGTGTTTGAATTGTTGTATGTGAATTAGCATATATTAAATCTTTTAAATCTTCATCATTAACGACAATTTTGTGTTTCCTTCAAGGCTTATTGTCAAGATTCACATTTCAGGAAGGAAAAATGTATAATATTGCATCAAAATTTCCGAATCTTCATGTGGTACTAAGACGTCGGATAACCTAAAGTCTATTTATATAAATTAAGCTATTAATTGTTTGATAAATTAGATTTTCAAGCAAAATTAATAGTGGCAATTAATATATTTTCTGTATTGTTCATGTAATTAACACTCTACAGTCCGGGTATTCCGCACTATACATGGCCTAAAGTCCGACCGATTTCGCAAGAAATTCATAAAACACTTTCGTAAAATCGATATAATTCTTAAACCGACCAATGGATTTAAACAAAATTTCATTGGTGCCTTCAGAATAGTTTATTGCATTGATATATGTAAAATCATAACAGTTGTTTTCAACCAATGGCGCATATAGTAGCATGATAGATAGCAAAAGTAGTATTTTATGATATAAATTATATGAACGGTTCGTAAAATAAATATTTAGCCAAATATCTGAGTTAAAAATGAGCAACTACAGAGTCTGTTTTAAAATAATACACAAAGATAGTCCCAAATGTACCCGTTATTGTTATAAAAAAATACTGCGATAGAAAGTGTTATAAAAAGATCATATAAAATGCATTAAAAAGCCCTAAAATAGGACGGAGTGGTTTGTATGTTCAATCGGTCCGCTTTTCGGACCGCTGACACAATGAACGAGCGCCTCACGATTGGACGTCATACCCGAACATGACCGCCGAACGATTACGATGTCCGAAGAAGACTGATCGATCGAAAATATTGTTGTCTGTCAGTCAGAGTCAATCAGTGTTGACTCATATAAAGTAGAATGGTCAAATAAAAGAAAAATCATGTGCAATTCTCGAACGGGTCGATATTCTGCGTTTTGTGCCCCGAGCCCAGTTGTGCCCGTGGCGGGCGTCTGCTTTGCCACCCGCTTGTTACAGCCCTGGGCTTGTATATTAATAAATGGGCCTAAACACTGTTGATAGTTACCAATATTCGTTAATTTTATTTTCGTGGCTTTTTACTATTTGATATTTTTAATGTTTATTTTGTCGTCACCGCATTGAAAAAAGAAATTTATATCAAGTTCGCAAGACATTCAAGCAAAAGTTCCGTCATTTTTATCATGCGTTAAATCCGGTACGGACAGTAAAGTGTTATAATATTAATAAAATAATATATAGATATTTCCTGTGCGTATTTCATCACATCGATCGAGTATATTGTATTTAAAAGAAGCTGTAATTAATGCTACAAACGTAGTACTTAGGCTTCCACCGCAAGCTGAGATTCGACAAGGCGAAATCGATACATTCCGAGAACATGTATAATTGATAGATTTCATTATTATTCGGGTACGGAATACCTTATCTAGTCAAAGACTTGTTAGTTTGAGTGCCAAAATCACGTAGAATTAAATAGTTTTCCCGAACCCGGCACGTAGACGCGATTAAACCGGAATCAACAGATGTTGAAACTATCCCAACTAATTGTAACTGCCTCGTCGATATATAGCCTTCCATCATGCTTCTACATACGCTCAATAAACCGGAAACGGTGTAAGATGCTGAATTCATCGGTGCTTCAATAATTCGTACACAACTTCTGGCGTTTATGAGCAATGATATCGGGAGCTTGACAGACTTATATAGTTTCCTGTTGTTTAATAATATATTAGGACATGGCAAAATGTCCAATTATATCATGAAGGGGGAATTATTTGGCCTGTGGTGTAATTTTGCGTCGATTACTACCAGATGATGATGATGTTTGAGCGATGATTTTTATCTTTGATGGAATTCGATATCAATCAATCCGACGATCGTCGATTCAATTAATAAATGTAAACATTTCGGCGGAGATTTGCTTTTGTATCACATTTCCCCGATATAATCCTGCAGCCTCCCACGGGGATGAAATGACTGGAAGCAATTTCTCAACTCTTGAGTTATTGCCCGAAATTTATTATCGTTCTTCAATATTTCGGACACCCCAGACGACCTTTCATGTCCGTAGCATGCCTCAGCGTTTGTTGCTAACTATTCGAACTTCAACAATTCGGAAGGTGTACTCCAACTTTCGGGCCCAGAAGGGTTTTGAAATACTGGCGGTTTTATGGGGCACTCGCTCGAGTGGGCCAATTCCACTCGAAAAAAAGAGCTTCCGGTTCAGATATTCAAAGACTTGCGAAAATAGTTTCATTCCTTTCTTACACCCCCGACACAAAGGTCAAGCACACATGTGCACAAAGAATCGGCTGGCAATCAAAACCAATCAATACCTTACCTGGGTTTCCATTGTCCGATGGAATATTTACCGACGCGTGATAAACTCGCTCCTTCGAATCTGGAGAGCGTTCTTTTAAAAGACCGACTGGAATGCTCCAACAAACTAGAACAAAATCAAATAACAACCTATGGGAATTCCCATTACGACCACGCCAACCATAAACTTGATCGGCGCCTGCTCAGAAATCCTTTAACAAATTCCCTCACCTGGACGGAAAAGCGCCACGAACTGACATACGAGTGGCGAATGAATCTTTCACAAGACCTAAATACTAAATCAATTATGGCTTTTATTTTCGCTGAATTATATATAGACCAACAAATACCACTCGAAATTGAAACGCATCAATATCTAAAAATAAGTATGATTCATTTCATCAAGAAAAACAGGGCTTCGAACCGGAATAAAACCGATAACCGGTATAATAGTCATTTTTGCCGGAAAGGGGAGAAAATAACGGTTCGAAGCCCTGATAAAATAATACAAAATTCAGCCCAAAAAAGATGAAACTCTAATAACAAGTATTAACATTCCTTTTTTTAGTATGTCTATGTTTGTTACATAAAAAATGTCGATAAAATGTAGTATCAAATTATCCGTTATTAGCACGCGTCCTATGTCGAATCTGATTCGACATATATAGATTCGACATATCTGATTCGGATATACTACATTATTTTTTTCTTAAAAATGTCTTAAATATTTAGGGACCTACTGTAATATTTCTTTTGACCGCAAAGGGTTAAAATGTAGATTTATATAGACTTTATATCTTTCCTGTTGCTATTTTTCCTACTTTCATAAATATTTTTAGTGGTAATTTTTAAAACTGACCTATGATGATCTTCATTAAATCTGAATCTGATATTGAGACTTATTTCCTTTCATAAACTTCAATATAACCGATAAGTGCTTCCAAACATTAAAATTAATTCGCACGCAATTCTTTTTGTATTTTCAAGCCTGACTTTTGAACTTTCTGTAAAACATACACATGGAACTAAATCAAAAACCATAACCGAACCAATATAAATTATATGAACGTAACTGATATCAACATCGAAATGGGAAAAAAAAAACAGTTCGAAGCCCTGAAGAAAAGCATTTTTTCATGACTGATATAAATTAAATACATCTATAGTTAACCAATAGACCGCTGAGATACGATATATCGTAGATTTCGATCCGGTTGAGGGATGTTATCAACGTCGACGAAGACGTCATACTTTCTGTGACCTAGGCATCAGTTCATGAAATTTGTTTTTACATATTCTAGTTAATAATTGCCTGGAAATGGAAAAGGATGCGCGAAGACACAATATTTCTCAACTTCTTGCAGTCACTTATACGATAAAATGGAGGTATTAGAAAGCCTCGGGGATATATTTTCACCCAAAATGTTTGCAGAAAGCCCTAAATGCCCTAAAATTGAAGGGAATGACTACAAGGTTTCCGTGTCCAACCGGTCCGAATTTCGGACCACTGACATATCGAAAGAGCACCTCGCGATCGAATGCCATGTCCACAGAACATGGTCTGCATTCATATTCGAATCTCTGCGCGGATACTCAAAAGAAGTCTTCTATGTTTAGTTTTAACACGTAAAAATTACGTTTTTTACACAATTAAAATGTTTCGACAATTCTCTACAATATTTTGAAAAACATCGTAGCAGCCAAAGGGTTAACGAAAAAATTCATGAAATATCGCAAAACAACAGCAAGTGACTATACAATTGTTAAAGGAAAATAATTTCTCAGATTTTCTATTTGCTTTCCATAATAATAATGTTTGAATTACCATTGCAAATCAATCAATCAAACGTAGTCCTGCCCTATTTAATTAATCAGATTAAGCCTATATCGAGACGTTTGATTGAAAATATTTATTATGAAAGTCAGGAAACCAATCCACTTTATCAACGCAGGGTCAAAATACACTGCAAGAAAATTGTTGTTCTTTAGCCCTAAAAGTTTTCAACTTTTGGCGAAATTTAGCATTCATTAATGTTTCGTGAATATACATCAACGTTGACAGCTTATATTGATCTAATATTTCCGTTAAGGGCGAACGAATTTAAATATTTATGAAATATGTATATAAATTTATAATTATGTTTCATATATGTGCTCTTATTAAGTATGATTATATTTTTTAAAAAAATATTTTTTGGCATAAAAATTGTGTAAAAAAAAGGTTTTTCCTCGATTATGAAAGACAGACGCACCCGACTACCAACAACTTTATTAAATTCAACAGTCATGGACGATGGAAACGTTAAGGAATATTGCGTTATCGGTTTTTTATCTCCTAGCCTCTGTTCAATTTCTAGGCCATTACCACCTCGGCTAAGCCACCATCGTATCCTGATGGGACGCTGTTAACTTAAGGATATGTGGCTTTATTGTGTTAAAAGACAGGACATCACATCTATTTGATTATCACGACGTCGAGGCTAAGTGATATACGTCTTTTGTCGTTTTTTGGGGGGACCCCCCCCCCCAAAAAAAAAAAAAAAGACACCAGATCCGAGCGACCCGCCTAAAAGTAAGTCTATTTGTTGAGGTCCTCCAAAATAGGACAAGTGTCAATTTTGATGACTGAGCAGTGGTGTGAGATTGAAGGGACGGAGGAAGAAATCTTCAAAGCGGATGACAATCGCGGGGCTTCCCCATATCGGGCACGTTTCGGCTCTCCTGGAGTAATTTAATAGCATTTATACGGACCGGGATGAAATAATGGCCGCACTCCAGATCATTTTTTTTTCTGTCGATCGCGTCTTAATAAAATAAATATATCGGATGGTTGTCGCAACACGGAAGGATGATTGAATGGGTCTCCGGGCAATTTGACGATGAGAAATTGTTGGCGAGAAATTTGGCAAATTTTGCGCCAAATGAGAGTCTTTCGCGCCAATATTTCCTCGCACAACAAAGAGAAATACTTTTCACTGCGAACATGCTCACACTCTTCCGAGCATATTCTCATTAGAAATTTATAAAATTGTCAAAATATTTCGAGTGAAATTTGCGCCGTTTTCCAGCAACCGAAAATTCGAAGAATTTTAAGTTTTCTCAAGAAATTCCCCAGATTATATATATTGTGCGAACGGTACTCTCCCGCTACTTCCAAAGTCCCACTTATCTTCGCCCGACCTTCACTTTTGTTCCAGCGAATTTATATGTATTTTTTCGGCCAACTAAATGTAGCTTTCGGCATAAAGAAATAGACCTGAATATTGCGTCTACCAAATTGTGGAAATATAAAAACCATAAAATATAAGTAGAATTTTTTTCTTATTTTATAAACGGCCTTCTTATCCTACGCTCCAGCCCACACCTGAATTAAATTCCTTAAATAAAATGTCGTACAGCGAAAACAAGAGATTTTTTATTCAGCCGGTAGAAATTCTGAACATGTCCTAATATGCGGGAAAATTACTTTTTATGAGATTATAAAGTATGCCGCTTTGTCAGTTTACAAGAATACATATTCATCCGCTATAGATGCTATATTCGAATGACCACCACATATCGCCCACACAAATCAAATTTCTCTCAGAATCACGCAGCGTGAATAAAGCTTGTATATTGATAAATGAACCTTAACACTTTTGATATTGTTGGGCCCTATAATGACATTTAAAATATCAGACTGAGTTTTAATTGATTTATGTGCCTTTCTACTATTTATTATTTAATTATAATTTTAATTTTTTTTATCATCTGTTGATGATTGCTATGATGAATCTCTATTTTGTACTCTACGAAAAATATTGATCAAATATTGTATTCCTTTAAATAAATACAAGTGATTCTTTGTGTTTGTAAGACTCACACAAAATAATAATACTGTATTAGAAATGGAAGCATGGAATTAGAAATGAAGCGCTGTGGATCACAATATCTGATAATATTTAAACGTGTAGAGGTACCTTTACAGCACGACTGCCATAAATGTATGATGAAATGCAAAATGCTCTCTCCCTCTCTGTCTCCGATTCACTAATTTCGGTACTCAATGTATAAAAATGCTTTCCTCTATTTTTATCACTCAAGTTCGTTCAGCAGCATATGCGTGATTCCTCATTCACGGATTAAAAACACAAAAAAGCACATATCTATTTTCATAAACATTTCATAATTTTAATAAATCGGCACACACAAAGTCATACGAACGTTTTTTACGAACACAATTAAATTCAGAGTGTATCGAGACACGGTTCAAGAAACACATATTTTTTATTATCATTATAAAATTATAATTATAACTTTATTGTTTTAATTTTGAATTAATTCCACCGCTATTTATTAATAATTTCAAAGAAAAAAATCAATATAGAACATTTGTAAAATCAGAGAAATCTTTAATCGGATGTTGATGTGTTCAACAATGAAATCAGATTCTCGTCAAGTAAATCCATAGTCAACACTTCAGTTCAATTGCATAGTATAATTTTGAACTGCACTAAATTGATCAAACAATTCAAAGTCAAGAATTTATACAAGTAAAACGAAATGTAATTGAAAAAACGATTTAAGTTCATAAAAATTAAATAATACAGGGTGCGGCAGGGAAACTTCTTTATTTGAAACGTATCTCCTGAAGCGATAGTTATTCCGAAATAAAAGGGTTTATGCTCATTAGAAAGAGCAGAATCTAATGTTTTATATCATTTAAGTTTAGTAATGATTATACAATGGATGAGGTAGGAGCGCGTGTTCGCCTTAGAGGCGTATGATCTTTCACGAGAACACTTCCCCAGATTGATTTCCAAAATACTTAGTTTACACTGACCGTCCAAAGATCCTGATTCAATTAGAGAACAATATTCAAGCTGATATCGACAATATACCCGTCGATATGCTGGAAAGACTGAAGAGAAGCTTCAAAGTTTATAAGTGGTGGTAATAATCCACACGATGTTACAAATAATAAAAAAGATATATAACAGAATTTATTTGTGTGCTTAAAGAATAAATATTAAAGTCTCATTACTATGTTTATCCCATAGTAAGCGGGAGGTAATTTTATACAATCACAGTGGGGAAGATGGAGCACTTAAGGGACGATTATATTTTTAATCAAGAGCGGGGGTACAATTTGCGAATTCATTAGTGGAAAGTAAAAGTGAGTCGAAAAGGAAGACGGATAATAAACAAGAATTTAATAAATTGTGCTTTGTTCCTGCCGACGATCGCGAGATAAATTCGCAGGCCCGCTGGAAAACGCGCGCCCGCGCTTCCTTATGAATGATTAACTCTGCATTTTTCAGGACCTCCTCATGACACAGTGTGCAGAATAACGAATGCAAAAATTCCCTGTCGCTGGAGAGTTCCTGTGCGCACTTTTGCCGAAACCTGGAGCCATAAATCTTGGAATCGTACGTGACCAGACTATGCTTCATTGGATTGCATTATCTTTACCTTTGCGACCCGAGATCAGCGGAGGCGAACCTTTTGATGCGTGCTTTATATTGGCTCGGATTTTAACGATCTCGAAGCTTCGGATATTGACATCAATCATTTCGGACGGATGGACCAAATCGTAATCTGAGTCCATCGGGGGGGCGAAGCCAATATTGACGCTCGACTTACAAAAAAAATTTGAAAATGCCGCCATAGATCAACATCTCGACGCAATACAAGCAATATAAACGCGTCGTAGTTTGAAATTGTATATTTCGACTAGGATTTTATGGGTCTTCAAATATTTTGCAGAGAGCACTAACATTTCACGCTAGATTTGCTTTTATCTTACCACTGCCAATATGATTCCCGACAATTGAACAAAAACGTAATATTTCACGGGGCGCCATTTTCACAGCTATGACTTTTTATACGCGATATTATTCAAATACGCACAAGATCTTGCTGGGCGTTTGTTCGCAAATGGCCGATGTTTCATCGCAGAAAATGGCTTTGCATATCGAATAAACCGTAATATCTAACACACAGCTACCCATTTTATATGCGAGATTAATTTCTCTTAAAACAGTATAAAAGTAGAAAATTGAACGACGCAAAAATAAGACAACCGTATGATTAATTCAAAAACTTTATGCTACCGAAGTATTACAATCTAAAATAAAGAACTAAGCACTGAGAGCCGAAAGCTTCCTCCTACATATTATACAAAAGGCGGAATATTGTTCAGGTCATAAAAACATTTAAAAACCCGCATAAAACAAATTTCTGATAGTAATCACTTAACTTTGTATAATTTTTTTCAACTTAACGAGGTAAAACTTTCTTTGGATTTACAGTGATTTTTTTTCATAAGAAAAAGTTGCGTGTTTAATCATTTTTCGAACATTTTCCTATATAAGAATTTATCTTTCAGGCATTCATTATTCAAAACCAAGTTCTTGAAGCTTTGACGATTTTTTTTAAATAAATAATGAGACCTTTCACAAATCCAATAATTTATCAGATTGGTCTGAATTTAATAAAAAAAATGCCATTGAATCCAAAAAGACGATAAAGGCCATTGAAAAGTCTGTGAAATCTGCGGCTCCCAGAGACAGTTTGCGGTTTTGGATAAACCACAACCCAAATTCCATAACAAAGCTTCTCAAAAGCAGTTTGAAATGGTTAAATTTAATTGATCAATGAATTAAATTTTCATGTTCATCAATAAATACAGCTGTCCGAGTTTCATTTTGACATCAATAATCAAAGCCTACATATTTTTATTACTACGGTAATGCGTGGACTAAATACAAATGCAACTTGTCAGATTTAACAGTGGCATCTTTTGTCTTCCTATGGATGTTCTCACTTCTGACACCAGTGTAACATGAAGACGACAGAGTCCCCAGGCTTGTTACTGCATGTATATGCGCATGTAGGTTTGTTATTTTTTTGGTTATCACCTACATGTTACACCGGTGTCAGAAGTGGAAACAGAAGTACACGCCGGGTCTGCCCTTGTAGTTTGCGTTCTTTGGCATGGCCGCGTCGCAGCCTCGCTCCAAGAGCTTCTGGAGTTTCTCCATGGTGCCTCCTGCACCCTCCTGGTTTGCAGCGCTTTGTTCCACCTTGCTATTACTCGCCTGGACTACAGTGAGGAATGTTTCCTTGCATAGTTTTCGGGTCGACCATCCTTTGAGTGGCGATCTCCTCTCTCTCTTCTGCCGGCCAGTCAATCGTGCGTGGTCGCTATTTGTGTATTAACCCGTAGGGGCCTCTTCTGTAGGTCCATTTTCGTTCTTTATTTGCGGAGAGCAGCCGCAATCTTGCCATGCTCTATGATATAATTGCTCCTCTTCTGTCATCTGACATGGACTTGGCGTTGATGTTGCCGGCTGCCACCAAAGGAAGGGTAGAAGCGGACACATCGTCCTCTAGGTTTCGCAACAGTCGGTAGTAGTCTTTCTATGGTGGTGTTGGGGGAGAAGTAGCAACTATAGACCTTTAACCCCTCTACCTCCACCCAGAACCATCTGTTCCACGTCGTTCATCCGGTCACCTTGAGGTTTCTATTTACAACCCACAGGTCTGCTCTCTGGCTGACGTCAAGAAACTAACCGTGGGCTTGTTCTTTATATTGAGTGTCCTCCACCATTCCTTATTATTTTGTAGTTGGCAGATCCATATTCCACTTTATGGGTGCGCATTAAAGGTTAAGCTGCCCACCCAACTCATTTTAGCTGGGTTACCCCAGCAGCATTTGATGAGCAAACCATCAAGGCTGCTTACACCAAACCACTATTCTACATTGTTACCCAAAAAGTTACCTATAAGCGTAGATTTGCCCCCCTCCTCCCTTCTGGAGTTTTATAGATAAGCACCGTAGACTGAAAGATCCATCTGGATTAGGAAGATGTGTCCGAGTTTCACTTTGAGCTACATTTGATATAAATTCAATATGCTTTAAATTTACATATTTTTTTAAATTTAAAGTGCTTTAAAAATAAAATAAAAGATCATATATTTGGTTTCAAGATAATTTCCTTAGAATACTTTAATCATCCCTTGCCATTTAGGATCGTATTAAATAGACGCACGTCGCCAGTCAATCGATACTCGATCAGTGCATTAATATCTTCAGTTCGGGGTGGCTTACTACATTCCAGCTAATAACAGTCCTCCATAATGATCAGAATTCGAGAAAATATGATAATTCTCGAATTTCCCCGTGAGATTTCGCCGTATTCCGCACATACCACGGAACGCCTATGAATTTTAATGTAAGAAAAATATTCGGCTAAGGCAAACTTTCAGCTGGGAATTTCAGATAACCTCGGGGGTGAAGCAATATGGCAAAAGATGGCTCATAGCCCGCGGCCAAAAAACGCAAAATAAGAGCGTGATTACCGCTAAACTAGGGGGTAATTAATCAAGATGTGTGCCGGTGAAAGTTTCCACCGATAAAGACAAAGTATCATTAGAGTATTTGCATAATGGCCATCGGAAAACACCCCCGATGTGGGGGTAAAGTGAAAATCGGCAGGGACACCGTGATGAGTCTCCGAGGGGTAGAAATTTATTGCCACTAATTTGTGGTGATATATATCATCTGTAATAATTTGGAATAGGAAACTTGTGAAATACACTGGTATATAGAGTATACATTTCTTTGTTAAAAGGTTGTCGAGGACTGACTCTGTACGAGTCATAAGTCTTTCCATTTTCATTCCTATTGAACAAGGGAATGTGCTCTGCATCGGTATATCGTATGAAAACAATTTCAAATATATTTTAGCAATTCCTTCAGTATATGCTGAATGTAATATTATTCGCTGAAAAATAATATCCAATGATAACTTCGTGCGGTACATGTTCGAAATACTATATGCAAATATTACATCATCCTATATAAACTCTCATCTGTAGACGAAATTCATTAAATACGAGCGGCAGTACAATCAATATCGTCAGAATTTGCAACAAAAATTCCCCAAAAATCCATCGCGAGGTCATCAACTCTAATCCGAGCTTCGTTTAAATGCATTTCGGTTTCAATACATTTAATCGAATCGCAGATATTACACGGCAAATATATGTATTAAATCCGCCCCTAAAAGCTCACAGACCCTAACGTAATCCTTATTATTGGATTACCACCCAAAAAAAAGCGGGATGTATACGCAATGGTCGGATTCCATGTCCATTTCTGATGCAATGTCTCCTCTGGGAGTGCACCTGGCCATAACCAAAAATATTGATAGCCGTTCGCTGCTATCTCTAAATTGCACTTCTTCCGCTGTATATTTAGAAACTCACCCCATGCTTTTCAGCATTAAAATTCTGGCATGCAATAACCGCGATTATTGTTCAAAGCGTTTCCACGGACGCACAAGCGACACAAGACGAATTATACTTTGCATTAGTAGAGGAAAATTTATACAAGGGGTATCCATAAAGTAAGGTTACAACATTTATTTACGATCCAAGGAGCACTTGTTCTTCAATGTTTTGCACAAATTCGTCAGAAATCACTGATGGTATCTTTGCCTCGCCGTGAGTATCAGTACGGCCTTCTTCCCGGGAGTGCGCGACGATCTCTCCATCGCAAGAATTTACTGCGACTGAAAAAAAATGGCCGACAAACACGCGAGACCAACAAATTGACCATTAGGATTTCCCTACACGTCAATTATCTTACTTTCTAGATGACCCTTGTACCTATATTGAACCTTCATAATGAGGTCCCAAAATTCAAAAGTATACGATGCATTGGGGTAATCGTGGATAACAAGCTGGCCCATAACAAACATATGAAAACAGCTGCGCAGAAGATGTAGAAGACTGCCAATGAAATAGGACGACCCAATCTTTCTGTACGGAGTCCCGAAATGGTACGAGTAGTTGGGATTCGAGACAACCCGAAAGAAGCTGGGTCCAACGGCATAGGGTGCCCGAGTTACCACGGCATACGGTACGCGTGATTGCCTGAATCTTTCCGGTGGACCTCTTGCAAAGTAGACGGTCTTGAATTTTGAATATCCCAAGTATTATACAGCACATGAGCTGAAACTGAAGGCAGCCTGATAACGCGGCGCTGCTGCATGGTCTGTTCCGGGCTACCCCGAACTAGTCACACAGTGAGGATCTTCCTGGTTTTTAACCACGCAGGAAACGTTTCCGAGAAAGTGCATCCAGGCGTCTATCCCTTTTGCTTCCGCAAAAAGACCAGCAGTAGATGACGAATTACAGGAGCTACCCATTCCCTATGGTACTCGTACTAATTCGGTCATTTGTAATACCTAACCACAGTTAACAGGCGTGGAAGTCCTGATGGGACAACTCCGCTAAAGGTCGGTGGACGCACGAGCTAATACCGAACCACACAGAAGAAAGAATGGTCAACTGTGCTACCACTCGACCCAGGTTCTCATCGGGCACGGCTGTTTTGGTACTTACCTAAACAAAATAGGCAAAGAAGAGTACGACGATGCTGCACATACAACATTTATCTGCCCAGTGTGGGACATCTAAAAGGGACATCCTACGGGAGGAGTTGGGAATCAGCTTGCTCTCCCCTATCAACAAGGTACCTTCAATGTTAACAGATGCTAGGGTGAATGGTGGTGACACCACTAGAATGGTGGTGTCTTTTGAAGATTCCTCCCTTCGCAAAAAAAAACCTAACCATGGAGGCGAGTCGCCGTTTGAGCAGCCTAATGCCGTTCTCTCCTGTATGTACTATTGAGGTGCCTTTGACACAGACTCTACCAACTTCCGTACTCTACCATCAGCAGTTCTATACACCCCTTGTGAGACCTGCGTACCCAGCTCATGTTAGCTGGGCAACACCAGCAGCATTTGATGAACAAACTGAGGAGACTGCTTTCGCGCAACTCTACTCCACATCATTGCTCAAGGGATCAAAGTAGGGTTGGCTCCCCCCCCCCCCTTCCTCTGGAGTTTGCGGTGTGGGCATGGGATGGGGATCGTATGTGGGCATCGTGGAGTCTAACACCCATCTTTTCAAAACTGAAAGGGGTCTAATGGTCAGATCATATGCCCTTTTGAAGCAATGTGATCAACAATACCGATGGAGGGGTTCAGTCAGTTACGATCTGACAATACTCTGTGGCCAGCTAGCTCCCTAATTCCCCTCCCACAGGGGGAACAACAGTCGGTTATTAAATAATTACAATGATTTAGTGGTCAGGTTGATTTACTTATGACTTCCATATCACATTCATCTCACGCCACATTATTTTTTCGAGCGTTCCTACAGAAGCATAAGCGACACAACTATGCATTATACGGATTTTTTTATGTCATAAAAAATCATGACAGCTTAAAGAAAGAAAATTCGCTTCTGACTTTATCTAATAGAATGAAAGTTATCGTTGAACATGTGATACCATTCCAGGGGAATAACAGTGTCCACCTCATCTATAACGGGTTCGGATCATCTTTTTACGAAATCATGTGTGAAATAAATGCGGTTCACTCTTCCAAAGGAAGAAAAAATCTTTCTCACGGCATTAGCACGTACTTGGTCGGTGAAAAAAAATAAGTTAGAGCCAAAAAAATCGTGTACGTGATCAGAATGGACGAGGGACTCTGCGGTCATTGTATGAATACAGCAACTGCATACGGATGGCATCGCGCGAATTGCACATAATCGCGAATAATTACGCAATCGTTTTATTAATTCGATGCAACTTTTGAGAATCGTGCGCACGAATAAAAAATAATAATCACAGGCCCGGACGAGCGAATTACTACACGCGCATGAACAAATACCCCGATTACTGCCCTGTCGTCCAATTCGCATCCGTGTTATTTAGGGGCGAAAAATACCCAAATAGAAAAAAGGGTACATTTCAGGCGACGGCCTCACATGTGTCTGCGTATTAAAGGGTTAAGGGCTTTAGGGTTTAAATGAGTAGCTAGTTTGCGGTGAAGGCTTTGAATATTTCGGTCGAATCCACGAAACCCCACAGTAACTCCGGGTTTAAGTGTTCGTCCATCGGCCCAGCGATGGGTATCGCTGGGGCTGAGCGGGATACAAGTGCGAAAAGAGACGACCGAAAAATGCGTATTAAGGGGGTAAAAAATGCCCACAAAGCATATCTTCTTCCCGTGTCTATGAAAAAATGTGCTTGTGCCGCGGGCAGGTATGCGACTCGAACCGGGCGAAATGCTCAGCCCGGGGAAATAAGGCGGGACATAGATATAAATATGCAACTTTTGCGGCAATTTAGGGTTAATATTTATAGAATACGTGAGCGGGAGCTTTAGGCTGTTAGAATATTAAAATAGTTCGAGTGGCCGGCGTATTTTTCAGAGCGGAATTATGATGCCCTTTTGATTTTCAGCGCTATTGAGCCGAATACCCGGACGGTAATAAGCATGGGATCTGTGTTTTAGTTGCAAGTTTTGAAAAAAAAAACATAAATTCGACTGAATAAAAAATTTTTTTTTCACAAACTCTTGATTAATATTTGCAAAAAAATACTTTAAAAACATTAAACGACAAGAATTAATTAAGGTGCCTTGGAAAACCATGTATTTATCCTTGTTTATTTCTTTGAATTAATAATGTCATATTTTCGTTATGCTTATACATAATTTTAACATATTATAATCCGGGCGATTTCACAAAATATATTCATATTTTTGATTTTTCCTTTTATATCTAACTTTATTTAAAATTTAAAATTATCAGGTTTATCAACTTTTCTACACTCTTATTGCAATTCTACATGCATATAGGGTTTATCAACCCACTGATTTAGCTATTTCATATCTATGGAATCCAAAATGGCGATTTACTCTCTATAAGCAGGAACAATATTTTGACAATTTCTTTGTCTGGGGTGAAGGGTTTGTTTCAGTGTGAGCAAACGTCTAAAAAAAAGAGGACAGAGTGTCCTTAAGGTTTGTATGCTCAATCGGTCTGCTTTTCAGACCGCTGACAAAACGAATGAGCGGCTCGCGATCGGATGCCATACTTTAACATAACGATAATGAAGAAAAGAGGGATTAGACAACTTTGTATATATATATATATAAAAATGGACAGAGTCAATTAGTGTTGTTTCATGTAAAGTAGAATAATTGAGTAAAATAAAAACTTTGTTTGTTTGTTTGTTTTTTAAGAAATATATATGCAGAAAATATATGAAGGAGAAAGCTTTTATCTGCAACTAAGAAAATCAAAACAATTTTGTACCATATTTATTAACCTATTATTTTATTAACTTCTTGTATTCATATCGCAAAAATATTAATTTCTAAATTAGAGTTATTTCTTGATTAAATTATTTTTTAAAAAAATACTTATCTTTTCATTAACATTTAAATACATTCGTAGTGAATAATTTCTGAAAGTTTCGTACAAATTTATAAATCAACAAAAAAGTCACGATGATTTCAAAAGATGTGTTAAAAACTGGGATTTTGCATAAAAACCGCCGGTCGATAAAGTGTTAATGTTAAAAAATACAGATAATCGCATGAAATTTTTTAAACAAACTCTAAAAAATACTTCAAGTTTAGTATATAGCTAAAATTGTGTTACTTATATACTATTTTATTAGTCAACCCTTCTATAGCGTCGAGATAGGGACCACGCCATAGAAAGAAAACGCTATAGAAATTAAGGCACCAATACAAAATTTGTACGTGTTTAATTTATTAAGCGCATGTGAATAACCCACGCGGGGAGGCATTGACTTTACTATTTTTCTCGTTAGTTACATAAAAGACGCCGTAAACGCTATAGGAAAAAACTATATACGTGGACACTATAGGAGAGTTGACTGTATATAGATACTAATTTACGAATGTAGTATATTGATACAGGACCATCCCTCTTATCTAGTCAGAAGACGATGATGACCTATATGACGGTCATCAACAACGCATGCTGCCATTTCCGTCCATCCTGAGCTTGCTATCTCCATTAGGCCAGGCCCAGATGTTCGGCGTGTGGACCTGTCTATCCCAGAGAAGACTAGGTCTTCCGACGGGTATGCTGCCACACGGTCCCAAATCTAATATGATACGAAGCAACTCTGTGAGTCAGCATCCGCCCTATCTAAATTTCTGATAGTTTATGAGTTTTAATAATGTTCTTGATAGTAAAAATAAAAGCAACATTTCTTGCAGCAAATTTTCATTGTCGATGCTCCCTTGCTTGTAACTTAATATTTGAGATATGTATTGTCTTTATTCAACGTATGAAGACATTCATCGGATAAAAACAATGTTTTGTCTTATGTGGATAAGAATATCCTCAAATGTTGACGATAACAATATAAGGAAGCGATCAGAGAAAATCTAGCAAGATTCGTACGAAGATTACGATCCAGGCTTTGTTGGTTTACAGCGATTTTGCATTCGTGGAGTCCTTCCTTTTTTTGTGATGGATACGACGGTGTAAGCTTACATGATCTGAAATAGTATCGCTCTAAGCCATGAGATAGTTCTCTCTCATCTTGGGGAATTCTCTCAACACAAAGAAAATGGAGGAATGGAGAAGATAAAGGAAAAAAAACTCTCCACACCGCGTCCAGTAGCACAAGGAACGACATCGAGGCTTCAAGATCTGGCCAATTTTCTTTGAGAGCATCTTGCCCTAGAACGCGAGTTCATCATCGAACCCAGTGAAAATAGACACCATAAAAATAAGCATGAGAAAATCATAGCTCTTCAGTTCGGTGTTAATGGTGGCGCTTCTGCACGCTAGGGTTGATAAATTCCAAAATTGAAGATGTTTAAGCCTAATAGCGACTCTTTAGAGAAAGAAAATAGATTCGAATGAGAAAGGTTATTAGAAGCACTTCAAATGTGGAACACTCATATCTGCTACGTCGTAAGGCTTAGGCGCTTAAGCGAATGAGAAAGCTTTAAAGTTTAAAACATAATAGCTTCGGGAACGAGAAAACTGTTTTCGCGGAGAGCATTCAAGCATAAATGCCTTCACGTTTGTGCCAATTTTGGATCGCACATACACATCGCATAAACACCCAAAGACTTCAGCATCACGTACAAAGCGCAAAGAGTACACGCAAAATACCCTGAAATCGTAACAACACCAGGATAATGCGAAATTCGTTTGATGTTTGAGGTTGTTAAAAAAAATGGCTTTCAATGAATTTGCGGTCTCGGCTGTGTAAATTTTAGTTGGACAAATCGCGTTGTTAATGTTGGAAAAGTTTTCCGCACAAGGAAAATAGGTCATCCATGGTGCAAAATAATTCGATGGCTTCTCTTCATATGACGTTAAATGTACAAAAGACCTGCGGCCTCGTAAAATTTGGTCTAATAAATACGAAAAGTACGAACGAATATTGCTTTTTAGCTGCAGAAACATAATAATTATGCTATGATTTGTTGCGAAAGTAAGAACATTTATTAATTATTTTTGAAATGACAGAGCTTAAAGTGAAATTCAGTCACGTTCATGTATTCAGTATTAGTTTATGAACATATCCTCAAAATTATTTCCAAAATTCCTAATTATTTACGGAGTTATAGCTATTTTAGTGATGCGGAAACTAAGTAAGCCCTACCAGAATGAAATCCTTAAACGCGTTTTTCTCGAAACAACTTTTTTCAACACGGTTGACATAATATCTCAACTATCTAATTAACTAATGTACTTTCAAATTTAATACGAACCTTTTCTATATAATCTTCTATTGTCTCTACCAGATATATGTAGAAAAAATATTTTTTACTATTAAGAAAAAATTAAAACTGTAAAAAAATATAAAAAATAACTTTTTTTAAACAGTCGCCATTTTTCAAAAATGAAAATAATATTTTTTTCTCTCTGAGGTAGGAACTATAGTCCACGTCTTTAATAATTACGAATATGTTTTTAATTTTTTAATTTTAAATGATTAAATGATTGAAATCATGTCAACTAAGACATGCTCTTTTTTACCCCTTACACTTTACCAACCTATAACTTATTAAATTATTTTTCAACACCCACCCCAAATTTTGACACTCAGAATTTGTGCTTCTAGACTAGAATAACTTTTAATAACAAAATGACATTTGGACGTCTATAAAGTGATAAATCAGTTTTCGAAATTATTTTTAAAAAAGATGAAACTTACGTTGTTATACATATTTTAAGAAAATGCTAAAGTACTAAAATTATAAACATATTTATTTTTAACTTCAAAATTCAATGATTTCATCATGTACACACTATGCTTTGTTGGGCAAAAATTTTCCTGTGCTTATTGTTATCTTCTTTAACACTTTACAGTCCGGGTATTTTGCGCTAAGCTTCGCCCAAAGTCTGGACAAATTCGCACAAAAATCATGAAACTTTTTCGCAAAATTTATGTAATTCTTAAGCCAGCCAATAGATTGATACGAAATTTTAGTGGTGTCTTCAAAATAGTTAATTGCATCAATATATTTAAGCATAATGATGGTTTTCAATGCAATTAGTGATTATTTTTTACTTGAATTGTATGAACAGATATAGATTAAATGGTACGCAAACACACAAACAAAACATAATGACAACATTCTATATTTAAAAAAAATATATTTGGGCGATTTAACATCCCACGCAATAGCGCTGTTAGTCTGAGTAGATTAAATTCTCCAGATTAACAGTGACATCTTCCGTCTCTCTTCAGGTGTAATGTGTTATTTTAACAGCGCCATCTCTTGTGGCCCTACGGAGACTGCGGGAGGTCGTCCTTCCTGCAGCCAAGGCTAACCGCAGAAGAGAGTCTCTCTATTCGATGCCTGTCTATTCCCATCCATTCATCCAACAACATCACGATCCGATAGAAGAATGGATTCATGCGCTAGCGTGGCCATCCCGACGAGTAAGTAGGGCTGGGGAGCCGCTGGGCTTTAAAATATATATTTATTTTATTTTAATATCTCAAATTTTTCGCATTTTTATGATGTTTTCCTTTCATTCATACAGTTGTATCAGTCTTAAATAAACATCTTTTTTGATGCACGCGTATCAGCGCATCTACAGAAAGATTTATGAGAACGAGCATCGGGTCAAACCATCAACATGCGCTCGGCCAAGTGTTAATAATGATTTTGCAAAATCTCATTAAATCAGATGACATACGAGGGCAAAATCTGGGAAGCAAGAAATACGCTCATATCGCATGGAGCTCGGGAATTCCAGCCGCAGAAGATACGCCTCCAAGGCCCAAAGGGTTAAAAAAAAGTGGGTCCCTAACGCTGCGACTGAAATAGTGGCGTGTGTAACGGTTGGGTGCAAAAATAATTAAAGGAGTGCTCACGCGTAAAAGTGCTCGACTGGAGTAACAATGGCTACCAATAAAGCTTAACGTTCTTCGGCTTCGCGGGATCAATGCGCGCTTTAAACCAAACGTGCTCTCAATACTACCACGCTTCGTGCTCGTTCAACCTCAAAAAAGTGAACGCCCCAGGGCACAATTACACGCGTCTCAATTTTCACGGCCCTGGTCTTCGCATACATACACACCTCCCAGATTAACCCTTCCGGCCCGACGCGGGAACTCTCAATTCATCATTTTTACCAACTAAGCACAGTCGACTTATGAAAGCTTACATCCACCCCAAGCAATCTGTAAGCTTACCTTAAGACATTTAATGGGGGAAATCACTTCAGACTAGAAACGGAAATCAAATCTCTATGTTATTATTATCATATAATAGCCACAAGCAATCTAATGCGGAAAAATATGTTCTTCAATGTACGTTTAACCCGTTGTTGAGTAATCACGCATATGTGCGTCCGGAATCGAATAATTGAAAGAGCATTCTCGCACATTGAGAGCGGAGATTAGTGAATCTGGGACAGAGACGGTTGTCTTGCGTCTCATCATACACTCATACATCGACGGCAAGGTCGTGCTGTAAAGGTACCCCTACACGTCTATATATTCTCTAATATTTCCATCCATAGCGCTTCATTTTCAATGCCGTGCAAAATATTAAAATTATAATGGCCTTTTTAGAATCATAATAAATAGTATTAATCCACATAAATCAATTATATACTTAAAATTCAGCCTGATATCAAATGTGATTCTATTTGAAATGCTATTATGAGGCCCAAAATATCAACAGTGTCAAGGTTCATTTATTAACACTTTGAGAACCGCGCTTTTTGGTATGAAAATCCTGTGGGGGCCGCTCGTTTTAGGCAAATTTCGCAAAAAATCAAGACCTTTATAATAATTAACATATCTTTTTAACCTATGAGTGTATATACGTGAAATTTTCAGGTTATGTTCTACAAATCAAAGGTATTGATCTGTGATCTTCATTTTACAACTTTCAACCAGTGGCTCTCAAACCAACGAATACATTTTTTTTCTTTCATATAAATATTACTTGTTATTTATATTTCATTTAAATTTATTTACTACATGAGGGTGATAATACTTCGCAATTCTATGGAAGGACCGCCACTGGATATGTATATATCCTTTACTTCAGAATCGTCCAACCTTTTTTGTCTTGGGAGATACTTTTCAATTTAAAATTGTCTTAGGATCGACTTCTAATATGATTCTTATAGGAAATTTATTTACTTTCTTCAAACTTAAAACTCAAATTTATATACCCTTTATATCTGTAGAAATATCTGTCAACGAATAGTGAAATATAAGTGTCGGTAACATATTTTTTTTATGATGATGTAGGCCCACGTTTTTACGCCAAATGGCGTCAGCGGTTCATAACGGTTGGGGAATTTTTACGCCAAAAGGCGTCAGCGGGTCTCAAAGTGTTAATATATAAGATTCACTCACGCTACGCCATCCTGAAATAAAAATGAATCTGTGTGGACGATAAGTGGTATATATACGTTCTTCTGGTCGCTCACTTAAAAACGCATGTTTTGATGATTGAGCTTTTTATAGAAAGTGGTAAATGGTATTGGATGACCATTTCAAAAAGTGCTGTTTATCACATATTGAATGAAATTTTGGACATGAGAAAGCTGTGCGCAAGATGGGTGCCGCGTTTGCTTACAATGGAACAAACGATGGTTTGGCGATGTTTCACAGCAATAAGGTCGATTTTTTGCATTAATTCATATCCGTGTATGAAACGCAGGTCAATCACATCTGAGTCAAAGGAACATGGAAATCCTCTACTGATACGAGCTGTTTATTGGTCCTGCTATTCGGTAGCATGCTAGCCCGCTCAACAAAAGTATACAGCAGGGTGCAAAGCCTGAATTTAATAGCTATGTCCGCAAGGATACGCTCATTCTCAACTTCAAGTGGCTACTAGATCTCGGGTATGCATTTATAAGGTCTGTAAGTCCAACCGGTCCGCTTTTCGGATCGCTGACATCACGAATAAACGCCTAGATATAGAAAGATTACAAACTCTCATTACAAAATGAAGTTGTTCGAAAAAGACTGATCGAATAGGTTGTTTAAATTTTACAATAAAAAAATTACAAAAGAGGGATTAGACAACTTTATATATATTATAAAAACACACAGTCAATTAATGTTGATTCATGTAACGTAGAATGTTTAAGTAAAATAAAAACTACGTACGACTCTTAACCAGGTTTGTATTTTACGTTTTGTACGAAGTAACATTAAACATCGAGTGTTTCATCATTTAGTCTGGATCTGATTTTGGTAACTAGGTAACCTGCTGCTGAAAATGCACGCTCAGCCTCCACACTCGTTGGAGGTATCGACATCAGATATTTAAATGCTACTTCGAGTTGATGACCGCGTGATTTTCGTATAATGCCATCAATGTAACTGATAAAATTCCTATCTGCTGAGACACGAACTAAAACTCGCAAAATTCCCGATAAATTATTTATTTCCGTCGCTGCAGATGAATACTTACATACTATAATACTTTGATGTGATTCTAAATTATATTACGGAGACATACAAAAATTCTGAACTCCGTATCTATGATATTTCATATCGATATTCCCATTATTAGAGTCGAGGTGTAGTAAATACATCACCGGTAAGAAAGGTTAATATAATAATTTGAAAAACATATATGTACTGTATATATGTATACATAGATTAGACAGTTATTGCACCTAGGCGTCGCCTAAACTCGCCAATTAGTAGTTACGCCACTGTATCCAAGCGTCCATATTTTGGCGGAAATTTAGTATCCTTCATTGTGCTGGTGAGGTGTACGATTTATGTTAGATAAAAAATTCAATCTCGAACTTTGAAACTTTTCTTATAAATCAACATTTATAAAATATCTTAAAAATTGATGCCGTTATTTTCATAATTTTAAACGCAAAAAAACGTTCGCACGCATTCAACCGAAGTTGTTTTTACTTTCAGTAAAGTCGAAAGACAAAATGTGCGTTTTTAAAATTTAAATATTTCTTTCGGACGAACGGCTCACAATTTATCCAACGGGCCATATATTATATTTTATGCCCTTTTTAAGCCCGCACAGAGATGTATTTTTAATAAATTTCAGAACATAAAATGTACGGGCGTTGAGATGCCCATTAGCTTCCATGTTATGATGTACAACATATCATATGATGCGTACTGTTTGACAGACGCCAGATGATATATGAAAGAGGGTGCTCAGAACTGTGTATTCTATTTTTGATCGACGATGCTCAATTGCATCGACGGTGTAGGGGCTGTCGGATAAGTTCTGTCCCGCGCGCGAAGCCTGTGAGCTGTGTATGAATAAGTTCAAGTGCTTAATGCGTTTAATGGCAAAGACGATAATTATGTGACGACGTAATCTTTTGAGAACGCCGAAATTAATTTTCGATTTAAATTTGCATATGCAATCTCCCGCTAAGCTGTGCCGAGTGATCGAATAACACATCACCTGAAAGGAATTCCTAGCACCTCATCCAATAGCAGCAAACATCCCCAACCCTCCCGCAGGGACACCGAAACTCCCCTCATAACTCCATACTTATGCAAGACCTTCTTAATGAGCGTCTAAGGCACGGTATTACGCGATCAACAATGGCACAGTATCTATTCAAATTTTCAGTGCGAATTGGAACCGTAAGTAAATTTAGAATCGCATTAATAATGCTCCTAAAGTTAGACCGGGTTTAATTTTCGTCTGGCGCTCCCCCGACGAACAATGTCTCAAAATCTAATATGGTGCTAACTGTTTTGACGAGCTCCTTGCGTACATTCAGAATTGAAATCTGACAATTCGTCGTTTTTCGACTGATGTCAAATATATGTGGGTCACATTACGTTCCATGTCTCATGTTCGTATGATTATTTACACAGACGATACGTCTGCATTAATATCCACCCTTAATAGGTTGAATTTATCCAAGACATATTTACAAAGTCGTATTATTAAAATAAAAGTCATGGTAAAACTCATTCGTTTTGCTATGAATGGTATATTAATTATATCTAGTGCGGAGATTAGTGAATCGTAGACAGAGACGGAGAGAATATCTTGCGTCTCATCATACACCAATGGCAATGTCGTGATGATACCTCTACACTTCAAAACAAAATATATCACATCAATTATCAATAAATGACGATAAAATAAGCATTCAAATTATAATGGAATTTTTCCGTATTCGTTAGAAAACTTTCAGGTATGGGGTCTTCTTAGATCGTTGGTGTCTTCTTAGAATCATAATAAATAGTAGAAAGTCACATAAATCAATTATATACATATAATTCGGCATGGTAACAAAAGTAATTCTATTTGAAACGCTATTATGGGGACCAATATATCAACAGTGTTAAGGCTCATTTATTGAAATACAAAGTTTATTCACGTTGCGCGGTCCTGAGAAAAATTGGATTTGTGTGGATGATAAACGGTAGACATACGAATAATGCATCTATCGAATTTAAAATTAACTTACTAATCAAAGGGTTAAATAAGACGATAATTATCAATAGAAATTTCCAGACTCATTGTAGTATTATCTTAAAATAAAATAACACAATAATCAGATAGTAAAAAGTGGAAATAACATATGTCGTGTGGAGGTATAAAAAAGAGATTGAATAGTCTGACAAAAGATTTTTTTTTCAATTTGTCAAACACAGAGAGTAACTCCAGCTGCGAGACTCTGATGACGAGACACCATTTCATCGAGTAAAGCCGAGGCCATTTTTTTCACGATTTTCGATCGATTTTATTCCCTCAATGGCATCAGTTTGCTAACCCAACTTCCCCTCTCTCCCGGATAAAGCGTTACGACTAGGGATCCCAATCGAATATTCGAATATATTTGCAATGTCAATGTTCACTATTTTTTTATAGTGATACTTCCAAGCGCCTTCTGACAGTTCGTGCGGCACCCACTTATTTCCCATTTCGACATTATTTATGCCTTTTTCGAATTATTTTTTCTCACATCGATCTTTCTCCGAATGCTCAGTTAATATTTACATCTGCTTTCACTGTATTGTGCCCTAATTTGAACTTATACAATAAGCTAGGGATGTCTTTTTGATTGACGTCATTTGTTAAACAATAGAAATATCAAAAATGATTCTATATTAAAAGGCAATTAATAAAATCGGACTAATATGAAAACGCGGTACCCTTCTCCTTTCCGAAAAATTCAACACGTTCCTAAGCGAAGAAATTTGGTGGTGTCAGGTCTCAAAACCATGCGAGCTACAGAATAGGATAACTCCCCAGACAAATAAATCCACTGGTGTCAGGTCTGAAGACCATGCGAGCAACGGAATAGTTCCGCCAAAAGAATTAATGTACATGACTGCCCATAAAAGAAATCCTAATTGTAGGAATAAACGCCAACTTTGCAAAAATGAAAGAGAAGAAGAGAGTTGAAATATAAATATTAGGGTGTCCCATAAGTTTCTTTCGTTTTCACATTAAGAAAAAAATAAACAATAATTTATATTACATCAAAATGTATATGATCCATTCTGTTCTATTACCTTTCTCTATCTCTCCGAAAGCCTCATAACGCCTTTTTGCCAAAATTTCCCAGGTTTGTTGGCAAAATATTGATCAAGGTACATTTTTTTATCATTATTTGAATTAAAATTTTTGTCCGGAGAGTATGGAGGATGAGGTAAAATATCCCAGTCAAATGATAATAATTTTATTCTGACGAGCAAAGATACGTGAGTCCTGACGTTATCGTGATGAAAAGCAACGCCTCGTCTGTTCGCTAATTCTGGCCGTTTTCTGGCAATTGCATCCTTTAGATTGTCTAGTTGGAAACAATATTTTGTTGAATTGATCGTTTCGCCTTGCTGAAGTAGCTCATAATAAACTACCCCCTTTCAGTCCCACCAAATGCATAGCAAAACTTTTTTTGGACGTAGGCGAGGTTTAGCTACAGTTAAAGCTTCTGTACCCTTGGTCTAAGACCGTTTACGTTGGATATTCTCATAAAGTATCCAACTTTCATCTCCAGTGATAAGTCTCTTCAAAAAAGGTTGGCTATTATGTTATTGGAGAAGAAGATCGCACGTTGAAATACGCTGAAGTTTATTTGAGTCAGTCTATGGAGTATGATTAGATCTGTGTTCACATGCGAAATAAACTTATGGGACAACCTAATATAATGAATGTATACTAGCAAGTCCATAATATCAACATTAGGATCATCAAGAAATTACAAGGGATTAATATGGATAAGAATTGTAGTACACAGATATCTTTAAAAAATGCTATCCTTTTTAACACGTTTGATTCTAAATCTGTAATATGGGGTATGCTTAAACGTGTGTGGAAAAGAGTAGATAGTGTATATAAAAACTTGTTCGTCTTTTATGTCCTTGATCGTATTTCATTAAAAGCATCAGGGTTGCTGGTATAACCAGCTTTGTGACATTTAATATGAAAAGTGTCCCTACGTGAAAATGGCTCTCTCCACTTAACACAAGTTTTTAGTGGGACTGTTATAAAGTTTTTGACCCTCATTATCGAAGTTCAAACTCCAAGTATTTAACGATGTTGACAGCGAGAACAAGAATGGAGGTGTGCAAGCGGAAAACACTAAGCAGTATAAATGTTTGCTCTTTGACTTGGGTCATTGAAACTGCAATTGTTTCCACAACGACTATATCCATCACAATGGAAACAAAGTAGAAGAACATTCCCGGAGCGAACCGATTGTATTTAATATCCTTGTTCGACTCTAAAAATAAATAAGCTTCATTGTTCGGACAGGATTTGCAATGTTGCACCGGTAAAAGCGCAATGAATTATTGATCAGCATATGATCATTTGATCGCAAATTATGATCATTTTAGAATTTAAGGACGTAATGATTCTCATATCCGGGAGAGATTTGTTTTGATCCACTCCTGAGGCTGTCGAGCTATTTATTATTCCGTAGGGTGGAAGCGCCCAAATTTAATATGTCTCCTCCTCGCTCGCTATATTTTTGGCGAGGCAATAACGGCTCTGTGATGTCTTCGTCTTCTTCTCCAAACAGCGACTTCATTAAGACTCATTCAGCTCCTGCCCTCAGTATTATATTCCAGAGCTCCCAATTTGATAAGTGAATGTGATTACGCACCGTGGGGTCCCGTCTCTGAATGCAAACATCCCAAGCAATGTAGTAATGAATAGCTCCCTCCGTTATTAGATAGTTAAACAACTTGCAAATTGGTTGTGGATGAGAAGCAATAATCTAGCCTGGTGAAAGTAACGCTCCTCATGTATGTATCAGACGAATTTATGGTACGCAAATGGAACTATACCTATAGCAATTTCGAACCGGGAGCCTGGAAGCTCCGAATTAATTTTGGGCTTAATTCTGGAGCGCATTTAAGAATGCCATTCAGATAGAACGAATGATATAAAACTTAACAAGATTTGTGGCCTGAACGATGGGAATAAATGGAGCAAGCACTCAACTATGCATGTGCTGGTTGACTATAATGACCATGGAATGTCGACGAAGAAGATTTCTAAATTGCTACAAAATTGAGTGCCATATGGCTTGTTGCATTTATATACGACTTACAAAATTATTATAATGATAAAAGCCAAGTTACATTGTCTATCCATTATGGACAAAAGTGCATCCGTGGGAACGTTCAAAATAAATAATGATATCCAAGCATTGAAGACTAAATATTAAATGAATTTAGCCCCCTAAAGAGGTAAAACACAGAGTTGTGTCCGAATTCCAGTGATTCAGAAAGAGCGTTCTTACACGTTGAGCTCGGAGCCAGACAGAAATGGAGAGAGTATCTTGCGTATATCGTACGATTGTATAGATCGTTAACCCAAATTTATCGACTAGTAATGACATTTGAATGATATAATGAATCGATTTCAAGTGAATTGTTTATGTTTACTTGAAGAATTGACCGAATACTGTGTGCTATCGACGATGTTTATTTATTTATGTACAAGCTTCATACACGCTGCGATGGTCCTGACAGATAAATGGCGAACATACAAATATAGCATCTAAGTTTATGATAATTTTAAATTAGCTAACTAATCAAATAGTTAATAATTACTATTGCATTCTTCAAAAAATAATTAAATGGACCTGAAGTCGATTGCGTTTCTGTGGGAACGTTTGAAAAATTAAAAACTTGTCAAAGTCAAATTACAGCGCTCCAAATGTGAATCATTTCGATGCTAGATCATAGAAACTATTATTTAAATCACTGGTTCCCAAAGTTATAATGTTCATGGATCGCATAGCAAAATTTAAACATAAACCATCAAGTTAAATAATTTGACTTAAATTAAATAGTTGAATAAAATCAAGGCACATTTTCATTCCTTGAATTACGCGATATCCATTTGCGTGGTTTCACTTTAACGCGGTACGTAGAAAGACTTCAGATAAAAAAGAACTAAAACATATTTTTACAAACATTTTTTTATCAGATTGTACCATTTATTGACATTTAAAGGATATAAAAAATAGTACTGGTTGATACAATTTCAACCTTTCTATTAATTTATAATAAAAAAAAATTCGCGACTGTTAAAAAAAAAGTTCATTTTTTGCCCTTATTTTTTTGTTTTAATTTTTTTTAAATGGTTAAAAATAAAATTATGCCATAAATCTGCTAGGAACAATAGAGGGTTATATAAAGAAGATTTGTGCTAAATTTGTAAGTAAATCGGCTAATTAGAACTTGAGATATCATGTCAACTGTATTTAAAAAAAGCTGTAACTCCGTAAATAATTGAAATTTTTTTGGAAGATATATTCTTAAAAGTCTAAACTCTGGAAATATGCTAAAAAAAATCTAGATTAGACAACTTCTGGGGGTCCGTAGGAACCTCTTTGGATACTTAAGATGACTTTAATAAAATCAAATATTGATTTAAAATCATAATATCGAATCATTTGATAATGGATAATAACCATATTATTTTATTATTGGTTATGGTTAAGTAACAATACCAAATACCAAGGAAGTATTGCACCCATTTCTACAAAGTAAACAAGAAACGTTACAGTCCACCAAGCTTTCGACGTTCCGGACATTAATAATAACTTTAAAAACCTGAATAATTGTATATACCGGCTTTAAATTAAAATCTATAAAACTGCTTTTTCGACTACAAGTAGTTTACGTTAATTATTGTTAAATAAACGTTATCTACTTTGGATACAAAGTGGCTAAGGCTTCGGTAGACGTGGCTAAAGTTGTAGCGCAGGAACTTGATTAAAATCGTTTTCGAGTCAAGATGGCAGCTTTAAATTTTTACAAAGATATTTTCATATATATTATTTATATGCATTTTGTGCATACATTGATTAGTAGTAAAATTAAAGTAACATCACTAATATGTTATGAAATTAGTGTATATTATCATGGGTTTGTGGAATTCGTGACATATCCAGGAATAATATGCCTTTGATATAACAATGGGATATATTAATATAACCTGATTGAGAATTTAATTAGGGTGGAATTTGTCAATGAGCCGTCAGGATCTATATTGTCGTTCAAACGATCACGATGCAAAAATTCAACGATGATAAATGATTTATTTTTGATGTCGTTATTAGATGGAGCGTCATTTTGAGTTTATAAAATTGACCATAAAAGCGTTTATATTCCTAGTTTAAGCACATGGAATGATGATAGCACGGGAGTATCGTACAGGAAGCTTCCCGGCTTATCTCCACATTTGCTTCTTACCCTATCTCAAAAAATATAATTTCAGGCCACGGTGCTTGTGTATCGTAGCATTTTATCTTGCGACAGTTATGGGATTGCCTTTGAAAGTATGACGGCGTACAAAAATGATAACAGTCGGAGGAGTTTTATAAGCGTGCACCTGGATGCATCCAGGCGAAGTTTCCACAGGAAGTTTCCTGCAGTTTAACATTCCGGGGGCAGGACCAAATGGAGGCTAATGGATATTCGAACCGGTCCATGAAAAACTTGAGATTTTGGCGAAAGAACTTTTCCGTGGGGATAAATCTCCGTTTTGAAATCTGAACCCCGCCGAGAGTCGTTAATGAAAATCCGAGTTTATAAATTTGTAGGAGCATAAAAATTGTTTAGTGCTATTACGAAGTTTAAAGCAATCGCTTTTAAGATTTAGAAGTTATGTCATTAAAAAATTCTGTGCGAAAAACTTCAATCATCAAATTTATATCATACATCTGCAAATTCGTTAAAAAGTTAAATTACATTTTGCAATTAAAAGAAGATGATATTTTCAAATATCTTCCGCTGTATCAATTATATTATAGCAATTTTGCACACAGGTACAAGGAATTTTTATTTTTGAGCGTTCCCACGGAATCATGTGCGTTTGACATTAGGTCAAACTCGTAGTGATGTGGTGGGTCGACAACATGTCACGAAGTGGGTTAGGTTGTTCAGAGAAGGCCGTATTGATTCTCTAATACTGTTTCTCTGTTGCAATGTGTTATTTCAACAGCGTCATTTTCTGTGGCATTGCGGGGACATTGCACCTGCAATTACTGACCGATCACTTGCGGGAGTCGAGGGGAGTCGTCGGTTGGCCTTGGTTGCGGGAGGACGTCCTTCTCGCAGCCAGGTCGCTCTCTCTCGTGCTGAATAAAAAGTTACCTAGAGAAGAGTATTTTTGTCTGACGCCCGTCCATCCCCATCTATCCGTCCGGCTACACGTGATCCGAAAGATGAACGGACCCGTGGGTTAGCGCGGCCATCCCGACAAGCGCGTGGGAGCGTGGAGTCACCCGGGGACTCTATCCTGAGAGCGCCCCTGCTCCAATGTAACAATACCATCCCACACATCAACAAATCGCATATTTACCCATGATTTATTTTCAAGAATTATGTGCTCAAATGATCCATCATCCAAGGCTTATACACATTAAGCATAAGCTTTTATGGAATACTCAAAACAGTCAATATTTATTGTTTCTTCTATTCCATTTCCCCCAAACGGCTCGTCATGCTTATCAAGACATCGACAATCCTTAGCTTTGATTTCGCGTATCCAAACATGATTGATCGATGTTACAGTTTATTGCCAATATGTGTGTGCTTATCGGCAAATTTGATTTCAAATTTTGACAGACAGATATATAATTTTAGCGTTTGGCAAGTCTTAAAATCCTAATCCTAAGCAAAATGTTATAATTCGACAAGTTAATCTTGGTGCTGCTGAATTATTGTGGACAATTTAAAAGCTCTTAAAGCTTGCAAAGCTCGAAATTTGCAAATATTAAGGATACAGTAGCATTTTTATAGTTTTGGGGTGCTAAATTTATTTCATAGTGTCATGGTAAAAATCCGTTTTTAATACAGTGTTTCGCTGCAAATTGCAAAATATGGGTTGTTCAATATGTTTGTTATTCTGTTTGCAAAAAGAGACGATGCTCTTGTTTGTTCCGCCTACTGTATATTAAATACTAAGCAAAGAAAACGTACGCTATGCGAATATATGCGATATTTGGAAAAAAATATCAAATTCAATATCCAAAATTCATAATAATTATAATACTTAAATCAAAAGAGTCAAAAATCACTGCTAATCTTAATCGCAGGGCTCACTCTTTTGTACATACGCAACAATCGAATATGCGGCGAGAAGACGCATTTTTCCCGTCGGTCCTCAAGCGGTCTCGCAGCAGGAGTCTTTCTCTTCAAGAAAATAATGATGTGAAAAAGGTTCTTTATGTGAGGTCCAAAGTGCCGTCAAAAAATGGATCAAAACAAAACAGGTATTAGAATACTTATCCCTCGTCTCATAAAGTTCATTTAATCTTAGGACGCTAAGATACGATATATCGCGATCAAACAGTAAAGAGATTTAAATAAAATTTCCGTTAATCAAAATTTACCGTAGCAGCCAAAGGGTTAAGCAGGAAGGCGACTATGTCGAAAATTAGTATTTCATGTACATCTGTGAATACGTACGTAAAAATTGACCATCTTCATTCTTCTTTTTTTGGACCTTCGGCAATCCGATAGCAAATGTACCCGCGTGGTCGTTGATTTTGAATCCATCTCAATTCTTCATTTATTACCACAGCGCGCCTGAATTTGGTCAAAATTAATCTCATAGATCAGATAGCCTATTCTAAAATGAACCCATGCTTATGAATAACATTTTAAAACTCAAAAAAATGAAATTAATATTTTGAGTTTTATTAAGTGTTGTATATATTGTATTTAAAAATGTCGGCATGAGAAATTCGGCTATATTTGGATAGCCCACAAAATCTCAGGGATACACAAAGACTTGCTGGCCTTTCGAAGGGTATAAAAAGCACTGATCTGACACGTGCCGAAATATGATATTGAAAACTATTGATACCCACATAGAAATCGAAATTTATAACAGAAGGAAATAAGGGCTACATGTTCAAGCGCCTGTTTATTGTGTGTTACATTAGATTGATGTAGAAAAAAATAGTTCATTGTTAAATCAAAGCGTTTATTTGACGTTCAAATCCGTCGATGGGGTGATTTTAAAATGGGAGCATCCCCATTTATGAATAGCGTTTCCGTAACTAATTTCAAATCAGTGCATTAAAAGCATCCGTCCTAAATTTATATAAAGAACGCCGAGGCTTTTTCGCAAATATTAATATAAGAAATTTCGGCGAGGGTAAATTGGGGTGAAATCTACCTTCTTCTCGTTGGAATAAATCTCGAATAGCGCCTTTGGCGACGGAGTACGTTTTTCGGTTGCGTTCCTCCACAATCCAAGATAGGTTATTTTCGCACCCTTATTAATATACTTGAAAGCTAGAAGGCTGGAAAAACGCCTGCAGACCGTGGCTAGACCGCGGACACCACACTTAACATTTCTGCGGAAAACCATTACTCACATTTCCCCGGGTGGGTTTACTTTGCATAAAAATCTTTTAGAGAAATCCGCCACGAGGGCCCTCACATCTTTTCGGGGGGGTGGCGATAAATTAAATTTCACACTCTGCATGCGATATCCCCTAAGAAGCACAGTATATGATTATGTACAGATACGCTCAAAAAGTACCGGGACTCATTTTCATACGAATCCGCCGAAAACCGATCGACTCGAATATTCAATGTCCGCGTTCGCATAAATCACGGGGGCTGACGTAAGAAGTGCGTTGCGCGGTTTAAACCGAAATCGGGTACAAAAATTTAATGGATTCGAACCGTAATAAAACTTAAATAATGGGCTTGTTTCGTGTCGGACAAAATTAAATGCTATATATAAAGCACATGGCCGGTTTAGTGTATTCGAACCATATCCATTTGTTGGATCCGTAGATGTTCGTTTACGGGTCTATTCCTAGAACGTAAAACACATGGCGAAAAGCTAATTTCCAATGGGAGTCTATATTTGTTTTACGGTTTGTTATGTGCTTCTGCAGACTGGCGCTTGATTTTTCTCCCCGTCGTTAAACAGCACCAATAAGCAATACCGAATTAATATTTGCTTTTGAACGAAGTTAATTAAAATGATCGTAAAGATTTTAAATCAACAATAAGCAGGAGATGTACTGTTGAAAAATACACGATTCCTCGTTTACAATAAAAAATTATTATGTGGTAGAGGTTAAAGGAAGCCACACGAGATGCCAAGACTAACAACGCAGTGGTCAACCAAATAAGGTGACCACGCCAGATATAGGCGAAATTCCACAAAATTATATTGGATGACCATTGACTGAAAGTGTGCACATCCCAAGACAAAGAAATCCATTGGTGTCAGATCTGGAGACCGAACAAGCCACGAAATGGGGCATGTCCCCAGACAAAGAAATCCAGTGGTATCATATTTGAAGACCATGCGATGCACGGAATAGGGTACGTCCCCTGACAAAGAAATCCAGTGGTGTCAGAACTGAAGATCGTACCAACCACGGAATGGGGCCGCCAAAAGAATTAATTTACACGACCTGGTAAACTGGTACCTCTTCAAATTTAACGACGGTTAAAAAGGTGTAACCCAGAGAACTTTTTAACTCTTTGCGGTCCTATGTCGAGTCTGGCTCGACATTTTGTTTCTACATTTTTTTCCTCCACTCAAATTTAAAATCATGTGATTTTATTTTACGTATCGTGTTAAAGACAGTATTTGGAAAGCAATATTGGTTTTTATGATCCTTCATAGTGTTTTGCCTACTTGCTATAAAAAGGAAAGGGGCTGTTGCCCGGATAAAATTCTAAAACACTTTCGCGCGTTTTCGTGAACATCTCCGATCATACTTGCGATATTTTTACATATTCATAAAATTTTTGTCCGAAACTAACGAATATACAAAATAAAATTTAAAAAATCCTGACCTCCATTTAGGCCAATGTTTTGAGAGATACCATACATTATCTAATTATAAACTATAAAATATAATGCCTCTGTATAATATATTAGTAAAATATACAACTTTGGTAAAAAATAATAGTGTTTTATTAAACAATAACTTAAAAATTGAAAAAAAAAGTTTCATCCTAAGAATGTCTAAAAACGGTTAAAATTAAATTAAGTTCATAATAGTTTTTAGAAGTTGACATTCCTTATACATTTGTACATTTTTTGTGACTTTGGAAGCAATTTTATTTAAGCTAATTGCACAAAATAATGATTTATTTAGATCAAAAATACATTGCACAATACGAAAATTTAAAACTATTTTTGTATGTATTTTTTTCAAAATGTTGAAAAAAAATCTATTTTGGCAACCCTAACACATAGATAATAGGACTTATGTGTGGAACGTGGTAAAAGATCCCCTTATTCCCCAAAACAATTTTGTCGATCCATGTGCAAAGCATCCTGTATATCGTAAATTAAAACCAGATAAAATAAATAAGCAAGATAGATAAATGTATATGTTTTTTTGGGGGGGGGGGGGGTAGTCTAGTCTCGCTCGTGACCTCATTTGGTGCATGTAAATTAACCACTGGGGGGGGGCTTCTGTGATGGTACAGATCATAAAAGGCCCCATGTATAGAGGACGGAGTGGCCACAAGGTTCGTTGTGTTCTACCGGTCCGCTTTTCGGACCGCTGACACAAAGAATGAGCGCCTCGCGATCGAACATGCCAGAAAGTGTCCACAAAACATGGTGAATGTATATTCAAAATTTCGCTTAAAAATATGTGATAGTTTTGGAGTTATAGCAATTTTTACATGAATTATTTTGCCGCACGTTGTACCAACTTTTGTAAATTCGCGGCCGCTGGCACCCGCTTAAAGTGTGTTAAAGAGACGATAGTACTTCAACATCGCATATATTTTAATATATATGTTTTATAAGTGTACATATCCTAAAGAATTACATTCAATACATTTATATTTGATTTTGAGTGGGATTCGGTAAACAAGATGTAAAGAAATATGATTCAAGCTCACGAATGGAATGGAACAGATTCATCTTTCGTAAAAACCAATAAACCAGCATTGGTTTATATCTTCGCCATACATTTTTCAACAGAAACGTTCGTGTAAATAGACAGTTAACGTCAGTCTTAAGCTTGCTTGCAAAATCTTGGAGATGCAGCGTCCATTGGACTTTACCGGAAACCATCGGTCAAAGCTCTCCAGCTCATAGAAGTAAACATCGTTGAGCTTTGGTACTTGCAAAGATCGTAAAACAGGCCTTATCGCAAATTTCCAAATGCATGTTCGTAAATTATGGCGTGCATAATGGCTATTTGTGCGGGTATTTTAGTTCCGCTTTAAATGCAGCCAGGCTTCCGTTTGCATTCCGGGTACATATTGACCCCAGCTCGCAATCTATTTATCCTCAAATATTGACTATGGTTGAATTCATATCCCCCGGTCGGAGCCAACGCAATTTCCTTAAGATATCAGCGATGAAAGGCTTCACGCGTTATTACATATTCGCGAATTTATGGTAACATGTAATTAATGCATAATTAGTACAAAACACCGTAATACTCTGTTAATACCGGCATCGCTTTGGCTTACATCACGGCATAGATTTTAATTAAGCCAATCACACCAATAACATATGGTAAGACGATATTTATAGAAAGGTTCACGTAGAGCAACGGGTTAAGTAATACATTTGATAATAATTAATAGCGATCTTGCGGATGCTATCTTATATTTGCGACGGGAGCAATGGAGTTCATTATAGATGAAACGCAAACGGGGTGCTTCATAAATATTCAGCATTAGCATTTTGTATTTATATTGTAAATTCGACTTATGGGACAGATTATGGGAAAAATCCATGTACAAACAAGTTCGAGAGATCGATAATATTAATATTAAGGGAACCCAAAAATATTCGCGTATTTTGAGAACTTATGTTTGAGCTTAGTTTGTGTACAAACGCAGTGATGGAAACATCTTTGTAAGTTATTTTATTTGTAAAACTATTGTTTTTATGTAACAGAAAATAGAGTATAAAACAGGTACACGAAATATTTTTGGGTCCTCCTAATATTTCCAAGCATAGTCTCAATCCAAGATTTTCTTAATTGCATGGATTTGAAAAAAAAACTACTAAGGCGATTTTATAGAGCCGCAATGAGCTATTGATGACTAATTGATTTGCATAAATAATTAAAATAACATTTAAAGTCTGAGTCCTAACAAGGGCGTGGCAAAGCAGGCGCCCGCCACGGGCGCAACTGGGCTTGGAGCGCAAAACGCAGAATACCGACCCGGTTAAGAGTTGCACATGCATCCGCTCATTCGTTGTATCAGCGATCTGAAAAGCGGACCGATTGAGCATACAAACATTATGACCACTCCGTCCGCTTTTAATGCTTTTTGCTGTATTTTCTATGATCTGTACGATCACGAAAGCAACGTAGCGTCTATCATATTATTTTTTACAACAGTAATCGCCATCTATACGTTAGATGGGGTACTTTTGGGACTATTTTTGTATATTATTTTAAAACATTTTATATCTAAATGACCTTGAATCAAACGCATTTAATGTCGTTAGTATTTCGGTGGAAACGTTTGAAATATAACCAAAATCAGACCTAACACAAAATATAGCGCTCTACATGAGAGCTGTCTTGTTATATCATTTATCCCCCCTTTCAGATAATTTATAATTTTGATTAAAACTTGTAAAAATGCTTCACTGGTATATATTGATCGGAAGAATAGATGATTATATATGTATGAAGCATGTCATTAAATAGTATCTCAAAATGCATTACAAATACAGTCAACCTTTCTATAGCGCCGAGATAGGGACCACACTATAGAAGCTAACGCTATAAAAAGTTAGACATCTATACAAAATTTGTACGCGTTTAGTTTGTTAATAAGTGCAAGTGACTAAGACACACGAGAAGGCATTGATCTTACGTATTTAACCCCTTTGCTTATGTAAAAGATGTCGCAAACGAAGTGGACGCTATAAGAGGGTTGATTTTTTTTCCAGTTTTTCTTGTATTGGTCTTGATTATCTTTCTGAATACATCAAAATCTTCTCTATTTTGCCATAGTATGTCAACTGCCTGTTCTTTATTTTCTGCGCCCGAGGGTTCGCTTTAATATTAATATTTCAATCGTTTCAGGTTTAAGTCAATCGACTGATTTTCTACTGGTTGTAAATAAATAAATATATAAGAATCGCGAAATAAATGGATTATGCATTGTTTGCAGAAGTGAGCTCTAAAATGAGTTTGTAAACATATTGTCTCCCATAAAAATTAATTAAAATTATTCCAGCGACATTCACGTTTATAAAGTTTCTCGGTGATAATTAACGTCTGTCTTCTTCGGTTACAAAAGACACCGAGGCTGTATTCTATGACGAAACGACAGAAGAAAACTTTCCGACGTCTCACATAAAAGCTTCGACTAAATCCTAGAAAACGGTACACTAGTATTAAATTGAGAACAATATTAAATTTCCACAGGAGCTAGAGCAACAGTCTCCCTTTGTCCCCGGAATAATTAGATTATTTCAGACGAACGAGACCAAATGAAAAAATTTGGGCGCTGCCGAATCAACAGGCTGATCGTTGAAGGTTGCTAACGACCCACCGAGAGGTCCTTAAATGTAGCACAATGGAAGTAAGGTTCCTCGTTTGACCTTTCGAGGATGTATTAATCCATAGAAAAACCGCAAGGAATCCTGTTCCGACCTTAGTTTTGGGTGATGTGGGAATACTTGATGTAGCCGCACTTGTTCAAGGATTACGAACCAAAACACTTCGGTATACAGACAAACCCCAAGGACGTCCCATGTCTACCTGCAGACAAGTTTTTAAGCGACGCCTGAGAATTATTAAGCAGCGGTGCAGATTAAATTAATATCAAAGGATATCCACCTTTGCAATATAGATCCTTATTACAATACTTGAAGCCTGAAGATCCACCTGGACATACCTGAAACAAACAAACAAGCAAAATTAATACCACAGTACGCTAGAGTCAATCATGCATATTTATATAATTATTCAATAATTTAATAGGTAAAAACGATTACGATTAAATGCACTCGTCATGGTACGCATGTACGAGTATAATCAGGAACAATGAGGTTCAATTGGGATCAATTGATTGAATATCGGGATTGAGCGCAATTGAAATCAAACGTTTTATTCACAAACAAATTCCGGACGTGAATAACTCGCATACAAATTATTACTGCACAAAATAATTCGAGGAATTTGCTGCGTTCAAATCCTGGATAATATGTAAGAGCACTAGAATGTTTATATTAAATTTACACTGCAGATGATGTAAAGTGTTGGAAATTGACGCATCGGCAATGAGAGGTTTAATTCCCAATAGAAATTGTATTTTTTTGAGCGTTAAAAAAAGGCGCGTTCTGGTTGACACGATTTTAACCCTTCTAATTACCTAAACTAATAAAATAAAAATATATTCTTAATAAGTAAAGATGTGGCTATAGTCCCTACCTCAAATATAAAATATAAGTTTATTTTCACACAATGGCGACTCTTTAAAAAAAAACATTTTTTAGTCATATTTTTTCATAGTTTTAATTTTTTTAAATGGTTAAAAATAAAATTTTGATATACATCTGGTAGGAACAATAGATAATTGTATAGAAAAGGTCCATATTAAATTTGAAGTTAATTAATTGATTAAAACATGAGATATCATGTCAACCGCGTTAAATAAAATTAGTTTCGATAAAAATTCTAGACTAGAATACCTCCATAAGCATTATGTTATTAATGACATTTCGTTTAAATATTAGGGATATCGAAAAGTATTTGCGTATTTTGAGATCTCATGTTTAAGCTCAGTTTATATCCAAACACAGTGATGGAAACATTGATTTTTATATTTGAGATCTACTGTAAGTTAATTGTACTATATCTATACTATTTGATAAAGTGCAAACAATAAGTTGGCAAAGTTTTATCGCAATCGAATGAACGGTATGGCAGCGCATTAAATACAGACAAACAAACATTGATTTTTATATACATATTAGACTATGCCTATGTTACTCGCGGAATGCTTAGCAATAAGTGAACGAAGTTTTATCGTAATCCGATGAACGGTATGGCAGCGCATTTCACATGAACAAAGCCCAATTCATTATTAGATAAATATTTTTAACAACTTTATATTGTGACCAAATCATCTTTTTCAATTAGAAACAAAATAAAATAAGTAACAGTAAGATCATAGAGGCAATTTTTGGTCTTTTGGTATTCTTAGAATCTCGAATTTTAACCATGAACGTTGCCAAAATACAGTCTGAAAAATATAAATATTAGGTTGAGGCAAAAAATATGGATTTCGATTAGAGCGGAAGGGTTGTCGATGAAAATATGATTTCGAAGGACCATGCTGAAAATGTCAATTTATTAGAAATATCCATGACTATTCCCAGTGTCAAAGTTTGAATCGCGGACAAATAAGTCCCATAAAAATATGTTTTCCCCGGGGTCCGGAGACGACCGGATACGACTCTCTGCCAATTTTTTCTCCTTGATATTTTCAGACGAGCTGGAGCGATCCGTGATGTGTCGGGATAGAAAAAAAAAGAGTTTTCGTCGGTCGCATTATATTTGACTGTATGTGGGACGAAGGAGACGATTTTTCGGGATACACATCCCGAATATATTTTATTTTTAACATCTTTATCAGCGATTCTTCCAGGTTTTACTCCGCGGGGGCGGAGACGCGCTGGGAAATGAGATGTATGAAAACAGTGAGCCATGCATGAAATTGTGCGATGAATACCAGATATACAGTTTATTACGTAAAGACAAAATTCGACAATTGAATGTGCGCACATTTAACAAGATCCCGTAATGACGAGAGGAATTCGGTGCTGGAAAATCGGGTCAATTTGTATTTAAAAAGGTTGGATCATTTTCGACAAGTTAAACAAGTCAAACGTCTCGAGCAAATTCAGTTGAAATTTAATTAATATTAGGCCTTAACATATGAAATTGCCGAATTTTCTGCTGAGAATTACGAATGAATATTTTAAATACATTGTTCATTAGGCGCCTTTTCTCGTGATATCAAACGGCTCGCCGTTTATCGAAGGTTTCCTGTTGAACTGAAATTGCAAATGGAAATATTTTTACGTACATACGACACACTATCGAGCTAAACTTGACTTCGAGTAACTTCGAGCTGATTTCGAGCAACTTGGTCATTGGCCAGATATTTTCTGTTATCGCTCAGAATCTTTTTTCATCAAAAGTAATAATTCGATTTAAAAATGACATAAAAATTAATCATCAACGAAGACTACTTCTCCAAGCGTCTTAATTCCTACGGCAGTTTGGTGTGTTACAACCTAATACATAATATCTTTGCAATTAACGCCGTTTTGATATTTTGCACTTAAACTCATTAGCGTATTTCTTTTGAATATTTCTAAATTCATAAAGAAAATATCAAGCTACTCTTAATGCCGTACTGAAAGCTCCTTTAGAATTTTAGCAAAAAAAAAAACCTCTTCCAAAGGCTTTAAAAGGACATTTCACGCAACGACTTTCTTTCTCAATTACGCTCAATTAGCGTCCAAAATAGTCCTCGTCTAAGAACTAAATATTTTGGATGCCTTTCGAGGGCATAAAAAAGCCCCTTGAAGGATCAGAATAAGGACACAATATCAAAGGTCGGTAGGTCATTATTTTTCAGCACCGCCATAACTACGTCTCAGTCATCAAATATTGAATCGGCGGGCGTGGAGCGCCAAGTAACGAAGGCGTGATGATATGTATATATGTATTTTGTATCGCACAATTGGGATATTATTAAAATTTATATAGCCTGCGGTATAATGGTAACATTGCACAGTATTATAATAAAGCTACCTAAACGTTTCGTTTATGCTGATGACCCGATTTTCGGGGGGCGGGTTAAACCCTTATTATGGTCTTCTGCGGAATATCCCCATAAAAAGTCGCATAGGTTCCGGAAAATATGCACACCCTAGCAGAGAACGTTATACTAATTTTATTTATATCTAGCACTGCGTCGGGACGAAAAATAATACGGGGAGATTGAGATGAAATGCATCGAAAAGGCTGTATGTAATATTTCAGGAATAAAATATACATCCCGTTTGATGTGAACATACATTGGTCTGCTATGAAATAATGGCAGAACAATGTATGTTTACGCGAATAAATGAACTAATATACTGTTTTATCTATAGTGTTAAGGTTCATTTATTGATATACAAGCTTGACTCACGCTGCGCGATCCTGAGAGAAATGTCAAATTTAAAAAAAAGTAGAAGTGTGGGAGTCCCTGTTTTTATTCCTGTGAGAATAAAATGCCCTTCTGGAGTATCTTTGGGCAACGATTTCGGATCATCTTTGAAAGGAAAGTCAAGAAAGTCAACCCAAATAATAAAATCGTTAAAAAGATTAATGCCATTAGATTTACAAAGTTTTAGGACGTCATATCTTCATCGATATTTTATAAAAAGTTTAAAGCATACTTTCATGTGTAATACAATAGCTAGTATATATTTGGATGTTATGAGAGAGCAACAGGTTAAGTTTATTTAACACCTGGTTTACACGACATGCAACTACCAATCAATATCTCCTCTGTAACATTTTATTCACATTAACTTTTGTGTATGTTTGAGATTGAATAGCTAGTATTTTTAATCCTTTGATTAACGAATTAATTTTAAATTGATGCACCGCTTATCGTCCATACAAATCCACTTATCTCTCAGGACCGCGCACCATGTATCAATATTGTATATTTATAAATTAGCTTTAACACTGTTGATAGCACACAATATTCGTTCATTTCTTCGTGTAAACATAAACAATACACATATGTCCCTGTTGTTTCTATGTCACTTTTTTATCAATTAAATTTGTCCAATGGCTGTATCACAATATCGTCGAGCTGATCGTTTGGAATTGATTGGAACTATAGTTATTTTGGTCTATGGATGAAATTGTACTATCTTCTATTAATTTGGATGACCTTTTATAATATATGGCGTCATTTCATCAATGTAATCGAATTGCTTCTCAAAAAAAAAAAATACTAATAAAAAGTGGTGGGATAAATTTTCGGAGATCGGTTGCATGTTCAATCGTGATATACAAGTTTTGCGCCTTTTAAGACCATTTAAGGGTAGGGGGTAAAAGTTCCAGTCTAATTTACGCTTCCCGACTAATTCCCTGGGAAAGCTTACACGCTTTGCTCGCACTCAATCCCGAGCTATTCTCGGACGAAGTTTGATAACAAGAAAAGCAGAAGTTTAAAACATTCAGCGGGTTTATTAATTTGTGCACGGATAATCAACATATATGCGCGCGTTTGATTTAAAATCTCGGGTTCTTTCGCTACAATATTAATTGAATGGGGGGGGGGGGGCAACCGAAGAGGTTTTATAAATATTGAAACCCCGCAGAAAGCCTCGTTTATGGCTCATCTCATATTCATATACAGCAACAGATCTTGGGCTCGTTAAAACGCAGCCTCCCCCTGTCAAAACAATGAGGTATGAAGCTCGATTTTAAACTCGTTTAAAATTTCACACTCTTGGGACAAAGAGGAGAGCTTTTCCGGTTAATTTAGGATTTGAGAAGAATTCTTAATGCATTTACGGGCTTTACACAATGAAAAATGAATGTGGGCCGTACATAAGTAATTTAGCTTTAATTAGCTTTTTAAGGACGGATTAAAAAGTTGTGGTGCGCCCTTAAAGGATTTACTGCCCGAGGTCCAGACATTTCTGGATTTAATCACTGGTAATAGTAAATTTACATGTGGATTTAGTATTATATTTTCTTTGGATATATACTTTTATGCTAGCCATATGCCCCTTAAATTCAGGCACAAAAAACGCGCAAATCAAGACCAAATAGCAAGAATAAATAAATTAATTAAGTGCTTGATTTCGTAAGATTTTAAAAATGTTCGTTCACGTTTGGTTTATAAGAAATCAGCTGTGATGATGCATATTATAGTGTTATCATGATGTAGCGTCGAACAAAAATACTATCTTTTCTATATAACTCTTTATTCAACACGAGAGAGAGATCTGGATGCAGGAAGGACGTCTTCCTACAGCCAAGGCTAACGCAAAAAGCGATCGGTCGGTAATGCTTGAAGTTTAGATTAACAGCGCCATTGCATGGGGCATGTATTTATGAACACATTGATGAAATTGCAAAATTATTAAATAGAAGAAGATGATCCATTGCATATAAGAAGACAACTGATATGTTTCCAAAATATGTATTAACCCGTTGACGAGTAATCCCGCATATGCTGCGATCGGATTCGAGGTAATAAAGAAATAGTTTATTCGCACATTGAGCTCGGAGATTAGTGAATCGAAGACATGAGACGGATGTCTTGCGTCTCATCATTCACTCGTACATCGATGGTAAGATCGTATTGTAAAGATACCCCTACACGTCTATATAAGTCGTGCTTCTATTTCTAGTAAAATATTATTATTTATTCAAATAATTATTTCAAACATTACAAGTTATACAAACACAAAGAATCACTTGTGTTTCAATAAAGAATATAAAAATTATATCAACAGTGTTAAGGTTAAATTCTTTATATACAAGTTTTATTCATATAAGATATGTGTGGATAGGGAATCCAATCCCGATTCAAAATTTCAATCCCGGGATTTCGTGATTGCATTAGGCCATCCCGGGATCCGTCCCGGGATCGGGGAGATTTGATAAAAAAATAGAAATAAGTCCATTTGTTTAATATAAAAAAGAATTTGAAGGCGAAAGAATTTTATTTATTTAAGAAAAGATAAAAATACAATTCAAAAATAGATTAAATAAAACACTAAAAATTCAAATATTCCCGATTTCCCTGAAAAAATATTTATTTCAGTCGCTGCAGATGAATACTTATATACTATAATCATTTGATGTGATTCGTAATTATATTACGGAGGAATAAAAATATTCTGAACCCCGTATCTATTATATTTCATGTCGATATTCCCATTATTAGAGTCGAGGTGTAGTAAATACATCACCGGTAGGGAAAGGTTTATATACCAATTTGAAAAACTGTTCGGGATCCCTGGGATTGGATTCCCTATGTGTGGATGATAAATAGTAGACATGCGAATGTAACATTTATGTTTAACTCAATTTAAATGAATTCACTAATGAAAACATTGACAATATTAGAGTGAGGAAGATCCCGACTGCGAGACTCTGATGGCGAGATACCATTTCATTGAGTAAAACCAAGACCGTTTTTTCATGGCTCTCGATCGATTTTATTCCCCTGATTTGGGGGGAACAAAGGAGAATCTCATAGCTCAATAGACAGAAATGAATCCAGATAGTGCGATGTATCTAAGGTTAATTGATGTTTTTAAGTTTTTATTATAAATTTGAAATAAAACCCGATTTATATCGCTCGAGGCATGTCGTAGAACAATTTATATCCGCAGATAGCGAAAAATATTCAGAATATTTTTGCCTTCGTTTAAGAATATCAGAGCGCGAATCGCTATCGGAGGTAGGAACGTGTGCAAGTTTTCTAATGAACACTCTGGAACAGGTCGGAAATAGGAGGTCTCTCGTAGGTCCCATGCCACAAAGGTTTATCTTCACAAGACAGCAAAGCCTGTGGGTCTCTCTGTCGAGTGCTCCGGATTTGCATCCGACAAAGAAACGCTGATCGAGGACTAAAAACACAGGATTCGCACAGATATTGCTAGTAATTTGAATTCGAAACAGCGCACACCCGTGCGACGCTATGTAAATCACGATGATATGTGAACCGTGTTTTGTAAACATAAGTAAAATTAAATTGCTTATCGGCAAAAACAACAGAAGGCGCCTGCTATCGTGTAATTTTATTCCGGACCTTATAAGAGGCGACATTTGTACCGCGATTATATGACTCAATTTCTGCGTTTTTATTTTATTTTTTCATGTTCCACTGCCATCATTCAATATTGGGCCTTTGAAGCATACAAGCATGAGATATGAACAAAAAATAATCTCCCTAAGGACCCTCGCGGATGCGGATTAAAAGCAACAAGGACGAACCGCGTAATTGCAATCATCGCAACGAGCGCCCTCCTATAACGACACGGAACATAAAATCGGATACAGGATCAATTAAAGTTATTATTTGGATGCCGTTATTCGTTCCAATTAAGTCTTAAAGTGGCCAACTACAACACACCGGGCCGGGGATGACTTCAAAGTTAAATTGTAGTATGAATTTGCGAATTTTCCATTTGCGCAAAATTAATGTGTACCAGGCCGTGAAAATTGTTAACGCCTCTGCGAACACAGGCGGGACCTTGAGGAAAAGCAATTTTCGCCATCTACATTTTTTCCATTTTACGCAAATTGCGATACATCGTGAATATGGCGATTTTTGAACTTCCCTCCCCAATAGCTAATTTGGGAATAACGATCTTCAATATTAAGCCAAGTATCAGCTGTCAGCCTCAAAGGGGATTTTTTGAATAATTCTTCGCCAAACGAGGAGTTGGGGTGGCGCTCGAGGACCTTATTGAAAGATAATTATGGATGAGGAAAAATAACGGCGTCATAATGAGCTTACAAATTCACTCCCATAATGGGCTTCCAATTTCAAACAGTCGAGGAATACTTGATTTCGAAATTGTCAAAGCTAATTAATTTAATTAAGCACACATTCAAGATCATCATTTGGAATATTTTATCAGGATTCACACATAATAATGCATTACACAGTTACACATGTAGATTCGGAATTTCAGTCGGTCATGTGCAATATTTTACAAATTCGAATATTTGAAATTGACAAAGATACTGTGGCCATCAGTTAATGAGGAATTTCGCATATGCTCCTGATGGATTCGAACGATACAGGAAGAGCATTCTCGCATGTTGATTGCTTAGATTGTGAATCTGAGACAGAGACGGAGAGAGTGTCTTGCGTCTCATCGTACATCCAAATTTATCGATTTCAAGCTTCAACAAATGCATTATTTTGTTACTAAAATTGTGTATTGTTTATTTTTAGGCGAAGAAATTAGCGAATATTGTGTGCTATCAACGGTGTTAAGGCTCATTTATTGACATACAAAATTGATTCACGCTGCACGGTTCTGGGAGAAAAGTGGATTTGTAGATGATACGTACAAATATGAAGCCATTGTTGCTATTTCTATCGTCATCTCGTGTCGGAAAGGTTAAAATAAAACTGAATAAGTGGGCGCCATACGAACTATCAGAAGGTCAAAATACTGAATATTGTAATGATTTTGAAGACCAAAACTACTGAATGTGGTCAAACAAGGAGAATATATCTTGGGGGAGGCTTTTCTTCTTGGTTCATGGTCGTGAAATCGAAAATATGCATCAGAAACTAACAACAAAGCGGTCAACTCTTTAACGCGTTGACGGACACGTCTGCATTATATGTCATCTTTTCATACCAAAAATGATGCATAATGTAGACGTGTCCGTCAAAGCGTTAATATACAAAGTTTTACCACTTATAGTTATACCAAGTTATTCATCAGATATCTTTTCAACAGATTTTTTCGCCGCTCAGAGTACGTTTTAAGTAATAAAAAGTTCCGAAATCAGGACGAAGTAATTCGAGAGTTCGAAGAATTTATTGGTTTTAAAAATGCGGACTTTTATACAAATGGTTTAAGTAACTTAGTTTCGCAATGGCAAAATACTATTTAGGGCAGTGATTCTCAACCTTTTTGAAGTCTCGGTGCACTTTTGACCAGTTGCAGTTTTAGACAAACTACAACGCTGTAATATAAACTATCTCCCAAGCTTATCATAAACACTTTGGAAGATGTGTTTAAACTGCTATCTTGGAAAAAGTGCCGACACAGTATTGACAACACACAAGTGGAGAAATTGTGACATAGTATTAATAGCCGAATCGTCTGAAAAACTTCAAGACATGCTCCAAGACCTAAACGAAGTGTCAAGTAAAATTTGTCTGAAAATGAACATGGATAAAATCGAAGCCATGATAAATAATCACAACTCTCAGACCTTCGGGGCGATATCCATTGGGGGAACACAAATTGAGGTTGAAAATGAATACACTTATCTGGGACAAGTTATACAACTAGGACGACAGAATTTCTCAACAGAAATTGACAGACGAATACCACTGGGATGGCAGCATTTAACCAACGCATCATCCCAGTGTTAACCCACGAAGACGTGGAATCTAATATCAGGCATTTTACACAGAATAAAGTTTTCCCAGTGTGCCATAGAGAGATCTATGCTCGGAGTGTCTTTATAATATAGAATCAGAAACGAGGATATCCGAAGAAGAACTCGAGTAGTAGACGCTACTGAAAGAATTGACACACTAAGTGGCAATGGGGGAGACAAATGTGTCGAAGAAACGACGGTCGATGGGGAAGAAAAGTGTTGGAATGGAGACGCCTGTAAGACTGACGACATCGAAAGAATAGCAGGATGAAGCTGGATGCGGAAAGCGGAGGATCGAGAGGGATGAATACTCATGCGTTCAACGGTGGACGAACACAGACTGATGATGATGATGATGATTATGAATCTTTCTTCAGCGGTCAGACTGCATGACGATTTGAAGATTCCGCCACGACCAGGTGCACAGCTCATCAGACACCCATTGAAACCATCCTACTGTATTCAACCATCGACATCTTATTCCGCACTCTATGTAAGAGTCAATTGTGACAATAAAATCAAAATTTTATCGTGGCTTTAAAAAAAAAACTAATTTATCGGCTTTAAATCCTACATCTTAAAATAGACATCAAGGACCTCCAATTTACTATAAGTCGCAGTACAAAACACTTAAAAAACTAAGAACACTTGCCTGAGTATCGACGCTGCATGACGTTCAGGATAGATCCTGGAGTACGGGACGCATTCTGGAACAGCACTGCACTTTATTTATTAAGGTATATCCCTCTGACGATTAAGCCAAACCGTATAACCTAAGAATCGAACACGCACTGATTGTCGCCTAGAATTCGACGGCTCAACTGAGCGTACGAATATAAATGTATTAATACTAAATGTAAATTATTATGAAAAACTATTGAAAGAATGCATGAGATTCTCTCTGAGATGAGCTCTTTTGATATATTCCCAAAAATATTTTTATCAAATTTGAAATTCATTAAAAAATAATATATTTATGCAACGAAAAGGATGGTGATTTTTTTTGAAAAATAATATTTTTGGGAATATATCGCAGCAGCTTATTTAATCCCATGATTTTTAAAAAATAGTTTTTCTTATAAATATTAATAATTTGTCATAAATGCGTTTCAATTTGTCCGTCCAGTTTAGGCGTCGAGTTTATGTTATGCAACAATATTCGGTGCAGAGCTATATTTTATTTTCACAGGTTAGGATGTGCATGTGCGTATGTTAAGTGATATTTTTTAATACACAGAGTGTTGTGCCGTTCCGGAATGTGATCCGTGTTCCAGACTGTATCCTGATCGTCATGCAGCTAAAATATTGAGGCAAGTAGTCATAGTTTTTAAGTATATTGTAATACGATTATTAGGCTTATTATCGAAATGTTTGATGTTGAACAATTGCATTGAGATTTCAAGAACACAGATCGGAAATAATACTCACAGTGGATTGGAAAATCAAGATGTTTATTTTAAGATGTAGGATTTAGGTCCGATTTTTGTATCATTTTTTTAAAGTCACAACTAACATTCAAATGTATATGTAAAATACGATATTCGGAAGTGATTCATTTAGCATTTCATAGCTAAAAGCTTCATTGAGCATCAATTTTTCCTTAGATTAAAGAAAATACATCATATATCATTTTAAAAATATATCATCAGCTAAATAATTGGACTAAAATGTGTCAAATATTTAATTTCAGGTATGAAATCGTGTTTAATATAAAAGCAATCCGCAATTGCTTGATTACGAAATCGACCAGCCTTGATCAATCAATAGTCTTAAGTTTAGATGGACGTTGTGAAAAATTGTACAGTGTGATTCAAAAGAACTGCTGGTGAGCCAAATTCCAAAGGTGTCCAGGACATCAAAATTCATGCAGTAAGAGCTCTCAGGTAAGGATTATAAGATTTACAAGATAAATTTGAGCTATCATTTAATTTGTCATCTTAAATATACACACAAAATATTTGATCTTATGGATGTTTAAATTCTTTGTTTTGGGTAAGTCTTTCGAATAGCGCAATATCAATCCGAAATACCGAAGTTTTCAAATATACTCATACTTTGAGTTAAATACATAATGCATAAAATGTTACATTTTAAATATTATTCAGTCTTGTTTGTATATTACAGTGGTTTCTAATTAATATTTGTTGATTTTATTTGCACATTTATATTGATAATATCATTATATTATTGTTATTTTGGCACTAAATTGAATGCCGCTGATTTGATTGTGCAAACATTTTTTTTTTCAAAATAACGTATTATGTAATATTCAAATGGTCTTCATAGAAGATCTATAACGTTGAAAAAACGATGATTTATTTATATTTTTGTCTGAAAAGGCAACACAAATGGATATTTTTTTATTTAATTACACAAATACAATATATTCGAAGTCTTAAGAATTTTTTTTATAAAACGCCATATATCATATCGTGTTTATCATATCGAGCGAATCTCAAACTGTGGACAAGTTTGTACAAAATGGTTTTAAAATTACCCTAAATTTTAGGGTAATGGGTTTTATAAGAAGTGTTATAATTTTCTGTATGACATTTTAAGTATTAAATATTTAAGAAAAGGATATAGGCACTGTCAATTATAATTTAAACTGTCTTTGATATCCTTGAACATATAGATAATGATCCTCCAATATGTGTTTTAGCATCAATTGATATCCTGCAATTCAATATTGATATACAAACCGAATGGGTTTCCCTTATTCAGCGCGTAAAGCTTAATAATGGACAGTATCCAAAGTAAAGTAGCAGTCAAAGGGTTAAACAACTTTGATAAGAATTGAATTATTTTCCTCAATACATTTTATTTGATATCACAATCTCGCTTATTCCATAATATCTTTGTAAATTCAAGCTCGAAAAATATTTTAACTGGGGAGCTTTTAAAGCTGATCGAATTCCAAGTAGCGGGTCGTAAAGGGCGCTTCTTGGAAATCCATCAAAGGATATTTTCAATTAATTTGCAATTGATATCTGGAAACAATGAGCATAATACTCTCACGTCAAAAATTACCAATGCAAATTTTTGCGTCTCCCCGTGCTTAAAGTTGAAAATTATGCCGCCGAGCTTTTGAATAATAAAACAAAACTTTTTGCCCGGATAGAAGTACAAGTCTTTTGGGTTCGGTGCCAATGAACCGATTATCAATTCTTTTCTCATTGAAGAAACTGGAGAAAGTTCGCTGTCTTTTCAAAAAGCGGCATTGTTTGTTCGTCCATTAAGGAATTACAAGGAACCTACTTAGGACAATTCTTGGCGAGGGAGCTTTTTTCAGCGCGAGTTGAAAAGTCCGAAGAAATTTTGAAGATTCTATTGATATGACCGGGCATTAGCGAAAGCTCTATTATATTCGTCTCAAGACGTCACTTCGACAGATTTGAGCAAATCATCATTGATGTTGCTATTCAAATTGCCATTCCAGGTCTAACTCGTTTGGGAATCTGTTCTTAATGCCCCTCCCAGATTTGTACAATTCTTTAATAATTAAGCTGAAAAAATCCCATTACTGTCTCGGCTACGTGTCGAAATTACAAAGCTTTTTTTTCATTACAACCCCACGACCGCTGCGGAGGTCATTTGCAATTTGGACACATTTAAAGAAGTGTGATTCCTCTTAAATTCTATACCGGAGTTTATAGCCTGAAGATTGCCCGTTGCATAATTTCGCTATTTAAATTCAGAACGACTTGCTCGATTTTTAGTAATTGCCCCTGGCTTAACTACGCCCAAATTTATATTTATACACTTTACATTCTAATCTTTTGCTCGAATTCAAATTCCTGAATTAGATTTTGCGCGGGCGAAAAATATTGGATACGCGGGGAGGGCGCTTAATGGGAATTTTAATATTTTTCGGTGAGCACAAATTTAAATAATAACTAATGCAAAAGTTTTAAATGTCTATTCAAAGCTTTATAGTGGACTTAGATTGAGCATCAAATTTCATCCCCTATTTAAATATAAAGCGCTGACCTTGAAAAACTAGATTGTGGTGAAGATTTACACAATATTTAACCCTCTTAGTGACGGACAACGATATGCCGTCGCTGTCAACATTTGTGAAAAGTGCCAACGCCGATATATCGTCGTGTATGTAAACGCTTACATGTACCCTTTGATTAACGAATTAATTTTAAATTGATGTAACGTAGATGTACCGGTTATCTTCTATACGAATCCACTTATCTCTCAGAACCACGCAGCGTGATTCAAGCTTGTATATCAATAAATGAACCTTAACACCGTTGATAGCACACAATATTTGTTCATCTTTTCGCATAAACATAAAACATACACACGTGTCTTCAGTTTTAGTAACAAAATAATGCATTTATTTAATGAAGACCACCAAAGATCTAAGAAGATTCCATACTTAATGGTTTCAATCGGATACAGACAAATTCCTTTAAAAATTTCAATATTTATTTTGTCGTCATCTGTTGATAATTGATGTGATGATTCTCTATTTTGTACAGTATCTTTGTTAATTTCAAATAGTCGAATTTGTAAAACAATGCACAGATTCTTTCTCAAATACACTCGAACTTTGATTGACCAAAATTCCGAATTTTCATATGTAACGGTGCAAAATGTTATTTTGGTATTTAAAATGAAGCGCTATGCAACACTTTTCGCAATATTTGATAATATCTAGACGTGTAGGAATAACATTATAGTTGCGCTTTACGGCTGCAGGAAGGACGTCCTTCCGCAGCCAAGGCTATCCTACGACTTTATTAATCCCGCCTCCTGCGCGTCACTGTCGAACCGATAACGATGCACGCGCAAGAGGCGATTGGTGGTGTTCCTTCGGACGCCATTGCATGGGGATGATAATTCGCCTATGCTTCAATGGCATTTAAAATAAAACGCTTTCGCCCTTTACAATATTTGAGAATATTTAGACGTGTAGGGGTTCCTTTACATCATAGCCTTGCTATTGATATACGAGTGTATGATGAGACGCTAGACACCCGCCTTTGTCTCCGATTCACTGATCTCAATGTGTGAGGATGCTCTTTCTGTATCATTCGAGTCCGATCGCAGCATATGCGTGATTACTCATCAATGGGTTAAATAAACCACAGATGTTTGATCTTATAGAGTGAATAAATTTTAACTATTTTATAAAACGTTTTGCACATATTTTTCTCTTCAAAAGTTCATTAAAGGCTAAGGGCCAGTTTCTAATCCAAGTCTAAGTATTTAAAATAATAAATTTGGGGCTTTATATTTTTGAAAAAAATTATATATCCCTTGTTTATATTAAATATGATTTAAAGCTAAGATGATTGTATTTTTTTTTTTTCGCGAAAATTCGAAATTCCCAAAATTATTGCCAGGGAATGCAGGATCTCCGTAACTGCACAGCACTCAGAGTAAATTGCAATTTATTTTAAATGTACCAATGACGTGTATATGTTTCAAATATGCATCCAACGAAAGCCTTTACACAAAAGCGCATAAAAACCTTTCATCCACAAAAATGGAAATTTGGGCTCCGAAAGGCACACTCCATCTATTGTGCGACCATAAACAACACTTACCTTTATAACCGCAAAACTGGCAACTTTTTGTATGCCGGATGGTTATGTATGTTTATGTTGCTATTTTATGAATTTTGTTGTAGATTTTCCCCCGTGGCCCAGCAGAAAAAAGCGGTTTTCCCGGACAAGGAAAATGTTTTGCATGCAGTCAAAACTTTTGCCTGCCGGCGAAATACGTTGACTTTTTATTGCTTTCCGGCAGCTCCATAAAAATTACACCCCACGTGCGTATAATTCAATTGAGCAATTCGACGATAAGACCGAAACAATCCCCATCATCCGCCACTAACACGATTACCTATCAATCATTGCCTTTGATCTTTTTGCCGTGTGTAATACACAAAAAGTGTGTTCGACCTCCGAATGTGCGGCATAATAGACCGAATAAAATTTTCATGATAAAGGCATGCAGACATATTCTGAGAATCCCCTAACCTACGGGGAAATCTACGAAACCGTGAATAAATATGTTTTTCTGAACAATCTGTGGACGAACAAATTGACTTCCTATCTATGCGGGGTTGCGGGGGTCATGTGTGATTCAAATTTATAGAATATCTTTTGACTGGCGAAATTTATGGAAGATTAGGAATTATGTGTACTCGAGCAGGGATGAAGGGCTCAGGGCGTCGTGCTCTCTGCTCCTCCCCTATGGCGCGCAGACCTTCACAAATAAAGCACCAAAATTTGAACATCCAACCTGTTCAAATACAAGCCCCCAAAGGCGGCCTATTCAAATATTATTTTTTGATATAGGAGCATATTTAATTTATATAAATTGTACCCGGACCTTTAATGTCCATTACGACGAATTTTGGACTTGATGGATACAATAGTTATTCAATCCAATATTGGATCTACAGGTGATTAAATTCTCAGCTTTTGCTAAGGAGTTTTTCATTGTTATCTTCCTACAAAATGCTAAGGAAATCCTTTGATTAGTGAGTTAATTTTAAATTAAGTTAAACATAGATGCTATATTCGTATATCCATCACTTATCGTCCACACGATTCTCTCAGGACCGCGCAGCGTGAATCACGCTTGTATATCAATAAATTTATTATGTTAATTTAGTCTCAATATAAAATTAAATAGTAAATTTACATGATGAGGAAATTCGACATGATGATTTTAATAAATAATAATATTGTAATAGAAATAGAAGCATGTCATTGTAAATGAAACGCTATATATAGTAGTGTAGGGATTATCTTTACAACACGATCTTACCGTGTAAGAGTATGCGAGAATGTCATCTATGTCGCGAACGCGTATATGCGCGATTACTCATCAACGGGATAAAGTTATGCATGTTTTGATTCTGTTACAAATATTTGCTGTTGCAAGTAATTGACCATTAAAATATATACAACGTGTTCTGATTTTGATATTTACAACTACGATGACGCTGTTTACAAAATTACATAGATGTGGTATTACTTTCTGCAGGACGCTTTCTATGAATTGTCTGTAAATAAAGGGTGTTTTGAGGGGGGGGGGTAGAACCTATGTCCCAAGTGTCAGGGTTGTCGAATTAGATTTTTTATTTATTTTGTGGAATTACTTTAAAGAAAATTAGTTATGAACTTCCAAGGTTACAAAAAATGTGCACACGAAAGAGAAATGTTAATTTCTAATTTCTCTAAACAAACAGGTCCAGTGCCAGGTTGGGAGACTGTGCGAGTCACGGAATAGGACACGCCTGTAGACAAAAAATCCACTGGTGTCAGGTCTGGAGACCGTGCGAGCCAGGAAATAGGGCTACCAAAATAATTAATTTACACGATAATAGAGATGCCCAATAAAAAATCCTAATTAAAAGAATAATCGTTCAGGGGGTCAATTTGAACAAATTTTATAAATAAATTTAATAAAAACATCTAAGTAAGTTCAAAGTAGTTTAAATATTTCTTCTTCGTTTGCATATTTTTTGTAACTTTGGAAGCTCAGAACTATTTTTTTTAAAAACCAATTGCATAAAATAATTATTTATTTAGATAAAACTACGTTTTAAAATACAAGATGGTGTTTTTTCAAAATGTTGAATAAAAACATAGGGTCCATGTGTGAAACGTAGCAAAATATCCCTTTGACCCCCGAAAAAAAAATTTCGGTCTATGTACATAACATCCTGTATACATGTGAAAATTTGCTACATTAAGCTTGTATGGTCCCTCATTGAAATGTACAAGATTATGCATTTAAAAATAGAATTACGTATGAATTCTGTCATAGCCTTTGATGAGTATGCCCACACATGTGGGCAACGCTCCATAGCGTTTTATTTACAATACCGTGTTTTTATTTCTAATAGAATATTATTTATTCAAATTAAGACGACAAACATTACATTTAAGATCTGTTTTATTGTTTTGTCACGTTTCAATTAAATTTCCAATTGAGTTTTTGTAATATACGCTACAAAAATTAGCTCACTAATAAATTTATGATTAATGATACACACGCTGTACCATCAGCAGTTATCGCACTAATTAATAAACACATTTTTCCACGCTCAAAATTATGTGTATTTTATTAATCGTATCGTTTTGATAATATTGAAAATTAGCTCGTATGCCGTGCAGTAAATAAAAAAGCGCGCGAAAATAAAACCGCGAAAACATGACAGATGTCAAATGATAGCTCGTTTTGCAATGTGCGAAACGCTGAAATATTACAAATGGAAATATTTCAAGCATTCCGTTGATTTCGCGATATTAATAACCTCCATAATGCACAGTAATGCTAATTTAATTTGTTTAAAAGCTTTATGGCGCAGTACGCAAACGGTTTTCTTCGCTCGTTCCTCGGAATCGTTTTTATAAATATTTTTAATTAAAGCCGGCCGTGATTAAAAAGCAGGTACCACTGTAAATTAAATCCCCTGGGCTCCAACAAATTTTATTTAGTCGTAAAAAGAGTTTGGGGCCCTGGATTAGTAGTCCAGTAATCAGTGTATTGTGCCCGCGCTTTATCCGACTTCCTTCCTTCCCGTGCGGTCCTCTCGCGAATAAACCGAAATAAATTTTGTCTATCGCTTATCACACAAAGGAAGTTATTCTTTTACTCCCCCCCCATTTGCGCCCGCAAAACAAACGCCCCCGGTGGAGGCGCCCTCTCCTAATTATGCCGCCTCTGCCGGCAGATCTTTCGTATCTCGCGACTGCTTGGCGCGCGCGGAAAAAAGGAAGTGTTACCCTTTGATCTGCATTTGCATAATTTAGCAATTTGGATTCAAAACGTTTTATGATGAATTTTAAATAATTGCCCGTGATAGACTCACCTGTCGACCAATTTGCTTAATGTTTGTCGGATCAAACTTAATTTCGACGCCAACAACCGTGCTTAATTGAAGCGAAGAACTCGAATTATAACAATTAATGCCCTAATGAAATGTTGGAGGGTGCAAATTCTGAACGCTCAGGCGACGTTCCCGTTTGAAGACTGGAGGTGTGGATCGATTAAATTTTGGTTCCCTATGTAACATACAATTTGCTAAAAATAACATTGAATGTAGCAATGATGCGATTAAATTAAGCCTTAGTTGTATTTTGGGAAGAATGTAAGTCGCTTGAGATCCCTAGGAACATGGAATGACACAAAAGGAAATGTTTTAAAAATAATTTAACCCCTTAAATGGATATGACGTATATATCCGTCAAGACCAAAGTCCACGCAAAGCGGGTATGACGGATATATCCGCACTCTGAAAGTTAAGCAAACCTCAGTAGAAAATGATGGATATGTCCGATTTTCGTGTACTCGATATGACGCGAAAAGGTCGAAAAGGCGAAAAGATCGCGCCACTACAGATGACACTTTTAACAGTGAATCAAAACGTTGAAGGGATTAATAAAGAATTACTACAATTAAGAATATTTATTGTGATAATCAATGAACGAGATGCGACATTAAAAACCAAATGTTAGTATAATGCGTTATCTCGTTGATGAGGAATCCCGCATATGCTGCGAACGGATTCCAGTGATACAGAAAGAGCATTTCCGCACGTTGTGTGCGGATATTAGTGAATCGGAGACAAAGATGAAAGTCTTGCATCTCATCATACACTCGTACATCGATGACAAGATTGTTATATAAACCCTTACACGTCTAAATATTATCAAATATTGCGAAAAGCGATCCATAGCTGTTTATTTTCAATGCCGTTGTAGCACGGACGAACTATCATCTTCATGAAATGGCGCTGTCAATCTGTGCAGATTTAATTCGCCAGATTAACAGCGACATCTTTTGTCTCTTTTCAATTGCAAGCAAAGCGGCCAAGACTTTTGGCAAAATGTCCAGATTGAGGGGTGTTGATTAAGGTCTTGGTTGCAGACACTTCAGGATTACCTATGAAGCCATCTACGAGAGTATAGCCACATACTGAGCAGGAGCTTGGGCGGACAGGCTTGGACACCGTGGATGTGACAAAACGGCGAAAAGAAGCCTAAACATTGCACAACGGCAGCCACTACTAAGAATCACTGGAGCACACAGACAGTCTTCCTGTCCTTGCAGGGATCATGCCACTAGACCTAAAAGTGCAAATAAAGGCAGTGGGCACCTTATAAAAGCACGTAGAATAATTAAAACTGGTAGCTCCACTCTTATCAGCTTAGAAAGCAGATGGAATTCTTACGGATCCTATTTCCACCAAAAGGTGGGCTAGAAACGCGGCAATTGCCGATTGAGAACGCAGTTGGTCTGAGTCGCCTCACTGTGGCTACATGCGGAACTTCTTTGGCTCAGTCTCATCTCGCCTCAAGCTAAAATGGGTTGACCCCAATCACTGGACTTCAGACTCGGCCGCGGGAGAGGCTCTCCTGTGCCGTATCAGAGGTCCTTTTTCTGGACCTCTTGGCCACAGAGATTTTGTGGCCAACCCCGGTGCCTTTTCGGCGTTCAAGGCCTTTTTCCATAGTTTTGGAGCCAAATACGCCTTGGGCGGATACTATTTTTAGTACCCGTAACATGTCATTTATACTATTTTTATATTTAATTTACATTTTTTTTTAATATTTGTCCTCTGTCACTACGGAATGACCATATACTTGTATTAAACTAGGTGTGAATAAAAACAAAAAATTGCAATGTGTCAATTTAACAGCGCCATCTTCTGTGACTCTGAAGGAATGACACCGATCGCTTTTTGCACGTGCACCGTTGTCGGTTGCGCAGGAGGCGGTTGTTGGATAGCCTTGGCTGCGGGAGGACGTCCTTCTCGAAGCCAGATCGCTCTCTCTCGTGATTAATAAAGGAGCCATTTAAGACGAAAGACGGACATGGCTACATAACGACCCGAAAGCAGAATGGAATATGGAAATATAGAGTCATCACATCAATTATTAACAGATGACGGCAAAATAAAAATTCAAAATTTTAATAGAATTTGTCCGTATCCAGTTGAAAACCATTATGTTCTCCAATAGATAAGGTAATATACCGTACAATCCAAATCTAATTTCTAAATAATAGCTTATATCCAAGTAAGAATCTTATTTAAGCCATGAAGAAATTTGGTGAGCTTTTGGAATATTTTCTTATGGGTCGATAAAAGATAATTTGAAGAATTGCTAAAAATTCCCCATTGAAAAAATAATATGCAATGTTTGATAAATGGATATGGCCAAATGAGAATCCAGTGAATTAATTTCATTACAGATAATGTTATGCCTACTTCATAAAATATTAAATATTCGAGGGATAATACCGGCGGTTCGGTGCTTAGGGGTTGTTGATGCTGAATAAAAAACGATTATTTTATGAGTCGGCTTGCATGCACATAAAATTAATCGAGAATAATCCCCCTATAAGTAATAAAAAACCTCACACCCAAACGTAATGGCGTAAAAAAACAACTGTTTATGTAAAAACCTAATTTGTATGATTTTCCACCTTTTCAACGATATTATTTCAGCGGACTTAATGTGTACGCATATATTCCTAGCACAGACTTATCAACGCAACACGCGATAGGTTAACAGTTGGCTATGATACATTTTTAAATTTATTGCAACGACACGATGTGAATAAAAATTAATTCACAAGTGCACACGCGAACATTTCGAGTGTTACGGAAGAGGTTATCACCGGGCTTGTAATGCCTTATCATACCTTTGGGGTGGAGGGTAGTGAAATTTGCGGTGAAATGTCCCACAGTACCGGAAGTGCCCAATGGACACACGAGGGTTGCGTAAATAACAGCCCCGACATCAGAAGGCCGATACCGGCGGCTAATGGGTCAAATCTACTTGCGTATTCATTCCGTTTATGTATGCTTTTTCGGGATGCATATGTTAAAGCATTTTATCTAAATGGCTTAAACGTCGCTGATACCATTTATCTAAATTGGCTCCCCCGATGCAAATTGCAGGTAATAAATTATTAGATCGTCGAGGCCGTCGCCTTTCATCGAGGTATTCGAAAACGCGTCAGGTTAAGACATCAATGGGCAATAGCGTCATTTAAGAGTGACGCGCAGTGTCATTCATACGTGTCAAACAGTCTACGCCGAAAAGACAATAGAATAACAAACGAGGGATTCTAAAATAACAGACCATAAATAACCGTAAGTGGAAGTCTCGCGGCAAACTTAATTACTGGAGACTCGTAGGGAGCATTGTTTGAAGCTATACCTATGGGAATGAGCATTTGGTATAAATAAATATGCAGCAGAGACTGCAGCTGGCAGAGAATTAGTGGGAATTTATGTGAAAATTAATGGGAAAGCTTGAAGCACATATCATCAGCTTATTTCCTCAACAAACAACAGGATGTGAGAATGCAACCTCGAGCTAGGAAAAGCATGGTGATAATTATGAAAACAGTGTTGGAGCACAAAGGCTCCGTTGTCGGCCAGTGCTCAAGTGTCCGAAACTAAGATAACTACAAAATCGGAAAGGAATGCTTCATGAAGCTATCCATTATCCTCATATAATGACGTAATAACATTTACAAGCGTTCTATAATATATTATTCGTATTATTTAAAAACCAATTTTGTTTAAAGCGTGATAATTATTACGTCGGGTGGAGCCACCCCCAGATTGTTTTATTATAAGCTACAGATGAAGACCCCAGTTGCAAGACTTAAATGACGACAACGATGATTAACAGCATCTTTAAGCTTCGGGTGGGTGTTTCACTCCACGGTGCCCATCTATAAAACCCCAGGGGGGAGGCATAGGATTGCCAGAGCAACAGGAAGAAGCTGGCCAGGATCCAACGACAGGGAGCGCTTCGAGTTACCGCAGCGTACAGAAAAGCACCTGAAGATGCGCTTTGGACTTCATAGATCCCAAAAAATCGTGCAGAGCACGAGCAGAAACTGGGGGAAGCCTGGCAAAAAGTATGAGATTAGTCCAGCAAATGAAGACGAACCCATCGACTTATATCGGTCATAATTCGGTGGAAAACCCAAAAGCATGGAAAAATGACGTTCCGGTTAGTACAGATGATGACTGCTTCAAGTTCTATTTGAAACGGATAGGCAAGGAGCAAGCACTCGGGATAGCTGAGCTCAAAGTTGGACACATGATCCATAGCATAATGGTGAGCAAGGAGAACTGGGACGTTTGGCGGGAAAGTGTGGAAGAAGTGATGGCCACCAAAGAGGGCAGTGAGAAAGAGAGGTGCAGAGCGGCTCTCCAGCACTAGAATGGGGCTATATCTATGGTCAGACTACCTGTTCCCTTGAAGCAATGTGATAAATAATACCTAAAGGACAGAGACGGACAAGGGAGGATTTTAGTCAGTAAGAATCTGACATTACACTGAAGCTCATAAGCCCCCAAGTGTCTTATGAAAGATTCCACTCCAACAGGAAAAAAAAGCCTCGTCAGTTTGCTCATCAAACGCTACTGGGGTAGCCCAGCTAACATGACTTGGGTATGCGGCTTATAATATGCTGCACATCCGTAAAGTGGTTTAGAGGACTGCCAATTGCAATAAGAATAGGAAGATTCTGCGTAAAAGGCGACACCATTATCTTCAGATTTTGGCACCATAGTAAAGAAGGAGGAGGGCCCTTGCAGTCCATCATCTACTGCAGCCCTCTTCAAGCTGAGTTTGGACTAGTGGTGGCAATGACCTCTTTCTTGTTATATTTTCAGTTTGTTTCATACCCTATTTTTCCGTTGTATCTTCGAATACACCAAGTCTAAAACTGATCTTCCTGCGAGAGCCTTGTCTCCTTCTGCAGGGCGTGAAGTGAAAGGAGTAGATGCCTAAAATTTCTACGCGTAGCGCGCCTTGGGACTAAAAAACTAATGGATTAGATTTGCGGTAAGGACATCAAAGAGAAAACATTTTGTATAAACAAGGCTACAACGCTCTTAAATGGCGTCAGATTATAGTTGCTTGGAAGAAGGGCTATAATCTTCATTTTGTGGGTTATTATTAACATTGTTGCGTGGGCTTAATGGTATTCTCATGCAATGCCATTATTGATCTGAATATATTCCATTCGCCAGATTAACTTCTGTCGTCCTGCGGACAAATTGGGAAAGAATTGGGAGTCGTCGGTTAGTCTTGGATGCGGGAAGATGTTCTTCGCACAGGTTGATAGCTGTAAGTAAGTAATTAGTTCTATCGGCACCCGATCACTTCCATCCCACCGTTCAGCATCACCATGATCCGAAAGCAGAACGAACTTGCATGCAAGCACGGTTGTCTTAGAGAACGCGTAGGAGCGATCCGGTAACTCCACGTTACACTGGTGTCAGAAGCGACGGGTTGTTGAAACATGCGCAAAGAAGATGCCCACCATTTTGTTGGATACACGCAATGTAACCTGGAGTTCCGAGCGTCTCATGCGCTCGATATTGAAAGTATTATAATTTCCGATTAGTGAATGTTAACCCAAAAAATAAGGCATAAATACAAACTAATTGTGTACAAAAATCGCTTGGGACGTCACGAAATTCGATTCAATTTTAAATGTGTCAATATTCGACTATCACGACATATGACAAACTGAATGAATATGTAACCTGAATAAAATGTCAAAAGTCGTTATCCAGATTATTATCGAGGGCTCTATGTGATTGTGTACCCTTGGATTTATTCGTTTTGATAAAACTATCAATGTCAACAGCGTGTAGAATCGACCCTAAAAAATAGATAAGGGTACTCGAAAGCCGTTTTTTATCTATGCGAGGGTTATAGTAGTATGAACAAAAATGCATTCATATTTTATATTAAATGTGTATAGATTACAACAACAAAAATATTATAGATAACAAAGTGAATATATCACCTGTAGCTCATTGATGTATGCCTGAAGCTATGACCAGCATGCTGAGCGCCAATATGAAGCCGCCAGTATATTTGGTCTTAAAAATGTCAATTCGAGACTTCGAGATTTATTTAATGATTATGAAATATTAGTATTCCTAATGCATCTTATCGTAAATGTCTTTAAAATAAATAAAAAGGTTCTATAATTAAATGAAGAAATACTGATACTTATTACAAAGATCGAAAATCTCTCTTGGCGATGTTATACAAAACGGAACCCAAAGTGCCCAAAGGACTCTCGCAAATCCCGGAAATTATGCAAACAACAAGAAGTGACTTTCAATTTTCGCTAAGGCCCAACAATTTCACACGAAACCCAAGGCGGGGAGGGGAAGTTAAAATATAGCGATGAAATTCCTCTAAAAGCCTTAGAGCATACATCTTTTATTTTATCGGTCATGTAAGGCCGGAGCGCAAAAAGGCGCCGCGAAACGCTACAAATTGGGCCGACCCTCAAAGGCAGAGGGGGAGTAGTCCCGGGCTATGAAAAAAATTTTACGGCGAGGGCGGGGTAAACTAATTTTCCCGGATCTTCGGCGGGGCAGGCCTTTGAAAGACGGATTGCGAGTTAAATATTTCTGGAGGAAGATAACCGTGAGTGAAAACTGTGCACGTCTGCCCCGGGTGCCCCTCCCCTGCAGAGTATTTATACGGTGTAAATCGCCGAAGAAGAGGCGGCGAAAAGATGGATGATGATAACGCACTTAGCGACAAATTGCCCGTGTCCCTAGGTAAAAGGGCTTTCGCCGGCTCTCCCGTCAGGTGGTAGTCCAGAGAAAAACAGGACTTAATGAGGATAACGCGCAATTGTCGCATTAACAATATATGGGACGGGAGTGTGCGCAACACAACAGGATTGTGATACCCGACGGGATTACGTAAAAGATTCCATGTTAAATATTTCATATAATACGCTTACAGTAATTTATCATTGTTGCTAGTGAGGCGCACTCTAAAAGTTCTTGGATGCTTTAGATTGTAAGCATTTAAACAAATTGGCATAACTGATCTAGTAAAGATATATTGGTAAAATTATATGTACTAACATTTAAGACACTTTAAAGTCTATTAAATTTGCTATGGATTCATATATATTATTCGCCAGATCTAGTGTTATGACCTTTGGACCTTTTCCTTTGAACACGAGAAAGCTGTGCGCATAGCAGGTGCGGCGTTTGCTCACAATGGAAAAAAAACAGCGTCGTGAGGATGTTTCTATCGAGTATTTTGCGTTGATTCATGAGACATAGGTTCATCATTTCACATCATCCGTGATCGTACAGATCATAGAAGGCTCCCGGTACGCATTTATCACCGAAAATGTCACTAAAAGCCCTAAAAGAGGACGGAGTAGCCACAATGTATGTATGTCCAATCGGTCCGCTTTTCAGACCGCTGACACAACGAATAAGTGCTTCGCAATCGAATGTCAATACAATAGATTGAAAGGAGAGTCACATTCGTCATAAGATTCAATATGATACACACATTACCATGGCACACATCTTGTATATTATAATATTTTCGCAATTTTATATAATTACGAAAAATCGATCTTTTTGCGGTGTTTTATTAAAATATATACAATTTTATTTAGGAATTGTCAGAATGAATTTAGTATTTTTATTATTTCATATAAATTCTCATCAGACAGTGCGTCTCTTTTTAAACGGATCTCATAACGGGAAGAATGGTCATAATAAATCATAGAGCGCCGACATATATCAAATTGGAAGTACGGCAGAAAGAAAAATCATCTGATTTCTTGGTCTTGACCTTTGAGACACGAAAATCAATCAAAATTTATATGGCCTCCTATTTGACAATTCTTCGAGTCGGATCTCGGAGGGAGCGATATTTTATATCCATTTTGAAAATTTATTTCGGTGAAAAATGAGAGCGCAAAATATGGCCCCGGGCAAAAAATTAATAACTGCGAAACGCTCCGCGAAAAGAGCATTAAAATTGTTTTCAAACGAAGACAGACGGACCGATTGTCTGAATGTGACCGATATTAATAGTGAGTCGTCGAAAAGGGCTGTATCAGTACTGGGCGAGGGATGGACGAGGATTTGTATGAAAATTGATTCGGAAAAAGTCGTACGATAAAATGGCGAATTTGAGCTTATCTCCGATGATGAAAAATGATGGGGAATAATAGAGGAGATTATATAAACATTAAGAAAGAGAATGTTATGAACGATTGGGAATGAGATAAATACGCTCTATTTTTCTTCTATTAAGAAAAGGGTATCGCGTGTCAAGTATACATAGGAAAACCATTATTTATATAGAAGGCATCGTAATATAAAACCACGTATAATGCAGAGTAAATCTTTTTTAATAAAGCATGTTGAATATGACCCAAACGACGGTAGATTGACTAATTTAAATTAATGGATTGTCCAGTCGAAAATGTCGTTTTTTTTTCATACATACTTTTTGATCATCAGTTGTGCCTATATTTTCATCATCAATATTTTCTATATAATTTGTATTTGGCACATGGACCGACACAATTTTTTAGGGTGCTAAAGGGTATTTTGCTAGGTTTCACATATAGATCATATGTGCTTAGGGTCAGGGTTGTCGAAATATAATTTTTTTCAACATTTAAAAAAATCCTTCTGAACTTCAAAAGTCATATAAAATATATAAATTTTAAACTATTTTGTACTTAGTTTAGATTTAAAATGTTTTCTAGTTTATACCCTTTCCAACGCTGTGCTACAAATCATTCAATGAGTCGTTAAACTTGAAAAGGTACCAGTTTGTTAGGGTCAGAGTTCAGAATATATTTTTTATTGTGTGCACCTCTGTCGTGTAAATTAATTGTTTTGGCGGCTCTATTTCGTAGCTCACACGGTCTCCAGACCTGACGCCAATGAGAACTAAATTCTGAGCACCAAAGAGGGCAGTGAAAGAGAGAGGCGCAGCGAGAGTGCCTCTCTAACACTAGAATAAGGGCAATTAACCAAGATCAGACTACCTGTCCTCATGAAGCAATGTGGAAAACAGTACCAAGGGGGTAGAGAAGGATAAGGGAGGGGTTTAGTCAGTGAGAATCTTACACTACCCTGGGATCAAACCCAGTGTGTCTTATGCAATATTTCCCTCCCACAGGAAAAAAAGACGCCACTGTATTTCTTTGTCTGGTGTCCTATTTCGTGACTCGCACTGTCTCCAGATCTGACACCACTGGATTTCTTTGTCTTTTATGCCGAACAAACCATTTATGCGAAGTTGCATACTGTTCGAATATTTAAAAAAAAAATAATGCAACAACTGCAATTAAGAATATTTGTGATACGCTGGGCGGATTTCTAACTGTTCGTCAATGGCAGGTAAAAAAATAGGAAAAACTATAAAACAGAAGGTGTGGATACAGATCGACATTACTGTCGTGATCAAGGCAGTGGATGCGAGTACAAGTCGTGATTTAATCAATAAAGAGAAGAAACAACCGTTTTTGCAATATCTTGTGATTGGAGATGAAAAGTGGGTGTTGTACTCCAATCACAAACGCAAAATACAATGGCTTTCAAGGAGGCAGGTGAAGAAACTAACCCCTTGACCGGTCTAACAGTAAAAAAAAGCTATTTTAAGTATATGGTGAAATTTCAGAGAGATCCCATATGATCAACCTGGCGTCTACGTTTGATCAACGACTGAAGGGTGTGTCTAAAGCAAAAAAAAAAAATACAAAAACAACCCCTGTTAATAATGGAAGGTTTTGTTCAGACAAAACTGTTTTTTACGAAACTAAAAAACATCATGTAACTAAACACATCTGTGCCATTTATGGTGAAGTTCTGTTAGTTCGACAGTGCCAGAAATGATTTAAAAATTTAAATCGCGCAATTTTTCCTTAGTAGACAAATCAAGAAGTGGATCTTCTAAATCCAGAAGGATCGCATAGCTTCAGAAATTGAAGGCAATCTAAAGTTTTTCATTCAAGAAATGACGAAGAAAGAAAGAAGAAGAACGGATATTCATGGTTCATAGGAATTCATAAAAAAAAATTAAAATTGTTCAACAAGTAGAAGATTTTGAATAGGGTTGGTAAATATTTTGTGTAAATAATCTTTGTAAATAAATTTGAAGAAATGAATTTCATATATAAAATGCCCCTTTGTTTGGGTACATCTGATATACTGAGCGAAATTTATTGTTCACAATTAGAAAGTTTAAAAGTGAGCTAAAACATTTTATTCTCCTGATTTTGCCTTCTCCGACTATTATTTATTTAGATCATATTTTATATCAAAACTCGTTGAATTTTGTTCTTCCGGAATAAAAAAAAATTAAATAGATGGTAAAATGTTGTATCTACTGAAGCAGAATATATTGTATCAATGAAATTAATTACTACATTATTTTTGTTCGAATTAAATCTTTTATTGAAAAAACGACATTTTCGACTGGACAATCCATTATGTCCGCTGCGGGGCGCTCGCATTCTCTTGCTCGTTATTCGGGCACGCTTTTCAAAAATTACGATACGGATTTATTTTTAAAATGATTGATTCAGCAAGTTTGACATCGAATTAAACACAAACGGTATGAAGCGAACCGAAAAAAATATATATACGAACAGAGAAAAAAACGGACCCGATGTACCAAATTCTTCAGCGTCAAAATATCAAAATGGCGTGATTGATGAACTCCGATGTCTCTAAACTTTCGTGACAAGGTTGTTAACGCTGAAAAAAGTTAACTACATAAAGCACAATAGGAAATAATGACCAAAGCCGAAGTCGTCGGAAAATACACCATATTAGCCGCTCGTTAATAAATCATGCCGGCTTCGTGTATGAAAACATCAATGAGCGTTATGGCTCGTGGTTCTAATGTACTGTGATATTATTAAAGTTTTTTTTTCTATTACCTTTCGACGATCCGGATCATTGAAATGTTTCACACGAATCATGTATACTTTATCGTCCATAAATGCTACGCGAGCTCAACGTGAAAAGTGTCCGGATTGATTGTGTAACGTGGTAAATATAGTAGATGGACTATTAAAAATTCATCGACCATATTATCGCTCGATCGCGTTGATAATGAAGTTCATAGGGATTGTGGGAATATTGGAATTAAATGATAAATATAGTAATCTTGTGCATTTCATAGCAAAAAAATTGGTACTCATTTGGATGACAATCAATGCGTTGCAACGTTCCTGAACCTGGCTTGTTTTTAAGATAACAATTATTTTTGTTGAGAATAAAATGTCAAAGTTCAAAACCGATCAACATCTCATTTGGCATTATAAGCTGCTGTTTCTCAACCAGGGGTTGAACACCACCAAGGCCACAAAAGCCATAAATTAAATACACGGTGAAGTGTTGCCATTAACATATATCGATTTTGGTTTTCAAATTTTAAATCAGATAATCAATGTTTGAAAGATTTAAACCCTTAAATTTTGATGATGACATATTTGAGATCCATAGTGGAAACAGATCCACGGTTAAATATCGAAGAATTATCGCAGAGGATGCTTTGACCGTGGTCAATAGCTTAATAAGAGCATTTAAAACGTATCGGGAAGACTAATTGAATGCCGCACGAACTGTCCGATGATAACAAAGGAGAGCGACGAAACACGTGCAAAGTTTTGTTGTCAAGACCCAAGACAAGAATTGTGACTGGGGATAAAAAAAAATGGTTGTTTATGATATTAAAAGTCTTAAACGTCAATGATCCAACTCCGAAACCTGGAATGATGATCCGCAAGTTTAATTTATGCATTTGATAGGATATTTAAGTAATTAGTGTCAGCAATAGGAAAGGATGAACAAATGGAAAGGCAAACGCTGAGAATTAATCAGGAACAATTTAGAGATTCTGCAACACGATCGGCAAAGAATTTTCGATATACCTAATGTATTCGGTATTAAAATCTATATTTCATACCCCATGAATGACATTAATGAATGATAATTAATAATTAAGAAGATAACTGAATATAATAATTATATATTAGATAAAGCGGAAAGAAATGTCTTTTTTTGTTGCGTCTTTGCCGTCAGTTTGCTTCGAGTTGCTGTTGAGTGAATACATCAAGTTTGGTGTCATTTTGAAGCTCTGTTGTTTGAAAAATAAACCAAAATCAGAACGACCTCCAATAATCGATGATGACGCGTTAAATTCTCTGTTAGAATCTGATCCTCGAAAAACAATAAAGGAATCATCGCTAGACATCGGCTGTCCCTGGTCGACAGTAAAAGACCATTTGAAAAGACTCGGGAAAAAAACATAGACAGGGAATTTGGGTACCGCACGAGTTGTCATCAACGGTCTTGGAACAGCGGATGTTCATCGCTATTGTCCAGGTATGAAACCGATCCATTTTTAAAAAGGATCGTTACTGGGGATGAGAAGTGGGTCCTCTACAACAGTCCGAAAAGGAAAAAGCAATGGCTTTCTTCAAATCAAGTACCTGTTTCTACTCCTCGACCGTCATTATCCTTGAAAAAGGTCCTCCTTTGTGTTTGGTGGGATTTTTTTTGACGTAATTCACTACGAATTATTAAAACCTGGCCAAACCATCACAGCACGGATTACGCAGAACAAAATAAGGGAGCTGGATTTGGAAGTGCTGCAACATTCACCATATTTTTCTGACATTGTACTTTCAGACTATCATCTTTTTAAGTCATTAGAAGTTTACGAAAAAGGCTTTAAAAAGCTACCTAATGTGTGGAGGGCGATTATAAATAACTATGGAAATTATTTGATTGAGTAATATTGTACAGCTTTTATTAAAAAAAAAATTTTCTCCAAATAACAAAAAAATGACATTTCTTTCCGCTTTACCTAATATATGTAATATTTTATAATAATAATAGTTTATAAATATAGTAATACTATAATGTGATTGTTAAATAGCTGTCTGTACATAAATATGTTCTTTTTTGAACATTTTGTTTGGCGCTAAAAGAGTTAAACATTGACTAAATCTTAATATTTTCGCTTGTACTAAATTCTAAAGATCAATCAAATAATATTTTAGAGCAACCTAATTTAGCAACATAGCTATAAAAGATTTAGATCATGCGTGATTTTGCATTATTTCGTATTGAAAATTCAATTATTTTTGTAACACAAAATATTGTTACATTCTAGCCGAGTCATTTTTTTCTGCACATTTGAATTCATTAATAAGATTCTAAATACGTCATCTGTGTTTTAATAAGTACATTTCAAATGTAGATTTTCGTGATTTGTTAACCTGTTGATGAGTAATCCCGTACATGCTGCGAACGGACTCAACTGATAAAGGGTATTTTCGCACATCAAGTACAGAGATTAGTAAATCGGAGATAGAGACGGGTGTATTGCGTCTCATCATATACTGGCAAAACCGATGGAAAGATCGTGTTGTAAAGGTGCCCTTACACGTACACAGTTTTACGAATACAAATAATCACTTATATAATGAAATCATACCATTTGTTTGATTTCATTAAAACATCCAGTTTTAAATATTTTGCTTTTATCAATCTGATGGTAGTTCATATTTGCATTTTCAGATTTATTTTTCATCCAGTCCTAATGAAACCCTATTTATATCCTTCGATATTGCGCCCGACTTATTGTTCATCCCTGTCGAAATGCAATATCCAAAGCGGGTCAATGAATCCGTAGGCTATTTCCACATAGCATTTCGACATGTTTACCCGGGACGATAAAGTTCGTGGAATAATAATCATAAAATATTGAACCTTTCGAGCCTATTGTCAATATAGATAAAATGCATCGTTGCTATGAGCGCATTTTTCAAACACTCATTATCAGAGTCAATATGTCGATGGCGGTCTCATATCCCATGGGAACATCAGATAGCTCTATCGGGAGGCCTCGATATTGACTTGCCGAGGGTCTTTATGAATATTCAACAGTCCATCCACATCAGTGCGATCGACCCAACCCCCCGAGACGATTGCTTTAAAAACGGCTTATGTCTTAATTAAGGCTAAAAATAAAAACCCAATCAGTGGGTCGGCAAACCGATCGACGCCCATGCGCACCCTCTTTTCCCCATAAGATCTCCCAATTTCCTCGGGATCATTTTTCAAATTGCCAAGTGTGCTAAATCATTGTCAGCATTTCAATCGGGACGCTAAGTCGGTTAATCACTTTAACTGGACTCCTCGAGCGGCGGGCGTTTAGCTCGGAGGATCCTTTAAAAGTAAACCGAAAGAACTGGAAATTGACGATAAATCTTTGGTTCCACGTAGCCGTGAAGTTAATTCCGCAAATCGGGCGAGAGAGTGCGTTCCACAAGATTGAAAGGGAGGCCCAATAAATTATCCATTAAGTTAATTAAGCCCAGTGTGAGGACTTAATGTCGGTTAATGGGGCATCGATATCCGATAGGGGTTGGAACTTGACCCGGCCCGAAGGGCGTATTCCGCTCGCAAAGCGACGGGAAATTGGAAATTATATCACCACTATTTCCGCTTTATATCCCGACAGCATCGTATGAATTTTTCATCGGTTGTTATTGACTGAAAATGCTTACCGGGCAGGATAAGGCCATTTTAAAACCTCAATTTCGGAGGAATATTAAACTAGTGTAACATGCTGTGGATCCAAGCAAACCAATCTAACAAAAATAAGTCTATACTTCATATAATCAAGCATTTTTGTATCTCAGGAATTACATTCAACTTCGCTATACAGTTAAACCTTCTATAGCGTCGAGATAGGGATCACGCCATAGAAACAAAACGCTATAGAAAGTAAGGCACCCATACAAAATTTAGGCACCCATCAAAATTTGTCGAGTCCGACTCGACATCGATTTTATTTCGGTAAGTCTTATGTCGAGTCTGGCTCGACATTTTGTTTCTACATTTTTTCCCACTCATTTAAAATCATGTGTGGATGTCGCCCCTGAAGAGACGAATGTCCGTCGAGGATCGAGAACTGCGCTCTGCTTTATAAGGCTTCGAAAGCGTGTTCGCCGTTCATCGGCGCTGCGATCATCGTCACCTCGGCGCATCTAATGACCGCCCGGTGCAGTCTCCGCTACTAAATAAAGTGATTGGGGACATTCGCAGCGGCGAAGGCAACGAAATGGGTGCTCGGAAACGTTACAAAACTGGGATTAATCAAAAAAATAAGATGAATATACGAAAAAGTCGTAATTTTATTAATTTTAAATTTGTATTTTCATGTACGTATATATACATCATGAAGGCAAAGGAGAATTTTCCGCGATACGATAGAGATTCTTTCCACTTTGTCAAAGTTTTCCACTCTCCCCTTTGTAAGCCTGAATATTTGCTCTTATCAGAGATCTTTTTAGGGGGCCGTTTTGCGTAATAACATTACAAGTTCGCGTGTGAGCTGCCTTCGGAATATTTTTTCGACATATTTTTTTTTCGTGAAACAATTTCGCCCGGGCATAAATCGCCGTTTATTATTGCGCCTCGTGCCGAAAAAAGCACAATTATATTCGATCGCGGGGAGGGGCAATCGGCCGATTACGAAGGGGGGGAGCCTTGAATTCGCCTATTGAATGTCCGATTAGTCGAATATTAATATTTTGTCCGTAACCTAATTCCGCGTTCGCGTTCGACCCGACTATTTGCGTGACGAATGTAGTAATAGGAAATAGTTGTGGGTGGGGGGGGGGGTTAACTAACTTGATAATGTATCGATTATGTCATGTGTAGTTTCATAATAAGGGTGCATGCCCTTGGACGAATATTTTTATCTTTCATAATTGAGTATTAAAATTCTTTGAAAGCTTCGCCGTCATAAGCCTTTGAGTTGTGAGCTGATTTAAAATGTTCAGTAAACTTATCCATATATATATATAGCCACTTATCATCCGTACAAATCCACTTATCTACCAGGATCACCGCAGCGTGTATGAAGTTTGTATATAATAAATAAACACTGTCAATATACACACAATATTAGGTAATTTCTTCAGTAAACAAACAATACACTTGAAATCGATTCATTAAATCATTATTAGTCGATAAATTTGGGTTAACGATCTATACAATCATGCTTAATGCTCTTTCTGAATCACTGGAATTCGGACACAACACTTTGTCTTACCTCTTTAAGGGTTAATAATCACACAAAACAAGCAAAACTTCAATATTCACTGTGAATTGTGACTAAATTTAAATAAATATTTATAGCATAATGGAAACAAACAAAAAAACAATCACACTTTCCACTTAACGGGTTGATGGACAACGAGGGTGCTAGCAGAGTTAGGGAACGTCAATAAGCACCGCAAGAGAAGATATACTGAAACATCTGGCCAAGTTTTGAGTGACAGGATCAAAGACCACACATTGGGGGAAGAATAATAGTAGATATCGATATGAAATAGGAAAAAAATATAAATCCATATATACCTTTTATCTGTTGTATCCCAACACTGTCCAGCATCTGCAGACAAGGTTCTGTAAAAAAAAAAAAACAGAGTTATTTGACAATCGATTATGAAATTCAAATTGTGTGCCTAAAAAGTGCAAAATTTCGCAGTAAAAAATATTAGGGCATTTCGCATGAAGAGTCGGATTTTCAATTGATCGAAGATCTACTTTGATCGATAAAGGTTTTGTGCGATATTTTACAAGTTTGACAGTTTTAAATTGACAAAAGTAATATTGTCTTCAATTATAATCAAATACGGAGCCATTGTTGCTAATTTTATATGCTAATAGCTGAATGACTGGGTGCCGCACGAATTGTCACAAGACTTAAAACTGAAATTCTGAGATAGAAACGGGTGTCTAGCGCCACATCATACACTCGTTTATCGATGGCAAAGTTGTGCTGTAAATGTACCCATACACGTCTAAATATTCTCAAATACATTTTTATTTTTTCAAGTAGCTTTTGTATCCTCTTCAAATTTGTTTGCAGCATTGCTTACATCTATATTTTTTCATCTTATTGATAAAATTTCGGTAGATGTATTTTCGAAGTGTATTTACATTTGAACATAGCGTATATGTTCTCAGTACGGAATAAATTTCATTTCGTAATTTAATTTCTCATCAGCAAAACGCTATCGAAGCTAATGAAGATAATTTTGGTTGAATAAATTATGTTTTGTGAATGCTATGGCGTTTTAAATCTCACTTGCGAATTCCGAACGCTCATGTGGTATGCCCTAATATATAAAATGCGTCTGAAAGTCTATCAATAATTTTAATTGATAAGGACCTATTTAGGTCATGATTTAGGTCGTAATAACAATAGATGGTTGCCTTTAAACTCGGGTTTTTAAAATAAATTGCTTAAAATAATGCATGAAGTTTTTCTTGAGATTCTGTTGTGCTTATATATTTTTTGGTACAGATGGTGTATTTACGAATTATTTATCAATATTGAGCGTCCTGTCTCCAGCTTGGCACGTGTGTACCTCGAACCAAGTCATAAATCGTAACAGGAGCAATTCCTACGTAGGCTTGAGGAATGCCAAAGGACAAAGACTGACATTCAGCGGTCCCGTCCCATTTCACCTGGAACTGAGGATCCTGCCGAGGAAGTTTCGACGGTCCTGATTTATAATATTCAGAAGAGAACTTCGGGATGAGTTTATCGCCCTCCCACTTTATGCTTGGGGGAAAACTTCGCCCTTTCTTAATCTGCTCAGCCGACTCCGTACCGATGGCATTTAGTATGTCTAAATGAATATTTTATTAGGCTCTCGTACACCATCGGCACAAATTAATGCACTTTTACGAATGAAACAATTCGATCGTCAGTCTTGAGATGCTGGAGATGTTCGCTGTATAGTTGATCTTGCAAATTTCGAGAGATCTTAATTAATGCGTTCAAATTTGCGATCTCTGGAATTCGAGCGTGCTCGTAAACATGGAACAAGGTGTTGTGAAATGTTAAGTATAGACATTCAAGAAGTAATATGTACTACGGTTATGGGTTTATCCGGCTGACTGCGAGGGGGATGTGATGTCGTTATTTTTTTAAATAGGGGGATGCATTACGGAAGAATGCAGAAACCCCTCGCCCTAACCAGTCGTATCGTTAAGATGATAAAAATAAGGAAATGCTGATTCAGAACGGAAGAGAAAAAAATCAAGCTTCCATAAATAAATCAATGAAAAATTACTAGCAATTAATACATTTCATGCGCGAATAGAATTGGCGCGAGTTTAATCGGGGAAATACAGATGATACTATATTTCAATCCGTGTGATTATTCAAAGTCTGGGACATTTTAAGAGCACTGTAAGACTGCAATAGGAAGAAGATCTTCATTATAAACCCCACAAGATGTGGATTGAAGAACTTCTTATTGAAAATATGATGAAGGCACGTCTTGTAAAGAGTAAGAAACATTTGCATAAAATCATGTACCTTTTGGATCTACTGAAGGCTAAAATTGAACCAAAATAACGTATAACATAACGTTTTAGTGATTACAATCAAGTCTTGGATTGAAAAAAAAATTCACAAGAAGAACATATGTGATCCTAAAATATTCTAACACACATTTTCAGGAAAAGTTTAGTATATGTTGGCCGTAGTTAAATGATCAAATTATTTTAATAACAAAATAGATCTGCAAAAAAATTTCAAGATTTATTTTTTGAAGCTATAAAATGTACCTGTTCTTGCTTCTGAGATACATTTTTAAAATTATAGATCTTGTTGATGATATTTTTTAATGTATTTTTGACGCCAATTCTACTCGCGCATTTGTAGTTCATGAATGTTTTATGATAGGTTATTATTTTAAATTTGTACCAAAATATCAATTCATAATTGCCGAATTATTAGGTCTTTGAGAAGGGAATTGCCTTCAAGAAAATATAATGACAATTCGTTTCGGCTTCCCAGTTTTTGCAGGGGCCGTTGCACATGACCTACGAACAGAACCGCTTCTAGCACTCCCGAGGGACTCGCAATGAAATTTTATGAGGATGGAGAACAAGCGTTGAAACATCAATGCAGAGCATAATTCTCCAGTTGGTGAGTGTAGTGCTCCTCTTCTCGGACAGTTAATCCTACATTAACGCAGCTCCAGGTTTACAGTGCACTCTCCCCACGGCGTTTGAGGCAATAATGTCTTACTTTGATGATCATTCATGACTTCCCCGGAGGATTGCTCTTCTTGTAAGCACTTCTTGCGTTTTACGGTGCTCAGCAGTGTCGCAAACAAAATTATGTAGCATTAAAAGTTGGCTCGTAGAGACGTGTGGAGGTCGTAACTTAGGCCGTAGTTGCAGCCATCGCGAAGAACACGCCAAGCAGTTTACAACACTACGACTACTTATGGCAATAGCATCAATGAAAATAATCTATGAATGCTATATAAAATGATAAGCCATAAAATCCAATCATCTATGTGTACTTAGATACGATGAAAGATTCAATATTTGATTTGTAAAATGTTTACTTCCTCGCGTACAATCTTCAATGTTTGACTGATCATTTGTGTTTAATAAAGATTCAAGACTGTGTTTAAAACGTGATTTTAATTCTCGGTTGAATACTTGGTGTGAAACTTCTATAGTCGCGGTAGGGCAAATTGGATTGAACGTCACGAAAAATGAAACTCCAAATGGCATTTGCTTGGAAATAAAGTGAAAATCATTTATACTCTAGCCGTCTCTGTTGCATATATCATATCGTCTGTATTTCTATACATTGCATAAAGCAACCACTACACCAATAGCATCTTAGTTTTATTATATATTACACAAACACAGCTTAATCTTTTATCGAAGTCTCGCGTATTATTTAAGGGAACTTAGTTCCTTATTTTGAACTTATTGTTGTACTGTTATTTTTTTATCAAATAATGCTATTGGTATTTAAATCGAGAAGATTTCATTAATCGTCGCTATTTATTAATTCAGTAGCAGAAAATCAGGCTAATTTGGATCAAGATGCTCACTTTGCCAAGTGTTATTTTCCATAGCTATACATGTAATAGATAAATATATAAAAGTTCGCTCACGTATCCCGTTGATGAGGAAACCCGCATATGCTGCGAACGGACTCGAGTGATAAATAAAGAGTATGTTCGCACATTGATTACATCGATGTACGAGTGTATGGGGAGTCTCATCATATATTCGTACATCGATGGCAAGATCGTGCTGTAAGGGTACCCCTACACATACCCAATTTTAAGAATACAGAAAATCATTTGTAGTTCTATAAATGAATACAATATTTGAACTTTTTTTTTCTTCATAAAATACAAAATAGAGAGTCATCATTAATTATCAACAGATGATGACAAAATTAAAATATTTTTTTAATGGAATTTGTTCGTATCCGATTGAAAATCATTAGGCATGAGGCTGTTTAGATCGTTGGCGATCTTCTAAGAATCATAATAAATAGTAGAAAGCAACATAAATCAATTATATACTTAAAACTCAGCCTCAGTTATTTGAAACGCTTATGGAGTTTAACAATATCAACAGTGTTAAGGTTCATTTATTGATATACAAGCTTTATTCACGCTGAGCGGTTTGATAAGATAAACATACGAATATAGCATTTATTTCTGAATTTTTAAGTCGACTTGGGTAAACTATTTTTTTATGGTCCCTCATGATCATAACTTTTTTTCTCACCAGTCCAAAATTAGCTCCCCACATAGCCGTCTTCATTCCATATTAGCAGATAATGAATGCGGTGCGGAGTGATCGTAGAAACGGGTGTCTGAACGTTGAAGTGTCAGAGGTGTCGAAGAAAGGAAGTAAACAATCACTAGTCTTGTACAAATTTAAACCAGCCTGGGGCGTGAAATTACAAGAAGGCAATAAATAGCTGCGAGGTGTGTTCACCAAATTGCATACAACAGGGGCGGAGATGTCGTTTCGACACCCGAACTGGGGTTCGTCTTCGTGTATTTATCCAGTTGCGGATCATTTCTACCCTCTTTATCTTAAAAAGAGTCCCCTATTCTGAGTGCATGATACGGAAGGATGCCACAGCCCTCAGCTAGGGATTACGGTGCAAAACGACGGTGCACTCGATCGTGACTCAAATCAAATAAACAATAACTTACTCAAGTAATGTAGTAGATATCCCTTTATCATGGAAGGGGAGGATTTTCAATAAATATGACTGCGTCAAAGAAAAATCAGCGAGGGGGATGAACGACTATTCATAGCTTACATCTGACTAAGGGCGTGATTTATGATTCCATGGCGTTCAAGCAAGATGCATTGAATACACCTGGTCATTACATTCAAATACAAAAGCATTTCAACAGAGTTGCCTTAGAGATCCAGCAATAAACACAAGATCAAAATAGTGTGATTCATAGAATCAAACGATCCACTGTCTTCCATCAGCGCTAACGAAGTAGCTTTGATCTTCAAAAAAGAGGTCACCACTTTAAGAAGCACCGTTAAGACAAACGTCTGTTTCATCAGCTGTTGAGCAACCTTCTTTAGGAAAAAAAGCAATTTATTTAGATTACCATGACATCCACCGTGACGTAAAGATAATGAGTTTGCATTGTGTCCGCCGTAATGACTTCACACTATTGGGCCTTGACAAATGAGATTTGCATTTTATATCCGCCATGTGAAATATGCAAGGGTGGCTCACCCCCCATCGGCATGGATTTCAAAAATAACACGAAAATACGCTCGCAGCATGTTAATTGATGCTGAAGAATTTAAGTGTACGTGCCCCTGGACCGTTTGCGCATATCTTTCAAAAAAATCTCGAACCAAACTCGGAGATATATAAATGAGATGCAAATGGGTTCCGGGATAGAAATAGATAAGGAGGACGTGGGGTGGGTTATCGTGGTATAATATAGATACAAGTATGTACGATTTTTTGGACAAAATAAATATTTTTAATTTAATAAATAAATCGGCTTTCAGCTTAACTCCGAGTGATTCAGTTATGATTTACATGTTTGGAACGTAACAGGGATTCGAACCGGAACAGAACCGAAAACCAATAAGTGATAAAACCGTTATTGTTGCCGGAATGAAAACCGTAATCGAATCGATGTAAATGTTAGGAATAGTAAACCAAAACCAAAACCGACGGTCCCGGCATTTCTCCGAACACACCGTGCAATAATGATCACTTGAAGCCGAACGCCTATATGCGAGGTTCCTCATTTAAGGGATAGAAAACAAATTGAAATTTGGTAGTCCCCGTCTAGTATATAACAAATATATAGGCTCTTCCTATATATTATATAATTTTCATTGTATTTATTTATTAATAGTGTTTAAGCTCATCCGGACAATGAGAGGTCTTTGGTTCGAATCCACCCAGATAAATCGATTTTCCAAGGCTCATAGATATATGAACCAATTAATGTTACGTTTTCAGCCCCTTAAACAAACAGTAAGAGCAAAGAGCGTGTTGATCCTGTGCATACTGTTAATTTGATTTGAGCACTGAAGCTCGCAGCGTTTTTCATCGGAGTTTTAATTGAATTTTTTTGATGAAACATTCATCAATTGTGACCAAAATTGGAATACAATTTTTAGTTCGAATTTCAGGCATAATTCATTAAAATAATGAATTATGTCCTCATATTTCGTTTGAACAAACAAACGCTCGGTTCTAATCAAACTATCTAATGGGTATTTTATCACGTCGAAATGCTTATTAGATTGTGCTTCAAATGCATGATTATGCAATTAGGTGTTATTGCTTTGAGTGGATGCTCAGCTAATTAAGGGATGTTTCGAATTGTATGCATATTTGATAAATTGCTCCAATATATTTGAATATCTAATATTTAAATACACAGACGGCATCCCATTTCAAATGCATCATGGAACAACATTTGGGGTCATTTTTTTGATATGTTGTCAATAAAAATCCTACGAACTTATTGAGTGACTGTTATTAAATGCCGAGATGTCTTTTAATTAGATCATTACATGATTCTTGACTTGCAAAAAGAAAGAAAAAATGCTTTTCTGGTTTGTTGCCATGTTGGAAGATTTCTATAATTGAAATTCCGGTAAGAAGAATATCAACACCTTGGTATACAATACACCCCTAAAAACTCTGAACCCCGTATTTATTATATTTCACATCGATATTCCCATTATTAGAGTCGAAGTGTAGTAAATACATCACCGGTAGGGAAAGGTTAATATAACAATTTGAAAAACATATATGTACTGTATATATTTATACATAGATCAGACAGTTACTGCCCCTCGGCATTGCCTAAGATCGCCAATTAGTAGTTACGCCACTTTTTCCAAGCATCCAGATTTTGGCGAGAATGTCTCAATTTTAATAGCCTTCAATGTGCTGGTGAGGTGTACGATTTCTGTGAGAAAAAAAATTCAATACCGAATTTTTCGGGATTACGTTTACTAGTCCCGGGATTTATGAGCACCTAAAACCATCCGGGATCCCGAGATTGGATTCCCTAGCCATAATACAAATTTTGTTGTATATTATGTATTTGTATACAGGGATGATAAATTATAGCAACTTTTTTAATAAGACTTTTTTACAAACTTATTACGTGATGCATGTTAACCCTTTATACTCGAAAGGTGACTCTCACTCACCATTGAGTTTCTTCGTCAAACCGAATGGTGAGCGAGAGTCGCCTCGCGAGTTGCGGCATCAAATCATATGGTGAGTGAGAGTCACCTCTCGTGTGCAAAGGGCTAATACTTTTTGTACAGAATACAAACCATACATTTTGAATTATATTTACGTATAATGGAAGAAAAGGTCATAAATTTCGAAAGCTAAGGGACTAAATATATTATCTTGGAACAATGGTCAAGTTGTACGAGAAGATTCAAATATAACCCGAATTTTTGTATGTGTAGAAAGTGACGGGATCAAGAAGCTTCCTATCTCATAAAATAAATGCATTTCTAATGAAGTGAACTATGTAGAAAAATAATATACTCCATTTGTATTTTTGTGTATAAGTAATAAATTTGTACATCAAAATTCCGAGTTATATTTGAATTCCCATAGTGTGAATTTTACGCAGTCACCAACGGCTGCCAAAGCATATTGGTAACAAAAGTGAAACTCCCAGCAATATTTAGTCGGAAAGAGGTGGATTGTTTATATTGTAGTCGCCATGTCCATCGCATACGCTACACGCATGCGCCGCATCATCTCTACTGAGTGTGCGTATATTTAGCATAAAGCAACCGCTAGATCAGTAGCGTGCTTATTTTATTATATATTACACAAACGCTGCTACTGCAAACTTATCCCCCAAGTTAACTGATACTTTACCGTACTTTAAACGTTGCTCCGTAACAAATGCGCGCAATAAACGCGATCAATTCGAACGGAAAATTTGAGTACGGTAAATTTGGATGAAATCTCCATGGGAGGAAAAAAGGTACAGACGTTTGAATTGTAAATTTAAAATAAGCAATGTTTCCGCTTGTTTGGAGCATGTGGAGTTTTGTTAGCTCCCGACAGCGATAGTTTTACATTTCGAGCATTAGAATTTGTTTAGGGTTTCGCAAAATTCGGCGAGTTGTTTTCTTTTCATTTCCGTTCGACAATTGCAAACATCCAACTCTGCCGGTCGTTGTTTTTATTTCCGATTGGAGATTAATTTAGTTTTCTTTTATAAGGTGTGCGATTTCCCACGAGCTTCTCCAGTTTCCGATTGCACCTTTTCATTCTCGAAGCTGTGCTGAATAATAGAAATCGAACGTGTTTTTTCTCATTTTCCATTAGGCGAAACTATACAACGGACTGCTTCTTTCGAGTCCACTTAGTGTTGAGAAAATCAGAAGATGGGATCAATTTTTCTTGGCGGAGATTTCATATAAACCAGCCGAATGCGAAGCGTAATTTTGCTCTGAAATTCAGGACGCTCGGTTATGAAAAAATGAAAATACCACCCCGCAATAAATTCAATCTGCAAACAGAACACAGCAGTATTTAACTTTCATTAAAACAATTTGCGATGACGGCCAATTCACGCGTTATTTGTTTTTTTTTTCTCTGTAGCTCAGTGGTAATTCTGCGCTTTTATTTTACGATGAGCAGAAAATGCAATTAGTGCTAAATAAAATTATATTTTGCTATGTCATCGTGTACAATTAAAATTCATAGGCAATTAGGGGTTGCGTGAAATTCAAACTACGCACCCCGACATTCCAGTCAAAATGTTGCCACCGAACTGGAAAGCTATTAAATATTCAAATTCATTCACTCAAATAAAAACGATTTATAAATGAGGTTTATTTTACAAAAATCACCTTAAATTCGTCAAAGGATTGCTCGCTAAAAGGTCACGTTTGGAATAAAAAAATTAAAATACTGAAAAATATTAATGATTTAAGCTTTGACGTTTAGCTAGTGAATAGGTCCATGATCATCATTTGATGTTTGAGAGATACCCCTAGAACTAGAAAACCCTTAAATTTTGATGACGACTTATTTGGATGCCGCACGAACTGTCCGACGATAGCAAAGAGCGACGAAACACGTGCAAAGTTTTGTTGTCAAGACAAAAATTTCGTCTCTTTTTGCTTCAAATTTCATTTTTATGACAACATAAGTCGTAAATGTCAATGGCTTTCGCTGAAACCTGGATTGACAACCTGCAAGATTATTTTGTGCGTTTGGTGAGATATTTAAGGATTTATTCATAATGAATTTATAAAACCTGGTGAATTAAAATGGGAAGAACTTGCACACTCTCCTTATTCACCAAACCTGGCTCTGATGAATTTTTATCTTAGGATTATCATCAAGGATAAACGCTTTCAAAACGCAACTGAAGTCGAAAATCATATTTAGACCCAAAATCAGAAGATTTTTTCTAAATAAGAAAAACACGAAAACCTTTTGGAAATAATAGGCAGTAATGAAAGAAATTATGTTTTGTAAGATTTTGTAAAATCCTCCCGGATCCCTCAGGAGATGTGACTGGCAACCACATTTTTAAAAACATATATATGCCATGAAAAACCATGTCAAAATGGTTGGTAATGATATCCTAAAAAAAGAGATCGCTAAATGCCACCTCAAAAAAAAAAAAAGAAAAAAGATTTTGTAAATAAAAATGAAAAAATTAAATGAATTCTTTCATTGTTAACAATCGACAAAAACTTTTCGATACACCTAATTTTTTTGTGCGGTAGTTGCGTTCCATGAAAAATCGAACAAAAAAAAGCAATGATTTTATTGTTTTAAAAACCGCATAACTTTGAATCAGCCATATAAAATATATCCAAAATCGCACAAAAAAAATTGAAGAAAAAAAAACAGGAAAACAATAAGGGATATAAAAAATAACGTTTTTGGTAACATTTAAAGGACGTCTAGAATTATTGATAAAATTTTAAGAATGTCTGACATCTGGCATCTCAAATGCCAGACATCCACTAAAGAAATACTAATTATTTTAATTACAAACCATCATCGCCGTATGATCATTTTCGTTGCGATTTTCGATATGACTCAAAATCATTCTCTTCTTCGGAAGAAATAGTATACCCAGTATCAATATGATCATTGTTCTGTGTAGATTTTCTCTTTCACTATAGTCCCTAACTCAAAAAATAATATATCATAAAATAGGGTCTGTTTAAAAAAAAATCAGTCAAGTCAATTTTTGGCCTGTTTTTGTCAAAGTTGTAATTTTTTTTAATTAATTAAAAAATAAATTTTGAGATAAATCAGGTAGGGGTAATTGGGGGTTATATAAAAAAGATTCGTACCTAGTTTGAAGTAAATTTTTTAATTAAAATTTGAGATATGATGTCAACCGTGTTGAAAAATGTAGTTAAAAACGCGTTAAAAGATTTCATTATGGTAGGACCGGCCAAGTTGCCGCGTCACTAAAATAGCTATAACTCCGTAAGTAGTTGGAATTTTGGAATTCTTTTGGAAAATGTATTTTTAAAAGTCGAAAAATTATAAAAATTCAAAAAAAATGTAATTTAATTTTTTTAAAAAATCTAAACCAGAATAAAGGGCGAGGTCGTAATTAAGCGGTAGCAGGTCGTAATTCAGGATTTTATCCAAAATATCTTCATAGGTTCTCTTTATGAAATTTAAAAACAAGAAATAATTACTTTGAAAAAAACCGCATAACTTCGAAATCGCACAAAAAGAGGTTTGATCGTATACGAAAAAATTCTGTAAAAAAATTTTTTTTGTCGAGATGTTAATAAATTGTCAAAAAACGCAATATCATCATCAACAACATGAAATAAATGATTCAAAATATTGTTCCCTGAGGATTAAATTGAACTTATGCTATTTTTTGGAGCTCATGTATATTCTTTATAAATTATAAAAATGAAAGATTGTATAATCATCTGCGGTGTAACAAACTCTGCTAAAATAATTGAGGGGAGGTTCGGAGCCAGCTTTGCCCTCCAATTTCAATGAATATCGTTTAAATTGAAAGCTGTATGTGATTCTAACAGGAGCAAAAAATGATTGCATGGTTGAAAAATATGTAAAATGTGTATTGTGATAGGTGCTCCTACAAACCGGGATACATCTAGCAATAACATGTAGAAATGTATAAAATATCAAAATAAATTGCTTGTATCTATACGGCTTTCAATATGAACACTCAAAGATTGATAGTATATAGCGATCATATTGTTAAGGTAACATCTGTCAAATTTATTGTAAATTATTCAATAGTTTATGGCAAATCATTATAAAAAGTTATAGCGTTGAACAATGTGTGCAAATCATCAAATTTTATTTTCAAAATTAATGTATCTTTATCATCGCCACAATCGTCTTGCCAAGTCGATTATTCGACGTCTGATGGACAAATTTGTGTTAACCGATAAATAGCTTCTTGGACTTGGGTCTGCAGCTGTTTAAAATCCAACTGATCCAGGAATTTAAAGTAAACGAGCATTGACAACGCAGTATATTCGCTGATTTTGGTCTAGCTGAATCATCAATTTTCCTAAACGAAACTGGCATTGCCATAATTTGAGTCTAAAGTAAAGTTTTTGCAGTTGAAATATATACTGTTCTTGTATGACAATGTACCATCAATGCAAAAATCAAGTTGCCATTCACAAATTGCAAGAACTAAGCCCTTCAACGAGCCCATAATCCTCAGGCTTAAGCGCTTTTTAACAGCGAAGAAATAATGGAGACAATGACGACTGGGTTTTGCAAACAATCAAAAGAATTTAATCTCGCGTGGGCTTAGCAAATACAGAAACTGTTAAGAGTTGCCAGTGGATTATATTCATACGAATGATTTATATATGAAAGCTGTTTTCAGTTGATAAACTGCACTTTGTCCATACTCGCGAACGCGCTTCCTACAGATGGTAGCATTCCCTGGTCTTAAAATGCCCCCCGCAACAGGATGACTAGGATTGCGCATCCCGTGACAACGGAACGTGTTATCTGCAGAATTTTTGGAGCACAATTCTTCCTTTGTGCCCAGAGACGCAAATGCCCTAACAAATTGCCCCGTGCGAAATTGCCAAAGGTGAACCTGAAGGATTACACAATCACACGTAAATTGTGAAGGGAGAGCATCGTCGTTGTTATAAGGGCATTCATCAGACTCAGCCTGACAATGAATGGAAGGGCGGGCTCTTCCCGAATGCAAATGGTACGAACGTATTAAAATTTGATCGCGGGAACGGGGAGCTTTCCGGGTGAGGATTTTCCGTATGGGGGCGCTCTCGCCATTGTGGGCGGATTTAATTGTTCGATTTGATAAAACGTCGTACGTTTTCGTAGTCCTCTGCGAAAGCTCATCAGACTGTCGAAGAGCTTTTATGTCGTGACATCGGAGAGCTTGTTTGAAATTGCTTGCATGTTTTCTGAACACAACAGATTATTATGTTGCCATCGAAGATGTTTGTGTATGAACCGACTATAATATGTTTGCATCGCGTTTTTAGCTTCTTATATAAACAACAATAGCAAAGAGCTTGTTGATCCTATGCATACCACTAATTTGACCTGAGCATCGAGACTTCATAAGCTTTATTGATTTTTTAATGAAAGCTTCATTCGTCATATTGAGAAGTGCACAAATACGAATGCCTATATTCTTATTATAACATTTTATGCAGCGATATCCAGTAACACCTACTTTGTTACCACGGTACTTTAATATGACCCTCCCTTCCTGCAGATTTTTTTGCATAATAAGAATTTACGGTCAGGATTCAACTTTATCGCGCAAATTAATTTATGGTGTATTAGCAAAGCCTTATAATTTAAAAGCAAAAATATCTAATGATATTATATAGGGTCGACTAGGTCAAATGTTGGAAATTATTTTACAAAATGCAAGTTTTCGAGATTAATTGAACGCGTGGGTAACACTTGATCTGGCAAATTTTAAATGTATTTAATTAGAGCTGATGACTAATAGAAGACTACTTAATAATAATTGAAGGATTTATTTTAGCTCAACCATAATTTATTTACAAAGAAATATTAATATTAGATATAACACATCACTCAATAAGTTCGTAGGATGACATATAATCGACGCCACTATTGACAAATCCATACGCTTTTTAGGAATCATCAACCCTCATATAATACGTGCCATATTTCATAAGTTCACAAGTTTCAGTGGTTGTAGTGACTTTGCTTTTGTAATTTTCAAAACATTGGAAAAATCTGAATTTTGTGTGTCAATAGGGTATTGTTTTTAGCCCTTCCTGTAGTGAATTAATTTTAATCGATTAATTTGGGTTATAATTATAATTGATAAATTTTGATTGATGTTATTGATCTTTATAATCGTACCATGTACGAAAGACACTCTCCGAACTCAACGTGCACGATACTCTCTCCGTCTCTGTCTTTTTTCGAACGCAACGTGCAAGAATGCTATTTCTGTACCGTTTGAATTCGATCGCCAATACGCGATTATACTCATCAAAGGGTGAATGGAAAAAATACCATTCAAACAAAACAAATGATAGAGAAGTAATTTGCTGATTTTAAATGTGGCCGTACCAACATCAATGATGCTTAACATTCTAGTCGTCCAAATTCGGCACTTGTTCCAGAAAACATTAAACAACCCAAAAAAATAGTTTTGGGCGGTCGTTTAAGATAACTGACACTTTAAAAATATCGTAAAGGCAGTGTATTCATCATTTTACATTAAAATTTGTCCTTGAGAAAGCTTTGTTAGGAGTGTGTACCGCGTTTGTTCACAGTCGATCAAAAACACAACAAGGCGTCCACAATTCAGAGCGCTGTTTAGGGATATTTGGCGCAATCAAAAGGAAGCTTTCTCCGGATTTGGTATCCGAATTTTGGTGTTTTATTTATCTATTATCTTGAGAAAGGAATAACAATCAATAGCGAATGCTCTTTCATCCAGACAATCCAATGTGTACAAGTCGATCGCAACTATTTGCAGACCTAAAAAAATGCTCCAAAAAAAAGAGATTTGACTTCAACGATTGTGTTATTGGTCATCCTATCAACTTATTGAGTGAAGTGTTGGGATCCCTGTGGCTTAGCAAAGAGTGTGAGCAATCGGACAATGAGAAGTCATTGGAACGGCCCAATTAAAATAATTTTTTATTGAGGTTTAAGATAAAACCAAATGATTTTTAGTGACTATAATAAGCATAGAGTTGCATAGTGATGAGATATACAAGGAAAAAATATATAGGAGCTTTTTTTTCAGGCACTACTGAGTGGCTTTTTCCGTGCGCTGAAAATGTATTTTAATAGAATCGAATGTATTTATTAGAACATAAATTATCAGCCGAGATAGCATACATAGATGCTTTCGTCGTTTACTCTTTTAGCAGTTTTCTGTGGTATCGCTTTGTACAACATAAATCGTACTCCTCCTGCCAACTCCCATAACAAACTGCTATTTATCTTTCTCAACAGAGACTTACACATATGCGATCTTTTTCAGCGATACTGTCCGGCGAACTGTCGAACAAAAAATCCTCCTTTTTTATCACTCGTCCGCAACCCTCGCGTGCGAGGAAGATTTAATCCCTGTTAGCAAAAGATCGGTCAGAAATGATTGATGTGTGAAAAACAAGGATTTCGATTTTCCACCGGGAGCTTTTGTATTAGGTTTCGCGATGCTCTCTCCGGCGGAGCTTTCGTACGATCCGGACGTCCGGTCCGGGCTGCTCCGGTTCCAGCTTTGTTCGAAGGCGCTCCGACAAACCCCCCATTGTTGATGATATTTACTTTGACGGGAAACGATAGTGTTGTGTGTATATAATTGATGAACTTCAGTGGAAAAAAAAACCGCAAAATTAGCTTCGAGTCGCAAATGTGACCCACATAGACTAATCTGAGCGCAGACGATGATTAATTAATCATGGTTTCATTGCCTGGAACAGCTTTATTTATATTTCATTCCGAAGCGCGGTTCTTCAGAGGATATAATTTGCGGATAAACCGTGTAATTAAATGAATTCAAGCCCATTGATTAGTTATGAATGAGGACTTTGTGCTATGATATTTCTTGAAAATTCCGAGCCCCGAGAGATTTTTAATGAGATTCATGGAGTGAATGGGCATTCGTCACTTGGAAATTTAGGTTGAGCTCAAAAGTACTTGAGATAATTAATAATACACACTGAGGTGTTTGGAAATAGGAAATTTTGCTATTTAAGCAATTTTGCAAAAATCTTCAAACCCTAAATATTTTACGAAATTAAATGAACCTTTTATTATGAAGACTTAATAATATAATTTGAATACATTTTTAATTTAAAAAAAAAATGCTATTTAAGCACGTGGCTTTGTTGGATGAAATAAATAAATTATTATATAGGCTCCCTGTTTGTCGTTTGTGTATCCAAAATAACGCGTAAAAAATGATGATTAACTCATTTTGAATTGAATAGTGAGTAAATTTTAAATTGACTTAAATATAGACCGTGCAGCATAAACAAAGCTTGTATATCAATAAATAAACTTTAACACTGTTGGAGTGGGCGTTAATAGGAATTTTAATCGATATATCTCTCATGTCTATATGTCTCATTATTAGCGTTGCAAAATAATTAAAAATCAATATAATAAAAAGTATAAAAATAGCTTTATTTAGGAACGATATATGAATATCTTATTTAATAGTTAAATTAAATAGTATTAAGTTCGTATGTCAACCCTTTCATCGTCCACACAAATCCACTTTTCTCTAAGGACAGCGCAGCACGAGTTAAGCTTGTATATCGATGAATGAGCCTTAACACTGTCGATAGCACACAATATTCTTTCATTTATTCGCGTAAACTTAAACAATACACATGCGTGTCTTCAGTGTTAGTAACAAAAAAATGCATTTGTTGAATCATAAAAGCGATAAATTTGGACCAATGGATACAATGGCGTTTCGAATAGAATCACTTTTGCTACCACGCTGAGTTTCAAGTGTATAATTGATTTATGTAACTTTCTACTATACGGAAATTCCATTAAAATTTTAATGTTTATTTAACCCCTTCAACGTTATGTTTCATTATTAAAAGTGTCATCCGTAGTGATACGATCTTTTCGCCGCTAGCGGATACGTACGTCATATCCAGTATATAGTATATCAAGGGACGTCAATTTCCATTGAGATTTGCTTAACTTTCACAATGCGGATATATCCGTCATACCCACTGCATGGACTTTGTTCTTGACGGATATATACGTCATATCCACTTAAGGCGTTAATCGTCATATTTTGATAATTGACGTGATGACTCTCTATTTTAAGCGTTATGGAACGTTTTTCACGCAATATTTGAAAATATTTAGACGTGTAGGGGTACCTTTAAAGCATGATGTACAAATTTATGATGAGACGCAAGACACTCTTCATCTCTGTATTCGACCCAATAATCTTCGAGACTCGAGTCCGATCGCTAAAATGCGCGATTACTCATCAACGGTATAAACGATGATTTATAAAAGTTTTTAAACGATGATAAACTACGTCACTAGATAAGAGAGTCATTTCTGCAATTAAAAGCATTCATATTCTATGAAAACTGTGTTATCATCTCATAGAATGGGTTGATATTTAACTTAAATATTTGACTGATGTTAAATGTATGATATTTAGTGCCAAACGTTTCCGTGTTCATGAGCAATGCATTGTCTGATATTTTCGATCCAAATTGGCACAATCGCCAAATCTGATAAACAATACATAAAGCTGCAATGCAGCATTGAAATTTATCAAATGGATCTAAATATTTTTTTCAAAGTAACTTGTATAAATTGTTTATAATTTGCTTGCTATAATTCATGCGGCATCCATTTGAAAATTGTCAGTCATTTTAGGGAGCGTTCATAGACATTTTTTTTCGCAACCCAAAACCGAAGTCTGCATTATGAGGTTATTGCGATTAAATCTGTATGTTACAGAAACACCCCGGCTCAATCACAGCCGACTGTTTCATATTTAACACACAATGGAATTAATTATTGCGACATGTTTTGCTGACCACTCATCAATTATTCATCAGCGCGATTTAATTAAATGCTCAATTCTAAACGCATGCAACCTTCGTTTTGAACTAATTGACCGGATTTAGTGTCTAACTCCGTCGAATAATATCCAATGTTGTGCGGCAATAATACGTATCATTACCCGATTATTGGACCGAAATCGTGTTATTTTATTTCTGTCCGTGCGATCGTAGTTTCAATTCCAATGTGAGGTGGGACAGTCGCTGTTATTTGGGGTGGTAAATTGACCGTGACGTGAAAGGTCTTTGGATGTCAACATTTTTTTTTTTTGAAATTCATGCAAAATTGAAATGTAATGTTAAATGGCGTGAGGGCGCTCTCATTTCTGACACCAGTGTAACATTGAACGGGGGCAATCTTGAGAGCCGCGGTAAGATCTTACCTATTGTATTTTATTTACGGCGAGAGATGTTACAGTTATGACCCTGCAGGAAGGACATCTTCCCGCATTGAAGGCTATCCGACTATATTTTAAATAATATTTTAACGATTATTACAATATATTCGTCCATAGATAACCTGCCAGACTATATAAATTGTCCATAAATAAGATTTAAACAAAAACTTTTCATACAAATATTCCAAGAAGTGACCATTATCTATTTAATACTTTCCAGATTAAAACTCTATAATGCCAATGTAATCCGACAGTCATATATTAGTACACTAAGAAGGTTTGGGTCGACATCAAATGCATTTTAGTTGTCATTGAATGCATCAGAGTCGACAAGACTTGTATGTCGTCTTTGAATCCTATCCTTTTAGCATTGCATGTATTTTGCATGCATGTTCGCACTGCATCTTCCGGACATAAGGCATTGCCGATCGTATCTCAAGACATGACCTATTTCTATGGACCATCGAAAGGAGATGTTGTCAACCAGTGCAATAAATCTTTTATGTCATTTAATTCAAAAATCCTACTCATTCATGGCGATTCATGATCCAATTTGTCAGATTTGTAAAATTTCTCGTATTTTTTTTTAATTTGACTCGTATTGTGCTTTCTCAATATTATTTATATGATCTAAAGGCATCAACATGTTTATCTGTATTAATATTAAATTAGTACTAAACAGTGATACCCTCAAGACTGTCTGTACGCGGGAAAATCCCCTGAACTTGTGCAAAATATGATGCCTTTAGGAGGCATATATAACTGGCGTAATTCTATTTTATATGAATATTACGTAATTTAAAGCTTTGCAAATTTCCCAAATTGAAACTACTTAATTTATAATATTTATGGAATGATTCCCCAGTTTCTTTGTATTATAAATTTGACGCATTTATTCAACCCGTTTACTTCCATTAAAGACGACGTCTAAAGCTTTCATTAAATCTTGATGATCTCCAAAACTATATATACCTTAAAAAGCTTAATAATTGCTCGTTAATGTTAGAGTCTCCATTATCTAGATTCGAGCTTCAAATAAAGTTCTTCGAGTCAACAAAATTTGTTTGACAGTTAAGTCGGTACACTATTATTTTTGCACAATCTAGCATTTTGTTCTGGGTTCTATTAATAAAATCTTAAAGCTAAAATTTTGATTTGTTTGCCGTTAAAGTTATACAACTTCATTATCGCGTCTTAAACTACACAAGAGCCAATTTAAGCCAACAACATACGTCGAAGTTGCGCCTTAATCAAGTATGAAAGTTAGTATGAAAGATGGATCATATTGCAAAATAAGTAAAATTACACATTCCCTATGATAAAATTATAAAAGCCAATTAAAATGGTGATATAAATCTGATTAAAAACAGTATATTATGGGGGAGAGTTAGGTTGTATACACTCAAATTTTTTTTGTGCGCCTTTTTTTTGTGCAATTTCGAAGTTATGCGGTTTTTTTAAAGCAATTTTTATTACTAACTACTTACCGAGTTATTTATACAACGATGATAGTTTTCAATTAAAATAATTAGTAATGTCATTTTATTAACTTTTTTTATGCGATTTTGAATATATTTTATATCATCATCATCATAGCGCAGCCACTAACAGTCCACTACAGAACTATGGGAGTCTTCTCCCGATAGTCGGAGGTAAAACGACTCGGCGCTCGATACGCTTTGCGAAAATAATTCGTTTCTGTGATACGTTGAGTTCTTTCTGTGACTTGTCGGCACCCTCAACGCCGGGGACCCCCCCCCTGCACTCTCCCCCGCGCAAGTTCACTCGTACGCTCTGACGAAACGCCGACTACACTTGTATATAAAATTCGCGAGTGACGCCGAAAAACATTGTTTTTTTGACATCTGCACAAAAAATGGAACATCTTCACCGCGTCACTTGAGAGGAACTACAACAAGGATAATAACGCAAGTAAGATCATAATAATCCAAGCTTCCAAGGTAAGTGAACTAACAAATACTCGCACACATCCGCCTCCTACTATCACATAAACGCGGGAACACTGGGAGCAAAATGCTTTTTCGACTGCTCCCATAATACAATCTTGACTATAAAACTATTTGATATGGACCTGACTATTTGATATTACTTGATACCTGACTTTAACCTATTCGTTTCAGCTATGTCTATATATTTGTTTCCAGTTACTCCCAGTCTGACCGATTAAATATTATTTGATTGTGCCCGGTAGACACTAAACGTCAAAGTTCGAATACTGTGATGCGACATAACTACCCCTTGCTAATACAATTTGACTAGTACTTTTGCGGCCTAACCACATTTGTCTACTCCTAACTATTATACTTATACGATTTTATGTATTTTAACTATTGGCCACTTGACTAGTACCTTTTTACAGAGTAGATACTTAAATACTCTTCTAACAGCAAGCTGATACCCAGTTTATATACTATTCATTGCTTTTTATACGAATCTTAACTTGCATGTCGCTCGTTGTCTCTTGCATGATCTTTCCTACTTAGCAGTATATTTTATATAACTGTTTCAAAGTTATGCGGTTTTTAAAAGCCGTGGAACGCATCTTCACTTTTCTATAAAAGTCATAGATTTTTTGTGCGATTTTCCGCGGAACGCATCTACCGCACAAAAAAGGTTTAGGTGTAATTCTAATTTTCGTAAATCAAGAATAACCAGTTTTATGTACTATAATGATATTTCAAGTCATCTTTTTTCTTACAAGAAAATCATCCCTTATCATTATTACTGAATGGCTTTTCTCAGTCATACTGATTTTTATATTACTTAATTACGTTAAAGATTTATCAGTTTTTTTTGTGCATTTCTGCAATGGAATTAAATTCGTACAAAATAGAAAATAATTAAATATTGATTGGTTTTAGAAGTTCTGTCTTATATATTCAATTTATCAGATCATTAATACCTTAAATTAATATAATAAAGGATCACCAGACCAAATCATTCTAGATTCAATCACAATGAAATTATGTGATTTTCTAATTTGGACTAATCTGCTGATTATTATTTGCGAAAAAAATATTGTTGGATCATGGCAAATCTAATGAAAAGCCTATTTGAAATAGAAGCAGAAAGCAAATGCCACGAGCTCGTACAAATGCGACTCGCCGGTGAGTCGTTGGCATTTAAAAGGTTAATAACACAAGGCTATGTTCTGGTCATGATTTGGGATGCAATGTTCACTGAAATCACTTCCCTCTATGTTTTTGGACAGTTACTTAAATATGAATGTACAAATTTGTCTTTAAAATATAATTCAATCCGTTGATGAGGAATCCCGCATATGTTGCGAACGAACTCTAATGATAAGGAAAGTATGTATTTTCGCACATTGATTGCGGAGATTTGTGAATCAACGATAGAGACAGTGTATTGCGTCTCATCATACACTCATACATCGATCGTTTTTCTATGTCTGGCGAACTAATTTTCAAGAAAAAAATATTTTTATTATTTTACGTTAACGGCTATTTACTTAAATTGTGGTTGAAATAGCAATCTTTAATTGAAAAGCTGGGTATTTCTTTGCCCTGATACTAAGTATTTCTCCGCCGCGTAATAGTGAATTCGTAATAAGAAATCGCGCTTATCGAAGATCGAATGGTTCCGAGAGCCTTCAAACTTAAATATGTATATCAAAATAAACTTATGTTTCTATGAAAATTTGTATTTTTATGTGGCCCATATAAACTTGGGCTTATTTTATTTTGGCTCATGTTAGCTTTTGAGTTTGACTCCTCTGCTGTAAAGGTACCCTTACACGTTTAAATTTTCTCAAGTATTGTAGTACATATTTCTATAAAGGAATACAATATTTGAACGATCTCTTTAAAACGCTATTAGGGGGTCCAACAATATCAAAAGTGTTAAGGTTCATTTATTGATATACAGGCGTTATTCACGCTGCACTGTCCTGAGATAAATTCGATTTGTGTGGACATACGAATATAGAATAGTATAAATTTAGTTCACTAATTAAAGGATTATGTTCTTCAAAAATTTGGAACAGCGAGTGTCTATACATTAGGGAAGATTAGTTTAGGTCGTAATTATTATAAGATATTTAATTTATATTTGATTGATCTTCGTTATTTTTATTACCAGCATGTTGGATATCAATAAATGCGAAATTAATTGAATGTATTTATGCAACCGTCAAAATATTTAAAGCAAATTTGTTCTTTGGCCACATGCAAACAAGCAATGACCGCAAATGCAATATTTGAATCATTTGAATGCAAATAAGCGGAACACAAACGAACAAATATCAACAGCGTATAATATTTATTCAAACGGGATATTGAAAAATTGACTTCGTTCGTTCGATTCGAATTATCGTATTTAGAAAGCACTGAGCCGTCAATTAACTTTCAAAGGCTTCCAGAACCGACGGAGTTGATGGTTCGAACCAATATGGGAGTGTATTTAATACGTAAGGATACGGAAGACGTGGAAGTTCTATTTGCGTGCCGTTTGATCGCTGTGCCGTCGGGGCACATGGAAAAAATAAATCATCCCGAGGAAGAAATGGACGGACATGTTCATGACGAAACCCATAATTTTCTTCCGAAGAAATAACGGCAAATAATAACACATTTCCTTTATGCGTCAAACGTCGGTATTAAGCCGATAAAACTTTTTGATATGGATATCAAACTTTGGGCCGGGCACGTGTTGCGATTCCCAGACCGCTCGAAAGGGTTCCCACTGACTCGATGCGCCAACTTTCTAAATGTTCCGAGGATAATTTATGATGAAAACATATAATGGTGCTAGAAAAATAATATCAGTTTGGGGAGAAGAAGGTATTGATAGAACCACACAATGAGAAAAAACCACCCCAATATATTGTACATTGTCTCCCCAGAACTTATTATGTTACTCTTCGCTCACTAATCAGGATTATCTACTGTAAAATTCATTTAAATAATTGCTTGAATAATTGAGTGCATACCATCAATGTAACTGATAAAATTCCTATCTGCTGGGACACGAACTAAAACTCGCAAAATTCCCGATTTCCAAACAAATTATTTATTTCCGTCGCTGCAGATGAATACTTACATACTATAATACTTTGATGTGATTCGTAATTGCATTACGGAGGAATACAAAAATTCTGAACCCCGTATCTATTATATTTCATATCGATATTCCCATTATTAGAGTCGATGTGTAGTAAATACATCACCGGTAGGGAAAGGTTAATATAACAATTTGAACAACATATATGTATTGAATATTGTATGTATATATAGATTAGATAGTTACTGCACCTAGGCACCGCCTAAGCTCGCTAATCAATAGTTACGCCACTGTTTCTAAGCGTCCAGATTTCGGCGGGAATGTCTCGATTTAGTAGCCTTCATCGGAATTTTTCGGGATTACGTTTTTACTAATTCAGGGATTCATGGTTGTAATTAATTGAAATTCAACGGGACATTTCTGCGGTTGGGCTACCAGCTTTTGTATGCCAATTTCATAAATCTCCACCATCAGTTTTTTCTGGATTGTTTTGGTTTCTGGGTTATGGTGATTCAAACACGTTTCATCTCTCGCCACGAGTCCAGAAAAGTTTCACATTCCTGTGCAAAATGATCCAAAAATTCAGCGAGGTGGCGGGAGTGCGCGACGAACTCTCCGTCGGAAGAATTTACTGTGACTCAACAAAATGGCCGACAAACACGCGGAACCAAACAAACTGACCGTTAAGATGCCTTTTAACCGCTAGGTGCACCAAATTCGAAATTAAAAAATCCCTCAGTCCCAAGAGCTCTTGTAACCTTACTTTCTAGATGACCGTTTTGGGATCAAATATATTATTGGGCTAGTTTTCTGTTGATATCCCCATATGAAATATTTTCTTTGCAAATCTTTAATATACACATATCCATTGCGATTTTTTTATACACTCAGAAATTGTACCAAAACTTTTATAATAAGACTCCTAAAACAAACCCACTATGTTAACACTTAACTTCTTAGTCACCTTTTAAACTTTTTCTTTCGTGAAACTCTATAAAGAAAAGAAAATTTGATAAGCTCGTCGCTCCAGCATATGTGTTTTCCATCAACTTGAAGAGCTTAATGGAAAACAAGATTGAAAAGCAACCTACACACAATGAAAATATGTATCATGAAATCGTCTGATCATGGATATTTTAAATTCGAAATTATTTTGGATTTAAATTAGTAGCTTTTCTATTTTATTAACAATTTTTTCAAACACACTAAAATAAAAACTCAAATCGGATGAAATATAAGGCAATAGATTGATATGAATCTGGGATCGACTGTTGTACGGTGTGCCAATATTAGACATAAATCGATGATTAATATTATAAGTGAGTCTATTCAAATACTTAAATTTATTGATGATTTTATAGAATGATATATTAGATGGATTCAAATTTATACAGGGATATCCACCCACTTATAAATATAATAAATCGACTATGAATGGAATTTAAATAAGTAATGGAATGTTGGGAAGCCGCCGTACTTACCTCCACAGGAAAATAAATTAGGCTAAGCTTAATAGTTGCTTCATTATGATATAAAGCAGGCATTACAACTGGTATTATTACGTTTAGAGCGCGGGCATCAATAATTGATATTAACTACTTGGAAGTGGGAGCTTTAAAAGCTTTTTTGTTTATTTGCCTAATGGGAATTGAAGTGATTGAAAACAAGCGTTTATTAATAGTGACGCTAATGGGGTTGTAAAAAGTTACCAATCTCGATGATAATTTCGTTTGTATTATGCGTGAAAACATTCATAATAAGAGAGATTTATCGAAAACACCGCGTTTAAACGTGTAAATTTATTTGATTGAAAATAGAGCTTTTAACGCGGAAAGCTCATTAGCGATCGATCCTAATTGATTTGATCAACTAAGTGTTTGTCGATATTTTAATTAAGAACGCTGTCTAAAGATATATGAATTGGTAAGGCATGCATTAGGAAGTAATCGGAATGAAAACAATATATTAAGACTTCTAAATTTAGTTAGTATCGAGACACGGTTCAGGAAACACATTTTCATCATTAAAATGATAGCATTATGAATTTTTATACGAAATATTTTAAATACATATAACAGTCAGGGATACAAAATTCTATAAAGAAAATTTGCGTCACAAACACTTGGTGAATGTCATTGGAGATTATAAAAGAAAGATCCTCTAACAATAAGGCTTCATAAATTGCATGATGAAGTTATATTACATACATGAGGAATTTCGGATCCGCATTGATTTATCTGAGATGCTATATTCGTGTGCCCACCAAATGTATTTTTCTCTCAGGACCGCGCAGCGTGAGTCAAGCTTCTATATCAATAAATATACCTTAATACTGTCGACAACATACATATTGTATTCCTTTATAGAAATATTTAGACGTTCAGAGGCACCTTTATAGCAAGTTCTTGCCATTGATGTTCGAGTGTGTGATGAGACGCAAGATACTATTTTCGTCTCTGTCTTCGATTCACTAATTTCCGCGCTCGATGTGCGCTTTTTCTGTATCACTTGAATCCAAGCGCATACTTGCTTGTACTTGAGGTAGCTTTTAACAATTCCTTTTATGGGACTATTGCCAACCATTTTTGCATGGTTTTTCATAACGAATGTGTTCTAAAAATATGGTCACCAACCACACCTTCTGTAGATTTGAACCCATTTTGATTGAAATACGATTCCAACCACTTAACCACGGAACTACTTTTATTGTCTTGCATATATGCGTAAATCATTCACCTTTAAATTAATATAAAGGCTTGCATCCTATATTTGTATGCTAAAAATTAATACATTGAAATGCTGCAACAAAGTCGTAGCAAACCGCAAAACTGTCCAGCAACACCGCAAACCTGGTTGTATCATCGGTGTAGATGGCACTTTACAAAGTATTTTTCCACATTATACTGTTTTTATTGTCTTTAATTAATGTTATTCCATTACATTGTTCCCGAAAAAAACAGTCCAATGTGTGGATTGTATCAAAGCGAAATACGACCTTTGTTCTATCTTTTTGATGGCGAATTTCTTTTACCGATTTCTTTGTGTTGTGTCAATAAGGAAAATTTCTTTCGGCGTTCCATTCTCACCACACAACTTTATTGAAGGACAATCATTTTTCTTCCATGATTCCCTGAATGGACACATTAATGCTTCTGCGAAGCAGAATTGCCCGTTTTATTTCATTCGATAAGTCATCAGCCACCCACTCCAATTACATGGAAAAACAATGAAATATTCAACAATAAAAAAATATAGCGACGCGGTGTTTCCGGGAGATTCTGCGGATAGGTTCGAGGGATTCCGATGCTAAATGACCCGCGACTAAAATGTGGATTTTCTGGAATAAAGTTGGGTCATTAAGCCCAGGAGCACGCACCCTTGTCACTGTTGCTATCTCGGCTTGTTACTAGATGTCACCACTGATGTATAACAAAGGTTATACGGCTAATAAGTATTTGGGTTTAATCAATATACGTCGTTTATTATTCGACCCAGATTGATTCCGGCAATATGTCCAGCGGCTGATTATATATTTATAGATAACATTCATCCCTGTCATCTAACAATAGCTTACAAAAATAATTTATATACTAATGTTAACCAACGTTAAATTTGGGGGGCGTTGAGAACCAACTGTCGCCCCCCTTGAATTAGAAAAAGGCGGTACTAAATGCAGGCGCAGTGATTTACAGACATTTGCTTGGAAAAAACCTAAGGGATAGCCTTCATTGCTTGTTGTACTATGTAATTGCAACAGTTAACTAGATCGAAAGCAATACTTTCAATGATACATTGCTTAAAAAGTTTTTCCCATGAAAATACACAAGTTTGTTGACCATTAAAGGGTGTATATCTAAAAATATTTTATGCCCTTTTCAAATCTTTCTCACGACAGATGGTGATGACGTTCTGGTATTTTGTGAGCATTTGAAAGCACTTTGAATCATTCTAATAGGAGGCAATAGAAGACGAGCGTCCAAAAAATAGCGCAAGGATATATATTTCTTATATTAAATAATTAAATTTAAAGGAACTTATCCAATTCGTTAATAAAATAGACCAAGGAAGTTAATGTAATCAAACTATCTTAAAATAAATACAAATTTTTATCTTTCAGCGAATAAGTTTCAAGGATAAAGAAATTGTTCTATAAGAAATATCGTGCACTGGCAAAACTGAAATATAAAATTGAAATGGTCACTTAGGGTTGAATTCGAAAAATCTAAATAAAATAATTTATATTATAATTTTGTTCAAAATCGAGTAAAACACAAATGATGTATTCTTATGTCCACTCCTTATCGTCCAAATAAATCTACTTCTCCGTGAGGATCGCGCAGTGTGAATCAAGTTTGTATATCAATAAATGAACCTTAACACTGTTGATATTGTTGGGCCTCATAATAGCGTTTTAAATTGAATCGCTCTTGGTACCAGGCTTAATTTTAAGCATATAATTGATTTATGTGGCTTTCTACTATTTTTTATGATTCTAAGAAGACCACCAACGATCTAAGAACACTCCATACCTGGTGATATTTAACCGGATACGAACAAATTCCATTAAAAAAAATATTTTTACTTTGTCGTCATCTGTTGATAATTGATGTGATGATTCTTTATTTTGTATTTTATGGAAAAAATATCGTTCAAATTTGTATTTTTTCATACAGATACAAGTGATTCCTTGTGTTCATAAAACTGTGTACGTGTAAGGGTACCCTTACAACACGATCTTGCCATCGATGTACGAGTGTATGATGAAACGCAATACACCCGTCTCAGTCTCCGATTAACTAGTCTTAATGTGCGAAAATACCCTTTATCAGTCGAGTTCGTTCGCAGCATGTACGGGATTACTCATCAACAGGTTGAATGCTATTTAACAACGATATTCTAGTATTATTATTATTATAAACCATTACGTATATATAATTATTATATTCAATAACCAGTTATCATCCTAATCATATTGCAGTCACATATCCATTCCTAATCCAAATCGAGGTACTATTTTAGTAAATTCCAAAAGTATTATTATTTGTTTACTGACCGATGTATTGTTCTATATCTTTTTAATCCTCATTATCTCAATTGTGAATTATATTATTCTACGACGATATATCGGCGTTGGCCCTTTTCGCAAGTATTGACGACGGTGATATATAGACGTTCGGTACTAAAATGGTTCATATATTTAATATAGATTTAAATACCGAATATATTAGGTGTATCGATAAGTATTTGCCGAATGTTTTACAACAAAATAATTTATTAATTTTTTTCATTTTAATTTACAAAATCTTACAAAATATAATTTCCTTCTTTACTCCTTACTGTTTCCCATAAGTTTTCGAGTTTTTTTTTTAATTCCTCTTTTGAAAAAATCTTCTGATTTAAGTTGAAATATGCACAAATATGATTTTCGACTTCAGTTGCCTTTCGAAGGATTTTATCCTTTAGAGAATTTGCTATTTTAGTATTTAATTTTATATTATAATTACTACAATTATTACATTTTGTCAATGCTTTTTAAGTGGAAAAAAATTAAGAAATCCCAAGATTATTTTAAAATTGGCTTGAAGATTATTTGAAAATTCATCTGCAAATGGCTGCATAATATAATGAAAAATTTAGATCCAGTCTATTATATTCAAAGCTGATTATTTACTAAAACTCATTGTTCCTTAAAATGAAAATAATACGCTTTTTCGCTAAAAAAGGATCACTCAGGATGCACATTTAAATAAATTTGTATTTATGTTTCTTTCCCATGCCAAACGAATGTTTTATTTATGCAAATGAACGGGAGGATAAAGCATTTTCGGGATAATCGCAATACAAATTCTAGTTTCGACGTCTTATTTGGCATGCAGCAAAAACAAGGATATAATTTATTATACACAGCAAAACGGCATAAAAACCCCTACGTGACGGATGGGATAAATGATAATTATCAATAGAGCCGAAGAAATGAATAAATAAATGCTTACCGTATGAGCAAGAGTATAAATTACATCCATTAATTACGGAGCAAATTAAATACTTTGACCCTAACATACATCATTGTGGTTTCAGATTTATGGCCCCGTATTAATTAATAACAATTTTGGCAAATTAAGGCATGATTCATGAAAGCCTGGACCTGTGATATTTCATGGGAAATGTGCTTTTTTTTATTCGCCATGTCGGTCATCATGTCTTGGGCTGAATATTTAAGCGTTTGTCGGTGGTAAAAATTCAATGGTGGTTGTATATTTTCATATTTGTGGTGCTTTATTGACATGGGTAAATTATGATGTACGTCGGATCCGGATTTGAGTCCAGGTCAAGTTCCTTTGGATATGGACCAAACCGGAACCGGTAGCAATGAGTATTAACTTATACTATTAAATTTATATTAGAGTCAGCGTGTAGATTATCCAGTGACCCGAATTTTCCAATTAAGTCAGACCCGTCAGATGAACATGAGGAATAGATTGGAAAACTCAACCCTGGCTTCAAAAGTTATCGTTACGGCGATTCCGATTATTAAAATGAGATTTGAGTCGACGCCTCCAAAAAATTTGTTTGATTCGCAGATTGATGCAGAAATTATAGAACTCCCTCTTAATTCCTACAGGGCCTCAAAGGAGGCCACGATCGGCAAATCCACAGATAGCAAATGTAATATAGCAATACGGTAGTAATATTAAAGTGTGAATTGTGAGCAAAAGTTTAAATAGCGTTATATTAATCACCGAAGCCTTCCGTAATTAATCTAACAAACTGACTCGAGTCGAGGGTTGGGGAAAGGATTCGGATTTGTCCCGAGTGCTTACCATGGAAGAATTATGTTGAATTAAGATTTAAATTATAACGACCCCTTTGTTAGGGGTTGCGAGGTCAAGGGAAAGGATATAATCCCGAATCCGTAACGGTCCACGTTTTAGATTTCGCCAATTCCGCCAAAATCCGATCCGCTAGAAGAGCCATATTTTAATAGCGAAGTTTTCGTGGGCGTATTGTATTTTTAGGAAAGGTTGTGTAAAAACCGTTTCGGAAAAAACAAGGCATTCAACAGTTGTTGAAGGATATTCGAGCAAGGTATAATAAAATTTAACAGCGTTTCTCCATTCGAAAAGTTATATCGTACGCAGGCTGCTACGAATAGGTTCGTCTTTTTATCCTTCTTAAGTTCTTTAAGGCTTAGGAGGAGGAAGGAAAAAAAGGATACTAAGTCGCATTCGACAACTTAAATGCGAGATTTTTTTGCGCTAAGCAAAAGGATCATATTATTCGCAAAGACACAAAACCAGTACAAACAACTCATGATGCAAAAAAAATAAGTCAAGGTTCTATCCGCAAAAATACATGGATTTCTTATAAATGAGGCAATGGTTGTAAATTTATGCACATATATATTAAAAATAAATTTTCGTATGAGGCAAAAAAATGACCAAGCTTAATTACATTTCGGGGAAATTTGGACGGATTATGTATAGGGATGTTATAAATACATTATGAAGTACAAAAAAAATTAAAGCTAAATTAGTATTTTGTTAGAAATAAAATACCAATCAAGTCTACGTGTGTGATGAAGAAATGTATGAAAAGAAAGCTAAAAAAGTATCCTGGTTGACACAATTTCAACCTTTCTAGTCATTTAAAATTTTAAAAATTAAAAACATTCTTAATTAATAACGATGTCTCTATAGTCCCTACCTCAAACAAAAAATATATGTTCATATAATGGCGAATGTTTAAAAAAAAGTCATTTTTTGCCTTTCAGTTTTTTTTTTTTAAATAGTTAAAAATATTTTTTTATACAAAAATCTGGTAGAAACGATAGAGAATTATATTGAGAAGATTTTTACCTTATACTCATACAAATCCACTTATCTGTCAGTACCGTCGCAGCGTGTATGAAGCTTGTACATAAATAAATAAACACTGTCGATAGCAAACAATACTCGGTAATTCAAGTAAATATAAAAAATACATATAAAAATGCTCTTTCTGATTCACTTGAATTCGCTCGCAAATAGGCGATCGTCCTACCATACAGGTTAATTGAGGAGCTTTTATTTTGGATATAATATCAGTAGCACAAGATGAATTTATCCTGAATTTATACAAATTATTCGCCACTCATATATTATAGTGACTGTGCCAATAGCCAATAGATTGAAATGAAATTTTAGTAATGCCTACAGGAGAGTTTGCTGCATCGATATATCTAAGCATAACAGTGGTTTTTAATCTGTAGTGCTTGTATCGACAAAAAAAATTATTGACCCTTTGCGGTCCTATGTCGAGTCTGGCTCGACATTTTGTTTCTACATTTTTTCCCCATTCAGATTTAAAATCAAGTGATTTTATTTTGCAGTATCGTGTTAGGGACAGTATTTGGAAAGGAATATTGGTTTTTATGATCCTTCATAGTGTTTCGCTCACCTGCTAGAGATACAAAGGAAAGGGGCTGTTGCCCGGATAAAATCCTAAAACACAGGCAGTGACTCTTAACGCGCGCTTTCGTGAACATCTCCGATCAAACTTACGATAAATGGATAACAGACATAAATAAAAATATAAATTAACACACCAATAAATCGTAAGGATAACATTCATCATTTTATTGTTCTATATAAAAAATATATTTGAATTTGTTTATTTGATGTAGGGGGGATCCTAAGGGTAAGTTTGTTTGGTTCTGCGTGTTTGTCGGCCATTTTGTTCAGTCACAGTAAATTCTTCCGATGGAGAAGTCATCGTGCATTCCCGCTACCTCCCGTCCGTGAAAGTTCTGCACAGTCATCCGTTTTTTGATATTGCAGAAAAATATTGTAGCTAATATTTATCAGAAGCTCGTGGAAGTTCATGTTAGTGATGTGATGTCACGAAAGTCGACAACATGTCACGAAATAATGGAAGAGTGGAAGACCATCAGTGATTTCTGATGTATTTGTGCAAAAAAATAAAAAACAAATGTAAAATGACCGGCGTATGATGCTTGATGACCATCGCGAAAAATTTCCTGGCATTTATCGAAGTCTTCTTGATGATATTGTATCGGAAAAAATTGGTTACAATAAATTGTGTGCGATATGGGTGTCCAGAATGTTTACACAGGAGCACCATCAAAATCGCGTGACCATCGCACGTGAATTTTCGGAATCGTTTTGCACAGAAGGGAAAAGCTTTTTTGAATTCAATCGTGACGGGAGATGAGATCTAGATGTGTACATTATATCCCAAAATCCAAAAACACAATCCAAAAAGAGCTCGCGGCGGAGGTCTATGACACTGGCATACATAAATGTTACGTTACACCTTACTTTCTGGATGACCCTCATAGATCATAATGATTTATGTCAGTATGATAATTTCTTTATTCTTAAGCTTACAACATAATTAGCGTGAAGGAATGTTCCCATGATTATTGTTATAATAACGGATTTTACAACTCACGTTGTGTCACAGCGTCCGACCAATTAGTGCCTCGTTCGCGTCACGGGTTTTCACGGACACAGGAAGCATCCCGTCAAATCCCGTCATCCGTCACAATCTCACCACATAAATTAATTATATTATCGCGGTGCCGTACAACATAATCTAGTGCGTTACAGAAGACCGTGCCGCGTAATTTGTATGCAAATACCAGTCGGAAATACGTCACGGGCGCGATATCGTCGAAAAATGTCAACGGGTGGGAAAAAAAACGGTTACGTGTCCATTTATTCAACCTGGTCCGTGAGCATTCAGCGATGCCTTTCTGTGAATCTTTATTGAATAAAAATACAAGATGAGACGGGTCATGAATCGGGAGATCGGGATGCTGTAACCGCTCATCAGTACGGAGATCACGTTTCATCCGTACAAAAACAAATCGCACTTCCCACACCAGATATCTTACTTTCGCATGATATCTGAAAGGGGAGATCAATAGCTAAGGGTCCCGAAAGGACTAACATACGTACGACCCGGATGTGACTTTTCCGGGAATTAATTTTAAGGCCTACATTGCGCAATGAATTACATATGTCATCCTACTGCGATGACACAACTTTAAAATACTTACATGCACTGTCATCGCTGTTATTGTGGTTTTATTATCCATTTTTGTATAGTTTTGCATTGTTGCCGTCAGATATGATGCTTTTATTGCTTCAATGCATGCAGCAATTGTGTTCATTACGTCAATCTTTATCCTTGTTTTCCGCAATAGTTCCATTAGGTATAATTGCCTTCATTTTGCAATACCGTTTGCTGTGTAAACATCCGAATCATTATAAAAAAATAATTGAATGAATGTGTTTAATTGGATTGTATGTCCACAAAAATCCAATTTTATATCAGGACCGCGCAGCATGAGTAAAGCTTGTATATCAATAAATGAACCTTAACACTATTGATAGCGCATAATTAATTTATTCACTTAAACATAAACAATAGACGTGTATTCTTTCAGTTTTAGTAGCAAAATAATACATTTGTTGAAGCTTGAAATCGATTAATCGCAAGAATGCTATTTCTGTTTCGTCTGAATCCGATCGCCAATATGCGATCATACTCATCAAAGGGTCAATGAGAAAAAAATACTGTTCAAACAAAACAAATGATAGATAAATGATTTGCTGATTTTAAACGTGGCCGTACAAATACCGATGATGCTGAACACTGGTCGTTCAAATTCGGCACTTGTTCTAGAAAATATAAAAAAGTCCAAAAAATAGTTTTGGTCGGTTGTTTAAGATAACTGACACTTTAAAGATAAGGCAGTGTATTCAAAATTTGTTCTTGAGAATCAAAAACACAACAACGCGTCCACAATTCAGAGCGCTGTTTGGGGCTATTTCGGCGCAATCAAAAGGAATGCCAAACAATAACAAAAATGTTCTTTCATCTAGTCCAGCGCTTCTTAAACTTATGTAGTCCGCGGACCCCCTCTTGGAGCAAACGTGTAGGGGTACCCTTACAGCATGACCTTGCCATCGATGTACGTGTGTAGGGAATCCAATCCCGAGCCAAAATTTCGATCCCGGGTTTGCATAAAGCGATCCCGGGATCAGTCCCGGGATCCCGGGATTGGGATTTTCAATAGTTTAAGAAATTACATTAATAAATTTGATCAAAAATTACTGATAAGTCCATTTGTTTAATATAAAAAATAATTTGAGGAAAACGAATTTTATTTATTTAAGAAAAGATAAAAATACAATTCAAAAATAGATAAATAAAACACTAAAAAATTCAAATATTATTTGGAAAATATACCCAGAGTAACATTGAATATTGACTGTTTCGTCATTTAGTCTGGATCTTATTTTGGTGGTCAGGCAACATGCTGCTGAAAATGCAAGCTCAGCCTCCACACTCGTTGGAGGTATTGTCATCAGATATTTAAATGCTAGCTCGAGTTGATGACCGCGTCTCCATTTTCATATAACATCATCAATGTGACTGATAAAATTTCTATCTGTTGAGACCCGAACTAAAACTCGCAAAATTCCCGATTTCCCGACAAATTATTTATTTCCGTCGCTGCAGATGAATACTTACATACTATAATACTTTGATGTGATTCGTAATTGCATTACGGAGGAATACAAAAATTCTGAACCCCGTATCTATTATATTTCATATCGATATTCCCATTATAAGAGTCGAGGTGTAGTAAATACATCACCGGTAGGGAAAGGTTAACATAACAATTTGAAAAACATATATGTACTGAGTATATGTATACAAAGATTAGACAGTTACTGCCCCTAAGCTCGCCAATTAGTAGTTACGCCACTGTTTCCATACGTCCAGATTTTGGCGAGAATGTCTCGATTTAGTAGCAGCTGCGTGCTGGTGAGATGTACGATTTCTGTTAGATAAAAATTTCAATCTAAGACATTCTCTTTGTCTCTGCGATTCACAATCTCCGCACTTATCATGCGAGAATCCGAACGCATATACGCGTGATTCCCAATCAACGGGATAAAATCGTACAACTACTGAAATATTCGGAGTCTGATCATAAAACTCGATTTAAACATTTCGACTAAGTTAAGATCTATCTTACAAAGTAAAGTCTCGTATCATTGATTCGATGCGTATAACTTTATTTGCGATAAATTGTATAGCTCCGTTACCTAATTATCGATTCGCCCAAAGGTAAGAAGTCCTGGAGGCTTCGCCCGCGCTATCTGCAGGTCACGTATCCAGGATCAGACGAACAAGCGGGAATTTTCACGAATTTTTCGTGACGACCGAATTTTCCAGGATGTTCGCGAAAGTGAAAAACGAAGATTGAGCCCATACACTGGAAGGGCGTCCGCATTATGAAATATTCGCGAGTTCATAATCGAAGCCTTCGCACACATTTTCGTGGCTTCGGAAAAATTCCCGAAATCTAAAGGATAAATTCCACGACGCCCAAATAAACATTGATGAAAAACGATAAGCTTGTACGTTCGAAAAATAATAAATAAGCCCTTGCCGAATATATCGTTACGGACGATGATACACAAGTGCTTGTTAACAATTTTGCATACGCATTTGGTTTTTTTGTGCCATCATCCATCATAATCATGCTTGTCGTCATCATTATACGTCATGTCGCAAGATAATGAAAAATGAGACAATCGGATGCTCTTGAATGGCTGCCGAGGAAAAGCTTGATGTATTTTTAATATAAGGTAAAGAATTTACAAAACGACGGACGGATCTGTGACGGCTTTATATTGTGTGACGCAAAATATTTTTTGCACGGAGACTTCCGAGGTATTCATTCTTATTTTTGAGCATCAAAAGATTAAAAATGCGCGTGGAGGTTTCCAAAAGCAATGTTTTAAAGTCATTGATGCGATTCCGGGTTACGGCGCCCCGTTTTATGGCGTCATTTGTATGATGCACTAATTAGCAAAACACCTTCGAACCATACGTTTTTAACCTGCGCGTTACTATGATATGTATTTGGTACACCATATGAAATTCTAAATAAATCCAAATCCCGTATCTATTGTATTATATTTCATATTGATATTTTATATAATTAGAGTAGAGTTGTAGTAAATAAATAACCTCCCAAGACAATCCGGATTGGGACGGATTTTATTGAATCGAATCTCAAAATAAGTGCTTTAATTAGTACGATCTTTTTAATGGACTTGCTATAAATATGTTCCAAGCAAGAAGATACGATACTGCAAGAACTAAAGCATAATGCTTTTCTACTTTGTGAAAGTACCATCTCAAAGTTGGACAACTTGCTAGAGCTTCATTTGAGACTTCACCAACAAAATACATATTGATCACTGAAGAGTGTTTTAATGAAAATGTGCAGAGTTCTATAACATTTGCAATTAATTTGTTTATTGAATATTGAATTTCATTTGCATCAAAATAGGGCGATTTATGGAATAAGTGCGCCATATGCGTGGGGCCCTATTGATCCTGAGATATGGCGGTTGATTTAGGGTGGAAATGTTGATAATTTTTATCAGATTTGCTACTTATAATACTTTCTACAATGCATGTCTGCGATATTATTAAAACATGCCGAATATATAAACGATTTGTTTTTTTAAAAATATTTTTTCTAAATTATCATCGAACTGATGTATGATTTTTAGGGGTACCGGACAAAAATTTCGTTTTTTAAAAATTAAAATTCAATTATAATTTTAGCCGCATGAGGATATGATTCCTCTGTTGAATATCCTAGGCCTATACAAAAAAAATGATTTGGTCATATTTAAGAATTTTATAATGAATAATAATATTTTGCAATCCCACCATACAGAAAATAAGACCTTTTTAGATGTAATGTTCAATTTTTAGGTCAATGGTTCGAGTATATAAACCATTTCTCATCCCCTATCTCAAGATGTCTAAGAAATATTGAACTTTCATCTAGTTTTATTTATTTTTGACACATTCAAGCAGATACAGATACGTTTTTATAATATATACTAAGTTGTCCAATCTCTCTTTTCTTCGTTATCGTTATGTTCAGGTATGGTATCCGATCGCGAGCCGCTCATTCGTCACATCAGCGGTCCGAAAAGCGGACTGATTGAGTATACAAACCCTATGGCTACTCCTTCTTCTTTTAGGGCCTTTTGCGGCATTTTCTATAATCTGTACTAACACGGAAGCAACGTAGCGACTAAACACTTTCTATTATAGTATTTTTTTTACAACAGATTAATTGGATTTCTTTAGGGGGGGGGGGGAGCGTTAAGTTAGATACTTGTCATGGGCGCTTAATTCCATAGTTACGGCTCTGCTTTGTATAATCTATATTTGAATAAACAGTTGAAATTTTGAGATTGAGTTTCATCGATAAAATCAGACATTAATATTGGGTTTACCTGATATTTAAGTTAAAATGTTTTGGACCACCCTAATACTGCTGAATAATGATTTTTTTCCGTAAATGTCACCTTTTTATTGTCGCAGTCGCTGCATTATTATTTTGATGAAATTCATAAATTTTGCTTATATGACACAAATTGCTCTATTTGGAATACAGTGCAAAAAAATTGCATATTCTTATGAAAGTTATGCTTTAGATGTCCACCAATTGATAGCAAAATAAATACACATTAACACATCGACAATCTAAGAAGATGAGAAAGAAATATGGCCATTAAAAAGGACGATGTTAAAAAACGACATTTTCATCCGATACTCCTAATACACATGCTATGTACATAACACGAATAAATGTATATTATATTAAATATTATCCATTTTAAATTTCACTCAGTTGCAATCTTGATCACTAGAGAAATACATTCAAACCTCTTTTTGTGCGATTTCAAAGTTATGCGGTTTTATTTAAAGCCGTTTATTTTCATGTTGACATCATATCTCAAGTTTTATTCAATTAATTTACTTCAAACTGGGTACGAATCTTTTCTATACAACCCATTTTGTCAAAATTTTGAGTCATATCGAAAATCGCAACGAAAATGATCATACAGCGATGATAGTTTGTAATTAAAACAATTAGTATTTTTCTAGTTGATGTCTGGCATTTGAAATTCCAGATGTCAGACATCCTTAAAATTTTACCAATGATGCAAGACGTCCTTTAAATGTTATTTTTTAATTCCCTTATTGTTTATTGACTGTTTTTTATTGACTTTTTTTGTGCGATTTTATATAGCTATTTCAAAGTTATGCGGCGGCAAAAATCTTCACTTTTCTATGTAAATCATAGCTTTTTTTGTGCGATTTTCAGTAGGAATGCATCTACCGCTCAAAAAAAGGTTTAAGTGTATACATATCATCCTCCATATCCTCCTGGATCTAATTTGATTTTCTTTGTTATTCTTTAGGGTTCAAATCATTCAAGTGTTTCATACACGTGGGTAACATTTTCAACCTTGACATTATTGTAGCGGATTCGCGAAATTTGATCTTCAACGTTCGCAACAAGCGAGTAAGATATCATAAGTGACAAATAATTCAAATAGTCTCCATCGATAAACAAAGCCGAGGGTTGAAATTTAATCGTCAGAGTCATAAAGAAAGTAGCAGCTAAATGACAAAGTGTTCCCTTGTAATCTTTTAAGTGTGAAATCCAATTTCGTCTGCGAAACACAAAAGCGCTGCAACATGAGACTCACCCTCAGGATCGCTGTTATGATACACAAATTGAGGATCACGGTGTGAGAATGGGCGAAAATGGAAATGAGGGATATGTGGAAGATTCGAACGTGGGAGGTTGAGATGAGCACAATGGAACTACTCCGATGGCAATTGTTCGAGAAATGAGCACAGAATTAACGAAGGACACATGCAAAACCATTATTACGCGAAAGGGTTCCCAAGGATTATGCTAACCGGCTTAGAGCAGAAATCTGTTATTAAATAGTCATAAATTAAACTAAATTCAATTTGGACGCCCACTGAAGCTGAGAGACGTGCAAACTTCGACTTTGCAGGACGATGCTCATTTATGTATATTGTTAATTTGAAATGAGCAGAAATTTAATAAAAATCGAAGAGCAGCAGCCAAATCCTGTTGGTGAAGTATTGCAATATCATGATTGGATGTGGTCGTGCAGAACGAACGATGTTCGTTTATCCTTAATTAGTTGGCAAACAAAAGTTTCCTCGATCTTGGAATTTCAACTGAAAAATCCCAATGGAATATTTCCGAAGTACTAAAAAAAGGATTCTTGCCGAAATATACATTTGGATGCCGTTTTCAATACATAAATTCAAGCCACTGGCGCAAATTTGCATAGAGGAGCAATTGTTCCATTTCCTAGCGGCGCACAAATGTCAGAGTTGATCAAAAGCATCTCCATGCCGAAGAACTGGGTCAACTCAGAAAACAGACGACCGGAACATCCTAAGCATTTTTCCATCGGCAATCGTGAACACATGACGGCGAACTCGTAGTGTATGATAATCACACGTATTCCAGTCGATCGTCCACATCCATCTTCCACGTCAACTGGGACTGACGGCTGTGAAATTGATATGACAAGCTGCACGGCTTCGGAACAGTGCCCCTGGGGGAGGTTTCGGCCACCCCCGCAAAAAAAGGACCCAGCTTGAAAGGCTCGGATCAGACGCATTGTCAATAATGGAGATTAAGTCTGTAGGGCGCAGTCTGAGTAAAACACACCGATTGATTAATTGTCGGTACATTTAGGTTGCTTGGGAAATATGTACTGGGTGTTCCGAAAAAGCATTTGGGTCACGTGAACCATTGCCGGACGTAATAGATACATTTAACAAGAACCATTGCATTATTTTGCATTCAAATACTTCATTTTTACAATAACTTATCATCATCTTATAACACAACTATTTCAACACGTTGTATCTTAGAAGTTTTGCGAACATATTATTAAACCTAAATTTATGTGGAAATTTTAAATAAAATCATCGTTGAATTCATACGTCGAATGTAGCAAGTGTAAGAGTTAATAAAAAGGTTGTATCCTTGTTGACACAATTTCAACCCTTTTAGTCAACTAAAATTTAAAAAATAAAAAACATTCTTAATAAGTAATAATGTCGCTATAGTCCCTACCACAAAGGATTAAATAATTTTATTTTCATGAAATGACGGCTGCTTTTAAAAAAAATGTAATTTTTGGAATTATTTTTTCAGTTTTAATTTTTTTTAAATAGTTAAAAAAATATGTTTTGATATAAATCTGGTAAGAACAATAGATAGATATATGGAAAAGATTCCTATTAATTTTGAAGTAAATCAGTCAATTAAAACTTGAGATATCATGTCAACCGTGTAGAAAAATAAAAACACATTTAAAGATTTCATTCTGGTAGGACTGCCTTAGTTGCAGCGTCACTAAAATAGCTATAACTCCGTAAATAATTGGAATTTTGGAAAATTATTTGGAGGATATATTTTTAATTCTAGACTAGAATACTCCCTTAAATTAAGGTGTTTAGGAGGAGTTAACACATCACGTACGGGATGGATATTTTTATCTATAAATGACACATCACTCAATAAGTTCGTAGGATATTTTTTATTACTCTAAACTTTATTTTTCTTTACTTTTTGAGTTGCTTTTTTTGCAATCTCGCCAAAAAATCTTACTAACTCATTGATATATATTTTTATCAACCGAGCCACCGTATATCGAAAAAATCGTGTTTTATGGAAGTATGATACACATGTGGTACCATTGGTCACTAATAATTGCTAAGGCAATAGGGTAAATTTGTGTTTGTGTAATATGTAATAAAATAGGAAAGCTACTGGTCTAATGGTTGTTTTAGGCTATGTATAAACACACATATACATACAGAACACTACAAATGATTCTCCATCTCTATTCGACTAACTACTGCTTGGAGTTTCACTTTTCGTGACGTTCAAGTCGATTTGCCCTACTGCGCCTATGCAATCACTTAAAAAAATGAATAAGGATGATACTGTATCTGGATTTGATGTTGAAAATTATTATATAAGTAAATATTTATTTGCATTTGAGGAATGTGTGTCCGAGTTTCATTTTGACATCAATATTCATATTCAAATTTTGCAAGAATTTATGAAAATTTAACGTTTCCTTACATCTTCACATACTTTGAGCCAAATTATATATATCTTGCTTACTTTCAGCAATCATTATTATCAAACGAATGTTCTCATCGATACAACTATAGAGAATATATTGAATTTTACATTCGTTTTCGCCGTCGTTAGAATGTGTTTTTCGGCTTATTGCTCGAGATTTCGTCTGTGCGAAATGTAAATTCAAACTTTCAGAATGTAATTTGTCTATGTTGAGCCACGGCACACAAGGATGATATTAAGTGTTTATGTTCGGAAACGATGAATTTCAAACTAAGCCACTCCATCTAAAATATTAAGTCCCTCCCATAGCGACAAATGTGTGATCGAATTTCACAGTAACTGAGTTTCCGGTTGAACCCGCGACATCGGATATTATGTTAATATCTTCCGTAAATCTATTCCGCATACGTTACGCTCTAATATCGGAAGCTCCACATTCTAAAGTCACAATGTCAATACTCCGTCGAATCGTGATGAAGATTGATACGACGCCGACTAGATTTTGCCAAATTTGCATATAAATAAACGTACGGATTTAATAAATTTGTACGGGCCAGGAGACAAAGGGTCGGATCGGGACATTCACCTAATAATAATTCCATATGTTATTATCAACAATAAATATGCAAAGCATAAGACAACCCTCGCGTGGGAGGGTGCCCCAGGATTATACAATATAAGGGAAAATTGCTTTAATTTCGTTCCTCACGGACTGCCATAAAAATGGAAAACATATGTGGCCCGACGGGAAAAATAATGAAAAAAATCGTATACGGGTGTTATTAGATTAAATACCGCGCCGAAAGTAATGTAATACAATTAGGCTTTCGAATGCGAAAGCCTAATCGAATCATTGTCCATAACTATTATTTACCCAGGGATACGTGCCCCTAAGTGATAAAAGTTTTAACGACAACGTGTCGAGAAAATAACACCTTGCTTTCTAATCAATTAACACGTTGTTTTCGACGATGGAAAAATGCGCCGACGCAGGGACGAAAACACCGAACACAATAATTGCCCACCCTTAAAATTTCTGTTATAAATTCTCATCAAAGGGAGCGAAAACAGAGCTCATGGCGTACAAAAATAATCTCAGAAATCATATTATAAATTTACAGTAATTATGGCAAACATTAACGCAAAATATAAAGAACCTCGCACATTGAGTGCAGAGATTAGTGAATCAGGGACAGAGGCGGTTGTCTTGCGTTTCGTACAACGATGGTGAAGTCATGCTATAAAGGAACCCCTACACGTACACAGTTTTACGAACACAAACAATCGCTTGTATTTTTACAAAGGAAAACAATGTTTTAACGAACCGGTTGAAAAGCATTAGGTATAGGGTCTTCTTAGGTCGTCGGCAGTCTTTTTAAAATCATTTAAAATCAACGCTATTATGGGGTCTAACAATATCAACAGTGTGCGGTCCTGAGATAAAGTGGATTTGTGTGGACGATAAGTAAAACATATGAACATATTCATATGTTTAACATAGAAGAGAACTCAATTTAAAATTAATTCACTAATTTAAGCATTAACAATATTAGATTGAGAGAGGTCCCAACTGCGAGACTCTGATGGCGAGATACCAATTCATCGAATAAAGCAAAGGTCGTTTTTTCGCGGCTTTCGATCGATTTTATTTCATTTTTAGGATATTAATAGGTTTCGGTCCATATAATAACTTCTTTGCTAGAGGTTATCATGGAGAAAAATTAAGAAAAGCCTTCAGAAGACGAGCATTATTATATATTTTATTTTATGGCCCAACAACAACAACAGTGTTTGTGTTCATTTATTGATATACAAGCTTTATTCAGGTTGCGCGGTCCTGAGAGAAATTAGTTTTGTGTGGACGATAAGTGGACCTGTGGGTAATCCTGCGGTAAGCAGTTGGACTCGTAACTCAATCATCTTGCGTTCAAATCAATAGTATTTAAGTAACTATTTATTCTAGATAGAGAGAGATCTGGTTGCAAGAAGGACGACTTCCCGCAGCCAAGGCTAACAAACGACTCTTTATGGCTCCCGCCTCCTGCGCGTCACTACCCAATCGGCAACGGTGCACGCGCAAAAAGCAATCGGTCGGTATGTAGGTGTAATGTCTCCATTGGGCGACAAGAGATGGCGCTGTTAACATAACACATTGCACTTGAAGAGAGACGGAAGATTAAGTTAGAATTAAATATGCTCAGATTAACAGCGCTAAAGGGTTAAAAAAAGTCAAATTCTGTAAATGTTTGGATCAATTTAGACATTTAAAGTCCACATGATGTTTTTTTAATATTACAGATATTTCCCAACTGCGAGACTTTCCGATGACGATAAATCCGTTTATCTGGCAAGGGCAAAGCCAGCTTAAGGATGGCGAAAAGTAGACGCCTTTCTCGGTCAAGGATTTTAAATCCTATTTTCAAAAGCATTTGCATGGACGATAAGTGGTGGACATACGAATAGTCTCAAACTGGCTTTAATCATGCTTGATACCAAGAGGCTCTCTATTCTAGAAGTTTAAAATAATATATCCTGAATAATAAATTGGCTGTCATTTCTTTCGTTCTGATCTCCATCCACCTTGCGGCGTCTCTTTTCTGATTCGATAATAAACCAAATATGTCAATCAATTCAATCAAATTTAAGCTGTGTGAATATTCATTATGATATTTTATAGCATGTATTATAAATCCAATGCTGACAAGTTTGTCTCAGAATAGAGTTCATATATAAAAATATCATAGCGCATTTTTAAATAATGAAATATGAATTAACTTACGCACAGAATGCTAATTGAACAACGGCGATGAATTATTGATGATATATAAATGATCCCACGACTCACTGAAACAAAAAATATGAAAATATTAAATCAAATTTGCATAAAATATATAATTTTCAGATGAAATGACCGTGTATTTTTTGCGACTCGATGTATTTCATTATTAATTTATTCAGAGTGCGCGGCTTCTACACCGCAACCATGGCTTAGAGAGTATCCTTTTTTTAAATAATATTTTAGCAATTAAAAATTCTATCGCCCGATACCCATTGGGATAATGTATTTCTTGCCCAAAAGGGCAGGGGTAAGTAAGAAAACTGAAGGACTTAATTAAAGCTTTTGATCTGCTTTTAATTATTTCCGCAGCCGGAGAGGACTTCGAATCGAGGCTTTGTCCTGGAACGGGTCGAAATCTATCGGTGATTAATTTATTTTGATTTCGATCCGCTTCCTGCAATAGATAAAGCTTTCGTCAATATATTGCGCAATATTTCATGGAGCTAATTGACGAATTAGCGCTATGCTAATGGTTTGGCATGTTATGGACTTGATACGAATTAATTCTTCAATATGTGCTGTAAACATGTTTTCTAGCATCCAAATTGATGACCCTAATGACTGAATGCGGAGGGAAGGCGCGCTTTATTTAATCCGCACAACGAAAGCCCATGAAAACTTAACAAAGAACCTTTTTATGATAGCCTAGTTATTATATTTAGATATCGATTTTATCATTAGTTAAAACGAACGAGCTTCCGCCGCGCGGCGGAAAACTATACGACATGTAAAAACATATTTTCGCTAGGATTGAAAAAAATTAGCCCTCATCCCTCGGGGCGAAATCCGCAGAGGTCGTTCAAAAATACGCACGTCAAATTTAAATCCATCGATTATTCACCGGTCCAGACACCGCGATTGAGTCTCGGCGAGAGGCTTTTGTGGCAATAAGGGAATGGTCTGAAATCTGTGATCGAAATAAATAATTTATTGAAACCATTAAAATAGAGGAGGATCGGAGCTTTCCGAGAACGCATCTATCTGATTGCGGTTGAAGGATTCCGCTCACGTTGCAAAATTAACATAGAGCCACAATTGGGGATTGTTCTAGATTGTAGTTGTGTTTATTTAACTAGAAAAATCCTCCATTTAATAGAATACATAGCCGCACAATAATTTTAATGAAGCGCCAGGATTAAGCCCGAATCGTCCATAAAAATGCTGAATAAATGTCTTTTTAAGGTAAATATTTTTCAATGCAAACATTGTTTTTGCAGTCTCGTCTGAATGTATTATTAGGTGTATCGATAAATCCTTACCGATTTTGATTTTGGCGATTTTGAACTAATTTCATTGAGACAAAAACCCTTTCCGACTCCAAAGCCTGGATTGACGACCTGCAAGATTATTTTCTGCGTTTGGTGATCTCACTATCTATTCAAGAAAATTTTTAATTATAAATTTATGAAACATGGTGAAACAATAACTATATATATGTATTTACAGCAATTATAAACGGTGAAAAAAAACTTGATGAAAGGGTGAAAATTGAAGCCGAAAAACATATTTGTACATATTTTGACTCAAAATCAGAAGAATCGACAAAGACTTTTCAATACACCTAATGATACAATATCAATAAGGTAAATGTCATTGCTGAAATTTAGAGAAATGATAGTGCAAGTCAACATTCCGTCTATCATCAAACTTATTTCATATATCAACGATTAACTATTACTTCAATAAATATAAGCATAAGTCATAAATCCAATTAAACTCAATTTTAATAAATCAATAAAAGTTTGACACGCTGGAATTTCAATCATAAAAGACCGAAATAAGGGGGAAAGTCCGGTACGATCAAATAGGGGATGAACGTTCGATGGGCGTCGTAAAATTAAATATTCCATTGAATCTAGATCAATTTTATCGCCGATAAATCGCTGCTTAGAAACTCCGGCATGCTTTTAACTTCAAAAGTTTAGGACGAAAGCAAATCAATCATAGTGTAAAAATACTGTTTTTAAATAATTCGAATGCCAAAAAATAAGAGATTTTTGAACCAAAAAATTTTGGTGTTGTGGTGTGGATATGACGTATATATCCGTCAAAGTCCATGCAAAATGGGTATGACGGATATATCCGCATTGTGAAAGTTAAGCAAACCTCAATGGAAAATGACGGATATATCCGATTGCAGTGTTGTGTACGTTAAATGCATGATTCATCTCGGGAACTGACTTATTCGAACTTGATGATACACTATTTAACAATGAAACATAACGTTAAAGGGATTAAAAGTGTAGATGAGGTTGTTCGTAACTGATATCAAAGTTAAATGCAATTAAAAAACTTCCAACAGAGTATGATACAATAAAAATGCACGACGTTTTTAGACAGCGATAAAGCATTTGATGCAACAAAACCAAAATGAATGTGTTTTTTGTTGTTTGTTTGTCGCGTATGCGTTCCTATACTATTCATCCGATTGCAGTTAAACATTGGTGAGTTGTTGTATGTACACTCGTAAATGATATAGAATTAATATATTAGTAGTTTATTTACCCAATTTTTTTTTTGCGAGACGTTTCGCGGATGTATCATGTTGTAGTTATACAAGCATATTAGGTTTTAAAGTCATCATTCGTTTCAATATTTCACGATCTCAATTCGCATTTTGTGAAATTTGTCCGTATTCGGTTAAAAACCATTAAGTATAATAAATAGTATCAGCTCAAACTTATCGATTTCAAGCTTTAACAAATGCATTATTTTATTACTAAAACTGAAGGCACACGTGTGTATTGTTTATGTTTACGCAAAGTAATGAACGAATATTGTGTGCTATCAACAGTGTTAAGGTTTATTTATTGATATACAATATTCACACACGCTGCGCGCTCTTGATGGAAGAGTTGATTTGTGTGGACGATTGTGAAACATTCTTCCATCGCAAAATGTATTCCTCGGGGTTATTAGCAAACATTCACGTGTTGTCATCTCTACTTGTGGCGTATAATGTCCAGGAGGAGTCGAAAATTGACCGAAACGACTGGGGAGAGCAAAAAGATCCGCATACACCCGTTGACAATGCGATAAGTCGCCTTTTTAATTTCACGGTCGCCGAATTCAGACGGCACGGAAGGACGAAAAAGAGTCGCCGGAATCCGGGGGGAGATCCGGGAATTCAATTTTTGTTTAATGGAATCCTCCGATGAATAATTCAGCCGGAAAAAAATAATTTATAATTAATTAAAACTTTCCCGACCCGGAACGAGGGATCGGAGGAGTGCACGAATCACTATGACGAGCAGCGGTCGTAGAAACGCTTGACAAAGATAAATTCGGGTCTACGGAGTGTTCTGCTCCCGATTTTTTACCGGAACAAAGATTCAATGGGAGATAAATTATACTGTGGAGTTTTTCAAATCGAACTATCGGCCTTCCTGAAAAATAAATTCCTTCGCCTTGCGCGAACAGATAGAAACGCTCTTATTCTAGGAACGCAGACATCAATCGTTTATTTCAAATTAGAGCATAAATATGGATACCAAAGCCATAAAATGGCATTTGAATATCGAACGTATACAATGAAGCCTTTCAATCGTTTGCTGGAGCAAATATTTCTAGATGGTTTGATGGTGCTGCATGCTTTCGGAAGACAGAAGAATTTGCTCCAACTAACAATTCAGAATGGATTTGCGTTTAATAAAGCATATTAAATGAACAGTTGCAAACAGCCAAAATCGACGAAACTTTATACGTTTCGATGAAATCAATTAACTTTAAATGAAAACGGCGGAATGCCATTGGGGTCCGGTCAGAATTAATAGGATCCAATTGCGCCTCAAAGGTGGAAAATATTTCCTCCCAATGAGAGAGCATCAAACGATGGCGAAATTCTAAATTTTGACCGGGGCTCGAGAAAAAAAAACACAATCAAAGCCTCCTCCAGATTGACCATTTCCGTTTGGGCGAATCGGAAATATTCTCTTTGAAGGGATTTCGTCCTGAGCAACGTTGCGGTGGACAGATACTGATGAGATTGATCGCCCCAAGACGTTTCTGCTGGATCGATTCCCGCATTCTGACCCAATCTGTGACCTTTCAAAGACAATAAATGGCCTACGTCTGTGACCCTTTCAAATCGGCGGAGCCTCATGCGAGATTTTTTTTTCATTACATTCAATTTATTTGAGCATCAAGGGCCCGGCGCCGAAGAAGGCAAAGAATCCATCCGGGATCCATACGGGGATCGTTCAGGTCAGTGCTTTTCACACTATGTGATAGTCCCACATATTTCCTTTCGACCCCACATCGGCGAAGGTCCAAAAATACACTAAGAATCCAAATAACACTACAATGCCGTCCAATATCTGGCTAAATTTACCGACGCAACTAACAATAAATGGTGGCCATATGCGTACATCAAAAAATTTTATGTTAACAATATGAATACCGCGCGCACAGATCTGTGCATTCCAGCACTTTGACTTTATACACATTAAATATTATTTTTATTCAAACGCATATATATAGAATCTATACATGTAAAAATCAATGTGTGTCCGTCCGTCCATCCGGCTGTCCAAAATTTGCTAAGGTAAACAAAGCCTTTTGTCAACTATACCGAGAGGCGATAATGCTATCAATTCGATGTCCGTCTATAAAATTTGCTAAGGTAAACAAAGCCTTTTGTCAACTATGCCGAGAGACGATAATGCTATCAATCTAATGTCAGCGCTCGGCTGCGTCAGCCAAGGCCGCGCTGGACGGCTGGCGCGTCGTGGTGCTCGGCGGCTCGCCAGTCGCTATACGAAGTGAGGGAGAGCGCACGCATCCTTACCTCTCACTCCCACAGCAATACATCGCGTAGCTTTCGAACTAAGCGCGTGTTGCTTAGCAACCATATTCAAATTAATAAATAAACAAATCAATAATTCATTAGCGAGTACCCGCCAAGCAAAGCAATGCCCGACCTCGGATGCATCTTCACACATAACAAATCAATTAATAGGTGTGGCATTGCAACGCATGCCGGGAATTCGCTAGTATGTTATAAAAATATATAACCGATATCATATTTCTAAAGGATCAAAACCTTTAAATGTCAGTCTACTTGAAATGGCCTTTTTAAAATGCCCCTTTTTATTTCTCATTATTCCAATTTCTTGCCATAAATCGACTTTCGCAAGCTTATTCATCATTTTTCAGGTCTTTTAAAGTTGCGCCACAGAAGTTGGTATTTACAAACTGCATAAGTGAGCAAAAAGAATAAGAAATTTTACAGGGTGTTGAATCATATAATATGAATATAATACATATGCAGTTGTAAATCTATTTTTTGTCTGATCTAAAAATGGATGTTCACACATAAGTTTTTAAGGAAAAAAACCGTTTATCAGTTTGTCCCGTGTGCGTTCCTATATTATTAATTGGGGATTTGTTGTGTGCACCTCCGTGAACATTTTTGACGCACCATGTTGGCGCATATTGGTCTAGTGAAGTGAAGCGGTACTGCGGGGGCGGGGAGAGGAAGATTGCGCGCGCAACGCGGCGGTTGAACTCCGCTCATGAGAGAGGTATACAGTCGGTGACTAATTTTATTCTTGTGCATCTGTCCAAAAAAGTATGTCGAAAAAAAATATCACAAGCAAATTTATTACAGCTTATGAGTCAATCCAATTAATAAATATAGAGATTTAAAAATCTGGGTTTTTTATACAAATCTAAGTTAAATATTTTTAATATATGAGCATCCTTTTTTTCTCAACTACAATCAATCCTTATATAACGTCAACCATACAAAATTTGTACGTGTTTAGTTTGTTATGATTGTGTTTAGGTTGCCTGTGTTTTAGGATTTTATGCGGGCAACAGCCGCTTTTCTTTGTATCTCTAGCAGGTAGGCGAAACACTATGAAGGATCATAAAAACCAATATTCCTCTCCAAATACTGTCCTAAACACGATACGCAAAATAAAATCACTTGATCTTAAATCTGAGTGGGGAAAAAATATATAGAAACATAATGTCGAGCCATACTCGACATAGGACCGCAAAGAGTTAATGGGATGATTTTCAACCATTTTGACATGGTTTTAAATGGCGTATATATGTTTTTAAAAATGTAGTCGCCAGCCACACCACAATTGGTTTAGAAACCCAACATCATTGAGTTACGAGTCCAACCGTTTAGCCGTGGGACTACGTACAAGTATTAACGCTATACTTAATTAACAAATGTATGTCTGTCTGTTCTTTCTACAATATTGTAACAAATGATCGATCCAATTCAATTTTTGAATTCTTTAAGATCCATACTATCAAAATTTAACGACTTTTTAATGTTATCAAATTGAAATGGCAGTCTCATGTGATATTATCCCATATTATTTTTAAAGTCTGTTTAGTATTGCGGGGCTATAAATCGTTATTACTAGAACATTAATCATATTTATCTCCATCTTCAGCTGCACTCAAATGATCGTTCATATTGAAACGGTCGTTGTGTATGATATCTTCATCTATATGGTGTTCAATAGATATTTTTTACTTCGAAAATAGCACGAAGTGAAATTTAAATACAGAGGGTTTTCTAGTATTTTCTAGTCTAGTCTAGGTACAACCAGAATGAAATCTTAAAACGCGTTTTTGTCGAAATTACTTTTTACAACACGGTTGACATGATATCTCAAGTTTTAATACACTGATTTGCTTAAAATTTGGTATGAACCTTTTATATATATTCTTCTATCGTTCCTACCAGATTTATATTAAAAATTGATTTTTAACTATTTTAAAAAAAATTAAAACTGTAAAAAAAATGTGTCTCTAATCTAGGATTATAAAAGAATAGGCTTCGAATTTACCCCAAAACACCATATCATTCAAGCCATTTACATCGATATTGACAGACAACCTTAATCATAAAAACGATTTAATGATGGTGCAATATATACATGGATTCAGGATGTATGATATTAAATAAAAATATGTATATTTGTAAATATTTGAGAGTTAAAATCCAATATACACAGACTTGATATGAACGAATAACATAATCTTTTCATAGATGCATAGATATTGCTTATCATTGAGATTCGGACAGCTGTCAATTGTCGTCTTGTATAAATACGCTTTCAACAAATCGATTGACACTTTCATTTCCACTCGGTTAAAAATGCAAACAAGGATTACAAAAATACACACACGATACATTTTTAAACACAAAACTACAGGGGAGTACGAAGTCGAATTTAAGTATCCACTTGTCATTCTAAAAAGCAATTTCTAAATGAAAAAATGGACGTTTGAATGACAGTCGTACGATTCTTTAAATTCCAAAAGTCCCAAGTGGTTCGAATGTATTAATAATTTCCACCGGAGCTTCTTGTATAGTTCAGAAAGCTGTCATACGATTAGACGTGTACAATATCCATGGGAATATCCTGATCGATGGATGTGCTCCTTGTGTAATAAATTAGGTCGCAATAAATGCACAGAATGACATGAAATACGATGCAATGACGCCCAAAGACCAAAATTGAATTTGTATATCCGTCGGGATGATTAAGAAAGCACTTAAGCATTTCAAAAGCTATCTATTTGCAAGTTTTCATATTATGAAGGCATCACCTTTCAGCGGCTTTCTTAATATTTCAGCTGAAACAACAAGGGCCCGAGGCAACTGCAACATTTTGAAGGAACGACCGGTCCCAGAGAAAACATTCGGGGCCCCGAAGAAAACTCATTAAGAGGCCTCTTGCAGTATTTACGGGGGAGACCAATATTTAAATGGAGGCCTCTTCCGAAAATATAATTCCCACACACTCCCCATGGAAAACTTACTTTTACATATTTATGAAGGCTTTGTTTGTTTTTCGAAACTCGGCCGGAAAAAAACTTCTCAAGACGTGGCAAAGTTTTGCAGGACGAAAATATGGCGGGGCGAAATCTCGCGGAATTATTTATTTAACGCATGGAAAATAATCGAATAATATAGTGGATTCATTTATCATGCGCGAAAATATGGTGTTTTTGAAATGCGAAATTTATAACGATTCATTAAAAAAATGTAGACTTAAGTGTTATTAAAAAAAAAAAATTAAATCCTTCTGGTTCAAATATTTGTGCATTTTTTTTGATAAAGGATTATAAAAGTTTAGATTCAATTTGAAAAATTGTTTTAATAATCTAGTTTTATCCTATTGACGAGGAATCACGCATATGCTGCGATCGTACTCGAATGATACAGAAAAAGTATTTTCGCACATTGAATGCGAGATTAGTGAATCGGAGACAGAGACGGATGTCTTGCGTTTCATCATACACTCGTATATCAATGGCGAGGTCGTGCTGTAAGAGTACCCCAACACGTACACAGTTTTACGAACACAGTGCAAAATAGAGGGTCATTACATCAATTATCAATAGATGACGACAAAATAAACATTAAAATTATAAAGAGATTTATCCGCATCTCCTTGAATACCTTTTACACATTAAGTATGTGGTTTTATTAGAATTACAGTGAAACCTCGATTTTACGTTTTCCAAGGGACCCTGAAAAAAAACGGTAATTGCGGGAAACGGTGAATGCGGGAAAGCTTCAAATAATAATAGTTTGACGGGACTATAAAAAATGAACGGTCCATCCGGGAAAACGTATTATGCGGGAACGGTTTATCGAGGTTCCACTGTATAATAAATAGTAGAAAAAGCCACATAAATCAATTATATACTTAAAACTCAGTCTGGTACCAAAGTGATTATATTTGAAAAGCTATTATGGGCCCCAAAAATATCAACAGTGTTAAGGTTCATTTGTTGATATACAAACTTTATTCAGGCTGCGCGGTCCTGACATAAATTGGTTTTGTGTGAACGATAGACAGTGACCCACCTCTTACCCGAGCTGTTTATTGGTCCCGCTATTCGGGACCATGCCAGCCCGCTCAACAAAAGTGCACCCAAGGTGCAAAACCTGAAATTATACTGTCTGCGAGGACCCACTCTTTCTCAACACCGATGGCCACTTACGCTCTAAGCGCGGGGGGAAGCTAGCTAGGTACTTGAATTTATCAATTAGACCTAACTAAAATATATACATAGATATTGAAAAAGAAAAAAATAAAATAAAATAATAATAATAAAATAAATAAATAAATGAATAAATAAAATTTAAAAAAAAAATAAAATAAAAAAAAAAAATAAAAGAAAGAAGTATAATAGATATATATATATACATTATGGGAGAGGGGGGGGTTGCCTAGTCTCGCTCGCGACGCTCTTGGCGCGAGCCACCTGATTGAGCTAGCCGCTGGGGGTGCTATCATGATCGATGGGATCATAGTAGCCCCCAGGAACGCATTTTTGTCCAAAAATGCTACAGAATACCTTGAATGCCCTGAATGAGGAGGGAGTGGCCACCAGGTCTGTGTGCCCAACCGGCCCGACTTTCGGGCCGGTTGGGCACACTACGAAAGAGCGCCTCGCGATCGGACGCCATGCCCGGACATGTCCACAGAACGTGGTCTGCGTCCATATCCGGATCGCCGCATGGACACTCCGAAACCGGGGATAGTTTGAACCTATACAACGAAGCCCTAAAGCGCCCGTGCCCTGTGAGGAACTGGGACGTCCAGAAATCTGGAACGACCCAGCGGCAACGCAGGCGGTTTCTAACCGAGGGGAAGAACTTTGAGAGGTGGCGGCCGGAAGTAGACTCGGACCACCTCTCCTGCCAGCTAACTAACGAAGCCTCTTTCGCGCGTCGACGAAGATCGCCGAGCGCGTCAGAGGAACCTGCGTCGATCGGGATGCTCCTGCCGCCGATTTCCGGGGTCTCACCGTTTTCTGCGAGGAACCTCGCCGCTCGACATTGGATTTCCAAATCCAGGGGCATGACGCCCGCCAGCACCGGCAGACAGTCGGTCGAGGCCGTACGGTACGCCTTCGATAGAAGTATTAAAGCCGACCTCTGGCCTCGTAGCAGAATCTGCTTCACCAGCTGGATGCCGACCCTGTGCGCCCATGCTCCCGCTGCGTACGCTGAAGTACTGAGGAAGATACCCTTGTACGCAGTCAACAGGGGGCGGCCTCTGATACCCCAATCGCTCGCCGCAATCCTCGACAGTCTACCAAAGGCATTTGCCGCTTTTTCTACCGCGCGGCGGGCGTGAATCACGAAGCCGCAGGAGTCATCCAATGTGATGCCCAGATAGGGGGCCGAGTTCACAAACTTGACCACGTCACCGCCCATTCGAGGCCGAGGGGATCGCTTAAGCCGACCCCTGAGCATGAGTCCTTGCGACTTGGAGGCCGAGAACGTTAATTTGTTCATGCGACTCCAGTCGCTTATCATCTCAAGGGCGCAGTTTGCTTTTGCCTCGATTTGCGATCTCGAGCCGGCCTCGACCAGCAGCGTGAGGTCGTCAGCGTACGCAAACAACTCACACCCCGCTGGGAGGATCAGCCCGAAGATGTCGTCGAGCAGGACGTTCCACAGGACCGGTCCAAGGACCGAGCCCTGTGGGCAGCCCATGCTAAGCTTTCTGGCGATTATCTCATCCCCAATGTGTGAACGATAAGTGAACCTGTAGGTAGTCCCGCGGCAAGCGATTGAACTCATAACTCAATTATCTCGGGTTCAAATCTACAGGATATGTGGCTGGCGTCCACATTTTTAAAACACACATTCGCTATGAAAAACCATGTAAAATTGATTAGCAGTAGTCTCTAATAATTAAGGGGTTAAGAAAATCAACTTCTGGAGATTTTTTTTATTAATATGGACATTTAAACTCTACATGATTTAAGAAAAATAATATAATTTTATTAGTTTCTGGGGGTGTTTAGTCCCACAGACAGACATGTCCCAACTGCGAGACTTTCTCAGATGACGACGCCTTTCTCAGTCAAGGATTTTGACTAACTCTTCGTTAACAAAAGCATCGTTCATGAAAATCAACCTCTTCCTCAGAGTTTCTTTACCACCTTGAATAAAAAACCACAAACCTTATATTGATATACAAACTTGATGCACGCTGCGCGATCTTGAGAGAAAAATAAAAGACTTACGAATATAGCATCTACGTTTAACTTAATTATCAATGGGTTAAACTGATTTCATGGATTTAAAAATGAAAATACTGAAACGTTTAATAATTATGCTGGTCGCTCATAGATCCTTTGCTACCATATCCTATTCAAATAATTCCTAGCAAAATATGTTATGAATTTTGCAGATATTTTATTATAGTAATTCCAAAAATCCTTTAATTATATTAGTCTAAACCGGATACATTTGTATTACTGAAGGTATCTCCGTGTGATTATAGAACAGACACGACAGCCTTTTTCAATTGCATCAAGTACATAGATGGAGCCGTCGTCATCAGGCAGCTTGACTATCACGCCTTTTCTCTTAAATCGCAAACTGCACTTTTCTGTCTATTTTATATATTTTCAATTAATTAAGTCAAGTCTAATACCGGATGATTTTGAAGGTATTCCGTTGATTAGTAAATAACATGTTTGATTGAACGGATCTAGTTGGGAAGCCGTCTGTTCGGAAGCTTGGATATCACTCGGGCGCGTTTCTACTTAATCAAGCTGCGAGCTTAAAAAAGCTCCTTCCGGCGACCAATAAAGCTTAAACGTAAATAACTCATGGCAAAGTTCAAGGTGATCCAATACAAGTCGGAAGTGTTTTACAGGTGAACAAGTTACAAGTTAAAGTGACACGGTCAATTACACGAGTAATCCGTCTGTCTCGGACAGATTTGTAGGCAAACGACTTCTGCCAAATCCAAACCCCGAAATCGCAAGTATGGAACAACTTTAAATCTAATTTATGAACCGGCACCGGAATCGGATACCTGTGACGGGTTTCGACTCAAAAACTTTGCCGGAGAACTGTCTATCAAATTAATTGAAATTTATCGAGTGGAAACGTTCGGCCCTCAGACACAATAATTCAATGAGGGGGGTACGAATCATTGATCGAAGATTCAGAGCACGATATCTTATTTATTCCATAAAATGCAATTGTGCTCAATTAGCGCTTGGGTGGTTGGCGAAAGAGTTTCTGCTTGGATGGCGTTCTACAATTGGATTCCGGGAAACTTCGCGGTGCTTCTTAAAATGAAAATGCATGAAATAGAGTTGATGAAACACAATTATTGGCTGCGCCATAAATTAGCTTTCCGAGAATATAAATTATTTTCGCGGTTATGACACGCTCTTTGATAATATCAACATGAATTGCGAAATATCATGCCAAATGAGTTCCTTTTTAGTATTTTTAATTGAAACTTGTATAGGTGTGATAGAGCAAATTAGCTTGGACGTCACGATAAGTGAAACTCCAAGCGGCAATTGGTCGGAAAGAGAGGGAAAATCGTCTGTATTATCTCGGTCTCTATCTTATATGTACACCATTGACACGTAAAGCGCATGCAACGAGCCTATATTATTATATGTGTGCCTATACGTAGTGTTACATGATGGGATGCACCCCGCTCCCACGTGTTCTCCGAGATGGTCGAGCTCGCGCGCGGGTTCGTTCTGCTATCGGGTCATGATTAGAGAATCCAATCCCGGGATTTCGGGATTGCATTAGTCATATAATACCATCAATGTGACTGATATAATTCCTTTCTGATGAGACACGGACTAAAACTCGCAAAAATCCCGATTTCCCGACAAATTATTTATTTCCGTCGCTGCAGATGAATACTTATATACTATAATACGTTGATGTGATTCGTAATTATATTACGGAGGAATACAAAAATTCTGAACTCCGTATCTATTATATTTCATACCGATATTCCCATTATTAGAGTCGAAGTGTAGTAAATACATCACCGGTAGTGAAAGGTTAATATAAAAATTTGAATATATATGTATACATAGATTAGACAGTCACTGTTTCTAGGCCAATTAGTAGTTACGCCACTATTTCCAAGCGTCTAGATTTCGGCGGGAATATCTCAATTTAGTAGCCTTCAACATGCTGGTGAGGTGTACGCATTCTATTAATTAAAAAAATCAATCCCGATTTTTTCGGGATTACTAATCGCGGGATTCACTACTCCTACCTCCTGCGCATCACCACCGAATCAATAATGGTGCATGCGCAAGAATCGATAGATGTCGTTATTTCAGACGCATTATGTCCACAGCAACACAGAATATGTCACTGTTAAATTGACAAATTGCGTCTAAAGAGAGACGGAAGATGTTACTGTAAATCTGGCAACGGCGCCATAAAGCAACCACGGGACCAACACATTGCCAATTTTAATATATATTACACAAACACAGCTTCACAGCTAAAAATTACCATGGAAAAAATGAAATACATAAAATAAACTTATTGCGAGTATAATTTTGCACTTATAGTTGAAATCTGAAAATACTATATACAAAATTCATTTCACTTTTTCTTGTTAAATTTAACACAAACACAATTAAAAAGATAAGAGGTAAGATTGAAAAAAATTGCATTTTATAAAAGCAGCATGGTTATTAAATGGGTGAATTTTGCTCGCTTCTAAAAATATTTTATAAAGCACAGGGTCTACATCATCAGATATTAATAATTTGTGGAAGTTTCATCATTAGTTAGCATACCTGTTGATCTACCCTAACATTAATCAACCGTGAACGGTTGTTCAAGCTTCAAGCAGTTAACCCTTCTATAGTGTCAAAATAGGGACCACGCAATAGAAGCAAAACGCCATAGAAATTAAGGTATCAATACAAAATTAGTATGTTTTTAATTTGTTAACAAGTGCATATGTAACTCATAAGCACGAGGCGGACTTTGCGAATTTAATTCGTTGCTTACGTAAAAGACGTCGCATATGAAGTGGACGTTATAGGAGGGTCGACTGTATTGTGCATTAAAATTAATTTTGCTATAAGTAATTTAAGACATTTCTTAAATTAGTAATTTTTTGCCTTACGGTGAGATTTTTCGGTGTAATTCGCATGTAAACGAATAAAGGACCACAGGATGAAAGCCGGCCGCGTTCTACACGTTGTATTTCGAATTACCGCATTTCAAACAATTTTCAAAAAGGCCCTACCTGTAAATTTAAAGTTACGAGTTCATACGAGTGCCTCCAAAGCCCGACACAAAAATAAAAAAAGTTTGTAATTCAATTTCGAAGCGAGGCGGACGGACAGTTGATAACGGACGGGGCGTAATGAAATTGGCGAAAAAAATTTTTTTCACCACAAATCACATTAAAAGAGACGATTCGTGGGTGTTGATGAAGATATAAATATGACAGGGTGTGGACGAGGGTGGAAACCACCCGGGCGGAAAATTGCGAAAGGGACATCACAGATACGGCTACAATATCACACTCGAGCAAACGTGAGAGATTTGCTCGGAAAATACTATTATTTTAATGTTAAATCGATACGAATGGACCCGGTATCATCACGCCCGATTCAATATTCACGCCGCGCACGTACCGACAACCATAATGACGACCCCCGCAATATTTAAACTAGCCGGCAAATGAACTGGACGAAAACTCACGTGTGCGTTAAAATTAGGTTAATCGAAAAGCTCGAAATATGTGCTCACAGGACAACACTGAATATTAAAAAGAGTCCTTAAGCCGGGAGGGACGCTAAATCGATACGATAAGGATGCGATAAAAGGTACAATAAACACAGCATTGTAATCTTGTTCGGGCTGCGCCAACAAATGCAAGGTGATGTAAACGATTGATTAAAAGAAGTTGTGTGCGAGGTGGGTATCCAGAATTCTCACACCGGAGCACCGTCAAAATCGCGTGACCGTCACGTTTGAGTCCTTGGATCGTTTTGAACAGCATGAAGAAGCTTTTCTGGACTCTATTGTGACGGGGGATAAAACGTGGATGTGCCACTACATCCCAGAATCCAAAATATTAGGTTGTCCCATAAGTTTCTTTCGCAAATGAACACAGATCTAATCATAGCCATGGTTGAAGAAAACCCGCAATACTGACTGACTGAAATAAACTTCAGCGTATTACAACATGCGATCTTCTTCTCCAACGACATAAAAGCCAACCTTTTTTGAAGAGACTTGTCACTGGAGATGAAAGTTGGATACTCTATGAGAATATCCAACGTAAGGACCAAGGGTACAGAAGCTTTAACTGTAGCTAAACCTGGCCTACATCCAAAAAAAGTTTTACTATGCATTTGGTTGTAATGGAAGGGGGTAGTTTATTATGAGCTACTTCAGCAAGATGAAACGATCAATTCAACAAAATATTGTTTCCAACTAGACAATCTCCGGACATTGCTCCTTCAGATTATTATTTTGTAACGTGGGCGCCCTCAGCCGAATTTCGGGGCCCAGTTATCTTCGCCGCGGACCGGTCGCTTTTCTTCTTCTATCCTTCCGGCGCGCGACGGTATCCTCAGCGCGGGTTTTCCAATAGCCCACGGCTGCCGCGTCTCCCGAAACGTCGGCGAAAAGGATTCAAATAATGGGGAGGGGGTGGTGGATGGTGGATCTTTGGACGATGAATTTCAAAGATGGCCTCTTCTTTTGAATATTTTATTGTCTTCACTTGTAGAGGCTACGGTTGCGAGGCGTAGACCGAGTTTCAACGCTGCTAGCTCAACCAAAGTTATGTCGGGGACTCGGGACTCGGCACTCAGGACTGACTCTATCAGTCGTCGAGCCGAAGCTCGACTCCCGAAGAAGCTTCGAATTCGACTGTGACGGTCGTCGAGCCGAAGCTCGACTCCCGAAGGAGAAGAAGACTTTGATGGTCGTCGAGCCGAAGCTCGACTCCCCAAGGAGAGCTTGACTTCGATGGTCGTCGAGCCGAAGCTCGACTCCCCCAGGAGAGCTAGACTTCCTGTATGGTGCTCTGCACCTCTTTTATACACGGTTTAATGATCCCCTTCTCTTTCATCGATCTTTCTGGAGGCCAATTGCATTGCGTAGTTGTATCGGAATTTTTATGATGATTGCTGCTGATCCTATTGCTGAATTGATATGGCGCTTCGAGCGCGTTCTATCATTGTTATCTGATCCTACGGAATGCTAATCGTCCTTCCAGAAAGGTCGATCATTTGATGCTTTTATAAACAAGAGTCTTTATTATGGTCGTTAAGATACGAGAATTGATGGATCATTTAACCGAGTATCGTTACGCTTCTAGAAATTCTTTCCCTTGAAATGGAAATTTCCAGGCTTGCACGGCAACCCTGTCTCTTTGGTTGGGGATTTCCCAACTCCACGTTATAATTTATTTCTTTCATTTAATAATTCTTTACATGGAAAAATTTTAATTCAAAAAATGATATAAAAATGTACCTTGATCAATATTTTGCCAACAAATCTGGGAAATTTTGGCAAGAAGGTATTATGAGGCTTCCGTAATGATGGAGAAATGTAATAGAACAGAATGGATCATATATTATTCAATAAATTTTGATGTAACACAATTTATTTTTTTCTTAATATGAAAACGAAAGAAACTTATGGGACACCCTAATACAATTCAAAAAGAGATGACATAGAAAATCTGGTGCCCCAACAACATAAATGTTCCATTAAATTTCAATTAAATGTTGTAGCCTTACTTTCTGGATGACACCCACACACCATCCGCATTGACAATATTATGATCATAGAACATTTCAAAATGCAATTTGGGGCCAATTTATTAATTATGATCTTTTGTTACAGTAAAAATATTATATCGTATGACCCTATTTGATAAATTTATTTTAATAAAACCGCCTAACAGTTATCTGAAAGCCATTATTTCTGCATGTAGCGCTTAGGGCTCTACATTTACATTGGAAATATTTGCATTTTATTTTTGTAATATCATCATCATATTGCAGCCACATGCAATCTACCACAGGATAACAGTCTTATCTATGTCTTATCGAGGAAAGGGGACACATTCAAAGCTATGATTGGTGTGGTTGCATGGTCAAGTAGTATAATCTCTATTCGTCGAACCATCCAAGTGAATGCATCGAAAGGCAAAACGGATTCGGGTGATAAAAAAGGAGTATTTTCGAACATTGAGTGCTGAGATTAGTGAATCGGGGACGTCTCATCTTACATTCGTACATCGATGTGAAGATTGTGTTGTAAAGGTCCCCCTACACATCTGAATATAATTAAATATTACGAACGCCAATAATCAGTATATCAATAAAAGAATAAAATATTTTAACGTTTTTTATTGAGTGCAAAATAGAGTCATATCATAATGGCATATTCTTATTGTTCTTAATCAAATTTTTCTGTAACAAAGTCTTCAAAAAGATGTCCAAACTTCCTCAATTCAATTTGTATTCACTATGGTTCAATGGTTTTTAGATGGTCTTGATTATTAATATATTCTAATTAAGGACTCTCCATGCATCCGTTGGTGCGTCAATGTACCAGCATAAGCAAGATTGTGTTTATTCAAAGGAACAATGAAAATCAGCATTGCATCATTGCTGAAAGACTTAATATGCATCACAATAGAACCCTCAGACAGCATCCAATTTTGACATTTGACAGAAGATCCAACCAAGCCAACATAAACAAGAATTGGTATGTAAATTCGGAAGGAATCACCTCGGAGGGGTCAAAAATGACTCGGAGACTGCAACGTGGAAACATTACCGAGACATCCGAAATGGATTCCCCATTATATTAAACAAGACTCCTGCATAACCCATTAATAATTCATGACTCCCGTTCTGCTGGTAAACGACGTGGTAAACTGCGCCACCCAAATGTATTCACGAATTTATAAAAAAAAGCATTGGAAGGCTCCACAAGGGAGGAGATTATATCGAAGAAGACGCTTCCACAAATGGATATGACAAGTTTGTCATAGCGGGATTATTTCCATTGAGAGCCTGAAGGCGCTTCTTAAAATAATATCATCCAAGACTTTCATCCCGAAAAGCTTTCATGTCGAGCTTTCGAGGGAATGTTTTGACGTGTGTTATGATGAATTCAGACGACGTATTTTTTACCCGAACATATCAAATAATTACGACTGTGCAATATTGAGAGACACGGCGAATCCTGGCGAACGGCGGACTAAGCCACATCCTGGAAGCACGTGCAAATCGTAAAAACTATATTTTATGGCATCCAGCTGAGCATCTCAAGTCCCTTATTAAATTCCGGACTCATATGAGGATATTTGTGTTTGGAGGTAACATCGTCCGAGTATCTTCGGCAGCACTTTGGACAGTGTTACGGAACAAAAATAAAATAGAAGCACTTGAAGAGGTCCCAAACGCCGAGTGCTCATTTCGAGTGCAATGAATTAAAGAGCTCCATTATGCTTGGAACTTGTGAACCCATTATATTTTATCTTGTTTGCTTGGCTATCTAAATTTGTCTTCTTGGAATAGAACAACGGTAGCATCTCTCAAACATGAGAAAAAATGCCATAAAGATAACCCAAAGTGAAATATCCCCGCGTCGACCCTAAGAAAAAAGCATCAATATATTTGTACGATGGACGGCACTAATCAATTTTTATCATAAATTCGTCGATTTGAGTTCAATAAACTAAACCATCTAAAAAAAGGGATTTTATAAATAGGCTTTTTAAATGATCTTTTATTTAAACTCCATAATAAATTTATATTATATACAAAATCGAATTTTTTCAACATTTTCACGGGTATAACGAGCAATTTTATATTGAAATATTCGATAAAGTTACTTTTTAATGCAAATATTTCACAATCATAACAAATTTGATAAAAATGATACCGTTAAAATAATGGATAAACATTAGAGAATGATCGAATAAGTAGAAATCGCAATCGATTGCTCGTTATAACCGAACTTCGCCGTAGTTCTGCTCTATCATTCTCGATTTATTGCAACAAAAAAAAGATGCAGCATCAACAAGGACCGTCAAAAATACGAAGAGATAAAAATAATGATTTAATCTACATTTAATAAAAGAAAATGTGTGGCTTTTTGCGTTCGCGCACAAAAATAATTTGGCGAGAGTGGATATTCGATTCAGCGCTTTCGGCGCAAATATTAAAAAATCCTATTAATAAAACAAAGGGCAACCTTTTGAGCTGTTAGAAAGACAAACTTTACCCACATAAATTAAATTTTCATTATGATCATACGTGAAATAAAATATAATTCGCATTTTTACGTGCTCCGCCGAGCCACCATTATATCCCATTTTTTAAAACACACGAACGTAAGTTTTTGCCAAGCTTGCGGGGCTTTCATGCCGAAATATCGAGGATTTAAAATATTAATCTGTGGCTAAGTAGGAAAAAAATTAAAGCCATTATCTTTTAAATTTCACAATGTGTATAAATATGCTAATCTTGCTTAAGCTGATTTAAATCAGTTTTTATCGTCTAAATATTAATGAATGAGGATCGATATGATCAAAATTATGATCTGATGGGATCTCTGCTAAGTTATGGCCACTCGCTGTTCCAAATGATTGACGCATGTCTACTATATATAAATGATTAATATTACGGTTTGTAAACATTTTTTCATGTTCAGATATTTGAACTCGCGAATATCTTTAACAATCACACTGTTGATTCGTAGTTAAAGTAATAGTTTGATGTTAAATTTAAATATTATAGGAGTGTTGTCAATGGTTTGATAACAGTAGTAAGATGACATTAAATCCTGTACATTTGTTATAAATATTGAGGTTCGTATGTTGAATATAAATTGAATGAATTGCAAGAAACACGACAAAATAATATTCTACGGCATTGTAAATAAAGTGCTGTTAATGGGTAATAAAAAGGTACAATAAAAAAGGACTATTTCACAAAAAAATATTTGCATAGGAAAATATACGTGTAAAAATTTTAAGCTGCTATTTTAACTCGAAATCGGATTTTTTTTGTGTTTGTTTTTATGTGATAGATACGTTCTACGGGGAGTAGCACAAAAAAATCGCATAAAAAAGAATAGGTTCCATTATTTTTAAAAACCGCATAACTTCAAATCGATGTGTTAGAATGTACCAAAAATCGCATAAAAAAAGTTTTTATAATAACATAAAACTAAAAACACAATACATATTTATCACTAAATTGCTTTATTGAAATATATTTTAAACGATAATCTAAAAGATAATAATCGGCATGATTTATGAATTTGACCCATATCGTTTTCATCACTGTATGAAATAACCAGTCCATTACATGCAGATGTTGAATGTAAGGGTTCCCTACAATTAGAATTGGTCTTAATTTCGTCATCCTTCTGTGTTTTAATTTGAAAGCTCGTTCAGAATTTGAGTTATGCACAATAAATAGATTTTATAATTTATTGCAAAGTTGACTAGCTTCTTGTATAATCTTCAGAGTAAGTTCTTCCATTTCAAAATCATCTTCTATTTCTACGCTGCTATGTAAAATCGAACCGAGAATATCATCGTCATTCAATGGAGTATCCTCAATCGCGCATTCGCATAAAAAAAAGTTCCATTACATTTGAAAATTGCATAACTTCAAAATCGCATTCATTCAATTAAACTGTGTGGCAGGATGATCGCCAATGTGCGAGCAAATATCAGTGATTCAGAAAGAGCACTCTTGTACATTGAAGTTGGAGAGAGACAGAGACGGATAAAACGTAGCGCAATTCGGTAACTGTGCATGCGAGACAGAGACGGAGAGCTTCCTGCGTACATCGCACAATTGTTAACCCAAATTTATCGACTAATAATGATGTGTGAATGATATATTGAATCGATTTCAAGTGTATTTTTATGTTTACTTAAATAATTGACCGAATGTTTTGTGCTATCGACAGTTGTATATTTATTTAACTCGTTCGTCGCTGCGTCCACCAGATATGCGTGTCTTCGAAGTCCGATTCTTCGAAAAGCGAATCCAGTGTCTCATTGTTACGTATTTCTATAACGACTTGAAAATGTTAACTTTATGAACATCTTTCTATAATGTCTTCCTTATGCTTCTTCTTTCTTCTGTTTACGCTCCGAATATCGGTTCCGTGAGAAACAACACCGAATGGCGGACAAGCAAATATAGAATCTTAGACTATGAAGAATTCAAATTATCTCACGACTCAAAGGGTTTATATAAAATAGTAGAACTATCTTTCAATAAGATTAAATTACAAAATTTAAATTGAATTTCTAAAAAAAGTCTTGATCCTATAATGTATACATATCTACATCAAATAATATTTAAATATGTGCATACTTTTGAAGTTGTCGATTTAGAACTAGTTATCCCTAATGTTCTGAGCTGAAGAATGTTATCCTCAAAACAAATTGAAAGGCTTCGGGGGTTGTTGCTTGTCTATCCATGCTATTTGCAAACTGTGAACAGACATCCGCTCCAAATGCAATCTTGAACATGTTTCTGGCATTTGGACATTTTTGAGACTACATAAGTTATGTGCAGCAAATCACCACACAGTGAGATCTACCTCAACAAAAAATCGGTTAATCTTGGAAAGCATCCCGATTTAAATTTACGACCGCCGACAGCTTATCGCTGAATCCCATAACTATTCCGTGTGACAGCCCTGGAGTTATGGCGGCTGATAAAAAGGAGGGAATTCGTTATGGCAGTGCGTCGGATATCAGTCGAGGAGTTATCAGTTGTAATAATTGAGGCCCACGGAACACAGATGTGGAGCATCTGCGTTGTAAGGGTGTGCCGCACCGCGTGGGCCGACACGTGCTAATGCTCGAGCTTTGCAGTAAAATGACTGCAAAGAAGCAAAAATAGACGCCACTTGCGAATACGTGACTGCTTCCGGCCACAAATGAACACATCGAATGCCAGATGCCAATACACCAACATAACTGAACAGTCAACAGCTGCCATCGAGACAATTAATCCTAATGATAATAACGAAAATGTACTGAAAAAATCAACAAATACAATTTTCAAACAATGGATAACACTCTTAATTTTGTAAATTATGCCGAGCCAATTTGACGCAATTTGATAAGGTTTGTAAGAACGATATTTACAAAATTCAAAAGTGAACATATTACAATGAAAATAGATCAGTAATATTAACCTTTTGCGGTCCCTAAATATTAGGTTGTCTCATAAATTTCTTTCGACAAAATTCTGACAAAATTGGGCTACATCAAACGTTCAGATGTGTGGCTTCCTTCCTTTTTTAAAGAGACTTGTCACTGGAGATGAAAGTTGGATAATTTATGAGAATATCCAACGTAAACGGTCTTGTACCAAAGGTACAGAAGCTTTAACTGTAGCTAAACCTGGCCTACATCAAAAAAAAGTTTTGCTATGCATTTGGTGGAACTGGAAAGGGGTAGTTTATTATGAACTACTTCAGAAAGATGAAACGATCAATTCAACAAAATATTGTTTCCAACTAGACAATCTAAAGGATGAAATTGCCAGAAAACGGCCAGAATTAGCGAACAGACGAGGTGTTGTTTTTCATGACGTAACGCCAGGCCTCGTGTGTCTTTGCTCGTCAGAAATAAATTATTATCATTTGACTGGGATGTTTTACCTCATCCTCCATACTCTCCGGACATTGCCCCTTCAGATTATTTATTTCTTTCATTGAAAAATTCTTTACGTGGTAAAAATTTTAATTCAAAAAATGATATAAAAATGTACCTTAACCTTTTCGTGAGTACTTACGGAAATATCCGTTTTGACCTTCACTATTCAGAAAGAGCACTCTTGTGCATTGAAGCTCCGAGGCGGACAGAGACAAAGAGAACTTAGCGCAGTTCGGGAGACTGAGACGGATAGCTTCTTCATATGCATCGCATGATCGTATAGATCGTTAAGCCCAAATTTATCCACTTATAATGATTTCGATTTCAAGTGTGTTATTTGTTTACGCAAAGAAACGACCGAATATTGTGTGTTATCGAGAGTGTTTGTTTATTTAACTGCTTGCTGTTCTTCGCTGCGCGTTGAATGAGTCTTTGTCCAATTATCATTTCCTTCTAAAGGAGGAGCACTTGAATCGATTTTTTGTGCATTGTTTATGTAAAGAAATGAAGTGGTATTGTATGCACTATCAAGTGCTCATTTACAATTGACTCTGCCTCGAATTGAAGATTATCTTACGCTGATTAGGAGCTGACAGAAAGTAATCGGTGTAAAGCGATTATGACATCAACGACTTCATCGATTTTAAATTTGCTCACTTACGAAAAGGTTAATCAATATTTTGCCAACAAACCTGGGAAATTTTGGCAAGAAGGCATTATGAGGCTTCCGTAGGGATAGAGAAAGGCAATAGAACAGAATGGATCATATATTATTCAATACATTTTTATGTAATACAAATTATCGTTTATTTTTTTCTTAATATGAAAACGAAAGAAACTTATGTGACACCCTAATATTTTAGACATTTTTATGATAAAACGTTTTTTTTTTTCAATTTTAAGTTATTATTAAAACACTATTATTTAAGACGCACGCCTGTGTTTTAGGATTTTATCCGGGCAACAGCCGCTTTTCTTTGTATCTCTAGCAGGTAGGCAAAACAATATGAAGGATCATAAAAACCAATATTCCTTTCCAAATACTGTCCTAAACACGATACGCAAAATAAAATCACTTGATTTTAAATCAGAGTGAGGAAAAAATATATAGAAACAAAATGTCGAGCCATACTCGACATAGGACCGCAAAGAGTTAATGAGTAAAAAACCTTATATGCTGCCGTTTTTCGACTAGGGGTTGAACACCACAAAGGCCACAAAAGCTATATATTAAATTTACGATAAAGTGTTACCATTAAGATATGTCGATTTTGATTAACAAAATGTAAAGATAACCCTAAAGCTGGAAAACCCTTAAATCTTGATGACGACGTATTTGAGAGCCATAATGGAAACAGATCCTTGATTAAATATCGAAGAATTATTACAGGGGATGCATTCACCATAATCAACGGCTCAAGAGCATTTAAAAAGTATCGGGAAGACGAATCGAATGGAATTTGGATGCCGCACGATCTATCCGATGATAAAAAAGGAGAGCGACGAAACACGTTCAAAGTTTTGATGTCAAGATAAAAGGTTCGTTTCTTTCATCATTGGCACATTTACTAAAGGATAAGCTCTTTCGAAACGTAACTGAATTCGAATATTTGTACATATTTTGATTCAAAGCTAGAATTTGTTCGATTGTTCGTGTTATCTTGCAAATAGGAGTTTGTTTGAATCATTTAGATATTCGCATCATTCTTATCGTTGATCAATTTTGCTATTCCCATTTGATTCTTCTGGAATGGCGTCATTAGCCGAGTATCATCACTTCTTTGCAAAATCTACAACAGGCTTGCACGGTAACCCTGTCCTTTTATTTTTGCAACACATTGATAGGCAAAAATAACTGAACAACAGAAAGCGTTGAAAAAATGTTGAAAATTAAGAAATACTCCGAAGTAATGAACGAATGTGTGCTATCAACAGTATTAAGGTTCATTTATTGAGTCTGGTTCATTATCGAGCTTGTTACATGCTGCGGCGGAGGTGACAGAAAAGTGGATTTACATTAGAGCGTAGCGTGTATGTTCTCAGATTTGAAAGGGTTAAACAATATAATATTGCAATGTATACCATGTTTGAAATTGTACCACCTTCTACTAAAACAAAATGGCTTATATCATTTGAAAAGTCGTCACGCGTGAACATTATACGGTGTTGACATATAGGCGTCGCTTTTGGATGACCCTCCCGTTTTGTACGAATTCTTCGAGGCGATTAAGCAATAATGCAAAACTATTTATTACGCTTGGCTTTAGTAAGCTTTTGGAAATCATAAAAATAGATCCGTTCATTTTCGAGCATATATTCTACATCGGTTTATCTTTTGTCGCGCGAGAAAGCCATCAGACGAGACTCGAAAAACATTTTCGATGGCCTTTTATGGTTTCAAATGTATCCTTTTATTGAGACGATATTTAATTGTCTGGAAGTCTTTTTTCTTCGCATCATCCCTTCGATATTTTTATGTATTGCATTTTTTTTGCCGCCGGTTTGATATATTGTATACACTTTTGTGCGGGTAATATTTCTAAGGAAAATACTAGGGATTCTTTGAAAGATATTAAATATGAAAATAGAGTATCTATATAGTTTATATTCTGAGAATTTATTGCGTTTACCTGAGCACTGTTCTACATCCTTATTGAACGGGTATTTTCTGATCGATCATTTACTGAGAATTTCGCACAAAGGCTACATACAATTGACAATTTGTTCTTCCTACATTATTTACATTGAAATAGTGATATTTAAAATATGTTTTAGGGGTGGATTTGGGATAATTATCGCGACAATACACGCGTGTAGGCTAAAGTTTGGGTATATTCAGGGTCGATTCGATCCTGTCGATTTTGATTTAAATCGAACTAAAATGGGGATGTCATGGTATGGAGTACCAAAATTATACAAGAACACGTCGAGCGTCTTGTAGTCTTATGCTCGACTGATTATTTGAATGTTTGTATAGGGCCCGTTGAAGGTTCAAGTCTGCAGATGAAATGGAGGTGAGGTTGTACAGATAAACAAATATTTTCCGTCCTCGAAACGGCTTACAAAATTAAATTGAAGTTGTCGAAATTTGATCCTGTCTTAAATGAATAAAATTGAATTTAATAATAAGGAAATTTAATTAGCGCCAGGATCAGTCCAGAACGCCATTTAGTCATCGCCAGACTTAGTTCCGTCAAATCCAGAAATAGTCGTCTGTTCAGCGAACTATCCGGTGCATAAACAAACTACCCGGTGTTTACGAAGTGCTTTTAATAGCTATTTTTATTAATCGTGAAAATCGGTGTTTATGAACCTCGAAATTGTTTTTTTGAACGTTTAACGGCCGATTCGGTAACGTTTATGAGAAAATCGTTAGTTTTTGTGGTGCACCACAATAGAGCCGAATAGACTATTTATTGCATATTGCTTGCACTGCTGACGCCATAAATCGTTTATTATAGCTAACTATTTTAATATTAAGCTACTATCAAATCGACGTTCATAGTATGATATAATATTTATTACATACGAGGCATATCCCGAAAGTAAGTGTACTAAATTTTTATATTTTTTTAGGAAAAGGGAGAGGAAAAGATGATAATCTGAAGGCGCCAAGTTAGGGGAATACGTAGTGTGGTTCAAAACATCCCAACCAAATAAGTCCAAGAGTGCCTTGGTGGCTGTATGAGGACGGGCGTTATTTTGAGTTTTTTTTTGAGGGTCTCAAAATAACATTGTGCTTACGAATATTCCCTTTCTTCGCAAAAAAAGATACAGAAAGCGTATTCTAGCACATTAAGTGCGGAGATTAGTGAATCGGAGACAGAGACGATCGTCTTGCGTTTCATAATACACTGGTACATCGATGGCAAGGCCGTATTGCAAAGATACCCGTACACATACAATATTATTTATTTAAATGATTACTTCAAACATTACATTTACAATATATTTTAATCATTTGTCACGTTTCAATTAAATTTCCAACCAAATTTCAAAGAATCAATTTCATTGCCCCTACACGTCTAAATATTATCAAATTCAAAGTAATATTTGCGACCTTTTTAATTCATTATTTTCCTGCATTTATCGTTTGATTCATCCGATCCCTACGGAAGCAATGTATTATATTGAGAATTCTCCCTAGTATATAATGGGGATTGTATTTATTTTGCTCTTGTATTTTATGATTTTTGGTTTAACCCGACACGCTCATAGAATAAAATAAGGATACAATAGGGACTGTTAAGCTTTCAGGTAGAACAATTTGCCCGACCCAGATTCTTTGAACATCTTTGTTGTTGCAACTTTAAGCTATCATTAAAGTTGTAATTTTTTTGCTGGAGGAGCTCTAAAGCGAAACAAAGCGTTTTATGCGGAGTACGATTTTTTTATTTTTATTTCGGCATCTCTTAATATTTTTAATATTGCATCAAGGATAATGGAATAGGGTAGCTTTACGGCAGTTAACGACAAAAACGCCCCAAGGAAACCACATGATAAACAAATGATCATGCCATATGGTGTAATAAGCGCAAAAATAAATAATTTTAACTCTAATTCCTAAGTAGATTTAGTATACATTATTTAAATATAAATGCTATTTATTGATTTTAACACATAACGTGCGGGGGTTTTTTGCGTGCGTCTGCCTCTTGAGCAATCTTTCAATGCCGCGCGCAAAAAAATGCAAAATTTGAAGTTCCACAATATGCAGTCGACCTCGTAAGCGATTATTTCAAAGACCGATATGTCCATCACAACGAAACGGACCTGACGAGAAGACTGGAGATGGGCGTCCCGCAGGGGTCCATTCTGGGACCAACCCTCTGGAACGTATTCTACAACAGTCTCCTAAGCATGGCACTACCTGCAAGAGCAGAACTCATTGCCTTTGCAGACGACGTCGCTCTGTTGATGACGGCTCGACATCCATGGGAAGTGGATGCGGGATAATCACCCGCAGTTGGCGGCCGGAAAAAAGGAAGCAATGATATGCAGCCGAGAAGACCGAGGGTCGAGCAGCTTATTATTGGAGGACACGAGGCGGAATACAGCAAAACGCTGAGATACCTCGGGATCCTCATGGATAACAAACACATAGAAGAAGCTGCACAGAAAACGCAGAAGGTAGCCAGCGAGCTATGACGGCTCATGCCCAACATTGGAGGGTCAAAGCCGTGCAGAAGACGTACCATAGACGAAGTAATACACTCGATCTTTCTGTATGGAGTCCCGATATGGCACAAGTCGCTCAGATGCGATACCAACAGAAAGAAGCTCGCCAGGGTCCAGCGACAGGAAGAGCTCCGATTCACCGCAGCGTACAGGACAGTGTCCGAAGAAGCGGTGCTGGTGATCGCTGGAATACCCCGCTGGACTTCCAGGCAAATAAGAGGGCCTTGGACCACGAAGATCCTAAAGAGCGCAACGAATATGACCAGAAACTGAGGGAAGCCTGGCAACGGAGATGGGATCAGTCCAGCAAGGGAAGATGGACCCATCGACTTATCCCGGTCATAAGTCGGTAGAGGGCCCGGGAGCACGGTGAAACAGCCTACCGCTTGACTCAGGTGCTCACTGGGCATGGATGCTTCGGTGCGTACCTGAAGCGGATTGGTAAAGAACCATCCGCAACGTGCCCCACTGCCAAACGAAGTCGACGACGCAGAGCACACCATCATTGGTTGTGAGGCTTGGGCACCCCAAGAGAAAACTGCTGAAACAAGCACTTGGGGTAGTCGAGCTCAACGTTGACATCATGGTCCACAGCATGATGGGAAGCAAGAAGACCTGGGACCTTTGGCGCAACTACGTAGAAGAGATTCTGAGCGCCAAAGAGGGCAGTGAAAGAGAGAGACGCAGAGCGCAACAGAATAGGACCAATCAGCTAAGGCCAGACTACCTGTCTTCCTGAAGAAATTTGTAAAACAATACCAGGGGGCCAGAGAAGGTCAAGGGAGGGGTTAAGTGGGCAGGAACGAGTTAATCGTTAATCGTCAATCCCACACTACCCAGAATGGGTGTCTTTCGAAGATTCCCCTCCTACATGAAAAAAAAAGTAATCAATATGTATTGAAATGAATTGTGAATCGATTTATGAACGCCACCCAAAAATCATGTTTTTGGTTATATTAGCTAATAAATTAGATGTTTTTGCTTCGCTGATAACCTTCTTAGAAATAATTTATGATCTAAAAATGTTTATTTGTATTAAGTTCGAGGGTTATTTCCAGGATACCATTCTCAGGATAGTTCACATTAAATTATGAAGGCTTGACATGAAAATAAAATACATTACAAATACATATACATTTTTATAAAATGTGTTCCATTTTATAAAAAATAATTTCAATAAATCCATTAATAATAGGTCAATTAATGTGAAAAATGTGCAAAAACATCGCGCAATAACATTTTAGTCGATGTTAATCAAAAGACAGCGTAATTCATAAAAATATACTTCCCGCTTATAAAGTGTTAATATAGATATGAAATATCAATATTTTTGAATTTGGATTTGATTCCAAATTACATTTGGCTTTAAAGTACTTTCATCCCTTTATCATGTGAAATAAAAATGAGTGAAATTTGAGCAAGGGTTGAAAATTGAATGAATGAAAACAATCATTGTGGAAAAAAAAAAATTTTCGGATGGTTTAACAAGTAATACCTACAAATCATCACGGAATACGAAAACGTTAAACTCTCAGGCTTTAGCTTTGAGGTAATCGCAAGGCGTATATTATTAATGGGGTGCTTTTAATTTTTGACTGGAGTCAAATATTTTATTCATTAAAGAGTTAAAACTCAACCAAACGAACCAAATTGGTACGCCTGTGTACGATTTGGGTTTCTGCTTGTTAGATTTTATACGAAAGTCAAATATTTTTAAAAGCAAAAGGGTAGACCGAACACGGGGCGGTCGGAACCGTTAGGGGTCCAATCGCCTATGAGCACAGTAAATATTTTATCTCACTATAAAGCTAATTCCCGACACTTTACGACGTCTCGGACTAACGACGCGCGAGTGCTAAAAAAATGACAAAAAATCTGCTCGTGTCGCCTTAAAAAATTTCCGGGCGTGAAAGTTGGCGGTTAATTGCTCACCGGGGCTGGCCAAACAAGAACCATGAAAATAATAATTATTGTCTATCAGGCTGTTGAGGCACCCGTTTAACCCCCCGTTTGCTCGTTGTGTAATTACAGCCGCAGCCGAATAAAAAAATAATAAGGAAGTCCATTAAAGATGGGGCATAAACAGTATAATGCGTGCCGTTGCGGCATCAAGATGACTGATAAAAACACGAGTATCAACAAAAAACACACTTCTCCTGTTTGCTCTGAATAATTAATATTTACAGTCGGATATAACCCGCCGGATGGCGAATATCCACATCGGGTAAAAAAGCGTCAACGTATCCAAAAAGACCGCATTGGGCTAACCGTTTTTGGATGTGCGAAGTAATCGCGGATTCAAAAATGGCGCTCACTACCCTCTGCTGTGTACATAGGGGGTAAATCAACTTGAATTTATAAAGCAAACAAAATAAACAAACCCTCACTAGCCGGATGATTGCGGATTTATTTCATTTTTTTTATTTATTTTTGATTACAACAGGGTGGCAAAAATGGAGAGGTGAACTCAATATTTCAGTTATCTTCATACTAGATCAAAACGACGATAAGACCCCGAACAATAAAGTGCAGGTAGGATGTTAAAACGGAATTAGGCAACGCACATGATCCTGTTATAAAGGATGAAGGGTTGACCAGAGAGATGTTTAGAATTATACTCGTGGGGTTAACTCAAAGAGACCACAAAAAGGACATCAGCACACTGGGTTTACGAAATAATACGTTTTGCCTCAAAGAATGTATGCAAGTAGGCCAGCATAGAAACTTCTCCAAAGCTATGAGAACTTGAACTGAAATTTTGCATGAATTTCCCTAAATTTCATAGAAAATATGTGGGTTGAGATAACTTAGACTGAATTTAAGCATTTTTGCTATATAATTAGCAAGTTTAGGAGCGTTCCCAAAGAAGCACAATCGATAAATAAACGACTAAAATTCATTAATATAATTTGTAATTATCCCTTTGACGAGTAAGCACTCACATGTTGTGTGAGCACTCGAGCGATCCAGAGATGGATTCTGGGATGTAGTGACCTACCCACATCTGATCACCCGTCACGATAGAGTACAAAAAAGCGTCTCCCTCCTGTCTAGTAGATGTTTCACTTTAGGATGTCTACTCATATACCCCCAGAAGAGGAGGGCAATTCTATGCCCCGTGGATAATGGTGGGCAAAAGTAGTCTCATCGGTTTTTCTAGCCCAAATAACATGAGTTAGGAATGTGGAACTGCCGATTATAGAAGGAGCAGAAGAACTCTGTTTATTGATACCACTATCTTCAACAGCCTCCCCGTGGCTAGGCACTACAAATAACCGAACCAATATCATGGGGAAGGAGGAATTCCTGCAGTCCATCATTTGCTGCAGATCCCTTTAAACTGAGGTTGAACTGGTGGTGACAGTGACCTTACGTAGTATTTCGTTTGCGTTTTAGCATAACCTCCTCCTTCGTTCGTTCGGGTGCACGTTCTTCCTGTGGGAAATTTGCCTCCTTTTGAAGGGCATGGAGTGAATGAGGTGGATGCCTGGAAGAAGTTCGTCAGAAATCACTGATGATCTCCCACTGCTTACTCACTGTGAGTATCAGTACGTCTTTCTCTGAATAGCCTTTCCCATTTAGTGACTTGTTGTCGACACATCAGATTATTACCATAAGCTTCCATGATCTTCCGATGGATATTCGCGACAGTTGTGCAAAATAAAAAACGATGACCACGCGGATTTCGCACGGACGGGAAGTGGCGGGAGTGCGCGACGAAATCCTCCATCGGAAGAAATTACTGTGACTGAACAAAATTTCTGTTAAGCTCCCCCCTACATGCCAGTTGCGCCAATTTCCAAACCAAAAATATTCTCCTAATAATCAAATTTAAAAATTTCTCCATATTAAAATCTATACCGTCACGAGCTACGCTTGTGAGACTTTATAATAAGTACACGCATATTAGTGTATCGCAAAATTTATTAGTAAAATCATTATATTTAGAATCTATAATGAATTTTTAAACACCTAATGAAATGATCACAAATAAAAATAGTTTTTCATGAAAGCTCTACATGGCAATAATGCAGAATGCTTCTGTGATACATTGTTTCAATAGTATCCATAATTGTGACATTATTTCAACCATGGAATAATTCGATCAGTTAACTGTTTTTCATTCGGATTAACTAATATTGAATTGATGTTTAGTCTACCGAGCTATGTTTTGAATAAACCGATGGCTTATTACAGATTAAGCTGCAAACCTCCATCGGTCTCTTTGTTAATAATTTCAAATGCACTTTCAGCTATTGAACAATTTTTCACGTTTGGATTACTTTGTGCAATCAATCAATGTAATATAAGGGTGGGGCTACTTTTATTTAAATGATCTAATTAATGGATATTCAATAATTGTGTGATGGAACTGACTTTCCATCTCGGGAACATCAATCGAAGCGGAGGACCCATAAATATATTTAAAGTCGGAGTTCCAACGCCAATACGCCATGAAATCCTCGTCTCAAATGCAGATGCGATCTCGGCAAATGAATAGTTCTACGAAGATTACAGGACCCTCCATCAGTCAGGCGGCCCTCCTTGAAAGCCTGGGAGGTTTTCCAATTTTCACGCAAATAAGCACAATGTTAAGGCTGCTTATTCGGGCAGGTAAACCTTCGAGTGCCATTGTCGTATCCGGAGCTCCCTACACAATCGTGAATGAATAAAGGGAAAGCTCTGACCCGGGGAGATAAATTGGAAAATGGATTTGTCAGTAAGTTAAACTCTCATTCCTGTGTTGTTCTGGTCGAGGACTCCGACGGTACAGGAGCGCAACAAAACTACGACTCACCCGATGATTCCGTTCACTGTCAAAGAAACCGATGCAGGATCCTCACCTGGAACAGAAGAAAAAAAGTTTTAAATATCACTGAAACATTATTGTTCAATTTGCAGTGAAAGAAAGAAGGAATAGCAAATGGAGAATAATAGACGTTCAACGCTGAAAAGATCAAATGGAGCGTTTCGATTTCTCATTTTTAAAAATGAATTGTAATGGGGCGAGATGAACGCAGAAAATAAAGCATTTTCGTACTGTAACAAATTTATCAACAACCGGTTATTTAAAGCTTTTTCCATTTTTCTTCAACAGTATTTCGCCTGAATAAATACAAATTTGAAAATAATATATTATAAATAAAATGTTTAATTATCAATATAATTTATAGACAGCGATAAAGCGTTTGATGCAGTACAATTGAAATAGCTTAGCCGACACTTTTCGAGCAGACTGTTTCTCGACTTCACGAAACTTTAGGACGCAATCAAACACTTGGGTCAAAATTTTATTTGATTTCACGCATTTGTTTACAAGAAAATGTATAATTACGTGTTGCGCAACAGATGATATACCGTTATATCAGAAAAAGCGGAAAGAAATGTCATTTTTTTGTTATTTGGAAAAAAATATATTTTAATAAAAGCTATACAATATAACTCAATTAAATAATTTCCATTGCTATTTATAATTGCCCTCCACAGATTAGGTAGCTTTTTGATGCCTCTTTCTTAAATTCGGCCGGTTTTCCACTAAAGTAAGAACCCAAATGATTTTTCATTTGTTCCACAGAAGTGAATTTTTTATCGCAAAGCGAATGTTCTAATGACTTGAAATTATGATAGTCTGAAGTTGCAATGTCAGGAGAATATGGTGGATGTTGCAACACTTTCAAATCCAGCTCCATTGGAAATGGATCGGTTTCATACCTGCACAATAGCGATGAACAAATGGTTATTCGTTGTTCTAAGACAGTTGATGACAACTCGTGCGGTACCCAAATTCCCTGTCTATGTTTTTTCCTGAGTCTTTTCAAATGGTCTTTTACTGTCAACCAGGAACAGCCGATGTCTAGCGATAGTTCCTGTATTGTTTTTTGAGGACCAGAAAATTTAATGCGTCATCTTTGATTATTGGAGGTCGTTCTGATTTTGCTTTATTTTTCAAATCTCTGTCGCCACTTTTGAATTTTTTGAACCATCTATGGCATTTTCGAACATTTAAAATGTTGCCATATGTATCACAAATGCTTTGGGTAGCTTATTTTGCGTTTAATCCTTCATCGAATAAAAATAGTAAACAAGATCGCAATTGGGTTTCATCAATTTCTGGTTTGGACTTTTTCACTATGGCTAAAAAAATATAAAAATATTTGAGAAGGTAAGACAAACAATAGAGCTTCAAAATGACACCAACCTTGATGGATTCACACAACAGCAACCCGAGGCAAACTGACGGCAAAGAAGCAACCAAAAAAATGACATTTCTTTCCGCTTTATCTAATATATACAATAAAGTTGAACAACAAAATTCCGGATTTTATTTAAATTACCCTTGTATTTATAAATATTAGATTTTCACTAGACCTGGCTCCGATGGCGTATCATCTTTTTCGATCTTTGGCACATTTTCTAATCCAAAATTTTTTATCAAAAGAGGAATTGAAAAGCTCGAAAACCTGTGGGAAATAGTAGATAACGTAGAAAAGTGTTTAGGGAGATTTAATAAATAAAAAGAAAAAAATAAATTAATTATTTCATTGTTAAATAATCGGCAAAGACTTCTCGATATACCTAATAATAACATAATATGGTCTTTATCCATTCGATCGTTAAATAAATTTGGCTTGTTTTAATAATAGCTATTTCTGTACTCGACGCTCAAATTTTCCAACGATTTCTTCTTAACACATTGAAGACCGTACGCATAAATCTGTGCGCCTCGAAAATTTGGATCAATGGCCCGTACGCACAGATTTGTGCGCGACGAACTACACACATTAAAAAAATCACAGCACTGCTGCTAAACATTTTTAACCTGTTTCAGAGATGTAGCTTGTTTTATATATATATAAAGATTTTAAAATATAATTTTAAAAAAATTACGCGTAATATATTCCACACTATGGACAATCGTAATTGAAACTAAAACAATATTTTATTTGAGGTTTTAACCAAAATTAAAATTTACCGAGCCGATTCTAAACATTTTTAAACTACATAACATATATCATAAGTATAATATATGCATGTATGAAGGTTTAAAAAGCGAATATAAAAAATACGCGTAATATATTACACGACTTGTAAATACCAGGGACCGGAACCGAACCAACATTTTTTTAGGTTTTTTTTCGGTTCTTTTCTAAATACAATCATAATTCCACCTATTACCTTTTTATTAGAGAATGAAAACCAAAATGATTATTATATCTTATATAAAAAAAAATAAAGACATTTTGACACTTGCGCTTGCAGTGCAATTGAATTCTGACATTTGGGTGATCTTAGGTTTTTTTTTCTGCTTTTTGTAACGATTTTGCTAGATCCGCCCTTCAGTTGGGGTGGGGGAGTATTGTGTAAGCTTTCTAAACCATTAAAACTTCACGCCTTTGTTTGCATCTTGTCCAATAATGCAAGCCAATGGTCAAAAAAAATATTTGGACAAATCGTATAACATAATTGGAGGAAAGGAGACAGTACTGCACAACAAATTTTCGATAATACATATTACTTAGTGTTCGGGTTATAGTAGTGGAATTATGTTCTCGGTATAGGACACTTCGCGTCGTGATTCTAGATTTTGATAAATTTGGTTTAAAAAACTTGTGGAAGCTGAATAACTTTATTGTGAAAATTTGAATACCTTCATAATGGATAACGATCAATCACATTTGGAAGAAAATTACGAAGATTGTCTTTCAGACATACCTGATGATTATTATGAAGATAGTGACAGTGATGATGAGCTTTCGAACTCAGAAGTTCGCTTACCGCGATCACGAGTAATGAATCTTCAAGAATCTTCTGATTCAGAACCCGATACTCCAGATGTACCTTTAGATTGGTCAGAAATTGATACAGCAAGAAATAATCAAAATTTTGAAGCCACTCCTGGAATCAATATCTATCCAGATAATCGTGAATCGGTGAAAAGTGTTGCATCGCTGTTTATTGGTGATGATATATTTAAAACAATCAGCGAAGAGACAAATAAATATTATGTGAAAAATAAGGACAAGTATAAAATCGTGGCTCATACAGCAAAATGGTTTGATGTGACTGTCAGAGAACTGAAAATATTTTTTGGCCTTATTATAATTACGGGATTAGTACGCAAAAAATTAATTATACGAATACTGGTCAACTAATCCGCGAATGGAAACTCCATATTTCCGAAAAAGAATGAGTCGGAATAGATTTAAGCAAATTCTGACAGTTTTGCATTTTTCCGACAACGATTTAATAACAGGAGATTCGGAACGGCTTGCGAAGGTGCAAAATATAATAGATTATTTTCAAAAAAAATTCCAACAAGTATATATTCCTACCCAGAACTTGTCTTTAGATGAGGGGATGATACCATGGCGAGGACGTCTAAAGTTTAGAGTGTACAATCCGATGAAAATTATCAAATACGGAATTTTGAATAGAATGCTTTGCGAATCTAAAACGGGTTACATATGTAATTTTAAATTATATTGTGGAATTGGGACGAATTTAAAAGATACAATAACCGCAGTTCTAAGGCCGTACTTAAATAAATGGTACAATATATTTGCTGACAATTTTTATAACAGTGTAGAATTGGCAAACTATTTGTATAATTTAAAAACGCGAATTTGTGGGACCATTCGTGCAAACCGGGGTATACCAGATATTTTAAAAAGCCCAAAACTGAATATTTTCCAATCTATTTTTCGCAGAAAGGGTGATGTTTTGGTTCAAGTGTGGAAAACCCACAAAAAAAGAGACGTGCGAATGATTTCCACAATCCATCAAGCAGAAGTCGTCGATACGGGAAGAACAGATAGAAAAACCGGACTACCGATTAAAAAACCACGATGCATATTTCCAATGAAGTAAACAAAAGCTTTATATTTTATAAAGTATTTAAAAATATATCATTTTTGGCGTGTATTGTTGTTTCTAGAAATATGTTCATAAGCATCATCATAAATGAAACACCAAGAATAAAAGGAAACCTTTTTAACAATATATCCCTTAAAAAATGTGAAAGGGGCAGATCTTTTGAAATGCAATTACAAAGGACAACATTATTTATTGTTTCCTGTCTTCGAAAGAATTTAACAAATATCGGTAACTATTATTGAATAGAAAAATATCACAATCAGCATTTATTTTACGATATATTTTAGATGGCGATTAATTTGCCAATTGAGAATCACTGAATGACCTTGATATGGACAAACTCAACTAAGTTTATGAATAAATTTGATTATAACTTGTTAATTGTTTTTTAATTCAAAAAAATTGTGAAAATAATAGTTTTTTTTTTTTTTTTTTTCAAATACTTCTCTCTTACACAAACCCAAGGTTCAGTACCAATGATTTAGTAACGTTTCCTTATACTTATGAGTATCCCGGAGACGAAGCTAAAAAATTTATTAATTTACACCAACTGGTTTCGAAGTTATATCAATTTAAAAAAAACATAAGATTTCTCGGAATAATCCTGAAATTCGCCCGGTCCCAGGTATAAGTTTTAGGAAATCATTAGCGGTCAACAAAGTGTTAATTTGATAAGGTTTCATTATAAGTTACAGAGAAGGTCGAAGGGTTCATCGATACTTGACCGGGAAACAAACTAAAATAATTTGCCAAAGGATCAAGAGCAGTACAAGGATGGATTGCTTAAAGGTACAGTGTACTCAATGCACGTGCAGCCTGAGGCCGGTAACAAATCGATGTCCAATTAATCAGATTGCTGGAGGCCTTCCTTAGGGAGAACTTCTCTCCAATGACCTCCTGGATAAATAACGAGTTCTCCACATAAATAACTGCATAGTCCCGTATCATCGATCCCACAGAATCGATACAGCAAAATAAACAAGAAATAAATATATTTACAAGTAAGGTCACCCTCATGTCGGACGTGCTCTAGAAAAGTAATCCCGTAAACATCTTATCTTGTATTTCTCATCTTTTAAAGCCCCGAGTCTCTAAGGTGATTATCAAAAGAGCTTTGTTGACTCCGAACAAAATTGGTAGACCATATCTCCTAAAAATACGCCGTCTGCGGCCGAGGAATCAAGATGGGTCTTAAGAAAATATGTTTTATTTAGGCACACAAAATGTGGATAATCTTCTCGGGGACGAAGATTACATTATGACGGAATATATTTAATCAAGAGCTAAATAGATTAAGCCGGCCGACTTTCAAAATCGTTACAATTCCCAAATGAATCGGCGACAGGTTTGCGTATGTAAAATGGCGCAATTCAATTCCAACACATGAAATGACGGTCCATCAAAAGAACGACATGATTACAGGGTGTGCGAAGACTACCATTTTACGATTGGATGATACAATTCCGATTCGCAAATCGTCCGTTGAAACTTTAAAGTGTTGAATATTATTTTCAGCGTCGTTTAAATTGATGGTTTTCCAACTACTTTCAACGAGGCCCATTTAGGAACAAATAATTTTTCATCGCCTCCCATCGGCAACCCCTCAGCACTTAGGCTTAATAAACTTTCATGACATGCTAAGGCTTCTTTAATCGCTTCAACCCTCCGAAATCTGAGTATCGAGCTGCCATGGCGCCAAACGCTACCTTCTTCGCGCAACCTTGCCAACTTCCACAAAGTAAACACCAAGTTTATAACTCTCTGCGGTCATGGAACTATTGTGGAATCCGGCCACGTCTTCTGTGTATGATTAAATATGGCCGGTGTTCGTGATAATGCCGAATTATTTATTGCCGTTTGTAACGAAACGGGACGAAATTGAAACGAGTATGACCTTTCTGGGGGAGTAAAAACGGGGGCGACTCTATGAAAATTGGCTGCGAAAATGTAGTGAACCTCTTTGTGAAATGATTTATACGAGACGATTGCCGTGTAGAAGAAAAACAGCATTTTTACGAAGGTGACATTTTCTTGGGGTGGAATAAACGGACCATTGAAGGGCGTCAAATGTTACATCGTATAGGTCGGCCCGCGAAGAACGCATGCAAGTGCAACGATTTTAATATGCAGTTTTAGACTTGCGACTGCAATATATCAACAAAATTAAGCATTATTTCACCAAATTATAGCCCGAAGAACCCCCGTGTATAATAATTTATTTAAACTTGATTAATTGCATAATCCATGTAATTATTAAAGCCTTTGTAAATGAAATATGACTTCAGGAGCAGAGTTTTAATTTAAAAATAAGTATAGGAATTAGGCAGAAAATGGAAATTAAACGCTATTTCCATGAAGCTCATGGACTTCAACTAAAACTTCAACACTGTTAGACTTTGCATGACATGATGTCTGTAACTATAGAGCTCAATTATATCTAGAATTTGTACCCAATATTTATTTCTGAGCAAAATGATAATTCAATAAACATGAATGCTTTATAGAATATTTAGGGATCTTGATTTTAAAAATGTATTGTATTAAAAAAACACAAATAATATATAAAAATCACGTGGTTGCTATAGTAATCTTATGATGATTTGAACCTGAAATGCTTGAGTTACAAATCAAATTTTTAAATTATCAAACTATTTACGTATACATTCATTAACACATTAACAGCGGGGGCGCGCGCGAACGCCATAAAAGCATATACACTCAAACCTTTTTTTTGTGCGACTTTTTTATGCGATTTCCAAGTTATGCGATTTTTAAAATCCATGGAACGCATCTTCACTTTTTACACGTAAGTCATAGCTTTTTTTGTGGGATTTTCGGCACAAAAAAGGTTTAAGTGTATTAGAATAAAACGCTATAACTTTTCAAATAGCTAACAAATTTAAATATTTTTTTCAAAATAGTATTTGAAAATCGAAAAGTTTTTAAATTACGTTTAGCACTTAAAAATACGTATTTTACACAAAATGATTATCACATTACATTAGCATATATCAGCATACAGCAGCATATTTTTTGGTTTTATTCATGTTTTTCTAGCTAATAAATAGCCTCTGAGCAACAAAAGGGTAAAAACACACACTGGAAAAAATTGTTTTCGAATATTAAACACGATTTTTGGTCACTCTGTATATTGAGAATGTGTTAAATTTTATAAAAAGCGCTTTCAATAAATCCTTACTATTCAACTAATATGAAAAATAATTTTAAAAAATGAAAAACCACCACGTAATAGCATTTTAGCCAGTGTTAGTCTGATTCATAAATATATGCTTCCCGTAATTGATGTGTTAATACTTTATTCTTGCCGAAAAATACAATGATGAATGATTATTACCATCACAATCGCATTTTTTAAAATTTAATTTTAAGCAATATAATAATAATTGTTGCAAATATCATATCACTCAATAAGTTTGTAGGATTTTTCCACACCCATTTTTTTAGCAATTCCTTTCATTAAACGCACGAAAAATGCCATATAATATTAGCAATTGATGCTTCTTTTCTTCTTAAGGTAATTAATGAATAAAATACTGGGATAATCCCAAAATACGGAGACAAAAATTTACTGGTGGATATTTACGCTTTTGGTCGCTTCGGGCGATTTTCACCAGTTGCTGTCCACTCAGTTGACTACCGATTTGCATCTGGATTATAGTGATGGATCTATGTTTCATCCATTATCAAATACTACATGAAAAAAACTATTTTATTGCGCTAAAACAACTTTAAACAGTGCTCTGAATTGTCGATGTGTTTTTTATCGACTGTGAGCAAACGTGGTACTCACTTCGAACAAAGCTTTCTCATGGACAAATTTTGATGCAAAATGGTAAATACGCTACTTTTTGATAACTCAGTAATGGTGAAAATTCAATCAATACTTATTATTTTTATTATTTAAAACACAAAGGCACTCTTTCTTACATCTCAAAAGATGTTGAAGCATGCTAAAATTTCGCCCGATGAAATATTATTATATAAATTTATTCATAATTTCTCATTCATTATGAATGAAGAGCATTATTACTATTAAAAGCGGTTAAATTTGCTTTTATTAAAGCCAGATTGGGTCTAAAATTAAATTATTCAAGGCTCGCATAACGAGTTTATTTTCTTTTGTTAGTACAAGGGTTGAAAATTATTGTGGTAATGATATTGATTTAATGACACAACAAATGCTTATAAATATTGATACAACGGCAAAGTTTCACATTATGAAGATTGAGTTAAATCCATTTAAAATTCAATGTATAATTTTGAAAGTTTCATGCTTGGCGCTAAAGTTGCATTATGTTCATGATGGCTTCGTAGCTCTTAGACAGTGCATGAATACACTTTAGTCCAGTTTTAGTATTTATACAAGACTGTAAATTTAGCTGGGAAAGAATCAGAAAGCAAGTAAGTGTTTGCTTCGAGGAAAAGTTGGATTTAAGCATAAATATGTCAGAAAAACTGCGCTAGTTGGGAAGAATACGCGGAGGCTTTATCTCAACCTGGAAAGAAAAAAAACATACGGGAGTAAGAAACAACGGAGGAGAAGGCTCGACTTTATTCTGTGTGTGTTAATGAATATAAATTATAGCGCTACTCCTCCTCTTTTTATTTTCGGGAGCCACCCCGTAAGAATCGAGAGGAGTGCGATTCCCACTGGAATTGTCAAGCGTGTAGAACATAATGTGCAAGTTTCGCGAACAAGACTGAATTTATCGTTCAAACTGACACAGGCGACCGTATTAACATCCACGTTTCCAATTTTGGGTCATGCGCCCTTTTAATTCTGCATGTAGTGGGATTTCACTCACATTATCGTCGTAAGGGATGGAATCCAGGGAAGATTTGGTGTGTAAACCGTTCGAAAGGAATTTCCGACAGAATGAGTTACAAGCAGACTTGCGGACGTAACCCCTTACCCGCGGGCTAATTTTTCATTATGCCCCCATTATATTGCTTGTTTTTATTATGCCTCGGCCGAAAAACGGACCTCTAAAGCCTCCAAATTATTTAATCATTTATAAATTGTACAGCGTCGTAGTAATGAATTATGCTTATAAAATTTCGCATGGAAATACTACCAACATTTTTATCATAGCGTGAAACATTTTTCATACGAGCCACTACGGAAAAAAATCTTGATAACCGCTAAATATTTGCAAAAAATCATTTATTTTACACGTGAAAATATTTACGCCCGGGGAATGCGATTAATTTCCCACCCCCGAAACAAAATCACATACCGGCATAAATATTTCATACATAATTATTTACTGCACATTAAGACATTATTTTTTCTTTCTTCGCAAAAGTATTAAAATTTTCAAACTGACGCAATATTTTATGAAAGAAATCATGCTTGAAAATATATAACCGCCGAAAATTTTTATGTTACAGAATTATAGCATATAAAAATTAGGTATTTTCATGGAGAATTTTATTAGGAAGTGATACGATCTAAATTTGAAATGAAAATGTATAAATGGCGGGAAAATATTTATTATTTCCGTGAAAATTACCATCATAAAAATGCTTCTTAAATGTCATTATATTATAGTGCCAATCTGATGAATTTGGCACTGAATTTATAATTATAAGTTTATTAAAATTAGTTCCCCATCGTTATAATGCTCAAAAACAGTTTCCTGGCATGTCACCAATGCATTATAATAGCTTTTATTAAAAAAATTAAATTAATGTATATGTCAGCATTTTGTGAACAGTTCCCCTGTCCGTATTTTAAATAACGTGCCACGTACTTAATAGCATTTTGTGCTATATTACAATGAAATTCAACTAAACATTCCCCTGACAACATCTCCATGTAACATAACAGGCCAAATATAGAATATAGGTATGTGAGCATTATTCACAAGATCAACGAAGAAGATGACGAAATTCTTGTCATATTTCTAAAGCTCTAAGTTAATAAAATCCAAATATTTAGAATCGTGAAAACTATTTACACTTAATTTTTTTTTGTGCGGTAGATGCTTTCCGCAAAAATCGCACAAAAAATACCTATGACTTGCATAAAAAAAATTGAAGATGCGTTCCACGGATTTTAAAAACCGCATAACTTTGAATCAACTATATAAAATATATCCAAAATCGCATAAAAAAAGATAATAAAAAAAAACAGGAAAACAAATTTTAAGGATGTCTGACATCTGGCATTTCAAATGTCACACATCTACTAGAAAAATATTAATTATTTTAATCACAAACTATCATTGCTGTATGATAATTTTTGTTGCGATTTTCGACATTACTCAAAATTGCTCTCTTCTTCGGAAAAAATGGTATTCCCAGTGTCAATGTCATCATTGATAATTATTTTCTATTTTATACAAAATATTTCGATACGTACTCTTTTTTAAGCATAAAAAAGCTTTGAAAAGAAAACCGCATAACTTCGAAATCGCACAAAAAGAGGTTTATATTGTTTTCATTATAATGAAACTGGTGTTGAATGTTCTTAGAATTTGTGTGATTTATTTTGATAGTGATATTATTATGCATAAGGAATTAGAATATAAGTAGAATATAAAAATAACTTAAGGGGGTATTCCGGTCTGGAATTTTGAAACAATCAATTTTGTTTTAAGTTGTTTCAAAGTTTATTCGTTTAAGAATATATCCTCCAAATAAATTTCCGGAATTCCAATAATTTACGGAGTTATAGGTATTTTAGTGATGCGGCAACTAAGCCGTTTCTACCAGAATGAAATCTTTAAACGCGTTTTTAAACACGGTTGACACAATATCTCAAGTTCTATTTGACTGATTCACTTCAAATTTAATACGAACATTTTTAATATAATTATCCATTGTTTCTACCAAATTTATACCAAAATTTAATCTATAACTATTTAAAAAAAAATTAAAACTGTAAAAAAATTAAATTCTGTCGTAATTTTGCTACTAATACAGTATTTTTAATTTATTCATATCCCCTGATATATACAACAGTCCCCTGTATCGATTTATTAATATTTCTTACAGCAAATTAAATATTTTGGATTCATCTGTGTATTTTTATTAACCAGCTAGATATATATTGTTTTAATAAGATTTGATCAATATATAAGCAAAAAAAAGTGTTTTGGACAACCTTGCCCTTGCTGAAATATCCATACATCAAATAGTTTACGAGAAAGATGTCCTCAAAAGAAGATTAATCAAACAAATATTTAAGTGTACTGAATGAAAACTATGTTTGTATCATATGTATGTCTGTGTGTTCGACGAAAATTATGTCATAGAAATATGACATCGATAAAATAATATTTAATGGGTAAATTATGTTAAATGACATTAAAGGTGGTCAATAAATTAATCACTTTACCATCAATTTTAAATAGGAAAATTTCGTCCAATATGGGTAAAAATGTCATATTTTAGGCGAGATTGCAGTGTAAATCAATAGCTATAACAATTATAAATTCATTATACAAGATTGAGAATTTATAATTAAAATATGTCGTCAATATTTGGCTTGTATATCAATCAAGCTGTCAATTATTTGTGTACGTCTGTCAAACTATTGAAACAATTACTGTGATCTATTTGTAAATGTACGTATGTTCTATCAAGCAAATAGACTTGCTTGAATAATTTAATCAAATTGCAGGGCATTTATTAATAGTTTTAATAGGCTTTTCATTCTCATTGTCGTAAAGAGGGCTTTATTCCAGTTTTCGATGAAATCCTAGGGTCATCGAATTCAATAGACCATTCATGTTTGCAAAGGGCACACGTTTTACGGAGTACGAAACGGCAATCAATACGATGTTTTAAGGAAGTTTTATTGGAGTTTTAATCTGCGAAAAATTTCGTACCACTTTAAAAAGCGCGTGGGCGTTACAAAAGCGAGCCCTCGAAGCCTTAAATGGGCATTGAATCTGAAAAAAATGTCTGAAAAATTGCGGCCACCGCGTAATGCGGTAATAATGAATATTATTCGGCAGAATAAATCCATTTTCTTCCCTCCTCGACGCCATGGAACGCCACAAAAACGGGATAAAATAAAAATACTAATGAATCATTTAAACCGGGGGCCAAAGAAAGGATAATAGGGAGGAGTGGCAGTAGATGAAATTGAATGATATCAAAAAAAAATTGGTAAGCTCTTCCAAATTGAATACAAATAAAACGCCTCCGGGATGGAGGAAAGTATTCGAGACTCGACAAAAGATTGCGGTTTCCATTGTCGCATAATTTTGGCGATCTTCCCGAGATAACTTTTTAAATAAAAGTTTGACTATCGCTGTGGGTCGGACAATCGGCGGGATTTTTTCACGGAACGAATCGTACGGATAGGTGGTATAGAAACGTCGGGGCATTCACAACATTCAATCTATTGACCCTAAATTGGTCTGCACAAAGACCTCTGATCTCATTGTCATTCATACGTCGATACAAAGACCTGGCAGACGGACTACCGGAAGCTTCTAATTTTGGGGCCTACAGATGAGGCGAAATATAATGATGCTGTGTTCGACGTCAATTTGTATTTTTGGATGATATCGCATAACGCAGTTGGAAACGCGAGGGACAGAAAAGTTAATCGACTAATGCAACCGATGCTCTTTGAATTTATGCGACATTGTGCTGCATCGTTTGGCTCAAGATGAGTTTTCGCAATCGGGCATTATCGTAAAAATTCGCAAATTTATATGCAAAGTTGCTGGCAAAGAATCGAAGACCAAAGCTGGATGAATGGCGACATAGCTAAATGCTTTCTGTACGACTGTGCTTTGAGAACACAGCTCGTAATGGAATTTGTTGAATCAACTCAGGCTTAAAACAAATTGTTTAACCCGTAGATGAGTAATCACGCATAAGTGCATTCGGACTCGAGTGATACAGAAAGAACATTTTGGCACATTGAGTGCGGAGATTAGTGAATCTGAGAAAGAGACGGGTGTCTTGCGTCTCATTATATACTCGTACATCGATAGCAAGTTCGTGCTGTAAAGGTACCCATACACGTCGTCACATCAATTATCAACAGATGACGACAATATAAAAAATAGAAATATAATAGAATTGATCAATATCCGATTGAAAATCATCAGATATGGAATCTTTATAGACTCTTGTTTTTATTCTTAAAAGCATAATAAATATTTTGGGGTCCAACAATATCAACAGTGTTAAGGTTCATTTGTTGATATACACGCATTATTCACGCTCCGCGGCTCTGAGAGAAAAATGGATTTATATGAACGATAAGTGGCGGTCATACGAATATAGCATTTATGATATAAATTTAGAACAATTTCAAAGAAATATATACATGAAGTTTAAAAACACTAATTGATTAATGTCGTAAAATATTTCAAATAGACTCAATTTAAATACACTTGGGTCTGCTTTTTATGCGGATCTTTTTTATGCGAATTTGAAGTTATGCGGTTTTTATTTATAACAGATTTTTATAAACTTTTTTTATGCGATTTTTGGTATATTCTATTACATTGATCTAAAGATCCGCTGAGATCATGATTTTAAACTATGAACCACCGAAATATATCAGATAGTTAAAGCCAACATGTTCATTTAATAATAGCAGAATGTATATTTACAGCCGTCCAATAATATCAACAGTGTTAAGGTTCATTTATTGATATACAAACTTCGTTTACGCTGCGCGTTCCTTAGATAAAAGTGGATATGTGTGGATGATAAATGGCGGATATACGAATATACGAATATAACTCACTAATCAAAGGTTTAATGACGATTTATTCTAATGAAAATCAATACGATAAGAAACCAATATACGTTTGACAACGATTTTGATCAACGAGTCTTTTTAAAAGAAGTTCGAGTCGTCAAAAAATTTGTATCAATTTTAATATTATGAACGATCAAATATTGGATCATTTTGGTGGCAACCTTGGTCTTGATATACTGATAATAGAGCTTTGTCTCCGATGCGATTGTTAGTTAGGGCGGCGACCCCTGGGGACGATTGACTCCCTCGGGTTGCACCCCACTCCATCGTCGCTACACGAAGGGATGACATGCGGTCAATTCGACTATCGGATCCGAGAGATGACTGCAAAACGGAAGAAATTCGACAGGAAAATATGAAAGAAGTCAGCTGTTTGTGTAATATATATATTTATTATTAAACCAGACGTGCGAACTGCGAGACTCTTATGACGAGGCGCCTCTTCTTTAAGCACGTCCAAGACCGACTGAGCGATGAAAATATATTTTCGTTTGGTTAACCTTTTCGTTAGTGAGCAAATTTAAAATCGATGAAGTTGTTGATGTCATAATCGCTTTACACCCATTACTTTCTGTCAACTCCTGTCAGCATAAGACAATCTTCAATTCGAGGCAGGGTCAATTGTAAATACACATTTGACAGCATACAAGATCATGTCATTTCTTTATATAAATAATGCACAAAAAATCGATTCATTTGCTCCTCCTTTAGAAGGAAATGATAATTGGACAAATACTCATTCAACACACAGCGGATAATGGCAATCAGTTAAAAAAATCATTATAAATCGATAAATTTGGGCTTAACGATCTATACAATCAAGCGATGCATGCGATGAAGCTCTCCATCTCAGTCTCCCGAACTGCGCTAAGTTCTCTCTGTCTCTGTCTGTCTCCGAGCTTCAATGTGCAAGAGTGCTCTTTCTGAATAGTGGAGGGGGTTACGGAGGGTCTCCGATAGTACTTCCGTAGGGGTTAAGATATTCAATTGACTTTCGTCGAAAATTCGATTATTAGTGTATTAGAGTGTCTACGTGATGAAATCTTCAGCAACCGAGCGTGCTTGCTGCAACGTCCGCGCAATTAAATTTGATTCTGCACACCCTAATGATATAGCCTTCCAAGAAGTGAATTTACATAAGCGATTTGTGTGTTAATTGCGAAATAAAAATTGCGCCATCATTTAAAACGGTCGCTGAATCGCATCGGTTTCCGCCGTCCACGTCAGCCTAATCTTCATTGCTAGATTGAACACACAAACGAGACAATGAACTCACAACATTTCAAGCACAATCATACAATAAAGGAGAGGATGGTATCAAATTACCTTTCGTTTGAACTCCACAATGAAAGAACCCGAGGGGTTTATTCCCGATGAATGGGAGGCACATGTGAAATGAATCGTTTATTATATATATATTTTTTATCGTATCGCATGTATTTTGAGTTTGTGTCCATGGCAGAGAGGTATTCGTCGGGCTCGTGAAAGATTTATTCGAGGACAGCAGGAGGTTCTCGAGGACCTTTGCTGGATGTAAGGCGCAAAGTTTCCTTTATTTTCCTTTTTGATGTCTGAGTGTCACATTGTGAGAGGACTTTCAGTCAACTGTGTTCGCCTCGAGGGTCCTCTTCACGGTCTTCACGTTGTTAAGTCAGAGACTTTCTTCTGGGTAATAACTGTAATTGGTGCTGAAAATGACAAAAAATTAACGAGTAGTTACGGTTATTCTTCTAAACTTTCCCTAGTGTTGTACAAGAACACTCGTACGTGCAGTCTCAAAGGGATACTTATTTATTTATTTTTGAATTGCAACAAATTGGACGGAATTAATTTGTACTATCAAACACATATTCCTACTCTTAAAGTATGGAAAATAGCCTAATCAATAAAAGCCAAGCCAAGAAATCAGGTCAGCGGTCATATTTAAATAGAATCACTTTTATTAGCACTCTGAGATTAAATGAATTGAGTGCTGAAAATCGGAGACAGAGATGGGTGTCTTGCATCTCATCATACACTCATATATCGACGAAAAGGTACCGCTACACATTTAATACTTTCAGATATATTTTTATATGCTCTAACGCTTGGTGTTTTTGGTATGCAAAAACATTTGAGCTTCATTATCATTATCAACATTAAGACAAGATTTATGGTGGGACATAACAACTCTTTCAAACTCAAAAATAACTAGAAACCATAACAAAAATATATCATTCATAATTGCAAGTGTAGTCTCAATTTTGCTATGCAAAACAATGTTTTTCGCAGGATGATCGAACGCTTCAAAATCTTCCAAAGAAATAAATGAATATTATGTGCTATCAATAGTGTTAAGGTTTATTTATTGATATACAAGTTTGTTACACGCTGCGCGGAGCTGAGAGATAAATTGGTTTAAATATGAACACACTACGCGTATGGAACGGGCTGATATTTTTTTGCAAAATCACGGTTATAAAGAACAATCTTACTATGGATTAACCCTTTGAATAGTGACTTTATTTTAAATTGAGTTAAATATGGTTGCTATATTCATATGTCCACCTCTTATCATCCACACAAATTCAATTTCTTTCAGGACCGCGCAGCGTGAGTGAAGCTTGTATATTAATAAATAACCCTTAACACTGATGACATTGTTGGTTCCTATGATAGCGTTTTAAATAAAAACACTTTTGATACCAGGCTGAGTTTTAAATATATAATTAATTTATTTGGCTTTCTACTATTTATTATGATTCTAAGAAGACCCAATACCTGATGGTCTTCAATCGGATATCGTTCAAATATTGTATTAATTTATAGAAATAGTAGTGATTCTTTGTGTTTTTAATACATCTTTAATAACCTTTACAATATTTTAATACTTTAGTTTGAAATAATTACATCAGATTTCACTGCTCGTTATATCAGAGTTAGACTGTATAACTTCAGTTTTTATATATAAAAAGAAAAGCAATTTTATTTTATTTAGCAAATTTTGATAATCTATTTTACACTACATACGATAGCCATAGCGTCTCGCTATGCAAATTTGCCATTGCATAATTTCATTGCTAAAATACCTGAAACACTACAAATTTAAATTAAAAAATATGCAAGACCCAACGGCAAACAGAACGGCCAGTGTCTGCAAAACAAATTACGCCAAACAAAGAGATGAGCACGCGGAAGAAATACGGTTAAATTAAATTTTTGTCGGGGTAAATTAATATAAATGAGACTGCAGCTCGGATTTGGAAGATATTCCGCCGAAATCTACCCCCATGCCCCAAATTATATTTCTTGACCTGTAAGATCTGAAGGTTTGCTTATTTATGTTTGTCTGATTATGCACAATTTTGACCCTGGGTCTCCCTCATAAAGCGCGCAGATTTAATTAAATTACTAACAACTCGCTGGACCAACACAAAACGATTTCATTACCTTTGCACAGTTGGTGTAATGAACGGGTTTTGACCCAACGGTCAATGGTTCGAATCCGCGGAAATGTTCCCTTTTATGCTCACTCTTCTTTGAAAGTGAAATAAATTACATATTTAATGTTGAAATTTGTATCGTGTGTTAATGAAAATTCAATTATATTCATGTATTGTTTATGTTTGCGTGAAAAATTGAACGAATATTGTATTCTATCAAAAGTGTTTAGGGTTCATTTATTGATATACAAGCTTGATTCATGCTGCGCGATCTTGAGAGAAATTTAATTTGTGTGGATGATAAGTGGTGGACATATGAATGTAGCATCCATATTTAACTCGATTTAAAATTAAGTCACTATTCAAAGGGTTAATCCATAGTAAGATTGTTCGTTATAACCGTGATTTCGCAAAAAATATCAGCTGTTTGAATGCAAAACAAATGTTGCTTCTAAAATAGAATTCGCTCTGCTTTATAAATATTTAAAGCGTAGTTCCCGGCTTATTTGAGTTATAAAGGTGTCCCCCAACTTTTAGTCTGAAGTGTACATAGTCCACAAAAGTTGGTCGATAATTTCTGGGTAATATATGCTGAAACTTATTAACACCCAAACTATACGCTGTGATCCTTTATTTAAAACCATTTCTTTCGTTATGGCAAGAATATATATTGAATTTTCAGCGAGCATAAGTAGCTTCGTCAGTAAAAATAAGAATCGCAGGAGGCCTAAATTTGTGAATGGGGATGTTTGAAGTACCAGCTTGAAGTTCTATTCAAAATACAGACCAAAGATGCAAGAAGCATGATTAAAATTGGAGCAGATGATATAAAGAAAAATATAGAAATAAAAGGCATTGAAGTAAAATTGTATTATATCATTTGATTCTATTCGGTCCCGCATAAAGAATTGCGCTCGATCATTTTAATAAACTATTATGCTTGTGTTTTTGTCGTGAAAAGTATGCAAAAATGATTAACGATCACGGAATAGTATTCGCATTTTTTTGCGATTTTTTTAGCGCTGTGTTTAATATAATCATCACGCTTTTTTAAATGAACAAAATGCGATAACGAAACGCGTACGTGCCCTAAGTATTTAATACCCGAACGAGAAAAAAAGCCAGAATGAAATAATAAATGTTTTCCCGATGCTAAAAAAACCCCAAATAACACAAGACCTCCATTGTTCTTGGAAAAAAAGCGAAAAAAATGTATAGGACGTATGTTTGCGCGCCGTTTGGAACCGTCGTTCGTAATACCCGGCCATATTTTAAATAATGGCAAGTTAAATAATGATTTATGATAATATATATAAGGCATAACTCGGTGAGCCATAAAATGCTGAGGGATATCAGGGGAAATATTTATGTTTTTTGTGAGTCACTGTAGGGTTACGCGCGTGGAGTGTGCGCCAGTTGTAAAGTTAAAAAGTCTATAATATTTTATTAAGCCATATTTCGTCCTCACATGTGCACTCGCGTACAGTTTCATGTCGTGTACGTACTCAGGCTAATTGAGATGTATTCTGCAATATTTATGTTAACCCTCGCGTTGCGGGTTGCGCGAAATTTACAGCCCGCGCGCTTTTATTGCGGGAGGTGTGAGGGCGCAGCGCAATGACCAAGCCCGTTGTCCGCGCCCCCGAAAGCCCTACAAATTTCGATCGTATTATTTTCTATTTATCACAATAATGAGCTTATGAACAAAGTTGATCAAAGGGGTGGAGCATATAGAATTTCGAACCTAATTGAATAAACTTTGTCGAGCTTTACGCAGCAGTGCTTCCCAAAGGAATGCCCTCGAGAGGCACGTCGATAAATTTGCACAAACGTGTGCCACACAAGAGCTGTTTATATTGAAAGTGATTTAAAATGACGAGCGATCTGATTCGATGATCAAACAATGAATTGAAAAGCGCACAGCAAAATATTATACAATCAATTCACGCATGATTTATAGACAACGAAAAAGCATTCCATTCAGTGCGACAGCATTAGATGATGCATTAAAAGCACAATGTTCAGATTCATTCAATTAAATTCAGCTATTTAAAATTTAATATCGTAATCGATAATAAGTATCTTAGACAAATCAACTGACTTGTATCTAGGGAATCCAATCCCGAGCCAAAATTTCGATCCCAGGATTTCGGGATTAAAATATTTTTTTCCATCGCTGCAGATGAATACTTATATACTATAATACTTTGAGGTGATTCGTAATTATAATACGGAGGAATACAAAAATTCTGAACCCCGCATCTATTATAATTCATATCGATATTTTCATTATTAGAGTCGAGGTGTAGTAAATACATCACCGGTAGAGAAAGGTTAATATAACAATTTGAAAAACATATTTGTACTATATATATGTATACACAGATTACTGAGATAGACAGTTACTGCCTCTAGGCGTCGCCTAAACTCTCCAATTAATAGTTACGCCACTGTTTCCAAGCGTCCAGATTTCGGCGAGAATGTTTCGATTTAGTAGACTTCATCGTGCTGGTGAAGTGTACGATTTCTGTTAGATAAAAATTTGTATCCCGAATTTTTCGGAATTACGTTTAATAATCCCGGGATTCATGAGCACCTAAAACTGTCCGGGATCCCGGGATTGGATCCCCTACTTGTATCTCATTTCTTGACTATTTCGTATTATTTTCTCCAGTTCGTTAATGAACGAAATACTTAATGATTAGTGAGTTAATTTTAAATTGACTTAAACATACATACACCACATAAATTCACTTTTCTATCAGGACCGCGCAGCGTGAGTCATGATTGTATATCAATTAATGAGCCTTAACACTATTGATAGCAAACAATGTTCGTTAATTTATTCGCGTAAACATAAACAATACAAATGTGTGTCTTCGTTGCATATATCGACGACAAGTTTGTGCTGTAAAGGTACCGCTACACGTCTAAAAATGTTCCGATATATTTTTATATTCTTTCACGCTTGATGTTTTTGTCGTATGCTAAACCATTTGAACTTCATTATCATCATCAATGTTTGACCCATCGTATTCGATGATCGTAAAGTCATCGAAGATATGGAACAAAAACATTGCAAAAACTGCACGTGTAGACTCAACTTTACAATGCAAAACAATGTTTTTCGCAGAAAGATATAACGCGACATAATCTTCCGAAGAATTGAATGTATATTTTGTACTATCGACAGTGTTAAGGTTCATTTATTAATATACAAATGTGTTATACGCTGCGTGGAACTGAGAGAAAAATTGGTTTAAATATGAACACGCTACGCAAATGAGATTCTTGAGATTTTTTTTTCGCGGACCCCATTCCAACATGTTTATAATCGATGTGATACTTTTACGGCATGACCTTGCCTTCTATGTACGAGTGTATGATGTGATGCAAGACACTCTCTCCGTCTCTGTCTCCGATTCACTAATCTCCGCACGCAATGTGCGCAAATACCTTTACCGCTCGAGTTCGTTCGCATATATGCGCGACTACTAATCAACGGAATAAATGGTTCCATGGGTGTCAAAGGGTGAAAAAATATTGAGTTACTTTAATCAAGATTTACCTTAAAAACAGGTTTCTTCTGCCCTTGGTAAAAATATAAATTTTTACACGATTTAATATGATTTGTGCCAATTTTGTTTGAGTCATAAAATCTATTTCTTCATTTTGTTTATCTAACTTTAAATCTTGAATTATCGCGAATGGTTTCAATGAAGTCAAAGCTATCCGTTAATACATTATCCGAATGAATGCTCATCCGACTATTCTCTAAGCTTTCTTATTTAAGAAAATTCGCTTAACTTTGAAGCTTAGAGTGTTCTGCATTGTAAATAATTAAATGTCGTCTGACTGAGGCAAAGGACCGTTGAATACGTTTGAAGGTAGGTTTTAAATGCAAGGACGAAAATATTTTTCTTGAATCCTTGCAAAGGTAATAATAAATTTGCGAGTTGCTTTAAAAGTCGGCAGTATTTATGCATAACAAAAAATATAAAAATGGCCATTATTTACTATTAGTGTAAGCATAAAGTTTTGTTGAAAATTGTTAGAGACGCTTGTGGAACTCTTGGGAATAACTCGACGAAGGAAAAGAATTTTCATTTTAACTTTTTTTTTTAAAGTGTACTATTTTAATATATTATTTGCATTAAGTTAATATAAAATCCCGTTTTTTTTATGGTGGGATTACATTTGTGTGCTTGTTTCGTTTAAGCTGTATACACTTGATCGATTCGTTCAGCACAACTTTCAGCTATTATTTACTTCCGGCATCGAAACTTCCACTTTCATAGACCGTATACTTCCGGAACTCGGTTAAATTATTAACTCAACTCCTCCTGGCAAGTGACTAACTTACAAAATATGACGATGTTTGTTGATCGATGTGTGATTACTTAGTTTTCAGCGTACAGCCAAACTGCCAAACGTTGATCGATGACAAATAATGGGGGGGGGGGGCACATTAATTTCGCGAATCAACAAATAGGGCACACAATTTCGCGCCGGGTTCATACGTAAAAAGAGTATCGGTCGTGTCGGGAAGGCCTGACAAGAGATCCAGATGCTGCAGGAACGCCTAAATTAAGTTGCGAGGATCTCCCATGGCGATATCCTTTCAGTTCGAATCGGCAATTATCCGTTTCTGGCTTGACGCCTCTGCGGTTTCTTAGTGGGATCTTGGGTTTACCCGTCGGCATCCTCACTCCGTTTTATTTCAGTTTCAATCGCAAGTTCCACGACAAAAACTGGTGACATCTTGGACAAAAAAGCGACGAAACTTACGAGACCCGTCTTGGCTTGGGGGGCTCCAGTTAAATTATCCATTTTCACGCCTCAATCATTTAAATTGAGAAGACGTCTCATTTATGTTGCTTTAGGATAGTTAATTCAATTAAATATTTAAGCAAACTTAATTAAATCGCAATATATCATTAAAATATCTCTATCGAGTGATAAGCGTGACCATGTGGTAACAATACACACAACATCCATCCACCCGCTTTTTTTTTAAATTTCCTCCTAAATTCAGATTATATATATATAGCACTGTTGATATTGTTGGACTCCATAATAACGTTATAAATATAATCACTTTCGGTAACAGACTGAGTTTTAAGTATATAATTGATTTATGTGGATTTACATTAGCAACATATGCGGGATTCTTCAATTTTCCATATATTATTATTTTTATGAATGAGACTTTTATAAAAACTCATAATGTTACAATTGTAGCATAATAACTTTTTTTTAAATGCTTTTCAAACGGGTTAATAATCACATTGTCACATTCGTCCTTAACCTGTATGTACGATCGCCTATTTGCGAGCGAATTCCAGTGATTCAGAAAAAACATTCTTACACATTAAGCACGGAGACAGACAGAGACGGAAAGTGTCTTGCGCGTTGAGTTTGAAGAGAAACAGAGACGAAGAGATTATACGATTAGATCGATCGTGTTTATTTATTTATGTACAAGCTTCATACAGGCTGCGACGGTCCTGACAGATAAGTGGATTTATGTCGACGCTACATGGTGGACATACGATTATAGCATCTATGCTTAACTCAATCTACAATCAACTCACTAAGGGGTTAATATTGGACATTTATGCTTCTGTGGGAACGCATATAAGCAAAAACAGTCCAAAACGTTCTGCTAATAATATAATAAAGCATAAAGGATTTTAATATGGTGGTTTGTCGTTGCTTTCCACGTTCGTTTAAGTTAAGTATGTGGGATTTATACATGAGCTGGACAAAAATCGTACAATAGCCGTGATGACACAGCATGTGTACCATAGCTCAAACAATAATTCATATTCGATCAATGAGTGGCATGTCATAATTTGTGCCATGCCCATTCAATCAATGGTTACTATTCAATCATATAGAAGTGATAATATTCCAACGTAGATGAAACACATCCCTCAATAAGTTTGTAGGATTTTTTTATAAAATTTGAAAAGAACGACTTCATATGATGAAGAAAAAAGTTTAAAGTGAAAAAACCCTACGAACTTATTGAGTAATGTGTTACATTTTCCCTCTGAATAAATGACTGTGACCATAAGGTCACGCAGCGTTATAGCAGATGGTTATAATATAAATATGTTTTAAAATTTTAAATATCATAAACATTTTCTAAAAAAATGGTTTAACAGCATGTTTTCACAGCAAAATTTATTTATTAAATACTGTTTTTTTTAACATTTAAATAAATTGGTATCAATTTTGACCATATAAAAATTTTGCATTTTGTGATTAGGGCTTAAAAGCCGATTTTTTACATACCATATGGCTTTTCCCTTTTTTTCATATGAATGCGTAGCATCGGCGAAATATTATCCCTATGTAATGAAGGTGAAAATCGTAAGGAGTCGTCGAATAGCCTTGGTTGCGAGAGGACGTCCTTCCCGCGGCCAGATCTCTTTCTCTCTTTTGTGATTAATAAAGAAGTTATCTAAGATGAGAGACATTCTATTCGACGCTCGTCTACTTCTATCTTATCTGTCCGAGAGCAGAACATGGGAGCGGGGCGCTGCCCGGGAACTCTGCCCCGAAAGCGCCCCCGCTCCAAAACGTAATATTACAAATGCTTAATTGACGATATTTTCGAGCTATTTTTAATGCATACCTAAATACAAAAAAATATCAGATAAATTTGATCAAAATATAAAGGGGTGTGGATCGGGATAAAGAATAAAATGTTTTCACCCCTTTCGTCGAAAGTGCTTTATAATCGAAATTTAATTTCGGTGTTAATTCAACAGTGTGCAATTTAAATTGGTTTAGTTACTGATAAGTCAAGGGTTCGTAAATTTTGGTTCACTACTTTACATTGACTTGTTATTTACAATACCCACGATTTCAACCGAACGAAAATGTATTAAATATCACTTAATTTGGGCAGATCGTTCGAATGCCGATTTAGCAAACTTTCATATTATATTAGAAACTTTTAAGAGCAGACAATATTATACCGAGAGAGTATATTGCCTCGGGGATTCGTTGTCAAATCAAAGCCGAATTGTGAATTGAATGAATCCTTCGAATTAAGTTTAGCAAAGTTGATATATACAGAGATTTGATTTATAAAATAACTAATAACGTGCGCAAAAAAAAAAAATCAATCGAAATCCATCAACGCGATATATTTATTTTATTTTAAAGTCACAGACGGGGGATGAAACGCACACGAATTTGCTCGAAAATCGACGGATCAAATTGTGCTTTTAGACGCCATTATTGGCCGTTTCGCGTATCAAAAATTCTACGGGGGTGCTATCATCCCCAAATTGGTTAACTATACGGTTCGAAGGGATCCTCCATTCGCGACAGATCCTCTTTGCTGCAAGGAGACATAACGCATTTAACCTTAATAGCCACAACAAGCGGTGGAAACCTTTAAACTCGGCAAAAGGGTAAGAGGTCCTGTGTGGGGTCCTGGCCAAATTGAGTTTCGCGAGAATCGATTCGCTTATTACATCAGGAGTAAAAGCCTACAGCGAAAACTACTCTGGAAAGCTTTGTCTCAAGATAAGAAGGCTTTTATGCCGACTTGTTAGCCATTTTCAAAGCTAGCCCTTTAATGCCACCCTCAAAGGCGACGATTACATATTTTATAAAGCAGAAAAGTCTTGCGAGTGGAATAAAAACTTCGGCGACGGCATAATGATGTCTGAATGCCAGCCATTATATACAGAATAAATTTACAATCATGACACATCATCATTATCCACTTATCCTATAAGATGTACATTTTTTTCAAAGTTAAAAGTCTTTTTAACGACCTATATTGGGGGTTAATATCATATTATTGAGTCGTAATCGTTTGATAGAATGATTATATATTTAAAAGCATATATATGTACGTATTTTTAACATGTTGATGAGAAATACCTCATATGCTGCGAATGGACAAATGATAAAGAAATAGTATTTTCGCACATCGAGTGCGAATGGGTGAATCAGAGACAGAGACGGAGAGAGCGTCTTGTGTCTTACATACACTCGTATATCGATGTAAAGGTACCCTTACACGTCTAAATATGTCCAATATACCAAAGGTGATTCTATTTGAAACCCTATTATGGGATCCAACAATATCAACAGTGTTAAGGTTCATTTATTGATATACAAGCTTTATTTACGCTGCGCGGTCTTGAGAGAAAATTAGATTTATGTCGACGCTACATGCATTGCTTTATGCTTTTATGACATTTATGCTTCTGTGGGAACGCATAAAAGCAAAAACAGTCCAAAACGTTCTGCCAATAGTATAATAAAGAATAAAGGATTTTAATATGGTGGTTTGTCGTTGCTTTCCAGATTCGTTTAAGTTAAGTATGAGGGATTTATACATGAGCTGGACAAATATCGTACAATGGGCGTGATGACACAACATGTGTACCATAGCTCAAACAATAATTCATGGCCGATCAATGAGTGGCATGTCAATATTTGTGCCATGCTCATTCAATCAATGGTTACTATTCAATCATATAGAACATGTGCCATATTTTTGTTAATTATTAGTTACTACCCCATAACATAATAGTTGGATTTAGTCTGAATAGCATAAAGATAAATTCAATTAGGGCGGATTGATTTCAAACAAATTTTATCAGATTTACATTTGGTCTAAATAAAATTAGCTTTTACAGAATATGATCAACCGGTATGCGCTCTAAACAGTGCATCCAATGAAGCCTCACGCTCAAATCATGATATTTAATTGATTTTGCATTCATAGGATAGTTCTTATTCGGTTCTTATATATTTTTGCACATTAAAGCCTATTGTAGTGGCTAAATAAGCCATCTGGATTCAATCAAGCTAATTTTAAATACTGGAACTATTGTCACTTCATACATTGTGGTCTAATAAAGTATTTATGGCATTAATACTGGATGGCACAAAGTAAATCCGTGTTTTCGTCCTATTTCGAGGATTTTCTAGCACATCCCGAAATAACAAGAGCTTTTCAGCTTTCAGCGCGTAAAAATACCCAGCACTTGCATATGAAATACTTCATTATTCACGAGTCGAGTATGAGTGCCGCCAATGTCCAGTATCCTGCACCAGGCCTTTCGTGATACTCAGTCATAAGAAAGTCCATTTATTATTCAAATAATAAAGTTCAAGCTCAGGCAGAGTGGAAATAGGTTTAACGTGAAAAGGTGGCTTTGCCCGAAGGTTGTATAGGGAAGAGAAGCGATTCTTTTATCATCAGCACGTACGGTGCACGTTTTATGGCCAGGGTATTCTAGTCGGCTGTCTTCGAAAGAATCCACATCCTGATGGCAAATAAAAAAAGCTTGCATTCGATACACTCCATAATTCAACCGTGTCGAAAAATCCAGGAACAGGGGTAGATTTAAAAAGTATTAAATTGGAAGAATTTGCACGCGTCAGGGGCGAATAATTAAACTGTTGAAGCTAAAGGTCATAAAAATATTTTTGATGCGAATAACGGCGTAAAAGTCACGTATCATAGCATTTGCAACCTTTACAGTCTGGCGGCTTTATACTATTTAAGTAGATAGTTATTTTGAAAGCGAATAATAACGATTTAGGTAATGGATCGTCTCACATATGAATTCATCGCGAAATATCATATAGATTTTCATAAGGGCGCTAAATTCGTTTATATTTCGAGCATTCGATGGGAGGGCGTAAAAAAAGGCGAAATTGTGACTCTATAAAGCTTTAAGTCGAGCTTAAAATTGTTCGAGTGGAAAAGTTTCGATCAGACGTTAAAGATGCTACCGTAGGATTGATTCAAGACGTTTACATAAATTTACATTTTATTTCTGGCCAAAAAAATGAAACGGCATAGCTATTTTTGGATTATCATTCATTTTTTAAGGTGAAAGATGAGGCATTACAATAAAACAAATGCGAATATCGAAAAAAGCTCTCCGGCGCGAGCTTTGCAAGAAAGCTCTTCAAAATGAGCCACAATCATCCGTCCAGTAATGTATTTTTGGATGGAACAACATTTCGGTTTTGTAAAAGAATTCCTCTTTTATGAATGAATAATGATATAAAAAGGCTGTAAAAATATTTTTATTGTTACATTGCTACATCTTGTAGAGGGTTATTCGCTTTTTCCCCACGTATTTTCAGTATCAATTAGCTTGAAATATTTTACAGACGGTTAAAATGGTACATACTTTAAATTGAAAGTGAAAATTTTATACTTTTTCACTTAATTGACTTTTATTTTTTATTTATATAGTTCCTAATGGAAGATTAGCAACTAAATTTAGCACTATTATCTCTTTGTTTAGTGAATTAATTTTAAATTGAGTTGAACATAGATGCTATATTCGTATAGCCATCACTTATCGTCCACACAAATCCTCTTTTCCCTCAGGATCGCACAGTGAACCTTAACACTGTTGATATTGTTGGGCTCCATAATAGTGTTTCAAATGTAATCACTTTTGGTATCAGACTGAGTTTTATGTATATAATTCCATTTATTTTAATTTTGTTGTCATCTGTTGATATTTGATGCGATGATCATCTATTTTGAACTCTATGAAAAATATTATGACTTTCTGTGTTCGTAAGATTTTGTTGGAAATTTAATTGAACGCGACAAAAGAATTAGAGAGATTAAGGTTTGAATAAATAATAATATTGTATTAGAAAGAGAAGCACGTTATTGCAAATGAAGCGCTATGAAGAACTTTTCGCAATACTTGAGAATATTTAAACGTGTAGGGGTACCTTTGCAGCATGAAATATATTAATATTTCTAATAGAATAGTTTTTTATAAGGCATTCTGAACCAAAAATCCCAAAATATATTCAATTATGTAGCAAATCCCATTAAATGTTCCTTTTAATTCTTATGTATAACCTCCATAATTCAACACAACTCTTTGCGGTCTTATGTCGAGTCTGACTCGACATTTGGTTTCGGAAGACCTCGTCTACGCTGAGATAGACAGGTAGACTTTTCGAACTTTTGGAGGTGTAGCGTGGGCGATTAAACATCCACATGCAATAGCGTTGTTGATATGGAAAATTTATTTTGCCAAATTAACAGCGATATATTCTTTCTCTCTTTGGGTGTAATGTCCTATTTTAACGGCGCCATCTTTTGTGGCGCCGCGGGGACAGTGCACCTGCAATTACCAACCAATCGCTTCTCGTGTGTGCATCGTTACCGGTTGGGTGGTGACGCGCAGGAGGCAGGAGTCGAGAAGAGTCGTCGGTTGACCTTGGCTGCGGGAAGACGTCCTTTCCGCAGCCAGATCTCTCTCTCGTGCTGAATAATAAATTACCGAGAAGAGTCATTTTCTATAAATATTGTTGAAAATAATATTTCTATATTGTAAATGTGGCTTAATTCCATTTTTGTAAAGTCCGCACATATTGAAATATCAGCCGCGGCACAGCGACATGAATAAAAAACCTCAAAAAATATATGTTACACAGCAAATTACTTTTGTTTTCTATTGTCGTTCCAAATGATACACTCCACAAAGACCACGATGCTATATTTTTTTTCATAATTTCGCACTGCAGTACGATGCGCCAATAAAATTATGCAGCTCACAATACAACCCCTATCGTTGTAATATTACGGTGTACTCATTTGCATTTAAACAAGTTTGCAATATTTCCCCAAAACCGGTGAAAACTGCAGCCATGGATAGCTTTAATTATTCACAACGTCACCCGAACGTATTTATGTGTGTTTTTGTATTTTTATCAGCAAATCCTGTGGGAATTTGGGGCATTTTTCATTCTTAAGCAAACAGGGCTTACTGAAGCCGGGGAAGAAATGCGAAAAGGTTACGATTTTCGTGCCGAAAAAAAAAAGATGAAGATTTTCCGCTCGGGGGTGGGTGGACGTATATTTCGGGTGTCGGGAATTAACTCATCAACACCACCTTTTCCAGGTGTTTTATAACGCAATTAAGGAAATGTCATCGTTTGCCGGTCACCAGGGCGTGAAATTTTTGTCACGTATATATTCGTCGCTGAACAAAGAACGTTTTCAGACATTCGTCTCTTGCAAGTTGGGTGTGTATATTTAAACATTATGCTGAAAAGATCCTTTTAAATTAAAAAAAGGCTTTATACATACTAAGAAACCTTTGAATTGAAGCCTTTCATCCGAGTATTTTTGCATGAGTCTTTCAAAATCATTTACATTAGAGGAACTTGAAATTAATCAGTAATAATTTTAGACTTGCTCCATAAGTCAATTTGTATCGAGACACGGTTCAGGAAAGGTTTATTTTTGCCACCATTGGAAATTGAGATTTCAAAAACGTTAAACAGTTATGCATTGTCGTTAACCGCATTAGAATAATGAAATAAGACATGTGCTATAATTTGCTCAATCTCAAAACTATTATTAACACTATAAACACCGCGCGCACAGATATGTGCGTTTTATGACTTCAACTTTATACAGATAAAAACATACGTTAAACTGTATATATACTCAAGCGTATTTATTTAAAATTATTGACTAGTTCCAAAGCATCAGATCATGAGATATAATATATAGGTTTAATGGGTGAGGGCAAGTCTAATCTCCCTCGCTATCTCATTTGGCGCAAACCATCTATGTAAATTAGACTCTGGAGACGGCTTCCGTGATCGTACAGATTATAGAGCGCCCCCTGATACGTATGTGTTATTGAAAATGCTACAAAAAGCCCTGGAAGAGGACGGAGTGGCCACAAGGTCTTTGTGTTCAACCGGTCCGCTTCTCGGACCGCTGACACGACGAATGATAGTCTCGCGATCGAACGCCATACCCGAACATATATACTGAACATGGAATGCGTCCATGAATAGATCTCTGGGATCCTTACTGACACACTGTATTGATTCATTTTTTTTTTAGATGTTGCTTAAAAATTATTGGGTTCGCCTAATTTGTAGCATATGAAACAAAAATGCTTTTCAATCGGTTTGCTGTACGATATCGATTCCATGAAGGCATAAGCCAAAATCGTGCCTCTGTATATAATTGGGTGAGATTATGGTAATCTGACCATGGCCACGGTTAGGGACCCGGTGCGGGCAAATATGGAATAAAATTTATTTTCGACGTCCGTTGGCTCGGGACCCCATAAAAATTTCAGCCCGAATTCCCGCGAAGAATTGCCCTAAATATACAGAAATATAAAAAAGTGCACCCAGCACGCTCGTAAAGATCGCGAATTTATGAAAGAACACTCCCATCCTCCCGGTCCGCTGGTCCAGCGGGAGAATTAACTCGAAACCCTTTCATCATGCGGAGCGGCCTAATAAGCAAAAGCATACACATTTCAGCTCAAATGACCAATAAGCGCTTCATATCCACATAAAGCCCGCGCTACACGTTTGATACGTTGAGCGCCCTCAATATAAAAATGGCGCGAAAATCAATTTTCAGCGGCGCTTATATGCAGTTGCCGGCGTTAAACAGAGCTGTTATTCACTCTCCTGCAACATTCTCGTTTGACTTCGTGAGTCGTAAAAGAAAATGGCACGGCGGGCAAAGATGAAATTTTCTAAGGCGGTGGTATATTCGCGGAAATCAACGGAACTTGTACATAGTTTGCTCCAGAACTTTTCAATTCGGAGGAAATAGTAGTTGACAGTTGTTCTTTTGAATCGTCATTTTATGTTTGTGCGCGACAAACCGTTGTCCTATTTGCGAACTCAGCGAGCCGCGTTATTAGAAAAGGAAAGTATATTTCACTATCTTAATGCTACTTTAGCTAACAGTTTGGATGGAGAAGAGCACAAACGATAATGTCCATATGAATATCCAAAGCGTACATATTTAAACAGCACTGAAAGCACAGTAGAAACCCTAAAGTTCAATGGGCTGACATAGAAAAAACGACGAGAAAAATTAAATTGGCGACTGAGTGAAATGTAATTTGTTTTATTTTTTTATTTCAAATTTCATGCGACTCAAAGGATTTTCATATTTTTACATTTTTATGCAAATTCGCCTCAATTAAGTAAATCAAATTGAAAGTATCGTCCAGAAGGCCATTGATTCCAGTCAAATAACGTTATTAGCTCTCAATGTATTTGACGGCATATTTAGTCGTTCATTGATCTGATTTTATGAAACATTGTTGCAAATGGAGTCAAAATTTGGTGCAAATGGCAAAAAATCATTGCATTAAAAAGCTAAGCTCTTGGCTAAGAGATAAAACAGCATCTCTTACCAATTTATAAAGATTTGTCCAGGGATGAATTACTTCAAAGATGCTTGGGTGGTCATACCCAAAATGCTAATTAATGTTTTAACTCGATGCTTTGGCGACTGGCTCCAAAGTACCTGCATTCTGGTGTAAAAATCATTGAAATATTAACATACATTGCTGCTGGGATATTTAATAACGACTATAGCTTCATTTTGAAGATGATGAATACATTAAATATAATTATTAGCACCTATTGTCTAAAGTCTTTGCTGAAAATACCGATGAAGCGCGGATAGCGAGGTAGAACCGTAAGAGTCTTTCTGAGACAAAAGCAGATCGTATAGTCCGAAAACAACAGTTAGTCGAAGATAATCAACTTTTTAAGAAAGCTGAAGATCTATTATATGCACCTGGAATCATTGGTTGATCGATCATCACTAAAATTGATATTTTTATCGCATTGAAACTTTAAACGAGATTATATCGAAACTGCATTTTCAAAATGTTCGCCAGTTGTAGCTTAAAAAAATGTTGATCGATCTGACTGAAATTTTGGGACGTTTTTCACTATAATATTATCTAGACCAGCGCTTCTTAAACTTATGTAGTCCGCGGACCCCCTCTTGAGCAAAATTTCTTTCGCGGACCCCCTCTTGAACAAACTTTTTTTTGATGGACCCCATTCCAACCCTAGTGACTTAATTTTTCAAACAAAAAAACATTTTTTTAGTCAAATATTGGTCAAAATAGATATTTTTATAATTTTTTCTGTAAATAATTCCAGAAAAATATCTTGTTTAAGTATAGGTAAATATTTTTTTATATCTCCGCGGACCCCCAGCAATGGCTTCGCGGACCCCCAGGGGTCCGCGGACACCTGTTTAAGAACCGCTGATCTAGACAACTGAGCTAAAGTTTTAAGGTTATCGCGTAAATAAATAATTTTTTTGGTGTAAAAATGATCAAGAAAATGGTAAAAAATATGAAAGTTTTACTAAAAAGCCTACTAATTTTTAATTTTATACTTTTTTAAATTTTTATAGCTTAGTTGACTGCCTACACATATTAAAAATCAATAAATTTTTCCATTTTCGGTTTCAGTTTAGCAGGAAACCTTCGACAAATGGCGAGCCATTTGATATCACGAGAAAAGGCACCTAATGGAATATATTATAACTCCGCCATTTTGTTTTTTGTTTTTAAAAAAATAAAATGAATTAGCACTTTAAGGTTGTAGTAAAATTATGTCAAAAAATTAAAATGTTACGAGACAAAAATATATCAAGCATATTTTATTTGTAATTTTTGCTTATTTCTCAGGATGATTTAGAAAAAATATTTATTTCGTCGCTTGTCAATTACGTCCTCCTGTTACTTGATATCCCAGAAGGAATCTGATCAATTAAAATATATTATGACTTCTATAGAATAGGGGACAATCCTGCGAGACAAAAATGATTGGTCGAATTTCGGGCGACCAATTAAATGAACAAATAAAATGATCAGAGTCCCGTTACGGTACACTCTGACAATCGCCATAAATGCACAATGCCCGCATACGATGTGTTATGACCACTCGCATGAATTTCTATGATTATTATGTTAAAAACAATAGTCATCCTTGAAAGAAAATAACGTATATAGCGTTTAGTAGAACGGCTCTATCGTCATGAAATACCGCATTCGCTGTGTTTTTTTTTTCTTTGGCGAGATTAATATAACACACACTTGTAATATATCACTTTTTTTTTGACAATCTGAACTACATTGTACTGCGGATTCAAAGGGCGATATTTAATTTTTTTTTTCTTTCTAGCTTAACCTCATTACGTACCCTTATATGCCTTCATGAAAAGATGTGCTGAAAGGAGAGCATTAGCCTAGAAACAATTTTGGCTGCCTCTCTATGAAATTCATTCTCGGTCCTCCTATTGACCGTTTCCGGATGGGAAGTACACTGATTTTGTATACGCGTGTAGCTTTTCCGTGTGCGAAAATCCGTGAAAACAGGAGTAATGATGTTGAAAAAGGAGCGGAGGGCCGAATCGTGATCGGCATGAAAATAATACATTCGAGACATTTTTTTCCCCATTCGATATTGTTTGGGTGGCGGATCGAACTTATAATTTAAGCGGGATTGCTTCATCTTCAATTGGGATGCTAAACGATGGATTTGACGCTAATTGAAAGTAAGCTTGAGTTATTGAATAGAAACTTGGATGAAGAATTCATGTAAATTGATACGGACGGTTGTGGTGAATAACCCTCGACAGACGGGTCGTATCAAATTGTCATATTTGTGACCTTAGAGATTTTGGTCAATTGGGATGCGGGTTGGAGAGAGCGATGACATTCGGTAAACATCCCAATGTATCAATGGACTGCTTTAGAAACAAGGACTTCAAGAAGCAGGGTTGCTGAAATTAATAAATTATAACATATTAATATTCAATCTACTATAATTACCTATTATTCTATCGTATCCAATACGCCACACCTTTTACTATATTTCAACCCTGAAGACTCAAAGAACAGAGCAAGAACAAGAAGAACAGCAAAATGATCTTCTTCAAAAAAGGATTAGCGTCCATTCCTTTGCCTTCTACGTCGTTTTTATATCATCAAACCATGATGGTGAATCTCCTCAACCCATTGATGAGTAATCGCGCATATGTGCGTTCAGATTCTAGAGATTTTAGCACATTGACTACGGAAACGAGTGAATTTCATGTCATCATATACTTGTATGTCGATAGCAAGGTCGGCTGTAAATGTATCTCTACACGGACACATTTTTCAAACACAAAGAATCACTTGTATTTTTCTATAAAGGAATTCAATATTTGAATGATTTTTTCCATAGATTATAAAATAGAAAGACATCACATCAATTATAAACGACTAAAAGAATTTGTCCATATCCGGTTATAAACCATCAGGTATGGGGCCTATCAGTCCAAATGTATCGATTTTAAGCGTATTGTTTATGTTTACGCGAAGAAATTATGTGGTATCAACACGGTTAAAGTTAAGTTACATACGAATATAGCATCTATGTTTAACTCAATTTAAAATTAACTCACCAATCAAAGGCTTAAAAAGAGAATAAGAGTAAGATGTATGAGAGCGGGGAAACACCATTGTTTGTTTAGGAGCAAATTCAAGATGCGCTTCTTAACTTTCTTCCCAAGTCCTTGCAAGGAAAGGAGGGATTAATCTCTGTAACGTAGGAGCGGATCGGATCATGTACAGCCGGATGGATAGATGGGGGTGGACGGCGTCGATCAAAAACACCATCTTCTATAGGTAACTTTTTATTCAGCACGAGAGAGAAATCTGACTGCGGAAAGGACGTCCTTCCGCAGCCAAGGCCAACCAACGACTCTTCTCGACTCCTGCCTCCTGCGCGTCACCACTCAACCAGCAACGATGCACGCACAAGAAGCCATCGGTCGATAATTGCAATTGAAATGTCCCCACAGTACCGCAGAAAATGGCGCTGTTAAAATATCACATTGCACCTAAAGAGAGACGGAAGATTGCATGAGGATGTTAGATCGCCCTCGCTACACTTCCAAAAGCTTTTATCTAGTAAAGGCCATCTTGAGAAGTGTTCTACTGCCTTCTGAGAAAGCCATTCATATTTCCAAACAAAATGTCTTCAAGGGTGCCCTTCGATACTTTCACCTCAGTGGCCCGCTGTGTGTGTTCACAAATAATTGTATTTCCATCGTCAATTAGCCTAGCATAATGATTAAGACGGATATAATTCGTGATAATTGATTATGTTAATGATGTCCATTCTGAGCATTATATCGGTTAAAATAATTATGATATCACAACTAAATCAGTAGGAAATAATCAGGAAAAAATATACAAGATCTATCCGATATAGTATTTTATAACTTTAGATAGAGAGATCTCAATTGCGAGACTCTGATACCTAGGAGCCACTTTCTCGGACTTGATTTCTGTGCTTTATTATTATTTTAATGATATAATCATTAAATTTAATAAGGACTATTATATTTTTTAAGGATACAGTAATTCAAATGAGGCAATATTTGCAAATAAATATATTATTTGATAAAATTGTACATCCCTGGATGGTTGGTCGTTAAAAAGATGATGTAAATGGAGGAGTCCGTGACCATAAATATTTAAATAAAAGTAGTTGACGATCATTAGTCACGGTTTATACAAATCTTCCTCTTTTGTCGTCTTCTATGATTCATAAAGGGGATCAAATGTAAGGACGCGCAAGAAAGGGCACGATCGCATATTCCTTTCGTCCTTATTTTCGTTTTTATTAATTCAGGATATTAATTCAAACGATGCCTCCACCGGCAAGCGATCCTCTTAAGCGCGGCGAAACTTTTGAAATGCCATGTGTCACCGAAATGAGAAAGGTTATGCGGAAGGGTTTACTTAAGAAAACAAAGCAGAAGAGCAATTCGGAAAGCTGAAAACTACTTTTCAATAAGATTCAACATTTTCGGAGGCTAGGTAAGCCGTTTGTGAATAAACATAGGTTGCGCAAGGAAGATAAAGGGAAAAACCACTCAAGGCTTTATGTGTCCTCGGAGACGGAGGAAGGGCCATCGCTACACCGACTCGCTCTCTTTAATGTATCAATAATGTGAGAATGGGAACGGCAACTGGGCCCGAAGCGCCAATTTTCACAAGAAATTGTTAAGTATACGCATTTTATATTGATTTTAAGGGGCAAAGACGTGGAGCGTCCGGTTAAAGGTCAGAGTGTTGCCGAAGGAGTTAAGATAGAAATCAAAACAACGATTAAACATTCAAACGCTTTACGGTTCTTAGGATCAACGACAAGGGTCTTTCAATGCCGGAGGTCGGATTAAAAAGGATATCTACCATAGAAGACATTCTTTTTTTGCGGATATCCTTACATCAAAAACATACAAGGGTGTGTTTTTTTACTATGCTTAAGCAGTTATTCTAGTCTAGAATTTAGACAAAATCGATTGTTTTTTTTGCATATTCTCTAAGTTTAGACTTCTAAGAAAATATCTTTCAAAGGAATTTCCAAAATTCCAATTATTTACCGAGTTATAGCTATTTTAGTGACGCAGCAACTAAGCAAATCCTATCAGAATGAAAAACTTTAAACGCGTTTATCTCGAAACTACTTTTTTCAACATGGTTGACATGATATCTTAAGTTATAACTAACCAATTTGCTTCAAATTTGGTATAAACAATCATTATATAATTATCTATCGTTCTTACCAGATTTATATCAAAATTTTATTTTAACTATTTAAAAAAAATGTAAACTATGAAAAATTGACTTTCTTTTAAAACAATCGCTATTTTTCAAAATAAAATATTTCCTCTGAGGTAGGGGCTATAGCACATTCTTACTATTAAGAATCTCTTTTCATTTTTAATTTAAGATAAGTAGAAGATTCAAATTGTGTCATCCAGGACACACCT